>CM077809.1:143943414-145235081 GCA_039764185.1 Tamarix austromongolica
TATGTCACGTAAGCATTATTTAATATTTTAGATTTTAGTACTCTTATACAATTGGAATTTTTATGACCTCTTATATGAGTTATTAGTTATTAACAAATATGCATTGTTATTGTCGTCTACAGGTTGGTAGCTAGTCGTGCTGCGATGGAGGGAATGCTGTCCTCTATTGTGTTTGTGTGCTCATACTACATAACTGAAGGTTAACAGAGGGTAGGCACATTGTAACACCCCAAAATTTACTATTTTTTTTGAAAGCAGAAGTAATTAAAATAGAAATAATTAAATTAAAACCCGTAAATTCTGGGGATGTTACCGCCACACTTAGTACCAAACCGATTCTCTTCGACCGTTTCAGTACCAAGTGCTAAGGCTAATAAAATATTAATATTAAACTCAAACCAACAATTCATAAAATAACTAGAAAAATCATGCATTAAATTAGAGTGCGTGTAAAGAATTATGAATCAATAATAAAATAGAAATCAAAGTGCGAAATCAAAATTCCTTGAAGGGAATAATCTTACAATCAATAAAAGGTTTATTTAAAATACTCAATACAAGTAATGAATCAAAAAGGGTAAATCTGATACGAAATAAATAGAAGAAGAAGATAAATTAACAAAAAGAGTAAATACAGCCATGACACTCTCGAACCTTGAGCCAAACATGCTCAACACTCAGCCCCGACTAATGTCTCGCCCACGTGCACAAAGTCAGAAGGGCATACTACTCGTGGGAATGAGCACCACCCATGAAAAGGGTAATCAATACGCTACGTACTGAGTAAGGTAACCGAGCACTAAAGCCAACACATAGCATCACATAAATAATGCAAAAAGAAATAAAAGAACATAAAGTAAATCATGATAACATAATATCAAACAATCATTCGGGTACATAAGGCCCAATTATGGTTCCGATTAATTATTTAATTAATCTCTGATCATAACTTATTTCACACCATAATTTTTATCAAATCCATACGAGTACACGAACACCCCACTATTATAACCCGTGGGCCGGTCACACATAGAGCATCATGCCCTAACCACTATTATTACCGGTGGATCAGTCACATATAGGGTAAAACCCTAACCACTATTCCTAACCGATGGATTGGTTCGGTTCCTGCTCGCATAGTGTTCCACTGTAAGTAATTAGTATCTTTTAAGTGCCTTAACAAACTCTGGTTTGTTTTTATTGAGCTCAGATCCCCCATATAAAATCATAAATTATATTCTCCCACACAAAACCATAAATTATATTCTTCCATATAAAACCATAAATTATATACTCCCACACAAAACCCTAAATTTTCCATTTTATTCTTCCATTCTTGAGTTATTAGAATACTTAGGTTAACTCACATCCCTTGGTCAACTTCTTTCCCTATTCTCCTTTTCCATCCTTTCTCCCACTCAAACCACATCAACACCCTCACATGCATGTCTTACAGGGTCACAACACATATCATCACATATACATAATACTCATGCCATGCAAATACACGAAAACATACTTCAACTCCACATCATACCACATACGACATAATTAATAACGATAAACATAGGATACATAGCATGCGAAGCACATAATGCATATATACACACAAAAGGCCTTAGTAACACTCTTACCTAAAACGACACTGGTCTTGGAGCACGCTCCTACGCCTCCTTAGGACTTTGACAAAATAATAACATATTAATAAAAATAACATTAACAAATTTCTAACTTTACTAAAGATATAGAGATAATAGTAATATTATAATAATTGATAATATAAGAGTTTAAAGATTTAATTCCGATAATAATAATATTGAAAATAGAAATAATACTAATACTAATACAAATAGAAATACTAATAATCTCAATAATGATAATTAATACAATAGTAACAATAACCATAATAATAAAAATAACAATAATAATAATAATAAGGACATTATTCAAAAGGTAAATAAGGGCTTCAGCCCCGTTATCAAAATAATACTAATAATAACATTAATAAAATTAATAACAAAATTTAGTAATAATAATAACAACAACAACAACAACAACAACAACAACAACAACAACAACAACAACAACAATAATAATAATAATAATAATAATAATAATAATAATAATAATAATAATAATAATAATAATAATAATAATAATAATAATAGTAAAGCTAATAGTAAAGTAGTTGTAATATTAATAATGAAATAATAATAATAATAAAAATTTTAAAGTAGTAATAATAATAATTATAATAATAACATATTAATAATAATGATAAAGATAATGGAAATAATAAGAGTAATAATGATAAAATCGAAATAAAAATTACAATAGGGCTTTAGCCCTCAACATAAATAATAATAAAAAAATTAATAATAATAATAAGAATAATACATATTAATAATGGAAATAATAATAATAATAATAATAATAATAGTATTTATATTCAAATAAATGAAATAAAATAAATTAAGGCTTATAAAAATAGGGAGAAGGGTTCAGAGGGTCTAGGGTTCAACCTTAGGCTGGTGGGGATAGGCGGCACTGGCGGTGGTGCACGGTGGCAGCAACGGTGGTCGGAAAAAGAGAAGAAAAGGGAAAAAGTTAAGGGATGGGAATAAAATAGGGAGAATAAAGGTGCGATTTGGGGTGTTTAGAGTTGCCTAGAAGGAGAGGGACATAATAAGGGTGGCGACGCAGCCAAAGGTGGCGACGCACGGTGGCGGCGATTGTGGCCGAATGGAGGAGAAGAAGAAAAAGAGAGGAGGAGAGGGAGAAAGAGGAAAAGAGAGGAAGGGGAAGGTAGAGGGTGGTCTGCAGAAGAGAATGAGAGGTGAAAGAAGCGGCGGAAGCGGTAGAAGAGGTGGCGAACGACGACGTGAAGGGTGGCAGAGATAGAAAATGGTTTGATTGGGAAGGGGACTTCACACAGCCGGGGTGGCTTGTATTGGAAGAATTGAGGGATATGGGATGCTTGGTTAGTTAAAGCGCGGTGTAAGGAAGAGTTTGGTAGGGGGAGTGGCTAGCGAAGTGGGCCGGAGGAAGCGGACGAGGCGTCTAAAGGGGTGGCGGCGACAAGGGGATAATTTCTGGGTTGGAGACAAAAAGCTCGATACAAGGTAGCTTACGAGGGTACTTATAGATTTTAGAAGGGAAATTAGGGTTCTATGGGTCGAAAAGGGGGTAAGCAAGTAGGGTTAGGGTTCGCCAGCAACGACAAAACAGGCGAAAATCAACTTCGGGGCAGGGTTTGTGTGTAGAGAAAAGGGAGGGAATCGTAAGAGAAATGGGAAAAGTGGTTTGGGTCAAAAGGGCCTGTGAGTCAGGGGGAAGAGAGAGGAAGGGGAACGGCTGGTCAAAACAGTCGTAAACAGCGGCGAAAATCTCGGCTGGGCGGTAGAGTTGTAGGTGCTCGACGGGAATGGTAGGTGCGATCGGGCTGGGGATGAAGAAAGGAGGAAGGAAGGGCTGGAGTGGCAGTCCAGGAAAGAAAGAAAAGAATGAAAAAGAAGGAGACCAGGCGGTAGGGCACGACTAAATTTTTTTTAACCAAACTATGCGGTTTGAGGGAAAATGAAGCGAAACGCGGCGCGACAAGGGAGAAGGAAGGAGGATGGTTGCATGGGCTGGGCCATGTCGAAGGAAGGAGGGAGGGGGATTGGGCTGCGGGAAGGAGGCAGGCCCAAACGGGGAGGGGAAGCAAAAGAAAAAGAAAAGAAGAAGAAAGAAAAAGAAAGAACAAGAAAGAAAAGGAAAAAGGAAAAAGGGGAAAAGAAAAATAGGAGGGTTGGGTTAAATAAATAAATTAAAATATTTGGGATAGTTAAAATTAAAAAAATTTAAATAAAATAATATTTAAATCCCTTTTTAGGCTAAATTAGGATTTTTAAAAGATTTTCCATAAATTCTATTTTAATTAGCAAAACATTCTAATTTTCTTTAATTAAATTATTTATAAAATTAATATTAATTTGAAATTATTTTCTCCTTCTTATTTTAAATAAAATAATTTATTTAATTAATTTCCAAAATAAAATCCTTAATTAGCTAAAATACCAAAATTTCTCCAAATTAAAATACTTGTAAATTTCTTCTTAATTTATCCTAACTAATTCCCTTTTATTTTAATAAAAATAATTTCTTTAATTAATTTTTCTAAGAAAATATTATTTAAATATAATTTTTAAAATTAGAAATATTGGGACATTTCACACATAAATTATTTAGCGGATCACATTTTGATTGAGGGACACAACAAGCTATATCTCATTCCTCACCTCGCAAATGATCATTGGGTTTTGTACGCCGTCCGACATGATCTTAATAAAGTCTATGTGTTTGATTCCCTTCGAACCTATGATGTGCCTTTTGAGGTCGCTCATCATGGTGGAAAGGAATTTATTAACATGTTAGTATACTTTTCACTTCTTACTTCATTAGCTTATTTATACATACATACATATACATATATATATATATATATATATATATATATATATATATATATATATATATATATATATATATATACATATATATATATATATATATATATTCTACTTTCATTATTTGAGGTATATATACTTACAATATTATGTATCCAACTCTATTTATTAGGGCACTACGAACAACATATCAAAGGAGAGGTGGAAATGGTGTCCCAGACCCAAAGAATCTTCAATATGAGCCTGTCATGGTAAGTAGGAAGAAAAATATTTTGTATTTTGTTTTAATTCAAATTAATATATAATAGTTAGAGAGCTAACTGAATTTATTTGACAGTGTCTACAACAGCAAAATGGCGATGATTGTGGATACTATGTATGTAGAGCAATGGATCTTATAGTACAGAATAGATCAGTCAACATAGATCCAAGCCATGTATGTTTGCTTTTCCATATTTTTCTATTAATGAATCATGACATATATATTTTTGACCTAATGGCTAACTGTATATTAATTAAAATATGGGCGTTGTAGTTTTTCACTAATGATTATGCACCAGGCCAATGATACAATGTTGATGAAATTGATGAAGTTAGAGACCAATGGTCCAAGCATGTGCACTCATTCATTCGGTATTAGGTAGCGATCTATATATTCTACATACATTTTCAGGTTTGTAATTCGTCTACATCTTTCGGTCTTCTAGCCTAGATCTCTGAACTTTTTACTTTGGGGTGTAGAGCTACCAAGTTATGGTATGCCTACTAATTTTGATTCCTAAGTATGGCCAGTGTATTGAGACATGCATACCAGTTATAGATTGATTGAAATTATGGTGTGATTGCAGATTTGGTCTGCATTGATGTTGTTTTACATTGCTGATTTGGTAATTATTTAAACATACAATTGTGTATGTGGGCAAGAATAAAAAAATCATTAAAAAAAACCTATAGTTTTAATAACAGTTCTTATTAAAAACTGATATTAAAACTACATATTTAATCTCAAATATATGCTCAATTAATACGTATTAGGGTTTAATAAATGCATAATCGATGACTGAAACCCTAATTCGATTATGTTTTAACAATAGTTTTTGTAATAGCCATTATTAATACCTGGTTTTCCACAACGGTTTTTACTTATAAACCGTTATTAAAACCTTATTTTTAACAACGATTTACTGAAAAACCGTTATTAAAATCTTTTTTTAACAACAATTTTTACTTTAAAACCGTTATTAAATATGAAGTTTACGCTTATATTCGTGGGTTTTTGTATATTTTTTATGACAATTATGAACCATTATTAAAGATTTAATAGAGGGCGGTTCAATAACGGTTGAAAACCGTTATTAAAACCCCTTTCCGGGGTAGTGGTTGTAATTAAAAAGTAGAAGATTCAAAAGTGATGTATGGATGATGAAATATTCGAACAAGGTAGGATAATGATGACAATGATTCGAATATGGTGATGAGTGAATGATTAAGATGATTTGAATTTGATGTGATAATGATGATTTCAATTCGAAAATGATGAGATGATGATAAGGATGATTTGATGATTAGGGTTTGATGATGGATGGTTTCATAGGTTAGGGTTAAGGTTTCAAATGGAAAAGTTAGGGTTCTGATTTGGGGATGTGTTTAGATGATGAATATGGCTAGAAAAGCATAGGTTATAGATTTTAGAATGATAGTACTTAATCACTAACTCACACAGATGAAAAGATTAAGGTTTTGATTAATCGTTCACACAGATTCAAATAAACTTGAGATGAACTCACGCAGAATTCAATACTTGCAGTTTGTATTTAACTTCAATTCTTGATGTGTCTCCCATCATGGGTTCTATGACTTATATAGCCAATGATACCGATGACAAGATACTAGCTAAAAGGTATAATTCTTCAAAAGATACCTAACTAAAAAGATTTTAAAATATAGAATATGCTAAACAATACCAGAATATATAATATTCTTCAAAATGGTAGATTTATGCTACTTTATTCTCTAGCTAAACTCTATCTCTATTAATTAAATAAATAATTATCTAAATCAACTAATGTGCACACCTAAGCTGCATATTATTTCCCCCCATGCATGTAGCCATGCACTCTATACATGCCATGCACATGCACGTATACACTTAGTAACTTTTATGGTACGTTTCATCCATAACTAGCAATGTAATCATCTGTTTGTCTTCAATTTTGTAAGAGATCCTCTCTAAATGAAGAAAAATTAGTTCCATAATGATGAATGCCAATTCTTGAGTGTTTGCTCCTACATCATTCTCCCCTTATTGGCTTGAATTTGCCCTCAAATTTGCATTGCCATAATAGGGGCTAATGTCTCTAACATTGAATGTCCTTGATACCCCACCATATGAAAATCTAGCAAATCTAGCTCATAAGAACTTTCCCTAAACTTTCAAAGTACTTTGAAAGAACCATTTGCCCTTAGCATAAGCTTGTTCTTCATTAGATTAGGAAATCTCTCCTTCCTCAAGTGCAACCATACCAAATCTCTTGGTTAAAAAACATGTTGACTCCTACCCTTGTTTGCTCTTATCTTATATACTTTATTCGCCTTCTTAATATTGTTCTTGATTTGTTGATGAAGTTTTTGAAAGAAATCCACTCTCTCTTGTGCATCATACCTCTTCACTTCACCTTTTTTCAATGATAGGATATCAATCGGCATATATATATTAATACCATATACTATCTCGAATCCCAAAAGCTTTGCATCCATCATGGTAAGTACCATGGTCCTCGTCAATAATGCATCCGACATAACATTCTTTTTTCCATCTACATATCCTATAGAGAACAAAAATGTTTGCAGTAAGCTTATCCACTTAGCATGTCTTGGAGTCACCTTCTTTTGACCATGTAGATACTTCAAACTCTCATAATCTGAGTGAAGTAGAAAAGGCTTGGGTCTCAAGTAATGACTCCATGTCTCCAAACAACACACACTAGCATATAACTCTTTATCATAGGTCGAATAGTTGAGTCTTGCACCATTAAACTTTTTAATAAAGAAAGCAATTGGTTTCCTTTCTTGTGAGAGCACTCCCCCAATGCCTACACCACTAGAATCACATGTTACTTCAAATAATTTATCAAAACAAGATAAAGATAATATCGGTGTGTTTGAGAGCTCTGTCTTCAAGTCTTCAAAAGCCTTTGCCGCTTGATCATTCTAATGGAACTCTTCTTTCTTCATAAATTGTGTGATAGATACTGCAATGGTAGAGAAGTGTTTGATGAACCACCTATAGAATGAGGCCAACCCATGGAAACTTCGAACTTCGTGGACATTAATATGAATAGGCCACATTTGGATAGCTTCCACCTTTGACGGATCAACTCTAATACCATTTCCAATCACAATATAACCAAGGAAAACCACCATATCCATCATAAAATCACATTTCTCCAACTTACCATAAAACTTCACCTCTCTAAGCATGTCAAATATCCTCTTTAATTATTGTATGTGCTCGAACTCACTCTTGCTATATACCAAGATATCATCAAGGTAAACAACCAAAAAGACTTCAAAGAAGGGTCTAAGTACCTCAATCATCAATCTCATGAAGGAAATTGGTGCATTACATAGCCTGAATGGCATCACAAACCACTCATACAACCCGTACTTAGTCTCGAAGGTTGTCTTCCACTTGCCCCTTCCCTTATTCTCATTTGATGATAGCTGTTCCTAAGATAAATTTTTGAGAACACCTTTTCACCATGCAACTCATCTAACATATCATCCAATCATGGCATCAACAATTTGTACTTGATTATGATGTTGCTGATTACTCTCAAATGAATACACATCCTCCATATACCATCCTTCTTAGGCACAAACAAAGTTGGAACACCACGTGGATTTATACTCTCCTGAATATAGCCTTAGTCCAACAACTCTTGCAATTGTTTATGTAGCTCCTTAAGCTCCTTTGGATTACACCTATAAACTGTCTTGTTTGGTAATGGGACTCCTAGCATAAGATCAATAGCATGCTTAATATCCCTCAATGGAGGTAAGCCACTTGGAAAATCATTTCGAAAAACATCGGTAGACTCTCTCAACACTTGCTGCAATTTTAGATCCATATTAGCATTCTCCCCTCGTTGGGCTTCCTTTACCAACACTGCATAGCATTTCTTCTCATCTTTTATAGCTTCAATCATCTCACACTCCTTAAGGATCAGCAACTCCATCCTACTCTTCTTTCTTCCCCTCCTACACTCGACATCTTCCTTTTTTTGCTACATGCTCTCAGTTCCTTCCCCTTTTTCATTCCTCAAAACCTAATCCTCCCCATCTAGATTAGGTTTTAGCCTAAAATTCTTCTCACCCTTACACACCACATACTTATTAAGGACTTTATCATGCACAACCTTCCTATCAAATTGCCACAACTTCCCAACAAAATGTGACAAGCATCCATAAGTAGAATATCCCATAAAACATCATAAAAATAATTTCTAATCTTAAAAGAGATAAGAATTTGGGTTACCCGTACACCTTTTTCTTTATTGAGCCATTAGAGTGAATATGGTCTTGGATGACCCATGGTGTAATACCCTCAAAATTCATTACTGAAAAATTTCATGTTATTAAAAGAAAATAGCGGAAGAGAAAAGCAAAGACCAAGAATTTTAGAGATTTTACTGCCACATTTAGTACTAGACCGATTTACACCTACCGTTCCAGTACCAAGTGCTAAGACTAAAATAAGTAGAACATGATTTATACAAATTCAATTTAAAATAGAGTAGCGCACTGAAATTGTTACAAGAGATATAAGCCCACAGTTAGTGGTTACAAAAGTAAAATCATTAACCAAATAATTAAAACGAGTGGAAGAAATACCCTAAGGATTTTTGGATAATCCTTCCTCTAGTACCCAAGCCCTTTTGAATAGCACATGTAATGGACTTGCAAGGAACACTGCTCATTGAATAGGTAGGGGCCCACCAATGGAATCATTCAGTACTATGGTATTAAGTAACCCTTTAAACCAGACTAAAATGCGAGCCCACATGCAACACATAAAACATACACATTACGAGATGATAACACAAGGACTACTATATCATTCAACATCGCACATACAACAAGAGAAGTATAACAAAACATCCACATGCTTAATAATTCCATCAAGATAGATAGGTACCAAGACTGAAGTTAAATTATAACAGTAGATCATAATAATGATAGTACTCTTTTGATCTCAAGCCATTAATGAATATTATTACTCAAACATCATCTTTCAAATTATATCCATGTGAGTGCAGGAACCCCACTATTATAGTCGGTGGACCGGAAACATACAGGGCAACATGCACCTGACCACTATTATCAGCTGGTGGACCAGTCTCTAAGGTAGAAGGCTCTTAGCCAGTATTATCGGTGGTGGATCAGTCTGGCCTTGACTCACATAGTGTTCCACTATAAGTGATTAGTATTTTCTATGATTTATTCACATCCAAGATTTTGTTTATTAAGCTCGGGACCCCCACTATTATTGATGGTAGACTGGAATACACATATATATCTTCTAGGATAAAGCGTTCCTAAGCGAATATTATATCTCGTGGACTGGTACACATATATATCTTCTAGGACAAAACACTCCTAGGCCACTATTATAACCGGTGGATTGGTACACATGATATAATCCACCTGGGCCTGGCTCAATTGTCTTTCACTTTCATGATTAGTGTTTTACCTTTTAATTAGCACAATAATTCCATTTATTTGCCTTGAGGGGGAGATTAAGATCCCAGAGACATAAAGGTACACCAATCATACTGGTGCATATAAGCTACTCGGTACCCTTCAACCATCAACCTAGAGACACAAAGGTACCCTAGTCGCACTGGTGCATACAAGCTACACAGTACCCTACCGAAAAGGACACCTAATCTATAAGCATTTATACCCCTTAAATAGGTCCATAGAGCTAGATAGAGTAAGATGTAGGGCCTTACTAGGGAACTAAGTCACACCAATCTTAAAGTCTGGTTAGTTCACATCGAAGGATCATGGCACACATAACCCTAAAATGCCCATAATTCACACCCACACACAATATCATGCATGATTAATGATTAAGATACCTCCTTCATGATTATGAGAATAACACCATACCATAACCTTAATTATCTATCCAATCCTAGGTTAGGCCATGTTCTTGTAAGACTTACTGATTTGTCAAATACCCTTATTTTGTAATTCAATGTTACTTGAGTCTTATTATGAAACTCCTTTAATCCATTGACATGTTAAAAATAACTTACTGATTTACCCCAATCATCTCTACAAAATTACCGCAATACCCCTTGCTTGCAAAATTATTAAGTCATCCCTCTTTATTTGCCAAATTACCATATTACCCTCCATATTGCATAATTACCAAATTATCCCTTACTTGTGTTAGATTACAAAATTATCCTCCATACTTATTAAACCACCAACTTTACCCCTCATACTTATTAAGTTACCAATTTACCTTTCTAGTGGGTTAAATTAGCGTATTATCCTTTATACTTATCTAAATTACCAAATTGCCTCTTAGGCTTATTAAGTTACCAAATCACCCTTCATACTTGTTACACTTGTCAGATTTTCCATTTGGTTAGTTAGATTACCAAATTGCCCTTCTTCAATATTATAATTACCATTTTACCCTTCTTTATTATTATATTTACCATTTTACCCTTCTTTATTATTATATTTACCATTTTACTCTGTTAGTTTGTTAATTTACCAAATTGTCCTTCTTTATTATTATAATTACCATTTTTCCCTTCTTCAATATTATATTTACCATTTTTCCCATCTTTCTACAAATTACCAAAATACTCTTCCTTTACACCAAATTACCATTTTTCCCTTTTACATTATATAATTACCAAAATACCCTTCATTTATACCAAATTACTATTTTACCCTTTTACTTTATTAAATTACCAAAGTGTCATTCCTTTACACCAATTTACCATTTTATCCTTCTACTTTATTAAATTACCATTTTACCCTTCCACTTTATTAAATTTCCATTTAACCCTCCTTTAATTTTCAAAATTATGATAATACCCTTTTCATTATATTTAATTCACCAAAATACTTTTTTACACCTAAAAATTACCAAGTTATCCCCTTTCCATGTACAATTACTAAAATGCCCTCCTTCATTGTCCATTTACCATTTTACCCCCTTTACTCTTATAATTTACCATTTGCCCTTATTATACCACTTTTACCAAAATACCCTTACTACATAAAATATCAATATTAATGCTCCATACCCATCATTCAACTCCACCAACTATTATTAATTATCATTAACACATATTAGCACCTACCACACATTTTTAGGCTGCACCTTTTGCACATGCAAAAATTATCAAAATGCCCCTAGAGTTCTTATTAACATTACTTATGTTTTGAAAATGGCTATATTAACATATCGTATCATACATATACTCTTAACATCATTATTAACAACAAAAATCCTTCCTTAAGCATTATTTCTACACATGACACATAAATTAACATGCTTTCCTTTTTCAATGAACACGTACCACTAAACACATCATACTTAACAACATATATCCTGCATATAAATATATTAAAAACCCTAATGTGCTAGCACACGTATATCCATACGTTTAAGTAAGGTTTAATTGTTACCTTATTTTTCTCAAAAATCAAACCTTACCGGTACCCTAGTTAAAGGCTCAAGCTTTGATTAGTAAAAATCAATCCCTAAAAATAATATAAAAAATTAGCATAATAGAAGTAGAAAATCAAAGGAATAATTTTTATCAAGAGCTTAAATTAAACATATATTAATATTAACCCTTATTATACCTCAAAATTTAGCCTAAATCATAAAATGGAAGCAACAAACTCATACTGCATGAGTAGCATAAGATGCTTGCAGAATGGAAGGGGAGAAGGGATAGAAGGGGGGAAGTGGAGAGAAAAGGGGTTGGTTAGGATGGGACTTTGGGGGTTAGAGGGAGAGCTTTTGGAGGGAGTTAGGGTAGAGGCTAGGTATAGGGGTGGAGTGGGAGTGTAGGTGGTGGTTGGGGGTGGATGATCGGCAGCTCAAGGCAGTGGAGGTGGTGGCTACAGGCTGGGAAAAGTGGGTTGAAGGTTGGGCAGAGGAGAAGAAGGAAGGGAAAAGAAGAAGGAAAAGGAGGGGCTGCATGTAACACCCCTAAAATTCACTACTGAAAAATTTTATTTTATTTAGGATTTAGCAGAAGTAAGTAAATTAAAACTTATGAATTTCAGGGATATTACTACCGTGATTAGTACAAGCCCGACTCCCAACCAGTCCCATACTAACCACAAGGCTAAAGAAGAATTAATAATCACCATAATTCAAACTCAAAGCTAGGCTTCATAAAAACATTAAAACATTCATAAGACAAAAATCAGAGTGCGCGGAAAAAGGTTTACAATCGAGGGTATATAAGTAAATTCCTTGAAAGAAATAAATATTACAATATAATAAAAATCAAGTCTGAGTAAACCAGTACAACGTAAAAGAACATGAAAAGTAAATCCGGCCACGCCGCTCTCGAATCCCCAAGCCAAGTCCATTCTCAACACGTAGCCCCACCCGATACCTCGTATGCATTGAAGGCATTGAAAACAACATCATCAACCTGCACAAACTTAGATGGGCCTTCTACTAGTGGGAATGAGGAACACCCATGAAACGGAAGGTCAGTATGCTACATACTGAGTAAGGTAACCATGTAGCTAATACCAAGCATACAAAAACATGTAACACAAGTATGATCATATAAATAACATATAATCATCACAAATGAATAAAGGCCAAGTTCTAGTCTTTAGGGCAAGATGCTCCTGGCCACTATTATTCACCGGTGGACCGATCTAGCCTCGACTCTCATGGTGTTTCACTTTACATACATAATATCTTTTCCATATCTTATCACAATTATGTTCGGTTTGTTGAGCACAAAAACCCCCACTATTATAGCCGGTGGACCGTAAGCATACAAGGTATAATGCTCCTGACTACTATTATTTGCCGATGGATCGGTCTCTAAGGCACTCCAGCTCTTGGCTACTATTATTCGCCGGTGGACCGGTCTGAGCCCAACTCAACAATATTCCTCTTTAAATGATTATTGTCTTACTGTATCTTATTCAACAAGTTTCACCCTCGACATGCATGTCACACTCATCTACACTTATCCTCCTAATAGGGCCCTTGCCATATCTTGAGACTTTGCTCCTCCCAACACACCCCCAACATCCTTTCTTTATTCCACTTGCTCATACTGAAGGTCCAACTCCTAACTATGTGGGTCAAGACCCACTACCTTATGCCTCCAAGTCCACTCACTGCTTTACCCTAGGGTTTTCTCCAGAAACCCTAGTATGGGCCTACGTGGCCCATCCTTCTCTGCCTCCCACAACTAAGGTTGTTTAAAACCCCACACATCTCATCCCTTAGATTCGACCCTCAATATTTCACTGTACTCCCCCAAATATACGTGTGACCATGAAACCCTAGGTGGCCACACTAGACCCTAGCATCCTTCTTTCCATCTGTCACCCCTCCATTTCTCACCTTCCACCCTTGCTCTCCAATGATATCCATATTCACCCTACATATGGCATTCCTCCACTCTCATATCATACTCCGCTCACCCTCAATTATTTTTAATTTCACCACCATCTCAAATTAGGGTTTTCCTCCCAAACCCTAGCCAGGTCTCCTGTGCACCCTTGTACTAACACATAATATTTTTCACCTAAAGCCTCCAATCACCCAAAAAAACTCTTTTCTTACCTTACTTACATCCCAATATAACTTTTCACATTATAAGTTCATCCCCATGCAGACTCCATGCACCCTATGCAAACTCTCAAAGTTTTCATGCAAAACCCTAGAATCCCCATACAAACCCTAGATTCTCCCATGTAAAGTTCACCCCTCTTTTATTTTATTCATAGTACCCTTTTTATTTTCCCTTTTATGGATCATAATATATTTAGGTCAATCTCATATCCCTTGGTTAACTTACTTCCCTATTTTCCATTTTCACCATTCCACCCCATGTCATTACACTAAATACCCTAGCATGCATATCCTAAAGGTCCACATTACATCACATCATACAACATATACATATTATACATATGCCATAAGAAAACACATGAGCATACCTCAACGCCAAGCTGCGCTACACATAAAACAAGTTTAATGATAACAATAACATAACATAGTATATAACATCCAAGGCATACAAGACACATAACACACATAGGGCCTTAGCTACATCCTAACCTAAAACGTCACCGATCTTGGAGCACGATCCTATACTTTCTTAGGGTTTTGACTTGTTTTACCTATAAGAGGAAAAACTAAGGATTAATTTCCCTCCTACCAAAAATACTTATTATTTCCTACCTTATTCTCATATTAGGGTTACAATTATTAAAAGAAATTCTACAAGGGAAAATAGGGTTTTGAATTCCCAAGTTAGCCTACTTGAGTATTACTAGTCAAAATAGGTTTATGTTAATATTTATAGCCATATTTATATCAATAAAGTTAATAGCTTTATTACTAATACTAGTTGTAGTAAAATAGTGATAATAATAATAATAATAATAATAATAATAATAATAATAATAATACCAATAGTCATGGTAAAAGAAACCATAGTATTATTAAGGTTAAGACTAAAAATAGGGTTAGTGATAAAAATAATAATATAATAATAGTAATATTAACAAAATACTAACATTGCTAAGGGTAATAATAATAATACTAATATTCGAAATAATGATAATACAAGGGTTCGAATAATTTTACAATAATAGTAATAGTAATACTAAGCCTAAGTTAGCATTAATAATAATAATAACAACAACAACAACAACAACAATGATAATAATATCCATAATAGTAATACCAATAATAAAAATAATGATGATTGAAATAATAATAAAAATAGGGTTTCGACCCCTTAATAATAGTAAGATTAATATTATGAGGCTGTAAATACTACTACTAATAATAATAATAATAATAATAAATAATGATAATAATAATGATAACATAATAATAATAATAATAATAATAATAATAATAATAATAATAATAATAATAATAATGATAATGATAATGATATAATACAAATAAAAAGAATAAGGTTTATATAAATAGGACTTAGGGGTTGAGAGGGGTTAGGGTACCACATAGGGTTGGTGGTGACCAGCGGCATCGGTGGTGGTGTTGGGGAAAGAGGGAGAAAAAGGGAAAAGTTGAGTGTTTAGGGAAGGAGAGAGGGAATGAGAGTGGAAGTTGAGTGTTTAGGGAAGGAGAGGGGGAATGAGAGTGGAAGTTGAGGTGGTGGAGGATGCCTAGGTGGAGAGGGTTGGAGTGGTGGTGGTGGTGGCAGCGCAGCCAAAGGCAGCGTCGCAGATGGTGGTGCTATGTTGGCCGAGGGTGGTGGAGAGGCAGTAAGGGAGGAGGAGAGGGAGGAAGGGGAAAAGGAGCATAGGGAAAGGTAGGGGAAGGTCTGGTGGTGATTTTGGAGGGTATGAGGGGTGGTGGTTGCAGCGGAATTGACAACAAATAGTTGTGTGAAGGGCGGCGGTGGTTAAAGTGGGGTTTATCGGGAGATGGACTTTACATGGCCGGGGTGGCTCGTGCAAGGAAAATGGTGGGTGGTGGAGGGTGATGCAGGGAGTGGTTTGGTATGTGGCTCAGGCGGTGGTGCTGGACGACGAATGAGAAATGGGTGGCTGAACAGGCGGCGGAGACAAGAGTTGAGGTTTTTGGGTTTAGAGAAAAAAGAGTTGAAAGGGGGTTGGTAGAGGCGTATTTATTGGCTAAGGATGAGGGGGAAGGAGAGGGGAGGAAGAGGGAGGGTTGGCAGGAGGCATCCAGGTTGTCGGCTGGCCGCCTATGGATGGAATAGGCTTGTGACTTCTATAGGGCTAGCTGATCAGGAAGGGGAAAAGGAGGGGAGAGAGAGCCACACATGAGGAGAGAGAGGGATTGTGATTGGGTGGAGGAGAGAGAGGGAGTGATAGGGAAGGGAATAGGGGCGATAGGCTGGCATGTTGCAGCATAGAGGTTGCGTTCTTGAATAGGGAATTGGGGTGGTTGGGCATTAGGGAGGGGAGGGGTCAGGGTAGAAGGACAAAAGAAGGGGGTGGCGGACTGACTAGTCTAGGGGAAAAGAAGAAAAGGAGGGGGGAGAACCAAACCGGGCGGGGGAAGGATGGTGCGGTGGGCCTTGAGCCGAGTAGGAGAAAAGGAGGGGGAAGGGGTTTTAGATAGCGATGACTGGGCTGGCCCAGGTCGGGGAAGGGAAAAGGAAGAAAGAAAAAGAGAAAGGAAAGGAAGGAAAGAAAAGAAAAGAAAAGAGAGGGAAAGAAAGATAAAGGAAAAAAGGAAAAAGAGAAAAATAGGCGAGTTTGGGGTATTTAAAATATTTTGGTATTTTGTGATATTTAAAAATAATAATATTTTAATAAAATAATAATTATATTTCCTTTTTAGGTTAATTTAGGGTTTTTGCTAGATTTTTTCTAAATTCTATTTTAATTAGAAAAACACCCTAATTTTTTCCAATTAAATTATTTATAAATTTCCTCTACATTTTTTCTTAATTACTCACTCTTAATTTAATAAAATAATTTATTTAATTAATTTTCTTAATAAATCCTTAGTTTGCCATAATTATCTAAATTAGGGTTTTGGGGTATTTTACTACAGTGTTAGGTTTTGGCCAAGGGTGGTAAGGGGGTCATAAGGGAGGTTATAGGGAGCAGATTGGTGGCTTTGGAGATGGCGGAAGTGGCGGAATGGTAGCGGAGGGTAGTGGTGTAGGGAGGAGGTCGAGAAGGGGGAAAAGAAAAAGAAGAGGAAGGAGGGTGGCTGCAGGGGCTCGAGGGGGTGACTTGGTGGTGTATGGTGGTAGTAGGGTGTGGCAGGTGGTTGGTTGGGCATGGCAATGGTAGTAAAGGGTGGCAGAGCAAAAATAAGGGAAGGAAAGGAGAGGATAAGAAAAGGAGAAGAAGGAATTGGGAGAAGGAAGGGAGTGGGCTCAAATAGGGCAGAATGAAGCAGGAGGGAAGAAGAAAAAGGAGAGGAAGAAGAGGGGTAGTAGGTGCTGTCAGTTAGGGGTAGGTTGCAAGTGGCAGGTGGTGAAATGCCCCAAAAATACTAATATAAATAATTATAGTTAAATAAGGATTTATTAGGAAAATTAAGTAAATAAACTATTTTTATTAAAATAAAAGGGAATTAATCAGGGCAGATCAAGAAGAAATTAATAAATATTTCAATTAGGAAGAAATTTGGGTATTTTAGCTAATTAAGGATTTTATTTTGAAAATTAATTAAATAAATTATTTTATTTAAATAAGAGGGAATAAATAGGGCTAAAGTAATAGGAATGTTATAAATAATTTAATTGGAGAAAATTAGAGTGATTTGCTAATTTAAGATGGGATTTATGAGAAATCTTTCAAAAATCCTAAATTAGCCTAAAAAGGGATTTTAATATTATTATTTTTAAATATTCCAAATATTAAAATTAATTTAATTGACCCCAACAACCTATTTTCTTTCTCCCTTTTTCCTTTTCTTTCTTTTCTTTTCTTTTCTTTTTCTTCCTTTTTCCTTCTTCTTCCTTTTTTTTCTTCCTCCTTACCCTAACTGGGCTTGTCTCATGACCCAAACCCTTTTCTTTTTCTCTTCTTCTTAGGCGACCTGGGCCTATCTTTGTGGCCCATTCCCATTCCTCTTCTTTTCTCCTTCGCCATGGCCCAAGCCAAACGTTGTGTTTTGTTTTTCCCTGTCACCAGTCTAGGTTTCTTTCTTATCTTTTCTCTTCCCCAGTTGGCCGGTCCAGCCCTTTCTTTCTTCTTCTTCTTTCCTCCCTTCCTCAGTCGTTCGCACATGCAACTCCGTTGACCCACAACTCCAAGAAATTCGCCATCAACCACGCCTATTTGACCGGTCATTTCTCCCTTCTTTTCCTTGTCGTTTCACTGGCCATATTGACCCAACCCACCTCCCCTTTTCTCGCGCACGATCCCCTTTTCCTCACCAATCACCCCTTCCCTGTTTTGAATATTCACCGGCCTCCATTGCTACCGGTGAATCCTAACCAACCCTCCTTATTCTCTAGTCATTCCCTTGACTCTATCCTTTCCTTTAAGCCCTATAAATACTCCCTACTTAGCCTGGAATCAAACCTTTATGCATAGCTACAACTTTATACACCATTGTCGCTGCCTTCGGCCAACGCTGCTTCCCTCTTTGCTCACCTAACTAATCCTTTCACCGCCCTTTAACTAACTACATCTCTCTTGCCCCTCGATTTGCCCTACACAATCCACCTCAGTTGTTTAAAGTTTCCTCCCTGATCAACCCTTTCTTCCACCTCTACCACCCTTCGCGCCGTCGTCCACCACCACCACCACTACCCCTTTCACCTTCCAAAAACCCCTACAGACCCTCTTCTCTCTCCCCTACCTTTCTTTTCCTCTTCCTACCTCGCCTCCTCTTTTCCTTTTCTTCTTCCCTATTCAGCCACCACCACCGATGTCATGCACCGCCACCCTCATTCTATTCCTCTCCTTCTAGACAACCATAATCACCCCTACTTCCATCTTCACTCTCCCTCTCCTTTTCCCAGCCCTCAACTTTTCCCCCTTTCCTCTCTTTTTTTGGCCACTGCCGCCGCCACCATGCACCACCTCTGGTGTTGCCTGTCACCACCAGTCTAAGGTGAGACCGGTCAAAGCCCTAAGGAGGCGTAAAAGTGTGGTCCAAGATCTGTGTCATTTTAGGTAAGGGTGTAACTAAGGTCTTATGTGTGTTGATGTGCATTATATGCTTTGTATGTGTTGTATCTTATGCTTATTATTATAATTATTTCATATGTGATATGACGTGGAGTTGAAGTATGTTTCTATGTTATTATATGTCATGTATACTATGTGTATGTGATGAAATATTGTGGTATGTGATGTTATGGTTTGTGACCCTTTAGACATACATGTGAGGATGTATAAAAGTGGTATTGTGTGGGGGAAAAGGTTGAAAAAGGAAAATGGGAAATAAGTTGACCAAATGAGAGTAAGTTGACCAAACGGTAATGAGTTAACCATGGGATGTGAGTTGACCTAAATATTTTAATGATCTATGAATGGAGGAATAAAATGGGGATTTAAAAAAAATAAAAGAGTGGGAGAATCTATGGTTGTGTATGGAAGAGTCTATGGCTTTGCATTAGAGAATCTAGGGTTTTGTATGAGAGAATCTATGATTCTACATGGGAGAATCTAATCTATGGTGTTGCATGGGAGAATCTAATGTATGGTTTTGTATGGGGGAATCGAATATAAGGTTTTGTATGGATTGAATCTAGGGTTTGGTATTGATGAATCTTGGGTTTTGCATAGAGGAATCTAGGGTTTGCATGGAGGAATCTAGGGTTTGCATGAAGGAATCTAGGGTTTTGCATGGAGGAATCTAGGGTTTGTATGGAGGAATCTAGAGTTTTGTATGGATGAATCTAGGGTTTGCATGGGTGAATTTAGGGTTTCATGTGGGAGTTTTAGGGTTTTACATGAAAAGTTCGAAAGGATGCATGGGATGTATAAAGTCTGCATGGGAGTGAAATTTATGTCTGGAAAGTTAATTTAGGTTGTAAGGAAGGTAATGGAAGTGTTGTTTGGGGGTATGAACACTTTGGATGAAAAATAGTACGTGGAATAATATAAGGGTACGTAGGAGACTGAGCTAGGGTTTGGTGTGGACAGTTAGGGTTTGATGTGGCTACTTAGGGTTTTTGTGGTAGCACGTGTACTTGGTGATTAAAGTGTAATGATGAGGGTGAAATCTATGAGTTGTGATGTATGGAGTGTTAAAAATGATTTGGGTTGTGTGTGGTGGAGTAGGATGGCCACTTAAGCCTAAATTATGGTTTATAGGGAAAAACCCTAGAGTAAGGGAATAAGTGGACTTGGAGGTGTATAGAAGTGGACTTGGAGGTGTATAGTAGTGGGCCTTGACCCACATACATTGGAGATGGACTTCTAGCATGAGTTAGAGAAGGTTGTTGGGCAAGTTAAGAGGTGCATGGTTATCATGATATGGTATGAGTCATTTGGAGGATAAGCGCAGAGGGAGTGAGTCATGCATGTCTATGGCAAATTTTCTAAATAAGATACTCTAATACATTAATTATTTAAAGTGGAAGGATATTGAGCCGGGCCTAGACCGGTCCAACGACGAATAATAGTGGTTAGGGCATGATGCCTTATATGTGATCGGCCCACCGACAAATAATAGTGGTCAGGCATTGTACCTATGCATTTTCCGTCCACCAATTATAATAGTGGGGGATTCTGTGCTCAACAAACCGAACATAATTGCGTTAAGATATGGGAAAGACACTAAGTACTTACGGTGAAACACCATGAGAGTCAGGGCCAGACCGGTCCACTAACAAATAATAGTGGTCAGGAGCTTTATGCTCTATATGTTTCTGTTCCACTAACAATAATAGTAGTCAAGAGCTTTGTGCCCTATGCTTTTTTGGTCCACTGGCTATAATAGTGGGGTTCCCGTACTCGTATAGATTTGATAAAAAACATGGTGTGAAATGATTTTCGATAAGAGATTAATTAAGTAATTAATCCGGATGATAAATGGGCCTTTGTATATTTTCCTAAATGATTGTATGCATTTATGTTATCATGTTGATCTTCATGATCATTTTATTATTCTGCATGGTTTATGTAATTTTATGTATTGGCCTTAGTGCATGGTTACCTTACTCAGTATGTAGCATACTGATCACCCCTTTCATGGGTGTTACTCATTCCCACGAGCATAAGGTCCTTCTGACTTTGTGCAGGTGGGCGAAACATCAGGTGGGGCTGAGTGTTGAGCACGTTTTAGCTCCAAGTTCGAGAGTAGCATGGCTGGATTCACTCTTTATGTGATTTTATTTCCTTCTGTTATTTCTTTTGCATCAGATTTACCCTTTTATGATTCATTACTTGTATTGAGTATTTTAAATAAACTTTTTATCGATTGTAAGTTTATTTCTCTTTTGGATATGAATTACAATTCTTTATGCGTACTTTGATTTTTTATGTTATGATCTTTCAAGTTCTTTTATGAACTCTTGGTTTGAGTTTAATGTCAATATTTTCTTACCCTTAGCACTTGGTACTAAAATGGTCGGAGAGAACCAGTTTGGTACTAAGCGTGGCACTAACATCCATAAAATTCATAGGTTTTAAATTTTAAATTCTTCCATTTTTTTTATAAAAAAAATAGTGAATTTTGGGGTGTTACAGGTGGTGTCAGATTGGAGGGAGAGGGAAGGAAGGGAAAGAAAGGCAAGCGGGGCTGGGGGTGTAGGTCAAGTTTTATTCAAAATTGGGAAGAAAAGGACGAGGGAGAGAGCAGGGTGGCAGGGTGCAGAGGGAAGGTGGGAGGGATGGCGGTTGAAAGCTGGAGTTGCAGATGACGTGCAACGATCGATGTTGAAGAAGAAGGAAAGAAGTAGGAAGAAGAAGAAAAGAAAGAGAGTAGGTCGGTTGGGCGACGGAGATAGAAGAGGAGCGGGTTAGCCCGCGCATGAGGGAGAGGGGAGGGAAGGAAAACTAGGTTGGCTCAATTAAGGGGGAGGAAGGAAAAGAAAAGAACAAGACGGAAGGTCGGGCCCAGCATAGGGAGGAGGAGAGGGAAACAAGTCTGCGGTCTGAAGGGGAAAAGAATAAAAGGAAAAAAGAAAGGAAAAGGAAGAAAAAGGAAAAAAAAAGGAAAAAGGGGAAAAGGAAAAAGAAAAATGGGGAGAAATAAAATAAAATAATTTTTAGAATAATATAATTTAATATTTTTGATAGATAAATTAATTTTATAATTTAATATATTGGTTTTAAAAGGTTAATTTTAATAAAATATTGGTTTGAAAAATTATTTAAATAAAATGAGTATGATAAAATAACAAAATATTTATTCTAATTTATTAAATATTCATATTCATTTTTAATATACTGAAAAATCCACAAAATAATTAAATTAAATAAATTTAAAAGTTAATTTATCCCAAATAAAGGGTATCTATTAAATTATAAGCATTTGAATTTTTTGGGGTATTATACATGGTCTCTAAACCGAGCTTGCTCACCATCTTCTCACTAGAAATATTAGTGCATAAGCCACTATCAATGATGACTTCACACACCTTATCACCAACTCTACACTTGGCCTTGAAAATCTTCTCCCTTTAAGTAAGTAGAGGTCCTTGTTGTACTTAGATCACCCTTTACAACATATAGAAATCAACTTGGCCCTCTTCCAAAGCACCCTCTGAGCTATCACTTTCTTCTAGGTCTCCATCAAGATCTTCATTCTCATCTCAAGCCTCGATACTTAGTATCTCCTTCAAAGTCAATGCCTTTTGGTTTTAGGTAATCTTGAGCAAAGTGACCATAACCTCTACACTTGAAGCATTGCTTGTTCACCTTATCAACCACTTGATCCCTGCCCTTTTCTTCATAAGTGAACCTCCTAACATTGTCTTGATTTGTGGCTTGAGAAATTAGTGGCTTCAACACCCCCTTGAAAGTCTAACCATATGGAGTGTTGGTTGACTTGTTCGGTGGCTTTATTCTCTTCAACTGTTTCTCAGACTTGATTGCTAATTTGGCTAGGTCTTCAAACAATTCATAAGGATACACCTCCACCTTTTCTTAAAGATTTGCATTTGTCCCTCCAATAAATCATGCACACCTTTGTTATTCTCTTTCTTGGACATCAAAAATAAGGTCTAACCTTTCAAACTCTCTTATGTATTCCTCAACTCCGAGCAACCCTTGCCTCAAAGTAGTCATCTTTATGAAATTCTCTTTCTCATATTATCAAGACACAAATTTATTCTTCAAGTGTTTTTTTAATTTTTCCCATTACCCAATTCTCAATTTTCCTTCTCTCTTCCTTATCCTCTTAAAATTATCATACCACACTCTAGCAAATTTCTTAAACTTTAATATTACTATTTGGTACCTCTTCTCATCATCAATCTCTTCATACTCAAAAATAGACTCCATAACTTGCAACCATTCGAGAAAAAATTCCAAATCGAGATTACCTTCAAATTTAGGTAGATCAAATTGGATTTCCTTCTCCACATCATCATAGGTTCTTCTTGAGGTGTCATGTAGTCTTACATAATTTCCCACACTCTCTTCTCCTTCCTCCATTTGATTTTGTGCCTTTCTCATGTGGCTTTCTCCTTCTTGTTCCCCTCAGTTTTGTAGCTGGACATGTGACATTTGAGCTTATGGAGTTTCTATTCTCCCCACATGTAGCTTTACCTCCTTAATTTTTTCTACCAAGACCTTGAGAATATCTCTCAAGTCCTCCTCTTGGTTCGCCATCTCCTCCCTTCACCGATCGAGTAGTGTTCTCCCAAACACACCACTAAGCGCTTGGATTTTGGTGTCTTGTTGATGAATTCTCAGAGAATCTTGAAGAAGAGACATGTTCTTTGAAGAATCTTAAAGGAAAGACACGTTCTTGCAAGAATCTTGAGGAAAGATTGGATCTTGATCACAATAGATCAAACCTAAGGCTTTGATACCAAAATTGATGTGTGTGGGAATATGAAGATATCAACTATGTAAAACCAATGGTTGATTATGTTATAATTAAGAAGTAGAAGATTCAAAAGTGATATATGGGTGATGAAGATATTCGAACAAGGTAGGATAATGATGATGATGATTCAAATTTGGTGATGAAGATTTGATGATGATGAGTGAATAATTAAGATGATTTGAATTTGATGTGATGATGATGATTTTTATTCAACAATGATGAGATGATGATAAGAATGATTCGATGATTAGGGTTTGATGATGGATGGTTTTGTGGGTTAGGGTTAGGGTTTAGTTTCAAAAATTAGGGTTAGAGTTTTGAATGGAAAAGCTAGGGTTTTTATTTTAGGATGTGTTTGGATGATGAGTATAGCTAGTAGGCATGGGTTATGAAGTTTATAAAGATATTACTTAATCCGTGATTCACATAGACGAAGAGATTAAGGGTTTCAAGATTAATTGTTCACACAAATTCGATTAAACTTGAGATGAACTCACATAGAATTCAATACATGCAATTTGCATTTAACTTAAAATCTTGATGTATCACTAATCGTGGGTTCTATATCCTTATATTTCCAAAACTAATAATTATAAGATACTAGCTAAAAGGTATAGTTCTTCGAAAGATACCTAGCTTAAAGATACTAGAATATAGAGTATGCTAAAAGATACTAGAATATAGAATATTACTCAGAAAGGTAGATTTTTATTACTTTATTCTCTAGATAATATCTAACTTTTACTAATTAACTAAATTAACTAATATGCATGCCCAAGCTGCATATTATTTCTCCCATGCACATAGACATGCACATACATGTACACGCCTAGTAGCTTGTATGGTACATTTCATTTATAAAAAACAACATAACTATCTGTTTGTCTTCAATTTTTTGGGAGGTTCTCTCTAAATGAAGCACGATTGGTTCCATAAGGATGAAAGTCTATTCTTGAGTGTTTTCTCCTACATCATCTATCTATCAATAATCTATAGTTGAGCTTAGGTTAATTTTCTATGCTAAGCCAATATTCTTCATGCATTGTAATTGTTTGGTAATTGTATTTGTGATTAATTCTCTATTGCGTCTTGAGATTTTTGAATTGGTATGATAATATCATTATCTATTGAAATTTTATTGTAAGTTATTTTATTTCATACTTTTAGAGCTATTTTGTGCAATGACCAGAGATTCTCCAATTTTGTTTCAACTAAAGATGCACATAATGCTATACATAAAGAAAAGTAGAAGACAATTTAAGGGATTGATTCTTAAGGTCTTATTAGCATTTTTAAGGATAGATTCTGCAGTGAGAGCAACTTTTATTATAACTTTCAATTAGATTATGAAGGCAGATGATGTAATTTTTTTTGGTGATGGGAGGATGAGAAAGGATTGCCATTTCTTTGGTGATTTAGTTGTGCATGGCACCATTTATAGGACAAACAATTAAATATGGCTAGAACTCTAGGTCATTTGTCGAGATCAATCATCATAGTTGTAATATGATGTTTGGTGTTGGGTTCATATCAAATGATGAAAAAGCATCCCTTTCAAGCACTTCTTATATATTTATTAATTCTCCTAAGTTTTTAGAATTCAAAACTCTTCTAACATAGACTAAATTAATAAGTTAAAATTTTTTAAGCCATCCAAGCCGTCAATCTTGCTATTAGATGGCTAAAATTTTAGGTACCACTAACCACATAAGGGACACATTCTTTTTTTGGTAGATTTGGAATATATTTTCAGGTTTTATTTCATGTAAATAAAGACTAAAAACCAAGGTAAGAAGATAAGATTTGCAACAACCTTTTTGATGATATTTTTGGCATATAGGAGATTGAAGGTCAAAGAGAAAGGGATGGCTTATTCAGGCTCTTACTAGCTAGAAAGTGTTCTCATCAAGAAATTTTGGGGAGTTGGGAGTAGCCTAGGGGATCGAATTATTGCATAGAAAACTTAGACCCTTTTTGCTAGTCACTAAGTGAAAATGAATACTTGTCCCTTACCTTTTTTAGCTAGAAATTTGTTGCAAGTTGTTATATAGGTCATTTGACCTAGGTTTTTCCTTTTTCTAGGTGTAAGGACAACTTGGGAAGAGGAAATATGATTTCCACCCTCCTCTTAGCTCATAGATCAATTTTTAAGATGTTTTTTTTCTCTCCTCAAAGTACACACTCATTATAAGAGTGGTGGTTGACCTTAAATGAAAATTAACTTTCCTTGATGCATTTTAGATAGGTCAAACTCTTCTTACCATTTAATTTTCAAGTGAATAACATTGTCTCACACTCCTTTAAGTTTTAAAAATTTTATATCAATTTGCTCATACCTTAAGTGGTATTTGAAAGTCGCTAAATCTAAGAGCCTTGAATTTTAGTTACCCATTCATCACCTTCAATCCCATTTTGATTTTTCCTTTTTAGTGGTAATTATAACATATTCCCCCATTAATCATCAGGATTGACCCAACTTGTTTATGTTATGCACCATTAAATGAAAGAATTGAATTATTCATTTGGATTTTCAAGACCTTTATGAAGTTTATGGATGGTTTGATGCCGAAGATTGTGATGACTAATCAATATGTTTCTATGTCAACTACCATTTTTGTTGTTTTCCTACAATGTTAACATAGACTATGTGTGTGGCACATTAGACAAAATTCAAAGAAACATATTGGTTGAATGAGGAGGAAGAAATGGTTTCTGAATTACTTTAACTATGTATTAAAGTATGTAGAGAATGCAACACAACTTAATTTCTACCAGACTGAGTATGCTTCTAATATTTTCCACTTTATGTTTTTTTAGAATATATGTTTCTATTATGCTGGCTTCTTTTTTTTGCTTTGTTATTTTAGCTTATTTTTTCTATATTGAAATATAACGAGTTAAAATGAAAGTAAATCTATGATAACAACAATGGTGAAACTTGGGTAAAGCATTAGTGAAACATGAAATAATTATTAGTGTAACACGAATATAGTAGTGGTCAAACATGAATATATTAGTGGCGAAACATATATAAGATATTTATTTGTCAAACATGAATATAGTAGTGGTGAAAAATGTATGATATAGTTTCATTGTGAAACATGATTATAACTGTGATAAAATATCTATTTATTATTTTTTAATATTTCTTTTTTTTATGGTAGGATGTTGGGAAAGTATGAGTGTGCAAATGTTCTTTGGTTAATGAAAATATATAGGCTCAAACATAAATGGTGTGTTGCTTTCTTTGAGGATTTTTTTCTTTTGTAGTGTTTTGTCATCCTAATGGAGTGAGACTACTAACAAATATATTTCACATAGGTTGAAAAGTATGGTGTTTATGGGTAGTGATTCATCACAAAATACTAAGTGTTCCTCTTCATTCGTTTGGGCTACAAATAGTGAGTGATTCATCATATGGTTCAAATACTATTTTACAAAAAAAGTTGTGAGGATGTTTACAAATGTGCAAAAGAGGAATTAGATAAACATGTCAAGTATGTTGATTATAGTGATATAAGAGATGATCATCGTATAACTACTAAAGGAAAGTCCAGTCATACTATGCTACCTAAGAAAATATTGAATTCACTTAGATCAAGGGAAAGAGGAGAAATAAATTTAAGGTAAAAAGTTCATAATTGAGAAGATGTGAAATGCATTGAAAGGTCAAAAGAAAGCTTAATAGTATGTTGCTAAGCAGACAAAAGAAGCTATTCAAGGATATGTGCAAGTATGTTTAAAGATAAATTTTTAATAATGTTACTATTAACTTATGGTTTACCTTAATGTAGTACATATTTTAGTTGTGGTGAAACTTGATAATAGTAGCTATGAAACATGGAGTGATTGATGGTGAAACATAAGTAAAATATTTTTGAATATCAATTTTCTATGAAAGAAGTTTGATTGTTTATACATATTTTTTTTTCATTTATGAAAGAGTTATCAAGGGTGGCCCATCATTGTTTATTCATAGCTTAGAATTACAAGATTCATTGAGTTTGTGCTCTGAAGTGTATTTGTAAAGTTCGATAAGAAAGGGAATATACATATTGAAATATGTTTAAATATATATATATAGAAATTCTATTTTAGGAAGTCGTACATTATTGTCAAGTTAGAGGAATATCATTCAATTTTCTTCCATATCTAATCCCAAATTTGTATCGGCTAGAAAGATATTTTTTTTGTAATTTTTTTAAAATATAGATAATATTTATGTGAAGAATATTATATCAATTCAAGTTTCTCTTAAATACCATATTGGCTTTTTTTATTATTAAACCTCTAGAATGGGCATAGTAATATTGATGTTGAGTTCTTAGGAAATGGTGAAATATGATCCTAATAGTGGTAAAACATGACGACAACATTGGTAAAATATATCACATGATGTATTTTTTAATTAATGGTGGAATATAATTGTTGTGAAACATAAGGATATAAATAAAAAAATATGACACTACTTACGGCAAAGCAATAGGTTATGCATGTTCAAACATTAAGAATGGCAAAATATGAGGATATAAATCATAATTGTATTATGGTTTATCTAACATAATTTAGTGGAAAATGAGGAGATATGAATTTTGAAACATTAGGCTGAAAGTGGTGAAACATCATAATACTTATAGTGAAACATATGTTTAGCTACAATGTTTATACAAGCTATGTAGTAGTAACCATATATCTACATTGGTAGACAAGCCTATAACAAACAGTAGTGAAGCATTGATGACTAAGAGTATGGGGAAACATTGGTAATGTTGTTGTGAAGCATGAGTATTGTTGCGGTGAAACATTAGCAATTCTATGGTAAAACATGACTATATCAATGTTAAAACTATTAGGAAACATGACAAATAGTGTGGTAAAAAGAAAATTTAAATCTATGGTTAAACATGAATAAATCTGTGTGTTTCACTAAATCTTTAGTGAAACATGACTAAATTTATGGTGAAACATGAGTAATTATAAACAAAGTTTGTTTTGTTTTAGTTCCTTACCAACTGAACTTCCTTGAGGTCATTTATCCTCATTGTATTTATGTCTCCATATATCATGTCAAGAAATTCCCATCTATTTATTTTTATATCCCTGCTAGAGTTTTCAAGAAAAGAGAAATATTAGAACCATTTTTTTGAGGTAAAAATTGATATTTTTTTAAAAGATAAAAAAATTTCATTATGATATGTTATCATTGTAGTAGCTCTGATGAAGAACCTTTTTGGTGAAGCATCAGAGCACCTTATTTCCATTCTATTTTGAATTCTCGTCCATATATCCATGACTTCATTTTCCACTTCAACTTGTGGAAACTATAATTCTCTAATATAATTTATTTTTAATTCACTTGTTCTATCATCGAAGATTAGTTGCCTATGGATAATCTATTTTACGTTATAATAAGTAAAATGATTTTTGTTGTTTCTAGTAGTGAAATTTTATTAACTTATATAGGATCCACGTCTATTTCTAAAAAAAATTGCAATTCTTTGTCTAGAGTTGCAATCCCTTTTTCCTATCTATAACTTGAATAGAGAATAAGGATCTCAAGTCTATTGGAACCTTCATTTAATCCCTTTTTTTAATTTATTCATTTTGATTTGTATTTTTTGTTATTGTGGTTGGTTTGATACAATTTTGATTCTTTTATCTCCCTTTCCATGTTTAGTCTTGTCTTGTGTTAAAATTTTTTGGAAGAGAGCTTCTCTCTTTTCCGAAATTGGTGCATCAATAAGAGCGTGGTTCTATTTGACCATATAAGTAATGTTCTAAACTTTTTGCATCAATATTGAATGGTGAAACACAAATACAATTGTGATACCCTAAATTTTGCTTAGCCTAATACCATATTATTAATGCCCTAATTTGGTTCTGATATTGAGAAATCTTATTTTTAGCCTTAACCTAATTTCTTAATTTTAAAACTTTAACCGAATCCAAAACCTAGACTTGGATAAATCGTAACTTGTAAACCAAAAACAAAACCTACAAAAATTTCTACTAATCCTCATTATTTTTAGCTAATCTAAAACCACCAAACCTAATCCCCAATCTTTCCCTATTTTCCTTTTTCTTTCTCCTTTTATTTCTTTCTTCCCCATCTCATGCCGCAATATTTGTTTTCTCAGCAACTTGCTCTTCCTTCTCCACTTGCACCATCACCCATAATCTTCTACAATCATCCATTACCCATCACCCTACTTCCTTTCTTCTTTTTCTTCTTCTCCTTCTGCTTCTCTTATACCTAGCGATCTGCACCACCATGGACACAACCTACTCACTTTCATTTTCCATTTTCCATTTTCCTTTTATCCTTACGCAACCCATACACACAACCATCCCCATCACCTGCCATTGTTCCCAACACTTAATCATCTTTTCCGCTACACTAACATACCATCCTTCACACTCATCGTGCACCTCCCTCCTCTGCCTCTTTTCCTTTCCTTGATTCACTCCACACACACACACATACATACATACATACATACATACACACACACACACACACACACACACTACACACTATCCTTCTCTCTCATTTTCTTGTGTCATTTCCTACTCAAACCTATCCAAAATGCCCTACACGAGCCTCTTCTTCCTTCTCCTTTCTTTTTTTTCTCTCTTTTTATTATTCTTCTTCAGCCTATGTATGCCCTATTTTTGACCTACACACCACATTTTCGACCATTGTGCACCACAACAACAACCATTTGCCACCTATTGACCTATGGACTAACAACTAAGGTCACCTCAACCTTCCCTAGCACTGTCGTTGACCATCACCATCGACCATTGCTGCTTTTTCCTTCTTCTTTTGCTCTCATATCATAATTTTAAGGAACATATGGCCTCAAGCACAGTCTTGCAATACTAAAAATTTTTATCACACACTCGTGTACCCTAGCATAATCTGCTCGTGCACCCTCACATGCTCGTGCATGGCCCAAAGGCATGTCTATGTGTATCTATTCAATTTGAAACCCGTTTTTCTAGTGACCAACAATAATCGTGCCACTTTGCACTGCTTGGTCATATGCGATCCTGCCTCTCAGCCTGGGTGTGCATTGCCGGCAACACAGCTATACAACCCCTATTTTTTTTATAGTGCACCCCTATTTTTACTCCAAAACCTTGTCCAAATACCACCAAATTTTTACCATAGCTCCACCACACATTCCACTAAACATCCATGCATCTCAAGCTTCCATTTGACTATTGTTATATCCATTTTTACCCTCTTTTCCTTAACTTCTCATTCGGTTAAAATCTTTGAGCCTAACCATGGATTTTGTTATTTCTCGTAGGTGGTATTCTAGTAGCTTCGAAGGAGGATGTCTAGGATTTATGTGATTAGAGCCCCATGTCCTAGTTGGTAAGGATGCTATTCAATGTTTTGAGTTTTTGTGTTATTTCTTATATGGTTATATAAGTTTCATGATACTATTGATACATGCTTTAATATATGTTGATGATAATTTTTTGTGATAATATTATGATGTTATGTATATTATGTTTGAAAGGAAGTAAAAATGGGTAAGAGGTATCATTATGATTTTGTTGTGATAATGACATATTTGTAGGAATATATTTTATGGTATAAAATATAGGCTAAATAGGCTTTGATAGATGGAAAAGTATTTTTATAAAGTGTGATGATGATTAGCGGATTTAAAAAATAATGTTAATAGAAGGTTCAAGAATGTATAAAATAAGGTTTATTGTTTTTCTTAAGGATATTTTGGTGATTATAGGATAATAAGGCAAATTTGGTATTTAATGTGCTAGGTAGATTAAAATATGATAATAATATCATAAGAAATGCTTGGAAGTATTATTGGTTGTTTAGGGGACCTTCAATGAAATAATAGTTAATTAGGGAATAATAACTTATAAAGATAGTGTTATCATCGCATGGGTAAAATCTAGAGGTTATTCGGATTCTGATTATATTGCTAATGATTAGCCTTATAAGGTTATTTATTTAACTTGTTAATCATGTAAATTTTATGGGAGGAATTATGACTTCTTATGAAATTAGGGTTTTAGTAATTAAGCGATTAGTACCTAAGACGAGATTATTAATGTATGTGTACAATGTAGGTGTTAGACCATGCATTATGGGTATGATAATAATGATGTGATTTGAGAAGGATAGAATACAGTTTGTGGTGGAACAATCAATATGGTAGAATGAATGATAAAGGGTGTCTAATTAGGGTTTGAAAGGATGTGAGAACTATGATTTGAGTTATGTCTCTATTTGCTTTAATGTGTTTGATGTCAGAGAATTAACCTTGAATAAGATACTAATCACTTAAAGTGAAAGAGCATATGAATAGGGCCAAGGTGATATAAATATTCCCATTTCATCAGGGAAAATAGTGGCTTAGGAGCGTTTTGTCTAGAGAAGATAATGTTTTTAATCTTCGTTCCATTGGAAAGAATAGTAGCTTGGGAGCATTTTTTCCCATGAAGGTGTTTTAGTCCATTCTATCCGATTAAGAATAGTGGGGCCATTGATCATCATGAAATGAAAATGTAATAATATAACTTATGGGAAAGACATTAATGATTTAAAGTGGAAGAATAAATGAGTTAGGACCAAGGTGTTGTTTTTATATATATTCCATTCCACCAGGAAGAATAGTAGGTCGAGAACGCTTTACCCCAAGAACATGATGTTTTTAGATCCATTCCATTGGATGATAATAGTAGCTCAAGTGTGTTATCCCTGAGAAGGTACTTCAGACCATTCCATCGGTTTAAGAATAGTGGGGTTCCTACACTCAACATATATAAAAGAATAAAATTAGATTATGTCTAATAAGAGACTTGGATCATTATTTGTCTGATGAGACATTTCATTTATCTACTTTATACACTTACTATCTGATGTGAAAGCATGCACTAATTGTATCCCTATTTCGATAGTATTGTTCCTTTGCTCGGTACGTAGCGTACTGACCACCTATTTTATAGGTGTCGCTTATTCCCACGAGCAAGAGACCCTGATTCTTATGTACAAGTCTTCAAAGATTCACTAGATGATTATGCTGCCTATGATGCTTTATGTGGGGATGAGTGACTTCATCTATATTAGGGGTTGGGTGAAGAGTAACGTTAACCTATAGATGTATTTACTCCGATACTTTTTGGACTTTTGATCCATGATATCCCTTCTTTTATATTTTGTATTGTAACTCAGAGTCAAACTCCAAACTCATTATTGTATTATAAATGTTTCTTTTATTTGTAATTTAATTATGTTAATTTAAATATTTTAGCCTTGTGATTGATGTAAGGATGGTTGAACAAGCCAGACCTATGTTAATTATAGCGGTAATGCCCAATATTTTACTTATTTACTTCCATTGTAAAAAAAAAAATTCAGTAGCAAAAATTAGGGTGTTACAATAGTAATGGAAAAATGAGAAATAGTGAAATGGTAAAATATTAGATATAGTTCTATATTGTTGGAAAACTTATAATAATATTTTTGAAACATGGAAGTAATAATGATTTAACAATTAAAAATAATAGTGTTGAAGGTCTCATTAACAATAATGGTTAAAGATGATAAATGCATGTTCTAAGAACTCTTATGAATGGGCTACCTAATTGATGAAACACAGGGGGAACCATGGTGAAATATGGAAGTAACAATGGTTATAAAGAAAATAGAAATGGAAAAATATTAGAAGTATCGTGAGAATAGCATTAAAACATCATAAAAATAACTTGTTAATTTCTAAAATAAATATTTGTTAAAGGTAATTAATAACTATTTTTCTAAGAGCAATACAATGATAATATTGAAAACCAGCAGAACCATATTGATAAAAACATCATTAAAATATGCTCAATAGTTTTATCATTAAATTTTTTATTGATTCAACCCCTATATAATGTATATTGATTTTTATCTCACATTACATCTTCACCTTGATCTATAATCTTCTCATCAATCATTTTTTAGCAATGGTAGTTTCCTTCATTATTGCCTTTTCATTCACCACATCTTCATCAACTTCCTTATGCTTCCCCTTAACTTGAGTCTCTTTAGTCTTGTCATTAATACCACTATTTTCATGTGTAAAATATTTAGTATTTATTCTAATTTCTTCTCCAATTCTTGTATTTATTTTAGGTGAGTGAATAACTTCAGTAGATGTGTCAGCCTCATGTGATCATTCCCCTCATATGATTCTGTTATGCCTAGTACATCATCTATGTCTATTCCCAAGCCAAAAGTAAGTGGTTGTGATGATACAATGTCTTGATCTTTGAAATAAATCTCTAATGACATTAGATTTCTAGCTTTTAAACTAACTATATTGGCCTCTTCTAAGTTTTGTATTACAGTAAGAAATTCCTAGTTGTTGAAAAAGTAATTGCCCTATCCTTAAGTTATTTTTTTTAGTATTTTCGTCATGGGTTATTTCATTATCCTTATCTTTATCTTCTTTTTCTTGAGGAGTGCATAAGTGTTGAAACATTCTAGATGTGTATTTGCTCATATTCTTGATTTCTTTAGTATTTATTGAATCGTTCTTAGTTTCGAAAATCAAATTACACAATTTTGTACAGATATCTATGTGTGTTTTGGAGAGAACTCTAATACATAATCTTGCATTAATGAGTTACACATGGTAAAACACTAGATTTGTAGTGGATAAAGATCAACATTATAGTGGTGCAAGAATATTTACAATGAAAGTGAAACATTATTCATAATCATGCCTTTATAGGGTTTGGTTTTATTTGTTGTTGTGGTTCTTCATTATGTTCCAATTTTTCAACATATTGTGTTTAATCTTTCCAAAATTGTGCCAAGTTCAAAACCACTTGACTTTGTTTTAGAAATGACCCTCTTCTTTTGTGATTCTTTTATCCTAACTGATATTGTAAGTATCATGCTTGGCGCATATTTCCCTTTGAACAAACTCTCTCCAGGTAGCATGTATGTTTTAATTAATAAAATAAAAAGAAAATTAAATTAATGAAAATTAAGAGATATAATGGTGAAAGATGGGTTATAAAAGCATAATCATGGTAAAAAATAATGATTATTGGTTGTTTAAGAACAAGACAGACCTTGGTGAAATATCAAGTCTACCAATGGTGAAACATGAAGAACTATCATGGTGACACATGGATTATAGAATCAAAATTATATAATGTAAAACCATGGTGAAACATGAGGATTGATAATGGTGAAGCATGGAGAGATATCATAGCAAAGCATGAAAACTACTGATGGTTAAATATTAAGAGGTATCTTAGTGAAACATGAAATTTGACGGTGAAACATACATAAACATAATTGTGAAATATTGATAAAAAATGAAGAATATGCAAGTGATCATACCATCAAGAAAAATAATGGTCCTATGAAATATGTTGGATTTTCCTTCCAACACTCTATGCTTGATACTAGCTTATCTATTTTGTATTGGCACCCATCGAGTTGGTTTATGTCATTTGCATTCCCAATACACTATAGTAGCATGAAATTTGCAGTTCTTGCTTGTCTTTTAGATGTGAGACGACATGAAAAAAAAAGGCAAATTCTATTGTAAATTCATCTGCATGGTCATTTCTTCTTTTTAGTTTCTCTGACATCTTTGTTGTTAATGGATCCAAATGTATTACTTCTCATATGTTTCTCTAAATCTCTTCCCCTTTATCAAAATAGTAATCTTTATAGTTTCCTTGAAGTTCTTCAACCCTATTATTGCTCATGGGGAGTTGTAGGCATGCATGAACATATCAAATCTATGTATATCAAGTTGCTTGTTCCTAGGAAAGCAAAGTGAACATGGCATTGCATAAAATTTGTTAATAAGTCATTCAACTGGTTTGGTGTTTATTTTGATAACTTGAAAATGTAAAAAGCCATTGAATCCTATTTCGCATATTGCTTTACATTGTTGTTTAGACAACTATCATACGAAGCCGAATACCCCCCAGGGGGTCAAGTTTTGCTTTTAAATATTCATATATCTTTGAATTCTTCTTTTCTTGTTCTTATTATCTAGCATAATGATTAATGTCCTTTTCTAATTCTATATTTTCTTTCTTTTATTCTATTTAATAATCAATAATTGGTTGTTCTTTATGCTCTACTTTCATTTTCTTCCCCTTTTATGGTGGATATTTTGAATTTTCATATTCTGTATCTTCATTGAATCCTCTTTTTATCTATCTGCATAATTATGTTGCAATTCTTGTTCTTCTTTCCTCTCGATTTTGTTCATGTAATACCCTATTCCAAACTAGCCCTAGTTATGTATAATAATGTGCAAGTGTGTGTAAGTAATTAAATAAATTATTATAAGATATTTTATGGCTTCAAGATCATTTTATATGATCTTGTAGCGTTTGTGATTTGTGACTAGGTGCACTTTACCTATAGAATACTATTTCTATCTATTAAATTTTAAGTTACACTTTACAAAATATTCTTGTAAATTTTGTTTGGCTCCTAAATGGCTTGTAATGTTAATCTAAAATGCTTGTTTTAATTTTATTTGTATTTTCTATCATTTTTGAATTTTATACACAAAATATGCAATTAAGGTATGCTATCTAAACTCATATCAAATGTGTGTTCAATTTTGAGAAATTATATTTATGATGGAAATAAGTAAATTGATGGATATGGGTTTTTTTATGATTTTAGTAATATTTTTAATAATTATGTTTGTAATTACCTTACAAGTTTATTAGTTCACTATCAGGTGAATATTGTAACACCCTTAAATTTTGGATTAGAAAATTTTATTTTCAAAGAAAATACGAAAGCATTTTAATTAATACGAGGGAGTTTCACTGCCACATCAACTATGAGAGAGTTATGATCATTACTTAACCTATGATTGATGCAAGGCAAAATGAAAAGACGAAGAAAGGAACACATGCTCTAATAGTATAATAGCAATGATAAAAATGAGAATAATAATAATATAGATGGAAAAGAGATTAAAAAAATTGAATACATGAACCAAAACCAAGAGCTTAAATCATATTTTTTAAAATTGGACTTGTAATCGAATCGGTATCATAACTGGTTCACTAATTTAGTAGTCAGACTAGTGGTTTAGACTGGTTCGACCAGTGATACATATTAAGTCAAAAATTATAAAAAATATATATATATATATATATATATATATATATATATATATATATATATATATATATATATATATATATATATATATATATATATATATATGAATTTCAGCAGCTCCCAATCGGTTGTTTGCCCAGTTTGGCCAGCTGTTTTTTTACTGGTTCACCTATTTTCACTAGTCTAACTAATTTTTGACCAGTTTTTACTGGTTCTAAGATCCTCAGATCTGGTACATGAAATCTGGCTAGGGACCTGATGGGTTCACTAGTATGACTGGGCGGTCCAGCCCGGTTTTTAATACTATAGTTTAAATAATTGCAAAGAACAAAAAACATTCCAACATAGTTGGCAAAATACATCTAAGCTGTTTAGCCAAATTTTTAACTGAGTGGAAACATAACTCTCAATCCCCAAGTAATAGCAAGCTACTGGCCTACTAAATCTTCCTCAACACATTCTAACAAAGGATCATAATCCTATAAACCATCCTTTGCTGACCAGATCAGAAGTTGGATCATCACAACGATCACACAAATATATTATCAGTATAGTGAAATACTAGTAAAATAAACTACTTAACATGGTAAATCATCATGCTTTACATTGAGGTAATGTAGTAACATAGTATACCACATACTTAGATAACATAAATTTTAGTCTCATGAATGTAATATGGTAAAGCATGTTGACACAAGAATCATGAAGAAGTAATAATACAAATAATACAATCAACTCACATAATAGGAACCATATTACAAATTTTCCTTTAATGGCCGCATACTTTACAGTTATTATGATAGCATGTTCGACCACACCTAGTTCTCCACTATGAACTAAATTTATGGCAATTCTCACACACAATGGGATACCACACCCACCACACGAGGTCATGATACATGATTTTCTCTAGAGATACAATACTCACAACACATCAAATGAATTTACTGCGAGGGCTATAAATTAGGATACCACACCACCTAATCATTGGATAATATAAGGTGCTAGGGGCTTGTACTGGGATACCTTAACCATCCGATCTGGATACCGATGCCATATTAATTTACGATAGTATAATCTTACCCTCAAAGATATATGCATACCCCCACCCACCAAAACCCAGTAGAGAAGGAAATATGTATTGAGTGAAAAGTTAAAAGCATAAGGTGATCTATCCACTAAATCCTAGCTAGCTACCCCAAAAATCGGAGAAAAAGGCTAAAAAAATATATTAATCCATTATTATTAAATTCCAAAAGATGTCACAAATCATAATAATTCCATTAATAACCACTTGAGTGTTCCCATGTGATAGCACCAAGCAAAACACAAGGCATATATGCCATCAATTAGGTGTTTAGATATGTCACCAATCTTAACCACTCAAGGAACCATAATTTTGTCATTTTGTTCCATCTTAAAATCAAGTTAAGAATGATTGAAATTATAATTCTATTTTTTTAATTAAATGTAAATATTAATGTATAAGTTTTAAAGAAACAATATCAAATTTACAAGCAAATATAATGAATTTAAGAAAACTAATCAATCTACCACTAAGACCAGTCGACTAACCTTGTTGCATTAGACTTAAGGAAATAAATCACACCACGAAACTAGTCAACTAGTTTTTTAGTTGATAATTAGTTATAAAATTTTCATCTATATATTAAAATTTTCTTAAAATCTTCAATATTCATCTATATATTAAAATTTTCACATGCCATGCATCTAAATTAAATGCGTGCATTTCATCAAATGCAAATGAGACAACTATATGAATTCAAGCATATATATATATATATATATATATATATATATCATTAGCTAGCAAACTATTCTTTATTATTACAATCTTACACAAATGTTTCATTAAATCAATAATACATACAAAAAGTTAGCATCTAATACGAAAGAGTCTTGATTGCAAATGATACCTACATGGGTAAATGAAGAATATATAAAAGGACACAACCAACATATAAGCTTGGATGTACATTTAAATTGTCAACTCAGTCCATCTAAAAACCCATAAATTCTAAAAAATAATAATATAAGCTTCGGATTATTGAGAAAGACTTGGAAATAGTGGGAGAAAAATACTCCAACCCAATTATCAAACAAAGGTTTAGGATACCAAAACTCTATTTTTCACCTTGTAATTAAAAACTATACTAATCCTACCTATAAGAACTAGGATCAAAGATAAAGAGCTTAAGAATAAGGATTACTAATATTTGTGATCCAAGGATAGTAGGATAAGCTATAACATCAACCTTGTGATGACATTCCATTAGTGTCCTATGATTTAGAATCTTTGACAAAGTCTTGATATAATCATAAGTAGACTAATAGTTTGCATAAGAAAAAAGGATTACCGACCTAATGAACCCAACAACTCTCATCCTCATATACTTGAATTTGATTAGATAATTTATGACGTTTTTATACTAAATGCAAGGTTGTAAGACATGAACACAAGTTATAGAATGAAATAAAAGATTTATATAAGTTACTACCATAGGAAAAATAGTGCAGAAGTGAAAATACTAAACACACATAGGAAAAATAAGTTGCTATCATTGTACCTAACATAGGATTCACGTCGGTCGACAATCCCATATTAGATGCAAGGCTAAAACTAAACCAACAAATTTAAAGTATATCTCACAAGATCAAGTTACATAATTAGTTTAAAGATACATTTACAACATAGGACCTTAATAGTCTCTAACATAATCAAATACATGGAGAATGATAAGCTAAGAATATAAAGCTATATTAGTAGAAAAATTTAGGGCATTACCCAAAAACCATGGTCCATTATAAACCACACAAAAACGTTCAGATATCCATGCTTTCTATCCCTAAGCCCAAGATGAGATAGCTAGCTACTAACCATCCCCAAATACCTACACATGACCCTCTTCTTGTGGGAATGAGTAAGTGACCGAGAAAATGGGTACATGACTATGCTACATATTGAGTAAGCCAAGTTACCTCTTCAAAGGAAGTCACAAGCACATGTGGTTCTATCATATCATGGAAAACAAACTTAACATGAATTATGCCCATGCTAAATAAGTATGGGTATCTACTCTATCATGATCAGATAATGCATCAGTTATCAAAATCATACATAAATTAGGAAACTCAAAATGTATCATGCCCATTTTTATAGTATGATATCATAGGTACTCACATAAATGTACTAAGCAGATTATCTAGATGAACACTAGGGTTTACTCTCCAACTTACTCAATCAATTAGGTCATACCACTTTCTTATCCATATACTTATATAGGTAATCGTCTAGCCATCCATACCAATTGTTATATAATTATTCATCTAAATCATTTTCCAAGATTTCATTCCAACTTTTATCATTATTATCATCATCTAACTATTCGTTCCAATCATTATCCAATTATTTATCATCGAGCGATGGACTATGAACTGCCCCATGGTCTCACATACCATAAAATCCTATCTAAACCAAGGGACATAAAGTCCAAACCGAAGTCAATAACAACAATGGACATAAGTCCGAGCCAAAGCCAACCAATATGGGCATATGTTTAGGATGAAACCAACCACATAAGTAGCCAGACCCTTTAGTATTGATGCCCTCTAGTACATTATAAGTGTCTAGAGTAGGTGAGTCACTAGGATCTACTAGGATTTGGCCCGAACGCACCAATAAAAGCACAAGGGTAGACTAACCTCCAATAGCTAATCAAGGATTGGGTAAACCAGGCCCATACTCAGCTTGATTGTCTTTCACTTTACATAATTAGTACATTATTCATGAGGTTACGTGATCACATGAGACCCATATAAAGATTAAGCAAATATTCACATATCTCTTCCATGTTAATCTTTCCCATCCCCCAACCATGTGTGCGGTTACCATTTATATTTCTTCAATATTAATCATGCTATTATATTATTCCATTTAGGAACATTCCTTATTTCACCACCCTACTCCTCAACAATCATCACATTTCATATGCAGTATACCCTATAATCCTTTACAACACCCATTGAGTACGTCATAAATCATGGTCCATTTAATCAATTCATTAGGTCATTGATCCGAGGTAATAAATACATTGTCTCTCTTAAATATTCATATAACAATCCCATACATAGTTGCAAAATATATCCAAACCGAATAGATAAAAAAATCACACAAACTAGAGGAACTAGTTGATTGGTCTGACCTAACCAATTGATCAGTTTGGGCCGACCTATCGATCGGTTTGTCTCAACCAAACCTTGCTTTTCCTCAAACTGGTTGATCAATTTAAATAAACCAGTCAACTATACATAGACCATTCAATCGATTCTTCCCAACTAGTTGATGGGTTTAAGTAGAGAGTAAGACCAAGGTCTCTATAGGCTTACCAGTCGATAGGTTGGGTCAACTAGTTGACTTTTTTAGGAACCAATCGATTGGTTTGCCCTCCAATAACACCAAGCAATCATTTTCATGTAGATCATGCTTATAATTCCTAATCATACCATGTTGAAACATGCTCTAACATCACAAAAAACATTTTTAGCTTACATTAGTTGTATATTCCACCATTAATCATCACAACTTAATCTTTCCTTAAGGTTCATGCTTTTCACTCAAACTCCACAACTTAACCATTCAATACTAATTTGTAAAGCAATAAATTCATGTCCACATGTAATGTCCATTTAAATAATTTCATAACATGCAAGCTTACTCATAACCCTTTTTAGAAGTAAGAATATCTTACTTGATGGTGGTAAAATTTTCCTCAAATAAGAAAACTCAATCTGAGAAATCCTCAACTTTCAAAACCTTGAAAACAACAAGTTTAACTCAGAAATTTGTGAATAAATTTTACAAATCTAAACATGAAATAGAAAGGGAAGAATGAACATATCACACCTAAAGGAAAATAGAGGTTAATTCAGCTAAACCACAATCTTTTTCCTAAATCTAACTCTTTTTAGCATAACAATTAAAATAATAGGGAGCTAGAGAAATGATCAAAAGAGCAAAGAGGATTCAAATGAAAATCTTTAAGTGAATAGAGAGAAAGTGAATGTGTTAGAGAGTTAAAGTATTTTAGTGGCTGAATGAAAGATGAATAAATGGGGAGATTATGGATATTTATAGCCAACAAATCAAATGTGAGGTTAGGAATAGGTCAAAAACCCTAATTTTTACTATTTAAACTTGAGTCAAATGTGTAGATTTTGTCCAAGATATGCTGACCTATCCTCCAGACCTCAAATGGTGATTCTAGAGGAGTGTAGATAAATTGGTCTAGAAATTTGATACATAAGAGGGGAAATAGAAAGTCAATGTGGAAGGAATCTCCCACCTATGTAGAATAGAGTTGGAGATCGAAGCAACGATCTGAGAAATGTACATAGAAGAGAGGTCGAAGAAAAAAAGTTATGGTAATCTCCCTCTTAATTGTCCCAATTAACTCCTTAAATCAATTCAAGGTAGTATTTTTGTGCCTAATGCATCATGAAAAAGGTTAAATATCTTATAAGAACAATTCAGAATGAGTTAACATGGTTCCATTTCAGTATAACAAATTTTTTTGAAAAATTGAGTTTTAAAAATATACCCAACTCGACAAAATAGTCCATTGGTTTGGCCTACCAGTAGACTATTCTACAAGCTCATCGATCGGTTCCTCAACTAGTTCATTGATTTGGTTGAGTAAAACCATTTTGTTAAAACAATAAATCAATCGATCGGTTCATAGAACATGTTTAATTTATTTTTCCAACCTCATTTCAAATCCAACATTACCTCAAAACTAATCATAGTTGCAAATCAAAAATCAAACACCAAAAATTGGCATAATTTCTTGTTCCAATCACATCACTTAACACATAGTAAGGCACACATCAAATCAATATATCCAAGAAAAAGGGTTACTACATTATTATAAAAAAGGATTACACTAAGGTAATATGCTAAGAAAATAACTCTAGGTGCTTGGCTCAAATTTCTTCCCTAACCTCCCAAATAGCCTCCTTGGGACCATGATATGACCAAAGCACTTTTACTAAAGAAAATTTCTTTGTACGTATCTCTCTCATCTTTGTATCCAGGATAGTCACTAGTTGCTCTTCATAAGTTAAAGATTCATGGACCTCTAGTGACTCTAGTTGAATAACATGTGAAGGATTCACTATGTACTTTCTTAGCTAAGATATATGAAGGACATTGTGCACACATGACAACTCTATTGGTAGGGATAAATGATAGGCAACCTTGCCAAATGATTTATAATCTTGTACTAATCAATGTACCTTGAACTAAGCTTACCCTTCCTACCGAACCTCATAACACCCTTGAGGGGTGAGACCATGAAAAGGACATTGTCGCCTACCTCGTAACCATTGATTTGTCTTCTCAGATCTATGTAACTCTTCTGTTGATCCTGAGTTACTCTCATTTGATCCTGAATCAATCAGATGTGCCTCATCTTCTCTTCAATCATTTTAGGTCCCAGCACAAGTGTCTCACTAATGTCATTCAAACACGAAGGAATACGGCATTTTCTCTCGTACAAGGCTTCAAAAGGTGCCATCTTCATGCTGTATGGGAACTATTATTGTAGGAGAACTCAATCAAATCCAAGTGATCTTCCTAAATACTCCCAAAGTTAAACACACATGCTCGAAGCATGCCTTCTAAATTCTTAATGGTCCTCTTTGTATGACCATTCATAGCTAGGTAAAAAGAAGTAATCATATTCAATTGAGTACCAAAAGCGGCTTGTTACTTTTTCCAAAAGTGCGATAAAAATCTAAAGTCTCATTTTGACGCAATATCCCTAGGGACTTCGTGTAGTCTCACAATGTGTTTCTTATGCTCGGGAACATCAAGTGGTTGCAATACTCTGCCTATATCTTATGCTCAATCTTAACCTTATGATAGGTTAAACATCAGGTAACGAACTCTGCCACTTTCTTCTTATTAGGAGTCCACCAATATACCTTATTTAGATCCTTATACAGCTTGTGCCCTCAAGAGTGGACAAAATAACGAATACAATGTCCTCCATCAAGGATCCTCTTCTTAAGCTACACACAACCTTGTGATACACATAATGTACCTCGGTATCTGACACTACAGTCCTCGTTGATCTAAAATCCTTTAGTTTTATATTCTATAATACTAGTAAAGATCCTCTCAAGCTTAACATCACCAAGTTGATTAGCTTATATCTCCTCGAAGATTGAATAGGTAATGGTGAGTTCACTCATTCTTGCCTCTAGAATACCAGTAGTGATTATTTTGATCTCCAACTCCCTGAATTTTCAACTTGTATAGTCTGACAACACGATCACTTCCAAGGAATAAGTCTTTTAGCTAAGCACTGAACTCCATATACATAATGCCTCTAGATATTAAGAACAAACACTACCATGGCAAGCTCTAAGTCGGAGGTTGGGTAGTTTTGTTCATGCTACTTTAATTGTCGAGAAGAATATGGCATAACTCTCCCATGTTGTATCAGCACACAACCCTAAAAATACTAGGAAGCATCACCGTATACCTTAATATCGTTAGACCTGATCGGTAACGTGACACTATAGCTGAAGTCAAGTGCTTCTTCAACTCCTCAAAATCTTCACCACACATTTCATCCCATTGAAAACACATAGCCTTCTTTAGTAAGTTATTCAACAGTCGTACAATCTTAGATAATTCTACCACAAACCTACGGTAGTAACCGATTAATTCCCAAATTTTGCACACCTCCCTAATAGAAGTGGGTGTTGGCTATTCAGAAATGGATTGAATCTTGGTAAGGTCCAATGCTACCCCATCCTCAGAGATTACATGTCCAAGGAAAGTCATTTGATCTAACCAGAATTCACACTTAGAGAGTTTGGCATACAGCTGGTGTGATCTCAACAATGCCAAAGTCTACCTTAAATGTTGCTTATGCTTCTCTTGATCGCTGGAGTAGATGAGGATTTCATCAATGAACACTATAACAAATTGATCCAAGAACAGTCTAAATATTTGGTTCATGAGGGACATGAATGTTGCCGGTACATTAGTGACTCTAAAAGGCATTACTATGAAATTATAATGGCCATATCTAATTTGAAAAGACATCTTAGGGATGTCCCACTCTACTGTCCTCAATTGATGGTAGCCTGAATAAAGATAAATCTTGGAAAACACCTTGGTTCCCTTGAGTTGATTGAATAGGTTATCAATCCTTGGTAATAGATAACGGTTCTTTACTGTAACTTGGTTTAATCCTCGGTAATAGAAGAACAACATCAAGCTCTAATCATTCTTTTTCACAAACAAGATTGGTGCTCCCCATAGTAATATGCTTGGTGTAATACCCCAATTTGAGCGGAGTGTTATAAGAATTGATTTGGCTACTTATATTAACATGGTATACCATCCTTTTGGTGATTCCATCCTAAAGAACTCTATAGTTAAGCATGTTGGCCATGGAGAAATTTTAGGATGGGTGACCCTCCTAGGAAGTTTCAGTAATTTTCTAAAAATTTCTCAAGAAGTACGTGAGTGAGGATAAAGCGCATTGAAAGGACTCGTGTTGATTTGTGGGGCCAGCCAATCAATCCAAAAGAGCTCCAAGATAGCTCCTGCATGGTTGTATTGACTCGGGGTGTTACATGACCCATGCACCCTCTCCTATTTCATTTTCCCTAACCTCCTCCCTTGCATGCAAAGCTCCTCTTCTTTCATCTCTTCTATCTTTTCCTTCTTCTTCTCATCGTTTTCCTAGGCATGCACACATTTATATCTATATATACATGCAGGAAGAACCCTTCTTCTCCATTTACCTCCTTTATCTTTTCTCCGACCATTATGACACACCAAGCCCATCCCTTTTTTTCTCTCCTCCTTATCGCTTGTAGCAACCAGCATCGCCACCTTATTGTCCCCCTACCTTCACTTCCTATACATCCTCCCTTCTTTGTCTTTCCTTTCCTCCTTCGTTATACCATTATTGTGACCCATCCATCTACCTACTCTATTTTATTTTCCCTTCTCACCCTGCCACCATTATTATTGCCCGTACCCAAACATCCACCACCTACTCTCCTTTTCTCCTCTTAGACTACTCAACCTAACTCCATCCTCACCAGTCACCATGCCAAGGCCCTCCATTTTTCTTCCTTTTCTCTATCCCAACCACCACCCTCTTTTTTACCAAGTACACTCGATTGCCACACCATTCCTAGCCTATATCACCTTCCTGCAATCAACCACCATTATCCCACCTTCACCCACTAGCTCCACTTCATTTTGCTACTTATAGCCACCCTTAAACACCAACCGCTCTTAATTGGCATTACAACAAGCCATGCTACCCCCTACAATGGGTAACCATCACCACCACCACCTTATGTCACCAAACATCCGCTTATCCCAAACCACCATCATCTCCACCCTTCTTGCTAACCATTCTACCACCCTTAACTACACCATAACCACTACCTTAGCCACCACATGATTGTCCTAGCCACCGCCTCACCATCGTTGTACACCACCATCCTTTTGTGTCCTCCCTCTTTGTTGCCTTAGTCTCTCTTATTTTAAAATTTTAAAGTCTGACTTTCGTATATCTTGACTTCTAGGTGATACCCTAGTGGTAGTGAAAGAGGAAGCGTAGATCTTAAATGCTTAGAGACCGAAGCCACTTTAGTAAGGATATATGTCATAGTTAGAACTTTTATGTGTAAAATGTATATATTTATTTATGGTATCATGCTTAGAATTATTGTACTGGAATATTATCACGATATTGATACTTTATAATATATGGTATTATCAATTCACAGAGAAGGTAATAAAGTCATTAAAGTATGAGTTGTGTGTATTATTTATTGACATAAATTGAGGTGTGTAGTACCTATATATATATTTGGAAATGTATTTTTATGATGATATAATGTATTGGAAGTTGAAAAATCATTCATATTAGGTTTCATAAGATTTTTGTAGAAACTGGGTATCTTAGTTGTCTTAGGGGCATTTTGGTCAATATAGGTTAAAAATAGAATATAAGGAATTGTAATGTGGTAAATGGTTCAAAATATGTTATGTATGTTATATGGAATGTTTGGAGTGGAATATGAATGGTTTGAAGTCCAATAAGTGAGAAAAGTGGTTTTAAGTAGGAATAGTAACCCTAGGGGTGGAATCATTAACATATATGTGAAATGTTGGAAATTGAACTCAAACTCTAGATATGGTGTTGATATTGTAATTTTAGGTTTGCATATTAAATTTGGTGGGTATATGAGTCTCATGAAAAATGTTATGACTAATTTGTGAAATTAGGGTTTAGTGAGAAAGGGTAAATAGTAACCCTAAAGGTAAGCTATTATTTCATGTTTAAGAGGTAGGAGTTGGAAATATATTTTCATATGTGATTTTAATAATAACATTTTAGAAATTTATATTAAATATGGTGGTTATATGGGTTTTATGGAAAAAGTTATGATTGAATTGTAAAATGTAGGTTTTATGGGAAATATAAATAGTAACCCTAAAGGTAGGCTATTATCACATGTGAAAGACATTGTATTTATACCTTAAATTTTAGCATGTAATGAATAATAGGTAATGAAATTGGAAATAAAATAAGTACCAGGGTAGAAGTTATGGATAAAATATGAAAAGTAGGGTTTCTTAGGAGAAGTGTGGCCTTATCTTTAGAGAAGTATCATAGTTCATGTAGTTATGCTTTATATATTTCAAATGATTTTATATATATATATATATATATATATAATATGATTTATATGCCTACATATGTACGTATGTATATGTACGATGACTTTGAGAAGTACCACCTTCAATAAAATACTAATTACTTAAAGTAAAAGATCACATGAGTTGGGATTTGGTTCATTTCATTGAACGATAATAGTGGCTTAGGTATGTTTTTTTCCTTCCTAAGATGTACTTCTAACCATTCCACTAGTTTGAGAATAGTGGCCATACATTTTTTCCTCTGAGAGTTGTTAGGTCCTTTACAATAACTGATAATAGTCACTCAAGTGTGTTATCCTTGAGAGGTGCTTTAGACCATTTTATTAGTTTAAGAATAGTGGGGTCCCTAAATTCAACATATTAAAAATATGGAATATGATTATAATTAATGACGAGCTTTTGAAATCAGTATTATCTTATATTATGTTAACATGCTTGTTTATGCTCACGTATGATTTTTGTTATGTGTAACTTAGTTATGGTTGTATTTTTACCTTACCGAGTATGCAGTAAACCGATCATCCTTTTTATGAGTGTTACTCATTCCTACAACTAGATCTGCCTTATTTTGTATATGATTGTTTATTACTACATTTAGTGTGCTTGCCTTTGGTGAACACTAATCGAATTGGTAAAAGGTATAGTTATTTGAATATCTCCATCTCTCTATGGATTCTTAGTCATCTATTTTTGTTATAAATCTCTTTCTCTCTATTTTGTATCTTGTATACATAATTTATATGTACAAGGTTACTTCTGCCTTACACTCAGCATAAACTAGGCATAGAGTGTGCTTCTTTTATGTTGAATGTGGCATAACATCCCTATGTTATGTGTTTTAACTTCCGCAATTAACTCTTTTAAATAAAAATTTTCAATCTTAAAATGGGGGGGGGGGGGTTTTACAAAAACAATGAGAATAGAAGTAGAGTTTGGCTGATATGTTGATCTTTGTCATTGGAGCATGAACAACTAAAACTCAGAGGTTGATTTGGTGAGTGGTTGAATGATAGGTGGCTTGAAATTAAGTTTGTATGAGCTAAATTTTAGCCAATTTTAGGACTAAGTTTGAGATAGAAAGTAATCGATGACGGATAGTAGGTTTGACGAATAGCCATAACCACCATATCAGTTTTCAAATCCAAAGTCATCGGACAGGGAAAGTTAGATGAGATATGGTTCATCATGGACTAATTCTCTCACCTAATGTTTGCGAATGTATTTCTAGACTTGATGCACTAAATAACACACTTAGCGTAATGAACAAGATCGATTAACATAGTCATATCAAACTTAGAGGTAATAGGTAATATAGATCTCAAGCTGTAATCCCCCAAAATTTTAAAAACTTATAAATTAATGAATAAATTTTATTTGGGATAAATTAGCTTATAAATTCATTTAATTTAATTATTTTATGGATTTTTTAGCATATAAATTTGGATAGGAATAATTAATAAAATAAAAATAAATATTTTGTTATTTTATCATACTCTTTTTATCTAAATAATTTTCCAAACCAATATTTTACTAAAATTATCATTTTTAAGCCCATATATTTAATTATATTAAATTAAATTATTAAATAAATTTATTTCTCAAGAATATTACATCCTATTATTTTATAAATTAAATTATTTTAAAGTCTCCATTTTTCCTTTTCCTTTTCCCCCTTTTTCTTTTCTTTCTCCTTTTCTTCCTTTCCTCATTTTCCTTTTTTTTTCTCCCTTCGAGCCGCCCACACCAAGCCTACCTCCCCCTCCCCTTCACGACTAGGCTTCTGGCTCCCCCTCTTCCTTCCTCTTCCCCTACACCTAGGCCACAGGCTCGTTCTGCCTTCCCCACACACGAGTTGACCCAGCCCCTTCTTTTTATTCTTCCTTCCTTCCCCAGCAACAGGGTCGGCCCAACATTTTTTTATCTTTCCCCCACCCAACATGCACCTCCCCCTTCTTTCTTTCTCCTTCTTCCTTCTTCGTTGATCGCCCCAACCAATGCCTCGACCTGTCTCCGTCACCCATGCCTGCCACCTCGAGCACGCCACCCACCGCCTTGTTGCCACCACCTGCCTCTTCCTCTCTCCCATCATTTTATTTCCATTCTTAGACCTAGCCAGCCCTACAAACCACCCCCATGCCCTCTTTTTTCCCCTCTTCGTCTCCTCTTCTTGCCACCTATTTGCCACCCTACACACTGCCACCAAACCAACCACATGCCCCTATCCTCCCTCTCCTTTTTCTTCTCCTCATTAGCCCTTATTCTACCCCATTTTTATGCCCCATACTTCCCCGATTACTTCTTTCCATTTGCTTCTCCTTTCATCATCTTTCCCCTATTTTGCACCACGCTTCCCTCTGCCACTTTCTCCGCCTCACCAACCACCTGCACCCTTCTACTCCTGCCCTACACCACCACAACACCATCCAAGCCACCCCGCAACTCCTTCTTCCTCCCCTCTTCTTTTTTTCTCCCTTCTCGGCAGCCACTCTGCAACCCCTCCATCTACCACTGTCCTGCCGCCTTTGCTGCCACCCAAACCATCAATCCACTCCCTACAACCTCCTCTACCACCCCAACACCTCCTTTTGCCGAAACTAGCCCGTCACCCCTTCATTTTCATTCTCCCTTTTCCTTCCTTCTCAGCCACGCCCACCTCAACAGCCCCTTTCACCGCCTTGCCGCCTCCACTGCCCTTGGCCACCAATAACTTGTCCTCGACCACCACCTACACCCCCTCTTCACTCCTTCACCCTTCCCTTACCCCAAATCCTCCCCCGTATACCTTCTTTCCTAGCCTAAATACCCCAACCCAAAAATAGCCCATCATTCCTTTTCTTTCATCCCCCTTCAAGCCTTCCTCTTTTTATTTTGCATGCAGCTCATGCAGCATGAGCTGCTACATGCCTTGGTTATTTTAATTCATAAATTTTAAGATATAATAATAATAATAATAATAATAATAATAATAATAATAATAATAATAATAATAATAAGTTAAGTATTTCATTACTTAAGTTTTGTAAAGCCTTATGCCTTTGGATTTTCTTATTTCTAATGTGATAAATATTGATATTATTTTTAGGTGTTGATTTTGATATCTAAAGCTTGAATCCTTAACTGGGATACTGGTAAGGTTCAATTTTTGCAGGAATTAAGGTAATCATTAAACCCCACTTAAACGCATGGATAAATGCATGCTAGCACTTTAGGGTTTTAATACTTTATTTTGTGTGATATATATTGTCTAATATATTTTATGTAGCTGCTTATATAGATTAATAAAAAAAGAAAGCATGTTATTTTATATGCTATATGTGGAAATATTGCTTAGGGGAAGAGTTTGATTATTGATGAAAGTGTTAAGTACTTATCTATGTTATATTATGTTATTGTGACCATTTATGCATGAATAATATTATTGTGAGCCTTAGGGACATTTTAGTAATATGTCTTATGGAAGAATGTGTCCTAATATGTGTGGGTGCTAATAAGTATTATATTAAAATATAATAGTTGGTGGAGTTGGATAATGTGAGTGGAGTATTACTATTATTATTTCATGTAGTGATGTTAATTTATAAAAGTGGTGTAATAAGAGAGCAAGATGGTAATTTTGGAAGAAAAGGGTAAAATGATAATTCTATAAGTAAAAGGATAAAATTGTAAATCGTAAGTAAAAGGGGTATTGTGGTAATTTTGGATGTAAAGGGAAAATTGGTAATTATGATAATGGAGAAGGGCAATTTGGTAATTTAACTAACAATAGGGCAATTCGGTAATTATTTAACCAACTAGAGGGCAAATTGGTAATTATGATAATGGAGAAGGGTAATTTGGTAATTTAACCAACAAAAGGGCAATTTGGTAATTATTTAACCAACTAAAGGGCAAATTGGTAATTATGATAATGAAGAAGGGCAATTTGGTAATTTAACCAATTAAAGGGGCAAATTGGTAATTATGATAATGGAGAAGGATAATTTGGGTAATTTAACCAACAAAAGGACAATTTGGTAATTAATTAACCCACTAAAGGGCAAATTGGTAATTATGAAAATGAATAAAGGCAATTTGGTGATTTATCCAACTAAAGGGAAATTTAGTAATTAGAACAAAGGAGAAGGGTAATTTAGTAACCTAACCAACCAAATGGAAAATATGATATGTGTAAAAATTATGAAGGGTGATTGGTGACCTAATAAGTGTGGGAGATAGCTTGGTAACCTAAACCGAGTAAGAATGTGGCTAAGAACAACTATATGTGTACTATATGCCTCTTGTGCCATGTGTTATGCTATGTTATGTACTTATGATTATAATGACTAATTACTTGTAGCATAACTTGAAGTTGAGGTATGTGTATGTGAATTCCTTATGGTATGTGTACCATGATGATATGTGTTGTGCGTACGATGTTATATGATGCGACCCTCTAGGACATACATTCTAGGATGTTTAATAATATGACATGGGGTGAAAGGATAAAAAGGAACAAAAGGGAAGTGAGTTGACTAAGGGGACACGATATTGACCTTAATATCTCATGATCCATGAGGGGGAAAATAGAAGGAGATTATGATAAAAATAAATGAGTGATGCAACTCTTACATGAGAGATTTCTAGGGTTTGTATGGGATAATCCTTACATAAGAAAGGTGTTAGGGTTTGAGCGGCCAACAAGGGTTTTACGGTTACATGTATGATTGGTGAGTAGAGTGATGGGATTTGGGTTGAAACTAAATGAGGTGAGGTGTTGGGCGATAAAAGAAAGGTTGGGCCACATAGGTTCGATTAGGGTTTCAAGGGAAAACCCTAGAGAGTGGTAATGAGAGAATTTAAATGTCATAAAGTGATGGGCCTTACCCACACCCTTTGGAATTGGGTTTTCGTTATAAGTAAATGTAAGGAGGAATGGATGTCGTGGTGTGATAAGAGGCGCAAATATCTCAAGATATAAGACAGGCCCTCTCTGGAGGATAGAAGTAGAGGTTGGTAACATGCATGTTAAGAGTGAAATACTTTCGAATAAGATACAAATAAGACACTAATCACTTAAAGAGGAATATTGTTGAGCTAGACCCAGACCGGTCCACCGGCAAATAATAGTGGTCAGGAGCCAGGGTGCCTTGCATGACCGGACCACCCGCAAATAATAGTGGCTCGAAGCATTTTGCCCTACATGATTGATCCACCGACTATAATAGTAGGGGATTCCGTGCTCAACAAACCAAACGTAACAAAACTAAGACATGGGAAATACACTAAGTACTTATAATGAAACACCATGTGAGTCGGGGCCAGACCGGTCCACCTGCGAATAATAGTGGCCAAGAGCATTTTGTCATACATGACCGGTCCATTAGCTATAATAGTAGGGTTCCCGCACTCATATGGATATAAAATCTGAGAGATGATATAATAATGATAGACTAATGGCTTAAGGCTCAAAAGTATTGATTTTGCACTATAACATGGCTTAAGGCCCAAAAGTATCGATTTTGCATTATGACTCATTAACATTTGATGGACTTGTTAAGGATGTGAATGTTAAGTATGTGGATGTTATGTATGCACATCTTGTTATATATGTATATAGCTTTGTATCATGTGTTACATTGTGGGCCTACTTTTAAGTGTGTTTTTAAAGGGTTACTCAGTACCATAATACTAAAGGGTTCCATTCGTGGGGCCCCTGCCTATTCAATGGGCAATGTCCCCTGTAGGTCTTTTTCAAGTGTTATTCAAGTGGGCAACGGGAAAGAGCGTAAGGATTGTCCGGAATTTTGATAGGGTTTTATTATTCCTTTTCTAACTCTTAGTTTAAATGTAAACTTCATTCTTGTAACTACCATTGGTGGATTTCATCCTCGTAAATGGTTTATTACGCTACTCTGATTTTAATATGGTTTGAATTTCTAGTAATTGGTATTTTATTTTCTAGCTTTAGCACTTGGTACTAAAACGGTATAAGTGAACCAGTCTAGTACTAAGTGTAGCGGTAATATCCCCAGAATTCACAAGTCTTATTATTTCGCTTCTGCTAAATCTTTTAAATGAAACGAAATTTTTCAGTAGTAAATTTTGGGGGTGTTACACAAGCTACCAACCTAGACGAGTCAATTAGCAACAGAAATAGCAACACACGATTGAAGATAGTTGATAAAGGAGAGGGGAGGAATAATGTAGTGTGGGAGGAGAGAATGCTTGAGAAAGGGGAATAAGCGTAGTGAAGAATGATTGGAACCGTTGCAAAGGCAAACATAATTTTTATTTATCCTAACAATTCATCACCACGACAAAGTCCTTTGTAAAAATATTAATGGTTTATGGCAACGATTGTAGTTGTTGCTAAATATAATATTTAGTTTTAGCAACCAAAAATTAAATACTAAAAAATTATTATATTTGATATAAATTTAAAAAAATATTTTAATAATGAAATAGTCGTTACTAAAAATATATTTATTTGTATCAACTCTTAGTCGTTGCTAAAATTTGTTACTAAAAATCATGGTTTTACTAGTGCAATTCATTTTATCAAAATGTTGGGGCTTCATTCAAATGCAATTAGTATTTAAAAAGGATATAAATAAAGTTTGACTACAAATTCATACCCGTACTTAATGTTGATTTCAACAACTAAATGTAAACAATGTATCTGTCAAGATGCAATTTCGCAGGGAAAATTATAGCCTATGGTTTCCACACACAAAAACGATTATATGGAATGTATGTAGCTTGCTGACTAACATGCATTCAAAATTTATGCCCAAATTATTGAAGGATATTCAATAGTAACTATTAAAATTAGAAACCTTTGATTTTAATTACTGCAATTAATATAAGAAATTATTATTAAAAATTAATTGGTAAAATGAAATGGGTCAAGATTTAAATACTATATATAATCTATTACATATTACACGGTGGTCGGATATCAATATATGGATTGTACGACGAGTGTTACTGTCAGTACCGCGGATTTGGAACTTATGCAAAACTTATGCACAGAAATCATAGCTATATTATTATGAACGGAGAATCATAGTTTTAATTTACCTCTTTTTTCCTTATTTGATTCATAAGGGAGTCCCTCGATATAAATAAAATAGTGACACGAATAGGGTGTTATAATACTTTTGTTCTTAAAAAATACTTATCTCAAATTTTCTAATTCAACTGTTTTCTCAAAGGGTAAATAAACTCCCGGTCATTCGATCTTTCACCTTCCTAATTAAATGCTACTCTCATTACATAAAATCTCAAATAAATACTCTGTATTTAAAAAAATTATCGTTGCATATTTTAAAAATAAAATTTAACTACTAATATCCTTTAATATACATTATTAAAAATAATAGGAAAATAATAAATGATAAAAAATTTGAATATGAATACAATAATTAGATATTTACATCAAAATATATTATACTTTAATAGATATTAATAGTGAACATTTTTTCTTAAAATACGCAACGTTAATATTTTAAATATGAAAGTAATATGACATACACCTACTTTTTACCATAATTATAATGATTAAAAAAATTTTCAATTATCACTTGTATCTAAAATTTAAATTTGAGCCATAATATCCTGGAATAATCTCACTAATGAGCTAGTAAAGTGCTCCGTATATCTGAAACTAATTAATTAGCTCAGCTTATTAAGTGTCCCGATATTTTTAAGATTTGATTGATACGAAAAATAAGGCACATTAATTATAATATGCGAAGACTAGCCTTGTGAATATGCCCGTAGCGAAAGATCACATGTTGTAATACTTTTTGAATTGGCACTATTTTATCTTCTTTTTTTTTAAAGAAAAAAAATAGTAGATAAAAATGATAATATGGCTTTAAAAGGCTAGTTCATAAAATAAAATTGGGATATGAAAGGAATCATGTATGCATAATGTACCAATTAAGCCTCTTGGTTGTCAAAGCTTATCTTAGTAGCTGTAGTAGTAATATATATATATATTTCGTGATATTCACATTTATAAATTTAAGGGCACCGATATAATCTCAACATTAATAGGATCCTTTATTTAGGCTAGTTCGTACAAGGGTATGAATGTGGCATTTACATACTAGTAGTATTTACACTAGCTAGCTGCATGAAATACTCAGTATTCAATATTTTTAATATCGTAATAAATATATAAAAATAATATTTATCATATTACTATATCCTTAAATAGCGCTGGCCTCCCATCTCTATAAATTACCAGCAGTTCTCTTTGCTAGGCTAGGGTTGAAAACAAAGTTTATTCGGGTTAAAAACACAAAGAAGTTACTCCGCCACAAAAACGACCGACTTCAACGTTATGATGATCACTTTCGTCACTCTTTTCCTCTTGGCCATGTTTTCCCCGGCCTTTAGTAAACCAGGGTGGGATGATGGACATGCAACATTCTACGGAGACGTCAGGGGCGGCGACGCCCGGTGTAAGCTCGCTACCATATATACATTTTCATCTCTCTCTCTCTATCTCTCTCTTTTCTTTTCTATTTTTCGCTGATTCAATTTACATTCATATACTAATTATCATCAACTCGGTTTTGGTATTTCACCAAATTTGCACACAGATGGTGCTTGTGGGTACGATACATTCACCCAAGGATACGGCCTTCGTACAGCAGCCTTAAGCACCGCGCTCTTCAATAACGGAGCCACCTGCGGAGCATGCTACGAGCTTAGATGCGTAGGCTCACCTTGGTGTCTACGAGGAGCCGGCGCCATCAAAGTAACCGCCACAAACTTCTGCCCGCCATCGACCGGCCCCGCGGCATGGTGCAACGCTCCACTCAAGCACTTTGATCTGACACAGTACATGTTCCTCAAGTTTGCCGTGTACCGCGGCGGAATAGTTCCCGTAAAGTTTCGAAGGGTCCCGTGCGTGAGGAAAGGCGGCCTAAAGTTTCTGCTTGCGCGAGCGAACCCAAACTGGCTCCTTGTTTTAGTGTATAACGTTGCAGGAGATGGCCAGGTCATTGACATGAAGGTGAAGGGGCCTGAGGGTTGGGTACAGATGAGTCGTAATTGGGGTCAGAATTGGCAGACGTTTGGAAACTGGGAGGGTCGGAGAATGTCGTTCAGGGTGGTTACTAGTGATGGGAGAGCGTTGGAGGTTGATGATGTCGTGCCCGCTAATTGGCAGTTGGGTCAGTCATTTGAAGCCAGGGTTAACTTTTGAGTGATCGGGGACTATGTGTTGCATTTATGTTTGGATTGAGACGGTTATGCGATTTGATATTTATATATATATATCAGTGCTCTTTTATGTGTTGCATGTATGTTTGGAGCTATCAGATATGAATTAATAAATGAGATTGAGACGCTTATGCGATTTGATATTTATATATATATATCAGTGCTCTTTTATGTGTAGCAGATCAAGTTATGCTTCTATTTTTTTTTTTTTTTCTATCTCGTTTCTAAATTATTATGAATAAAGGATTGTTGTGGTTTTTTTTTTGTTGGTATTGATGTAGCTAGCTAGCATTTATTTTGTGCTACGTACTTAATTCTGAAAAAAAAAAAAAACTTTGTGCTATGTGTGTTATGCCTATGCTATTAAACAAGTATTTTTAATAAGATTTTCTAAATTCATTGAAATTATTATTATTATTATTATTATTATTATTATTATTATTATTATTATATTTGAAGAAAAACCATTACAGTATATACAACATAACATTTAAGATTTTATTAAAGAATTGTGACAGAGACTAATATTTTCCATGTTTAGGGCATCGATCGACTACATTTTCTGTATAGCAAAAGAAGATGGCATTATGGCTTTTAGGCTCGGATCAATAAGACTTGTATTTTAGTTTTTGGGGTCTTGTAATTGGGATCAATCTGCAAACAACGTTCATTTTTCGAAATTAGTAATTGGTTAGTGTGGTAATTAGTGAATCCTGAAGAATTAAGCATAATGGATACTTTCGATTGTTTGTGTTTATTGTGTACTACTAACTTGGTCATATTTAATGGCATGTATTTACAATCTGCAAATAACGTTCATTTTTGGAAATTAGTAATTGGTCAGTGTGGTAATTAGTGAATCCTGAAAAATTAAGCATAATGGATACTTACGATTTTTTGTGTCTTTTGTGTACTACTAACTTGGTCATATTTAATAGTGCCAGATTGAATTGTAATAATTCAATGGATGTATGCTTCGGTCAATATTCATAATATACTTGCCATTTAACACGACCTTTCGATTCGTGGCATGTATTTACAAGCTGCAAATAACGTTCATTTTTGGAAATCAGTAATTGGTCAGTGTGGTAATTAGTGAATCCTGAAAAATTCAGCAAAATGGATACTTACGATTTTTTGTGTTTTTTGTGTACTACTAACTTGGTCATATTTAATAGTGCCAGATTGAATTGTAATAATTCAATGGATGCTTCGGTCAATATTCATAATATACTTGCCATTTAACACGACCTTTCGATTCGTTATAGTTGAACGTTTGCATGGCTATTTTCAAATATATGTATAAGAGTTAGTAGCATTTATTTGTTCATATATGTTCATTGCATTCAATTGTAGCTATCTATACTATACTTCGTGATTAGTCAAAAAATTATTACCAGTATATTTGAAACATCTTTATGAGTAATCGGTTTTGGCATAAATGGATTTAATTACCTAAGGAGCTTCAAATCAAATCCATGATATAATAATTTGAAAATTTGGTAATATTTGCATAATATAATTATTATTGTCATTATGTTGACCTTTTTTCTTAAAAAAATAGTAAATATAGTAGAGATATTTAAGTGTTGTGGATACCCTACTAACGAAGTGAATATTATGTAGTCTTCCAATTAATGTAATCATTAATCTACATCATTATTTATACTTATTTAGTCTTCTATATTTTAACCTATATTATCATTATATTGTCTTAGCTAGTATATCTATCTATCTATCTATCTATATATATATAGATGATGTACAATAAGAATGAGAATCATCTCCCTTCTCCTTTATCTTATATTCTTCCGACTTATTCTCTTAGTCTAATTATTTTATCATAATATGCATAATATGTAACTTCATTAAATTACATTAATGATTGTAATAGTTTGGATTTATATTTGTAGATAATAACTATTATTGTGATTATGCTAGCATTTTCTTTAAAAGAAAATACTCTTTCTATATTTAAAAGATTGTTGTTGTGTATTTTTATAAGAAAGTTTAATAATTAATATTTTTGCTATATATTAATAAAAAAATTCAAAAGTAAAATTTTTGAATTATTTTTTAATAAAAATATAATAATTATACTTTTATATTACAATATATTATGCTTTGAGAAAAAATATTGATAAAAATCTATCATTGAAATATGTAATAATGGTCTTTTAAATATAGAGGAAGTAATTTAAAGTGGAGTTATTTATAAGAATACGTAATTGATGTCAAATATATAAGATAAATGAAAACAATATGATTATATTAAAATTAAGTATTTGTATGAATCCTAAACTATTAGAGGAAAAATTTAGAAATTCAAACAATAATTATTAGGGAAAAGGTAAAACCTAAGAAATTAGGTTTCTCATATATATATATTGAAATAAACGTGTCCATAACCACTTAGGACGCCGGATTATAACCCTAGGAAATCGTAAGTGACTTCGAGGACGAAGCCTTTCTTTAAGGGGGTAGTGATGAAATACCCCAAAATTCTAATTCTGGAAATTATGATTAAATAAGGATGTATTAGGAATACTAATTAAATTAATTATTTTATTAAAATATAGGGAGCTATTTAGGGACAATAAAAAAATGATAAATAGGTTGATTAGGAAGAATTAAGGAGTAATGCTAATTTATATGGGATTAAAAGAAAAATTATCCAAAATAGCCTAAATTAAGCCAAAAAATAATTAATTATTATTTTATAAATATTATTATCCTAAATAACCCAAAAACACCAAAATACCCAACCCACATATTTTTTTCCCTTCTTTTTCTTTTCTTTTCTTTCTTTTTCTTTTTCTTTTTCCTTTTTCTTCCCCCCCCCCTCCCGACCTAGGCCAGCGTCGTGCAACCCAGCCTTCTTGCATAGCCTAAGCTCGCACCGCCTTCTCCCCCCTTCTTTTTTCTTCCTTCTCGGTTGGTCTGGTTCTTTTGCTTCTTTTCTTCTTTTTCTCCCTAAGCTGCCCGGTCCCGACTTGTTCTTCTTCCCTGAGGCGTGGGCGGCGACCGAGGAGCTGCAACCCTGCGCTCCGTCGGCCACCATCGCTGCCACAGTCCTTCCCTCCCTCTCCCGTCGCTTTCTTTCACATTTAGACCCCAACCAATCTATTCCCCTCTCCTGAGCACCCTGGCCTTTTCCCTTTCCCTCTTCCCTCGACTTTGCCGCCCCTGCCATGGCAGAACCGCCTAACTACCGCCATCGGGCGGCATGCCTGGCATATGCACCCCCTTGTCTTCTTCCCTTTGTCTTTTCCCAGCCAATCAATCTATATATATATACCCTATAGCTTGCCTCAATTTGAATTTTGATCTCGAAAATCTAGAAACAGCCTTTCTCGCCGCCTCCTCTTTAAACAAGTAAACCACAGCCGCCGCCAGCCAAACCACCACAAAAACTTCTCCTTGCACCACCCTCTACCTAACCAAACCCTCCTTGTCTCTTGATTTCCCTTACACGAGCCACCCCGGCCATGCAAAGCCGCCCTTCACACCACCACCCCCGTCAATTCCACCGCCACCAACGCAACCTCTACCCTCCAAAACAACCAGGGGAGCCTCCTCTACCTCCCCACACCTCCCTTTCTTCCTCCTCCCTCCTTTCTCTTTCTTCCACCACCTCAAACTTTCACAACCGTCGTCGCCGCCGCCGGTGCCACCACTGCCTTAGGTGGTTCTCTAACTTTCCCAACCCTTAAACTCACTTTATACAAATATTAGTTATTTAATAATATTAATGGTATTATCTATATTATTATTATTATTATTATTATTATTACTATTACTATTATTATTACTATTATTATTATTATTATTATTATTATTATTATTATCTTGTTAATATTGTTAATATTGTTAATACTAACTTTATCCATTATCACTTTTATTACTAATATAAATATTTGGACCCTTATATTACTATTATCATTTTGGTTACTATATTATTGTTATTGTCATTATTATTACCATGCTTAACATTATTATTATTATCATTATTATTTTTATTATTATTATTATCATTATTACTTTATTATTATTACTATTATTGTTATTATTATTGTTATTGTTGTTGTTGTTGTTATTGTTGGCGTTGTTAATAATATTACTATTATTTTTATTACTATTAATGTTATTGAAACCAAAATTGGCATGTTACCCTTTTGTTACTATAGAAGAAGGATACCCAACCTTAGTATTATTACTATTATTATTATTCAAACATTGCTAATATTGTTCCTAATGCCTTTGCTACTAACAATATTACTATGGTATCATTATTAGTTATTACTAGTACTATTGTTATTATTTTGTTAATACTATTATAATAAAAACATTCAAACCCTTATATTATTATTATTCCAAATATAACTAATATCATTATTATCTTTAATAATATTAGTACTTTGTTAGTAATACTAATATTATATTATTATCTTATCCCTAAAACCATTATTAGCCTTAGCCTTAAAAATAATAGGGCTTCTATTTCTAGGAGCATTGGTATTACTATTATTATTATTATTATTATTATTATTATTATTATTATTATTATTATTACTATTTTATTTTAACAAGTATTAGTCCCTTGTGTGTTGTGTGACTTGTATGACTTGGATGCTATATTTATATATCATGCTATGTCGTGTATCGTATGATTATCATTAACTTGTCTTATAGCGCAACTTGGAGTTGAGGTATGTTATATGTTCCTTATGGATTGAGCATGATTTGTATACATGGTAATTATGATGTGATATGATATGACCCTCTGGGACATACATGCTAGGATGATTATCAATATGATATGGGAATGAAAGGATAAAAAGAGAGAAAATGGGAAGTGAGTTTACTAAGGGGGATATGAGGTTGACCAAAATACCTCATGATCCATGAGAGGAAATTAAAGAGGAAGGAATGATCAAAATGAATGAGAGATGGGAAACATACATAGGAATCTTAAAATTTGCATGGGGACTTTGGGTGTTAGCATGGGATGGATAAAACTTGCATGAGGGTGATCTTTACGTGAGAAAATTTGATTTAGGGTGTAAATAAGCTAAGGGGAGAGTTGTGGAGTGACTAGAGCCTTGGGATGAAAAATAGTACGTAGGTTGGTGTAAGGGTGTGTAAGGGACCCGATTAGGGTTTTGGGAGGAAGCGGAAATCTGGCAAATGTGGAAGTAAAAATGATTAAGGGAGAGTGGAGTACGGGTTAAGAGTGGAGATTGATTTTGGGTGAGTATGGGTTCCATGGGAGAGAAGAGACTTAGGGTGAAAAATAGAAAGGTTACTTGTGGGAGAAGAAAGGTACTAGGGTTTGAAGTGGCCAACTAGGGTTTCTCGGTCACGCGTGGAATCGAGGGGGGAAAGCGATATGATTTGGGATTGGATCTAAATGAGATAAGGTGTGGGATGATAATTGAAGTAATGGTAGGGTAAGTGAGAGAAAGTGGGCCACATAGGTCCAATTAGGGTTTTCAAGGGAAAACTCTAGAGGGTGATAGTAGGTGGGGTTGATGTCATGAGGTATTGGGCCTTAACCCACACCCGTAGAAGTCGGGTTTTTTATTATGTGTAAGCGTAAGGGGGAATGGATGTCGGGGTGTGATAAGGGGCGCATAAGTCTCAAGATATGGGACGGGGCCCCTTGAGAGGATAGAGATAGAATGTCAGTGGCATGCGTGTCAAGGGTGAAATGCTTATCGAATAATACACAAATAAGACATTATCCATTTAAAGAGAAAGATTGTTGAGCTGAGCCCAGACCGGTCCACCGGCGAATAATAGTGGCCAAGAGTCGGAGTGCCCTGCATGACCGGTCCACCGGTGAATAATAGTTGCCAGGCGCATTTTGCCCTGCATGACCGTTCCACCGGCTATAATAATGGGGGTTTTCGTGCTCAAAAAACCAAACGTAATGATGATAAGACATGGGAAAGATACGAAGTAATTACAATGGAACATCATGTGAGTCGGGGCCAGACTGGTCCACCGGCGAATAATAGTGGCCCGGAGCATTTTACCCTGTATGACCGGTCCACCGGCTATAATAGTGGGGTTCTCGCACTCACATGGATTGATAAAGACTATGATGTGAATCGACTATATTTACTAAAGGTCTAAAGAATGAGTTTACTCGGCCCGTGACCGACCTTTATCATTTGTATTACCGCATGCTACTTATGTGATTATGCCATGTATGCTATGTGTATGATTTGTATATTTGGCCTTAGCGCATCTGTTACCTTACTCAGTACGTAGCGTACTGATCACTCATTTCATAGGTGCTGCTTATTCCCACGAGCAGAAGACCCATCTGAGTTTGTGAAGGTAGGGGATGACGTCTTTGACGCCTATGACACCTACGAGGCATCGGACGGGGCCGAGAGCTGAACCTAAACTTGGCTTGGGGGTCGAGAGTGATTGACCGGACTCTATCTTACTTTTGCGATGTATCATTTTACTCTGTCGTACTGTGTTGATGTATTTGGAAAACTTATTTATCTACTCTTTTGGTTGCAATCCTAAACCGCACTCTGATTTCTGTAAGACTTGTGTTTTATTAATGACTTGTGTTTTTATTAATGACTTGTGGTTGATGTTGACCTTGTTTAGCCTTAGCACTTAGTATTGGAATGGTAGGAGTGAACCGATCTACTACTAAGTGTGGCGGTAATGCACCTGAGTTTATGATTTTGTCATTTCATGTTCGTAAAACCTTTTATTAAAACGAAATTTTTCAGTAGTAAATTTGGGGGTGTTACATATATAATATGATCTATTTTCCTATAAAATATATATACATATGTAATAAATTTTTTCTTTTCACATATTGGTAATAAAAAACTAATTAATTGTAGTTTATGGTAATAGTACTTAGTTATGTATTCATAATGTGTTAAATTACTAAATAGAATTCGAAACTAATGTCTACAGAATTTAATATTAATGGTGAGTACATAATGTTTGCACAATTAAGTACTACTACCATAAAATTCAATTTGCATAGTTGGTACCCAATCTGACACTTCAAAATATAAGTAGCCTTCTCTAGCCATTCATCGTCAACTCCTAGACCAATGAGCTCTAATTTGGCAGAGTTGGTACCCAATCTTGAGGCTAGGTAGAAGTAGCCTAACAACTTTTTCCAGTTCTTTACGTTAATCTTTGAAGCTTCACAAAAGATAATTGTGTCTTTTACAGGCTGTAAATGAGAAACTTCAAGTTGATTATGCTCGATCTTTACCCTTGTATCAAACCTTCTGAGATTCCTCTTCAAACCATTTGATTGAAAATAGGAAAGGGGCTATTAAACCTATCTACTATGACAAATAGGAAAAGGGGATAGAGAGTCCCTTTATATAATACCCAACTTCATCTTGAAAGGAGGAGTAGGTAAACCATTAATCAACACTAAGATACTAGCTATTGTAAAACACTCCTTAATTTAACCCTCCACACTAAGCTAAAACCTTTTATCTCCTGGATTAAATCTATAAACTCCCATCTAAGAGTATCACAAGCTTTATGAAAATATAGCTTTACCATCAAACCTATACGTATTTTATCTTTCTTAAACCAATGAACTGCTTCATTAGCCAATAACATCCTATCTAACATACTCCTCCTTGCAATGAAACTTGATTAAGTACCTTTGATAAGGGGTTTGATCACCTGCTTCAACTGTTCCACCATAATCTTGGCAATAACTCTATAAATGCACCCTATCATGTTGATCAGTCTAAATTGCTTCACCTCTGTTGCATCCTACACATTAGGGATCAAATTCACCAATATGGTATTTAGCGAGTAAGACATTTGACCATAGGCTTAGAATTATAACACTGAATCTATGAAGTTGGTACCAATCACATCCCACATCATTTGAATGAAACCCATATGGAAACCAACATATCTTGGGATTTTATAGGGTCACAAGACCTTACCACTACCTTCACTTCCTTTTTTGAGGCATACTCTATATCCAACTCCTCTATTTTGAAGTTAAACTACTAAATCTCTCTTCCTTAATGCTAATATTAGGAAAATTAGGATAACTATGCATTTCTGTATAATAGGAAATGAGCCTTTTCTTTATTTTTGAAGGATCCATCTCCATATGATCATTTTCCTACATTTTATAAATACCTACCCTCTTCTTTTTTTATTATTGCAATAGTGTGGAAGTACCTAATATTGATGTCCCTCTCTTTGAACCCCCTAATTCTTGATACTTGGAGGTAATAACTTTCTCTTCTCTTATGCCATAGATATAATTGGTGATTTACTGCTACCCTCCTAGTCATATTTACCTCTGAATGTGGGCCTTCATATCCATTCTGCTCCAATCTTTCTAGCTCTATCTCAAAAACCTTGATCTTCTTTTTAAAATCCCCAAACACATTTTTATTCCAATCTCAAAGTGGTTCCTTAAGCATCTTGAGCTTAACCAAACACAGGATTTCACGCAACATGTTCCAACATTATGACATATAACTTCTAAACTTCGGATATGAGAACCACATGTCTCAACATCTAAAAATATTGAGACCCTCCTCCAAAATGTGAAAAAATAATCAAATGGGGTTGTGGTCCAAGAGTGACATTCTTAAACTTGAGTAGCTCAAGTTTGGAAAAGAAGTGACCCATTGAAAATTAATAAAGAGCCTATCAAGTAAACTTGGTGAACTAGCCTTATGCTAAGTGTACTTTAAATTGTTTAGTGATAGCTCATGCTAACTCATTATTTATATCCATTCATTTAATACCCTCATGTTGCTACTTTCAATGGCACCCCCAACCAATATGGATGTCTCACCTCGTTAAAATCTCCCATGATCAAAATGGGAACTTCTAATTCTAGTTTAATTGTATAGATTTTCTCCGAAATTTTTTCTATCACATGGTTCATAAAAACAATAAAGCATGAAGATACCAATATAAAAATTGAAAGGATAGATTGTAACTTCTAGAATTATCCATCGTACTCTGAGACTCACCTTTCTTGTCTTAATTTTAGTTGAATCCCATCCAAGTAGCAAGCCACAACTCCTCCCTAGTGCCTTAACATCTATCCATTCGACTAATCCATTGTTCTAAGCTCGCCTCTTCTACGATTCAGAGATAATGATATGATGTGTCTCAACTAATCCCCATACTCAAAGTTTCTCTCTTCCCATTATTGTTTAGATACTTGACTGGTTTACTATCACCCATATACCTCTAACATTCCAACCAATATTAATTATATAGAAACAAATTTAGTGAGTACCTCCCTTCCATATCCATGAGCTTAGATCCTCCTTTTTCATGTAATCCTATAGCTTACTACCTTAGAACTAGCATCTTCATATATTCCTTAACTTATTACCTTAGTCGGCATATTCATCTCCAGATGGGCTTCATTAGATTATGGAATTAATAAAACATTGGGCTTGGTAAAAGCTAGTGGTGGGATGGTCTAAATATTAGGAGGATATTTTAAGTTTGATGGCCTAGCACAGTTGGTTTTACTCACGAGTGAATTGTCCTATACCAAAGCTAATTCTACCACCAGGTCATATGGTATGACCACCGTCCTTATCTCCTCTAAATATTTAGTGGAATTATCTCTCCTAGCTTTTAGGGGATGTATGCAATCTAGAAGGAAACCATCTGATGTCATTTTTGCATATTCCAATAACCTTGGAACTTTTAAGGAATTAATAAACTCATCCTCACCCCATCACACTCTGTACTATTTTGTCTCTTTAGCTTTGTCTCCCTCCTTCTATATGGGATCCATGGGATTTGTCTCTAGTGTGGCATGGAACAGATTTTCTTCGTCTTTGGCTAGATTCTCTGACTCAGCCATCATCGGGTTTCAACCCTACTAGTGTGGTTATTCATCTTCCTCAACTTTTGTTGGTGAGACCTCCTAGTCAGACTCTTGATCCACCTTTTCAGCTTGCCATGGATAATAGTTCCATCTAGTTTCCTAAATTACTCTATTAAGTCTAGAGTTTCTAATTGATAGAACCAGCTAATCCTTTATATCCTCATGGCTCAAAGTATACATGAGATTCCTTACTGCCTCTGTAGATGTTCCATTCTCCATATCCGTCTCCTAGCTCACCCACCTTCCCCATGGTTGTATGAATTTCAAGGCCACCTCTCTACACCATGTCGTAGGAGGTAAGCAAATAATGTAGATAGCTGTACACCTTATCGTGCAAGCATCCTATAACTTCCCTTTCATCACCATTGAAAAGTGGTACAAGAGAATAATTTCTTCCTCCATTGCTTTCAAGAACTCCTTCTATTCAAACATGACAAGAAATCTATATCACACTATGTCTCTTACCCTTTAAATGGTACTCCAAGTTTTGAGTAATTCTAGGATAATTATCCCCAAATGAGAATATTGAAAGGATTCCACTATCAAACCCCTCTCTAACTAGTCTAGGATTTTTTATTCGACCTCGTAGGTAATTACTCTTATTTCCCCTTTCTGATGCTCTCCTAGATTAGCCATAACATACATCCTATTGTCCCTATATGTTGGTCTCCAAGCCCTTATAGTAACATTATTGGTGTTTCCTTTACATAATAGAACCATCTTGCTGGTCCCTTTAGTAACAACCTTTCCATATCTAGCCTTCTTAATGAAGAGCTTGATCCTATGCAGTAACATACCATTTGTTTTCCTTATTACTTCCTATAATATCCTGTTTACTAAAACCCTAATTATAAACAAGTAATTATGTGTATTAGTTATAATAATTATGGTAGGGTATTTTGTATTAAAAATATTATTAATATGTGTATTACTATTATTATATTTTTTACATAAAATTTAATTAGGTTAAAATTTGTTATAGAGTAAGCTATTAAACTTAAAATCTAAGTTAGACCTTAATCGATATCCATTATGTCAAGTAACCCTAATTCTCGCAACTAGGTATTTCTGCCTAGTTCTTCACCTAAATAATTACCTTAACTTATGGTCCTAACCTATGCTAGATTTATGGGTCACATCCCCATCCCCTTCCTGCATATTTTTTTTTCTTTTTCTCTACACCTCACCTAGCACCAAATCTCCCTCTCTCTCATGTTTCCCTCCTCTTGTTTTGCTCCACATTTTCCCTCACGCCACCACCCATATAAACCTTCAACCTTCCCCATTTTGTGTCTTACATTAACCTCAATCAAGCCTTGATTGCCTCCTCCTTCTCCCGAGCTCCCTCAAGTAAGAAAGAATCCCATTTATTCACTATTATTGTCCCTGAGCTTCATGATTTTTCCCTGCAACATGCACATAATATTTCCTTTACCTTAGCACCAACAATCACTACAAGAAAATGGGTATAAATCAATGAAACCTATAGCGATGGCAACCTATCATTTCCACAAAATGAAATATAGTGACAACACATCTTTACTACAAATACAATAGAGACGACGAATAACTGGAGGGAAGTTGTCGTTGCAAAAATTGTATAGAGAGGACATTATCACACAATAAATTTTAAAATGAAAATTTTCCCCAAAAATAAATTCACCATTTCTTTTTGAGAAAATGTTTATAAAGATGACATTTATCATCGCTATAGGTCATTATTGTCACAACAAGGATTTTCTAAAAATTTTGGTGGTTCATTTTCCTAGAAAATTTAATTCGGTCAATGACTTCCTAGTGATGACATATGCCATTACTATAAAGCCTTACAGTGATGAGATGCGTCACATGCCATGCACACCAAATTTTTTGTTGTAGCTAAAATTAATAATTTTTCGTCACTATAAACCCTATTTAGGAGTCTAACCAACTATTTTCCCCTCTGCCTTTTCCATTTTTCTTCTCCTAGTTTCTCTCTTCTTTCTCGCAACTTCAACTAATGTTGTTTCCATTATTTTTCAAAATTATTATCAATCTTGTTATTTTTTTGTTAATCAATTGTTTAGACAGAATGTTTGCAGTATTTAGTTCATTTTTTTATTGAATTTTTGAAGTAAATTCTAGGTCACCATTTCATCTACCAGTTCTATGTCTCTCTTAGCATATCTTTAGGGTGTGTTTTTTTTTTGGATTCTTGTTTTTATTGCTTTTTTGTGTGTGTGTGTTGTTATTTTAGAAGTAATTTTTTTCCTTTTTGCAGGTTTTTCCTGAGCAGTCTTTTGCTACCCTTTGTCGTCCCTGCCACCCTCTACCGCTACCAATCGCCACCCTCTGCTGCCACTACTAGTATTTTTTTATGTTATTAATGAATATATAATTTTGATAATGCATATTAATGTGTATAAAATTTTTATATTAATTTGTTTTTTTTTTGTGATTTGTGATATTGATATATGGTATGGATTAATGATATTTATCTTTGATTTGTGATAGTTTGATAATGATATAAATGGAATTTTGGAGATATATAAGTAAGGAATTAGATCAAAATGGGAGTCAAGAAAACCATGGAAAGAAGATACACAACCTCCTAGTGTCCAACAATATGAGAGTGTTGAATTGCAATGGAAGCAAATTTTCTGGACCTAACACAACTTCTAGTGTTGATCAACATGTAACGTAAAATGTGGCTTATGATTCCAACATAATTTGGCCATTTCAAGCTACATGACTATCTTGGAAGTCAATTTTCATTTTTCTAGCATAATTTTGAGTGTTTTGATGGTTACATTATAAGTATTCTTTTCGGACATAAATTAGCGTAACTCATGGCATTATTAGGAGCTCTAATTTATTCTTTTTGCTCTCTCTTTATTTTTATTCCCCTATTTTTTATGCTAAAAATATATAGCTAAATCTTTGATTTAAATTTTTAAAAATCAATTTTAGAGAATTTAAGCACAACATTCCACTCTGACTCTTTGGTTTTGTCTATTGGACTCTTCTCTTTCTCTTTTACTATAATGTATTTTATTTCATTATTGTGCTTCTTGATTTCAATCATGGATGAGTAATTGTTTGTTCTAGGATTGAATTAATTTTGATCTCATTATTGATTTGATGAATTAATTGAATTATTGTTAAACTTGTTTGAATTGTGTTATTCAATTGCTAGCATTTAATTAATTAGGATTATAACAATTGATCGTTGTTTTAATCTAATTAGGTTGTTAATTAGAGTTAAAATATTATAATTAATATCAAAACTTAGAAATTGAACGTGAATTAAAAACTCATGAAAGTATGTTAGTGATTCTCAGGAATTGATCGAATTAGATTATTTTTAATAAGTTTAATTAGGTTTATATAAACAAAAATATGTTGTTAGATTTAACTGAGCATGACTTTTAGTTTTCAAAAGAGATTAATGATTAACTTTGGTCAATATTTCCTACGGTATTGAGTGACCTATTACACGATTGATTGATTTATTAATTTATATTGGAGTTGTAACTAAAGTTTGATCCTAGCCTTGTTTCTAATTAACTAAATTCATAATATGTAGTCCTCATCATTTTTCCATTTTATGTGTTTATACTTATCATCCACCTCTCTTTAATTAATCCATTTAGATAGTCATAAACAAAGAAAATCAGTAATTCACATTGAAGTCCTTTAGAATATGAACTTGTTTTTCTACTGTGAAATCTATACGCTTGGGGATTTTTTTCAATTTTTTTTAGGTATGTTTTGTTAGATCTAAGCCCTGTAGTTTTGGTTAGTTAGTATAATTCATTTTTTACTGAAGTTTATGGTGCTAAATGTAATACCCCACTTTTTAGTTTCTTTAATGTGTTTTAATGTATGCATTTGATTATAATCTATGTGTGTTTAATCTTTGTTTAGATGTGTTTTCAAATTATGGTATCATTTTAGGTGGACAAAGTTTAGATTTTAAAAGATTATTGATTGTATTAGAAAACTAGTCGACTGGTGTGAAGGTACCAATCGACTAATTTGCTTCTTAAACTAGAGTTTTGAAACTTGGCAAATCAATCAAGTAATTTGGGGAATTAGTCGACTAGTTCATCTGGATAAGTTGCTCTCCAGGCTCAATTTTCACTTCGAACTCTTCAGGCTCATCTGAACCCCAAAAATGTTATAACATAATGATTTCTATTTCACAGATTTGTTGTTGAATTTAGCAAAGCTTTTGAGCATGCCTAACCTATTTTATCAATTTTCAATGGATTTGTGAAGGAAAAATTGATCATAATTCACTTTCATGACTTTAGCTCATTTGTCTTTTTCTTCCCCCTTTGATCTATCTTTTATGAGATTCATGAGAGGATAACTCATCCCTGCATTCTCTAAATATTTTTGACTTTGATTCCCTCTCCTTAATATCTTTATTCCCTTCTTATGTTCAAAATTTCTAAGCCACATTGCTTGGAACATCTTAGTTTTCACCCTTTGACCTCAAAGATAGTATAATACCCCAATTTGAGCGGAGTGTTATAAGGATTGATATGGCTACTTATATCAACATAGTATACCATCCTTTTGGTGATTCCATCCTAAGAACTCCACAGTTAAGCGTGCTGGTCGTGGAGTAATTTTAGGATGGGTGACCTCCTGGGAAGTTTCGAAAATTTTCTGAAAAATTCTCGGGAAGTGCGTGAGTGAGGACAAAGCGCATTGAAAGGACTCGTGTTGATCTGTGGGGCCAGCCGATCAATCCGAAAGTGCTCCAAGGTAGCCCCCGTGTGGTCGTGTCGACTCGGGGTGTTACAAATGGTATCAGAGAGAAACCGCGACCGTGAGCTGAACTTGGATGAGCCAGTCAGTCACCTAGCGGGACGATTCTTGGGATGAACTGTATTGAAACAGTCATTGGTTGAGGCGCAACGAGGACGTTGCGTTCTTTGAGTGGGGGTGAATATAATACCCCAATTTGAGCGGAGTGTTATAAGGATTGATATGGCTACTTATATCAACATAGTATACCATCCTTTTGGTGATTCCATCCTAAGAACTCCACAGTTAAGCGTGCTGGCCGTGGAGTAATTTTAGGATAGGTGACCTCCTGGGAAGTTTCGGAAATTTTCTGAAAAATTCTCGGGAAGTGCGTGAGTGAGGACAAAGCGCATTGAAAGGACTCGTGTTGATCTGTGGGGCCAGCCGATCAATCCGAAAGCACTTCAAGGTAGCCCCCGCGTGGTCGTGTCAACTCGGGGTGTTACAGATAGAAACTCCAACTTTGAACCTAAGAAAATGTGCACTTGGAAGCTTAGATTCAGGCTAGGGTTTGGGATGTCGATTTATAAACCCTAATACCCTTCTTTTTCTTCCAAAAGCCTTATGTAATTTTAATCAAAACCTTCATTCTCTCCTTTCTTCCCTAACCTTCAAACTTCCCTGTGTTCTTCATACTTGTTTTGCCTACATTTTATTTCATTGGACTTAGTTTTCAATCTTTCTTTCCTTTTCTAATCCTTCCTCTAACTCTTTCTTTTTTTGTCCTTAAGTAAAGTAGGGCTAGATCTAGGAAAAGACTAAGGAATTAGCTCTTATTTTCTTGGGCTCTTTGTTTTCTCAAAAGGTTAATTCTCTCTGACCTTTTTCCCTAAATTTCTAATAATATTTTAATTTTTTGTTAATTTTAAGGGTTTTTTTAGATTTAACCATTGCTTTCTTTAAAGGTGTCCAAGTGTTTAAATTTTCAAATACTTTTACTCTATTTGGTGGGAGTAAATCATTATCTTCCCTATTTTTTAGAAAATGGTATAAGTAAGTGAAGTTTATATTCTATGTATTTGTAAATTATGGGTTTTAATGATAATAATGTGTAGCATAAAAAGATTTTTAATAAGTGAAAGAGTCAATAGCAATCTTACCTTGAAGTTTTCTATTCATAGCCTCATAAATATGGTTTTAGGTTTTGTAATGTCTTTGATATTGTGAGTATATTAGTTACTTTAGCATGTGTAAAATGATGCATAGATTGTTTTCATGATGTCCTAGCATCAAGAGAATATGATGTATGATTTCTTAGTTCTTTTAGTTCGTAAGGTGTAAGCTTGATTTTATTAAGCCAATGAGATTGTTACCATGATTTTCATAGTTCGCATGTTAATCCATGTATATTGTTTGTTAAAAACCAGGAGTGGGTTATGATTTATGTTTAGTTTGATTGAGTAAAGTTGGTAGAATGTGATTGTGTATAATGTGTTGGATGGGGACTATTTTTCTACGACTGATCAACTGGTCTCCATCACTAATCAACTGGTCTCTTAGAACTAATTATTCGATTGGCTTAAAACTTCAGTGGTCTTGGTCTCAGGTTAATCCCATCGATTGGTTTGGATAAACCAATCAAATGGTTCTTAGAACAATTGATCAATTGAGTCAACCCATCAATTGGTTGGTTTGTGACCCCCAATAGTTATATCCTCTGGTTAAACCCATCAATCAGTTTGACCAAACCCATTGATTGGTTGTTAGAACATTAAAACGGTAAGGTTGATTAGTCAGTAGGTTCACCACCCCTATGAAGGTTTGGCAATGCCTAGATTGATTAAATAATTGATACAAACAATCTATTGGTCCTTGGAAACCCATCAACTTGCCTCGGCTAGAATTGCATTTCTTGTCTAGTTTTATTTTTTTTTTTAAATTGATGCTTTGAATTTCATGCTTGGATAATGAACTAAGGTGCTAGTATCTATAAGTTACCTAGATTAATTAAGTTTAAATGATGGATTAAATTTAGTAAAGAGGAATTTTGTCCTTATTGATCAATGTTGACCTTAATTTAGCATTTGGGACTTTCTTTTTACCATAACATGAGTAGATGATTAGATGGATAAAATAAATTTTTCCTATGTTTAGTATTTATGTAATGAATCAAAATGATGGGTAATAGACCTCTAATGACTTATATCATGGCTTAAAAATGTGAAGCCTTGTAAACTTAAATAACTTGGCAAGAATAGAAGAAAATAACATGGACATATATGGTAGCCTTAAGTTAACTTTATCTTAACCTTACTTGACTTTATCTATAGCCCATAACTTTTAATGGGTAATTGAGATAAATGGATAAATAACATGAGTCAAGGTTTGGCTCTAGTTGACCTCAGATTGGACCTTCATCTTTGGCTTTAGGGATTGAATTGGAACATCTTTTAATAAATGGTAAGACTGTGGTTGATTTATGAACTTTTTCCTTGACCTTGGACCTAGGGTTTGACCTAGATTTGAATGGTGAACAAAAGAGATATAAATAAATATAAAATTTTAGATTGGAAATTTATGGATGTAATTAACATTGTATAATTTAAATTTTTGACATAATTATTGAAGTAATAGGATGATTACTTTAAGATACCCTAAATGGGAACACTGGATGATGTGAGAATCTTATATGAGTGAATTGAATTGAAATGGATTGCTATTTTTTGTGATATTTTTTATGGAACTTTATGTAATTTGACATCTCGATTTGATAAGATATTAACCACTTAGAGTGAAAGAAGCACCATAATAGGTTTGGATTATTTAATCCTTGATTAGTAAACGAGGGTTAGTTGCCTTCAGGTATTTTACCTTCAAGTCACTTTAGGTGGGATCTTAGTTGATCCTGAGATCCTTGTTGATCCCAATTCTTTTTTTACTCTAGACACTGATAATGTAATAGGGGATATCAACAGTAAAGGGTTTAGTCACCACAGGAAAGTAACTTAGGCGTGAGCTAGGACTTACGTCCACTAGGGTACTTCAGCATGAGCCAAGACTTTATGTCCATTTATTTGGTTTAAATACCATGGTATTGAGAGACCAAGGTGAATAATCTCACTATTTCTTGATAACTTGGGGTAAAAGAATTCTATATTCACCTATTGCTCAATAATTTTGTATAGGAATTCTATATTCACCTAACTCAAAATAATAACTAGAATGAAACTAAGAGAGGTATTAATTCACTTTATCTTATTTTATGCTCAATCTTGATATGGTTATTTTGCTAACATGAATTTTTTTATCCTATAAGTACTTTAAGAGCTTATGCCTCACTTAAGTTATGAATATGTTGTGTAACTCACGTTTACCTTCCTTAAATTCTATGTCAATCATATGTTCCCCTTAAATACTCCATTGTGGTATGTTTCTATATTACCAGCATGTTTCCATAAATTATCACCTGATCTATTGTGATTATAACCATGATCCACCTACTATAAGAATATAGGGTTGGAAAGTCTTATATGTAACTCTAACTTCATATTACTCTTCAAGCTATATATACTATATACATTACTATGTGGTTAATCTAAATAATACATGCCCCTTAGGAATGTTATATGTATAATCTGTATACCTTTGTATGTTGGTATGATTATGATTATGCATATTTCATTAGATCCAAATATGTCTTTTATGACTTCTGCGATTTTACCTGAATGATATAGTAGGAGAAGTGTGTGTACATTTTGGTACGTCATACCATGAGCATGTTATATGGGTCTTGCTTGTATTAGGACCTGTATGATAATGGTAGACTAGTTTGCGTAGTATGTATGCATACTAATGGGATTATTATTGCAGTCCCTTGCTGAAACCCATGAGCAAAAGGTTTGGTGCTAGTTTACTAAGGATGGTAAGTGAGTGATCCATCATCTTCTCAACATAGGCGGGTTGTTGAGCATAGGCATTTCTGAAAAATTTCTTTTGTGGTCCTCGAGTCACCAATGCATCCTTCCTTGTAATGAATTTCCTTTTGTTTATGTTTTCATCTAGTGTACCTTTTTATGGATGTTTAAGGCTTATATAGCATTAGGTTTTGTACCTTGAATTTTGTATCTTTATGTATTTTCTTGAACACTCTAGTCTTCCTTTGTGCTTTATTGATTAGATACACTACAAAAAAAATTCTTTTATAGCAACAACACTTTTGCAACAACAACATTTTGTGGTTGCAAAAAATTTCTTTTGGCAATAATAATTTATAATGTTGCAAAAATTTCTTGCCAAAAATAATTCATTTATATGGTGATTATTAGGAAATGTTTTGTAGTGATATTTTTCGTTGCAATATATGCAATGGTTTATTTCCAACAGCATTTATATGTTGCAATATACAAAATATTTTTGTAACGACTTTTTTTTTTTGTTGCAAAATGCTGATTGAATTTATTGCAATAACTATACTTGTTGTAAATATTTAGATTATTTTAACGCAATGAAATTTATATATTTTACAACGACAAATGTCGTTGTAATATGTGTAATGGTTTATTTGTAATGACCAATGTTTTTGCAATGACTTTTTTTGTTGCAAATTATAGATTGAATTTATTGCAATGACTATATTTTTCGCAAATATTTAGATTATTTTAACGCAATGACAAGTTTTTGCAAAAAAGGGAAAAAAATCATCAACAATTTTATTACAATGTCTATACCTTGTTGCCATTACCTTTACCAACTCTCAATCTTGCCATAATTCTGTTAGCCTCATCTAATTATATCGATCGGATACACTACTTTGTCTCGAAGTTCATCAGCACAATCAAAGCCCTAATTGCCAAGTAGAACTCTAGTAAGTTTTCATTCAATTTGATAATTTTTTCTTCATATATATGTTAAGAATCATTTTTATATTTTTTGGTTATATTAATTTAAGCTGGACATATGTATATGGCATAATTTATGGACATCAATTAGAGGTTTTACAAGTCATTTATTGCAACGGCATTTAAACAAGTTATCGTATCGTTGCAATTTTATGTTTTCGCAACGACGAAGATGGTTGTTGAAGTTTTAAGTTCAAATTTTTTCAATGACTTTATTGTTGCAATTAAGTATTTTTTTGCAACGATAAAGTGTAATACCCCCAAATTGAGCAGAATGTTATAAAAATTGATAGGACTACCTATATCAACATAGTATACCTCCCTTTTGGTGATTCTATCCTAAGAATTCCACAGTTAAACATGTTTGATGTGGAACAATTATTAGAATAGGTGACCCTCCTAAAAAGTTTTGAAAATGACACATGTTGATCTGTGGGTCTAACCGACCAATCCAAAAGGGCTTCACAATAGCTCTCGCAGCTCTTATGGGCCTAGGTAGCTACCAAGTAACTCCACGTGGTCTTTTTGACTTGGTGTATTAGAAAATTGTGGGTCTAGAGTGCTATCAAGAGGCCCCTATGTTGTCGTATCGACTCAGGGTATTTTATAATTTTTTATTCCTAAAATATATTTAAATTGTTTTTTCAACAACATAAGCTGTTGCAATTAATGTCTTTTTGCAACGACAAATATTATTATTGCAATATGTTATTTTTTTGCAATGACTTTTGTTGTTGCAAATAACAAGCTTTATCAATGACATAATATATTGTCAAACTACAACTTATTTTTTTTCAATAATAAAAGTCATTGCTAATTAAAGGTTTGTGTAACGACATAAATTGTTTCTAAAGTAGGATCAATATTTCGCAATGACAAAAGTCATTACAATATATAAACACATGTTGTTAAGTGAAGTGATGTACTACAACAACATTTATTTGACAACGATAATTTATGTTGCATTTAATTACTTTTTTGCAATGACCACCGTTGTTGCTTTATTTTTTTGCAATGCCATGACGCGCAATGATCCTGCAACAAAATATGTCATTGTGATATATATATTTTTTACAACGACTTTCTATCTTTAGCAATAAAAAACATCATTGCTAAAAATGGATTTTTTTTTTAGCGATACTTAGTCTTGTGTGTAATGTAAGGTAGCCACTGAGGTGCCTATCTTATGCTAGATGTGGCAATAGCACCTCTTTATTCATAAGGTTGATTTTTATCTCTACTTCCGTAATGTTTAAAACAAAATTTTTCAGTGGTAAAAAATGGGATTGTTATACTAAATATGAGTTCTTACAACCCAAATTTATTCTTGGTTGATGTTTTTGGTCCCAGATTTGTTTGATTGAAGCTCAATCCTTCAATTTACTTTGGCACTTATTTGAGTCCATTCATTGTTCTTTAAGTTATTAGGCTTGTCGTTCTTGAATTAGATTGATGTTATAGCTTTTTCATTTTATTTTGGTTAGTTGTTGAGGTTTCCTTTGGTTTGTTGTCATGCTTGAATCTAGTTTTTTTGGGTATTGATTCCGTTCGACTCAATATGCATCCTCAAGTTTAGATCTAATTATTCTGTAGGTTGAACTCATATCTAACATTCCTTTAGCATTATCTATAACAATGGACCAGATTAGTATAGTTTTCCCTTAAAGAACTATTGAGATTTCAAATCTCTCATACTCCTTCGACATCACCATATCTACTCTAGATTTTGGATTTGTGTTTTATATTATTATGTAACTTTAGATGACGGTTTTAGTTAAAATCGTTATTTAATCCTACTTTTGATAATAGTTTTGAGCTAAAATTGTCACTTAAAGTAGACAAAATTTCCTCCATTAGCATGGTGTGGTGTATTTCAATGACTATTTTTTGTGCTGTTATCAAAGATTAGATAACCTCTGCAGTGATGACATTGTAAAACCATTATCAAAGCCTAATTTTAACCATCTTAGTCCATTTCCGTGGTGGTGACAATATGCTTCTCAATCCTCTAAACTTGTTATAAATAAAATGTCATTCTTCCATTTTTTTTTTGTTTTCTTTTTTACTGCTTTAATTTAAATAGAAGTGGAAAGGGTTATGTAACTTAAACCTTGGTGTGGGGAAAAAAAAACAGGGAAAAAGATACTTGACCGGTTAGTATAAAGTAGAGTTTAATTTGTTTGTGTTTTCTTTTTTGTTATGTGTATACGCATACACCTAATATGTATGTCGGTACCATACGTACGTCAACCACGTAATGTATACACATGTATTTATTCATATATTATCATGTATTATATTATACCGAAACCTAGAGGAGCCAAATAGAGAACCTTCATTCTTCGTGCGTGAGGGCTAGCATTCAGGCGGAACTATGGGGTGTCTTTGTCTATCGGCGCAATAATCGTAAGTGAGGAACGTCCTCTGTACATTCTCGTATTCTCTTTGCTCCCTCGCGTTTAACGTCCAAAATCGCGGATCATTCCACCAATAGTTGGAAGAATAGCAACCTTCGAGGCTTTCACCTGTCTCCGTCGAGCAACCGGCTGTGTCAAAACCTTGGTAGTAAGCTACGAATGGCGCATATCTCCAGTCAATTTTCTCACGACCGCCTTCCGTTGCCCACGAGCTTCCGTCCCATACGCTTGCTTCTATTTTCATTGGTTGATTCGGGTAGTTCACTCCTTTTCCTTGGTTGTTCTTGAATACTCTCACCGGGATATCATCCACGTAAAACCTATATATATATATAGACCACATGCACATATATAAATTACGTCAATGATAAAAATAAAAAAGAAGTTATTTGGGGTCATAATTAAATAAATTCCTTTATTACATATTACATAAAATGTATTAATTCAAACGGTGTAGGTAGGTAGGTGGGTAGGTAGGTAGGTTACACTATTTGTTGTTGATTCCAGAGGATTTTGTAAGAGTGGAAGTCTTGTGTTGGATCGAACCAAAGGTTAAGCCTTTGCTCTCGATTGCCTTCATCGTTGGCAAACACATTTGTCTGTAATATGACGGGCTTGCCTTCCCTGTTGCCTAAGAACTCGATATCTAGCTCGTCGTGATTCCCACCGCCCGGCGAAGATAGCTGCGATTTTCAATTCCAAAAATTATTTGATACACAAAACTACCACCCATATATACCAATATTAGTATTTTTCACAATACGTAAATATTTACATATATATTCACACACATAGAACGTAGTGACGACTCCGGCGGAATCTTTGTTGGGCACTTTCATCCTCATGTGAAAGAACCCGGAGACATAGCTTAGCTTCGAAGCAAAATTAACTGCATTTGTATGTGTAAACATATTAGCCCATGGCAACTATTATCACATATATATATAGGTAGTGAGGAATAATTAAAGATCAATATCAACATGAATTAATTAAACAATATAATAACCATTGAAGTGAGTATGAATAACTATATATATATATATATGAAACATACAAAATTGAAGATCAATATCAACATGAAATAAATAAATGAACAGAAAATGATGGAGTACGTAAGATAAGAGCAGAGAATATTAACCAGAAGAACAACTTTGGGTCAGCGACAATTGGACTTGGGTTCCTTGGTCCACAACATGGTCGCCACAGTATGGCATGATTTCGTAGTTCTGATCGAAACTGGCTTCACTTTTACCTTCACCAACAAATAACCCGATGACAGCCACAACCACAGCCACACGTCGAAGAAATTCGACAGAAGCAGAACCCATGGCTTGCGAATTTCTCTTAGCAGTACTGGAAGACGTGATGCATATAGTTAGCTAGGAAGACTGAGATTGATACGCGTGAGAATTCAACGTGCATAGACGGGTATATATACTAGTAGTTTTGGTTAGTATGGGCGTGGCCGGGGTGAGAAACATGCGTGCGTACATTAAGAAAGCCGAAGTGCTATTTTTGTTTTTTATTTATTTTCATTAATGTAGGTTTATTTACAGAATTCCGTAACTTGGAGGTCTGGGCTATTCCCATTTTTGGAACGCATATTTGATTTTTTGATTTATTCTACAGCAGTGGCAGTGGGTGCCTTTGAAAATTTATCATGGTAGATATACGGGTTTTCTGGATTTACATAATTCATATTTACAAGATCGTGCTTGTGCGTAGGTTTTGTAAGTGACAGGTCGGTAGGACTATTATGACGATATTTTTGGGTGAATAGTTGATGTTAGCTGCTGACTGTTACGGTTAGATTTTTTTTTTTAATTTATTTAGATAATGAGGTTTCTAAATTTCGTCTAAATTTCCAACAATAAAAAATAAAAAAATATTGTCATTCAAAACTAATTGTTGGAGAGACTGAAATGCTCCCTAAAGCATAGCCTAAGTTAGCATATACGGTAAATTTGAACTTAGTGGCTTGGTTTCAATGTTTTTCCTTTTAAACAGAAACTTGTTTGCATTTTTTTCCTAACCAAAACATAAAGATTTTTTAAGATGTTAAAGCTAGAACATCTTTTAACTTATCATAGGTTAGTTTCTTGTTATCTTTTTTGGACCAAAGATTATGTTTATATATATATATATATATTCTCCAGTACTAGTTCAACTTTTAATTTTGTCAAATATTTTTAAAAAGATAACTTATGCACTTTGATATGTCAGTTATAGGCATTCGTATCATATCTACTTTTTTATGATTTAATAAACATTTCAAATTGTTATCTCAAAAAAGAAAAACAAATTGTAAACTAGTCTATCCATTAGTTATGCCGAACGAAACACATTGTTTTCATGTGCCTGAAATGTAGGCATACCAGACCCTTCCTTTTAAGAGGCACAGATTGTGGAGCACAGTTTGATATCGATGTTGGGTAGGGCAACGATATTTTTATTTACCTTTTGTTTCCTAGACGAATGTATGATTAGTGATCATTTTCAACCCTTTTTCCTAAAAACAGGAGGAAAATGACCCACTATATATGATACCATAATCTTTTACATTTATAAAATTTACCTCCAATTAGCAAAAAATTAAATAATGTAGGCTTGTAGGCATAACAGAGAAGGCATATGTGACTAATTTCAAGCTTTATATATATATATTAGAGTAACTATTTCCATTGTATTAGTGAATAAACTTAATCATATGGACACTTAATTTCAATGGTTGCTTTGCTAGTGACAACTATGAATAGCAATTTCATATCTTTACATAAGAAGTTATTGACTTTTAGGTTTTTAGAGATTAAGTGCTTTATTTCTCCAATGGTACCACTCATGATAATTACTTTTTTATACAATATTAATGACTTTAAAGGATCAACTAAGATGAGTAAGGTCATTATGGGTTTTGTGGGAGGATAATGAGAATCTTATCATGTTTTATTTGGGTTAAAAATATCAAAGTTACACCCAAAATAATATTGCATTTAGACCTAGCAAAGCTAACCTAAATAGAATCATGGAATAGCATAATTCAACTCCTACTCGCACTACTAGAAAAAGGAGATTTGGTAGTTAAAATAAAGATTTAATAACATTTTTGTAGTTATCGATTATTTAATAACATTTTAAAATTGTCAGCAAAATTTAAAAAACATGCAAAAAGGAGAGAACGAAGGTCTTTTGATAACAAATTTTGGACAAAACCATCATCAAATGACTCAAAATACACTAATTATGGGACAATGAGCCACTTTAAATAATGTTCTTAGCTCAAAATGGTTGTTCTAATTTTTTTTGTTTTATTTTTGCACTTTACATAATGGTTTTACCACAAAATTGTTATCTTATGTCTAACCTATTTTTTTTTCAAACAACATACATTACCTGTATGTTATCTTACCTCAAACCTACGATATTCATCCCATCATGTCACTTATCATTAACACTCCACATTATCATCAAGTAAAGTAGCATATATATTGAAACATCAATTCCATACCCTTAAAAACAGACTTGACATTTATTCACCTAATTTTGAGCATTCTTCTCGCCAAGTCTTCAACATAATAATGAAATAAGAACCAACACATGAATTACAATACCCCACTTTTCAAAAAAGTATATGTAATATTATAAATAGGAGAAAATTATGTTATAAAAAATGTATTAAATCTTTCGAAGAAAACTCAAAGGCTAGTTACAATTCAAAAAAAAAATATGTTGCATTTCACTATTTATATACTTACTCATAATTTTTCTCTATGAGAATTTTTGAGCTACTTTCAATTGCTTAACTTCTCCTCAACCATTCTGATTTGATTGTATTTAGATTCCTTGAGTATATTCTTAAGTCTCCTAGATATTTTAAGAAATGGTAAACAAAGATTTTGATGATAAATATTAATTTCATTTCAATCAGTGAAACTTCAAGGATTACTTTATTTTGGTGTTTTAAGTTATTAATGATTTATAATATTTTATCACTTTTTTTTATAACTTTTCAAATGAATGTGCCATTTTTGGACAAAATAAGCTATCGAAAATTAACTTTTTGTACCTGAATCTTATCTAATCTTTTGAGAATCAATCCTAACCACCCAAACCTTTATAATATGGAGTCCTAACCCTTTGATATAAGATGTGACATCATTAATCTTCACTTCTCACATTTCTTGTTGAAGTAAAACACCTCCTCTAATCATGAGTTTCGTTAAGAACCTAAAATGTAATGTCTCCCAACTTCTTCCTTCCTTATCCCAATGTGTGTACATGTCCTCCCTTCCTTCTTCATTTAGGACATTCATCCTTCTTGGAGCATGCAAATTTCCTTCCCTTTTTGCCATTGGATCTCACCATTGGCTACTAACATTTTTCCTATGTAAACTTCATCTCATTTTCCCTAAACAAACCAACTATGCACACTTGATCTCTCCCTTCTATCCTTTCCACATCATCAAATACCTTCATATATGTTCCTTGGAATCTTTGATTCAAGCATCATCAATTAATTTTGGATTAATTTTGGTTGAAACTTACTCTTTCCTTCATTTCCTTTCTTTTTCTTACCCTTTTATGTGTTTTATACATAATTTATGTTCTTGATTTTGTTAGGTTGGGTTAAATTGATTTAGGAGATAACCAAATATCTTTCCTCTTTCTTCTAGTTTTGATTTCTTAACTTCAAGTAAGAATATACTTACTCCACTCTTTGTATCAATTTTTGCAATATAATATAGGTAGAATTATGTGATTTCATGAGCAATATAGATTTCTATGAATATGTAAATGTATCAAAGTTATAGATCATGATTGTAGGATGTTAAAGAACATGCTAATCACATGTATATTGGTGTTTTAAGCATGAATGTACGTGGAACAAGCATGAAAAGTTATGGTTTGAGGACCACAACATTTATTTAAAGTTGTGTGATTAGCTTATCTCAATTGCCTTGGTGTTATGGAGCAAATAAGATACTAAATCAAATGTTATGCTATCTAGTTTTCCATACAACTTTAGGATCTCAAAATGTATAAGTATAAAAGGACATATGGCCTAAAACCCCACAAGTGTGCAAGTTTATCAAACCCATTACCTAGAAATTGAGTCTCGAGTTAAGGACCATTTTTTTATGTTATACTTAATTTTTGAGTGATTTAATGATTTTATGTTTCTCATTGGAATTTTTAGGTATAATTGGACATATAATATGGCATTATTTAGATTAATATAACCTAAGGTATAGGAAACTAAAGTTAGAGGAAAAACTTAAAGTTATTAAATGAGTTTTACTATTCATTGATGATGTGTTTGTTTTCCTTCATTATTATCCATGGGTGATCTTAATCACATACTAATCTTGACTTAATTTCCTCAATAATGGCATAATTAGGGTTAATATAATATTAATTATGATTAGATACATAATGACCATAATTAACATTAAAAACCTATAATATTAAATTTATAAATAATGGAAATAAAACATTAACCATTGACTTTGACTTTTACCATTGATCGTGAATAGTGGTTTTTTTCTAAAAACGGTGTCTAACCTTATTATGTGATTTTAGACTCAAATATATCTAATATTGTTTTTAATAATATATCTAATATTTACATTTAATTGGACTTTAATTTTTTTTGGCATTAAAAGAATTATTTTAAGGTTTAAATTTATAACACCCCAAAATTTACCCCTAAAAAATTGTGTTTAAAAGAATAATATGCATAAGCTAAAATAGAAAATAAGGAATGTTACAGCCACAGCTAACACAAGATAGATACAAATCATCTACCTCATGCTAGATGAAAGGCTAAAACCTATCCAACTAAAATTTAAACAGCATCTATACCATGAAAATAAGCTCACACAAGGAGATATCTAATGGTAGATGAAAAGTGAATAATTTCACTAAACAAATTCATCACTGATCTAATCAGCGAAAAACCTATGAATAACCCTTGAATTTAAAAGTTTAGCAAAGTAATGGGAAATTAAAATTTGATTATAACACCATTAAAATTTTAATACAACACTTGAATATTTCCAATTATGATTTCATATCTATAATATCATTGGTTTCCATCCCATTAATACTCCAAAACCTTAATCTATCATTCCATAGTGGTGGTTGTTGTTTTTGTGGTAGTTTTCAAACCTCCATATTGAAGAGTAATCTCTTTCATTTCAATTCCTTTCTTTTCCATTTTTCTTATCTAACAATAATGGTTTATCTAACTCTTTTATCTCATATTCTTGAAGGTGATCAAGTGGGTTTAGAGATGGAATTGCTAGATTCCTTATTTTAGCTTTGCTAGGGAGCTTAGGAATTTTGGTAACTAAGCTAACCTTTAGAAATAGAATTTTATGCTAGGTGTTCTATATATTATTTTATGCATAATTAGCTTTATTTTAATTATAAAAAAAAATATTATCTTGGAAAATATTTTATGATATGTTTATGTTTCTATCTTATGTCCTTAAGCATGATAATTTAATGAGAAGATAAATTGTGTGATTTTTATACTTTCTTATATTTACTATGTGATGAATATTTAGTATAGTAGTGCTAAATGTCTAGTAGAATCCTGATGAAATTTTAATATATTCATGTGAATATACTAGAATTTGAATTGTTTAGCTCTTGTCCTTTTTATTTTTTGTGAGTTTTGGTTGTGGCATTAGAGCCAAATGATTCTATGGAATAAAAATACAGCATAAGGGGTCATACAATTTCAATCAATACTCAACTAATGATATGATTTTCCAAAACAATTATAATTGAGACACATTAGAACATACTTTAAAATCACCAGACATTTCATAATTAGCTAAACATGTTAACCATATAATCATGTTCAACCCTTCATATACTCGAACACAAACAGTAATCGAGAGGTATGCTAACATGTGTTTGCATTGAAACTATAATATCATAAATACATCAAATTACCATACAAAACATAGTATATGCTCAAAAAAACAAAGGTAAGTAATGAATTACCTAAATTTAAAACTAGCTAAGCAAATTGAGAGAGAGAGAGAGAGAGAGAGAGTTTGGAAATCCATGATAAATCTTTCTTAGATTATTGATAGAAATTATAGGAATGAGTTAGAAACTACCTTATCAATTAACAATTCAAGTATTATAATCTAATCAACAAAGAGAATAGTCTTTCTTGGAAAAAGTTTCCAAAGCCTAAGTCTCAAGAGAATAGCTCCATTAAGATTTAAAATTAAGTATTAACTAAATTGATTTCAATATATATCACCTGGGGTATTTCAAATTATTTTTTTTTTAAAAAGGAGAAAGGATAATAAAGGATGAGTTAATTTTATCGAAATGACTTACTAATTTGATTTTACAACTAAGAAGATAAAATCATCCAATTTTGAATCAAAGATAGTAATCTACTAGGTAAAATAAGCGCAAGCAAATATGTAACACCTAGAAAATTACTACTATTTTTTTTGTTTTTAAGCGGAAGCATTAACATAATATAGTGAATGTTACTGCCACACTTAATGCAAGTCTAGTCTATACCTTTCTCGTACTAAATGTAAGGCTAAAACCTTAGATAAATAAATCACAACTTATAGAATTAGATATAAATAGTAAAATATTTTAATAATTTAAACGTAATAATAGAGTACAGAGTACATACTTCAGATAATACATTACATAAAAGGGGATAAGAGGGATAAAAGAGATGATGATTCTAAAAGAGATCCAATTTCTAGGACACACAACATATACAACATCGGATAGATCTAACTTTATGTCCTAACTTTGGGGTATAAACCTGCATCACTCGGTCTAAGGAACCTCCTCAAAGTTAGCTGGATCATCATATACCTGTGACACAATGTCTACAAATGTGCAGTATTAGTTTGCATCTTGTACTGAGTAATACAACTATCCTAAAGATATAGCATTACGTACAAGGCCCATGCAAAGAAAACAATAGAACATATAATAGCATGCTTAGATATAGATGTTAATTGAGCAAGATAAAACTCAACCATTGAGTATAAAATAATGCATTACAAATGTATAAATAGATGAGATTAATTGATTATTATATTTTATTATTGTGATTACAACCAAAATATTATATTAACTTGAGGAAAGAGACTCGAATAAATAATAACAGCTAATCTAGTACTTAAATAGTACTAGCTCTACTTGGCCTGCCTAGAAATGTAACCAAGTCACCAAAATAATAGGAAACCTAATCACTTAAGTATGCATACCCTCTATAGGGTCAAAATATATCGAGACACCTATAGAGTAGAAGAGGATCTCTTTGAACCTCATAAGGCACCGGAGATCACATAATAGAAAACACCAGAATGGTATCAAGTCAATACTAAACCTAACTCAGATAGCTATTCCAAGTGGCATAACTCTTAACTCAAGATCTTTCATTTTGAGTGATTAGTTTTTTGTTAAAAATTTATGTCAAATAAGAACAAATGCTATGTCACTTCCATAAACAAAGACCAATTGTTTTATTAAATTTCAATATTATCCATGCAGTTGATCCACAAAGGAATCAAGGCTCAAGCATTTAGAGCACAAAGGCCCATTAGCATGTTATTAAAGCCTAATTGATTATATGAGGCATTAAAGCCCGAGGAAGATTATTAAGGCATTAAATCCTAAGTTTCATGAAATGAAAGGCTCATTAAAATTAGATCTTAATGTATATTAACTTCAATTATTCGAGATAAGGATCAATAGCCAACATTTAAGTAAACAGGGTTCACTTATTAGACCAAATTAAATAACTAGTCTAAAGACATATAAAATGACAAAAAAATATCTTTAAGGCCCGCTAATTACCTTAATATGAAGAAAGGTGTATTTGATGATAAAATGATGATACTTAACTAATTGTCTTCTTAGGATGAAATATAAATGGGACACCAAAATAAAATATTAAGATTACTTAATACACCCAAAGTGTCTCGTTCTCCTTTTTTTGTCTTACTTAATTAATTATTTTAAGTAAGGCATATATGTTTGTTCATCAAATGTCACCCAAGTGTCAATTTTATACATTTTAACTTATTTATTAATATAATATTCAATTAGGCCTTAAAATTTCTAGAATTACATGCAATGGAAATAATTGTCCTTATTCACTTAAATATTACCTTAAACTTCTAAAATTCATAACTTATCCTAAATAATGTCAAAACTTAACATATCATATACCAAATTTCATGTAAGATATGCAATTAATACAATAGATGATGCACTGTCCTATGTACAACAAATTTAATAAATAAATCATAATTTCCAAATACGTAGTATATGGTAAGAAGGAGTCGAACCCATGAGGAATGATGTTTTAATCACTAATTTTGCAATTGATGTTATAATTTCATTAATTCTAATACTAAATCAAAATATACTAAGTTTTCATCACTATTTGATGACTAGGGGAGGAATGAATTGATGATGGAATCAGAATATCAAATACTCAAAGAAGAAGAATGATTCTATACAATTTAATGTTGACCTTTGGAAATTTATAATAATACATTCCTTTGCTTTCTCTCAACCTTAATAAATTGAATAAGCTCTCAATTTATTTTCTAACCATTTAATAACCTAGGTTAAGAACACTAGATTCAATTAATGGAAACATTATGAATAGAAAGCAGTCAACTACAATCATAACCACATAAGCTCGGATTATGCGATTGTACGAATTAATGGATAAGATTAATGATTAATCTTCTTGATACTTTAGACAAATTAATTAACAATTACGGGTTATTGTCTTAGAAAAGATCAAGTTCTAAATAAATAGGTGATCAATCTAATTAGTTTAAATTCTTAATCTATGATAAGAAATCATTCAATTCGATCCGTTAATTCAATTAAATTTCATCTAGAATCAAACATTCAAAATATGCTATTGTATTTGAGACATAATTCCATCCTCAAATCATCCTACCCTGTTTTATTTACTCTAACATCTGCATATTTAGAAACCACACTATTATATATAATTATTGAAAATTAATGCCAACAACAAATTCACAATACCCAATAGTAATATAATAAAACAACAATAGGACAAACAAAAGTGTAATTGCAGATAATTTACTTATATTAAACCAAAATGGAAAGACTACAATTTATAAAGGAATAGAGAGGACTTATCAATTGAAGTGCAGATTGTCAATTGTTCACTAGAATTTAAGAAGATAAAAGAAGTTGGAATTGTGCATTACATGTATATTCTAAAGGGAATAGAGGAAGAGAATACATTCAAAAATGTTTCGACATCTGAAAAACTTCTTCCCGAACCCTGTTTTGATAGAGAATATATCAGAAACAGGTCGCGCAGACGGTTATAATTTTTTAAGGGAAACACGGTCCTTGTTTTGGAAACATGGGACCTCCGTGTTTTCCTCCAACTTCTCCGCTGACCGCTAGATTTTAAATCAATTCTTGAGATATTTAACACGGCCCGTGTTTAAGAAACATAGGGGTACCGTGTTTTCGGGTCTTCCACTATTCTCCCTTTGTAATTTCAACACAACTTCTCTTGGTGTATTTGCTTCATTTCCTACTTTGCTCCCCTTGATTCAGTGTTTCTTGATGTGTTCTTTACTTGATTTCTTCTTTTCCTTGATTTCTCCCTGAATTTCTTCAATTTTTTTCCTTTCCTACAAAATCTATTCAAAAGAAGAAAACTCGACGAAAAGATTAAATCTTATAAAATTAATGAGGGATAAATGACATTTTTATGCATGAAAATAATCTATAAATCCCATTTATCAATAGAACACTTAAAAATTTAAAAAACAATATGTGATGCCCAATATACCCATGGTCAAATATGTCCAAACCTTAAATGAATTCATTTAAACTCTAAATGATCCAAAATTCATCACCTAGCCTCTATACACTATTATAAATACAATAGAGTAATTAGATAAATTTAAAACAACCAAAATTCACAAAAAAAATAATTAGGAAAAGAGCTAAACAATTCAAACCCGAGTATATTCACATGAATATTTTAAATATTCATCAAGATTCTACTAGAGATTCAGCACTACTATACTAAATATTCATCACATTGTCGGTAGCTATAAGAACGTGTAAAAATCACACAACTTATCTTGTCATTAAATTTTCATGCTTAAGCATATAAGATAGAAACATAAACATATTATAAAATATTTTTCAAGATAATATTTTATTTTTATAATTAAAATAAAGCTAATCATGCATATAATAATATATAAAACACCTATCACAAAATTCTATTTCTAAAGGTTAACTTAGTTACCAAAATTCCTAAGCTCCCTAGCAAAGCTAGAATAAGGAATCTAGCAATTTATTCTCTAAACCCAGATGGTCACCTTCAATAATATAAGATAAAAGATTTAGATAAACCAATATTTTTAAATAAGAAAAATGGAAAAGAAAGGAACTAAAATGGAAAAGATTACTCTTGAATATGGAGGTTTGAAAACCACCACAAAAAAAAAAAAAGCACCACTAAGGAATGATAGATCAAGGTTTTGGAGTATTAATGGGAAGGAAACTAAGGATGAAAGAACAGAGTAAAGGCATAAAATCTTTGCTACAACACACAAAACAATTGCAGCAAAAATTCCAATATTGCTAGGTAAGGCACATAGGAAAGGAAAAGGATGAGGGTAGGGGCACGCTTTCTTGGATAAAAAGGGTTCCTTGATGTAGTATAATATGTAAGGAAAAAAACAGCAAGATTTGAAGGTAAATAAACCAAGTTCTATGCATGGTAGCTTTTGCAGCTCATAAAAAAATCAGCATTGCTATCGTTGTAATGTTGGTCGAGAAGTAAAAGTTTGGTTCAAAGTCGAAGGAGATTGACTTAAGGGATGAAAATGGTATAGATTTTAGTATGCAATGCATTCTTTTAAAAGAAATAAAAACCAAAGAAAAATAACAAACAGAGAGGGAGAACTAGTTGCTTTAAGTTAGCAATAAATCAGCTTTGCACTCTACTAAAATTCATGATTTTATGTGTGTTTTGAAATTAGAACGCACAATTTGGAAAAAAAAATAGAGTGAAAGATGATATAGAGGAGTGTGGATTGAGTTTTTTATTTGACTTTAGCCTCAATTTAGTGCTAAAATTTGGAGTGTAAGAGAAATGTTAGGCTATGGTTGAGTGTGTATGAGAAATATTGTAAAATCATAATTATGGTACTAGTTGCACTTTTTGGTTAGGAGAAAGGTAATGCTTTCTCCAATCCATTCTGAATAAGAATCTCCCACATCATAAATTTTCATAATCTAAAATTGAAAAAGTAAATAAAATTTTCAATATTGAATCTTGTACCCATCTTGATTACTATATCTCTTCAACAATGAAACTTTCATACCAAATTATTGTGGAATAGCGTGGAGTAAAAAGGATCCAAACCAAAAACTAAAATTAACAAGATTATGAATAATTTAGGATTCAATCATAAAATAGAACAATTGAGGAAAAAGTAGGGATCTTTATTTGCGGTCTTATATAATTATAAGATAATTAAACTAATAATCAATCAATTATATAGATTTACAGTTCTATAATTCATGGAGAATTCTATAGAGAATAAGAAGTTAGGTCACATGACTTGACGGATATGGTTTCATCATACCACCTTTTATAAAAGACAAAACCCTAAAGGGAAAAATAGTATGTTTTGGAAAATAAAGGAAAAACACAAGACCTCCGTGTTAATTTCCTTACTCGCGACTTTTTGCCCAAAGCACATTAAAATATTCAGTGAGAAAAATAGTCCATGTTACATATGACTTCGTGTTAATAAATATAAGACCCTATGTTTAACACAATGTACTAAAATTTTCCACCACATACACAAATTAACACAATGTTATAATATTCTTCAAATGACTTGTCAAAACTCACATAAGACATAGAACTTCAACATGGTAAAGGGAGCTCAAATGGGTGTTGTCCCAAAGGAGAAGACCCAAGTTAGAGAATGACACTCTCTAAGTACTCATAAGTGTTATAATTTACCAATTATGGTAAGAGAGAAATGCTAGGATTTTCAAGAAAAAGTTGACACCTCCAACGTAAGTTTTGAAGTTGATTGTTATTGTAAAACCCCAAATTTTCACTATCAAAAAATTTTATTTTTAAAATGTTGTAGAATAGTAAATACTTTAACACTCCTATAGAAAAATAGGATGTTATCATCTTATCTAACATAAGAAAGTCATTTCACCGCCTACCTTATGTTAGACACAAAGGCTAAGCATCCAACAAACCACAACACTGATGAAAACCAGAGCGTAAAATAATAATAATAATAATAATAATAATAATAATAATAATAATAATAATAATAATAATAATAATAATAATAATAATAATAATAAGCATCCAACAAACCACAACATTAATGAAAACACAGAGTGTAAAATAATAATAATAATAATAATAATAATAATAATAATAATAATAATAATAATAATAATAATAATAATAATAATAATAATAATAATAATAATAATAATAATAATAATAATAATAATAAGACATGAAGGTCAAGATTTACAACCCAAGGCCATATAAGACTAAAAAAGAGAAAAAAATATGCAATGAGAAAAACATTAACCATAGATAACCAATTATGAGTGAAGATAATCTGGTCACTTAAGGACCACAAGAGAAAACACCAACGGAATTGTCCACGCTCAAATAACCCTATTATACTGGAGAAGAGGTTTGACCACTCAGTGATCATCCTTAAAAACCTAAATAAGGCCTCCTACACATAGGATTAAGTAGGGATTTTAACAACAACCCCATCAATATGTATACATACTAAGAAAACCAATTTACCACTGTAATCCCCCAAAATTTTAAAAGCCTATAATTTAATAAATCACTTTTATTTGGGATAACTTAGCTCTTAAACTTATTTAATTTAATTATGTTGAGGATTTTGCCTTTTAAATTTATTTAATTTAATTATTTTGTGGATTTTTGAGTATATAAAATTAGATGTGAATATTTAATAAATTAAAAAAATAATGTGTTATTTTATCATACTCATTTTATTTAAATAATGTTTCAAACCAATATTTTCTAAAATTTACCTTTGAAACCAATATATTAAAATATATTAAGTTAAATTATTAAAATTTGTTTATCTACCAAAATTACTACAGCCTATTTCCCATAAGTTATTTTATCTATTTTCCCTTTTTCCTTTTTTCCCTTTCCTTTTTCTTTCTTTCTCTCCTTCTCCTTTCTTCTTCCTTCCCCATTTCTCCCGACTGGGCCGGCCCACGCAGCCCAAGTCCTTCCCCCTTGGCGCGCATAGGCCCGCGCGGCCTGCTCTTCCTTGCCATCTCCCTCTGGCCAACCGCCCGACCAATCCTCTTTTTTCTTTTCTCCCCCTGGACTGCTGGTCCACCTTTTTCCCTTTCCCTTCCCCTTCTTCCTTACGCCCCGCTGCAACTCACAACCCACCCTCTACGCCGACCAGCCACCTGCGCAGCCTACCCACCTTCTCCCTCTCTCCCCGACCGATCGCCTGTCCCTCATCGACCAACCGACATCCCTCTCACCTCACGCGTGCCTGCACCCATCCCCTTTCTTCTCCCTGACCGAATGTAGACCTACATCGTCCTACCACCGCCGGCCGGCGTGCCTACTGCGCTTGCCCCTACCTTCCTCTTTCCCCTCTCTTGGTTCTCCCCCATTTTTGGCCTATAAATACCACCAAGGAAACCATCATCGGACCTTTTGGAATTGCAGCCCAGAAAAACCCGCCATTACACAAACTCTAGTTTAGACAACCGCTCCTTCGCTGCCACCCATTGCCGCCACCCGATCCACCCACGGAACCCTTCCCTGCATCACCCTCTACCAAACTAAGCCTCCCTACTCCCTCAGTTTACTCTACACGAACCACCCCGGCCGTGCAAAGTCCCTCCCCCGATCAGCCCTTCATTGAGCCTCGCTACCCTTCGCATCACCGCCCTCCGCCAGTCCCACCTCTCCAACACCTCCTCTGCCCTCCAAAACGACCAGGGGAGCTCCCTCTACCTCCCCATACCTTCATTTTTCCCTACCACCCTCTCCTCGTCTTTTCTCTTCCCTCCACCACCATTTCTCCACCTCTCTTCTCCCTCCATCGCCGCCGCCACTGGTGCCACCACCATTCCTAGGTGGTCCTCTAAACTCCCCAACCCCTAAACCCTTTTTATACAAATGTTAGTTATTTTTAGTATTATTATTATTATTATTATTATTATTATTATTATTATTATTATTATTATTATTATTATTATTATTATTATTATTGTTTAACCTAACTTTAGAATATTTATACCTATTATTATTATGATTAATGGACTATAACTTTAGTATTATTATTTTAACATCATCATCATCATCATCATCATCATCATCATCATCATCATCATCATCATCATCATCATCATCATCATCATCATCATCATCATCATCATCATTATTATTATTATTATTATTATTATTGTTATTATTATTATTATTATTATTATTATTATTATTACCTTTATCATTATCATTATTTAACCTAACTTCGGAATATTTATAACTATTATTATTATGATTAATGGCCTATAACTTTAGTATTATTATTTTAACATCATCATCATCATCATCATCATCATCATCATCATCATCATCATCATCATCATCATCATCATCATCATCATCATCATCATCATCATCATCATCATCATCATCATCATCATTATTATTATTATTATTATTATTATTATTATTATTATTATTTCTATCACTTTGTCACTATGGTTAATATTTCATATATCACTAACCTTACTATCACTACTACTATTATCATTATTAGTAACGTTGAAACTATTACCGTTAATAATATAAATATTATTACAATTACTTTAAATTTTTGTAGTTATTAAGACCTATTTTTGATTAGCAGTAGCATGATTAGCTACCTTAGGAATAATATCCCTACTTTTACTTATGAAGTTATTATTATTATTTTTAGCCCTAATAGTAAGTTATGATAAGGGTAAGATAGGAAGAATAGTAATTTTGGTTAGAGGGAATTTAATCCAAAGTTTTCCCTCTTATAGGCAAATCAAGTCAAAACCCTAAGGAGGCATAGGAACGTGCTCCAAGACCGGTGTCGTATTAGGTAAGAATGTGGCTAAGAAAAATTATGTGTGTGTTATGTGCCTTGTGTGCCATGTGTTATGCCATGTTATATACTTTATGTTTTTAATGACTAATTACTTGTAGTACAGCTTGGAGTTGAGGTATGCTTATATGAATTCCTTATGATATGTGTATAATGAGTGTTATGTTGTGTTTATGATATTATATGATGTGACCCTCTAAGACATGTATGCTAAGATGTTAATAATATGATGTGGGGTGAAAGGATAAAAAGGGGAAATACAAAGTGAGTTGACTAAGGGGGGACATGAGACTGACCTAATTATCTCATGATCCATGAGGGAAAATTAAAAGGAGATTATGATTAAAATAAATGAGGAGTGTGAAATTTGCATGGGAAATTTCTAGGGTTTGCATGGGGTGGATGGAGTTGCATAGGAATGATCCTTACATGAGAAAAGTTGTTTTAAGGTGTAAGTAAGGTAAGGGGAGAGTTGTGGAGTGATTGGAAACTTTGGATGAAAAATAGTACATAGGTTGGTGTAAGGGTGTATAGGGGACTTGATTAGGGTTTGGGAGGAAACCCTAATATGGGGGAAAATGTGGAAGTAAGAACAATTAAGGAAGAGTGGAGTAATGGGTTAATATTGGAAATTTAATATATGAGGGATGAGTATGGGTGCCAAGGGAAGTAAGTAATGTTAGGTGAAAAGTAGAGAGATTACTTGTGGGGGAAGAAATATGCTAGGGTTTGGAGTGGCCAACTAGGGTTTTTCGATCACCTGCGAAATCAATGAGTAAAGTGATATGATTTGGGGTTGAATCTAAATGAGATGAGGCATTGGACAATAAATGAATTAATGGTAGTAAAGTAAGAGGAAGTTGGGCCACATAGGTCCAATTAGGGCTTCAAAGGAAACCCTAGAGGGTGATAGTGGGTGGAGTTTGATGTCACGAGGTGTTGGGCCTTAACCCACACCCTTATGAGTTGGTTTTCATTATGTGTAAGTGTAAAGAGGAATGGATATCGGGGCATGATAAGGGGCGCAAGAGCCCCAAGATATGGGATGGGCCCTCTCGGGAGGATAGAAGTGGAGGGTTGGTGACATACATGTCAAGGGTGAAATACTTACCAAATAAGACATGACTAAAATATTAATCATTTAAAGAGAAAGATTGTTGAGCTGTGCCTAGACCGGTCCACCAACGAATAATAGTGGCCAGGAGCCGGGGTGCCCTGCATGACCGGTCAACTGACGAATAATAGTGGCCAGGCGCATTTTACCCTATATGATCGTTCCACCGACTATAATAGTGGGGGTTTCTATACTCAACAAACCAAACATAATGATGATAAGACATGGAAAAGATATGAAGTAATTACAGTGAAACATCATGTGAGTCAGAGCCAGACCGGTCCACTGGCGAATAATAGTATCCATGAGCATTTTGCCCTGCATGACCGGTCCACCGGCTATAATAGTGAGGTTCCCACACTCACATGGATTGATAAAGACTATGATGTGAATCGACTATATTTACTAGAGATCTAAAGAATGAGTCTACCCGGACCATAGCCGGCCTTCATTATCTGTATTACTACATATTGCTTATGTAATTATGCCATGTATGCTATGTTGTATGTTTCATATGTTTGGCCTTAGCTGCATAGTTCCCTTACTCAGTACATAGCGTACTGACCACCCGTTTCATGGGTGCTGCTCATTTCTACGAGCAGAGGACCCACCTGAGTTTGTGCAGGTAGGAGATGATATATTTGATGCCTACGACTCTTACGCGGCATCAGGTGGGGCTGAGAGTTGAGCTTGGACTTGGCCTAGGGACCGATAGCGACGTGGCTGGACTCTCCCTTTCATTTTGTTTTACCCTGTATCGTTTTATTTTAGTTTTTTTCTATCGTACGATACTTTATGTTCTTTGAGAACTTTATTTATGTACCCCTTTGGCTTCTAAACCTTTTTACGCGTACTCTGAATTTTATATTGTGAATGATTTAACTCCCTTATGAATTCTTGTTTAAGTATTAGCTCTTGTTTGATGATAATCCTTTTTAGCCTTAGCACTTGGTACTAGAACGGTAGGAGTGAACCGGTCCAGTACTAAGTGTGGCAGTAATATCCCCATAATTTACAGTTTTATTATCTCGCTTCTATTAATTCTTTCATTTAAAATGAAATTTTCCAATAGTGAATTTTGGGGGTGTTATAACCACTATTATGTAATCCATAGTACAAGCAAGACCACACAACATACTCATGATACCAAAAGTAAATGTAATGCTCTTGTTGTGTCATTCACATACTATCACACAAGGTTATACTAGAAATGAACATATGGATATATACATGTGACTCTTTATCCATAGATTCTTATAGTAGAAGGATTCGGGTTATATCTTAGTAAAGATTAGACAATAAAGCACAAAAACATGCCTGGACAAGAGAATTATATAGCCATATTGTACTCTAAGGGAATACATGTTAGAACATGTTAGATGCTGGCATACATATGTATATCATGATGGATTATACCACATTATGCATCTAATCGATTTGTTTAACAATAGGATAGTTAAGGAAGGTAAACATAGGTTACATGATGCACGTAGAGCTAAAGGGTTATTATCTTTTGTTAGAGTGATAATATCATTCCTTTATACCAATTTAATATGTAATGAATAGGATTATGCAATCATTCATAATTTAAATAAGGAGTGAGCTCTTAAAAACTTATGAGGACAAAACCAAGTATCATATTACTGAGATAACCATATTGAGTTTGAGCATAAAATAATATAAGTCCATTTAATACACCTCTATGATTCATTCTAGTTATTATCTTTTGTTAGATGAACACATAACTCATTTATACCAATTTATTGAGCACTATGTGTGGATTATTCCCCATGTCTCTCAATAACTATGGAATTCAAATAAAAAAATAGACATAAAGTTTGGCTAAAGCTAAATAACCTGGTGGACATAAGTTTGACCAAAGCTAAGTAAACTGGTGGACATAAGTCTGGTTGAAGCCAAATACTCTCATCTAGTGACCATACCCTTTATTATCAATACTCCCTAGTAAATCATCAGCTTTTAGAGTAGGAAAGGCAACGAGATCAATGAGGATCTTGGGATCAACTACAATCTTAGCTAAAGGCAGACTAAACCTTGGTAGCTAATTGTGGATCAAATAATTCAGACCCATAATAATGCTAATTCCACTTTAAGTGATTAATATCTTATTAGATCATGATTTCATATCACACCAAGGTCTACAGATAATATCATACCAAGTAACAAACCATTTCAATCTAAATGCAACCATATAAGGTTCTCAGGTTATCCAATGTTCCCATTAAATGTATCTTAAATTGATCGTTCCTTTACTTGATCATTTACACTAAAAGGGTTAATTATTCAATGTCAATATCAACTATAAATGTCCAAGACAACATTACATTTCCATTTATTTTCTTCCTTCATAATTTAAGTCTAGGTCAAGCCTAAGACTAAGGTTAAAGCCATAGTTTCATTACTTAACCATAGTCTTGCCATTCACTTAAGAATGTTCGTAGTTGATCCCTAAGGCCAAAGATAAAGGTCCAACTGAAGGTCAACTAGAGTCCAAACCTACCTCATTGTTATTCATCTATATATTTAAATATCCAAGTGAAGCTTACTATTTATAGAAAAGGTTAAAGCAAAGTCAACTTAAGGCCATAATATATGTCCATGTTCTTTTCTTTTATTCCAAGTAACTCATTCAAAATACAAGTTTCCATATTTTAAGGCCAGGATATAAATCATTAGAAGTTTTTTAGCCATTATTATGATTCATTACCTAGATATTAACCCTAAGAAGAATCCATTTTTAGCCATCTAATCATTTACTCATTTCATGGTCAACATAAAGGATAAAAATATGAAGTTAAGGCTAACTTGGTCAAACTAGGATCAATTTTTACTTTACTAAATTTAATCCATCAATTGAACTCAATTAATATAGGTAACTTATAGCTACTAGCATCTTAGGTCATTATCCAAGCATAAGAAAACTCAAAATGTTACAATCGGGAAGATTAAGGCAATAAATATAATTTTAGGCAAGACCAGTTGATGGATTCCAAGGACCAATCAATCGACCTCATGGACCAATAGATCAACCTGGGCATTGCCAAACCTTCACAGTGGTGGTGAACCACTAGAATAGTTAACCCCATTGACTAACTATTCAAAAACTAGTCAGTCGGTTTGGTTAAACTATTCAATGGGTCTCGGTAGAGGCTATGACTAATAGGGTCACAGATCAACCAACTGAATCGTTGAGTCAACCAATCGGCTGCTCTAGGAACCATTCGATTGGTTTAGTTAAACCACTCAATGGGTTTAATCTGAGACATAATCCACTAGAGTTACAGGCCAACCAGTCAATCGGCTAATCCAAATGATCGAGTATTCTAGGAACTAGTCTATTGGTTTGGTTAAATCAGTCAATCAATTAGGAAAAAAATAGCCTCCACCAAGAACATTACAAATAATCAAATTCTACAAGCTTTACATAATCAATTTGAACATCAATCATAGCTTACTCAAGGTTCTGAACAAGCAATATTCATGGATTAACATGCGAAATACCAAAATCATGCTAAGATTCTCGATGGCATAATAAAACCATGCTTGCACCTTAGGAACTTAATAAGAGCTAATAATTCATATATCATATTCTATTCATGCTAGGCCATCATGAAAACAATCTATACATCAAGTTGCACATACTTATGTCACTTGATATCTTCATAATACCAAAGACACCTACAAAATCCAAATCATACCTATAAGACATATGCACACTAGATTTCAAGTTATACTTCCTACCAATTATTTTGTTTATTCAGCATCTACATACTCAACACATTTTTATCTTTAATAATCTTGATTTTACGAAAACATAGAGCATACACTTCACTTATGTATACCATTTTCCATAAAATAGGAACAATAATGGTTTATCTCAAAAGAGCTTAACTAACCCACCATAGAAAATTAAAGTATTTGAAAATGCAAACCCTTCTAGTACTTGGAAACCTTACAAGAAATGAGATTAAAACTCAATAAAACACTTGAAATTCACAAAAATGAAATAACATCAAAGATTTCAAGAGGAAGGTTAGAGAAAAATCAATCTTTAAAGAAAATAGAGGGCCTAAGGAAATAAAATTTAATTCATTAATATTTTATCAAATCTAACCCTTGCTTAAGATCAAAACAATAAGGAGTTAGAGGAAGGATTAGAAGAGGAAAGGAAGATTAGAAATAAAGGCCAAAGCAAGTGTGGAGGAAAACACATGGACTATAGAGGGTAGGGAAGAAGGGAGAAAACCAAAAGCTTTGACTAAAATTATTGAAGGCTTCTAGTAGAAAAAGGAGGACAATGGACTTTTATTAATTGAGACCCCAAACCATACCCCAAATTAAAGCTTCCAAGTGCAAATTTTGTCGGTTTGAAATTAGCCTTTATGTTTTTAAGCTCAAATAGTGAAAATTAAAATGTTTCAGGGCAATGTACCTTAGGAATTAGAAATAGAAGAAGGAAATAAGGACAATAAAGAGAGGGAATCAATGCTAGAAGTCTTTAGAGGTTGTAGGTAGTAGTAGTAGTAGTAGTAGTAGTAGTAGTAGTAGTAGTAGTAGTAGTAGTAGTAGTAGAAGAAGAAGAAGAAGAAGAAGACGCCGACAAGGAAGATGATTTCATGAAAGTGACTTCTAAGAATTTACCCTCCACAAATCTATTGTAAATCGGTAAACAGGTTAGGCATGCTCTAATACTTTGTAAAAGAATCATAAACATCCTAATTAGGACATGATCATGATGCTAATAATTTTTTGGGAAAATATTCATAGTAAAGTCAAGCCTAAAGAACTTCCAGCTTAGGCGAACCAATCGACTGGTACCCCAAACCTGTTGATCGGTTCTTTTGGTTTCAAGACTCAAATTTAAGAAGCAAATTAGTCAATTGGTACCCCCAAATCAGTCGATTGGTATTCTAAAAAATTACTTATCTTCTAAAATCCAAACTAAGCCCAACCAAAACGATACTAAGCTTTAAACACACCTCTAAACTATAATCAAATACACTTAGATCACAATCAAATGTATAGATTAACACATATTAAATACCCATGGGGTATTATAGTTACTAATTCAGCAAATCATGTCATGAAAGTACTTTATTGCAAAAATAAAATAAAAATTCCTTTGCACATTATATAGATAGGCTTGGACTATAAGTCTTCAGTTGATGTACATATTACTTTTTGGAAATAATAAATATTAGCTACTTAACCCTAGAAAAAAAATTTATGAACCTAAATGTTTTCAATATTAAACCTAGCTAATATAAATTTATAAACCTAAAGGAATTATGTGATACACCTAATTTTTTTATGAAACGCGGACCTATATAATAGGTGTTATGAACATAAACATTTCCAAGTCTTAATCTAAACAAATTATGTAATAAACCTAATTATTTTATGATATAAATAAGAATTATAAAATTATAAATATTACCCTATGTCTAAAGTTATAAAATCATACTTGTAGAATATGTTCATAATAAAAAATATATATAATTTATAAAAATGAGCCTGTGTTTGTAAATAAAAACTATAAAAGTATAAAAATAACTTTATGTTTATAAATAAGAATTATAAATTACAAAAAATGGCCTCATGTTTGTATATATGAACTACAAATAATTAAAATATCCCCATGTACACAAATAAATTTAATTTATAAAATTATAAAAAATATCTCATATATCTAAAAAAAATTTATAAAAGTGTAAAAAAATGGCACAGTGTATATGTTGTAAGGTGGTCACACAATAGTTTTAAAAACCGGACCGGCCGGTCTGGTCACTAGTAAAATTTCATGCACCGACGTTTAGAATCTCAGAATAAGTAAAAACTAATCAAAAACCTGTCGGACTAGTAAAAATCAATAAATCGACTAAAAAATTAGTTGAAAGCCAGTTAAATTTATGTGTAATTTAATTTTTTATATTTTATATTTTTTAATTTAATATGTAATATTAATCTGATCAGTATAAATCAATAATTCAATTATTAAACTAATAAATTAATTATAATGCCAATTTAATTACTCGATTTTTAAAACTATAGTTCACACATCTGTAATATAAGAAATGGAGAAAAGCAGGACAGGTGAATGGGGTTTGAATTACATCAGAAAGCAACAAAAACACCATTACATTACTTATATACGTTAGCAATGACGATAGCCCAGAGAACATATATTTAATTGACCATCTTAAATGATGCAAAATCCGAATGTATCTATCAATTTTAAATGGTCGCGAAGTTGCCATGCCTTTAACAGGGTACTTGAGAATTCATAATATTCTTAGAAATTTTCAAATTTCCTAGCCGAGGGATTTTGATATTCCACCTATCAGACCGTGAATAAAAAATTGAATCGAACTCAGCAATCCAATCAGTCTGATAAAATACTAGAAGAATTTTTGATGTTAAAGTATCTAAATTTATTATATGTGTACCGATTGAAAAATGTTGATCGAATCAAAACGTTGTCATTTAATTTAAGCCCTCGGTATATAAATGTAAAATTTTATAATTTGAAAACTTTTTTTATAATTTTCAGAAAAATACAATATTAGAAATTTAAAATAAAACATTTTTAAAATAATATCACTATTACAATCTCTTTAATTTTTCAAGTTCCACTTCCAAATTCATGACATGTTTATTGATATCCAAACAAACAAACAAAAAATATATATAAATGTAAAATTTTAAAAGTAACTCATCTTAGAAATAAATAAAAAATCACTTTTAAAAATGTCGATCTAAACCCAAACTAATTGATTCGACAGGGATGAGCAAAGTCATGAAAATATATTATTGATCTTTGCTATCAAAACCCTTTCCACAATAAATTTGTTAGATGCCTGTTGCGTCGATTCATATATATATATATATATATATATATATATATATAGGGGAGGGGTCACATACAAACTATAATTAATATACAAACATAGGAACTAATCTCATCCATTGGATCAAAATTTAATCACATTCAAGATTTTACTAATACCAAACCAAAAAACTAATCCAAACCTATATTCAAACCAAATATCCAAACCTCTAAACCCTAAACCCTAAACCCTCTAAACCCTAAACCCTAAACCCTAAACCCTCTAAACCCTAAACCCTAAACCCTAAACCCTCTAAACCCTAAACCCTAAACCCTAAACCCTCTAAACCCTAAACCCTCAACCCTAAACCCTCAACCCTAAACCCTAAACCCTAAACCCTCTAAACCCTAAACCCTAAACCCTAAACCCTCTAAACCCCCAACCCTAAACCCTAAACCCTAAACCCTCTAAACCCTAAACCCTAAACCCTCTAAACCCTAAACCCTCAACCCTAAACCCTCTAAACCCTAAACCCTAAACCCTAAACCCTCTAAACCCTAAACCCTAAACCCTAAACCCTAAACCCTCTAAACCCTAAACCCTAAACCCTAAACCCTAAACCCTAAACCCTAAACCCTAAACCCTATAAACCCTAAACCCTAAACCCTAAACCCTAAACCCTAAACCCTCTAAACCATAAACCCTAAACCCTCTAAACCCTAAACCCTAAACCCTAAACCCTCTAAACCCTAAACCCTCAACCCTAAACCCTCAACCCTAAACCCTCTAAACCCTAAACCCTCTAAACCCTAAACCCTAAACCCTAAACCCTAAACCCTCTAAACCCCCAACCCTAAACCCTAAACCCTAAACCCTCTAACCCTCTAAACCCTAAACCCTAAACCCTAAACCCTCTAAACCCTAAACCCTAAACCCTAAACCCTAAACCCTCTAAACCCTAAACCCTAAACCCTAAACCCTCTAAACCCTAAACCCTAAACCCTAAACCCTAAACCCTAAACCCTATAAACCCTAAACCCTAAACCCTAAACCCTAAACCCTCTAAACCCTAAACCCCCTAAACCCTAAACCCTAAACCCTAAACCCTAAACCCTCTAAACCCTAAACCCTAAACCCTAAACCCTAAACCCTAAACCCTAAACCCTAAACCCCCTAAACCCTAAACCCTAAACCCTAAACCCTCTAAACCCTAAACCCTAAACTCTAAACCCTAAACCCTCTAAACCCTAAACCATCTAAACCCTAAACCCTAAACCCTAAACCCTAAACCCTAAACCCTAAACCCTAAACCCTCTAAACCCTAAACCCTAAACCCTAAACCCTAAACCCTCTAAACCCTAAACCCTAAACCCTCTAAACCCTAAACCCTAAACCCTAAACCCTCTAAACCCTAAACCCCAAACCCTAAACCATCTAAACCCTAACCCCAAACCCTAAACCATCTAAACCCTACACCCCAAACCCCAAACCATGTAAACCATAAACATACTAATCAAATATATATTCATTTAGTTTTACAATATGAGAAGGAAAACGATCTTCCATGATTCAAAATTTGACAATTTCTTAAATTAAACCTTATACAATTTTGAAAAGAAACCTTACACTATCATCTAAACTACAATGAAAAGCATAAATGACCAATACTTTCATGAAGTTGAATTAAAATTTACATCCAACTCCGGTATTTCATTCCAATATCTGTCATCCAAATATAAAAAATTGATATTAGTTACAATTTGAAGTAACAAATTAAATAAAATATTGCAAATATTGTAAATATGGAACAAGATACCATTATACAGCCATCAATTAGCAATACCAACACCATACCAGCATATATTATGCAAAAATATACAACAATAGCTGATTAATAATCTGATTATTAATCAGACTAGCATAAAAACAACAGAACAACATTATTCAGCAACAGAAAATACAACAGCAACAACAACAGAATATCAGCCCACATTACTGTAATTAACCCTAATCACATTATTCATAATACAACAGCAACATAATTTAATCAAAAAACAACAAACATAACTCAGCAAACAATAAAAAATACTTACTAAATCAATTCAGCAAGTTCGAAATCAACCAAAGTTGAGGCAGATTACTTCGATTGAATGCTGAATCAGTAAGACCTAAAACACATACAAACGAAAATCAGCCAAATCAATACAAAAATCAGGTTAACAAACACTAGATTACATAATAATATAAACACAATGAAGATATTAACTAGTATAATACTGTCGTTATGGAAAATTTTCGACAGTAACAATAGCAGAATTTTCGGGAAAAATGGTGACAAACGAAGGAGAAGAGTACCGGCGATGATTGGTAGCGGAGAATAAATAAAATCGATGATGTGAGCTTTGGTATGTTGAAGAAATGAGCTGGATGAGCGAGGTACCTGAGGTTCATCAGTTTGGTTTCGATTATTCCCCGAATCAGCAAATTGGGCTTCGAATTGTTCCTAGGAGGAATTTGATTATTCTCTGTTTCTAATTCCTCTTCAGAGTCAGACAGAAGAGAAGGCATCGAAGAAATGGGGTCTCGAGCAGCTTGGCAGGGCGAAGGCAGAATCGGATGCTGCAATTGGATCTTCGTTGTCGCAATTTCCATCTGGGTGTGCAAATTAGGGTCGTCCTGAGGATGCTCAATAATCGGTGGACATTGCCTTTCCAGGAGAGACACTTGAATATGCTCCGGAGTTGATTTGGGGATCGCGCACTGTTCATTATCGTCCCGATCGATTAGGGCAGAATTTTTGGATTTAAAATCCACATCCGGGGAGCACTCCGAAGAAGACAAGCTGGAACTAGAAGAGCTCGACGCATCCGGTGAAGAATCACTGGAGGTTACTCTTTTGATCGGGCTCGGAAGTGCGCAGATAGGGGGTTTCCCCTGCGTTCGACCTCGGGGGAATTTTTTTTTCCCATTACACCATACCAGTCCGCACAACAGAGACAAGAGGAAGAACAAACAGCAATAAAGGAAAAGAAAATGAGGGGGAGTTCACAGGAAGTGCTCGATGGAGCTATTGGTCAGCAATCGTGCGCTTGCTCCATGGGAGGGAGCTCGAGCACACGGGGAGAGACAAACCGAGCGCTTCTCCTTGTCTCCTGTTTGGCAGTGTAGTGGCGATTGAAGAATGGAGGAGCTGAGGTCTGGTCGAAGAGAACAACGACTGAGCTTGTCTGCTGGTCTACGAAGCTCGTCGGATTAGAGGAGTGGAAATTGAGGGAGGTCGAGTACTTCGCTCGATCTGTCACGGATGGGAGGAGCAGGTCGATGGAGAGATGCAGAAGCAGAAATGGCGAGGGAGAGATGGAGAAACGGGTGCGATGGAGAGGGAGATAGGTGCGTTGGAGAGGGAGAGGCAGGCGCGAAGTCGGGTGCTCTGTGCTCGGTACAAGGTCGAAACAGAAGGGGCGGGCAGAGGGGCGCGGAGGCTCGGCGAAGGTAAGTCTGTTTTTATCCGTTCGACCATTGGATCTAAATTAGATCCAACGGTGAGTATTTATTCCTACGTTTGTACCAAAAAAAAGTGCGCATATGATCCCCTATCTATATATATATATATATATATATATTAAGTTTATATTAAGTTTTATCCCTGTCACAAATCAATTAGTAAATATTGTAAGAGATTATGTCCTTCTCCAACCTTCGGGACTTTTCGAACATCGTATCCTTAAAACGCGGACCCATTCTCATTGTCCACGTATGTAACCACACAAGCATGCCCGGTCCTTGACACCCCAGTAGACCGGAAAGGAATCCAAGAATCCCAATTCTTAGGATGATCCTAGGGATGGTAATGGATCGAGTCTGGATTGAGTCCAGCCATATTTAGATCCGGACTTGTCTAAATTACCTACACTCAGATCCGATCCAGACCCATCGGGTCTTAAAAGTTCAGACCCAGATTCAGATTCATCGTGTCTAGCGGGTAAACGAGTCCTAAATGGGTTCGGTTATTTTTTTTTAAAACAAATTAATAATCTATGCTAATACAAATGCATTTATGTTTTATATAACTTAATATGTATTTTTTTGTTAAAAAAATCATCTAAGTGAAAAAATAAATATATTAAAATAGTTATATTAACTTTTCAAATAGTATTTTAATACTTTTAGTAGGAATGTAAATGGGGCGGGTTCGGGGTGGGTATACCTATATCCATATCCGTATCCGAATCCATACCTATACCCGAATCCATATCCGCTAATATATCCATATCCGTATCCGTTGGATATCCATTACTCGACGAATTATTCCTTTACCCGTTAATGGATATTATCCAATGAATAAATCCATCACCCGACAGATAAACTCATTTAGAAATAAGCTAAATGATAATTCTAACTTTATTTTATACTATATTTATTTTAAAATTAAGGGTAAAAGGGTAATTATATATTGGGTAAACGGATACAGATATGGTTACGGGTACGGGTATGGATATCCCATACCCGTATCCGTACTCGAACTCGACGGGTATTTTTTTTTCCATCATCCATATCCGTATTTATAAATTGTACAAAGACTTTCGGTTTTTAATATTTGATCACATTATTCCTATTCCTTTATAATGCACGTCCTCTTGTTACTTTCGTTAGCAATCGGCACATGTTCGCAAGAAGGTTTTGACCAAGGTGAGGCTCTGATATAAATTAATACACTAGAAGAAAATTTTTTTATAGCAACCAAACTTTTGCAACAACAACACTTTATTGTTGCGAAAAATGTCATTTGGCAACGACAATTTTATGACGTTACAAAAAGTTGTTGCCAAAAATAATTCGTTTATATGATGATTATTAGGAAATGTTTTGCAACAATATTTATCGTTACAATATATGTGATAGTTTATTTGCAACGACATTTATATGTTGCAATATATAAAATGTTTTTGCAATGACTTTTTTTTGTTGCAAAATTTTGATTGAATTTATTGCAACGATTATACTTGTTGCATATACTTAGATTATTTTAACGCAATAACATTTATATATTTTGCAACGATATTTTTTGTTGCAATATAAGCGATGATTTATTTGTAACGACATTTATATGTTGCAATATACAAGATATTTTTGCAACGACTTTTTCTTGTTACAAAATACTAATTGAATTTATTGCAACGACTATACTTGTTGCAAATATTTAGATTATTTTAACACAATGACATTTATATGTTTTACAACATTTGTTGTTGCAATATATGTAATAGTTATTTGCAATGACATTTATATGTTGCAATATACAAAAAGTTTTAGCAACGTCTTTTTTTGTTTTGTTGTAAAATTTTGATTTGATTTATTGCAACGACATTTGTCGTTGCAATATATGCGATAGTTTATTTGTTGTAATATATATAACATTTTTGCAACGACTTTTTTTATGTTGTAAAATATTGATTGAATTTATTGCAACGACTATACTTATTGCAAATATTTATATTATTTTAACGCAACAACAAGTTATTGCAAAAGAAATTATCGACAATTTTTTGCAATGAATTTATTATTGCAATTATGTATTTTTTGCAATGATAAAGTGTAATACCTCTATATTGAGTGGAATGTTATAAGGATTGATATGCTTACTTATGTCAATATAGTATACGATCTTTTTAGTGATTCTGTCCGAAGAACTCAACATTTAAGCATGCTTGCCTTGGAGCAATTTTTAGGATGGGTGACCTTCCTGGGAAGTTTCAGAAAGGACTCGTGTTGATATGTGGGGCTAGTCGATCAATCCAAAAGCGCTCCACGATAGCCCTCACAGGTCTTGTGAGTCTAGGTGGCTACCAAGTGGCCTTGCGTGGTCGTTTCGACTCAGGATATTAGAAATTTGTGGGTCTCGGGTGCTATCAGGTGGCGCCTATGTGCTCGTATTGACTCGAAGTATTTTGTAATTTTTTGTTTCTAAAGTTTATTCAATTTTTTTGCAACAACATAAGCCGTTGCAATTAATGTGTTTTTGCAACGACAAATATTGTTGCTATAATATGCTATTTTTTTTGGCAACAACTTTTGTTGTTGCAAATAACAAGCTTTTGCAACGACATAATTTGTTGCCAAACTAAAATTATTTTTTTCAACGACAAAAGTCGTTGCTAATTATAGGTTTTTGCAACGACATAAATTGTTGCTGAAGTAGGATCAATATTTTGCAACGACAAAAATTATTGCAATATATAAACACATATAGTTAGATGAGGTGATGTATTACAACGACATTTATTTGGCAACGATAATTTATGTTGCATTTAATTACTTTTTAGCAACGACCATTGTCGTTGCTTTATATTTTTATAACGGCATGACGTGCAACGACCCTATAACAAAAAATGTCGTTGCGATATATATTTTTTGCAACGTCTTTCTATCTTTTGCAACAAAAACTGTCGTTGCTAAAAATGAGCTTTTTTGTATTGATACAAATCTCGTCTAATAATTAGATATTATCATAGCAAACGATTCCTACTTGAAACTTTAAGGTGTAATCGTTAGGGAAGCCCCTGGCATAATCTTTCAAGAAAAACCCTAACTCCACACTAAAAGTAGCTCAAAAGTGAAGGATTAACCTCCCATATAAACTATCTAAAGAACCTCTTAGTTTTCGATATGAAATCACATCATTTACGGTTGATCTTTCCAAAATAGATAAAAAGACATCCATGTTCAAGTTTAGATGGACAATGAGGTGAGGATGGTGATGGTAATGGTAATAAAGATGAGAGCTGGCGTTGGGTAGAGCAGCCCCATGGAAAGTTTGTTAGGAAGTTTAAGAAGCATAAACTTGAGAGAAAAAAAATAAATAAAAAAACCGCTATGTTCTTAATCGTTGGGTCACCGTGATTTACCTTCTTCCAACCAAGGCCGTCGGGCAGGCAGGTTGGGGGCCCTGGGGGCGAGGGATTTCGCCTTTTTGGTGCAAGAGAGGAAAAAAAACACATATTATATTTTATTATATGCCCCAAATACAGTTTATTACGCTCAATATGTTATAAATAGAGTACAATTTACCACCATATTTCCGGTATACAATACAACATGTTGTAATTACACTATAATATATGATTTAAATATAGTATAATACATTCATCTAACGACAATTATCTGTACCTCCGTATTAGTTGGATATTAAATTAAATCTGGGATGAGATAGATATCTGCTCCTCCAAAATCGGATAGAATGTCTAAAATCTCGGTTTGAATATTTGTTATATTATATCGGATTTTCATGCGCCTGTTCATTGGAATAAATCTTTGTGACATCATTGGATGTAATTGTAAATAAAATGAGTGTAAAAATTTGATTCACATTGAATCAAAGAATTCTTTCTTAGCTAGTTAGCCAGCTAGACCCGAATGATTGGAATGGCACATAACGGCTGAGCTTTCTGCAAGGTGAATCCGAACTTATCCTCCATGTCTAGATTCTCTGGTGCGACTCCATCTTCAAGCTTCCAGTTAAAGCAATGAATTAAAGAAGCCAACACACAATGAAGCATTCTATTAGCTAGTGGCATTCCAGGACACATACGACGACCAGCACCAAAAGGAATCAGCTCAAAGTCATGTCCTTTAAAATCAACATTGGAATTCAAGAACCTTTCTGGCTCGAACAAGTTAGGATTTTTCCATATGCTTGGGTCTCTCCCCATAGCCCAGACGTTTACAAGGACTTGTGCGTTCTTAGGCACCTTGAAGCCAGAAAGCTCTACTTCGGTGTCAACTTTTCTTGGAACCAGAAATGGTACCGGAGGATGCAGTCTCAAGGTTTCTTTTACTACTGCTTGCAAGTATGGGAGCCGAGAAATATCTGCTTCTTCGACAGGGTGGGTTTCACTTGTTAGCACCTGTTGCAGCTCTTTTTGAGCTTTCTTCAACTTTTCTGGGTTTCGAAGTAGCTCTGCCATTGCCCATTCTATTGTGCTTGATGTTGTATCGGTTCCTGCAGCAAAGAGATCCTGTACCATACACACATTTTTTGGTGTTAGATAAGCTGAAAAAAACCCGCAAGTGATCATATATAGAAGAAATTAATGTTACAGAACAAGAACAGAGAAATAACGTATACCGACCATTAACAAATGGGGTATGTCTGATTGCTGGAACTCGCTGTCCTCTTCACTTATGCGTAGCAGTACATCCAGCACATCATTAACCTCTGAAGAGCCTCCTGGTTCTCTTCTCTGTAGCCGCCTGTCGATCAAGGCATTGAATATGTTAAACATCTTTGTGACGAGCTTGTGGAAGCGACGCCTGTTGCCTTGGGGGTCGATTACTTTTAGAACTGGGAAGAAATCGGCAACATTAGGTGTTCCGGCTTCTACCATCAAAGCCCATACGAGTTCCTTGAATTCTCCGGCGGTCTCCGAGCTGGGGTCAGCTAGATCAATAGAGAAGAAGGTGTTTGATAAGAAATTGAGGCTATTAGTAAATGCTGCTTGGCCAATATTTACAGGAGTCCCTGAATCCGAGCAAGAACGAACATAAGAGAGGACCTCCTTCACCTTGTTTCTCCTAATATCCTTACTAGCCTCGAGCTTGGTGCTGGAAAAGAGTTGTGTGGTGCATATCTTTCTCAAATTCCGCCACTTATTTGTTGGTGGAAGGAGAACTATTGATGACAAATGATGGTCATACACCCTATTAACGTCAGGAACGTTTCTGTTGGAAAAGGAAACATCATACTTGTGTAGGACTTGTTTGGCCAAGGGTACAGAGGATACCACCACTGTCGGAAGGTAGCCTAGTTGGAAAGTCATCAAAGGGCCGTAGAGCTTAGTAAGCTCAGTGAGTGATTTATGGGGTTTTCTTCCGAGCTTGCTGAGATTTCCGATGATGGGCAAGGGAAATGGCCCTGGTGGTAATCTTTTGGGACTTAGTTTGTGGTTTAGAAAAGAGAGGATGAAATGACTAGAAATCAATACTAGTATAAGTGGTAAGATGAAATTCCAGAAATCCATCTCCAGTACTGTTATTTCCAAGACAGTATAAGAAAGACTCTCGGATTGTAGATAGAAGTTTGGGGAGGAGGGATAATGTGCGCGAAGATTATATGGAAACTGTGATTAAAGCTAGATTGAAGCATTATATTGTGCGGGGGGTTCCAATGCGCGCGACTTGGTCCAAGGCCTGCTATTTTAATTGCATATATGTGACTCATCATGGCCGTTGAACTGCGATTTGAACTAAGTATTTAAATGTTTTCTAGCTTTACCGGCGCCTGTAAGTGACGTCGTGTGCTGTTATTAGTTAAAAATTTGTGTAGTCGTACCCTTTCGTGCACGCCTTATTTGACAGTTTTTTTTTTTTTTGACCGTGACTGTTCTAATTTTAAACCAACTAAACATAAGAATAATGCAGTATATATTCTTATATTTAAGCACAATTGTAATACCCTAAGTTATTTGCTAGTTGTAGAGGCTCAAAATAATTGATACAACTACACATCTCAAAAAGTTGTTAAATTTTTATTTTATAAAAATTTATTACCGTTGAATGTTACAATCAATCATATTTATCTTGAATAGTCCAATAATAGGTGAGAAGTTTTTAAGAAGTATATAAATGAATAGTGACAAAAGAGTTTGTGTTAAGATGTGAAGTCATCGATCTCAAATTCGATCCAAGCAACTTCTAGCATATGATGTGAGGTTGGGATAATACTATAATATCCCAAATTTTAGCAAAACAAAATCTCAAGTAATTAGTATCTTATCCAAATTTTAAACTCGAAAAATTTACATTTCTATCCTATTCTAACTCTCCAATCCTAAATTTTATCCTAACCCTAAACTTTATTTCAAGTTATTAATATTTTATTTCTCAACATAAACCTAAACCCGATTGGTCGATAATTAATTCATCCCATTACCTTAACCTATATCTAAATCTAAAACCCCATCTACCTCTTCATCTTTCCCTTTTTATTTTCCCCACCTACCAGTCGAAACATTTTCTTATCCATGCTTCCTTTCTTCATGCATGTAAATTTTTCTTATCCAAACCATACCTCTGCTAAGTCATATCCAATCTCATGTCAATTGTCACTCCTCTCATGCCTTGCGTGTGTTTTCTTGTCATATCCTTACTGATTATCTATTTCCTCTCTATTGTTCTCACCCTCCCCCCCCCCTCGTGCATGTATATATATATATATAGACACACACACACAACACATTAAATGTGATAAACCTCCTTCCTTCTCCCTCCATTTTTCTATCAAAACACAACCACCAAAGCAACACCTTCTTCCTTATTCTTCTCCTCCTTGTTGTCACCAAAAAATTCCCAAACACCACCATCGGTGGCCTCTACTAAAGCATCTCCACCACCTACAAAGACTTGCATCAAAACACAATATAATAGCTACCTATACTAAAGCTTAGCACCCAAGTCCTTAAATATGAGTATCGTGTATAAGGTGTATGGCATATTATAGAGAAGAAGTGATCCCCTTTCACATAAAGATCCAAATATACAATCAGGGGCCTATTATGTTGTATAAGATCCTTTTCTAGTTCAAGTCTTTCTCTTTAAGTGTTTAATATCTTATTCCAAGTCAATATTGCTATTCTAAGTATACTAAAATCCACAACTATCACAAATCAATACGATGGTCTCAAGGGTCAAGACAACAATCATTGTCAATTTGAACCAAAGGACTATAGGGGTTATGATAACTTAAAACCATATATGCCTAGGGTTAAGCACCACGCCATAACTCAAATCAATTAGCCAAGTCCAATCAATTCATCCTTCTTTTAATCAAGTATTCCAAATTTATCCAAATGCCAAAAATCGAGGTTAGGTATTAAAGGTAAAAGTCAAAATTCAACCATAAGTTAACTAAAGGTCAACTAGAGCCATCCTAGCTAAATTATTCACACTAGGTATATTTCAGGCATGAATGACTAGAATAACCTCAAACCCTACTTACCATATTTTAATCCATTTTAGCACAAACATTAATATAATGAAAATATCTCATGAAATCCCTAAAATAGAACTAAGATATAACAATTTAACAAGAGTAATAATCCTAGCACATTGAAGTTGATCTGAACCATCTAAATTTGTAATTTAGGCTTTAAAATCCTAATTTTTTGAAATAGTTTCCTAAAATTTAGTTGTGTTCAATTCTTTGACATATTAATTAATTAGATTTGATAAAAAAAATTAAATTTAGTTTTGAAATTATCACTTTGGATTGATTCACTAAAATTGATTGAATTGATATTTTGAGTTGTAAACCCTAAATGTTTAAGTGTGCGTGTGTGTTTTTTTTTTTATAAAATTTACTTGTTTTCTAGTATTCTATGTTTTGATTTTGCTTTTTCCTAACTTACTCCTACAATTTTCAATGATGATATAGGAAGGTGTTCTGGTGGATTGTGAAGCTAGGGTTTTCCTTCTTATTGTGCTAGGATAGCTTGGAAGCTAGGTAAACCTCATAAACTCATATTTAAAAGACCATTTTATGTTGATGTGTTTTGTTCCATATCTTGTCTATGCTAGTAGCATGTTAGAAATTATTGAGAAATCACGTGTTTTGTGTTATGAGTGTGCTAAGGGTTATATGAGTGATTCATGTTGAGCATGAAAACAAGGATATTGTGAAATCTAAGTGTTTTAAAAGCATGATATTAACTAAAGTAGTAGGTTAAAATGAGAATGTATGACAATGGTCCTGTGCCTTAGTTGTTTGGCTATCTCGACATTCTTATGTTGTACTGATCTTGTGGTGTGATATCCTAGAGTTCTTCATAGATATGAATCATGATTCTTCATATTTATATGTTATAAGTTGTTATGCTATATAAGTTGTATAAGTGTATTATGATCTTTTCTTTTGATTACTATGTTTTTTAATGTAATTGCAAGTGTTGGTTTTTTTCTCCTGATAAATGAGATAAATATTATATAATTAACTTAATAACTACATCCTCTAATAATTCATAAAAACAACATACTCTATCCCAAGGCATTTATATAAACAACCAAATCATTATAAGATTTGAGACAATGACTACTACTAATCTTTGTGGCCAACTCTCTAGCAATAGTAGCCTCAAGTTGACTAGAGGTTTTCTCATTTGCTTAGAAAATGAGCATATTCCTTTCCCTCCAAATGTGATAAGCTATAGCAATAAATAGATATCATATAATGGGTTTTCTATTCTTTAGACCTTGGACTCCTCTTTACATCTAGGTCAATACATCAGGGAGGGAGTTAGCTTGGTGTGTGTAGCCTAACCCCTTTATAATGGACGACCAAATATGATATGAGTAGTTACACTTGAAATATGAATGGTCGATTGATTCCTCATGAGTATTACATAGAGCACATTCTACATTTACTTTAATCCCCATCATTTTTATTCTATCTTTAGTGAATATTATCTGGTAAATTAACAACCACAAGTGCAATTTATGTCTTGGTAAATAAAGAGGGTTCCATACCACTCTTAGCCATCCCACTTTTATGGCCTTAGGCCTTATTAAGTCATAGGTCATACTAATGTTATAGCAACCATTTACACATATCCTTTCATTGAATAAAGCCTCAAAAATAGGTCTTAATTTCATTAACCTTCTTAAACGCCATGAAGTTGTATGTTGAATAGAAGCCTACCACATATTGTAATACCCCATCCCAAAATCGTTTAAATTATATTTAGAATTGTGTTGATATAAAAGGCATGAGTTTTGGTTTTGAAATGGACTTTAAATTATAATAAAATATAAATTCCAGGTATATCAATCGATTACTTTACATAACTGATTGACTGGTGTGCTAAGAAAATTAACATTCTTGTTCTCGATAAACCAGTCGGCTAGGTTATCCAAACCGATTGACTAGTTTGCCTGTGATTTTAAATCCATTTATGATTTTAATTCGAATTCTCTCTAATGATAACGAAACCTTCCAATTAGAATCTTACTATGCTAATAAGCATGTTTTAGTGTTCTGGGATTATTTTCACATTAATTAGATCATTACATAATCTTAATTAGCAAAATTTTCCAAAAAGCCACTTTTAGAGGCAAGCTTCACCTTTTTTCTTCCCTCTCATATCTCCATCTTTCTTCTGAAAAATGGAGTTGCAAAATTGACTTTGTGCTTCCTTGACTTGCCAACCCACCACCATGCCAATTTCTGACTGCACTCAACCCTTCCACTATCCCATCAAGTAAACCCTCACTTCTTAGTTTGCCCACCCTCAACCTCACTAGTCTCATCCTCCTTTTCCCTAAGAATATCGATCAACCTTAATTCTATACTTCTCATTGCTGATCTATTCTTTTTCTTCACTTGTATTCTTACTCTCTTCTCCCTTGTCCTTGTGGAAATTTTTTCTAAGTGTTGAGCATCCTTCCATTTTTTTTTTCTGTTCTTCCCTCTATTGAGAAAAACAGAGGTTCTCTCTGATTTTTTTCCTTTCATTATACAAGCATTTTATTCCTTTCTCTTATTTTAATATTGGGTTTAGTTCTTTCCTACTTTTCTTAAACAAGGAAGAATTAAGGTTGAGAAAGATTGAAGATTTTAGCTCTTCCCTTAGTACCCAGTTTTTGAGACAAAGGTGGTGTTTTGTGTTCTTCTTATTCTAACCTTTATTTAATTTTAATTGAGTTTTGAAAGATTATTTTTAATGGTTTTTACTTTGATTCTCTTAGGAGCTAAATTTTTTCTAGATAAGCCATACAATAGGAGTTGTGTGCTAGAAGAATTGCTTCAAGGTACGTCATTTTTATCTTTAACATAATTAGGTTTTTGTGGTATGTTAGGGTTCCATGTGTTGATGCATATATAAGTATGGTCTAAATTGTGTTCCATGTTATGAATATGTGGTATAATTTTCCTCAAGTTAGTGTTGTTGGAATTCTATGATTTTAAGCATAAAAATGGGTTATTGTGCATGATTTGTTGAGGTCTGTATATTACCATTTATCCATGTGATTCTATGCATGAAGCATGTATTTTTATGTTTTTTTTTTACATAGAAGTATGCATGATTAATATGGTAAAGTTTAGTAGAATTTGGTGTGTGTTTTGCAAGTCTGGGTAGTGTTTTACCCAGACTAGTCGATTGGTTCGTCAAACCCATCGGCTGATTTTGCTAGCAGTCAAATGGTTTAGAGTTTTAGATCAATTAGCCATGAGATCAGTTGATTATTTTGATAAACTAGTCGACTAGTTTTGACGAAAAGTCAATATGTTGGTCAAGCCCATCAATTGGTGTCATGCAAACTAAAATGGTTTGGTTTCCACTTAGACCCATATATTGCTTAGACCAAACTAGTTGATTGGTTTCTATGACCAGTCAATCAGTTGGTTAACCCATTGATTGGTTTCTCTACAAGTCAAAATGGGTTGGTCTCTACTTAAACCAATTGTTCGATTGGACCAAATCAATTGACTGGTTCACATGAATAGTCAATTAGTGAGATAATCTAGTCATCTGGTTATCTAGTGTTGTCATGGTCTAGGTTTGGTACGACTAGACCAGTTAACTGATCTGAAGGATCGATCGACTAATCCGACTGGAGGCTAATTAGTTTTTTATAATTTATTGTATTTCTTTTGGGCATTTTATGTTGATATGTCCATATATTTACAATATTTTAATTATGATTTCAATTATGATTGACCTAATTAAATTTGAACCACCAAGATGGTATTTAAGACTTAATGTTTGGTTAATTTTGGTGTCATCTCTAAACACCCTGTTGTTATGAGGTGTTTGGCGTGAGCACTGTAAAACACCTAATTGGAGGCTTTTATGCTTAATAAGGTGTTTGGTGAGAGCACTGTAAAACACCCAATTGGTCTTATGGTGTGTTGTTAAAATACCCATATAGTTATGTGTGAATTTTATTGTGAACTTTGTTGTCATTAAAGAAGGATTCTAATAAGGTTTATATTGCATGGATTGCACATATTTACTGTATCTTTATACTTCTATAATTTCTAGATAAGCATGCCTTATCGTACATGAGTTGTATCGATATGATATCACCATGCGATTATGTGATATCAATGTGCTGCATAAGTCTTATCATGTTTTAGGTAATATGTTTTACCAATACTTCACTGTATTGATACTGCACTTATGTAGTCATTGTGATGATCGGGCTTCTGGTCTAGGAAGTATAGGACAATTTACAAGGTCATGACTCTTAGTTAGAGTACACTGAGGATCATGATGTGGGCCACTAGTAGGCCATTACTTGGAGTTAGAGGTTTATGATTATGCCTAAGAGCTAGGCTAACCAGTTAATAGTATTTTTCCCACAGTTTTGGAATGTTTTTGTATTAGATTATTTAAACTATTATCTTGATTTCCTAAATTTAACTTGTAAAACTATGAAGTTTATTCTATTTATAACATTACCCTAGTTGTTTTTATCTTGTATTTTTACATTAATACTATGAGCATATATTCTTCTATTCCTTGTTCCATTTTGCCTTATATCAGTCATAGGTTAGATGATGATCACACCTTTCTCATGGTTGATGTAGCGATAATACTCCCTGATTTTGTATTTTAAACGCTTATGCATTGTCTTAAAAATAAAACTTTTAGTTCAAAAATTGGCGGCATTACACATATTGTGCCTTTTCAGATAATAAGAATGAATACATCTCACCCACATTATATCAATTTTCTATTCAATTTTCCACAAATTCTTCCCAAGAGCTATAATATTTTTCCATTCAATTTCATACAGTTTTGCTATGTGTGAAATCTGTGATCACCCTATAATATACTAATAATTAAAGTGGAAGACATCGAGTTCAAAAATATTTTCTCTCTAGGGGTAGCTACCCTAGAGATGAGGTAGGCTCCCTCAGTTTATTTGGTCCACTAGTGTTGTCGATGCACCCTAATAAAGCCTTTATTTACTCTATAGGTGACTTAAACATCCTATAGGGGGTATTGGTACTTAAGGATTAAGTGTCCTAGGTTTGGAGGGCACTATGTCACCTTATGCACCAGTATGAATAGAGTAGTGTTATGTCTCTTGGTTTGATAGTTTGGAGGATACCATGTTGTCTTGTGTGCCAGTACAACTGGTGTGCTTTTATATATTTGTATAATTATTATATCTCCATGAGTAATTGAAAATGGGAGCAGTTTTTGTGTAAGAATGTAAATAGTTTGATCTAGGTAATTTTTTTAGTAGATATCATTGTGCACCACCCAATTTGGTATACGGTTGGCAGTTACCTTATCACCCTACTTTTGGTATTTAGAATTGATTAGGATTTATTGATTTAGTAGTTTCCCTAGTGCCTTAACTTTAGTGTGTAGAATTGGTTTAGTTTTTCAGTTGTGGAAATTTTATGATTGCATGAATTCCTTGATGTGTTTAATCTATGTTACTACTTATGTGCCCCATGTGGTCTTGCATGTTAGTATTGTGTAATGGTTCACTCAATACCATAGTAGTAATGGATTTTATTTTTTAGTCTCATACCTATTTAATGGGTAGTGATAACCTTACAAGAGTACTTCAAGGGTTTTATTTGATGCCGGTTGAGAGTTATAACTATCCGATGTTCACCCTGATATTTCTTGAACTCTTATGTTCCTTACTATTTCTCCCTTTGTTGTATTTTAATTCTTTTTCCTGATCCATTTTGTATTTGACAGGATAAGGTTAATTTGTGGTGAAATTATTATTTTATCCTTACATTGAAAATGTTAATTTAAGCATAATATTTTAGCCTTAGCATTTTATATAAGAATGATAGAGGATCTAGAACTTATACTAAGTCTGGTGATAACATCCATTGTTGTTATAATTAATGCTTCTGGAAAATAAAATTTTAAGTTGTAAATTTAGGGGTGTTACAGCTACCTTTACCTAGTATAAACGTGGCAAAACAAACACTATCATCATGCATCTTACTCTTTCCTTGATAATTTTTTTCATTCTCTCTACTAATCCATTATATTTTTGGGAACCTATAATAGAAAAATGCCTCATTATTTCATGCCTCTAACAAAATTCATCAAATTCCTTGTTACAAAACTCCAAGCCATTATCCACCCTTAATTTCTTCGCCTTCTCACCAGTCTGAGTCTCAACAAATTTCTTCTAATCTTTAAAGTAACTGAAGGCTTCATCTTCAGTCTTTAGAAAATATATCCATAAAATCCTAGAATAATCATCTATTAGGGATAGAAAATACTTTGCTCTACTATTAGAAGATATTTTTGTGATCCCTCAAAGGTTAGAATGTATGTAGTCGATGATAGCCTTAGATTTGTGTGTGATAAAAGATAATTTCCATAGATACCATCTTCACAAAATTGAAGACCAAATAACCTTTTTTTTTTCCAAACACTTCTCTATTTTCTAGAAGATTTTGACCCTTTTCAATCACATGAGTAAATCTATGATGCCATAATATTGCATCATTGAATTCCCTTTTAGCACCACTCGATGAAACGCTCATCTCTTGGGTAGAATTTGAATTCAACACATGCAACCCATTCTCCTCCCCCCCCCCTCTCTTAAGATAACTAAAGGCCCCTGAGTCTAAGGCCCCCTCTTAACTTTAATACAAAAACCATCATTATCTAAGGTTCTTAGAGAAATCAGATTTCTTTTCAATTCAGGCATATACTTAACACCATTCAACACAAAGTCAAAACTTGATGATGCATTAATTGTAATATTACCTACACCAAACATAAGACACGGTTTGTTGTTGCCCAACAACATATGCCTACCATGTGTTTTCTCATTGTCTTGAAATCTAGTCTTATTAGGGAACATGTGATCTGTACACCCAGTATCTAGCACCCATCCACTTGAATCTTGTGTGGCTAACACTGTAAACACTTCAACAATCACATACCCATTTGAAAATAGGTCAAAATCACTTTGGCCTTACTTTCTTGGCACCCGAGAACTTCTTTTATCTACCAGGACATTCCCTTTTGTAATATCCCTTCTTATGACAATAAAAACACTTCCTATTAAACTTAAACTCGAACAAATATATATCTTAGTTCCCTTTTTCTTCCTTTTTCTCATATCTTCTTTGAGTAAACACTCTCTCAACAGGAAACTCTTCCCGTAGAACCTATTGTTTCTTCAACTCCTTAGATGTAATTTTTATGACTAGATCATCAAGGGTAAGATCATCATGATTGTAGAGAATTGTGTCTACAAAATGCTAGTACTTATCAAGAGGTGGAGAATTTAGCAGGATAAAAGCAAGATCATCATCATCGAGCTTTACCTCAATATTTTCAAGATTAAGAATGACCTTGTTAAACTCATCTAAGTGCTATTCTAGAGATCTTCCAGACTACATCTTAAAGGAATAAAGCCTTTGATTGAGTATGGTCCTTGTGGTCAAGGACTTTGTTATATACAAATCCTCCAATTTTGTCTAGATACCAATTGTTGTAGTTTATTTTAAAACCTCCCTCATAACTCTATCACCAAGACATGGCATTAGTATATTGTATGCCTTCTTCATTATATCCATCCTACTTTTCTCTTCTGACTTTTCTACAACCCTTTTGCTATCCAATGCAATATGTAGACTTTGTTGTACTAGAAGGGCCTTAATTTGACCTACCACACACTAAAGTCATTTTTCCTAGTGAACTTTTTAATGTCAAATTGAGTCAACCCCACCAATTGTCACTTTAAAGCTCTAATACCAATTGTAAAAAACTAAACGACTTAATATACCATAGTATTATATAATACTAATTACAATACATAAAAGAGATGAAAGGGCTTCAATGGTTGATGCTTGACTACATAATGTAAGAAAGAAAGCCAAAGAAAACAAAAGAAGTGTCAACTTTTGTTGATCTATCAACTATTAATTATCATAAACCTAACAAGATCCCTATTGATCAGTTCTTGGTTACAACAAATCTCACACGTGCACTAGTTTCTTCCATGTGTCATTATATTACTCACTCATACCTTTAGTCCCTATATTTATACTAAAACCTACCAAATTTAAAGACTAATAGACATGTGACAATATCATACCATATATATTATACTACAACTCATTCTTAGAAGTCATAACAACTAACAGACGTGCCCCTAACAACCACAACTAACCAACCTTTCTAATTGCTAGTTTTAGCTAATGTGGACATAATCATCGGCAACCTTCTTTTCATGTTCATTTATCCTTTTTTTCAAATAGAAAAAGGATGAGAGAGAAAGAGGTAGAAAGGGAAATTGACAATTCAGACTGTAATTCAAAATTTCTTAGTAACTTATTAATTAATCTCAATATACTAGAATCCATTTGCTTTTTTGATGATTGGAGTCTGGTACAAGGAGTTATTCGATCACCACCATCACACAAACAATGCTTGAATTCAAATATAAAATCGCCGGCATCAATTGTTGTGCTGCCTCTAATCAAAGTTTCCATTCTTTTTCTGCCTTCGTGGGAGGATATTGTAGACGGGAAGGAAATTGAAGATGGGAGGAACAAGGAGCGATGCGAAGTCGGGGAGGCTAGAGAAGGTGGAGCAGTCGAAAGGGAGAAGATGAGGTAAGGGGAGTGAGGGGAGAGAAGATGAGGGGAATGGATACAGAATGGTGTGCATGGTAGATGGTTTTATTTCTGTTAAGTTATTTTTCTCTAGCACATTAGATACACCTTACATACACATTGCATAACAGAATTTACACCCCACGCAGCCTCACAAATTAATCTTTGACAAACACACCTATTTTCCAACGTGAGATAGACCCAAGTCTCTTCCATTGCGTGCTTGAATTTGGTCCATTCTGACTTGAATAATCTGCACCCCACCGTCATCATTACGCAGAAGGGCATTCCTTCAAAACATGAATGATTATTGTCTCATAGCCACACCCACATCTCTGACATGAGGATCAACACCGTTCCACTGTCAAGCAAGGCTAGCAAGTGAGCCTTGACTAAAATATATTCCTTCGCAAATTTCCAGCAAAACACAAATTCAAGGAGATATTCCAGCTTCCATACTTCTACCTAACTTAGGCCGCGGTTCTGAGATATACTTTGCTGTAATGCCTTTTGCCTGAGCCCTCTATCATTTTAATATGTACGCTGTTTCAGCAGAGTATGTAGCATTATTATAGTAGCTAGTGCCATAAAATACGGTCCATGGCTCTCATCCCGCTCAGCAGCGTACTCAAGATCTCATCAGCTTCTTTTGTCACAAATGCTTAGAGTAGTCAAGACCTTACCGGATCCAAAATATCAGACAAAAATCGATTTGATCAGTTTGAAAATTTATCCCATTTTAACTATAAAAATTATAATCCGAAACCAAACCAACATGATTCATTACATATCCAAAATATGATACGACCCAAAAATATTATGAACATAAAATCTATATGACCATACCTAACATTTAACCGAGATTTATTATAGGCCAAGATAATATAATTTTAAGATATATCTGACCCGACCCGACGACTATCTGAGACCTAATACTTCTCCAAAATATATTATTATTTTTATTTTTATTATACATTACTACTAGTAGTAGTTTTATTATTATTAAAAGTATTATTATTATTATAATTATTTTATTCTTATAATTAGTACTATTATTATTTTAATTTTTTCACTGCTATTAATATTATTATTATTATTCAAAAGTATAATTATTATAATTTCTATTATTATTACTTTAAAGATTAGCATTATTATTAATGTATTACGAACAATATATTACTACAAGTATTATTATTGGTATTACTACTACTATTATTATTGTTATTGTTGATGTCGTTATTGTCATTGGTCGTTTGATTCTTCCTCTTATTGTTTGTTATTATCATCATTTTTAATCTAAAAGTAGATATACAATTTTTTATTTTTCTAATCTAAAAATTGGCTTCATTCTATGTATAAATAAATACATTATCTCAATTTTATAAGGAGTATGAAAAATCTCCATTGGAAATTAGATATGAAAATGAAAATTTGTTTTAATTAAGGAAATGCACTCCTAACAAATATAGAGTGGCTTGATTAAAGACTTATCATTAACTCAAAATGCTAAAATAATGACAACAAATAGTTAAACATGAATAATTTAAATACAAACAAAATTGAATAAAAAATAAAATAAAAAATTTGAAATAACATAAATTTAAAATAGCCTCACTAAGTATCTTTGAAATGGTAAAATAAATCATATTGACTTGAAAACAAATAAAATGTTGAATGAATGATAGAATAACTCTAACTTGTTAGAACCTAAATTTGAGCTTATTTGAACATAATATGACCCAAACCCAAACTAAATCCTATCCAAAAAAATAAAATTATCCAAAACTATCCAATTTCAACCTGATCTACCTAAATTAATTGAATAATTTGTAAAGACCTGAGGCTAATGCAAATTTGACAAAAAACAATTGATGTTCCGAGCCGGTCCAAATCTAAATTGATTTTGATTTTCATATAAACCTAACTCGATAGTGATCCAACCTATCTATAGCTCTATAAACACCACACAGACGACAGACCAAATCTTACCTGCGCCATCTCGTCACGAGTCACGACCCGCATTGCCTCTGTCTAAGGCTGTAAATGAGCTGAGCCAGTTCGATATTCGGCTTGGCTCGGCTCGTTAAAAGTTTAGTTCGGCTCGTTTGTTTAGTTAAACGAGCCTAAGAGTGAGTCTCAAGCTAGGCTCGGTTCATTTTTTGGCTTCGGCCTGTGAGCTCGGTTCGGCTCGGCTCGTTAAAAGCTCGGTTCGGCTCGTTCATTTAGTTAAACGAGTCGAACCCAAATATCATTTTAGGCTCGTTTAGTTAAACAAGCCGAAACCAAGCCTAGAAATATTCGGCTCGGCTCGATTCGTTTACGGCCCTACCTTTGTCACAGTTGTATAAAGGGAAAAGTTGTTTGAAAGGTGAGACTTGCGAAAATATGACCCTCCTGAGACATTTACCCAACCAGACGAATCAATTTTTTGAGACAAAGACCAGACGACTCAATTTGTGTCATTCTCCATTCGCGTCATTCTCCATTCGCAACTAGCAATAACCGTACCGATTCAGCGCGTAAACCCGGGTTTATTTTCCTTTTCTTTGTTGTATTCTTCATCTGCTGCTTTATACCACTTGGTTTTATTTCTTTCCTCTTCAATTACAGTAGCAAATCCTTCAACGTTAATATCCTACTGACATCTTTGAGGCTGCTCCTTTATTAGAATCATTACATCCACAACACTGTTCAAGCAGTGCTCTCGAGGCTCCACCATGCAGACAGTCCATTCATTAGTGCCATATTTAATCCCAACTTCTCTTAATTACTTACCATATCATTTATCTGTACTGCTTGGTTGCACAAAAATTATTCAACTTCCGACCCTAGTGGGAAAGCATGTTTGTCGGAGTCCGTAAACTCTAAAGCGTGATAGGATCAAACAGTATACGCAGTTGATATAAATGTTGCAAGAAGTCCCTAAGCACATATATGGCACTAACAGGCAATAAAACAAAATGGTGAAACGTGACCATTAGCAGTATATATTACAAGTGCTTTACTGTTGCATATACTTTCAACTCCCAACTTATAAAACGCAGCAAAAAATCGTACATCATCCATATCTAATTTAACATCCATGATGCTGTCTACGCTGGTAATTGGAGCTTTTTGTTATTCTTCCAGCTGCGCAAATCGAAAAAAACAAACACCAATCATTGCAGTCAAAATATTATAAGACATGCTCAGGTAAAATCACACAATAGTGACAAGCTTTTACCTTTCGAAGTAGTAATAGAAGAAATCAGCATAAAGCAGTGTCTGAACAATACCACATATCCATGCTGTAATATTGAGGCAATAATCGTCAAAATTAAGCATTTAAGATGGAATAAAACACAAGTATTAGCATTTAGCAGAAACGTAATTCATTCACTGACATACAGCAATGCTATGGATAAACAAATTATCCCCGATTTACACATGCCAAAATAGGGGAAAAACCAAAGGGGCACTATTAACACCAGATTCTCATTCAATTGAGAATTCTATATAAGTCAGAACAAGGCCTATGTTACAAAGAGTTGGCACTTGTTTCAGTCGATAAGTACTCGTAATTTACTACCCTGCATCATTCTGCATCACAACATTAATCTATTAATTCATAAGCTTGAAACGAAGTAAACTCACAGCTCATCAAAGCACATCGTGACCAACAACCATTACTGTTTCAATTGTCAAAAGTAGTCATGAATGAAAAGGACCAAAAGGTCTCTTTTAAAATATATATATATATATATATATATATAATAAAAACTATGCAGAACCTCTCCCCTCCCCCTCTTCTGTCCCATGTTAACCACTTTCCACTTTGATCAATTTTTCCTGCGTAAAAAAGTGACATGACAGTATAGTATCAAGAATAAGCAATGTTCTACATGTATGGTATGGCTCCCTGAAAATGAAGCAATATTTTCCCATGTATCCTACTCTAATGAGATCTCCCACTTGCAATGACTAATAAGAACACACTTTCTGGACCATTTCTATAGTCTGAAACATCAGACTAAAACAGTAAGCACAATTGTTCAAATTTGGACCACCTGCCGTTTACCTTCCTTCTCCACGAAAATACAGCATTAAATTCTTCAACCGCATAAAGTTATTAAAAAGTTATCTCAACAACAAAACAATAGCCCAGTCAATATAAAATGAATGGATTTAATCCAAGAAAGAATCATATGCATACAACAAGAAACAGCACAAAAATGTAAGTTGTTGACCCATGAACTAGGAGGAAGAGGGTTGTGTGTGTGTGTGTGTGTGTGTGAGCACGTGGGTGCACGTGTGAGAGAGAGAGAGAGAGAGATCCATACGTATCCAGTGGACATAGTGGGGCTCAGTGAAGTAACGGTAGATCCAGTTGAGAATATATAAAGCTCGGTATGCACTGCAAGGAAGATGTAGAGTCACTATTTAGTATTTACATTAAGCAATTCATCAAATATAAATAATGTGCATCAGTGGATAGTTTTGGATAAATAATGTTCACGAGGAAATAATCCTTTGATCCAAATATAAAGTGAAATAATGTATATTGATAGTTTTGGGTAAATATTTGATCTTTTTTATTTGTTCCATAAACTTTATAATAAATTGTCATAAAACGTAAAGATAGGTTTCAAATTTTTCGAAAAACAATAGGTTTCATTAGCCCAAAAGAATTAATAATAATTTGAGAACAGATACAGCACATGGTAAGTTATATGGCATCGTCTTTCCTTTCTTTTCATTCTTAAACAAGACAAACTACGGTAGCTTTTACAAACTGTTCTGTTATCCGATTTTAATCAGCAGAAATAGAAGTCATTTTGTAAAGAATTACCAAAGCAAGGTACTATTTTCTCTAGTAGAGTTCCTATGGCGCTAGCCCTGTAGTCGGGCCTCCTGTTAAGAGACCAAAAAAGGGCTATACATTTCAAGATGCATTAATCAGCATAAATAGAACAGTAATATTAAAGCCATTCCATCTTCATTTCCTACCAGTTGAAACAGCGCTTGAAACTTCTCCATCACCATCCTTTGCAAGCTACTGCCCCAATCATTGATTCACATGGGGAAAAGAAAACATTGATTATCCAATCTTCTTCAATCATGTTACTTTTGGTGAATTTCTTTTTTTTTTTTTTGTCTATTTTATTTCTCGTCCTCGACAATTTCTTCTACAAAAGCTCCACTGGACTGATTCCAACAACATCAATGAACTACAACAAAACCAATTAATTAGCTCTACAAGGTTTGATTCTTTGATTTTGCAACTTAGTTTTATTATTTTTTGAATTTTTCGTTTATCACTTAGGTTTTTATTTTAGCATTTTATAATTTGGTCATCTTTTTTTTTTTTTTTTTTTTTGCTCAGTGTTTAGTAATGAGAAATTTGAATTGAATAATTGAATTGCTTCTGGATGGCAGGCCAATTGACGGACCATTGTAAATGGCAACATGCACTATTGTTGGCATTGACTTCCAGGTAGATTGAGTTATGCTTGTTTCTTCTTGAGTATGTATCTCATTTGCAGTAAACTTATTTGTTTTCTACTTTCCGGCTATTCTCTGTTAAATACCAAGGATATGAAAATGACTGAGCTTGGATTACAAAAATCTAGGAGCCAAATGATCAAATTGCAGACATGGACAGGACGAAGAAAGAGAATAAGGGGATGGAACAATAACCATTAGCAACGACAATGAAACAATATTACACAGGATTTCCCAGTTAAAGAATTAATTGAAACTTGAGGGGGATTTGGACTAAGTCCTAGTTTGGTACGCAGGAAGTGAAGTAAGGAAATAGGAGTACCTGGGAAGTGTATTTTCTTAGTTATTTGGTACAAAATAATTAAAAATGTCAAAAAAAGTAAATGGGAGTTCCCTTTGACTCTTCAACTACAAGTTTTTTTTTAATTATTTTTTAGAAGAAACTACTTACGAGGGCCACCTTGATAAGTAGCAACCTTTATTTATCTTCCTCTCACATAAAAAATTATTAAAAAATAAATAAATGACCTCTTCCACTTCCTTAATCTAAATCAAACATAAAACTATGGAATCCTCAACATCATACTTCCAAGTAAATTAGTCCCTAGCATTCCCAATAAAGTCATCTTACACAAACCATACGATGCCTAAAATGGAAGCAGCGTGCTTTACCTTTAAAAGGACTTTTAAAATCAGAAACATCTCTAAGAGTATTGATTTTAGATTATTTGGAAAGGAAATAGAGATACTCTACCTTAACTTCGAAGTGGTGATATGACGAATTGTGTGATGTGTTGTTTTTCATAGATTGATCAAAATTGATGGCTTACTACCACAAATTTTTAAGGAGAAGAAAGTAGTGTTTGTCAACACATATAAAGCTACTGAACCATAACCAACAGAAGAACTCAAACTTTGGGCAAAGTAAATGATTCAAGCTGCTGAACTACAAACAGATGAAGAAGAAAAAGAATTTAACTTCGGGTGAATTAAGGTATCATTGGGTAACCTATATTATCTAATAATATATACTTCACGTTGATTATATTACCTGTTATTTGAAGATCCTTATAGTGTCACTAGTTACAACTTCATTGCAACTTTTTATTACTTCATAAATAGATTGCACCAATTTCAACTAAATACCACAAAAAATTATATTATTTACTTCTATTACAAAAATACCCTTTATTAATTTATCTAACCAACCCTGCCCAAATGTCTAAAATTATGATTATACATCATTTCATTTCAGATAGGTTACTAAACACTATTATTACCTCAGACATATTTATATATAAATAGTTTGTCTACCAAACGCTACCATATTATTACTTCATATAATATTCAAATCATATATTATTACTTCATAGCACATTCAAATCATATATTATTACTTCATAGCATATTCAAATCATGTATTAATTTACCCAAATAGTACTAAATGAACTAAGCTACAAGTGACCAAACAAACTACGAGAACCAGAAAATGCTCATGTCGTGTGGGCATGTTCTGTGCAAGCAATCAATCATAAGGCTTTTGAAGAACAAGACTTTTAAATGTCCTTTATTCATCTAATATTGATGCTTTTCATTGCAAACACTCATATATTAGTTCTTTTCTTTTCTTTTCCACCTTTTATCTCTTAATTTTAAAACTGACTCGGTTATTTATGAACTTCATGTGTGTGTAGCCAAACATAGCAATGTTAGACCGTATTATGAACAAGTTCGTAAATTGAGAAATTCTTTTATGTAGCTTTATCTGAGAAATGTGTACTCAAACCAATTGGTTTGCCATGTTTGATCCCAAATTTCATTCTTACTAGAGAGATTCCTTACCATTGAGCTTACTGTTATTTTGTTGTACTCCCTTGACTCAGCCAAGCATTTCTACAAATTTCACTACGAGCTTACTCTAGGAAGTTCTACAGAACAAGTATATCAAAAATGTGCAGCCAACTTCAAGGGGTTCTGTGAACGTTGAGTAGTGGACAAGAATCTTCATTAATGTTGAGACCCTAAGTCTTAAAGCTCAAATAAATCTAAAATCCTAAAATAAATAGAATAAACCCTAAGCCTAGATGAGCCATAATTTTCCTGTAAGTTAAAAACCTAAGCCCTAAAACTTAGACAAATTAAAAATCCAAAATTAAATAGAACCAACCCTATACAAATCTAAAAAACCTAAAATCAATGGAATAAACCCTAAAAAATCTAAATAAATAAAATAAAACATCTCTAAAGCCTAGAGAATCTAAAATAAATGGAATACACCCTAAATCCTAAAACAAATCTTAAAAACCTAAGATAAATGGAACAAATCCTAAATAAATCTAAATAAACAAAATAGAATAGAATAGACCCTAAATCCAAAACAAAAAATAAAATAAAATAAAGGAAATAAACCCTAATCAATCTATAATACCTAAAATAAATGAAATAAATCCTAAACCCTAAAGTTAAAAATATGCCCTAAATTCACAAGTTAAAAAAATAAAACCTAAACCTTAAAACTCGAATAAATCTAAAAAAACTTAAAATAAATGGAATGAACCTTAAAAATAAAATAAAAAGCTAAAACAAATGGAATAAACTCTAATACCTAAACAAATCTAAAACCCTAAAATAGATAGAATAGAACCTAAACCCTAATAAATCTAAACAACCTAAAATAAATTGAATAAATCCTTAACCCTACACAAATCAAAAAAACCTAAAAAATAGAATAAACTATAAAGCCTAATCATAAACAAATATAAAAACATAAAATAGATGGAATAAACCATAAACACTAAAATCCGAATAAATCTAACCTTTAAAATAAATGTAATAAATCCTAAACACATGTAAACTTAGATGAATAATACACCATAAAACTAAGATAAATCTAAAAAACCCAAAATAAATGGAATAATCCCTAAACTCGGGTAAACAAGGGTTAAAAATTAACTCTAAACATTAAAACTCATATAAATCTAAAAATCTAAAATAAATAGAATAAATCCTAGATCTAGGTGAGCTCGAACTTAACCACAAGTTAAAAATAAACCCTAAATTCTAAAACTCAAATAAAACTAAAAAAACCTAAAATAAATGAAATAAACCCCAAACCCAACTAAGCTTGAACTCAACCACATGTTAAAAATAAACCCTAAACCTAAACAACCGATAAGGAGGTAATGTTAGAAACTAAGCAATATTAAACTAAATTGATAAAGAAAGCCCCTATACAACCTGAATACTTATATCAACCGATAAGGAGTTAATGTTAGAAACTGAGCAATATTGAACTAAATTGATAAAGAAAAAACTTATACAATTTTAGTAGTGGCCTAGTTTAGTAAATTACTTGTATGAAACAAGAAGCAAACGATTTGATCCGATTATGGTTTTCTTCTTGACAAAAAATAAAGGTAGAGATCAAGTTTTGTAGGTTCTAAATACAACATACACAATAGAAAAAACACCTTTTTCTTCTTCTAAATGCTTCCATTTAGAACCCTATGATACATATGATATCTGTCGAATTAGCATAAGATCCCAAACACTCTAAAATCATATTATTAAAACAACTAAAGTGAATGAGATGAAAATAGGAACAGGAAAAAAAGACCCGACATGCCCATTGCATATTGTTGCTATGACTTGATCCTGTGAGAATCACAGCAGAGACCAGTGCATATACCGCTGAAGCAGAGACCAGGCCACAACAGAGGGGAGAAAAAACCGTGTGATGCATGAAGTCGTTTATAACGGGATTCATTCTTCTTTGTTTATGACAAGAATGCCAACATTATATTTAGATGTTTTAAATATAATCAAGACCACGTATTTCGTTGATCCAATGGTCATAATCTGTTCCTATATATATGTCCACGCCTTCAAATACTGATTCAAAGAATTCAAGCTGTTTTTCATTAATGGTAAGCGGCAACAGCATTATCACCAGCCATGGCCAGAATCATTTTCACTGCCAGTACTGGCAAGCAACAACAGCTTCTGGAAAAATGTTGAACAAAAATAATGGGGCACCTCAGTTGATGGATCAGTCAGCAGCAATAGGCCCATGGTCTACAATAGTTGACTATTAGAAAAAGTGGCTGCCAAGATAATACAACTGTAATCCACCCAGAATGGAACTGCTGCAACTTACCAGTCATAAACTGGAACACCCAAGTCAAAGAGAAGCTGCCATTCACTGTCACCACCGGCTGCAACTAACAGATTCTTTTTTTATGAGGCAGACAGCCTTAGGATTAACACCATTAGTAAGAGGGAATAATTTTCATTGCCATAGTTACCCCTTCCCCCCCCCCCTCTTCTTTTGTTTCATTTCATCCGACCCTTGGTGAAAAGCAAGTCCTAAAACATGTTTGATATATATCAAAGGGACTTATAAAAATTATTGTAAAATCATTAACAAACTCATACTTGACCATCTGTCCATCTGTATGTGGTGACTATAATTATTCCCCAACCACAGGCTGTAGCCTAAAGGTTAAAACAGTCGGCTACTAGACAGAAGCTAAAGAGGTGAAAAGGCATACATCTAAAACTCCCCAAAAATCATCAGTGATGGAATTCTAATAGGCCCATTGTCAAATATACCTATGTGAGGAGGAGCAACAACTGATGTTGGTTGTGATGCAATGCTAGTTACTTTGGGCTTACTGGTGGGTTATTTTATCCGTTTACCTATATTTTAATTGTCCATTTAGAAGTGAACTTCTAAGGATCATGAGTGTTGGTATGGTTAGGAGTCAGGTCATTATCTTTTCTATTAGGGAGTAGTATGACTCGGCAGAGTTGTTGAGAGAGTCTTGGCTGTCGTTTGCAGATATATAAGGTGGAGAAGGTGTAAAGGGAAGGCAGGAATTAGCTAGTGGAAGGGGAGGTGCCAAGACCTCAAAAACCTAGTTGTTCTCTGTTCTTCAGTGATCATTAATACTAATTCCACTAATTTACTCCTTACATCTTTCGCAATTCTATTTTCTTTTGCTTGTGCATCAAGTTCCAAACATTTTGGTCTCAGAGCATTCGATCGGGAAATTATGGTGAAAAAAAACTGATAGTATAGAGGAGAGATTGTCTGCAATTCAGGAAGAATGGCAAAAAGAGATAGATGAAGTGAGAGGGGATACTAGACGATTTCTAGCAATAAAGGGGAAGTTGGATTCCATGGAGAAGGCTATTGGGGAGATATCAGGCAGACTGGATCAGCTAGTTGAAAAGGAAAGGGAAGTGTGTCATCCAAAGGACTGGAGAGGCAGATGGCGGGGGAAGGATTAGGACTAGAGGTTACAGTTGATGAAGATGTTGATCGAAGGGTGAAGTATCAAATGGTAAGGTGGTGCTGCCAATTTTCAGTGGAACTGATCCTGATGGCTGGATATTTCGAGCTGAATGATATTTTGGTCTTTAACCCATGCTTGAATGTGAGAAGATGGAGACAGTGGTGGTTGCCATGGAAGGCAAGGCCTTTGCCTAGTTTCAGATTGCTGAAGACAGCAGATCATTTGCCACCTGGCCAGAGTTCAAGTTAGCCTTATTGTCACGATTCCAACAGAGACATGAGAAGTCTTTGTGTGAGAAGTTCTTGTTGATTGACTGAAGGAGTATTTGGACCAACAGAGACAATGAACGAGTATTTGGAGGAGTTCAAGGGAGATTGACTGAAAAAAGCAGTGCAAGCAGAGGTACAAATGATGCATCCAGATGGACTAAGGGAGATAAGAGAAGCAGCCAAGATGGTAGAGGACAAAAATCAAATCCTCCAGATGGGTCAAGGTGGCCTATCCTGGTCTAGCTATAAGCCCACCAATGTGGACCAACCCAATAGCAGCTCAAAACCACTTAGCTCTTTGCCGACTACACAGGTCAGTACCAAATCAACAATACTTGCCCTCGCATCTTAGCACCTCTTTAAAGGAGACATCGAAAGGGGAGGCGGCAAGCACAGGTACCCAAGCAACTGTTGGACATTGAGCTCTAGCGCCAGCAAGAGAGAGGTCTCTGTTTCAGGTGTGATGAAAAATTCTATCCTCATCCGTAAAAATAGGGCACTCCAACTTTTGTTGTTGGATGCCTCCCAAGCTGGGGAGGAAGGTTTGGAGGAGTCTTGGGAGGCAATTGAGAAGAAATTAGAGCAAGTAAAAGGGTCTTTAGAGCTTTTATGAACTCAGTGGTGGGTTTCACCACCCCACACACTACAAAGCTGAGAGGCAGCGTGAAGGGTGCGCCGGTGATAATGGTGGTGGACTGTGACGCCTCACATAATTTTGTATCACTTAATCTAGTGACTATATTGGAGCTCCAAATGATGTATAGCACCGTATAAAGTTCTTATGGGCACAGACAGTTTGGTACAGGCTAATGATGCCTTCAAGGGGGTTTGGCTTAGCTTCTAGGAGCTCGAGATTGTGGATGATTTCTTACCTCTTGAATTGGGCAATGCTGATTTAATTTTGGGGATGCAATGGCTGGAGAAGATTGGGCTCATGCACGTGAATTGGAAATTATTATCAATGAAATTTACAATGGGCATGACACTTGTAACATTGAAGGGAGAACCTGAGCTATGTTGGGAGCAGACCTCGCTCAAGTCCATGACTTGTGACTCATCTCCTTGGTAATGAGGACAGGTGATCTTACTTGAAGGGTATAAGCTAAATTAATTAACAACAGCGTCTCTAGTTCCTTCACTGCAAGCTGAGGTTTCAGCAGCGATTCAAGGGATTATCCAACATTTTCAAAGCTTTTACAATTGCCCAAAGGGTTTCCCCCACACAGTTCATTGGATCACAAAATAATGCTAAGGCTCGACATGGGTCTGGTAAATGTGCAGCCATACAGATACCCTCAAGCTTACAAGGAGGAGATTGAACGATTGGTGAGAGAAATGTTGACGGCAGGGGTCATCCATCTAAGTCACAGTCCATTTTCCAGTCCAGTGCTGCTTGTTAAAAAGAAAGACGAGAGTTGGAAGTTCTGCTTGACTATAGAGCTTTGAATAAAGTTATTGTACCAAATAAATTTCCTAGTCAGTAATTGATGAGCTATTAGATGAGTTTCATGGCGCAACTGTGTTCTCTAAACTAGACTTAAGGTCCGATTATCATCAAATCAGAGTAACATTAGAAGATGTACTGAAGACTACATTCCGCGCACATGAGGGGAGTTACGAGTTCCTTGTGATGCCGTTCGGATTGATAAACGCTCCAGCCACTTTTCAAGCACTTATGAATGAAGTGTTCAGAGCATACTTACATAAATTCGTATTGGCTTTTTTTTATGACATCTTGGTTTATAACCAATCTATGGAAGAGAATGTGAAGCATCTTCGCTTGGTATTTGAGGTGCTGCAAACCAATTTGTTGTTTGTGAATGAGAAAAGATGCTTATTTGGTCAATCTGAACTTGAATACCTAGGGCACATTGTTTCAGCCAAGGAGGTGGTTGCAGACCTGTCAAAGCTGAAAAGTATGAAAGAATGGCCAAAACCTAAGAATTTGAAGGAGCAAAGGGAGGTTTTGGGTCTCACTGGCTACTTCTATAGGTTGGTACAACATTACGTTCATATTGTTGCTCTTCTAACTGCACAACTAAAGAAGAATTGTTTCGGATGAAACCAAGAGGCTCAAGCTGCTTTTGAGCGATTGTTATCCCTACATTGGCTTTACTAGGTTTCAAGGTCCCCTTTGTGACAGAAACGGATGCATCTAGTATTGGAATTGGGATTGTATTGATGCAAAATATGTGCCCCAATACATTTTTTATTCAAGTATTGGCTCAAAGAGCTAGCTTGAAGTATGTGTATGAATGGGAACTGATGGCAATGGTATTAGCAGTCTGATGGTGCCAACATTACTTGCTGGGTCAGCCAAACCATTAGAGTTTAGAGTATTTGTTAGAACAGTGTATCTTGCCAGAAGAACACCTAAAATGGGTGACAAAATTGTAGAGCTATAAATTTGTCATCGTATAAAAGCTAGCCTGTGAGAATCAAGCAACTGATGCATTGTCCAGATTAGGAGACATGATGACCATCTTTATGCTTACGATGGCTTGGATGGCCGATTGGAGCACCCATCAATCCAAAGTAGACATCGATCTGGAGTTCAGTCTAATTAAACAATTGCAGTAGGAAATATAAAGACCTACAGACTACAGTTTGCAATGAAGGAACTTATTCTATCAAAACCGTCTGGTTATACCACCACAATCCATTTTGAAGCCACAACTACTAGCAAGGTTTCATGGAGGAGCTACCTACCATCAATTAGCCAGGGAAGTGTATTGGGTGGGTATGACGTAGGACGTTGGACATTTGTGGCTGAATTTTCTGGTTGCCAATAGAACAAACATTCCACCTTGCGGCCAATTGGGTTACTGCAACCCTTAACAGTTGTTGGGCGTATATGGGAGGATATCTATCTCGCTCGATTTTACTAAAGGATTACCAATGTCGAATGGGTACAATTGTGTGCTGGTGGTGGTGGATAGATTGTCCAAATACACCCACTTTATTCCAATGAAACCCCCATTCTCAACTAATGCTATTGTTTTTGTCAAAGAAATTGTGTGATTACATGGAATCCCCACCACTACTGTTCCGGACTGGGACAAGCTATTTGTGAGCAATTCCCGGCAAGAACACTTTAAGTTATAGGGCACTCTCCTCAAGTGTAGTTCGGCTTATCAACCCCGAACAGATGGACAAACGGAGGTGGTGAACCGTAGGTTCAAAATCATAGTTTTAAAAACTGGACTGGTCATCAAACCGGTATCATAACTGGTTCACTGGTTTAGTGGTCGGACCAGTAGTTTGGACTGGTCGGACCAGTGGTATATTTTAAGTCAAAAAATATGAAATACATAAAAAAATTAAACTATACATGAATTTAACCGGCTCCCAACCAGTTTTTTGACCAGTTCACCGGTTTTCACTGGTCCGATCGGTTTTTGACCGGTTTTCACTAGTTCTGAGATCTTGAGAACCGATACATAAAATCTGGCCAGTGATCCGACTGGTTCGCCGGTTCATCGGTCGGACTGGCCGATCCGGTCCGGTTTTTAATACTAGGCTCGAAATATACTTCCATCATTTTATTTTGGGTTAGTATTGGAATTGGGATTGTATTGATGCCAAATAGTGGGTCAAGTGGATGTTGTGGGCCAAATTTTGGTTTCACACTTGTTACCACTCCACAATGCATACTGCCCCTTTGCTATTGTATATGGACAAGACCCCCCACCACTACTGCATTGCTCACCAAGTGGTACTCCCTTAGCTGCAGTTGATCAAAATTTACTAACTAGGGACGCGATGTTCGAAGAATTGAAACAGCATCTTTTATATGCCCAAGGTAGGATGAACTCCCAAGCTGATAAAGGAAGGAGGAAGCTAGAGTTAGACGTGGGCAATTGGGTGTATGTGAAGCTCAAGCCATATCACCACAAATCCTTGGCTCGATGATTGAATGAGAAATTATCCCCAAGGTACTTTAGCCCATACCCATACAATTAAATATCAGTGCCGATACGCAATATCGGCCGATATTTATCAAATTTTGGGTCAACCAATACACAAAATTAGCGATACGCGATAGATTTAGAATTTCACATATTTATCACCGATATATCGGTTATCAGTCAATATTTGCCAATATTTTACCAACATATACTGATATATGCCAATATTTACCAATATTTGCGAATATTTATTGAGAAAAAAATGAAAAAAAAAATTATCCCGTAATAACCGCGACATATAAAATATCATTCGCGACACTTCAATACCGCAACACACAACCATGATTTTATTGCTTGCACATACCAAGTAGTGGGCAAGATTGGAGCGATGGCATATCACCTACAGCTCCCGAATTCAATGACTATTCACCCCAATTTTCATGTATCCATGCTCAAACCTAATGTGGGAGAGAGGCAATAGGTGCAACCTCTCACACCAATGTTGCCAGATGATCTAGAATGGAATGTGGAACCAGAAAAGGTGTTGGACCTTAGGTACAACACATTTGAAGTTTTAGAGATACTAATCAAGTGGAAAGGGTTGTCAGACTTTGAGGCATCATGGGAGGAATTTGAGCTAATCAATGAGTTGTTTCCCACATTCCACCATGAGAACAAGATGAAAGACCAAGAGGGGGATGATGATAGGCCCATTGTCAATTACATCTACGTGAGGGAGGAGCAAGGACTAATGTTGGTTGCAGTGCAGTTCTAGTTACTTTCGGCTTACTAGTTGGGTCATTTTATCTGTTTATCTATAAGTCCATTTAGGAATGAACTATTAAGGGTTATTAGTCTGTTGGTATGGTCAGGGGTCATTATCTTTTCTATTAGGGAGTAGTATGACTTAGCAAAGTCGGTTAGAGAGTCTTGGTTGTCGTTTGCAAACATATAAAGAGGAGAGGGTGTAAAGGGAAGGCAAGAATTAGCTACTAGAATGGGAGGTACCACGACCTCGAACATCTAGTTCTTTGTTCTTCACTTATCATCAATACTAATTCCACTAATTTCCTCTTACATCTTTTGCAATTCTATTCTCTTTTGCTCATGCCTCAGGTTCCTAACAAATTCATACAAAGCTATTGATTTATGTAGCCTTTCTCACAGCAAAAGGGCTTTTTGTTGGAAAATAAAGATAAAATTGAAGTAACCACCCAATATGAAACCAATCACTGAAAGGGTATGATGTAGTTTTGTGTGTATAGCTTGTCAACTAGTAGTGGCTTGCTTCCCAAAGAAAGTAGAAAACCTTTTGAGGGGAGATTAAAATCTAGGACCAAAGGTACCTAACCTAAACCCCTTAGTCTTAACTCGTAGGTACGTTAGTCTTAACTACTAGGTAAGAGTTAGTCTTAAATACTAGGTAAGAGCCTCTTTGATGCTTATGCTCCTTCCAAATATATCAAAAAGGAATCAACAAGCACTAATTAGCATTACTAACCGATGTGTGGCAATGTTCAAGGAACACACTAGACAACCGGTGTTTGAAAAGGCATACCTAAGGTGCAAGATGCCGAGGTTGGGGTTTTTTGTATCCTGGGTGAGGCAACTTCATTAAGGCATTGCTAAAGCGCACAAAGCCTCTAAGGTGCACGCCTTACAATGGTTTCCATTCAAAAAGTTGTGCAATCAATTTGATAATTAAATCTCAGATTGGAAAGAAAAGGGAGGAAAAAAGACCAATAGACATAATCATGAGAAAAAATAAAAAGGAAGAAGTGGAGGAGGATGAAGACCAATGGACATAATCTGGAAGCAATTAGCCTGGGGTAAGTGGTGGCAACAACAATAGCTCACAAAGATATATGTCTAGACAAGAAATAAAAATAAAGGAAGAAGTGGAGGAGGAGGATGAAGGTTATGAGACAGAATCAGATGCACTGGAGGATGATGATGCACTTTTAGGGGATGATTTTTTTTTAATATCTTGCAAGTATTAGTAGCAATAGACTAATAGGTTGCTATTTTTTTAAGTATTTTTTTATTATGGTATTATTTTTTAATTTTTTGAACACTCAAGTCATTTTATAAACTGTTTATGTCATTTATAGCATTTAGTAGTTGTAGAGCCTCATTTCGCTAGGCATGCGTCTAGCACCTAAGCTCTAAGAAACCCTGTCACCTAGGTGCACCTTAGGCATTTTCAAATATTAACCAAGGCAATAGCATTAACCTGACTCAAAGAAATAAGATTCAGCTTTTCTGTGAGTTCCACAAATTATGAACATTTCTTTATGAAGATCTGAGGTAACCATGCCTATCTATTATCTCAAAATTAGCTCAACGAAGAAACAAACCCAATATAACCATATTGCAAACCTTACTTCAACAGTCTACAACAATAAGCCATCACTTTGTTAGTCGGAAAAGATATATACACAAGCATGATTGCACATAGCGCCTCTGTACAAACACACAGGCAAAGCAAACTGATACAATCTTAAGAACAATCTCAGTTAACATCCAGATGCCAAACAATGAGAGACTGTTCAGAAATGGGAAAAGGAAGAATAGGGGAGTAAAAGACAACTAAATGAAAAAAGGATGGGGATGGTCACGGTCAGTAGTAGTACAGGCTCTACCTGCTGTAGCAAGAGATGACCATTGTTCAAAGTGAGATCTGATAATAGGACATTGGGGAAAAAATTTAATAATTTAGTAAGAATGCATACCCAAGTAGAAGTACATATTGCCCAGTTAAGTTGTCAATATTCCTAGTTCTCTGCAATAGTACCAGCTGAGGAAGAATAGCAACAGCTTCCAGATACAATGAAAATGTCCACATGACCTGCCCAAATATATAAGCTACCAGACATCAGAAATTTAAAACTGGAGGCGCTATGTATTTTCTATGCATAAAAGCAGCAAAATCTGCAACGTAGGTACATTACCTCCTTAATAGTGAACTTCTCATTAATTAACAATGCCAAGATTACACAAGGCAGTACCAGGAACAAGTGCCGGAAAGTATCCTGGTCCTTATCATAGGATCTACGCACAATCTTGTGGCGCCTCATGTACCAAATGATGGAATATGAACTGCTTAAGAAAATCAATTTCATAGTGGTATTATACAGGGAGATGAAGTCCGTAAAAATATCCAAGTAACGAGTAGTGAAAACAATCGCATAAAGTTCTTGAGTCTTCAAAGAAACACCTACACAAAACGTTGCATATTAGTTTCCAATATAGTTGACATAAGGATATCATAGGATATCAGCTCAAATTCTATAACATCAAAACAGCTAAGCAATATGAACAGGCAAAAAATTAAGGTATAGTTTGGGTAAAATAATACATGATCAGAATCTAAGTGTTTGGTAATTATAAATTATTTGTATATGAATGTGGTTGAAGTAACAACAACATTTGGTGCCTGATTTGAAATAAAATGAATTATTGTAAAATGACAATTTTAGATATATGCAAGGAGTTGGTAGAGTGTAATTAATAGATGTTATTTCTGTAATAATGATAAATAGAATAAGGTTTTTTAGGTATTTAGGTAAGAGAGGTGGGACCTGCTTATGAAGTAAGAAAAAGTTGTAAATAAGTTTTAGTAAGTGAGATTATAAAGATTTGAAAATAATAAGATAAAACAAACAACGTAAACTATTGCTTATTAGATAATATGAAAATAAATTGCTATCCAAACGGTGTTTAAATAGCTAGATTTGAATAGCAAGAAGACATATAATTCCCTCATTATGATACGACAACAAAGGATGATCTGTCTTTTGTATATAGGGAAAGGCAAGGTAGTAAAAATACCGATCCAAATCATAGGTTGACATCCTATCCAAAAGTTACTAATTGATCCAGATTGTCAGTACAATCTAGTAATAGAATCTTTGTAGGACATTGATCATACAATCCTAGGTGGTAGGACTTACAATCCTACATACTACTCATTAAAGTCTAGTTTTTCCCTTATTACCATCATATTCCGACTTCTAACCCTTGAACCTACTATTTTGCTACATGCTACAAATGTGGTCTTGAATACAAGCCAATGTGCAAAGGAAGCACAAGAGATCACCAAGAAAACACCATTCAAAAGTAACATAATAAAATAAAATCAAAAATACACAAAACAATGCAAATTAATTTCCAATATAGTTAAGTATCATAAATATGTTAAAAGTTTATGGTGTTATTGATTTGTTTATTTCATATTTGTAACTACTTAACAATCAACTAGCTTAGAGAAAAAGAATGACCTTTTAATATTCTTGAACTTATGAGAATTTCTAAGCACAAAGGAAGACAATTATCATGTCTTAGTAAGTTTTGTACATTAGTCCTACAATCCAATTCTCAATTTTATGAACCCGTGGGCCCCCTCAATTTGTATAACATTGGGGAAGGCACTAAAATTGAAACATGAAGTGTAATGCAATCATCCAATATTTTGCAATTTCTGAGTTAGTCAATACACAACACAGCCAAAACACAACGATTTTAAAAAACCACATATCTATAGCCAACATATCAATCAATACGATACGTTTTGATTGATATATACCGATATTTGTCAATTGTTGTGAAAAATAATAAAAAAGATCACACTCGGACAACTGTGGTATAAAACATCCTTCGTAACACTCTGATGCCACAACTTCACGACTTTGACTACGGTTTAATTGCCTAAATATCATCTTTCACTTTTTCAAAAAATGGAGATTAGCCCAACCACGATGTGCAACATATTATTGGCAAACTCAAATTGACAAATTGAAGATTTGAGATGGGCAAGGAAAATAGAAAAGCAACAGTAAAATGCTCTAATTTAGAGGATATTAGCCAAACATAAAAAAATGCTACATGCAAGGCCGACCAACTTGAGAACACGTGAATGGCTTGGAGACAATGGCTAGAACGGATAGAATGAAGACAACGATCCACATGTAAGGATGGCAATGGGTCTAAGATCTGACTCAAACCTATCAGACAAGCTTATTCATAGTCGATTTGATTCCAAAATTTTTTAAACCAATGGGTTTGGATCAAACTTGGGTCCATGTATACCTAAACGCATCTACGCATGTATTCTAAAACCCAACCCTACCAAACAAACCCATTTAGTGTGCATGTCATTTAGTGTGTGTATACACATACACATACACACATATAATTTCACATTTTTCATCTAATCTATGATCTTATTTAGACTCCTAGCTTATTTTTTTCAATTTTATTTCTATAGCAATCTATAATGCATTTTTTTTTTTCAAAAGTATTAAAATACCATTTAGAGTGTTTGGAAAGTTAGTAATTTCTTTGGAATGTTTATCTTTTATTGAAAGAATTTTTTTAACAAAAATTACATATTAAGCTATATAAAATATAAATATGTTAGTATTTACAAAAATTAGTCATTTTTAAATAAAAAAGATAGTTAGGCCCATAAAGGAACTATTTAGGACCCATTCACCCGTTAAACATCGAATCTAGATCTAAGTTTAAACTTTTAAGACTAGTCAGGTCTAGGAAGGGTCTAAGTATTGTAAATGGGTCTGACCCAATCCAAACCCAACCCATTATCATTCCTAATCACATAGAGATAAGGTGGGTCGGCCATCCTTGGAGCTTCATGGGCCTTTTCAATTTCCTTCATCTTAAATTCATTTGAGCAAATTTCTTTAAGTTGTCATTTCCTCTTCTTTTTTTTTCATTTCCTAAAATTATCAATGAATGGAATAATTTCTAGGGAGTTTTGATGTGTCATTAGGGATTCACGATAAAAGCATAATGATGAATGTAATTGAAAATGTGGATGATGATGAATGAATTGCCTTGGTGGCAGCCTTCATTGCTCTATAAATCTGCCCTTTATTATTTGATTGGCGGCATATCCATTAGATTGAACCTAGTGGGGAAGATAGCCTTCATATAGATCATTTCCATAGGTAAAGTGGAGGAGATCAAAACATATACTGCCACAAATCTATCCTTAAATCCTTTAACTTATTTGTCATTTGAAATTACAAAAATCCTCAAATGAATACCCTTCGTTCTTCAAAACTCAATTCCCTTTGTTTCTCCAATCGAATAAATGTTTACACTATGAATTCAATTGCCTATTTACTTGATTCTTTACAAGGGGGGTAAAAAACTCTATTTAATTTTCCTCTTGGCCAAATCCATTTGTTTCACAAGCTCCTTCAAATGATTTTTTTATTGATACAAAAGCTCAATCTATGAATCCATTTTTCTTCTATTAACCACTCAATCTTCTTTTCTCCCACACAAACACAAATTCCCATTCACTTTCCTTCACCGATCACAATCTTCTTCTATTAACACCAAGGGTATTCCTTTGTCTTAATTTCCACTTCAATCATTTACCATTTCATAACATTATCCTCCCTATTAAACAATCAAACCTTAAAGTGCTAGGTCTTTAGTCAAAAAGTCTTATAGCAAGGTGATGAGAAACCAACTCAGATTTATTAGAAATGGTGTTTTTTTCACTTCATGGTTCTTCTGTCCTTTTTTATTCAAACCTAAGGTTGGAGACGTGGAATTGAGAGCTTGTTAGAGAAAACTCACCAATTTCGAAGTAGTGGATAAAAGTTGATAATTTCATACTTGTTTCATTCATTTTCAGGTGAATTTATTTATACAAGCCTCTTTAAGTTCCTGGTTGAATCATTCCAGGCATATTCCAATTCCAAGTAGAAATTTATTTCCTATAATGCTGATTGGCAATAACATTTAAACCAGACTAATCATTCTGTTAGCAAAAGAGAAAGAAAAAAAAATAGTACACTTAAAGATAATCATCAAGATGATTTCTAAACCTATGTGGGGTGTACTTGGTGTCTTCATGCATATTGTTGGCCCACAAATGCATCCCTAATATCACTCTCCTCCAGAGAACTAGTGAGTCCTCAGGCTCAAAAGCAAATTAAAATGTTAGAACGCAGCCAAAGATTCCCACAAAGCTTTGTCGAACGAAAAGCTCTACCATTATACCAAGAGTTCCCAAATGCCACAAATGAGGTGACAACGGAGAATTTATGCAAACGGGACACAATTTGGACCACCATCAAATCAAGGTTCCAAATTTGTTACAATTTCCATTGAGATTCACACCCACTATGCGTCAAATAACTCTATCAAAAAATAACTACAAGAACCCATACTAGAGCATAACATGTTCAAATGCTTGTAAGTGTTATACCCATGTGTTTTGAAACTACAGCCCATAAAACACACACATAGTAAAATTACTACTAAAGTCTCATTTGATCCCAATTTATTTGCAAAATATACTTTCAAATCATCTAAAGTAATTATTTTTTTAAAAAAAATAAAATGAAAATGAATCTTACCTTTTATAACAATTTACTATAAATTATTTTCAAACAAGAGTAAAAATGTAAGTACAATACCCAAATTTTTAAAGATACACCATTTCATTTATTTTCAATTAATTACCAAACAAAGCCTATGTGTTCCTCAATGCATGGACCATATTATGAGTCCAGAGGAAAATCCTCTGGCATCTAAATGTGAGAGCTCTAGGATCAAGTAGCATTCCCATCAATCATATGCTATTCAGAAGTCAATACTATTTTTAAGTTCTAACCTGACTTGAAGGTGTTGTAAAGCCTCCATCAGCCCATCATTTCCTAATAAGAAACCCATTCTGACTTTTCTAGACAAACTTTATTTCACAATAACAGTTCATCAAAACAGGAATGATTAATGGCTCGTTTGGAGCTACTTACAAAAAGTGATTATGCTTGCTTTTCTAGACAAACTTTATTTCACAATAACAGCATAATCACTTTTTGTAAGTAGCTCCAAACATAGAGTAAGATATCACACTCACACATTTACATAAGTACACCATGCTTGCTTTCAAATATTAATTCAATAAAATCTTACATTGGAGATCGAAGTTTAGTCAGGCACTATCAGCTATAATCAAGCAGTGCCAAGGATCGTGACAATATAGATCAAATCCCAGTGCACTCATACAAAAATTTGTATAACTACAAATAGACTTAAATTAAGACAAAATCATCCAGCATAATCTTCTCATCATAAACCATTTCAAAACAGTGCACAACAGCAACAGGGAAACTATAATTCAGATCACAAATGCAAAAATAAAATGCGGCCACAAATGAATCACCACTAAAGTCGCAATAAGCTACATAAATTAACAACGATAAAAAAAAAAGTACCAGCGCACGATTTGATGGTATGGATCTTCAGAAGCAAGACAAGGACGCTAGCCAAGTGCATCATATCACCAGCTAATCTGAATATATTCATCTTGAATTTTCTATCAATGAACGAATAGCAGATGTACCAAAATTATATGTTATTGATTCAAAATGTGTCTATTAATCTGAAGATCTATGATGAGATGTATGCGCTGACTAGGGTTTCCGCAGCTTCGGATTCGCTCTCCAACCCTCTCTCTGTCTCTCGGATGATGGAGTTTGGAGAACGTACGTAGCACTAGAGCAAATGAGCCGCGACGGAAGGTGGGGCGAGAGAACAGAAAACAGAAACGTTCCGTTCGTGCTGATTTTTTGTTGGGCAAATGGGAACGGGTAGGCGACTACGCCAACAGGTGGTGGAGGAGAGGGAAGAATTTCCTCTCTCGTCGTTTCATTTTTCCTTTTTGATTTTGCATTTTCTTCTTGTAGCTGTTTTTCGGACCCGCTTGAAAACTTTATTTATTTTCGTAACAGCTGTATTAGGGCTGTAAATGAGCTGAGCCAGTTCAGTATTCGGCTCGATTCGGTTCGTTAAAAGCTCGGTTCGGCTCGTTCGTTTAATTAAACGAGCCTCAAAGTGAGGCTCGGGCTCGGCTCGTTTATTAAACGAGCCGAGCTCAAACTCGAAAAAGCCCGGCTCGGTTCATTTTTTGGCTTTGGCTCGTGAGCTCGGCTCGTTAAAAGCTCGGTTCGGCTCGTTCGTTTAGTTAAACGAGCCGAGCCCAAACAACATTTTAGGCTCGTTTAGTTAAACGAGCCGAACCCAAACCTAGGGATATTCGGCTCGGCTCGGCTCGTTTACAGCCATATAGAAACATATTATATTACTATTTACAAAAAAAAATTAAAATTATCAAAATATTCTTCAATTCATTTGATTCATTTTTTTTGGTCTTTTTCTTCATCCAAACCCTATCTTTTTCACCTACTCACTTCCGCATCCTCACATCTTCTTCTTCTCACATACATTTCCTTGGCATCAGGTAACAACCAATCAGATGCAACACTAATGCCAACGCGACGTCGAAGTACGTTTCCGATGTTCTATAATTATTTATTCGCTGGACAGGCAGTGCAGCGTGACCTCTACGCACGAGCAAGGCCGTGCGGTGTGACCTTCGCAAGAGCAGGGATATAAATAGAACCGGTAGATAAATTCATTACCTGACGAATAAACTTATTTAGAGTTAAGTTAAATGATAATATTAACCTTAATTTATACTATATTTATTTTTAAATTAAGGATAAAAAGATAATTAGCATCGGGTACGGATATGGCTATTCCATACCCATATCCCTACGCAAACCCACCAGGTATTTTTTTTCCATCCTCCATATCTATATCCGTATTCATTTATCCATATCCATTTAAATATTTGTCTGATAAAACCTGTCAGATTTTGAGTATAATCCACCCCATTTATATCCCTTAGTGTAAGCTCCTCGCACAAGTCGGGTCATACAGCCTAAAAGCCTCACGCAACTTAGACCCGTCGTGTGGATGTTGGTGGATAAATTTGTGTATAAATTTTGGACATTAAATTATAATTGGATATTGGATCTATTAAACTGTATAGATCTAGAACTGTTCGGTGTAATTAGTATGGTAAAAATTAGATCTATTAGGTTGTATGGATCTAGAAATGTTATGTGTAATTAGTACATCAAAAATTAGAAATTGGATATGTTATACTACAAAGATATAAAATCAAAGTTTGGAGATTAATGGATTTATGAATTTGTAAAAATTACTATATTTATGCACATGCATAGATTGATATAATCACAATTGAGATTGAAATTTTTTTTATTATTGAAATGCAGATGAACCACAAACAAGAAAAGGTATCTAATAGAACTGAGGGTCGTGAAATTATAGATTCAATGCATCATAGAAATGAAGTTGAGCAAGCACCATAGCCTACTTTGATGAGTTTAACAAGTGTTATAAGATATTTTATTAGTGGGCTACAATGCAGGGAAAAAAATATAGTAAATCATTACATGAACACACTCCAAACCAAGCCTAATATGAAGCTCAACAACAAGATAATCTTAATTATAAGATGCCTACAATTCCGACATTAGCAAACTATGTGGGTCGTCCATTTTTACCGCCGATGCAATTATTCCATTAGCGTGGACCAATGGGGGGGCATTCATCATTAGTGGATCGATCATCCTTTAGTGACCAATCATCCTCCTTAGCTTGCATGGGTCGGCCATCCTCTTTGACTCATATACATTGTCCGCCACCGATTAATGAGATGAAGGCGATAATGGTGGTAATGACAGACAGGATAATGATGTAGACCAGATGAATGAGGCATACATCTAAGAGATGGTAGGTACTTGGTTAGACCATGTCCTAAAGGTCCCAGGGGCCCTAATTTGATCCCAAGCTTTGGGGGTCATATTGCATTAGATATATGGTTTGAAAATGTAAGTTAAATATTTATTTATTTTGTTATTTAGGATTGCGAAGTTTTGAGGGTTCACACTAGACTGGAATAGTTTAGTTATTGGATGAATACTATTGATGATGACTATTTTACCTAAATTTGTGGCACTGGATTGGAGCATCTAACACCCTGCATTTTTTCGTATGTGAACTAGCCTCTCATATCCTCCTTTTTAGAGAGACGACAGTTATCCTTGTAGATGTGCAACATATAATATGATTAAATGATGATGATCATCCATTATACGCAACTGATATAAATGAAACTTATTTACAAGTGATATATACATTGTTTGGTGTAATACTCTAAATTTTAGATAACCCTAATCCTGAGTAATTAATATCGTAACCTAATTCTAACTTTGGAAAATTTATTTTTCTATTGTACCCTAAACCTAAATCTTAGCATAACCCTAATTTTTATTTTGAGTTACAAATATATTTTCTAATATAAACCTAATTTTGGATAATTGTTTAATTTAATTATCCTAATACCCTAACCTAAATTATTTTTAATCTAAACCCACAACACCACTTCACTTTTCTCCTTTTTCCCTTGTACTTGTTTTCCCCTATTCACTTCTCTTCCCCTTACATGCATGACTTCCTCCTGCCAAACCTACCCTCTATCCATCAATACCCCCTCCTTAACTTAAGGGTCTATGTTGAAAATTTTGGGAGATAACTCCCTCTATGTGTGCATATGTGTGTATATAAAAGCCCAGCATTTAATGCTCCTATCGCCTCTATTCTGTCCCTTTTGATTCTACAAAGCAAACCATCATCTTCTTACTCCTTCACCTCCTCCTTGCCACCATGAAAACCACCACAAAAAGCCACCTCCAACAATTTTAACCAAATAACCCTACTCCCTTTTAGTCACCCCTATCGAGGCTCACCCCTAGCCACCGGTCAAAACCACCGGTGCAACCCCCTCCCCTTTGGTATCCTACATTGTATCCCCCTTTCTTTTTCTTTCTTGCTTGTGGCACCAAAAGTCGATGCACCCCTCCTCACATTCGAAAACTTCAACTACAACTCACACCTCCTCTTCGGTTGCCTCCACCGCAACCAACTTCTCCTTTTTCCTTTCCTTGCTACACCAACTTCAATCACATCCTAGAACCACCCTTCGGCAGCCTTAATCAAAGCGCTTATGAACCTTTTTGGCAGCCACAACCATAGCCCAACACCCCCTTACTTCAGCCAAAATGACCAGTTCCCACCTCCCTTCTTTAGCCTAGCCCACTGTTGCCTCCTCTACACCTTTAGCTCCTTAGGCCATTGATGTGGAAGATCATGGTTGAATAATCTTCTACAATGCAGGACCTTTATTTGGGTGTCATAAGTTGCAAACAATTCCAAGAAGAAATATATGTTTCAATTTGTATTGGTTGATTTCATTTACTTTGGCAACATAATTCTTAATATCTCCTTTTCTTAATGACAACATATAAATAGGTAAATAAGAATTAACCCCATAGACAACTTGAAAGGGACTTAAATGAGTTGAACTAGAAGGATTCCTATTATAAGCAAATTCAGCATGTGCCAATTTTATATCCCAATATTTAATACTTTTATTGACTAATCATTGTAGTAAAGTTCCTAAAGTTATTCACTTCAGTTTGACCATCCATTTGTAGACGATGAGAAGTACTAAACAACAAATTAGTACCTAACATATGCCAAAGTGTCTTCCAAAAGTAGCTAAAAAATTTTACATCTTTATCTGACACTTTAATTTTGGAAACTCCATGTAACCTTACTATCTCTTTGAAATATAAATTTGCTATACAAGTTGCAACATTTGTTTTATTATAAGGTATGAAATGCACCATTATGGAAAACATATCTACTACCACTAGAATAGAATCAAATCTCCTTTGCATCCTTTGTAAATAGTATACAAACATTTATGGAAGAAACTTGTACTCTTTTGACAAATTACACATCTTCCAATGATAGCGTATACTAATTTTATCATTCATGGCTAGTAGAAATTTTCTTGTAATACTTCCATGATTTTATGAACACCAAAATGACCAGCTATACCTCCATTGTATACTTCCTTAACAAGTAAATCACGTACACTAGAATGAGGCATACACAACTTATTAAGTTTGAAAAGAATGTCATATTATATCACATAATTACCACAACTATTATTCTTTTTACGTGCATTATAAATTTTTTTAAAAAAATCTTCAACTTTTACATATAATTCCTTCAACATTTCAAAACCTAATAATTTAGTAACCACCATAACAAATATCATAGATAAACTTCTAGATAAAGTATCTACCACGACATTTTTCTTACCATTAAAATGTTTGATAGAAAACATGAACGATTTTAAGAAACTAACCCATTTAGCATGTTTAGGACTAATCTTCTTTTTCCCAAGAAAATATTTTAAACTTTCATGGTCCGAATGCAAAATAGTTAGCTTAGGTCTCAAATAATGGCTCCATGTTTCTAGAATTCTTATGATGGCATATAATTCTTTATCACATGTTGGATAATTCAAGTTGGCCCCATTTAATTTTTTACTAAAGAATGTAATGACCCATTTTTCTTGTGAGAGTACAACTCCAATACCTACCCCACTAGCATCACATGTAACTTCAAATAATTTATTAAAGTTAGGTAAAGATAATATCGGTGCATTACATAGATTATCCTTCAAAGTTTGGAAGGCTTTAGTTATATCCTCACTACATTTGAATATGCCTTTCTTCACGAGTTATGTTATTGGTGTGGCAATAGTTAAAAAATATTTGATGAATCTTTCATAAAAACTTGCCAAACTATGAAAAATCCTCAACTCCTAAATATCTTTGGGTATTAGCCAATCTTGAATAGCTTAAATATTTGTGGAATCCACTTTAATACAATCACTTTTCATAATATATCCAAGGAAAACAATACTCGAAAGCATAAATCACATTTCTCAATTTTTCCATAGAGTTTAGTTTCCCTTAGTTTATCAGATAACCTCCTTAAATGAATAAGATGATCATGCTCATTTTTACTATACATAAGTATATCGTTTAAGTAAGCCACAATGAAACTTCCAAAAAAAGGTCAAAGAACTTCATTAATTAGTCTCATAAATGAACTAGGTACATCACATAAACCAAAAGGAATCACAGTCCATTCATAAAGACCGTATTATGGTTTGAATGCAATATTCCATTCATCCCCTTCTCTTATTCTTATTTGATGATATCCACTCCTTAGATTAATTTTAGAGAATAATCTCACTCTATATAATTCATCTAACATATCATCTAATTTCTGGATAGGAAATCTATATTTGATAGTTATATTGTTCACAATTCTAGAGTCAATACACATGTGCCACATACCATTTTTTTTTTGAAACAAGTAATGTAGGCACACAACATAATATCATGCTTTCTCTTATATACCATTTGCCTATGAGTTATTTTATTTTTCAATCTAATTCCTTAGCCTCTTCTAGATAACATTGATATGTAGATTGATTAGGTAAAGACACTCTAGGCATTAAGTCTATAGTATGTTCTATTCCTCTTTTAGAAGGTAATCCAGGTTGTAAGTCATTAGGAAACACATCATGATACTTATTAATAAGCTTTTTTTATTGGGTATTGATGAGTTCATATTTTATACCCCTTTAATCTTATTTTTTGGTATTTTATTTGAGTAATATATGTAAATAATTATGATTTTATGCTTAAGTGATAATAATTGCATAAATTTTATTATTTGAGCTAAAATGGTATAAATTAAATAAATATAGAGTATAAGTTTATTTATTAATTTTCCTAATATTATTTTGTATGTTAAAGTATAAAAAAAGTATATTGGACTAATTACCCAAGGACCGAAGGCCCAAAGGCCTGGATACAAAGGCGCATAAAAGAGCCAATAAAAGTAGCACCCAAATAAAAAAAAGGAGGGGGAAGTAGCTGTCAATAGTATCAAGAAGAGGAGGGCTGACACGTGAAAGCACAAAAAGCAAGAAGAGAAGGGAGTCGCTAGGAGGAAATCAACATAGGAAGAAGCTGCACGAAGCAGAAGGAGAGTCGTGAGGCATAGAAAATGAACAGAGAAAAAATGAAGAAAGTTAAAGAAAGGAAAATGGTCGAACAGTAGAAGTCGCCACACAAAGAACAAGAAAGAGTAGTAGTCAAAGCAATAGAGAAGCCAACAGAAAGAAGCTGAGTAGGAGATCTAACGGGTCACCCCCAGAAAAGAAGAAGAAAAAAGAAAAATAAAAAGAAGGAACGGAAATAAAAGCTGTCGAGGGAGAAAGATAGAGAAAAGTATACTAGAAAATTTTATATTAGATAAAATTTAACAATTTTTCATCTGAATAAATTTTTGACCGTTCATTCATAATCAATTTTGGTTATTTATTTATCTATTTTTGATTTATATTTTTGTGTAATTAATTCGATTATTATGACTGGCTGATTATTTATTACTAGGGAATAAACTGAAATCTTATATTATAGTTTAAGATATGATTTTATTTTTCTTTGTTTCATAATATTACTATTTAACTCTATTTTAATTGCTATCGTTTATATATATAATTTTGTAGAGTATAATTTATATGGTGCATGCCTTGTTCTGGTTTTTTCATAGTGATAGTATGTAGGATTATTTGTTTACTAGGTGACCATATAAATATGCTAGAATTTATATGTATAAATTGCAGCTAGGTTAGATAAAATTTACTTAATAGTTTTATGATTCTAACTAGAGTAATAAAATATTTAGATACATGTGGGTCAAAGGAGAAAAATACAACTAGACATGCTTATTGTATTAGTCTGGGTACTTAGATTGACATCCTTTTAAATGTACTTAATGCATTAAATCTAGTTAAATATAGGATCCACTTGTTGCTACTATACTGCTAATATTTAATAAGATTAATATTGATGTTTTTTCGTATTAATTAATTTATGGAAGTAATATAAGGTGTATAGACATACTTTTAGCTCACAACTTGGTCAATATCTTTCCCATGATTAAATATTGACTTAGAAATTATTATTATTATATGTTGACCTAATCTAGTGGTGGATTTTGATTTTCCTAACATATTTATCATATTTACACTTATCCATTATTGTTATTATTTTATTTTATTTATTCCTTTTATTATTTTCTAATTTATTTATTTTTTGTGATTTAGAGTTTTATTTTTATTATTTTTTAAGCTAGTTAAATAGAGGTGATCCCTCTTAATTCCTGGAATAAAAAGATACCCTTATTTACCAACACTGTAATTGTCAACAAGAGTGTTTAAATTACGTGTCGGCTACGACTACATCAAGTATTATGGTTATTTTTCTCCCCTTGTAGGGATTCCTTAATAATCATAGCATAGCAACTATCTTATTCTTTTATATATTCTACCATAGCCTTCTCAAGAAAAAATAAACTCTTTTTATTCTAGACTATGTTCTCAGTATCACACTTAGAATGTTTAAGTTTATACTTTTTCTTCTCCTTCTCAACTAGACATTCATTATTAATACCATTATAAATATCATTTATATCATATTGCTATGTTTTACCTAATAAGATTCCACATGCATCCATAGACAAAATATCACATAGCACATCATAATGATAATTACCAATTCAAAATGATATTAGGGTTTGCTTTGTTACATTAACTCCTTTGTCCTTGTTTAACCATTGAAGAGAATAAGGCTTTGGATACGGTGTTGTCTTCAATCCCAAATCTTTCACCATTATCTCATTAGCTACAATCATATAAGATCCACTATCAATGGTAACTTGATAAAATATATCTCTCACTATTCTTTTAGTTTTGAATATCTTTTCTTATTGATTAGGTTTCTCACTAGCTTGGAATTGAAGCACTCTATCCAATACATAATAAGAATTTTCCTCCTCCTCTATCTCACTAGAAATTTCTTCACTAGGCTCAAATTCATGGTCCTCTTCACAAGTCCCCGTGGCTTCAATTTCTTGCATGGATAATACTTTTTGGTTGGGACATTCATGAGCAAAGTGTTGAAATCCTCGTCATTTAAAACATGGTCTTGTATAGACCTTATTGACCTTATTCTTGCCTTTCTCTTCTTGAATAGATCCTTGTTTCTTATCAACACTTGTAAAGTTTGAATTACACATTATATATATGAGTATGCGGTATTACATGTTAGTTTAATTGATGCAAATATAGGAAATGTATGTGGCCTGATGACATATTTCACATATAGGATGGTTGATGTCCTTAGCCTCGATCTAACCCATGACCTTAACCTTGACCTCGACTAAGGATTTGAACCGAAGGTAACCTAACTTGACCTATATATCCCAAATGACTTAAATACCTTTGATCAGTATACTCCCAACTTGAAGGATCCCTTGTAGTATAATTATGCCTTGGATAACCCCTCTATTGTCATTCTTCAGGCTCTTATAGTGGTTTTCTCTTAGGAATAGCAATATTGAATATTTCTCTCACCAACTGATTTTGTATTGTAGGCAACTGGTTCAAAACAACTTCACTAGAAACATTGAGTAAATGAGGCGCAACCTTGATTGGTTTTAATGGTGTTAGTTGACAAACCGAGTAATCTATATCAAGCTTCTTTCAAAAAATGATGGATAGATGTCAAGGAGATATGAATGAAATAATGCATGTATGTGTTGATTTCATGAGTATATGGTATCCCATGCATATGACAATTGCAACACCCACATAACACTTCATCAATTCCCATATTGTTACTTCTTCTACATACTTTATTTATCAATTATAATGTAAGAAATGCTACATACCCTCTCAAATTGTAATAAAGCACGCTAACAACATGATGATGAACATTGAATCGCTATCTCTTAAGAGATTTTCTGATGTCACGATGTTGCAAGTCTAATAATGAGTGAATATGTAGTATAATAGTGTTGAAGCTACCTGTTGATGTCTCCAAGAACCTCTCCAACAATCCATGAGCATCTTCCACCTCATTAAGATAATATGAGATATGTAAATATTTCATTATATAATAAGTTTCATTAGTAATAAGTTTATATGTAATGATAAACTATATTTCATACCTACTTTTTATACCCTGATGAAAATGTAATGCTTGATCAACCCAAGTAAATACAATTTTTCTTTGTATGGAATTAACCAAACCATCTTTAGATAAGAAAAAAAATCGAGCATATATAAGTAATCATTCTCTAATGAAAAGATCCACTCTTCATATGTTTTCTCATATCTAGCATTTATCACATTTTTTTTTATAAGGGGATAAAGCTATGTGTAAACATTTCACCCCTTATTTTCTTACATTTCTCCTCTACGTTTTTATTTACATGAAACTTGCAATGAATATGATTTGAGGTCTGAAATGAAATTAACCTAAGCTCTTGATCCATAAGAATAGCGTTTGAAAGCATTATAGGACCATCAATATCTTGAACTTCTCAAGCACCCACATATAATTTTCTTCTTTGTTAGATGACATATAAGCAAAGGCAGTGTTGAAATCTAACTGTCTTAGTGTTACTCCAACAATCGCGAGTAAAGACATCCCACATATATTTATTTTATACCTGCAATCCATTATTAGAACCAAAAGAAATGTACATAAAATATTAACAAATATAGGATGTGCAAATAAAAGCTCATTTAGAATATTCAACTATGGCTCACTACGATATCATTGAAAATAATAATTCTCCGTTAATATACGCATGACGTGTTGTAAGCGTTTGAAGATCCATTTCATCCATTTAGAATATTTATGGGAATTATAAATATGTATTTTCATGCTAACATTTCCCACAAACTCTTTCTGAAGAAGCAATTAGATGTGTTATGGCTTGACATGACTTTTGGTAAGATCACCAATGAACTTTATTTCTTCTTCTTTCAACCTTCCTGGAAAAGCATGCCCTTCAAGATTATTTGCCAAGTCGTGATTGTATGTTCCATTGTTAACAACTTTTTTGCATCCTCCATCACTATTCTCAACACCGGTAATCTTAGAAAGGCAATCAATTTTCTTCAAAGATGAATTTCATGTATTATCGTTATCCATAAATAAAGTACATAGGTATATACCTCCTCTTTCACATCTAAGTAATACCCTAACAACTCTCTTATAATTTCCTTTCCTTGATCCTTTTATGATTATAACCATCATATGACTTCTACCAATAACGCGCACCTACATTACAAGCTCATTGTAATTAGAGAATATTTGATTTATTATAATAATAAAAAACTTTAAAAAGTATGGCCCATGCCCTACAAAAAAAAATATGCCTAATTAATTATCACTTAATCATTATCATATTAATAAGAATATATATAAATATCAATGACAAATAATTCTAGTTTAAGGGTTTAGGGTTTAAGGGGAAAGGTTAATATTTATGGGAGAGTTTGTAAAGCTACGTCAACATGTGATGCTAGGGAGGGCTAGTTGTGTCAACATTTAATGCTAAGGAGAGAATAAACGTGGCAACTTTTGATGTTGGGAGGGGTTAGGTGCGTGAATTCTTGACACTGAGATGAGTTAGTTGCATCGAGGTTTGACACTAGTGAGGATTAGGTGTATGAATTTTCTATGCTAAGATGAGTTATTTGTGTTAAGGTCTGATGTAAGAGAGGATATTTTATGTTGATAGTTGATGCTCGGGTGTTTTGTGGGTGTATTAGTGTAGTTGCATGATTTTTTTATGATGGAGGTTGCTCATTGCATAGATTTTCTTTGCTTTAAAGGGTTTTTTTTTTTACAATTTAGCTTTGAATACATACCATGTTCGCATTTTCTTTACAAAAATCCCTTTCTTATTCTTCGCATTCGTAGTTTCTAGAATGTACGTCCATGGAGAATGAAGATGGGGTGAGGATTTTGGGAGAAAAAAATGACAACAGCTAAATTGAAACACTAGTTGGGGGACTTAAAGGAGAGAGAGATGGGTAAGACTTAAGTAGAAATAGTTGGAAGGTAGTTTGGTCTAACCTATCTTTTTTATTTTCTAAATAGTAATTATAGGGTTTTCTAAATAACAAGACCCTTTAAATATGCTAAGTTAAAGTTGGTATTTCGCAAAAAAAAAATATAACTATTTTATCTTTTTGTTTAGAACTATAAATCCAAAATGTAACTTTATTTTTTTGTTCCAAACTATAATTTTGAATTTTCATGTTATATACCGTATTCATCTATTGTTTCATGTTAATCTAAACTATTTTAAAAGCAACTTAAATAATGTTTTAAAGGTTTCACATATTTGACTTGATTTATATTTACTTATATAATCTAACTTAACCTAGATTCTCCTACACAATTTAATCTAATACTAGTTTCACTTAATTGAAACAAACTATTATAATAACAACTAAAAAATTCGCCTACCACCATTTAACCTAGGGTGGTAGAGCAATTTAACATATATAGTTCAACCTTTCTATATTTACATCAATTCAAATGAATTTTTAGAGCAACAATGTCAATTTATAAATTTCTACACAATTGAAATTTTTAAGCATTTGAATGTCATGTTGATGATCCAATTTGTCCTAATAATTCAGCTACTCCAATATTATACAACGTTGCAATGCAAGTGGAGATGAAGGCAACAACATTAGAGGCAAGCCTCACATGTGGAGAAAAGAGGCATTGGCAAGCATATGTGCCTCCATTGGGTGAGTCACAGAGTGCTTGTAAGTAAGTGTGAACATAATATGGTTAAAATCCCAAACCAAACCACATCATGATTTTATTGTTTTGTTTGGTTTATGATTTAAAAAATTATGGTTTGGTTTACAATTTTTTAAGGCAATTTGGTTACGGTTTAAATATTTTAAATTATAGTTTATAAGCCAAAAATCGTATATGTGTGTTATTGGTGATATCATCATTGAGTATTATTGAGTGTAATTCTAATTAATAGCTATCTTATAATAATTTGTTATAATGAGATTTTTTCTTTGTTATATCTCAAAAATATTCATGTTGCTTTTTTTTTTATCATCAACATACTTAAAGTAGTTAGAGAGCTACTTAAAAATATTGTATGATTTAAGCATTACTTAAATTCTGTTTTGTTCTAATTTTCTTACAACTACAAATATGGCTTATGCGTAAAAAAATATACACATACACACAACCATATTTAGAAATGTATATAGTATGTTGATATTACCATAAAAGTGACATTTTTTAATTACAATTTAGCACTGATTGTTTATTAGTTCTTATTCTATAAAGAATGTTAAAGTGATTACATTGAGTAATTAATTTTTGATATTTAATATGCAAAAACCATAAAGCAAACTAAATTAACCTAAATCGTTAATATGATTTAGTTTTGGTTTGAGAGTTTTTTCAAACTATAAAAATATGGTTTGGTTTGGTTTGGTTTGAGGTTAAAAGTAGACCAAACCACATCTAGTTCACCCCTATATTTACCCCACGAGTCTAAGGAGGAAGGCTTAAAATAGTTGAATGGCACATGATATATCATTGTAACACCCCAAAAATTCACTATTAAAAAATTCCATTTAAGTGGAAGAAACATTTAAATATAAGAGGGGTGTTACTACTGTAATCGGTATAAATCTAGCCACATACCATCCTTATACCAATTACAAGGAAAAGGTAAAATAGAACAAACCATAATAAATATAGCACAAGTACAATTCATAACATAAATAAGAGTTAGGTGTTTATTTTGGAAGTAAAATTAAATCACATAAATAAATGTTCACTTGAAAATAGCAAGGAGAAAACCGGTTAAAAACACCAACCGGATAACACAACTCTTCGATCTCTAGTCCTAGTCATAATATCATCACTCTTCCCTGGTCATAGTATTGTAAGCAACAAATTCATCTAATGAGTCCTCATTTACTTGCAAAGACTTAGAAGGGGTCTCTTCTTGTGGGAATAAGCAACACTTATAATAAAGGTGATCAGTACGCTACATACTAAGTAAGGTAATAATACAGTAAAGAAGGTCACAAAAATTAATAAACACCACAATAAGAGATGCCACATGTATAAGTTGACCATACTGATTTCATTTAATATATTTCGAACATATAATATTAGTACAATAATAACTAGCTCATGGTTTTATTCACGTTGGATTCAATGATCCCACTATTCTCAACCGGTGGAATGATAAACAAGAACAACTTCTAGGATAAAATGCTCTTAGCCACTATTCTCATTAGTGGATTGGTAATTAGAGTACAACCCCAAGATAGGACACTTCTAGCCGCTATTCTCACCAGTGGATTGGTAATTAAGGTAAAACCGATCCTGACCCACATGGAAATCCTCTATAAGTAGTTAGTGTCTTACCATGGATTATTATCATCTAATGGTTTATTTTACTTGAGTTTGGAACCTCACTATTCTCACTGATGGAATGATAACATGGTACAACTTCCAAGATAAGATACTCCTGGCCACTATTCTCGCCGGTGGATAGCAGGTACAATTGGGCCCGACTCAAGTAATCTTCCACCTTAAGTGATTAGTGTATTATTCATATTTTGTTTACTTCAGGACCATTACATAGCCATGTACACCTACTCATGCAAGGTACTATCTCAACTACTATCCTAGAACAACCCTATTCCCCTTAGAAACCCTAAATTTACAATACTAGCATGTCCTCACCTCTAGTTTCCCCATTTCAGTCCCTAGTCTACCAAAAACATCTTAACAAGTCATTAGAAAACCCATTGTTAAGAGTCATAACATGTTACCCACATTTTAAACATATGATAATAACTTACTTCCAGGACTACCCCTCCAAAACCCTAATTTCTCCTATTTGGTATATTCCCTTCTCTATTGCTTAGTTAGTCCTCAAATTCCATACCCATGAATCGAATGATATGGTTAACCATCAACTCAAACATTGTGACCTAACTCCCCCTATTTTTCACATGTGATAATACTATTCCTATTCGAGCCCCTAAAAAACCTTAATTCCTTATTTTGGTCGTAACTACTTTCCTCTACCCCCATATGGCTACTAAATTTGGTACACATTCTCAAAATGTTATGGTTAACATCACATTCCAATTTTGAATTTTAACTCCCCCATCTCACACATGTAATAATAGCCTATCCCTAAGGTTTTTCACCTTAGCCACCCGAACCTTAATTTCACTTTTGGGTCATAACTCTAACTTTGGTGTTCACAGGACTTTCCAAATTTGCATGATTTCGCAAAATTCCATCATTAACCTCATATCCACTCCCTAATACCAAACTCTCACTCTACTCACATATGATCATAACTCCCCTTAGGTTTTACTCATCTTATATATGGTCTTTATCCCCATACTTTATTCACCATAAACCTCTTTGTTCTTACCATAATTATTTCATGTAGTATCTCCAACCTATTTTATTCTAATTAACACCCTAAAGTACCCTATATGCCATTTTTTCATAATATTAACCAAAATGCTCCTAGGTCTCAAAAACCCTACCTAAGTCTCAAGACACCTAACACAAGGACTCTCCAACTTTCCACATGCAATATTATAAAACATGGACATGGATATACATAAACACCTGAAATCAATACATTCATGACTACATAACTTTCTTACCTTCAGCTATTATCAAGCCAAAATTGCATATACAACACTAGAGTCATATGTCATTTCATGTGTGCCATCATATAACATAGATCAAGGAAATATATTAAACATAATAAAACCTGTCTATGAATGTATCCTTACCAAAGCAGCTCCGGCCTCTAATAATGCGCGATCTACGCCTCCTCTTCTACTATCACCAAAATATTACCTAGAAATGGGAATATACACACTTTAGACTTTCCTTTCTTTTTTTCCTTTTAAAAAAAAGAAGATAGCTTAACCTAAGGAAAGCTAAAAGAGGAGAAGGAAAATGGAGATGACCAAAGTAGGGGAGAAAAATGGTGAAGGAGACATATGATGACAATGACGGTTGATTTGGTGGAATGTGTGAAGGTTGGTAGTTTAGGGTCTAAGGGGTGGTGGCACTAGTACTAGTTATAGTTGATGATTGTTAGTGGTGGTGGAGCTAGCGCTAGGTGGTGGTGTAGGGTGATGCATGATTGAGAGGGAGAAAGAAAAAGGGAGGAGAAGGGAGGGCTTGTTTGGGTGGTTACATAAGATAGGGAACTTGTGTAGGGTGGCTCTAGAGTAGTGGTAGCAAGGAGGGAAGAGAAAGGGTTGGTGGTGGTTGTAGTAGAAATGCAGCCATCTATGGCTATAGGCACAGGAAAAGGAAAGAGAAATAGGTGGCTCTACATGTGGGGGAAAAGTGTAGGCATATAAGAGAGGTGGTGGGGGCTTGCTGGGCGTTGATGGTAGCGATGACATTAGAGCTAACAAGAGTGGAGGAAGGATGAAAAACTAGGGTAACAACTTGCAAGTGGGAGAGGAGAGAAAGGAGAGGCTCAAGGGGGTATTTATAGATTGAGGAGAGGTTGAGGTTGAGAGGAAGATGACAAGGGAGGCTAACAAATTCAACATGCATGGTTATAGGGGGAAGGTGGTTATGGGTGATATAGGGCAGGGTTGTAGGAGGCAGGGGTAGGGCGCAATGATTGGGTGTAGGCTAGCATGCATGGCATTGCATGGCTGAGAGAGGAAAGGTGAGGGAGACAGGGGTGTGTAGAGTGTAGGAATAAGGTGCAGAAATGGAAGGGGGTGGGTGATGCAATGAAGAAGATGGACAGGGAAGAAGAAAGGGAGAAAAGGAAAAATAAGAAAAGAAAAGAGAAAAGGAGAAAGAAAAGAAAAGAAAAAAAAGAAATGAGTTTGGTATACCTAGGTGAGGGAAGGAAACAACAAAGAAAAAAGAGGCCTGGGCCGGGATGATGCAACCCAAGGAGAAGGAGAGGATGAAAAAAAATATAATAAAGGAGAGACAAAAGGAAAGGAAGAAATAGGAAAATAAAGAAAAAGAAGGGAAAAAGAAATTTTTTTTGGTGTGGGATTTAGTTTAAATTTTTAGAGTAAAATTTTTGAATTAGTAATAATAAATAAAAAATAATATAATTTTTCTATAATTAATTTGAGATAATTATATAAAATAAAATTTAGAAATTAGATTAAATTAATTTATTGATAAACAAATTGTAGGATTTTAGATTTTTGAGATATTATAATCACCCTCAGTCTTCACTACCAATAATTTTTGTTTTAAAATATTTTGGACGCAGAATCATGAAAATAAACCTTTGAAAAATAGGATGCTATGACCATACCTACATAAGATAGACATCCCATCATCTGCCTTATGCTATACACAAGGATGAATATCCAAACCAACACAAAATTGAGGGAAAAAAGTACGCAAATAATATAAGAGCTAAATATTTTATGTGTACAACCAAGGCCATAGAAGCCCAAAATAGTATGAAATATAAGAGAGAAAGGAAGTCCAAAGTAAAAGTATCTCAAAATAGTTCTCAATCACAAAGAACCTTCAAAAGATAATAGCACACTATAATGTCTTAGCTCTTAGTGTTTAGATCCCAAAACAAGCATATGGTCTCCTATTGGTCATCCATCACTGCACACACAAAGTCTTATGCTTATGGGATTAAGAAAGTGACTGATTAATCTACCACATCAATACTTATGTACTGGGCAAGTCAAGTTACCTAATATAAAATTCATGAAGTGCATCATGTCATAGAAATCATATTGATCATGTTAGTCATGTATAAATTCATGATCATGTGTTAACATGCTATAAAGACATAGTATACCCATAAGAACTCATGACATGGTACATTTTCATATGCACAAAACATTGAGACTCACATTAATTGCAAGACAAAGCTTTATGCCAAGCACCATGCATCACATGGATCATATACATCATCATGAACCTTGATAGATAAATCATACATATTAGATAAAATATGAAGATAATAAAGGTCATTCATTATTATAAGAGATTATTCCAATTATTACCTTGACATCATGGTGATCACATGATTTACCTCCATGTAATGTTATAAGAATTTTTAAACATTTTGAAGAATTATGAGTGAGCACATAAGTTGTCCATCATGGGACTCAGTCCTAACAACACACTAATAATAGGGGTTACTAAGTAACCATCACTGTCTACTACTCCTAGATATAAGTTAAGGTAGTGAGAAATCTAATCATCCTAGGTATCCTAAACATTCAATGGTAACACTTCCCAAGTACACTAGTGGTGTAAGTAGAATAGGAGAGGTACTAGAATCAATGTGGGTTTCCCTACCTGTAGGTGAACCATAATCCAATAGCTATCCCTAACTAGCTACTTTGAGAATTAAAGAAATATAGGCTTGGTCAAATTCCCTTTCCCTTTAATTGTTTAGTATATTATTATATTTATATTTTAAGCTATACCAAAGATCTTTTTGCCACATAATCCAAACATAACTATAAAAGGCTTGACAATATCCACACTTCCTCATGAAGGGTAGATAAGGTGTTATCCATCATTAATTAACCAATTATGCCTTGAAAGGCAAATATGTAACCATACCATCCATTCATATTCACATTCTTAGTACACCATTTAGTTTCTAATTATTCTTCCTTGTATTCACTAACTAAAGTTTAGGTGAAACCTAAGACTAAAGTCAAACCTATAGTAACTAAGTTAACTAACAAGCATAATCATCAATCATTCCCAAGTAGACCTTAAAGAACAATATTTGGTCCTCATAAACCATGGAAAAGAATTTGATTATAAATGTTATAACAATTTAGGAAACAAGATATTTGATTGACCAAGAAGGCATATCGGTCGACAAATGAAATAGCATCATTCATCAATTGATAAGTCTTACCCATCAACTAACCACGCACATAACACCTACTAAAACAAGGATAATCATTCAATTGAAGGGAAATATTAGTCAACCAAAAATATACCATCTGTCCACTAAAGTTTCTACAACATCCCAAATTTTACTACCGAAAAAAAAATTATTTTGTAGTGGAAGCTTATAACCAAAATACCGAGTTTTACTATTGTAACCAACATAAGTCTAAATTAACATACCATCCTCACATCAATAAAAAGGCTAAAACCATTAAAAGTGAAATAGAGTAAATAGAATGAGAGTACTTTATAAACATAAATATGAGTTTAGAGCTTTACTCCAAGTACAATAAAATACAAACAAAGTAGATACCATAGAACTAAGAGTTCAAAAAGGTATTTGGATAAAATAATTCCCTGGATAACATGAATCTACACCCATGCCTTGATACAAAACATCAATCTACCCCATTCAATGCATCATAGATAGCAAAACCATCCATATGATCCTCCATGACCTGCACAAAAGTATTAGGGACATCCATTCATTTGAGTAAGTAGTACCCATGAAAAAGATGGCTAGTTGTCTATGTACTGAGCAAGTTGACAATACTGTTGAGATAGAGATTTAGTTAAATACATGTGAAACACATAAAATATCAAAAGATAAGTACTGATCCATGCCTCTTTATTAGATATAAAAAAATTTACTCTCTTATTTGTGTTGAGTTTAGGAAACCCACTATTCTTAAACTAATGGAATGGTTTGAAGCACCTCTGAGGCAAGATACACCTAAGACAGTATTATTTTCTGATGGAATGGTCTGAAGCACTTCTCATAGACAACACACCCGAGCCACTATTATATTTTGGTGCAACAAACCCAACACCTCAGTCTTTACTCACATTCTCTTCCACTTTAAGTTATTAATATCTTGTCCATTAGGTTACTTATCTCAAATTGTATTTTATTTCATATTGAGTCTAGGGCCCTACTATTATTAATTTGGTGGAATTGACTTATGCATATCTCAGGACAAAACACTCATGAGCTACAATTATTATCTGGTAGAATATACCCATAAAATACCTCAGCTAGACTCATGTGATCTTTCACTTTAAATGATTGATGTCTTATCATGATTGATTTGAGAAGTAAAAAACAAATTACAAATATCATAAGGTCATTCGCCAGGGTTAAGACCCTTATATTCTCCTGATACATTAATTTCACATCATAGTCATAACTCCTCTTCTCTTACTTTTTTATCCATCAAACTTAACACCTCTTCCTCAATTATTATTATTATTATTATTATTATTATTATACTTTAATTTAAAGGCCTTATTATAAGGTCTTGCACATGAAATAATAACCCTATCTCAAAAGTTACTATTCTCGAAGCTTATGAGCCCTAATTTCACAAATCTATCATAACTTTTCCCATAGAGAGAAAACAAATACTAGTTTCAAGATACATTCCCAAAACACTAATGTTAACAACATATTCAAATTTCATGGTCTAACTCTACCATTTGACACATGTGATAATAACCTTCTCCTTTTAGGTTTACTATTCTTAAATTAGGTTATTTTCATACTTTATTAACTTTAGGCTATTCATGAATACTCTAACCACTTCCTATAAACTCCTTCGCATATTTTAAATGATATAACACATTAGAACATTTTGATTCACATATTTAACCCATATTGACCAAAATTCTCTTACTGATAACATATACCCTTATTTCATGCATATCTTATATGTTATGGTAGCATTATTTCCAAATCCTCCATTTATATCCACGCTAAAATTTAGCTAAATCTAATCTCGAGTGATATAAATTTTAACCTTATCCTAATATTATAAAATTATCCTAACTCTCTAATCCTAGAATTTTAACATAATCCTAATTTATCAATGATTAAACTATCCTAATATCCTAACCTAAACTATATTAATCTTATCCTAAAAAAACCTATTATTCTCTTTTCTTCCTTCAACCAACTTTCTCTTTCCTTTTTCCTTTTCCCCTTTATTTTAGCGTGAAACATTATCCTTTGATAATTCCTTCCATCGACCCCATAACCCCCATCACTTGCCAATCCATTTCCCATCTCCTACAAAAGTGGGATTAGGGGTTAAAAATTCTTATCCAAATGCAGCCCTTCTACTCATCTTTGTGCGTGAATATACATATATATACCCAACAATAAATGTCCCAAACCATCTATTTTCTATCCATTTTGTTTTCTATAAAAATCCACTACCAAAGCATCATATTTGTTCTCTTTCTTCTCCTCCTCAAAATCTCCAAGACAACCCTAAATACCACCAATGATAGCCCTCATCGAAGCACCCTCACCCCATTTGGTCACTTTTGTTGTTCATACCCCCAACCAATGACCATTTCCACTAGTGCATCACCACACTTTTCACCCAAAAACCTCACAACTCCCTCCTTCATTTCCTTTCCTTAGTTACAGCAGCAACAATCAAACACCACCCTACCATTCAGAAACTTTCACCACAACCTACACTCCAATTGCACCACATCCCTTGCTTTGACCAAACCAACCAGTGCTCACCGACCTCCTTTGGCCTTGTCCACCTTATTCCCTCCACCCTTTGGTCCCTTTGGTTGTTTCTCACCACCTAGAAGCTGCAGCTTGTGTCGTTGCTACCCCCTTAGCTTGGCATGTGTTGTCATTCCTTTCTATTTAGTTGCACAGGTTATCTTAAATTAGTTGGTTCGATTTTCCTCTATTATTTCACCCTTCCATCTCTTTAAAGCTTCCTTAATTATTTGTTTTAATCCTATTTGTGTTTGATTATTATTTCTTAGATGATTTTTTTGAGCTTCTAGAAGAGGTGAATATGATTTGCATGCTTAGAGATCAAAGTCATTTTTGTAAGGACACTTGTAGTAGTCTAATTTTTTTGGTTACTAAGTTTTATGTATGCTTTTATCCTGTACCATGTTATTTTTATCATGTTACTTAATTTATGGTTGTTAATGCTATGATATGAGGTTAATATTATATGGCAAAAAATAAGTAAGTGGAGATCATAAGATATCATTATTCTATGCGGAAAAACTTTGGTATGATATAAGGTTGTAAAATAGGTTTATGAAGGCATAATGACTGTGAAATGAGTATAATAAGGCATGGGGAGATTAATGGTGGATTTTGAAATAATATTACTAATATATGTAAGATTTGCATAACATAAGGGTTTTATTATCGATAAGGGTATTTTGGTCAATATGGGTTTAATGTGAGAATCAAGGTATTTTAAGGTGTTATATCATAACTAAGGAATTTATATGAAGTGTTTATAGCAATTTTTAATGACCTAAGTTTAACAAAGTATGAGAATAGTTTGATTTGGAAATAGTAACCCTAAAACGAGAATGCTATTATCACATTTGTGAAATGGTAGATTTAGACCACAAAATTCGAACATGTGGTTAATATTAGTGTCATGGGAATGTCTATTCAATATGGTGATTTTTTGAGACTTATAGGTTATGATGGATTTGTGAAATTAGGGTTTATAAGCCCCAAGAATAGTAGCTTTTGAGATTAGTTTATTATCTCATGTGTAAAACCTTAGAGTTAGGACTTGAATTTTGAGTATATTTATAATAAAAGAATTTAGGAAGAGCTGCTAAGTTTGGTGAATAAAAGAATAACAAAAGAAGAGTTATGACAAAATTATGAAATTAGGATTTTTAGGGAAAATAAGGGTCTTAATCCTAGAGAAAGACCTTATGATATTTGTGATGTGCTTTAATTGATTTGAATATGTTCTATACTTTTCAAATAAATCATGAATAAGGAGTTAATAATTTAAAGTGAGAGATCACGTGAGTCAAGCCGAGGTGTTTTATAGGTCTGTTCCTTCGGACGATAATAGTGGCTTAGGAGCATTTTGCCCCGACATGTATTAGTCTATTCCATTATATTAAGAATAGTGGGGCCCTCTATTCAATGTGAAAGATAATGCAATTTACTATAAGTAACCTAATGGATATGATACTAATAAATTAAAGTGGAAGAGTACGTGAGTCAGAACTAAGGTGTTGGGCCTGTTATACCATATGATAATAGTGGCTTAGGTATTTCGTCCTTGAAAAATGTTTTAGAATGTTTCACTAGTTTAAGAATAGTGTCTTATGAGTGTTTTACCTTGAGAGGTGTTGGGACTGTTCCATTGGATGATAATAGTAGCTCAAATGTGTTGTCCCTAAGAGGTGCTTTAGACCATTCCACTAATTTAAGAATTGTAGGGTCCCTAAGCTTAACGTAAATAAAAGAATAAAAATGGTTATATCTAGTAAAGATGCCTAGATCAGTAATTACCTTGTGATATTTTGTTTGTTTCATTTGTGTACTTATTCTATACTGTGAATGCTTATATTTAACTATATCCCTAACTTGGCAATATTGTCACCTTGCTTCGTACCTAAAGTATTAACCATGCTTTTGATAGGTTATGCTCATTCCCATGAGCAAACAACCCTGATACTTTTGTACAGGTTATTGAGGACCAGCTGGATGATTTTGCTACTTATGATGCATTGTACGGGGTGGAGTGATTATTTTGTATTAGGGATTTTAGAAAAGAGTCATGTTATATAGATTATGGATTACCAGAATATTTTTTTAGACTCTTAGATCTATGGCATCTCTTTTGTTTGTATTTGTCATTGTACTCGGAGTAAACCTCCAAATTCGTATATGTATTTATAAAATTTCTCTTGTTTTTTATTCTTCTTGGTCCACATTTTAATGGTTTTACTCTTGTGATTAATGTGAGGATGATATGGTAAGCCAAACTTACATCAATTATAATGGTAACATCCGATATTTTGATTATATACTTTTGCTTTAAAATATATATTTTTCATTAGTAAAAATATGGGGTGTTACATTCCATATACCTTATTATACTTATTTAATACTCATCATACCTTAATAAATTCCTAGTACAACCACACATTGAGAGTATCCACACATAAAATTATCGTATCATATCGTAAAGTCCTTAAGTTACTTATTTTTCCATCATACAATATCAAATCTCATATCATAGCTTTAACAATCATTAATTTAAGAATATAATAGTACTATCATGGTATCACACAAATTTATGTATAACACTTAGCAACACAAATTCTAGACTATGACAAGTATCCTTAGGAGAATGACTCTGGTCTCCTAGCATACAAATCCTATCCCACCTCTTCCAAAACCGCATAAATATCACTTAATAAACTATAATAAAACACCATTATAATTGAATACCATAATTAGGCAAAATCTAAAGGAATGGAGGGTAAAACAATGGAGGAAAACTAAAACATACCAAATGTGTGATTCAAGAAAACATTGTGAAATCAAGTGGAGAAAACATATGAAAACCTATTAATTCTAGGTATGTTACCGCCATACTTAGTACCAGACCGGTTCATTCCGACAGTTCCCGTACCAAGTTCTAAGGCTAAAAATATTACTTTCAAACTTAAAATGAGGGTTCATAAAAAGAACTAGAAAGATCATATCATAGAAATCAGAGTGCGAAATCAAAATTCCTTGGAGGGAATAATCTTACAAGCGATAAAATGTTTATTTGAAATACTCAATACAAGGTAATAAATCAAAAAGGGTAAATACGATACAAAATAAATATAGAAGGAAATAAATCGCATAAAGAGTAAATATGGCCACGACACTCTCGATCTTTGAGCTAACCACAAGCTCAACACTCAGCCCCGCCTGACGTCTCGCCCACCGACACAAAGTCAGAAGGGCCTACTACTCATGGAAATGAGCAGCACCCATGAAAAGGGTGATCACTATACTACGTACAAAGCAAGGTAACCGTGCACTAAGGCCGACACACAAAATTACATAAATCATGCGGAATAGTAGAAAGAGCATACAGTCCAACATGATAACATACTATCATACAAACATTCTAGTAGATACATAAAAGCTCATTTATAGTTCGGATTAATTATTTAATTCATCTCTGATTATAACTCATTTCACACCATACTTTTTATCAAATCCATGTGAGTACAGGAACCTCCCACTATTTTAACCGATGGCTCGGTCACATATAGGGCATCATGCCCTAACCACTATTATAACCAGTGGATCGGTCACGCATAGGATAAAACCCTAACCACTATTATAACCGGTGGATTATTCACGCATAGGGTAAAAACCCTAACTACTATTCCTTACCGGTGGATCTGTTTAGTTCCTACTCGCATAGTGTTCCACTGTAAGTAATTAATATCATTTAGGTACCTTAGCAAAACTCTAGTTTGTATTTATTGAGTTCGGGATCCTCCACTATTATAACGGTGGGCTAGTCACACATAGGGCATCATGCCCTAACCACTATTATAACCAGTGGATCGGTTAAGCATAGGATAAAAACCCTAACCACTATTATAACCGGTGGATTGGTCACGCATAGGATAAAAACCCTAACCACTATTCCTAACCAGTGGATCAGCTGGACCCGTCTTAATAATCTTTCACTTTAAATGATTAATGTCTTAAGTATCTTATTTAGAAACTTTCACCCTAGAGATGCATGAATTACTCCCTTTACACTTATCCTCCAACTAACCCGTGTCATATTATGAGAACCCTGCGCCTCCTAACTTGTCCAACAACCTTTCCTCTATACTCGAACTCACACTAGAACTCCAACACTGAAGTATGTAGGTCAAGGCCCACTACTACACACCCCTAAGTCCACCTACTTCCTTACTCTAGGGTTGCCCCCCAAAACCCTAATTTTGGCCCACATAACCCATCCTACTCCACCTCACACAACCCCAAATCATTTTAACACCCCATTTTTCACAATCCATCAATCCCATATTCATCATCATATTTTATTCACCAAGTACACACATGTTACCACCAAACCCCAATTAGACATATCAAAACCTTAGTTATCCACACCAAACCCTAGTTATCCACAACCAACCATAGTTAACCACTCCAAACCCTATTTAACCACAACAAACCGTAATTAGCTACTCCAAACCCTAGTTAATCACAACAAACCATAATTAGACACTCCAAACCCTAGCTCAGTCTCCTCCATACCCTTATAATGTCCTACGTACTATTTTTCACCTAAACCTTTCAAACACCCAAATAACTCTTCTATTACCTTCCTTAAATCCCAAGTCAACTTTTCATACGCAAAATTTACTCCCATGCAGACGCTAATCTCCCTATGCAAACCTTCAAACTTTTTCACGCAAACCCTAAAAATCCCACATGAAACCCTATATTCAACCATGCAAACCCTAGATCCATCCATGCAAAACCCTAGATTAGATTCCCCCATGCAACACCATAAAATCTTCCATGCAAAACCTTAAGTCCATCCATACCAAAACTCTAGATTCCTTCATAGAAAATTCAAGATTCGTCTATACCAACTCTAGATTCAATCTATATAAAACCCTAGATTAGATCCTCCCATGCAACACTATAGAATCTGCCATGCAAAACCTTAAGTACACCCATACAAAACCCTAGTCCAGATTCTCCCATACAAAATATAGATTAGATTTCCCCATACGAAACCATAGATTCGATTCTCCCATGCAACACTATATATAGATTAAATTCTCTCATAGAAAACCATAAATTAGATTCTTCCATTTAATACCATAGATTAGATTCTTCCATATAAAACCATAAATTAGATTCTCCCATACAAAACTATAAATTCCCCATTTTATTCTTCTACTCATGGATCATTAAAGTACTTAGGTCAACTCATACCCTTTGGTCAACTTATTTCCCTTTAGTCAACTTACTCCTCTTGGTCAACCTCTTTCCCATTTTTCGTCAACTTACTCCCATTTTTATTTTTCATCATTTCCTCACACAATACCACATTAAACATCCTCACATACATGTCTTAAAGGGTCACAACACATTATATCACATACTACAATATTTCATCACATACACATAGTACACATGCCATATAATAACACAGAAACATACTTCAACTCCACGTCATATCACATATAAAATAATTATATAATGATAAACATAGGATGCATAGCATACAAAGCATATAATGTACATCAACACACATAAGGTCTTAGTAACACCCTGACCTAAAATGACACCGGTCTTGGAGCACGCTCCCACACCTCCTTAGGGCTTTGACTGGTCTCACCTATATGAGGGAAAAACTATCATTTAGATTCCCTCCTACCAAAAATACTATTAATTACTAACTTATTCTAATACTAGGTTTTTAATAAAATAATAACATATTAATGATAATGACATTAACTAATTACTAACTTTGCTAAAGATATAAGAAATAATAGTAATATTATAAAAGTTGATAATATAAGGTTGAAGGCTTTACCCTAATAATAATAATAATGATACTAAAATAATAATAGCAAAGATACTAAAAATAATATCAATGTTAATATTAATAAGAATAATAATAAGAATAATAATAATAGTAACAATAATAATAAAAAGGACATTACTCAAAAACAAAGTGAAATAAGGGCTTCGGCCCCTTTGCCAAAATAATAATAATAACAATAACACGAAAAGTAATAGTAATAAAAATAGAAATAATATAATTGATAAAAACCATAATAATATTGAAAAATAATAATAAACATACCGGTAATACTAATACTAAAAATACTACTAATAACATTAATAGATAAGGGCTTCAACCCTTCACCAAAATAATGCTAATAATATCATTAGAAAATTATTAATAAAAATAGTAATAATAATAGTAATGAAATAATAATCGAAATTAAAAAAAATGATGATGATGATGATGATAAAATAACCTAAACCGAGAGTAACATAAATTAGGGTTTTTAACCCTACTTCAAAATAGTAAAAGTACCATTAGTGATAGTAAGAATAATCATAATAATACATATTACTTATAATAGTAATAATAATAATAACAACAACAACAACAACAACAACAACAACAATAATAATAATAGAAACACTATTAGTAAAATAGCTGTAATAATAATAATGAAATAATAATAGTAATAATTTTGAAATAGTAATAATAATAATAACATTAATAAATAAAATAAAAAATCATAATAATACTAATAATATTAATAATACTGATACTAATAATCTACTAAGTCAAATAGGGTCAACCCTAATAAGAAATAATAATAATAATATTGAACCTAATAATAATATTAATATTAATACATAATAATTATAATAATAATAATATTCGAATAATAGGTTACAATTGAATAAAATTAAGCTTAATTGAATAGGAAAAAAGGGTTGAGAAGGTTTAGGGTTCAACCTTGGACTGATGGTGAGGGGCGACACCGGTGGTGGTGCATGGCGGTGGCCGAAAAAAGAGAATAAAAGGATAATGTTAAATGTTGGGAAAATGAGAAAGAGAAAGATTGTGGAAGTAAGGGTGGTTATGGTTGTCTAGAAGGAGAGGAACAGAATGAGGGTGGCGGCACATGGCGGCAGCGGCGGTGGCCGAATGGGGAAGAAGAAGTGAAAGAGAGGAGGAGAGGAAGAATGAGGGAAATAAAGGTAGGGGAAGATAGAGGAGAGTCTGTAATACATTTGTGAGGTGAAAGGAGCAACGGCAGCGACAAAAGTGGTGGTGGACTGTGGCGCGAAGGGTGGCAGGGGCAGAGAATAGGTTGATTGAGAAGAGAACTTTGCATGGCTGGGGTGGCTTGTGCAGGGAGAATCGAGGGAGGGGGAAGGTACAGTTAGGTAGAGGACGATGTAGGGAAGGCTTAGGTGGGAGGAGTGGGTGGCAGAGTTGGCCGATGGCGGCGCATAAGGTAGATTTTCTAAGAAAGCAATTGAAGCTCGATATAAAGCTCAATTTGGGGGTATTCATAGGGTTTAAATGATAAGGTGAGGTCTGTAGGATGATGAGGGAATAAGGCAAGTGGGGTTAGGTTTCACTGGCGGCGTCATTTGGCTGGTGAAAATCTAGGTAGTGGTGGGGAATGTGATTGGCTGGGATGAGGGAAATTGTGTGCGAGAAGAAGGAAGAAGTGGTTGGATGACGGGGTCAACGGATTAGTAGAGAAAAATAGAGGGAAAATGGTCGGTCAAACTGTGAGATCGGCAGCGTCATTTTCGAAGGTGGGCGGTGGACTTATAGGTCAACGGTGAGAAGGAGGAAGAAAGGGCTGGACCAGTAGTCCGAGGGAGAGAGAAAAGAAGGAAAAAGGAAGGAACTGAGTCGGTCGACGTAGTGAGGATGCATTTAAATCAAACGCTACATTTTGGGGGAAAAAGAAGCAAGATGCAATGCGGCGTTCTGGGCTGCTGAAGGAAGAAGGAAAAGAAGAGAGTCTGGGCCATGGGGAGGAGAAATGGCCCTCACCGAAGGAAAGAGGGCTTGGGCCCTTGGGCCGGCCTAGGTTGGGGGAGCAGGTAAGAAAAAGAAATGAAGAAGAAAGAAAATGAAAGAAAAAGGAATAAAGAAAAAGGAAATAAGGAAAAAGGAAAAGAGAAAAATAATTAGGTTGGGTATTTAAATTAATTTGAATATTTTAGATATTTAAAAGTAATAATATTTAAATAAAATAATATTAAATTTTCTTTTTAGGCTAATTTAGGGTTTTTGAAAGGTTTTTCATAAATTCTATTTTAATTAGCAAATCACTCTAATTTTCTCCAATTGAATTATTTATAAAATTCCTATTAATTTGTCCCTATTTATTTCCTCTTATTTAAAATAAAATAATTTATTTAATTAATTTCTAAAATAAAATCATTAATTAGCTAAAATACCTAAATTTCTTCCTAATTAAAATACTTATAAATTTCTTCTTGATTTGCCCAAATTAATTTTCTTTTATTTTAAGAAAAATAATTTATTTATTTAATTTTCATAATAAAACCTTATTTAATTATAATTTTTAAAAATTAAAATTTTCGGGTTATTTCACTTAACTAGTAGTGTTCTATATATTATATGAAGTCAATTAAACAAAGTCTGCTTGGTCATGTAATCCAATAAACCACCATAATAGATGGAGATTTTATTGGCATTGAGATATAATACAAATACTTTAGAAAAATTGATAAAATTCTCATACAAGGTTAGTACAGAAGGAACATCATATCTACTAAAGAACATGATATCATCAAGAAAAACAAAGAAGAACATATATCAGTTTGGCCTTCTTACACTTAGGGTGTGGATGAAAGTTTGGATTACTCCATAAATTTCCAAGCAATCGATCGAGATACTCCATCATTAGAAAAAAAAACAAATAGGGTGAAATGGGGTCACCCTACCACAATCCTTTTGTCGTTAAATGGAGGATGTAAAACACCATTCAAAATAAGGGAATAGTTCACTATTGTTACACATACCATGGCCAACTTAATAGAATGAATTAGGAACTTTAGGGAAATGAGAATCTTCTCCAATAATTTCTAGCTTATGTAGTCATAAGCATTCTTCATAATTAATTTTATCATACATAAAAGAGAGAGATGTTTGTTGTTATAGCCATGAACAAGTTTAGAAGCCATAATGATGTTATCTCTTATGTGCCTCCCTGAAATAAAAGATGCTTTAGCTTCTCCCACTATTCTTCATATCTAATGTTACATTATTTATATTAGAAATTTGGTAATAAGCTTATATAGAGTGTTACAATAAGAAATGGGCTTTTAGTCCTCAAGATTCTCATCATTTGGCACCTTAGGGATGACATTCAAAGTAGTGATATTAAGGTCAGTAGGCATATCTCCAGTAACAAATAAATCTCTAATTGCATGCCACACATCCTCACCTATAATACTGTATGTGGTCTCGAAGAAAAATGTATTATAACTATCCAAGCTTGAGGCTTTCTTATTCCCCATATAAATTAAATCTTATTTAATCTCTACCCTAGTTATGGGGCTTAATATGTCCTTACCTAATTTTATAGAAAGCAAGTTCCATTGTTTACTAACTCATACGAGAACTAACCTAACGAGAGTATAGTGGTACCCTGAAGGTTTAGGTATAAATTCTAAAAAGTATGAAAGATACCTAATTAAGATGTATGAAGTTGGCCATTTAGGTTTATAATAGATTGAATTCTATTAGAATGGTGCCTTCTTTTTGTGATGGAGTGAGACTACTTTGAGTTACTATCTCCTAGTTTGAGCTAATTAACCTTAGATCTCTGAGCATAAAAAGTTTCTTCACATGTCATAAGGAATTGAAGTTTCTATATGCAATGCTATTCCTGGAGGATTACATCTGCATCAAGGGGAGAAGCATCAAGTTTTAGCTGCACTTTAGTAAGGTTTTATCTATAAGTTTGAATTTATTGAGACATACTTCCAAACTTATTCTTATTGAGCTATTTTAATGTCATTTTTAGCTATTTAAGTTTACTCCATATTTGCTAAAATTTAGACCCTAATACAATATCCTGCCAACAATCCTCAAATAAGTTCATAAATTTAGGGTCATGCGACCACATTAAAGAACCTAACATGTCTAAGTCCTTATTGAGGTATAATTTTAACAATAAAAATAATAGAGGCATGATCAAAGATAATAAATCTCAATCCACCTTTAAGTACATAGAATAATACCAACTTTATGGGAAATTTTATGGTTTGAGTCCTATAGATTCGTTGACATGTACTTCATACTAGTATATCTTAGGTCCACTACTTAGATTTGTTTAATGTAGTGATTGAACTCCATACGATCTTGATTATGCCATAATCCTTATACCTTATCATCCATATTAATCACTACATTTAAATCACCAAGGAGGATCCATGGTTTAGTTTGAGTCTAATTTACATGTAACCAATTCCATAGATCCCTACACTGAATTCTAGAATTATGAGCATAGACAAAGCATACATAACAGAGTTAGTTCTAGTAGCATCCACCACCTTTAGAAGTGTGTCTTGATCACACTTATCAATCATACTTACTTTCCAGGTATTTGTTAACAAACCAACCTTGATACACCCATTGGGATGGTATTGATAGTTAGTAACCCATGTACAACCTAAGAGAAGTGACTTTTGTATCTTATCTACATTGTGAGCCTTTATTCTTATCTCAAAAATCCCTAACAAAGATAATTTATTCTCTTTGATCCATTTCCTAACTTTACAGTGCTTGAAAGGGTCGCTAAGCCCCCTTATATTTGAGCAACTGAGCATCACTACAACTGAATATCAAATTGAGGAAAGTATGCCTTATACACTAGTTTTCTACCCCTTGTGACTTTATTCCAATGATAGCCATTTTTGTCAAGTTTAGTCATACGATCCTCTACTAGAAGAGAATATTCAATGGGATTTGAATGCATAACATTCCTAAAGCTAGTTCCTTTAAAGTGAGTCCTCTAAAGAGCACTACGATGTTGCCTTGTAGATGGCATGGCAATGCTTCTACCTTTGTGTAATTGACGTTTCTATTGGTCCTTATGAGCTATTTTCTTACCATACATAGTTATTACTTGTTATTTATATCATAGCTAGACCTTTCTACATTGGTTGGAGAGATGATCAATTGAATTACATGACAGACATAACTTAGGCTTTCATTCATAACGAACCATTTATTTCACTAATATTGAAGGATTTTTTTATCAAATCAAATTCAAGAGAGGCTTGGAAATTTTCAACTTCAACTAGGACCTTAGCATAAGAAATTATAGCCTTATTTCTTGTCATGTCATCTATGCTTATTGGCTTCCCCGCAATACTAGCAATGTTGCTTAGGGAATTCACTGACCATAGATGCAAAGGAAGACCTGTGAATTGATGCCATCTTTATAGGATCAAAGGCTTACTAAGAAATATCCAATAAGTTTATTTAAGGATGTTTTGGCAATCTTGTTCAAAGGTAAATTGAAATAGGAAATATCCATCCTCATGGGAATGAATTTTTAGCTCACTAACTGCTTTAATAATGTACGACAATTGAGTTGTCTTTGCACTAAAACCATAAGCAACTAAAGAGAAGTTTCATCATTTTGCTTTGCATTCAGCTTTTATGGTATAAATGTCAGCTACAATCACTCCATCTTGAATTCCTAGGACACTGTAATGAATCTACACAAGAGCATCTAGGCTTCTATTTTGCAGAAGTGTGTCTTTTCATGACATACCTGTGGGATTATAATTGGATATCCTATTAAGGTGTTTGGTAATAAGGCTTTCCACATTTAGTTTGATAGGGACCAAATCTTCTAGTAGTTGATCATTATGGTCCATTTCTTAACCTTACACACTCATATCCATGGAATCATGTTTGACTGGTCGCTCTGTATCCTCTAATAATTTTTATGATTCGCTAAAGTAGATTCCTTCTAATCAAGGGACACATTCAACTTATTCTCTTTCATAAGAGTCACCCTCAGCATGCCCAATGATATATATTGTATTGGTGGTGACCATATGGCTGGAGTTTTGGCATTTCTATATTTTTCCATGGTGAGGGAACGAGAAGCTCGGGTTACGACGTTCGACAAATTCTTCTTCTTACTTTTATTTATTTATCTATATTAAAGAACTTCAAGATCTTTTCTATATAATTCATTTGATGGACAAATATCCCATCTTTGATATGCTTGAATTGGAGTATGAGATAATACTTAGTGGTTCCCATGTCTTTCATTTCAAATTATCTCCTCAAATAATTAGCTAATTGTTAGATCTCATCGATAGTCTCGATAATATTTAAATCATCAACATAAACACCTATGATCACAAAACCCAACTTTGTCTTCTTAATTAACAAGCATGGACTATCAGGATCATTTATATATCCTTCTCTTACCAAGTACTCATTAAGGCAATTACTACCACATTCTCCTAGATTGTTTAAGTCTATATAGAGATTTTTGTTACTTCATTGAGTTCATATGATGAGGTTTTAATTTACATCTTGTAATACCATAAATTTTATCTAATCTTAATCCCAAGTAATTAAAATCTTAAACTAATTCTAATCTTAAAAAATTAATAACTCTACCTTATCCTAGTTCTTTAATCTTAATTCTTAACCTAGTCTTAATCTTTATTCTAGCACATTAATATTTTTTAACATAAACCTAACATCTGATGGATGATTTTACACTAATTTTCTAATATAAATTATTTTTCCTTCCTTTTTTCATTTTTTCTTTTTTCCTTCTTATCCCTCTTCTTCTTGCGTGAATCACTCCCCTTCCCTACCAATCCCTTTTTCCATGCTTCAACAACCTACCTTCCCAACCCTCATCATTATACCATCTATTTCTACATTTGGTATTGATTTGTTTAGTTGAAATTTTTACCATAATCGTGCCTCACCTCCCTTCTTCCCTCTCTGCCATTCCTCATAGGAATGTAACACATATATATATATATACACACACACACCCTCCCAAACTTAGCCACATTTAATTCCCAACCATCTTTATCCCTCCCTCCAATTCTGTCAATGAACAACAACTAAAAAGCCTCCTTATTTATCCCCTTCCTCCTTCTCGTTGTCTCCACAAATTCCATGACAACCCCTAAAAAACCACCTCCCATTATTACTTCCTCCCTTCCACCCATTCTCATTATTGTTCCTCTCTTTTTAGCATTACCATCCATAATCAAAGCCTCCACATCACTTGCTACCCTCCAATAGTGTCATTGGTACCCTCCTTGGCTTTAACACTTGTTATCCCTTGTTGTGTAAAATTCTATCGTCACAACTTCAAGCTTGAAATTTGGTTTTTTATATTTTGTTCACTCTCCTTTACCTTAGTATTTCCTTGGCTATATCCCTTGATTATAACAATTTTTTATCCTTGTTTCTTAGGCAATTTTATGGAGGTCTTGAGGGAAAGGGGATAGGTTATACATGCTTAGAGACCGATGTCCTTTTTCATAAGGATACAAGTCATAGTTAGGATTTTTGTGCTAATTTTTATGTATGATCTATGTATCATCATGCTGTTATGATTATGTTATTAATTCCATTTCGTTAATATTATGATGTGTTAATGTGGTACTATATAGTGGAAAGCAGGTAAGAGTGAGGAAGCATGTACTTATAGTATGAAATTGTTGTAATAATCCTTATGTTGTTAGTTTATGATATATAGTATGGAAATGTGAGTTCGAATAAGTACAATAAGTGGGAAATAATTATGTTCAAAATTTATGGTGGTGTAATGAATTGAATATTAAAAAATAATGATATTGGAAATATAAGGTTTTAGTGAAATAAGGGTGTTTGGCTATTCTTAAGGGCATTTTGGTCAATATGGGTTAAATATGGGAATTATGGTATTTTTAGTGTTTTAAATGGTTTAAAATATGCTAAGAATATCATAAATAATTTTTTTAGTAATTATGAATGACATAAATCCAAATAAAATGAGAAAGTGGCTTAAATTAAAAAAAATAACCCTAGAGGTTGAGTTATTATCGTATGTATAACACATTACAATTAGAATTTGATTTGTGGATATTTTGTGAATATTTTAATTTTATGAATTTATATTTAATTTGGTTATTATATAATTCTTATGAGAAAAGTTATACATAACTTGTAAAATTAGGGTTTTATAGGGACTGTGAATAGAGATTGTAGAGATAGGGTCGTTATTGAATGTGTATGATAGTTGAGTTATACCTTAATGTTTTGATATATTGATAATAATAATAATAATATTTGAGGAAGGTATGCTAAAATTGGTGGATAGATGACCAATATGGAAAAATTTATGCTTACAGTGTGAAATTAGGAGTTTTTTGGGGAAATTATAGACCTATTCCTTAAGGATTATCTTTATAACTATAAGTTGTACTTTAAATGTTTCAATTATGTGTTTTACATATCTATTTGAGTACTTAATGATGATATAAAAAATTATAAATAAGATATTAATCATTTAAAGTGAAAGACTAGGTGAGTTAGGTCGAGGTATTTGTGCGTCCGTTCCATCGGACAATAATTGTGGCTCAATTGTATTTTTCCTTGAGAGGTGCATCATTCTATTCTACCAAATTAATAATAGGGGTACCTAAACTCAACATGAATGAGAATATGGTTTTGAGATATGTAACTAATTGTAATCCCCCAAAAATTTCGAAAATCTATATTTTAATAAATAACTTTATTTGAAATAAAATTAGCCTATAAAATTATTTATTTTAATTATTTTATAGATTTTAGAGTATTTAAATTTGGATAAAAGTATTTAATAAATTAAAAATAAATATTTTTCTATTTATCATATTATTTTATTTAAATAATTTTCCAAAACTAATATTTTACCAACTTTATCATTTTTAAACTAAAATATTAGATTATAATAAATTAAATTATTAAATTAAATAATTTACCAAGAATATTATATTTTATGATTTTATAAATTAAATTAAATTACTCTCCCTATTTTTCCATTTCCCCCTTTTCCTTTTTTCCTCTTTCTTCTTTTCTTTTTCTTTTTCCTTTTCCCTTGGGCTGCCTCGCCAGGCTAGCCCTCCCCCGCGCATTTGGGCCAGGCCCGTCTCTCCCGTCCCCCTTCTCCTCCTCGCGCCCGCCCAGCACAGCCAGCCACCTCGTTTCCTTTTTTTTTTGACCTGCCGGTTCGGCCTTATTTCCTTTTCCTTCGACCGGCCGGCTTCTCCCTTCATCTCCTTCCTTCCTCACCGCCCCCATGCCTGATCCCTACGCACGCCCGACCACTGCCTGCAACCCAGCCATCACCTACCTCCCTGCCCTCTCTCTTCCTCTCTCCCCTGTCGTTTTCTTTCCTCATTCGAACCCAACTAGCCCTGCATCCCCAGCCTGCACGCCCTGTTTCTTTCCCTCTTCTCCCCTTCCTTCCCCCTGCCAACCGACAGCCCTGCCACCACTGCAGCACCGATCGGCCAGCCTTGCCCCCTCTCTTCTCCCTCTTCTTTTTCTTCAGCTCCCAAGCCCTTCATTCCCCATTTTTTTCGAGCCTCACCTCTTCATCCCGAGCATCCTCTCTCTTTTCTCCTCCTCCCATTCGTCCCCCATTTTTTTATCACCGTCGCCCGCCGCCGCTCGAACCACCAAGCCCAACCCCTGCTCCGCCTCCTGCCACCACCCACTACCACCCTACACCACCACGCCGCCCCTTCGAGCCCTGCACTTCCTCCCTTCTCCTCCTCTTCCTTTTTCTCCCCAGTTTTTCCCCTTACCGCCGAGCCACCCGCAACCGCCTCTACCGCCACCGTCAGGCAACCTCTGCCGCCACCCAACCCACCGTTCGACACCCTGCAACCCCCTCTACAACCGCCATCCATTAGTCGGCCAAAAACAGCCCCTGAACCCCTCCATTTTCCGCTCTCCTTTTCCTTCCTTCACAACCCCTTTCCCTCGACCCATCTTGGCATCCACCTTCGCCGCCTTGCCGCCGCCGTCTCCGCCGCCCTATGCCGCCCTTAAACCACCCTTAGCCTCCACCTACACCCCCTCTTCACTTCTGCACCATTTCCCTGCCTTGAAACCTCCCCCAACCACCTTCTTTTCTAGCCTAAATACCCTAACCCGAAAATAATGGATTTTGCTCCCTTCACCCTCTTTGAGCTTTTTCCCCCATGGTTTTTGCATGAAACTCACGCTGCCCATGCAGCGTGAGCTCCCCTTCATTTTAAAAATTATTTAGCTAATTTTTAAGGTATAATGGTATTTTATATTAAGTGTTCTATTAATTGAATTTTTATAAAGTTTTATCCTTTTTAACTTCTTATTTCTAACAATAATGATGGATATTATTTTTAGGTGTTGAGTTGCTAATTACGCTTGGTAAGATTTGATATTTTGTGGGATTAAGGTAACCGTTAATCCTCTCTTAAATATATGGAAAAACGCATGCTAGCACATTTAGGGTTTAGTATGATTTTATGCATGTTTCATATGCTTAGCATGATATGTTTATGGTTTCTTATATTGTTTGTTAAAAAGAAAAAAACATGATAACTTTTGTGCCATATGTAGGTATGTTAAATAAAGAAGGAGTTGGAATATGGATAGAAATGTTAAATACTTGTTTATGATGTACCATGTTGTTAATGCATGAATGATGTTATTGTTTAAGGGTATTTTAGTAATTATGCTTATGAGGTATATAAATCAATGTGTGTAGTTGCTAATGAGTATTATGTTGAAAAATGACAAGTTGGTGGACTTAGATGATAAAAATGAAGTATTAATATCATTATTTTATGTAGTGTTAGTAAATTCATAAAAATGGTGAATAAAGGGGTTGAGTGGAAATTTTATAAGTGAAAAGGGTATTTCGGTAATTTTTGAGATAAAATAATAATATGGAAATTTTATGATTAAATGGTTAAATGATAATTTACAAGTAAAGGATAAAATTGTAAGTTGTGAGAAAGAAGGGTAAAATGGTAATTTTGGAAGTAGGGGTAAAATAGTAATTTTGGATGAAGGAGGGCACTATGGTAATTTTGGAGGTAAAGGGGCAAAATCGTAATTTCACAAGTAAAGGGTAATATGGTAAATTTTATAAGTGAATGGTGAAGTGGTAATTTATAAGTAAAGGGGTAATATAGTAATTTGGGAACGAAGGACAAAATGGTAATTATGTATGGAAAGATAAAGATGGTAATCTTGGATGTGAAAGGGTAAAATAGTAATTTGTAAAGTAAAAGATGTATGGTGGTAGTTTTCATAAATAAAAGGATATTATGGTAAAATTGGATGTAAGGGGGTAAAATGGTAATTTTGTAAATAAAAGGATATTATGGTAAACTTGGGAGTAAGGGGTAACGTGGTAATTATGATAACGACAAAAGATAATTTAGAAATTAAATTATGATTGTAGAAGAGCAATTGGATAAGTACGATGCTATAAAAGGGTAATTTGGTAAATTAACCAATTAAAGGGCATTATGGTAATTTTAAATATGGAGAAGGGTAAAATTGGTAATTGTAATTATGAAGAGGGGTAAATTAATTATGAGGAAGGTTAATTTGGAATTTATGATAATTGAAAAGGGTAAATGGCAATTAAAATAATTGAGAGAGGTAAAATGGTAATTATGATAAGGAGAAGGGCAATTTGGTAATTTATCCAACTCAAGGGCAATTTAGTAATTATAACAAAGGAGAAGGGCGATTTGGTAATATAACCAACCAAAAGGGAAATATGCTAAGTGTAGTAATTATGAGGGGTGAATGGTGACCTAAAAAGTGTAGGAGACAATTTAGTAATCTAAAGTGGACAAGAGGTAATTTGGTAATTATGCAACCTTAAGGGTAATGTGGTAATTTATCAAGTAAGGAATGGATACTTAACAATTATATAAGTAAAGGGCAAATGAGTGGTTTGTACCTGACATGTCTTTGAGATTGTGGAACATTATAATATGATTAAATAATGCTGATTAGCCAAGTAAGAGTATTTGATAATTAGTATGGCCTTAATGGTTTCTCTGTGGTATCCTGGATAATCATCTAAATAAGAAATGACTAATGATATCGGAACGATTGAAAGTGAATAAGTATCGGATTATCGTGCTTTTCGTGATCACCTTAATTAAGACACTATTACTTAAAGTGAAAGACCTCGAGATCGGGAATGGTGACTCCTTAGGGGTCGCTACCCTAAGGACGTGGTTTAGTCCACGATTATTTTGGTATTTGCTGGTGTGCCTTTGTGCCCCAGCCAGGCCCTATATCTTACTCTTTCTAGCTCTACGGACCTAGTTAGGGGGTATGCATACTTATGGATTAGGTGTCCTTGTCGGTAGGGTACTGAGTTAGCTTTATGCACCAGTACGACCAGGGTACCTTTGCGTCCTTGGGTTCATGGTTGAAGGGTACTGAGTAGCTGATATGCACCGGTACGACCGGTGTACCTTTGTGTCCCGGGTTATCGATCTCCCATTCGAGGCAAATAAATATGATTGATGTGCTGATTAAGGAAAGGAAAGATACTATTATTGAAAGTGAAATATTAATGAGCCGGGCCCAGATGATTATGATATTGAGTACCGGCCCACCGGTTATAATAGTGGCCAGGAGCGTTGTGCCCTGGATGATGAGTTATATGTATCCCGGTCCACCGGTTCTAATAGTGGCCAGGAGCGTTGTGCCCTGGATGATGATTCTTTATATATCCCGGTCCACCGGCAATAATAGTGGGGGTCCCGAGCTCAATAAAATCAGTTACGTATGTGAATAAGATTATGAAAAAATACTAATCACTTATAGTGGAACACCATGTGAGTCGGGGCCAGACCGGTCCACCGGCAAATAATAGTGGTCAGGTGCGTTCTGCCCTGTGTGTTTATGTTCCGGTCCACCGGCAATAATAGTGGTCAGAGGCGTTCTGTCCTGAGTGTATACCTTCCGGTCTACCGACTATAATAGTGGGGTTCTCGCACTCACATGGATATAAAATATGATATTGATGGAATGATGATGGAATAATGGCTTAAGGCCCAAAGTATCGATCGTGACTTATAAAGTATTGTGTATGTTATTGTTATGCATGCACCTCATATTATTTATGTGTGTAGTTTGCATTATGTGTCGTATGCGGGCCTATCTTTAAGTGTGGTATTAAAGGGTTACTCAGTACCGTAGTACTGAAGGGATTCCCTTTATGGGGCCCCTGCCTATTCAATGGGCAGTGCCCTTGTAGGTTTTTCAGGTGCTACTCAAGTGGGCTAGGGGAAAGAGAGTAAGGAGTTATCCGGTATCGTTAGGGTTTTCCCTCCTTCGTTTAATTTCCTGGTTTTGATGTTATGTTGGTACTTTAACCACCATCGGTGGATTTTATTCCTGAAAACGATTTGATGCGCTAATCTGATTTAAATATGTTGAAGTCCTTGCAATTTACTCTGATTTATGCATGTTGAATGTCTTTCGAATTGTATTTCATTTTCTTAGCCTTAGCACTTGGTACTGGAACGGTATGAGTGAACCGGTCTGGTGCTAAGTGTGGCGGTAATACTCCCAAAGTTCACGTTTTATTTATATGCTTCCGATCTTCCTTTTAATTAACGAAATTTTTCAGTAGTGAATTTTGGGGGTGCTACACTAATAGATAAGACATTAATCACTTAAAGTGAAAGAATACTAAGTTGAGATTGACGTGTTGTGTTCATTCCACTAGACAATAATAGTGAATCAGGTGTGTTTTTCCCTAAGAAGTGCTTCAAACCATTTCATCAGTTTAAGAATAGTATTCAATAGCATGTTGCCTTAATATATGTTGGGTTCGTTGCACTGGATGTAGACTAGGTATAGGGAGTGCCTCTTTAATGTCGGATATTGTGTGACACCTCTATGTTTTGTGTTTTAGCTTATGCAATTAAAATTTTAAAATATTTTTTTCAGTTATAAAAATGGGGGTGTTATATATCCCTCCATCATGTTTAATCCCCGTAGTATTTTCATATAGATGTTGGTGCCTAATGACCTATATAGGTATGCAGTGAAAACGTTCATGAGGTGTGTTTGCACTCTTTCTAACACTACCAAACTGGCTAGAAACTTTAGGGTAATTGCATACAATATAAGGGAATAGGTTTCTGTAAATTCAATTCCTAGATTTTGTATAAACCCTTGGGATACCTAAATCATTTTCTATGTCATCATCTTTGTTATCATGATCCTCTGATAAAATATATTTAGGTATTTTGTCTTTAACACTATTAGTACCTATATTAACAATTTTTGGGGTTGTTGTGGATTATTTTCTATTCTTGGAATTAGAATCCTTAGAGCCAAGTGGTCTACATTCATTTGCCTTAACTTTAACTCAATTTTTATTGGATAGGATAAAGTCTTTATAGGGACTTCTACATGAGCTGGATTATTTTTAGTTGGTATATGTCACTTATCACTTTATTGGCATCAGAAAATGTGTCGGGTAGCCTGTTAGCTACATTTTGTAAGTGTATAATCAACTTCAAGTTCTCTTTGATTAGTGTTAGTATATAAAAAATACACGAATATGGTATTCCATGTTATATCTTTTTTAACAATATCCTTTTTGTAATACCCCCAAAATTTACTATTGAAAATTTTCATTTTATTATAAGATACAACTGAATCAAAGAAAACAAAACTGTAAATTTTTGAGACATTATCGTTGTGATCAATACAAGCCCGACCCCCCAGCCAGTCATATACTAACCATAAGGCTAAAGAAAAATTATCATCAACCATGAGTCCAACTTAAAACAATATCTCATAGAAGAACTGAATTGTTCATAATACAAAAATCAAAGTACACGTAAAAGAGTTTACAATCCAAGAGTGTATAATTAAAGGCCCCAAAGGGGTAAACGATACAGTACGATAAAAAAGAATTAAAATAAACTAATACAAGGTAAATGAAAAAAAAGGAAATCCGGCCAAGTCACTCTTGGTCCCCAGGCCAAGGCCAGGCTCAACTCTTAGCCCTGCCTGATGTCTCGTAAGTATTGTAGGCATCGAAAATAGCATCTCCAACCTACACAAACTCAGGTGGGCCTTATGCCCATGGGAATAAGCAACACCTATAAAATGGGTGGTCAGTACACTACATACTGAGTAAGGTAACCATACAGCTAAGGCCAAACATAGAAGGCATATAATACAAGCATGATCATATAAATAACATATAATACAGATAATAAAGGCCGAGCTATAGTCTGGATAAACTTATTCTTTAGATCTCTGATCAATATACTCATTTTACACCATGTTCTTTATCAATCCATGTGAGCAAGGAAACCCCACTATTATAGACGGTGGATCAAAAAATGTACAGGGCAAAACGCTCCTGACCACTATTATTGTCAGTAGATCGGTCTCTAGGGCAAAGTGCTCCTAGCCACTATTATGCCGATGGATCGGTCTGGCCCTGACTCTTATGGTATTTCACTTTAATTACTTAGTCTCTTTCCAATGACTTATTGTAACTTAGAGTTTGGTTTAATGAGCTCGGGATCCCCAACTATTATAGTCGATGGATTAGAAGCATACAGAATTGAATGCTTCTAACCACTATTATATGCCAGTGGATCGGTATCTAGGACACTCCAGCACTTGGCCACTATTATGCCAGTGGACCGGTTTGGGCCCGACTAAGTAATCTTGCGCTTTAAATGATTAGTGTCTTACTGTGTCTTAATGAGTAAGTTTTCACCCTAAACATGCATGACACAATCCGTCTATTCTTATTCTCCCAATAGGGCTTGTCCCATATCTTGAAACTTCTGCACCTCCTAACACACCTCAACATCCTTTCCCGCTTCCACTTAATCACACTAAAACCCAGCTCCTAAGTATGTGGGTCAAGGCCCACTACCTTATGCCATCCAAGTCCATTCACTATCACCCCTAGGGTTTTCCCTTGAAACCTTAATTAGACCTATGTGGCCCATCATTCCTCTGCCTCACCCAACCAAAGTCCCTTTATCACTTGACACATCATCTCACTCAGATTCAACTCCCATCATTTTACTTTACTCCCAAATACATGTATGACCATGAAACCTTAGTTGGCCACTCCAAATCCTAGCACCTTTCTTTCTCATATGTCACCTCTCCATTACTTGCCTACCATCCTTTTTTTCCTATGACATCCATACTCACCCTACATATGATATTCTTCCACTTTTATCCCATATTCCAATCACACAACCTCCTCTAATTAGGGTTTTCCTCCCAAACCCTAGCTTCTTCCTTTTCATCCTTATACCAACATACGCACTATTTTCTTCCAAGGACTCCAATCACTCCAACAACTCTTCCTTTACCTTACCTACACCCCAAGTCAACTTTTCCCATGTAAGGATCATCCCTATATAGATTCCATCCATCCCATGCAAACCCTAAAATTTTCCATGCAAGGTTCACCCCACTCTTTTATTTTGTTCATAATTTCCTTTTATTTTCCCCCTCAGAGATCATGAGATAATTAGGTCAATCTCATATCCCTTTTGTCAACTCACTTCCCCTTTCACCCCATATCATATTATTAAACATCCTAGCATGCATCTCCTAAAGGGTCACATCATATAACATCATAAGCATAACATATATATATATCATTCTACATATGCCATAAGGGAGTCATGTAGGCATACCTCAACTTCAAACTATGCTACAAGTAAATAGTCATAATTATCATTAAGTACACAATATAACAGAACACATGGCATTCAAGTCACATAACACACACATAGCTTGTTTTAGCTACATCCTTACCTAATACGACACCGGTCTTGGAGCACACTCCTACGCCCCCTTAAGATTTTGACTGGATTCACCTATAAAAGGAAATACTATGGATTAACTTCCCTCTTAACAAAATTATCAGTATCTCCTACCTTACCCTTATCATAGCTTACTATTAGGGCTAATAATAATAGTAGTAGTTTTGTAAGTAAAAGTAGGGTTATTATCCTTAAGGTAGCTAATCATGTTACTACTAATCAAAATAGGTCTTAGTAGATATATCGGTTCATGTTAAAGTATTTATAGCAATATCTGTATTATTAAAGATAATAGCTTAATATTACTAATAATAGTAATAATGATAGTTGTAGCAACGGAAACAGTGGTGGATGGTGGCACAAAGGGCGGTGGTGGATAAGAAGGGATTGATCGAGGAGCCAACTTTGCACGGCTGAGGCAGCTTGTACAAGAAGAATCGAGGGTAGGGAGTGGTGTAGTTCAGTGGAGGGTGGTGTAGGGAGTGGTTTGGTATGTGGCTCGGGCGGTGGTGTTGGGTGACAGCAGTGTTGTGGTCGTTTGAACGGGTCGTAGCACAAAGGGGCGATTTTTTGGGCAGGGAGAAAAGAATGCCAAATGGGAGAGGTTTTGGGATATTTATAGGCCATTGAAGGGGGGAAAACGATAGAGAGGAAAGAAGACAAGAGAGGGGCACGTGTGGTAGGTCGCTGACCGCCAGTGGCAGGCCGATACAGGCCTGCAATATTGTAGGATCTGATTAGCCAGGGTAGAAGAAGAGGAAGGGGGAAGGGCATGCATGAGGAGAGAGAAGGGGCTCATTGGGTCAAAAATGATAGGAAAACGACAGGGGAGAGAGGGAAGATAGGCAAGCGGTGCAGTGGTAGCTGGTTAGTGATGGTAGGTTGGCTTGTGAGGCATTTCAGGGTCGTAGGTCTGCGCATGGCAAGGGGGGATAACAGGGAAGACGAAGGGTCAGCCAGTCTAAAAAAAAAAAAAAGGAGAACCAGCGGGTGAGCGATTCGAGGAAAAAAAAGAAACTGAACATAAGCTTAGGCCACATGAGAGGAAGGGATAGGGGAGGTTTTGGGCCGCAAGGGCTGGCCCAAATCAGGGAAGAAGAGGAAAAAGAAGAAAATGAGAAATGAGAGAAAGGAAAAAAAAAGGAAAAAGGAGGGGAAAAGGAGAAAGAAAAAAAAAGGAAAACAAAAAAATATTTGGGTTGAGGTATTTAGAACATTTTGGTATTTTTGAATATTTAAAATAATAATATTTTAATAAAATAGTAAATAAATTCCCCTTTTGGATTAATTTAGGATATTTTGAATACTTTTTCCTTAATTCCATTTTAATTAGTACAACACCCTAATTTGTCGTAATTAAATTATTTATTATTTTCCTCTTGATTTTTCCTTAACTACTTCCTCTTATTTTAATAAAATAATTTATTTATTTAATTTCCTTAATAATTCCTTATGTGGCCATAATTTCCTAAATTAAGATTTTGGAGTATTTCATCACTTCCCCCTTAAAGAATGACTCCATCCCCAAAGTCACATGCTAATTCCTAAGGTTAAGGCCAAGAAGTTCTAAGCGGATAAGGGCAAAACTATCATTAACAATTATACAACTACCCCCTTAAAAAAAGGAGTCTTCTTAGGGTTATCATATCTATAGTGAAGAGTTTCGGGTATGCCTTGTGCATATCCTTCTCAGCTTCCCAAGTAGCTTCTTTAGTCCCATGCCAGCTCCATAGAACTTCACTCATGCAGGTCTTCCATAGCTTGGTGTCAAGGATGCACATAGGTCACTCTTTATAGGTCAAAGAGTCATCTAGCTCTATCTCATCCGGTCGGATCACATGAGAGGGATCAACAATGTACTTTCGCAACTATGAAATATGGAACACATTGTGAACTCACGCCAATTCTGGAGGAAGAGCCAACTGATAAGCAACCTCTCCTACACGCTCTAAGATCTCAAAGGGGCCGATGTGCCTCGGGTTTTCCTTGCCCTTTCTGCCAAACCTCTACATGCCTTTTGTGGAGGGAACCCTCAACAATACCTTTTTCTGAGGCTCAAAATCACTATCCCAACGTCTCCGATCAGCATAACTCTTCTGTCTACTCTAGGCCGCTCTTATTCTGTCCTTGATTTGACAGACCTACCTAGTCATCTCTCCAATCATCTTATGCCCCAACACCACTATCTTGTTGATATCACTCTAGCACAAGGGAGTCCTACACTTTCGCTCGTATAAAGCCTCAAGGGGAACCATCCCTATTCTAGCATGGTAGTTGTGGTTGTACAAGAACTCTATCATATGTGGACGCTCCTCCTAATAACCCTAGAAATCCTCTAGGGCATGTATGTTCCACTTCATCTGTCTATCTGTGGCAGGATAGAAAGTTGTGCTCATCTTCAACTTTGTCCCCAGGACTTCCTGCAGCTTTCCCCAAAAATGAGAGAGAAACCTCAAATCCTTATCTAATACAATGTCCTATGGATCCCCGTGGCATCTGACCACAAACTTTGTGTAGGCACCCGCTAACCAATCCATACTTCATGTGGACTTCATCGGAATAAATAGGACCGACTTAGTCAATATGTCCACAACAACCTAAATGGTGTCACAACCGCTCTAAGTCCTTAGCAAACCACTGACAAAGTCCATGGAGATAGATTCCCACTTCCATCTTGGCACTTCTAAGGGCTGAAGTAGCCCTACAGATCTTCAATGCTCGATCTTAACCTTTTGACATATTAAACACCGGGACACAAACTCGGCTGCTTCTAGCTTCATGTGGAGCCACCAATGTACCTTCCCGAGTCCTTGTATAGCTTGTCTCCTCCTGGGTGGACTGAATAAGGGGTCTGATGCCCTTCTTCCATAATGTGACGCTTCAATTCTGGACATCTATGCGGTACACACCAGTGACCCTTGAACCAAAGGCTGCCATCCTCATGAATTCTGAACTCTTTTGCTTGGCCTTCCTATATCTTTCATTAGATCCTTTCAAGTTTGAAATCTCTGATCTGGCTGGCTCAGATCTCCTCAAATATGGTTGGAGTAAGTGTTAGGGCGATCATGCGGCCTCAAGGTCTTCTTGCGGAATCAGTTCAATCTTCAAGCCTGACAACTCTCCTATCACTAGATTAGCAACCATACAACAAAGTGCAGAACGCGAGGTCTTCCTACTCAAGGCATCTGCAACTATGTTGGCCTTACCCTCTTGGTAGGTCAACTCGATGTCGTAGTCCTTGATAAGTTTCAACCATCTCCTCTGCCTCATATTGAGCTCCTTCTAAGTGAAGATGTACTTGAGGCTCTTATGGTTTGTAAAGAACCTACACTTCGTCCCATATAAGTAGTGCCTCCAAATCTTTAAGGTGAACACCACGACAACTAACTCTAGGTCATGAGTAGGGTAATTATGTTCATGTTACTTCAACTATCAGGAGGCATTCTGCATCAACACACACCCAAGCCCATGCTTGGATGCATCATTGTAAACCTCAAACCCTTCTATACTATCTGGCAGAGTTAACACAGGTGCGGTGGTTAACCACATTTTTAGCTCTTGGAAGGCCCCCTCACAAGTCTCACCCATTGGAACTTCATAGACTTCTGTACGAGGTTGGTTAGTAGTCGGGAAAGCTTGGAGAAGTTTTACACAAATCTTCTGTAATACCCAGCCAAACCTAAAAACTTCGAACCTCTGTTATGTTCATGGGAGGATTCCACTCGGTGATGGCCACGATCTTGGCTAGGTCTACAACAACCCCCAGATGATACTATGTGTCCAAGGAAGGCCAATTCCTAAAGCTAAAATTTGTACTTCGAAAATTTTGTATATAAGCGATGCTCTCTTGGCAAACTCAAAATGGTGCGGAGGTGCTACTCATGCTCCTTGTTCCTTCGGGAGTACACCATGATGTCGTCAATGAATACCACCATGAATTGATCAAGGAAGGGTCTGAATATCCTCATCATCAAGTCCATGAAAACTATAGGTGCATTAGTGAGTCTAAATGACATCACTGTAAACTCGAAGTGTCAATACCGGGTCCGAAAGGTAGTCTTCATAATGTCAGCATCGGCGATCCTCAACTGATGGTACCTCTACCTTAGATCGATCTTGGAGAACACCGTGGCACACTTAAACTGGTCAAACAAATCATAAATTCTCAGGAACGGGTACCGATTCTTCACTATCAGCTGATTCAACCCTCGATAGTTAATGTAGAGATCAAGACTACCATCCTTCTTCTTCACGAACAAGACCGGTGCTCCCCAAGGTGACACACTCAGTCGGATGTACCTATGCTCCAATAGCTCTTCTAGTTGGGCCTTTAACTCCTTTAATTCAATTGGCACCATCTGGTAATGTGCCTTCATGACAGGCTCAGCTCCTAGCACCGACTCAATCTTGAAGTCGATCTCTCGAACTAGGGGCAAACTCGGTATTTCTTTTAGAAATACAATGAAGACTCTTTAAATACTAGGATGTTATCTAGAGCTGCTAGGTCCTCGTTCATCTCCTGCACACTGCACAATGATTGGGGATACCCCTTCAGGACCAACGCATGTAGAGTAACTATCGATACCACCTTGGAAGTGGACTTAGGTTGGGTCCTTCTATACAAAACCCTATTCCCCTTTGAGCCTAGCAAAATCACGCACTCCTGAGCGTAGTCAATAACAGTATGGTATCTCCCCAGCATGTTCATACCTAGAATCACGTTGAAGTCCTTTAAGTCCATCCCAACCAGATCTACTAAGAATTCTACCCTGCCTATGATTAAGGCCACATCTAAAAAAAACTGACTACACTCCACCTTATCACCCAATGGGAGCATCATAGACAATTCTATTCTAGTATAGGGTGACAACTGAGCCTTAGTAGTAAAAGTAGATGAAATAAAGGATAGGGTAGCACCTGAATCAAAAAGGACATACATCTGTAGAGAATGGATGGTGCACATACCCGTGATAACATCGAGCTATCATTCAACCTCCGCCTAACTAATCACATTCAAGTGTCTGCCTGTCTGGCCTCCCCTCTAAGGGAAGGGTCTAGATCCTTGAGTGCTTCCCTTAGCCTCCCGAACTAAGGTACCGGCTAGGGTAGGTGTTCGCTGGTAGTACTGTAGGAGTGCAGTCTGAAGATGCTATTGGTATGTCTGCTGTTGGGCATCAAGGATCCCCCCTATTGTGCCTATCGATACTGATACTGTTGGGAATGTGGTGGCCCCCAGCACTTGATCTATATGTGGCCCAACTTCCAACATTTCAAGCAGGTCACCCGCCTACCTCCACAGTTCCTACCCGGGTGGATCCAGCCACACTGTCTACAAGAGGATCCCTTTGGGGGTCCTAGCCTCTACTGTTATCTCTCAGCGGGGGTCTCATCGGTCCTCTTGACTGTGGTTAGGTCCTGCCTCCAAAACTCTGACCCTTGGGTTTCCTCTTCCCGAGGATAGTAGCCTACTCCTGGACTAAGGTGGTGACAATGCAAGCACACTCGTATAGGGTGGCCAAGTTGGTGAAAGACACTGCACCCATTATCTAGAGGATGCCGAAGTTTAGCCCCTACTCAAACTAGCACACCAATGTGGACTCGTTGGCAGTGATCCCTAGAGCAAATCGGAGCAGCTCGGTGAAGCGAGCATAGTACTGGTAGACCATGATCAATCCTTGGGTGACTACATGAACTCCTAGAGTTTTTCCCTCTTCAGGCTCTTGGGGTAGAATCTAGATCAAAGGGCGGTCTTGAATGCCTCCTAAGTCGCCGGAGGGTCATCTCGAGCACGATGCTCCACCCACCATGCATTTGCTATGCTTCTCAAGAAGAATGTAGCTATGCTGGGTTGCTGGGTTGGAGAATAGTCCACTGCCTCGAAGGTGCGATCCATGTCCAAGATCCACCCCTCGAGGACCATTGGGTCCTCCTCGATGGAGTAGGTCAGAGGGTGATGCCTAGTGATCCTCCCGAGACATCCTTAACCAATGCCCTCGGCGTGGTGGGGGTGCGGGGCAGGCACTAAGGGTTGGCGCTAAACAAACTTCATGAAGACCTCAAAGGCCTCCTCTAGATGCCCTACTCGGTTGTTCATCATCAACGGAAGTTGCAACAAAAAAGGTGATGTTAGAAGTGAATCTACTGGGTTGAAGCAATCATTTCACACTATTCCCCTTTTTTAGGAAATCCCTAATCTACCCTTTCATTCCTCACTATGGCCCGGACTCAGAGCTTTTAAAATGGAAAGGCCTTTTTGCGTTCAAAAACATTTTAAAATTCAGGAAAAACCTTAAAACTCAAAATTTGCTTTGAAAATATGCACGGTTACCAGAACCAAAGATCTGATACCAACTTGCAACACCCCCTAAAATCACTACTGAAAAATTTTATTTTATTAAAAAATACAGTGGAAGTAAAGAAAATAAAATTGTAAATTTTAGGGATATTATCATCGTGATCAGCACAAGCTCGGCCTTTAGCTAGTCTCACACTAGCCACAAGGCTAAAAAAAATTACCGTCAATCATGAGTCAAACTTAAAACAAGATCTCATAGAAGAACTAAATTGTTGATAATATAGAAATCAAAGTTTGCATAAAAGAGTTTACAATCTAAGAGTGCATAATTAAAATCCCCAAAGGGATAAAAGGTACAGTACGATAAAGCAGAATTGAAATAAACTGATATAAGGTAAAAAATAGAAAAAAGAAATTTGACCAAGTCACTCTCGGTCCCCAGGCTAACTCCAAGCTTAACTCTTAGCCTTGCCTGATATCTCATAAGTATCATAGGCATCAAAAATAGCATCTTGTACCTGCACAAATTCAGGTAGGCCCTCTGCTCATGGGAATGAGCAGCACCAATGAAACGGGTGGCCAGTACGCTACATACTAAGCAAGGTAACCATGCAACTAAGGCCAAACATAGAAGGTATATAACACAAGCATGATTATATAGACAACATACAAACAATATAAATAATAAAGGCCGAGCTATAGTCTGGATAAACTTATTCTTTAGATATCTAATCAATATACTCATTTCACACCACGCTCTTTATCAATCTATGTGAGTGTGGGAACCCCACTATTATAGACGGTGGATTAGAAAATGTACAGGGCATAACGCTCCTAACCACTATTATTGCCGGTAGATCGGTCTCCATGGCAAAGTGCTCCTAGCCACTATTATGCCGGTGGATCGGTCTGCCCCCTACTATCATGGTGTTTTGCTTAAATTACTTAGTGTATTTCCCATGACTTATTGTAACTTAGAGTTTGGTTTAATGAGCTTGGGATCCCCCACTATTATAGCTGGTGAATTAGAAATGTATGGGGCAAAATGCTCCTAACCACTATTATATGTTAGTAGATTGGTCACCAAGGCACCCCGACACCTGGCCACTATTATGTTGGTGGATCGGTCTGAGTCCAGCTAAATAATATTCTACTTTAAATGATTAGTGTCTTACTATGTCTTATTCAGTAAGTTTTCACCTTAGACATGCATGTCACAATCCATCTATTCTTATTCTCTCGAGAGGGCCCATCCCATATCTTGAGACTTTTGCACCTCCTAACACACCCTGACATCCTTTCCCTCTTCCACTTACTCATATTGGAATCCCAACTCCTAAGTATGTGGGTCAAGGCCCACTACCTTATGCCATCCAAGTCCATTCACTATCACCCCTAGGGTTTTCCCTTGAAACATTAATTGGACCTATGTGGCCCATCATTCCTTTGTCTCACCCAACCAAAGTCCCTTTTTCACCCGACGCATCATCTCACTTAGATTCAACCCCCATCGTTTCACTTCACTCCCAAATACATATATGACCATGAGACCTAGTTGGCCACTCAAAACCCTGGTACCTTTCTTTCCCATATGTCACATCTCCATTACTCACCTACCATCCTTTCTTTCCCATGACACCCATACTCACCCTACAGATGATATTCTTCCACTCTTATCCCATATTCCACTCACCCTCAATTATTTTTACTCTCACAACCTCCTCCAATTAGGGTTTTCCTCCCAAACCCTAGCCTCTTCCTTTGCACCCTCATACCAACATACATACTATCTTTCACCCAAGGACTCCAATCACCCCCAACAACTCTTTCTTTACCTTACCTACATCTCAAGTCAACTTTTCCCACATAAAGACCATCCCTATGCAAATTACATCCATCCCATGCAAACCCTAGAATTTCCCATGCAAGGTTCACTCCATTCTTTTATTTTGCTCATAATTTCCTTTTATTTGCCCCCTCATGGATCATGAGGTAATTAGGTAAATCTCATATCCCTTTTGTCAAATCACTTCCCTTTTCACCCCATATTATATTATTAAATATCCTAGCATGCATGTCCTAAAGGGTCACATCATATAACATCATTAACACAACATATATATATCATTCTACACATGCCATAAGGGAGTCTCATAAGCATACCTCAACTCCAAGTTACGCTACAAGTAAATAGTCATAATAATCATTAAGTACACAACATAACATAACACATGGCATACAAGGCACATAACACATACATAGCTGGTCTTAACTATATCCTTACCTAATACGACATCGGTCTTAGAGCACGCTCCTGATATATGGAATTTATATGTTATTTTCCTAAGTAAAAATGTCATTTATTCCTCATTATTTTTGTGACATTTAATCTTTTCTCAAGTTTTTCTCTTTTGAATAGATTTTGTAGGAAAAGAAAAAATTGAAGAAATTCAAGGAGAAATCAATAAAAAGAAAAAATGAAGCAAAGAACACATCAAGAGATATGGAATCAATGGAAGAAAAGACCATAAATGAAGAATATATATCAAAGGGAAGATTGTGTTGAAATTTCATGAAGAAATAATGAAGAACCAAGAAACACGGCCCCCCTGTATTTCCTAAACACGGCCCGTGTTTTTCTGTCAGCACACAAAATTTTAGCATTTAAAATATAGCATTTGGCCGAGAGTTCAAGGAAAAACATGGGGGTCCCATGTTTTCTAACACGGACCGTGTTTTTCTCAAATTCTATAACTGTTCGCACAAATTTTTCCCGATATATTTCTAAAGTCTAAACATTCAAAAGGGTGGTTCTGGGGAGTTCGAGGATAGGATTCTCTCTTTCTCTCTATACTCTCTATATACCACATGTAATTTGTAATTCCAATTCTCTTTCTCTCCATTGTATTCAATTAAACAATCAATACTCTACACTTCAATTTGATAAGTTCTTCTCCATTCCTCTTTTAATTGCAAGTTTTGATTTTTGAGTGAATGCAATTCAATTCTCTTTGTTGCATTATTATTTTTCTTATGTTTGGTGTTTCATTGTTAATGTATTTATAAGCATTGATGTTAATTATAGATTGTTGCATTTAATTGTGTGTTATTGCAATTATGTAGATAGTATAAGGTAGGAGGATTTGATGATGGAATTAGGGTTTCGGGTATGATAACGTAATTCGAATTCATGATTCTAGATGAAATTTAATTGAATTGATGGATGGAATTGAATGATCTCGCATCATAGATTAAGAATTTAAACTAATTAGACTGATCACCTATCTAGTTTAGATCTTAATCTATGCTAGAATAACAGAATTATTACGTAATTGTTAATTAACGTTTCCAAAGTAGCAAAAGATTAATTGTTAATCTTGTCCATTAATTCGTATGATTGCATGATCCAAGCTTATATGATTATGGTTATATTTGACTGATTTCCATTCCTAATGCTGCCATTAATTGAATCTTGCATTCTTAACCTAGGTTATTAATTGGTTAGGTGATAAATTGAGTGCTTATTCAATTTATTAGAATTGAGAGAAAGCAAAGAGATGAATTATTATGAGTTTCTACAGGTCAACGTTAAATCATTTAGAATCATTCTTTTCTCCATGAATATTTGATATCCTAATTTGATAATCAATACTTCCTATCCTTATTCATTAGTTAGTGACTACGGTGTTTTATTATTTATCCATAGTTTAGATTCTGATGATAGAAGTATATGTTATTGCATAATGAGGGTTTTTACATCGATTACAGAATTATTGATTATATACCATTTCTTGTGGGTTCGACTCCTTCTTGTCATATACTACGTATTTGGAAATTAGGATTTATTTATTAAATTTGTTGTGCATACGACAAAGCATCAAGTTTTTGAACTGCGCGGGCAGAGCCCACATGATTTCCAATCATGTCCGATAACCACTCCGGCACGTCCACATACATAGCTGGTCTTAACTATATCCTTACATAATACGACATCGGTCTTGGAGCAGGCTCCTAAGCCCCTTAGGATTTTAATTGGATTCACCTATGAGAGGGATATACTACAGGTTAACATCCCTCTTACCAAAATTATCATTATCTCCTACCTTACCTTTATCATAGCCTGCTGTTAGAGCTAATAATGATAATAGTAGTTTTGTAAGTAAAAGTAGGGTTATTAATCTTAAGGTAGCTAATCATGTTACTACTAATCAAAATAGGTCTTAGTAGATATATCAGTTCATGTTAAAGTATTTACTACAATATCTATATTATTAAAGATAATAGCTTAATATTACTACTACTACTACTACTACTAATAATTGTAGTTATAATACTAATAACAACCTAAATCTTAGTAATAATGATAATGATATTGGTAATACTAAATTAGTGACAATGATGATACTACTACTACTACTACTACTAATAATAATAATAATGCTAGTAGTGATAGTAATATTAGTGCTATAGGTAATATTAACAATAATGACAAAGTAATAATAATAGTGATATTAATAATAGTTCTAATCTTAGGAATAATACTAATAAGGGTCCTAATAATCATAATAGTAGTAACTTTAGTGATAATAAGGTTAAGGTTAAGGTTAACAATAGTGATAGTAATAATGATGATAATAATAATAATGATAGTAATAGTAAGAATAATAATAATAATGTTAAGAATAATACTAATCGAAATGGTCATAATAATATAATGATTCAAATATTTACAATAATAATAATAGTGATAATATACCAAAGTTAGCATTAATAATAATAATAATAATAATAATAATAATAACAACAACAACAACAACAAGGTTTCAACCATTAATAATAATAGTAGTAGTAGTAGTAATATTTTGAAGTTAGATTTAATAATAATAATGATAACATAATAATAATAATAATAATAATAATAATAATAATAATAATGATGATGATGATGATGATGATGATGATGATGATGATGATAATAATAATATTAAGAATAATAATATTAATACTAATAAAAATGATTAACACTTGCATAAATAAGGTTTAAGGGTTGTGGAGGTTAGGGTACTGGCTAGGGACAGTGGTGACCAGGTAGCACTGGTGGTGGCGCACGGCAGCAGCGGAGGAAGAAGAGAGGGTGGAAAGTTGGTTGTTTAGGATAGAAGAGGGGGAATGAGAGGGTGGTTTAGGTGGTGGTGGATGCCCTAGGTTGAGAGGGCTAGAATTGTGGTGGTAGTGCAGCTAAAAGGGCGGTGCAGGTAGTAGTTGGTGTGGTGGGCGAAGGTGGTGGAGAGGGAGGAAGGGAGAAGGAGAGGGAGGCAGGGGGAAAGGAAGGTAGTGGGAGGCAGGGGAGGTCCTACTGGTAATTTTGGGAGGTAGGGGGAGTGGTGCTTGCGGCGGAAACGGTGGTGGACGGCGGCGCAAAGGGTGGCAGTGGGTGAGAAGGGGTTTTGGACCGTGAGAGCTGGCCCAAATTGGGGAAGAAGAGGAAAAAGAAGAAAATGAGAAAGGAGAGAAAGGAAAGAAAAAGGAAAAAGAAGGAAAAAGTAAACAGGAAAAAAAGGGGGAAAAGAAAAATAGATGGGTTAGGGTATTTAGAACATTTTGGTATTTTTGAATATTTAAAATAATAATATTTTAATAAAATAATAAATAAATTCCCTTTTTGGATTAATTTAGGATATTTTGAATAAGTTTTCCTTAATTCCATTTTAATTAGTAAAACATCCTAATTTTTTCAATTAAATTATTTATTATTTTCTTCTTGATTTTTCCTTAATTACTTCCTCTTATTTTAATAAAATAATTTATTTAATTAATTTCCTTAATAATTCCTTATATGACCATAATTTCCTAAATTAGAGTTTTGGGGCATTTCACTTTTCCTTCTCTTCTCCCCCTAAGGCTAGTAAGATCCTTTCATCTAAATGATAGTCTAAGTACCTGCCTGTGAACAAATCACTATATTTGGGTTTGAGGTACTTTATGATATAATATGACTCATAACACATATAAATACCCAGCCTTCTTTGTGGCCCCATTTTATATTATTGTGGATGAGAAATAGGGACATATACTACACATCCCAACACTTTTAAATGAGAAATATTAGGCTCTCTACTAGAGATAAGGGGAATACTCATGACATCTAATTGGTCTAAGTCGAGTTAAATAAGTTCCTTAGCCTCATGTGGGAAACTTTGACCTCATCAACAAGGTTTGAGTTATCATCTACATCAACTTAATTAATGAATCTACTAAGCCATTTTGAGTTTGTTTAGGAGGCATGTAGCGCTCTACTATAATCCCAATTAATAAACAAAAGTTGTCAAAACTTTAGAATGTGAGTTCCCCTCAATTATCCAACCTGACTTTCTTAATTAGATGATTAAGAAAATGAGTCCTTAATTTAATTATTTAGGATAAAAGCCTTACAAATGCCACATACCTTATAGATAATAGGCTTATATGATACCATTCAGTAGATGTGTAGCCCAACACCATAAAATATCTTAATGGTCCACATGGCAATGTTATTGGTCCACATATATCTCCTTGGATGTATTCAAAGAACATAGTAGATTCTGCATTTACTTTTATTACTAATGGACTTTTTTTCAATTTACCTACAAACATGTCGTGCATGTTAGGTCACCCATAGAAAGAATATTCAAATTCTTTAATGGATTTCCATGTGAATGCTTAATGATTTTACGTATCATTATTTCACCTGGGTGACCAAGTATATCATACCATAGCGTAAACATTCTTTGTTCAACTACCTTTTGGGTAGTGACACTATAGGAATTAATGGGATGTATAAAAGTGTCATATAGCCTAAATATGCACACCAATATCTCTTCCAAAATTTTCTTTTGAATAGTTTTATACGACATCATGTAAAGAACCATATTTATAGATGATTTTTATGTGATATAAATTTTGTCGAATGTCTTTGAAACTAAACAAGTTCCTCTATGAATTAGTCAATAATAGGGAATTATTTATGTATAATATGGTACCTATAAGGATCAAAATAGAATATCTACAAGAGCTTTCTATGGGATTAGTAAGGCCAGAAATGATTACCACATTTGTGTTTCCCATTTGTAGAGTATGAAAGAGTATACTACTTTTGAGAATAGTATGAGTAGTGGCATTATCTACGAGACATAAATCTCTAGCATTCATCTTGAGATTATATCAATCCATTCTATTAAATTGTAAACATACATAATTAGAATCAACATACTCTTATTTATAATAAGAAAAATATATATCATGCATAAAATTGGAAGAGGAAGTAAACTAAAACATTATTATTGAAATGAAAGCACAATATAACATAAAAAATCTCTAATCAAACAAACAACTACTATCAGTAATATCATCAAAAGGGAAACTAATATTTGAGAGATCTATATCATGATCCATATTATCTAGAAGAAAATTAAATGTATCTAGATGGGTATTCTTGGAGCTTCTGGATTCCACGAGATTAGTCTACTTCTATTTTTCCTTTCATGGAGTCTTGGTATAATTTTACCAAGTGTGTGGGAGTACAACAAGCATGATCCCAATTCCTATAAGCTCTACACCTATGACAAGCACTTCCACCTAAATTTTTAGGCTTCTTTGTAGGATAATTGTTCATGGATTCCCCCCACCCCCTTTTTCTTATGAATATTTGAGTTGATCCAGGTATTGTTAAACCTATGACCACGGCCATGGCTAATGGGTGATAATTACCTTCTCTGTTACTATAGGAGACAACATTCACTTAAGGAAATATTGCATGAGTTTTAGGTGGTGGTGTTGAACTGGTGGATCATGCTTGATGGTTATTCAAGAGCAATTAGCTATTTTCCTCTACCAAAATCATATATGAGATGATATTTGTGTAATTTTTGAAATTATAATCTCCAAAATGTTGATGGAGGACTGTATTTTCAACATTAAAGGTAGAGGATCTTTTACAACATCTCATAATATGTGACACGTTGCCCACGTAGCCTCAACTTTGAGACAATTTTAAACATGTCTGAATTATACTCATTGACTATTTTATTATCCTACAGCCTCAAGTGTAACCACTCATATCAGGAACAAAGGAGGATAATTATTTTAAAGTGATCAAAACGATCTTTAAGACTCTTCCAATGTTCTTATGGACTCTGAATAATTAGATATTAGTTTTTAACACTCTCATTTAGATGATGGCGTAGCAAAATCATTACTTTTACATTGTCTTGTTCAGATGCATTGGAGCTTTTTTTCACATGTTCACCTAAACCAAAAATGGCTAAGTGGAGCTCTGCATCTAAGACAAAGGAAAAATAATTATTTTCAATCATGTCTAGTTTTGTGAATTCCAACTTTGTAAGATTAGTCATTTTTTGTCTTTTTTTCTTTTTCTCAACTACATAAATAAAGAGAAAAATATTAACAATAAGAAATAAAAATTAAAAATGTATTAAATTAATAGAAAATAAATTTTAGAATAATAAAATGCTTATAAATAAAATAGTTGGTCGAGAGTTCCATACCTCTACGGATATTCGTGCAATCACCCAATCGTACTTTAGGTAAGAGGGAAAAATTATCCACATACGGTGGCCCTCCATTAGCTTCAAGTAATGGAGGTTTGTACATATTAGATTATATAACCACATTGAGTGGTTCTCCTATCAACTTTTAGTGATGGAGGTATGTATACGGTTGTGAGCGATGAGACCATCAATCCATCCTATTTCTTATGTATGTTGTGATAAGTAATGAGAAAGCTATTTTGTCACCCTTTTTTCCTTTTTTTCGGTAATATCATTTATAGAAAAAATATTTGTGATAAAATAAATTTAATGAAAATAAAATGTGCCTTATACACTAAAGGAAAAATTGCACACTAAAGCATGTAAACAATATCATCATGCTTGCATAAGATGCTATAACGATATAGAAAATATAAATAAACAAAACATATTATATATTCTCCAAAACCGAAAAAAGGTTAAAAAAAACCATGACCACAAATATAGCATGTCATAAGAATATTAAAAAGGGGAAATGAGAAATAGATTTCATCTTGTAAATATAGAAATCAAATGAAACATACAAAATAGAGAAAAAGATAAGCATGCATAAATATAGCAATAGTCATATCACTCAAATATTTCAATTGAGTTCATGCCTCATAATGCTAAATGAATATTAACTCAAATATTACCTCATAATTGAGTTAGTAACCAAATGAATATTAAGTAGAGAACTTATTCTTATTCAAAGGCAGTTATTGTTGATAACGTGTAACACAATAAGATAAAAGTACATAACATACTAAAAGAAATATTAGAAGGTATAAGATGAAAAGGAGAATATAGTTCTACGTTCTTCTCATTTCATAATTCAATTATTTATAATATAAGAAAAGGGAGTGAAAAGTGAGGAGTTATAACATATATTATTACAAAATTATGAGTGAGGTAAATATGAGTGATTATAAGAGATTTATGGTACATTATGGAGATAATAAAGAGCTTTGGGAAAGTTTTATAATCACCTTTATCCAACATATATTTAATTTTAATCCTTATAGACCCAAATTAATGTATACATATGTATACATTAATATGCATATAATTTCTTGGTTAAATAGAATTAAAACAACCAAAATCACTAAACAAAGCCATTAGGCTTAGAGTCAATAAATAACCAAACATGTTTCATGCTTAACATTATAAAATCTTAATCATATTTTATAAGTAATTTAATCACCACTTAAGCATTTAAACATCACCCCATTATCATATAACAATAATAAAATAATAATCATATAGCAAGAGTAAACTTTCAAACAAGGTCAAAAGAGCAAAACTTGTTATTGGAATAGAGCCTTCAACGTGAACTATGTGACACTTCTTATGGTTTTGGCCATAACACTTTACATAGTTAATGAAATCAAGATCCAAAAATTTCACAATAAAATAGACACACTAAGATTTTATATGATACATTAAACATGCCTAAACTACAACCAATTGTTTCTAGTTTTTCATTTCAACAAAAGGAAAATTTTTAAGATTTAAAACTAGTATGCTTCACATAAAATCATAAGGAAACATATTTCATACATACAACACTTAAAATATATAATAATACTTTCTTAATATAAATTCAAGAACATGCTTAGAAATTAAATAATACAATAATTTTGTACATAAAAAGATACTTTTAAAGATCAAACTACTTTATCCAAAATTCAAGCTTCCAAGCATAGATGAAAATGAACTATTGGCACCACCACCTATGAAACTTGAACACATGCAATGAAAAGATTATAGAACTTAAGAAAAATATCATAAATATGAAAAAAATGAATATATTAAAGGGGAAGAAAATATAAACCATTAGTCTTTAAAATGAAGAGCTTAGCCAATGAAATCAATATATATATATATATATATATATATATATATGTATATATAAGAAGATTATAATGGCCTTGGCACAATAGAAAATTGAAAGCACAAAGAGAGAGCAAAGAGGGGAGAAAACACCTAGCAAAAATATGGAAAATGAAGACCTATGAGTTATTGGTGTGTAAGATTAAAATCTAACACAAATCCCTCCCTCACACTCTAATTTTGGCACAAAACATAGGAAAAGGAAGGGGTTAACTTAGCTTGCAACACACTTAACTCAAAGGATGAATAGAAGAGGCGTCGATTTGTAAGGGTGTAGATGGGTAGAGTGGAAAATGTAATTTTATGCAATATTATAGTTAAATGAATCAAGTGCAAGCCAATATATGATATAGGTAAGTTAAGGTTAGTGAAACATGGTCAAAAGGTTGACCACAAGGTTTTTAGATAATTTAATTAGGTCTAAAGTCAATTAAAAAGGGATTTATTGAGAAAAATATCAAATAAATTCCAAAAATTAGAAAATTTTAGAGAAAAGTGTAGATTGATTTCATGAATCCAATAATATATAAAAATAATTGGATCCCAAATGAATAAAAATGAATATATATATATATATATATATATATAATTGCATAAATAATTTTTTTTTACTATTTAATAAAATAAACATTGAAATGTTCATATTTGGAAATGATGAGATGATCAACAAAGTTAGAATATTTAGAATGATATATGTGCCTAATCAATTAAGGTAATTAGAGTTAGAGAACTAGTGTATTAAAACTATGGTCATTTCTTATGCTAATTTTTGAATTTTTGATGTATAGTTAGAAAGTTAATAGTAGACATAAATGAAGGGTTATCTACTATAGAATATTGAAAAATAAAGGTTAAAAGGGAAATTTCTAGAACCTCTAGTTATATTTTATATTTTATAAAAACTCAAGGTTGTTTGATTCAATTTATTACAAATTATTAGAATGTAGGATTTCATGAAATTACACTTTTTTTCTTTGGAAAAATGCACCTAACACTCCTAGGTATTTGTGAAGAATACAATATGACCATAAGTTTTTGAAAATTTACATATTTTTACACTAGATAACCCACAAACTATTTCAACCATTAAATTTATAATAGTCAATTAATAATTAAAAAATTAGCCTATGAAATGACCATAAGACCTTTACTTACACTACTTTGATTTCCTTCCATTTAAAGGAGCATATGAAATGATGAAAATACCATTTTTCATCTTCATTAAAGAGAAATAACTATAATGATTTCAATTTTTTATGAAAAGAAAAGGTTTCCCCTTTTTACTTGTTAAAATTATAAGGGATTATATAGCATATAACCCTAATTTTAGATATAATATATAATATAACCCTAAGTTTTGGAAAAATATCGCATAACCTTGAGTTTATACCTAATAGACAATATGACCTCGAGTTTATACTTTCATGCATAATATGTCTTTTTGTCTACACATTTAGGGCTATGGGGTATCAATCCCAAAAAGGTTAGGAAGATTATTTGGTATACAATTGTAAAAAATTAAGGTTATATGGCGTGTAACTATCAAAAATCAAGGTTATATGGTGCGCTTCTAATAAATTTAGGCCAAAATTTAGTGTTCTATAATGCATTTTCCCATAGTTGTTTTTATAATAAATGTTAAATTAATATAAGTTTACAAATTATTTTAAATATCATTTTTTACTTATATTTTTGAGGATTAATAAAAACAACATTGATAATTATTAAAACATACTAAGCCAATAATATATTTATTTAATATTACATAAATATTATAATAGAATGAAAATATAATATACTTTTTTCTTCAATTAATTATGCTTGAATTTTTTTTAAATTACCATTGCATATTCATTTTAACTAAAAAACACAGTTGTTGAGTTCATTATCATTGTGTAATGTTAAGAGAAACACCTAAACATTATTGTTGGCATCTTCCTCATGTGTAATAGCCTATAAATTTGGGTCTTATTATGTGTAGATACTTGTATTTAATATTTATTTAATAAATGTTTAGGAAAAAGGGTGGAGTGTTGGGAAACACTCAACTGACTCTAGATGTTAGTCAATGTGCACAGTGTTTATTTAGGGTTCTAATCGATGAATAATTGATTAATTGATGTAGTATACCAGCCAATTGATTATTAGGCTGAAATGAATTTTTCCACTAGTTTGAATTTAAAATTTTACCAAATAACTTGGGTGTTTAATTATTATGTTATGATTAGCTTCAAAATATTTGTCTAAGTTTTTTGAACCATTTAAACCTTTATTACCTCACAAAGATCAAATTTGAGGGGTGATGTTTCCAAATTAGTGAAAGGTGACAACATCACCTTTGTCTCCATCTTCTTCCACCTTCCTTCTTTTTGTGTATATTTGAGTACATTAATCTCATCCCTAAGAACCCTCTACCCTAAAAGGTCCTATCCAAATCCCTTTTTCACCATTTCTTCTCTTATGTACTTGAAGTTTTGAGGTGCAAGCCTTGGAATCTCCTAGCACCACCATTTCAGTTCTTTGACTAAAATTAGATTGGTTTCCTCACCAATAGGCACCATGTAACCTAATTTGGGATGGGGATAAAAATTACTTATAACCGTGACCTTCACTTCCCACTTAAAAACCACAACATGAATTCTAATTTCACTCTATTCCTTTTGTGCTCCCAAAACTACCATAAATACAATACAACACCCATTCTCCTTATCCTCTTGTCTCCAAGTTTCTCTCCTTTTATCCCTTCTTATGATCCTATACTTAGTCCTACTTTTTTTTCTTAATCAAAAAAGGATTAATTAGGAAAGCATTTTCATCCCATGCTCTCTATTTTGGTGGAAAGGTTAAGTATTTTCATATGTTTTCTCTAATTTATCTAACTTCATTAATTAATGATTACCTTAAATTTCCATAAAAAAAAAACCTTACCGGTATTCCAATTGAATATTCAAGCTTTAGGTAACAAAATCAACACCTAAAAGTAGTATAAAAACTTATCATATTAGAGATGAGAAACCAAAGCATAAAACTTTATAAAATTTAATTAATGAAATACTTAACTTAAAATAGTATTATACCTTAAAATCATTAACCAAATAAACCAAGAAATGCAGCAAATCATACTGCTCATGCAACATGAGCTGCATGCAAAGAAATGAGGGAGAGGGTCTCAAAATGGTAAGAAAAGGAGGAGGAAGTGGTATTTTTTGGTTAGGGTTTTGGGGCTAGGAAAGAGGGTAGATGGGGGAGGATTTAGGGTCAGGGAAGGGTGAAGGGATGAAGAGGGGGTGTAGGTGGTGGTCGGGGATGGGTTGTTGGCGGCCAAGGGCGGCGGAAGTGGCGGTGGCAAGGCAGCAAATGGGGTTGTCGAGGTGGGCGTGGCCGAGAAGGAAAAAAAGGGAGGGGCTGAAAGGGTTGGTTTTGGCTAAAGGAAGTGTGGGGGTGGTAGAAGAGGTTTCAGGGAGTGGTTTGGTGGCCCAGGTGGTGGCAGAGGCGGCAGTGAGCGGAGGGGTTGTAGGGAGGTTTCCGAGAAGGGAGAAAAATGAGAGAAAAAGAAGAGAGGAGGAAGAAGGGAGTTGTAGGGGCTCAAGGGGGTGTTGTGGTGGTGTAGGGCTGAGGTAGAGGGTGGGAGAGAGCGGTGAAGGGGGTTGGTGTGGCGGTGGAAGAGGCGGAGGGTGGCGGTGGTGCAAAAACAGGGGTAAAAATGGTGAAGGGGAAGAAAGGGAGAGGAAAGGGATCGGGAAAGGGTAGAGTGTTCAAAAATGGGGTAGGGGGAGTTATTGGAGAGAAGAAAAAGAAGAGGGAGGAGAGGGGAGTAGGTGTGGCCGATTGAGTGGCAACAAAGTGGCAGGGGACAGTCGGGTGGCAGGGAGAGGAAGGGGAGAAGAGGGAAAATAAAAGGGGCATATGGTGGGGGTGCAGGGCTTGTTTGGGTCCAAAAAGGGAAGAAAAGGATGGGGGAGAGAGAGGGAGTGGTAGGGAGGCAGGTGGAGGTCGAGAATGACAGTTGTAGGTGGTAGCCAGCATGCTAGAGTAGGTCGGTCAGTCGGGCGTAGAAGAAGAAGAAGAAAGAAAGGGAGAGGGAGGAAGTAGGCCGAGTGTGGGAGGGGAGAAAGAATGGGTCAGTCCGGCCCAGGAGAGAAGGAAGGAAAAAAGAGGAAGAGGGGACCTAGGCTGCGATGCAGGCAGGGAAGGAAGGGAGGGAGAGGGGGAAATGGGCCAGTGGCCCAGTCGCGCAGGGGAGGGGAAGATAGGCCTGTGTTATAACACCCCAAAATTCACTATTTTTTTTTTAAAGAGGAAGAATTTAAAATTTAAAACTTGTGAATTCTAGGGATGTTACAACCACACTTAGTACCAGACCGGTTCTCTCCAGTCGTTTTAGTACCAAGTGCTAAGGCTAAGAAAAGAATATCGTTAAACTTAAACCAAGAGTTTATAACATCAAGGATCCGAGTACACGTACAAGAATCGTAAATCAGAGTACATGGTTAAAATTCCAAAAAGGAGAAATAAAACTTTCATAATATAAAAGTTTCATATAGAATATTCAATACAAAGTAGTCACTCATAAAAGGGAAAAATCTAATACAAAAAGAATAATAGAAGTAAACAAGATAACAAGAAGAGTGAATCTGGCCACACTACTCTCGATCTTGGAACCAAATATATGCTCAACACTCAACTTCGCCTGATGTCTCGCCCACCTACACAAAGTCAGAAGGGCCTTCTGCTCGTGGGAATGAGCAGCACCCATGAAAAGGGTGATTAGTATGCTACATACTGAGTAAGGTAACCGTACACTAAGGCCAACATATAAAATCACATAAATAATGCAGAAGAAATAAAGGAGCATATAGTCCATCATGATAACATAATATAGTATAATCATTCGGGTAAATACATAAAGGCCCATTATAATCCTAATTAATTACTTAATTAATCTCTAATCGGAAATCAAATCACACCATGCTTTTTATCAAATCCATGCGAGTACGGGAACCCCACTATTATAGCCGGTGGACCAGATACACACAGGGCACATAGCTCCTGACCACTATTATTACTGGTGGACCGAAAACATATAGGGCATAAAGCTCCCGACCACTATTATTGCTGATGGATCGGAAACACATAGGACATAAAGCTCATGACCACTGTTATTCGCCAGTGGACTGGTCTGGCCCCGACTCCCATAGTGTTCCACTGTAAGTACTTAATGTCTTTCCCATTTCTTAGCACAAATATGTTCGTTTTTTTTAGCACGGAATCCCCCACTATTATAGCGGTGGACCAAAAACACATAGGTACAAAGCTTAACCACTATTATTCGCCAGTGGACCGGTCACATATAGGACATCATGCCCTAACCACTATTATTCGCCAGTGGATCAGTCTAGGCCCGGCTCAATAATCTTCCACTTTAAATGATTAATGTATTACGGTGTCTTATTCAGAAACTTTACCTTAGACATGCATAAATTGCTCCCTTTACACTTATCCTCTGACTGACCCGTACCACATCATGATAACCATGCACCTTCTATCTTACCCAACAACCATTCCTCTATACTCAAACTCACAATATAACTCCAACACCAAAATATGTGGGTCAAGGCCCACTACTACACACCTCTAAGTCCACTTACTTCCTTACTTTAGGGTTTTCCCCAAAAACCCTAATTTAGGCCTAAGTATCCCATCCTACTCCACCTCATACAACCCAAATCGTTTTAACACTCCATACGTCACAACTCATAGATTTCACCCTTATTATTACACTTTAATCATCAAGTACACGTGCTACCATAAAAACCCTAAGTAGCCACACCAAACCCTAACTGTCCACACCAAACCCTAGCTCGGTCTCCTACGTACCCTTATATTGCTCCACGTACTATTTTCCATCCAAAGTGTTCAAACACCCAAACAACACTTACATTACCTTCCTCACATCCCAAATCAACGTTCCATACGTAAATTTTACTCCCATACAGACTTTACACATCCCATGCAACCTTTCAAACTTTTCATGCAAACCCTAAACTTCCATGTGAAACCCTAGATTCAACCGTGCAAACCCTAGATTCAATCCATACAACACCATAGAATCTGCCATGTAAAACCCTAAGTCCATCCATACCAAACCTAGTTTAGATTCTCCCATGCAACACCATAAAATCTACTATGCAAACCCCAAGTTCATCTATACAAATCCCTAGTTTAGATTCTCCCATGCAACATCATAAAATCTACCATGCAAAACCTTAGATTCTCCCATACGAAACCCTAGATTCAATCCATACAACACCATAGAATCTGCCATGTAAAATCCTAAGTCCATCCATACCAACCCTAATTTAGATTCTCCCATGCAACACCATAAAATCTAATATGCAAAACCCCAAGTTCATCTATACAAATCCCTAGTTTAGATTCTCCCATGCAACACCATAAAATCTGCCATGCAAAACCTTAGATTCTCCTATACAAAACCCTAGATTCTCTCATGTAAAACTATAGACTCTCCCATTCCTTCATTTTACTTTCACCCCTATTCTTCTTCCATTGATGGATCATTAACATTTTTAGGTTAACTCACATCCCTTGGTCAACTCATTTCTTTTTGGTTAACTTACTCCCCTTTGGTGAACTTATTTCCCATTTTCCATTTTCAACCTTTTTTCCAGACAATACCACTTTTATACATCCTCATATGCATGTCTAAAGGGTCACAAATCAATCATCACTTACCACAATATTTCAGCATATACACATAGTACGCATGCCATATAATAATACAGGAACATACTTCAACTCCACGTCATACCGCATATGAAATAATTATAATGATAAATATTTGATGCATAACATATATAGCATATAATGTACATCAACACACATAAGTCCTTTGTAACACCCTTACCTAAAATGACACCGGTCTTAGAGCACGCTCCTACGCATCCTTAGAGCTTTTGACTAGTCTCACCTATATGAGGGAAAAGCTAAAGATTAGATTCCCTCCTACCAAAAATACTATTATCCCTAATTTATTCTAAAAATAGGTTTTAAATAAAATAATAACATATTAATAATAATGACATTAACTAATTACTAACTTTGTTAAAGATATAAGAATTAATAGTAATATTGCAAAAGTTGATAATATAAGGGTTTGAAGACTTAATTCTAATAATAATAATAATGGAAATGAAAATAATACAAATAATAACAATAATGATAATAATAACAATAATAATAACCATAATAATAATAAAAATAATAATAATAAGGGCATTGCTAAAAAATAAAGTGAAATAAGGGCTTCGGCCCCTTTACCAAAATAATAATAATGATAATAATAATAATACGAAAAATAATAATAGAAATAGAAATAAAATTAATGATAAAAACCATAATAATATTGAAAAATAATAATAATAATCATAACGGTAATAATAATACTAAAAAATACTAATAATAATATTAATATTATTTAAAACGGATAGTGAGATAAGGGCTTCAACCCTTCACCAAAATAATGCTAATAATATCATTAAGACATTATTAATAAAAATAGTAATAATAATAGTAATGAAATAATAATAATAATAATAATAATAATAATAATAATATAATAATATAATATAATAATAATAATAATAATGATGATGATGATGATGATGATGATGATGATGATGATGATGATGATGATGATGATGATGATGATGATGATAAAATAACCTAAACTGAGAGTAACATAAATTAGGGTTTTCGACCCTACTTCGAAATAGTAAAAATACCATTAGTGATAATAACAATAATACATATTACTTATAATAATAATAATAATAATAATAATAATAATAATAATAGTAATAATAATAATAATAATAGTAATAATAATAATAATCACATAACAATAATAATGATAATAATATCAAAACTATTAGTAAAATAGTTGTAATAATAATAATAATAATAATTTTGAAATAGTAATAATAATAATAATAATAATAAGAATAATAACATTAATAAATAAAATCAAACTCATAGTAATACTAATAATTTTAATAATACTAATACTAATAATTTACTCAGCCAAATAGGGTCAGCCCTAATAAGAAATAATAATACTAATAATATTGAACTTAATAATAATAATAATAATAATAATAATAATAATAATAATAATAATAATAATAATTGAATAATATTCTAAAATTGAAATAAAATAAAATAAACTTAATTAAATAGGGAAAAAGGATTGATAGGGTTTAGGGTTCAACCTTAGGCTGGTGGTGATAGGCGGTATAGGCAATGGTTGGTGTATGTCGGTGGCAGTGGTGGTCGAATGGGGAAGAAGAATAGAAAGAGAGGATGAGAGAGAGGAAGAGGAATAGAAAGGTAGAGGAAGGTAGGGGTGCTCTACAGAACAGTTTGGGAGGTGAAAGGGGCAGTGGAAGCGACGAAAGTGGTGGCGGACGATGGTGCGAAGGGTGGTAAAGGCAGAGAATAGGTTGATTAATGATAAGTTCATATTTTGACACATTTTATACCCTTATAATCTTAGGTTTTAGTATTATTTTTAACTAATATAGGTGAATAATTATGATTTTATGCTTAAGTGATAATAATTGCACAAATGTTATTATTTAAGCTAAAATGATATAAATTAAGTAAATTTAGAATAAAATATTATTTATTAATATTTATTTAATTTTATTTTGTAGGTTTTGTTTTTGAATAAAAGAAAAAAAAATTGGACCTTTGGACCAACGACCAAGGCCGAAGGCCTAAAGGCCAGGGAACGAAGCAGCGGCGAGGAACCAAACGAGCCGCACGGACTCAATAAAAGAACAAAAGAAAATAAAACGAGGGCTGACATGGAGAGCTGCGGCGACAGACGTGGAAAGAAAAAAAGCAAGGAGTGGGTCGCACAAAAAGATATAAAGAGACAAAGCTGCAGAAGAAAGAGTGACACTGAACGCAGAGGGGGCAGTAGGGCAGTAGAGCCGCATTAATTAAGAGAGAGGGGAGTAAGTAGGCTGTCTCAGCCGTTAGGCTCTAACATGAGGAACAACCGCACGAAGGGAGAGAGCATGAGGAGGCTCGGCCTAAGGCTGGGAAAAGGACGAACAGAGCTGCACAGACTTCTAGATGTTAGGAGCGACAGTAGAGGAGTGCGGCAAGAACGGAAGGAGAGGCACGTCAGCCGTCAGCCGAGAAAGAGAAAAAAAGAAATAATTTTTCACGAAAATTCATGATCGAGAAGGAAGAAAATTAGAAAAAGTTCGATACCGGTATAATTTATTTCAGATAAAATTAATTTTTATCTCAATAAATTCTTGATATTTTATCTACAATTAATTTCGGTTATTTCTTTCTCTTGTTTTAAATTATATTTTAGATAAATATTTCCGTGTAATTAATTCTATAATTATGGCTGGCTGATTATTTGTTGTTAGGGAATAAATTGAAACCCTGGATTAGGGTTTGAGATATAATTTTATTTTCTTTATTTCGTGAGATTGTTTCTTGACTCTATTTTAATTGCTATCGTTTATATATATATAATTCTGTCAAGTATAATTTATTTGGTTCATGCCTTGTTCTGGTTTCCTCATAAGTGATAGTATGTAGGATTATTTGTTTGCTAGGTGGCCATCTAAATATACTAGAATTTATATGTATAAATTGCAGCTAGGTTAGATAACAATTCACCTAATAGTTTTGTGATTCTAATCGAAGTAGTAAAACGTTTTGATACGTGTGGGTCAAGGAAAGGAAATACAGCTAGCCATGCGTTGTGTACTAGTTTGGGTACTTAGATTGATAGCCTTCCAATTACACTTAATGCATTAAATCTAGTGAAATATAGGAGCCGCTTGTTTCTTCTATACTGCTAGTATTTAATAGGGTTAATATTGGCACGTTGTTGTATTAATTAATTAAGGGAAGTAATATAAGGTGTATGGACCTGTGTTTGGTGTACAACTTGATCGATCTCATTCTCACGATTAAATATTGACTTAGAAATTAATATTATATTTCGACCTAATCTAGTGGTGGATTTTGATTTTCCTAGCATCTTTATCATATCCGTGGTTTCCTATTAATTTTATTGTTATTAGTTTACTTTATTTTATTTACTCCTTTTATTATTATTTTTATGACCCCCATTAGTATTTTTCTTATTTATTTATTTTTTTGTTATTATTTAGGATTTTTTATTTTCAAGCTAGTTAAAATAGAGGTGAGCCCTCTTAATCCCTAGTCTAGAGCGATACCCTTATTTACCAGTACTACAATTGACAATAAGAAGGTTTAAATTGCGTGCTCTACAGAACAGTTTGGGAGGTGAAAAGGGCAGTGGAAGCGACGGAAGTGGTGGCGGACGGTGACGCGAAGGGTGGTAGGGGTAGATAATAGGTTGATTAAGAAGAGAATTTTGCAAGGTCAGGGTGGCTTGTGCAGGAAGAATCAAGGGAGGGGGAAGATAAAGTTGAGTAGAGGACGATGTAGGGAAGGCTTAGGTGGGTGGAGTGGGTGGCATGGTTGGCCAAAAGCGGCGAGGCTGGAGTTTGAAATGGAGGCGGCGCACAAAGTAGGTTTTCTAGGTAGGCAACCAAAGCTCGATTCATGGCTTAGTCTGGGGGTATTTATAGGGTTTAAATGAGAGGGTGAGGTCTACCGAATGATGAGGGAATAGGGCAAGTGGGGTTAGGGTTCGCCACGCGGTGTCTTTGCCAGCGAAAATCTAGGTCGTGGTAGGGAAGTAGCTGGCTGGGAGAAGGGGAAACGTGTGAGGAGAGGGAAGAGTTGGTTGGGTCCAAATGGGCTGCGAGTCGGCAGGGGAGAGGGAGGAGAGATTGGCAGGATCAACAGTGTGGTCAGTGGCAGAAATACCGGCTAAGTAAGGGTAAGAAAATCGTAGGCTACGACGGCTGGGAAGGGAGGAAGGAAGAAGAAAAAAGAAAGGCTTGGACTGGCTATCCGCGAAAGAAAAAGAAAGAAGGGGAGACCGGCCAGGTGACGGGGGAAAGATTTATAAAAATGCGGCATTCCGATCTTTGGCCGCGCAGAAGGAAGAAGAAAGAAACGAGCAGCGGTAGGAGGAGAAATGGGTCGCGGGAAGGAGAAAAAGAAAGAGGAGGATTGGGCCACGGACAGGCTCAATCCGGGTAAGGAGGAAGAAAAAGAAAAGAAAAGGAAAGAAAAAGGAAAGAAAAAGGAAAGAAAAAAGAAAGAAAGAAAAGGAAAAATGAAAAAGGGAAAAAGAAAAATAGTGGGTTGGGTTGATTAAATTAATTTAAATATTTTGGATATTTAAAAATAATGATATTTAAATAAAATAATATTTAATTTCCTTTTTAGGCTAATTTAGTGTTTTTTTAGAAGATTTTTCATAAATTCCGTTTTAATTAACAAATCAATCTAATTTTCTCCAATTAAATTATTTATAAAATTCCTATTAATTTGACCCTATTTATTCCTCTTATTTAAATAAAACAATTTATTTAATTAATATCCAAAATAACATCCTTTGATTAGTTAAAATACCCAAAATTCTTCCAAATTAAATATTTATAAATTTCTTTCTTGATTTATCATAATTAATTCCCTTTTATTTTAATAAAAATAATGTATTTAATTAATTTTTCTAATAAAACCTTATTTAACTATAATTTTTAAAATATGAATCTTCGGGGCATTTCATGTGCGGGCGGCTTGAAGGGAGAAAAAAAAGGAAAAAGAAAGAAAGGAGGAAAAAGGAGAAGGAAAATAAAAGGAAAAATAGGGAAATTATAATAATTTAATTTATAAAATAATTGAGGGTAATATTTTTGTGTAATAAATTTATTTAATAATTTAATTTAATATGATTAAATATATGAGTTTAGAAAGATAATTTTAGTAAAATATTGGTTTGGAAAATTATTTAAATAAAATGAGTATGATAAAATAATAAAATATTTATTTAATTTATTAAATATTCCTACTCAATTTTATATACTCAAAAATATATAAAATAATTAAATTAAATAATTTTAAAAGCTAATTTTTCCCAAATAAGAGCTATTTATTTTTGTATAGGTTTTTAAATTTTTAGGATATCCCCAAAGTTTATCATGTTGATGGCTTATCTCAATTAAGTGGAAAAATGTTTTGTCATTGACAATTAGCATAAATAAATATAAAACTATATGAGTCTAAACTTATAATAAGTGTAGTAATAATATCCTACATTTATAAGATTTAGCTACTACATTCTTTCTTTTTTTTTTAAAAAAAAAAAGAAAATTTTTTAGTCTCGAAAATGGGGGTGTTACAATAATATTCTTACTTATACTACTTGCATTTCCTTCCATATAAATGGCCTTATGACCTGATGAAAACATCTTTACACTAAAAATATTTCTTTTTAACTCCATTTCTTCACCCATATTTATTTTTGTATTTTTTTGTAAATAGAAATACATAATCTCCAAAGTTTATGTTATCAACTTTCAGATAGTTCATCTATTTTGTTAAAAAAAAGTTGAGGGAAATGACCAGACATGCTTTTTCTTTATCACCTTTTCTCCTTTTCCTAGGTCATTTTCCCTCTTAACTTTAAGTCAAATTACCTAAAATGACCCTAAATAATTAGGACGAATTTCCTCATCTACTCATTTATACAAAAAAATGGGCCTTAGAAATTATCAAAAATAAATAAAATCTAAAATTGTGTAAATATGTAAAAAATTCCAAAAATAAATTCAAATATGCCTTCAAATTATTCAAAAACATTTTCAAATCCTATGAAAAGATCCAAAATTTTATAGAAAAATTATAAAAATTCTAAGTTTAAAGAATTCAAATAATATTTATAATTATCTTAAAATACTACAAAATTAGCCATAAATGTATAAAAAATATCAAATTTTATAATAAAAATTTCTTAAGAACTATCAAGATAATATAAAAGGTTCATGAAGTTGAAATAACAAAAACACATATGCACTAGATAACTTTAGTGATTTCAATAGCCATTTTTCTTGTATAATTTAACACAAAAAAGCATTCCAATGATTATGATGAAAGTGGTATGGAAAAAACTACCCATTGCACTTGGTAACCCTAACACTTTAGGTATTGATATTTCATGAATAAAGTAAAATGAAGGAAATACCCTTTGCACTAAATACTCCTTTTCTAAACTATTAAATTTTTTTTTTAAGCAAAGGGTATTTCCCTTTGGTTTATTCAAGAAAGTTTTGTACTTAAAATGTAGGGTTATATAGTGCAAAAAGTATTTTTGTCATTTTAATTTCATTGAAACCAATGTAAATATTTTTTTGTCATTTTTAATTATTCAAGAAAATAAAATTTTCAAAGAACTAGGGTGAAAAGAGTATTTTTGTTATTTCAAATTCATGACATTTTTATTTATCTCAATCTTTTTTTTATATAAAATTTTATAAGTTTTATACATTCATAAAAAATTTATAATATTTTAATAAAATCATATAAATTTAATTTTAAATTGTAAATTAAAAAAATTCATGAATTTTTCAAAAAATTTGGACTATTTTTATAGAATTTGAAGGAATTTTTTAAAGAATTTTGAGTTATTTTCCATATTTATTAAATTTTTATAAATTCTAATAAATAAAAGGAAAAGTTTTTCTTTTCACAAAAGTTTAGAGCATTACATGCATTTCTCTCTTTTTTTTTAAAAAAAAAAGAAGATTAAAAATGGGGTAAAAAGAAATGTAATTAGTGTATGAGTATTTTCATCATTTGATATGCTCATCTTCATGGAGAGAAATTGATGTAGTATAAGTAAGGGTATTATCCTCATTTCATAGGCTAAATTTTGAATTATTGATGAATTGTTAGAAATTTAATGGTAGAAATGTATAGAGAGTTATTTAGTGCAAAAATATATAAACTTAGGGTTATATGGTAAATTTCTAGAAACTTTGGGTCATATTGTGTATTTTTAAAAAGCTCAGGGTTATATGGTGTATTTTCATTCCATCTCTCTTTATATATATATATATATATATATATATATAGATAGATAGATAGATAGATAGATATAGATAGATAGATAGATAGATAGATAGATAGATAGATAGATAGATAGATAGATAGATAGATAGATAGATAGATAGATAGATAGATAGATAGATAGATTGGCTTGTGAGAATGGAGGGAATGAACATAATGAACATGAAGATACGATATTATACAAAAAAGATGGATAGAATCAAGGGAAGTATTGAATAATAATAGTTTTGGGTGATACAAGAGAAATTGAAATTTGTAGGATTGATTTGATAATGCTCAAGATATGATCTTACAAAATTTTGAGAGAATTAGAAAAAAATATTTTAGAAGAAAAACTAATGCCCTTTTGTGGTCTTGAAGCCTTACATTTATAGGGTTATTATTTGAGGCAAAATCATGGACCTTTTGAAAGTTTAAAGGTTTCTTTTAGTTCTCATTTGCCTTTTCCACCAACAGTTGAAGATGCTTTGTTGGATGCCCTGTCTTTTTGGCTTTTGATTGTTGTAGTAACCACTACAATAAGTGTTTCTATAATAACTTTTTCTGCCACAAAAGAGTCTCTAAGTTTGATAACAATTTGTCATTTATACCGATAATCTTTTTGTATCTAGTTGTGTCATTTTGTACCTCGAATTTTGAATACCTCTTTGATTTTTTAGTTTTCCTTTTTCTTCCCCTATTTTGTTTGAATTCTACGTAATGAAAGATATAATAACAATCATTATCTTCATCATAATTGATTTTTGGTTTGGAGGAAGATGTTGTTGTAGAAGATTTTGTTTGGGTAGATAGGATGTCACTCATAATGGAGAGGAATTCTTCTTGGTCTTTTGTAGCTACAAATCATGTTGCAATGTTAGATTTTTGGTTAGGAAAATATTTTTTGGTAGGATTGATTTGGAGGAAAATTTGGGAAATTAGTTGAATAGGTTTTAAGTTTTGGCCTAATTTTATACATGTTGTTATGAGATTTTGTCGAATGATTGTATGCTATTCTCCACTATTTGATTTTAAACTTTCAGATAATAGTTGGGAGACCATCTATGGCGTAGTGATCAAATTCCTAGGATTGATTTGTTTCTCTTTAAGGGTGGCTTATAAAAGTTTTTTAAAGCAATTTAGGGTTTCTTTTACTTGTGAGGGAAGGATTTATGGAGATATACCAAATTCTTTCCACCTTATTATGAGCTATATTGGAAGGTTTGTGTTATTAAAATTTTGAAATAAAAACAACCAAGAATGGTTTTTTTATTTGTTTTGATTAAAAGACATTAAACTAAGATTTTTAGTAATCCCAATAATGATAGGCGATGGAGAAGTTTTTAGAAGGTTTTTAGGTTTTAGGGAGCCACTTTGGAGAGGTAAGGTATTTTCCCCAATCAAAGGGATGCAAGACCTTATGGATTTTTCATGTTGAATAGATTGAATAATTAGGAGTGTCTATATAAGTGAAGTGTTTCAAAGAGGAGACACAAGTATTTTCCAAAACTACCATGCAAAATAGCCATGATTTTAGTAAATCCCATGGTTTATAAAAACATATAGAATATAAATTTTGAAGATTTTGGAGTGGTTTAGGATGAAAATAGCCTTCCTCAATATTTGAAATAGTTTAGAAGTGAGATTTGGGAAATTACTCATATAATTTTTTGAAAGTTTTTTCTCTTAAAATAGAATGGTAAAATTTCTAGACCTGTAGACTATGGTTTTGAAATTAGGTTTGGAGAAGGTATTTGTTAAGAAGAAAAATACCCTTTCTTGATTTATAAAACATATGAGGAGTTTTACTTGTTTCCACTATAAGTACTTTCTAAATGATTTGTTGCAATGCTAAAACTACTTCTGCAGGATTTGGATGAAGTGTCAATTCATTTTTAGATGTCATTTATGGACTAATTAGAGGAATTTTAATACGAGGCTTGTTGTTCATCCTTAATGGTAGCCTTATACCGTGATTTGATAAGGTTTTATATGAACAGATCCAAATCTAGCTTATATTTTGAAGAAACCCTCTAGTTAGAAAATCAGGAACAAAGCTTGATTTACCTTTAAAGAGTTCAATACCAAAATCATAGATTGATAAAATGGCCTATTATCTAGAAAATATTTGTATTAAAACAATATTTTAGATGTCTTTTTTTTAGAATTCCATTTTAGATTTGCAATCAATTGATAATAGTAATTTATGATTGAGGAGATTATATTGAAATTTTTAGATGTAGAGAACAATGGAGATAATATCTCTTAAAGAAGAGTAGTATATCTGGTATTTTTCTAGTGTACGGAAGTAAACTAGATAGTTTGTTCTTTCTTGTTGTGAAGTTATTTGAGGATAACCCCATAACTAACATCTAAGGCATCCATTTCAGCTTCTTTTGAAAAGTTTTGGGGTCAGCCAGATTTAGATAATGGATTTTTTTAACTTTATGTTTGACATGTTTGATAATATTAGTGTGCTTAGGTGTCCATAGGGCTGGTTTTTTCTTTAATCAATCATCATGTGGTGTATCTAAATAGTTGATATTTAGGTAGAGGTTAAGAATATAATTAAGACCACCTAGGAATTTATAGAGTTGGGGTTTGTCAATGACTTTAACTAGAAATTTTACTATAAAGGTTAGAGACCTTTTGATCAAAGTAATTGCCCATAGGAGATATAATGATCATGGAACTAGATGTGAGTTTGAAATAAGGATTATTATTATTATTTTGAAATGACAATTCCATTTCATCTAATAACATAAATGAATGTTCTAAAATGCATAAAATATTGGTCAATGGATTTTGAAGAGAGAAGAACATCATCAATCTAAATGATGTGATGTTTTTATAAAGATTGAATATATCATTTATTGTCCTTTAGAATTATGAGGGGGAATTTTTTAAGTGAAATGGCATAATGTTTTACTTATATTATATGAAGGGAATAATAAAATTTGTTTCATATTGGTCTTCTAGGGATATTTGCATTTTACAATAAAAAAAAAAGCAATTTTATGTCAAATTTTGAAAAGATAAAGGTAGATTGGAATTTTTAGAGTAGATTACACTTATTTGGAAATAGATGGTGGATATATTTGAGGGTTTTGCTTAAGATTATGTAATTGATGAGGATTTAGGGAGTTCTTTACATATTTGTTCAATTGTTATTAACATATAAAGCTACATAATACTAAGGAGAGTGAGATTTTGAAATTAAGCATTTTAACTCAAGATCTTTAAGTTTGGCTCAACAATGGTTTTCAAGGTTACTATTCATTTATATTGGTCTAGCCTTTGGGGGGGATGTCTTTTTGTAGAAAGGATCTATCATAGGGAAGTTAAAAAAATGCAGCATTCTAGACTAAAAGGTATTTGGAAGATAAGAACTTAAATTCTTTTTTATTTGGTTATGGAGATTAGAAATTTGTTGCTTAACAATATAAGAGGTAAGTCGGTCTTAGAGTTTTAATAGGGAATTGCTTTGCTTGAGGTATTATAAGTGTATCCGTTTGCCCTATATAAGAAGGTTTAGCTAGTTGTGATAAATATAATTAGCTTTGAGTATGTTTAAATTCCTTATTTTGGGGATTTCAAGGAAGGGTATAATTTTTTTGTACTTGTGGCTTTAAAAGAGATACCATCAAAATTACCTTGATAATGAGTGATTAAATTTATGAATGGGTTGCCTGTTATGAGACTATAACTAATATTCGGAGTGTTGAGGTGTATGGATTTGATATGGAGATTGTTGGAAATCATGCTTGCTTCACATTTCTACTTTCTTTAGAGCCTTGAGTTGTTAGTCATAAATAACCTCTCATTAGCCCGTGAGGAAAGTGTTTTGGGATAATATCATCTTTGATGAAATTGAGATTAGCACCCATATCAAATAAGGTTATCGTGTTGACTTGGAAAACATTAGAAATGTTGATGGTAATATTGATGATACATTTTTGAGAAGTAATTTCATTGAGAACATTAAGGAAATCTTCAAGAATAGGAAGGTTATCAAGAGGTTGAGTATCATCATCAATCTATCCTTTTATACTAGAATTTTTTCATTAGCAATGTTTTTAGAGGAGGAATTAGATTATATCACCATCTTTTTACTATTTTCTTGAACTTGTTTTAGATGACACTTTATTTCTTAGATTTCTTTCTAGAGTTTCAAAGTCTTAAGGGATAAACTTTTTTTTTGCCTTTGAGGATGGTTGTGAGATCATTTTTTTATGATAAGTGGGGTATTTTAAGAAGTAAAAGAAAATTGTTCTTCATTTTCTAGAGATTTACAAAGTTTCTCTATATATTCCTTTTGTTTGGAAGGATTTTAGATGTGTTGGATAATCTCTAATGCAAGTTTTTAATCTTTTGTTAAGAAATTTAATTGTTTGTCATCATAGCCTTCATCTTTATTAGAGGGAGAAAATGAAGAGAGTTAGCCAATCTCTTATTCTTGGAGACTAGACTCAAAAGGATTATACATAGAGGTCAACGTTTGATGATTCAATACGAATATTTTATATCTTCTTCATGGTTTCATCATCAAGCTAAAGCTCTTGAACCTGTTTATTCAAACAACACTACCTAGATATATGATCTTATGTACCACATTTGTAACAAGTGATATCCTTGTTGGAGAGATTAGAAGAAGAAGATAGTTGGCGAGATTGCCATTTGTGAGATTGAGATTTTTTGTAGTATAAGGGTGGTTCTTAGGAGGACCTAGGTTTGGAGGATTTCTTGTAGGATTTTTTAGGTGAAGATCTCACCATGAAAGAGTCATTACATGGCCTAGACTGAGTACTGGTTGAGAAGATATTAGGTTATTTGTATAGTGAGTCAAGCTCTTGCTTAGTTTTTCTCAATTCCCATTTGAGACTCTTTTGAAGCTTGATATCTTAACAAATCTCTAAGCCTTCCTTTTGGGTGAGGTTGATCAATTTATCATAGGTGATCCTCGAGTGAGGAAATTGGTTTCCATGAGCCTCTTTTATTTTGTTATATACCCTTTCTCCAAGGAGTGGAAGGCTAATAAGGTATTTTTCTTCTCAAAAAGCTGGTTTGAATCGTCTTATAACATAACATGGGTGAGGAAGGCGTTTTTATATCACTAGAAGTCGTCAAGATTTTTTCAATGAATATTTGAGAGAATTTTGGTATTTTTATCATTGAGGCGAGAAGGATCACTAAAAAAATGAATAAGATGAATATCCCACTAGCCTTTAAGTTAGACTAAGAATCCTGCTATAAGGAGTCCTATTATGGTTTTGTTAGAGGTACCCGCTTGGGTTTTATAAGAATTAGTGGCCATGGTCATTTGTTATAAGAGATTCAGGATATTGTATTAAAAAAATCCATCACTATTTCTAATGCATAATTATCTCATGGTCCCATTGCTAATGAGAAACTGTCATACTTAATAATGGAATTTATCATCTTAGATATTTTGATAATATTTCTACCATAGCTAATAAATATACCTTAAGATATTCTTATAGGCATATTACATATTTAAAAGAGAAAAACACTTAATACATTTTAATGTTCAAAGAATTATCAAACATTCAAGCTATGGAATACATGGATGACAAGATAACAAGCTCATGCAAATACCTTATATTTGTATCACTTATTGTAAATCCTAGGATATCATGTGTAATTTAGGGTTTCATAGCTTGTTATTTTATGTATATGTATTAGTAGGTTTAATATTTATGGTGTTGTAATTAATTCCAATATTATGTTTTTTAGGATTTTATTACTTAAACAAACCAAAATAACATCTTGGGTTAATGTGAGTAATTAGTTGGAACTAATTATCTGGAACTAATTAACCACAAATATATCATTTTGTACAACCAATGTACAAGTTGGTTCTATGACATCTAGAGAGTTGTAGGCGGGTTAGGATTAGTTATAAAAGCTAAGTTATGAGTTTATGTATACTCAAGCTTATTATACATTCTAAGCATGTTATGAGTTGAATAAAATCAAGCTATTTGGCTTGATTTATCTCTTTTGTAAGATTATATTTCTTCTTAGGAATTTCCTAGAGTAATCCTATCTAGAAATCTTCTTTGAATGTATTCTTGGAGAATCTTCAAAGTTGGAGCCTATCTTGGATGAATATTAGTTGAAGACTCATACATCTATCACCATTTCTATCAAAACAATTCACCTTCACTTCTAAACCTTCCTTTTTATTGTTGAATATCAACAAATAGATACATTCTCATGGATTCATATCTTAAGCCATAAACTTTTTCGTATCAAATCTAGGTTGGCTTCTCATTCCACTAAATTTTCCAATCTTTTCACATTACTCTCCTCTTAGTAGATAATCCACACCTTCCACACACAACTGAGCTCCAAGCTGTGAACTATTATGCACAACCATGCACTAGCATGCACATCCATGCATATAGCCATGTGCATACCGTGTGCATCTTCTTCAGTGATACTCTATCTAAGTGTGCATCATGCCTTGTACATCTTCAAAGAATCTTATTAATCTTCAACTCTATCTTTGAAGACTTTCTATAATTAAACCCCTCAAAACCTTGGAATAAACTTTTTAAGATTTAATTCCACCACCACTAAAATTCTTATCCTTTACCATTGTATCTTTGACTAATATAAAGATAACAATCAACCTTCACCTTCTTATTTAGATCGACTCTCCTATCACTTCAACACCATTGAATATAAACCATATATTCAATGACATTTTATCGTACTTACATCTTCATTCATTTGTGTCCATCCATTTGAACCAACCCTCCTATTCAACTTCATCCTCCATCATTACCGACACACTACTTATATTTCTTCATATGTATATATTTATATTCTAACTCTAAATATTTGGATTATAGCCTCAACACCTTCTAAGATCAACCTTCTCCACTTTCCTTTCCAAGAAACCTTCAAGAATTTTGAAGCAGCCGGTAAGAACTAATTGAGATTTCGGCATACCAGTACCTTGCATGTGTGTAAAGAATCTGCGATGGGAGAAGAGGTCTCCATGAAGGTTATATTTAAGACTCTAAAATAGCTCTTATATAGTATCAACACCACCAAGTAGTAGCTTCAACAAATTTCTTCCATATAAAGTCAGTTGTAATGACTAGAAATAAGAGTGGCTAACTAAGAAATGTTACGGCACATGAGCAACAACATGGATGCACCCAATGATCATGTAGATGGAATGGTAAGAAGGGTGGTGCAGGCTTAAGGTAGTCATGTCAGTCCAAGGATGGAGTAGGAATGGCATGAATGTGAAGTGGCTTCAACTGAATCTCATAACCAAGGACAATAAGAAAACTTCCAACCAAGGTATAATCATGATGAAGATACATGTATAAAGCTATACCTTCTTGAGTTTTATGATGATTTAAATGTTGAGTCATTCTTTGAGTGGTTTCATGAGATAGAAGCAATATTTGAATTCAAAGAGTATGATGATGAACAAAATTGTAGACTTTCTACTCTAAAATTCAAAAATTTTGCTAGGTTTTGGTTTAACAACCTAAGGATAACATGTGAAATATAAGTTACATCAAGGATTAAGTTATGTGAAAAGTTTAAGAAGTGCCTAATAAAGAAATTTGTTCCTAGGGAGTATGAACAATACATGTACATTAAGTTTACTACCCTTAGGCAGGGACTTCTTAGTGTAGAAGAGTACAATAGGGAATTTAAAAGACTAGTACTAATATATGACATACAAGAACAAAAGGAACAAAAATGTACTATATTCTTAAATGGCCTTAATAATTTGATCCGTGACAAGGTTGATAGTTATGCTTATGATTCTCTTTAGGATTTAATCAAGTTATCATTAGAGTGTAAAAAGCAAGTGAAGTATACTAAAGTCTACAAGCTGAATTCTCCTACCATGATGAAGACCTATGTGAATGCTTCTACATTATAGGATGGATCCAATTTAAGTGGTACATATGTGGATAAAATACAAGGTCCTACATGTGAATATCTCCAAAAAACAATGATTCAAATGTAAAGGATTTAGAAATTAATAAAAGATTTCTAAGCTTGAGATAGATCTAAGACATGGACATTTGTAGTGAAGAATAAGAAGATAACATTGTGTTTGAAAACAAGGAAGAATATGCTAGTGAATCTGGTGAAGCACTAGATGGTTTTTTAATTTTGCAACACATATTTCAAGCTCAACCACAAGAGCAAGCAACACAACAAGAAAAAAAGTCATAATAAGAGGACAGATTGGAGAAAAGGCTTATCTCATTTTCAATTAATAGTTACCATGCTGATGTGCTATGTGATATTTTGCATATGGATGCATGTGGTATTTTACTAGGTAATCCATGGAAATATGATAGAAAAGTTATTCATAATAGTGTTACCAATAAGTATTTTGTTTGTAGTGGAAAAACCAAGCATAAACTTAAACTTTCTAAATGTGATGATCTTAGCATGAGTGACCCACTATCTGAAAAGAACTTGATCTTAAATGAAAATGCTATGATATATTCTATGCTCCATTAGTGAAAGAAACTCAATTAGGAGAGATTAAAAATGATAACCCTAAGCTTACTAGACTACTTGATGAATTTAATGCTTTGTTTCTTAATGATCTTCCACCTAGATTGCTACCGATAAAAGGTATTGAACATGTTATTGATTAATCCTTGGAATGTCTTTGCCTGTTAAACCAACCTATAGAATTAATTCAAAGGAATATAAGGAACATCAAAGACAAATACAAGAGTAAGTAAATAAGGCATATGTTAGATAAAGTATGAGTCCCTATTGTGTTTTCGCCCTACTTATCCCTAAAAAGGATGGAACTTGGCGCATATGTATAGATTCAAGAGTTTTTTAGCAATAGAACCACAAAATATCATTTCCTTATGCCTATATTAGAAGATATTCTTGATTAATTACATGGTGCACAAGTATTCTATAAGATAAACTTATGTAGTGGATATCATCAAATGCGCATTAGAGAAGGGGTTAAATGGAAATTAGCCATCAAAACTAAATATGGTTGCTATGAATGGATGTTCATGCCATTTGGGTTGTGTAATGCACCTATATCCTTCATAAGATTAATGAATTAAGTCCTTCATCCCTTTCTTGGTAAGTTTATTATGGTCTATTGAGATGATATTTTTGTCTATAGTGAAAATGAACATGATCATCTAAAGCACTTAAGGAAATTATTTGAACGGTCAAGGGATACAAAACTTTATAGGAAATAAAAGAAGTGTCATTTCATGCTTCTTTATATTATCTTTTTGGGTTATATTATGAGTAGAAAAGGTATTAAGGATGATCCCTAAAGCTATTCAAGAGTGGCCTATTCCTAAGGACATTCACTAAGTGAGAAGTTCTCATGGATTAGCTAGTTTTTATAGATGATTTATTAAAGAGTTAGCATCACTTATAACTTAACTTATGATAAAAGGAGAGTTTAAATGGGGTAATATAGCCCCTAAAGCCTTTAATATTTTTAAAGCTAAATTGTGTAATGTTTTAGTCTTATCTTTACCTACTTTTGATTTACAATTTGAAGTAACTTGTGATTCTAGTATGGTAAGGATTGGGAGTTTCACAAGCAAAAAGGTTTATTACATATTTCATTGAAAAATTAAATGGGGCCAAGTTGAACTATTCTTCTTACAGTAAGATATTCTAAGCCATTATACATAGCCTAAAGACATGTACTAATTATTTGAGACCTAAATCTTTTATGTTACATTCAGATCATGAAATTCTAAAATACTTACTTAGATAAAATAAATTCAATGTAAGACATGCAAAGTGGGTAAGATTTTTACAATCCTTTGTGTTTTCGATTAAACATTTAGTTGGTAAATAAAATGTCGTAGCTAATTCCTTATCTAGAAACTCTACATTGTTAGTCATGATGGATTCTAAGTTACATGGATTTCAAATGCTAAAAGACTTATATCAAAAAGCTTATGATTTCTATAATATTTATGATGCATGCAAGAAAAATGGATGTAGTGGTAACTATGAATTTCATGATGGATTTTTTTTTCAAGATTAATAAACTTTGTGTGCTTTGGAAATTCTAGAAAAAAATTTCTATTGGTTTTGCATGATAAAAGGTGTATAAGCTGTTTTGAGTAGATGTGTTACAAGTCAAAAGAGTAAAAGCTTCTTTCATAAGGGTTTATACATTCCATTACTCGTACATAGTCAATCATGGGAAGGGTTAGCATGAACTTAATATTAGGGTTGCTTAGAACTCAACGTGATAAATACTCTAGAATGGTAGTAATAGATATATTTTATAAAATGGTTCATTTTATACCATGCCATAAAACTAATGATGCCACACATGTTGTTGATTTACATTTTAAAGAAGTTTTAAGACTTCATGGAATTCCTAAAAGTATAGTTTAGATAGAGATGTTGAATTTTTGAGTTACTTTTGGAAGACTTTATGACACATATTGTGTATAAGCTTGTTATTTAATACTTCACACCATCCAAAAGCTAATGGTTAAATGGAGTACAAAATTGATCTCTTGGCACATTAGTAAGAGGTCTAGGAAGTAAAATTTCCAAGGATTGGAATATAAAGCTAGCTCATGCCAAGTTTGCCTATAATTGAAGTCTTTCAAGTACAATTCATTCTAGTATATTTGAAGTGGTGTATGTCATGAATACTTACATGCCTATCAACATGGTTCCCTTAAAGAGAGGTTAATTCAAGAGTTATGAAGCCAAGGATAAATTTTAGTTTTTTCAAAAGCTTCACCAAAAAATTTCAGCCAACATTGAAAAAGATAAATGCAAGATATCAATCTCAAGCTAATAAGCATCGAGTTTAAAAGGTATTTTCTCTAGGTGCTTTGGTATGGTTACATTTATGTAAAGAAATATTTCCTAAATTAAGTAAAAAAAAATTAATTCCTACAGTAGATGGACCTTTCAAAATACTTAGAAAGTTTAGATATAATACTTATGAACTTAATTTACCCGATTCTTATAGTATAGTATCAAGAACTTTTAATGTAGGTGATTTGACTCAATATTATAATGACTCCATATCAATAACTTATGTTCTTCCATGCACATTGTAATTTTTTTTAATCCCATTGCATTATATTTTACATCAAATATATTTAATAACATGAACTTCTTGTAAACATATACAATACCTGCAATAATTACTTGGCAAAATATTAGAAGCATAACAATTTTCAAGCTCAATGGGTTCCATATCCAAGTATTTTAATTCTTCTTGTTCTTCATCATTTGAAGAATAAGATTAAGAGTGATCTGGAGATGCTCCTACATCATTCTCCCCTTGTAAAGAACAATTTGTCCTCAAATTAGTATCACTATAGTAAGGAGATAAGTCACTAATGTTGAAAGACCTATATACTCCTCCATAATGTTTAGGCAATTCAAGTTCATATGCATTATTTCCAAATTTTATTAAGATTTTAGATAGCTCATTAGCTTTTGGCATTATTTTATTATTTCTTAAGTTTGAAAATATTTCTTTTCTCAAATTCAACCATACCAAATCTCTTGGTTTAAACACTTGTTAAATTCTATTTTTATTTGCTTAAGCTTGGTATTTAGCATTCGATTTTTCAATGTTATCTTTAAATTGTTGATGCATTTTTCAAAGAATTTGGTTCTATCCTTGATGTCATAATTCTTTATATCTCATCATTTAAATTACAACATATCAATGGGTAAATAAGGATTAACCCCATAGACAACCTCAAAAGGACTTGAATGAGTTATACTAGAAGAACTTTTATTATATGCAAATTCAGCATGTACAAGCTTTATATTCTAATGTTTGGTACTCTTATTCACTAACCCTTGTAGCAAAGTACTTGGAGTTCTATTAGTCACTTTAGTTTTACCATCTATTTGTGGATGATGAGAAGTACTAAACAACAACTTAATCACTAACATATGCCAAAGTTTCTTCCAAAAGTAGCTCAAAATTTTAACATCTCTATCCGACACTAAACTTTTGGGAACTCTATGTAACCTTACTATTTTTTGGAAATATAAGTCTACATCACGGTGTACCTTGGAAACAGATGTGAGGGAAATCAAGAGATAGAGTCAAGAGAGTAGAGTTGATAGCTCTAAACGTGTGTACCTTGTGAGAATTCATAGTATGTCGAGCTCATGGATTTTAATCCTCCTTACCTTACTGTATTTTAGTCAATGGCAAAACATACTCTCAGGCTATCTCCATCACGGTGTACGAGCCCTAGCAATGTTATGCAATAAGGGTTGAAAGATTAATTATAGGGTTTCTTCACCTCTTGGTGCTAACCCTATCACTCTTTGTCATCGTAGGTTCTGCACACTATCTAGTTGATGCATAATTTGGTGAGGTGCCTAATGCAGTCAACATTTAACACTTAGATAATTTCCGCTTAGAAAAATGAAATATCATTAAGGTTAATAGGACTAGAAATGTCAAGATTACAGCAACAAATACTATCAAAATTTCCTTTCATTGGAAGTTAGCCGAGGCTAAGCTTCTTCTAGCCAACAATAAATATAGAAGAGAAAGAAGGAAAGGATAAGGGAGATCATGGTATTCCTAACCCCCTATCTAGCCTAATCACTCCTTCTTCTTTTTCCTCTCTCAATGAAGCTTTGTTAGGACTCTCTCCTTTCTTCCCTTACTCTACTACTCTTCCATCGTCAGTGTTATTTTCCTCTATTTTGTTATCCTTAACTTTCTTCTAGATGGGGTATCTATAACATACATCCATGCATATTGGACAAGGATTCCCTAGCTCTGCAATGGTCAACTGCACCCAGATGTCAGGTGGATATACCCTATTGTGAGGTGGTAGTATCTTATTATGGTCCCTGGGTGAATGTTGCTAGATTTAGAAAATGAGTGTGTGTTGCTTTTGTAGGTATGCAGACTTGTGATGGTGACCTGGACGACAGCTTCTGTGATCTTCGTAAGGTAAGAGATGCTTTGAGACGTTGGGGAGTCATCGTTCCTACACATATCTTGATAGTAGCTGAGTGAATGAATTAAGCCTATGAGCATTTATAGAAGTGGGGAATGGTGTGAGTTCATAGGATAAGGGAGCTATTTTCATGTTAAACTCATGCGATTCATGCGAGATCTCAAAAGGTGGAAAAATCATATAGAACCACACCTTATGACTCCCTCATGTGAAAAAAATAATTAAAAAATGATGTTTGTAGGGTCCTTAGATTATCACAAATTCACTCATATCATCTCAAGTATTACAAAGTTTCCAAATCTTTGATTGATGTAGAAGTTGATATGAGTTGTTGAATAACACTTGGAAGTTGGCAAAGATCTACTCCTAAGATCCTAAGCCTTCTAAAGAGAAATCATCTATTTCTCAATAGAATACTCTCTACTACCCTCCAAAGCTCTCAATTAAAGAAAGAGAAGAGAAGAATAAGGAACACACACGAATTGGTGTTGCTCTCTCTTTCAAAATATTTCATTAATGAACTCAACATGGTTCACCGAGATCAAGGTGTACAAGCTTTATGTATACATGCACCCATGCAGGCCCTTTTCATTAACAAGCCCACTATTCAACCCTTATTAATGAAATTAACCTCCTAATGAATGGAAAAATCATATATTAAACAATTACAATGATAATTTATAAGTATTACAGAGTATACAACAAAATAGAAAAGCTACACAAACTTTAATAGTGTAATACGTAGATTTACGATATGTAATCCAACTTTGTGTCTTGTAGCCTTATTCTTCCATGCAATTTGTAATCCTTGTAATGCCATTTTCATTATCTTGTACATCAAATATCTTCAATATCATGAAATTCTTACAAACATATACAATACCTATAAGAATTACTTGGCAAACTATTAGAAGCATAAGAATTTTCAAGTATAATGGGTTCCATCTCCAAGTATGCTAATTCTTCTTATTCTTCATCATTTAAAGAATAAGATTGAGAGTGATCTAAAGATAATTCTACATCAATTAGTTGGATTAATTTTTGATATGTTTTAATTAATTCCATTTAATTAGGCATTTTATTACATTTTTTAACATTCTATAACTTAAACTAACTAATTTTGCAACTTGGGCCAACTTGAGTAATTAATTAGATCTACGTGGTTCGAACTAATTAACCATAAATAGTTAGTTTTGTAAAAAAAAAAAGGCGTACAACTTGGTTCTATGACAACTATAGAGTTGTTAGGTGGGTTAAGATTACTTATAACAAACTAAGTTATGAGTCTATATATACTTATAAACATATTTTCATGCTAAGCATGTTAAGAGTTGAATAAAATTGAGTTATTTTTCTTCCTTTTTCTCTTTTGTGATATTATTCTTCTTCTTAGGAATTAATAGGATTAATCCTATATATAAACTCTCTTTGAATATGTTCTTGTAGAATCTTCAAAGTGAGCACCTATCTTGGATGAATCTTGGTTGAAGACTTATTCGTATACTACCATTTCTATCAAAATAGAGCACCTTCACTTCTAAACCTTCGTTTCTAGTGCTGAAGATCAATAAATTGATCCATTCTCGTGGATTCATACTTGAACCACATCAATGTCACTCATATATAGAGGTGGTTTTGTAGTTTGATTGGGTTTTTTAGGCTAAGGTCTAAAGCTATGTTTGAGGGAACAATGGTTTGTGATGTGGATGCTTGGTTATCTTTATAGAGGAGACAAGAGAGGATTGACTTTTTTTTGGTTATTCATCTGTGATATATGGTGATAAGGAGGATCCCCAGGTATTGATATAGGATTACCAATCACGGGTATCTAAGATCTAGGGCTAGTTTGATGTGGAGGTGAAGAGATTTATTGGGTAGAGGCTAGTTTTAACAATCTTGAGGAAATAGGATGAACTAGTTTAGATGTTATTGTTATCATATCCCATACTAAAACTATTTAAAATATATTTAAACTTATGTTGATATAAAATAAAATGATTTTGGTTTTAGAAAGTAATTAGAAAATTGGTGAAAATATAAGTTCATAGCAAACTAGTTAGGGATGGCAATGGGGATTTAAGTTTGGTTAATTGTGAAGGTGCAACTAGAATTCAGTATTGTGGAAGGGAAGTGACCCTCCATATGATTGGTCGTGAATGATCGTGTTAAACATGTTAGGGTCCATTTGAAGTAAAAGTGTTTCACCTTTCCTACTATGCTGTTTAGCTTTTGTTTTGATGGTTATTTACACGGCTCTATAATGGGCTATATAGATAATGACTAAGGGTATGGATAGAGCTAGCAAAAGTCGGCTCAACCTAACCTGCATAAAATTCCAACTCGACATAACTCGATAAATTCATTAATTTGACCTAACCCAAAAATGACCCGACCCGACTCCGACCCAACTATAAGTGATCGAACCAGACCTAAACCTGACATGAACTCAACTTGTAATTCAATATCAACATGACCCACCATCAACCAAATCCGTTATCAACCTAACCTAATTCAACAAAACCAAACTCAATATTAATTGGTTATGATAATGAAAAATTACACATAGCCTATTATTATTTATTTAAAGCTTTTTAAAATATATTATTATATAAATTTTACTTATATTTTTTAATTTTATTGTGAGCATACTTATTCATAAATAATATTCTAGTTTTACTAAATTTTTCTCATAAAAAACATTAATATTACTAAACAAATATCAATTAATAACACATTATTGATCACATACTTACATGAGATAAAACTTAATGCATGCTTATGAGGTTAATGAGTTAAATTTATTTTTGTGGTCAATGTCTGATTTGACCTAAATCCAAAGTGATTAGATCCAAAATTAGATTGGCCTAAACACAACCCCAACCCATCAAAATCTAAAAAGAAAAACAATTAATCAAGTTAACCCAAACTTGACTCTTTAAATTAACTCAAATATAAAATTACTTGAATACGAGCTTGACCAGCCCAAACCCAACCCGAATAGGTAAACTAACTCAAAATAAACCAGCCTTGACCTGATCCAAACCTGAACTAGCACAACTCAAATTTAACTCGACCCGATAAATTAACTTGATACAACCCGGATCTTCAAGAACAAAATTTTGAACCCATCTCGGCTCAATAAATTAGGTGACCATACCACTAAAAAAGTTTACTACTAAAATTTTTTATTTTCTAGGGGAAGCTTACAACCAAAATATCAAGTGTTACCACCGTAATTGATGTAAGTTTGGATTACTATACCAACCTTACATCAATCATAAGGCAAAAACCATTAAAATGTGAACTCACATAAACAGACAATAAAAGAAGCTTTATAAATATCAATATGAGTTTGGGGATTAACTTTGGGTATAATAACAAAATATAGACAAAATGAATACCATAGATCTAAGAGTCCAAAAAGGTATCCAAATAAAACTATCATTTGAATAACATGACTCTTAATCCAACCCCTAGTATAGAAAATTACTCTACCACATACAAAGCATCATAGGTAGTAAAATTGTCTACCGGGTCCTTCACGATCTTCACAAAAGCATAATGGTATTCTACTCATAAGAATGAATAACACCCATGAAAATTATGGTTAGTATGCTACATAGTGGGCAAGGTGATAATATTGTCAAGTGAGGGGTACAATTAAATACATATGTTCACAATAGAGAATAAGCACATATGCGCAACACATAAAATATCACAAGGTAGGTATTGACCCAAGCTTCTTTATTAGATATGAAAATGTTCATTCATTTATTTACATTAAATTCAAGGACCTCCACTATTCTTAAACTAGTGGATTGGTCTGAAGCTCCTCTTAAGGACCACATAATTGAACTACTATTATCATCTAGTGGAATATACCAAACATATCTTTGGGCAAGATACACTTGAGCTACTATTATTAAACTAGTGTAGTGGTCTAAAACACCTCTTAGGGACAACATACCGGAGCCACTATTATCACCAGGTGGAACGAACCTAACACCTTGGTCCTAACTCATATACTCTTCCACTTTAAGTTATTAATATCTTATCCATTAGATTACTTATCTCAAATCTTATTATCTTTCATGTTGAGTTTAGGGACCCACTATTCTTAATCTGGTGGAATAGACTAATGCACCTTTTAGGACAAAACACTCTCGAGCCACTATTATTGTTTGGTGGAACAGACCCATAAAATACTTGTCATGATTCACATTTTCTTTCAATTTAAATGATTAATGTATTATTAATGATTTATTTGAAAAGTACATAACATGTTTAAAGTAGGTAAAGCACATCACAAAGATCCTAAGGTCATTCCCTAGGGTTAAGACCCTTATATTTCCTAAAAAAAAATCCTAATTTCACATTTTAGTCATAACTCCTCTTATATTATTATTATTTTATCCACCAAAGTTAGTAACTTTTCCCAATTATTATTGTTGTTGTTGTTGTTGTTGTTGTTGTTGTTGTTGTTGTTGTTGTTGTTGTTGTTATTATTATTATTATTATTATTATTATTATTATTATTATTATTATTATTATTATTATCGATATACTTGAATTTCAAGGCCTAAATATAAGGTCTTTCACATGCGATAATAACCCTATCACAAGAGTTACTATCCTTGGGCTTTTATAAACCCCAATTTCACAAGTATGTAAATTTTCCTATAGGGCTCATACAATTCTTAGATTCAATATACATTTCCAAAACACTAATATTAACAACATATCCAAATTTTGGGGGTCTAATTCTACTATTTCACACATGTGATAATAGCCTTCTCATTTTATGGTTATTATTCCCAAATCAAGTCATTTTATACTTTATTAATCATAGGCCATTCACAACTACTCTAATCACTTCCTATAAAATCCTTAGCATATTTTAGATAGTACAACACATTAAAAAACCATGATTCCTATATTAAACCCTTATTGACCAAAATGCCCTTACTAATAACCAAAACCTTATTTCATACAGATCTTACATGTTTTGGTAACATTATTTACAAATACTCCATTTATCACCACATACCTTATTATGCCTATTTCCCACTTAGCATACCTTATTAGTTCATATTACAACCATATATCACACCAAGGGTTTTCCATATACAATAATGATATCGCATAATCTCCCCTTATTTTTTCATCATATAATATCCAGTCTCATATCATAGCATTAACAGTCATAAATTTAAGAACATAATAGAAGTAACATGGTATCACACAAAATCATGCATAACGCTTAGCAACAAAAAATTTAGACTATGACAAGTATCCTTACAAATAAGACTCCAGTATCTAAACACACTTATCCTATCCTACCTCTTCCAAAACATCTGAAAAATTACTAAGAAACCAAAATATAACACCATTAGAATTAAACCACATAATTAATTAAATGTTAAGGTAATGGAGGGGGTGAAATTATGGAGGAAAACTTAAACAACTAAGGTGAATATTTTGGGAAACTTTGCGTAACCAAGTGGGGAGGAACGGTTGGTCGTACTAAGAGGAAGGGTTGAGCAACAACTGGTTTCACTATTGCTAGGGGGTGTGCATCAATAGGGGAGGCTGAGATAAGGGAGGTGGAATTGGTGGAAACAGACGAAAGTGTTCATTTAGTTTTGATAGGTGTGGCCAAAGGTGAAGGGTGTGGTTTGGTTGGTTTGGTCGAATGGTGGGGGTGGTGTTCTATTGTTTTGGCCATAATTTGGGGGCAAGATGTGGTAATTTTAGCCAATGGATGGGGGTAGAATGGATGGTTTGGCTAGTGCTAAGGGATAGGTTGCGGGTGCTGTTGTTGTAGCTAAGGGAAGAAAAGGAAAAAAAGGAGAGTTGTTGTTGCTTGTGCTTGATGGAGGGGGTGACGAGTGGCTGGTTTGGTGAATTTCATTAGTGGTGAGGGTGGTGTTTTGGTTTAGTTCATCGCACTTGATGGATGTGCTTTGGTGGGGGCTATCGATGGTGGTTTTGGGGCTATTTTGATGACATCAAGGAGGAGGAGAAGAAGGAATAAGATGTTGTGTTGGTGATGGTGTTTCAACATAAAAATGGAAGAAGGTAAAATGGTGGCTTGGTTCATTTAATTTTCCACACATATACACAGACATGTTATGTGCACAAAGAGAGGGAGACGGGAAGGTGAGGTGATTAGGCATGTTTGTTAATGCAACCCATCACACAAAAATAAGAGAGTTGTTGGGTGATGGTGAGGGTAGTGTGTATGTCATGGAATGGAAGCATGGTAGTTGGATTTGGTTGGGATAGGGAGGGTATTACTAGTAAGAAGAAAAGGAAACAAGAGAAGGAAAAAGAAATCAGATGAGGAAATAAAAGTGAATGGGGAAGAAAAAGAATGAGGAAAATCAGTAAGAGAAAAAAAGAGTTTAGGTTTAGAATTAGTATTAGGTTAAAATAGTTTAAGGTTATGGTATGGGTATAATTTATTTAATAACCTTCTAGGGTTAAGATTATGTTAAAGTATTAAAAGTTTGGAATAGAGATTAGGATAAGGTTAAAATATTAATTTTTTGATATTAGAATTGAGTTACGATATTAATTACTTGAAATTAGAGTTAGCTAAAATTTGAGGTGTTACATTAGTCCTGCCTACAACTTATAACAATAAAAATGGAACACATAGTATGGCAAAAAAATAATTGGATAAGGCCACATGTCCTGACCAAACCCTAATAATGCATATGCCAACCTTTTTCATATTGCACATGCATATATCTCTTTCTTTTTTTATGAAAAAAAGTTGAATGTACATGCTAAATATTTAAGATTAACACATGCACATATACCAAACCCTTTCATAATACTTGAATAAAATGAAACCTAGAATGATTCTAGTTTTAAACATCCTATCATGCTTATACATAAATTCTACCATATCATAAGTGATTGGGTTTACCTAAATCTAAACTGCACAAAGCCCAAAAGTTTACCGTCTCTGTGACACCTCAACTACTATCTAATGAAAAAAAACTTAAAAAAACATAACAATCAACAACAACCAAAATGAGGAAGGGACCAAAATAACTAAGGTAATAGAAAGCTATGCTAGGTTGCAACACAACAAGGAACAAACGGGTGAAACTCAATTTGATAAGGGCTTACACTGTGAGGTATTCATTCTAGGGAGATAGAAACATCAATAACTTATGTATAAGAAGGTACAACGTCCAAAGGTCATACAACAAAGGCTTGGCAATGTTTGAGTCTCACATTGCTAAGGCTTGGATTTGCAACAAGGATTAACAAGGTACGAAGCTCATATAGATAAGGGGAAGAAACATATAGGGCTCACAGAACTAAAGGTGAGAAGCATGAGGTTACAAGATTTAAAATAGGTAGCCTTGATGAAAAATTAAAAACATCAAAGGAGAAAGATGGGGAAGGCTATAAATGGAAGCTTAGGAGAATAGAGGGAAGTGTATGATCCAAAGGGTTCTGAGTTAGGATGATCAAACACAAAAAATAGGGAGGATGGGAGGGTTATACAGGAGGGGTTTCATGAAAATGGCTACGGTAAGAGGGATTGGTAAGGAAGTCAAGTTGCACGACTTGGCATAAAAAAATAAATGGTAGTGGTAACATGTATAGATAAGTGGTGTGAAGGAGAAACATCACACAAGGGATGGAGTGTGGAAAAAAGATAAAGTCAAAACAAGGTTAGGGATTTCCAGTTACTAAACCCAAACTAGAGAAAAGAAGGAAAAATGATCATTTTTAAGGTTGTGGTTCCATGGTTAAACAAACATAGGTTAAGGGTATGAACTAGAGTTAAAATTAATCACCTAATTCTATCAAAATTTAATCTAATTATATTTATAATATATTTTTTCATAATAATAATACATTTAATATATAAAATCTTACAACAATTAATTTAATTTTTTTTGGTAAATAATTGAGTTTTATATACCAAAATGAGAGAGAAATACAAATTCAAAACTATGCTTTAAGTTTAAGCCTAGCGATCAAAGTAGGACAAAATATGCCTATACATTCTTTTCCTACCACATAGGGTTAATCTAGTATGTATCCTCCCAATAATATCTTTAACCACTAATCTAGGGAGGATAATCTGTAATCTAAAAATAGCTAGATTACGACCTCTCCAAATGTAGTAGATACCAATAGCAATTGTGGCTCGAATAAGCCTATCATATGCAGAATTCTGACCATCAATTTCAGCCATTAAGTTGATGAAGCTCTTCCAATCTTGTGGATAGAAATGCAACTCTAACCAGTCAAACAAAGATTGCCAACACATCTTGGCAAACTCACAGTGCACAAATAAATGATCCAAAGACTCCTCATGTGCCCCAAAAATACCACATAGATTCTGAATGTTAGGTAACCACTGAGATAACCTTGCTCTAGTGAGAAGTGCATTGCATACAGCTAGCCAAGAAATAAATTTATGGCTAGGGAAGCTATCATTTTTCCAAACAAAAGCATACCAAACCTATGGTTTATTTCTGGCACGAATAAGGTCATAGGCTTTTTGGATATGATACTTCTCAACACCACATTGACCATTAACAATTGTAGTGAGAAAGTGAGGTCTAAGCTTCAAAACACATCAAAAGATCCATGATTGATTCATCTTTACACCAACTACATGGACTGGTCTATTCTTAATATAGTAGCCATGGACCCATTTTATCCATAAGCCCTCCTTTTGGTGAACAATATGCCACAGCCATTTCCCCATTGCTTCTAAGTTCCATCTGCAGAGATCATCTATGCCTAGACCTCCCTCTTGCTTGGGTAAACATACCTCCTTCCAGGACACCAAAGCAGTATGTTGCTCTATATGCCTGACCATAGAAATTTCCTACAAATCCTCTCAATGTACTTGACCACTCCTGTAGGGAATAGCATGATTTGGGACCAAAATCTAATGGTACCCATGAGAACAGAATTTATTAGTTGTACTCTCCCAGCATAGCTTAGTAGCTTACTAGACCAATGCTTCACCTGAGAGAGAAGTTTATCCATCAGTCCCTAATAGTGATGAATGCTAAGATAAGCATTATCCAGAGGGACCCCCAGGTATCTAAAAGGGAAAATACCTTCAACACATGCAAATAACTCCAACAAGGAGTTTTTGATCTTAGCAGACACCCCACAGTAAAACAAAGAGCTTTTGCTTGTATTTATCTTCAAACTAGAGCAGGAGGAGAAATATTGTAGAACCTCATGAAGGTGAGTAGCAAAAAGCATATCTCCTCGACAGAAAAGAAGAAGATCATAAGAAAAAGTGAGATCAATGATCTTCATATCGCCACACCCAGGATGGCCTTTGAAACCCACTCTATCCCATAGCTGCTTTAAAGATCTGTGTAAATATTCCATAGATAGCACAAAAAGGTAAGGGGAAATAGGATCACCTTGACGTAATCCTCTTCTGCTTAAAAATGGGGAAGTAAGAGAAACATTGATGCTAATAGATAGCCGGATAGTAGATATACACTGGATTATCATCTCAACAAACTTCCAAGAAAATTGGAAAGCAAATAGGACTTGTTTGATAAAACCCCACTCCAGGGTATCTTAGGCTTTCTGTAAGTCAACCTTCAACATCATTCTAGCACTCATATTTTTTCTGCTGTAATGTTTAAGAAGTTCAAAGGCCATGAGGATATTATCATATAATACCCTATCTTTGATAAAAGCAGCCTGTGACCGGTCCACAATCTCATGGACCATTTTCTGCAGCTTGTTAGCAAGAACCTTGGAGAAGATTTTTTATAAGACATTGTAGCATGAAATAGGATGAAAATATTTAATTCTGTAGGCACCTAGGATTTTGGGAATGAGGGTTATAGATGTGTGATTGATCTGCTTTAGTAAAAATTAGGTTTTCTAGAAAAGTTGAACAACCCCACAAACTTCATCACCTATGATGGACCAAGCTTTCTTATAAAATAATGCATTGAAACCATCAGGCCCTGGAGCTTTTGAATCCCCTACCTCAAAAGTTTCATTCTTGATCTCCTGAGCTATGGGAATTTGTAACAGATAGCTTGAGCTTTCATGAGTCAAAAGAGGGCCAGCTTGGCATATAGAAGTATCAATACTCTGAATGGTCGAACAAGATTGGCCAAGCAGCTCCTTATAGAAAGCAGTGGTGGTGAGAGCTATATTTTTCTCTCCAGAAATAACTGAATCAACATCAGTTAAAAGCTTATATAGACAATTTTGCTGATTCCTAGCTTTGGCAAGGGAATAGAAATGCTTAGTATTCTGATCCCCCAGCTTAATATATGTAATTTTGGCTTTTTGCTGGTAGAAATTCTCCTCATCTCTTGCTCTTCTGAATCAGGCCAAAGCTGTCTTCCTTTCATAAATGATACAGTCCTGATTTGTGGGGTCTGTAGACAAAAGTTTTCTAGCAGAGTCCTACTCAGCCCAAGCTTGATTGGCTCGACAGGATACATGACCATTTGAGGCATTCAAACCACACAATCTATGCTTGAGGAGCTTAAGCTTATGAACAAGCCTGAAACATGGACTTCCTGCAATATTAGTGCACCAAATTTCTCTCACCATGGAAGAAAATCCTCCCTGTCATTCCAAAAATTCATGAATTTAAAGGGGGAAGTCCTCCTGGGAACTGATGATTTTATATGCAGAAGAAGGGGAGAATGGTCAGAGATAGGACTGTGTAATACTTCAACATAATTGCTAGGGATTTGATCATACCAACTACCATTACATAATCCATGATCTAATTTGTAATAGATCCTGGATTCAAAAGATTGTAGATTAGTCCAAGTATAAATGTCACCAGTAAAGGGAAGGTCAGATAAATCACAATCATGTAAACACTTGCAAAACTCATCCATATCTTGATGGTCAATATTTCCACCTAATTTTTCCCCTGCACTGAGAACCATATTGAAATCCCCTAAAATAATCCATGGACTATGCATACTGGAGTTTATATCTTGTAACCAAGACCACATATCTCTTCTTTGGGCACCAAAATTGAAAGCATATACCATAGTCAAATAGAAACAGATAGGCAAGTTATTGTTGGTCACTCTACAATATATTCCATGTTCACAGCAAGATAGTAGTTCAATGTTGTAGAGATCAAAATTCCAAAGCAGCCATACCCTACCATTATCAAGACATTGATAGTTATTAATAAGATTCTAGTTCAATATTAAGTTTTTACAGATCCTGTCAACATTATGCACCTTAACTCTTGTTTTCAGCAAACCAAGTATACCAACAGTATACTTATGCACAGGAGATCTAATCTCCTTGTGCTTGAGGGTTTTATTCAACCCTCTAATATTCCAAGATAGCAGGATCATTTTAGTAGAGAGGAGGAAGAGCCTCCACCTCTATCCACAATTCCAACAATTAACTTATCAAGTAAATCATGATTAAATTATGGTGACTGATGAGGAATCAAGGGGAAACTAAAACTTCCTTTCCTTTGTCTCGCAGGATCCCAAGTTGCTCTTCGATCTGAATGGTAGGAGCTTTAGGTGTAGAAGTCTGGATATCATTTGTTGGGGAAATAAGTTTTGAATCAACAACATTAGGTGTAGTATCCTCCCAAACATTCTTGGAAAGTTGATGAACCACTGGAGTTGTTTCAACACCAGGATCAAGGTCCTGTTTCTTAACCTAGACTTTTTGTTTAGCATCCACTTTAGGGCCTGCATATTTGGCATGCTTACAATAGGAGTTAGAATGCTAAGCAGCATTGCACTGGGTACAAAAGGGAGGTTTCCATTCAAATGCAACCTTTTGTTTCAACACACAACCATCTAGTAGAGTAATGTGCACCTCTTTGGGTAAGGCTCAGCTAATGCCAGTCTCAATTAATAGCCTAGGGAAAGAGATTCTCCCCTTGTTTGTTGTGATGCCATCAGCACAGATAGGGTTCCTACTTAAGCTGCCAATTCAACTAAGGTAATCTATTGACCATAAATGCAGAGGGAGTCCCGGGAAAGTAACCCACAATGGCATGATGTTCCAACCAGAGGGGACATTTGCAATCCTGGATGCCACCTCCTTAGTATCATGGGTCGAATGCCAATACTCCAATATGGTTTTTCCATAATAGTAAGCAAATCATGTTTTGTTTTAAAACGCAGAAGAAAGTATCCAAAGTCATGAGATAACACTTCAGGCATCGCAGACAAGAATGTCCATTTGGCTTGAGTATATTTCATCATTTGATTATGGGGCAGTTTTTATCCAACAATGAAGGCTATCAGAGTATGCTTTCATCGATCTACCTCCACCTCAAGTTTAGGAGCCTGCATTTCAGCATGAGAGATTCCATCCACAATGGTCGGAGGTATAAATTTTAGGGAAATACCCATGTTCGGGGATCTATTGGAAACAAGCACATCCTTCCGTTTAGATTTTTCAGGCTTAGCCTCGGTACTATTAGAAGAAGTTGGGACATGCGTATCCCCAGAGAGAAGAGGGTTCAGTAGTTGAGTAGGATCATCAATTTTTGCAACAATAGGAGTCAACCGCGTTGTTGATTTAGAATTCTCAATGGGATTATATGAAGAATTCATCATATTGGAATTCAGATCAATTGGAAGCATATCAGTAGAAGTAACTGAAGATTGCAAACCGAGAGACACCTTCATCGTCCCACCACTAAAATCAACATCATTCAATTGTAATGTCTCAGACGATTCCATCAGTGAAGATGCTACTAGGGAATGATCACCGTGGTCGCTATGTAGAGATCTCTTCAGCAATTTCTTCCAAGCCATATCTCTCGATCAAGCAACAATACAATGCAGAATAACTAGTGCATGAGGCATGTTCTATGTGCGAAAATTTCCCAAATATACAACCTTGGTTCATTAATGTAATTAATTACAAATAAATATAAATTTTATGATTAGGATTTCTACAAACGAGGTATTATAAGTGTCACTTAAAAGATTATCATTTTTTTTTATGTTCTGCTACAAATTTTTTATGCTATCTCTTTGTTTTGCTATTTTCAAACCTTCATATATAGCATCATGCAAAGCACACAACAATTCATCATAAGAATAAAGGGAGATAGATAATACACCATCATCATCCTCATTAACATCCTTACTTGAGTTTAAGCAAGAATTAGAAGATTCATCATCGTATGACATAAAGTAAAGTTTCAAATTTTCTTCCCCATTAATTTCCCTCATCATTTTCATCATATTTGAAGGTTCTTTGCTTGGACACTATTCCCGTTGTTATTCTTCCTAGAGAAATTGAACAATCCATTTCTTCTCAAAATGTAACCTAATCTCGAATCACATTACCTTTCTTTGAACATTATTGACATTAGAGAGTCATTATTTGCCTTAGTGAAGATTTGTGAAATCCTCTTGATTTTATCGAATCTCTTCTAATTCCTCTTTTGGATTTGATAAAATGGAGTTAAGATAAGAGTAATTTCCTCACTACCCATTGCTTGGCTTTTATCTTCCTTTTCCTCTTATTCTATTTCATCATCTTCTTTAATATATTAATTTGTTTTACATGATGATGATTTCAAAGTGACGGTTTTCTTTTCTTCTTTTTATTAAAATTTGGTCCCATGCATCAAAGACTTCCAAGAATCTCTCTAGGTGTCATTTTTTGTGAGATCTTTTACTTATTCTTTAACAATCACTTTTGATATCCATTCTTTTGAGAGGGATTGAATAATATTCTTCTCTCTCTCTTTGTCATGATTGCTTTGTAAAGGTATTCCAAATAGTTTAAATTTTTTATGAATTAATTACTTATTTCACTAAATAACTCACTTGGTTCATAATAAACAACTCTTATTCTCTATTATGAAAAGTAATTCTAGATGTCTTCACTTGTGAGGTGTCCTTGTGAGTAACCACAAATCTATCCCATATCTACTTCTTCTTCTTCTTTTTATTTTTTATTTTACCATTTTCATGATCGAATCCTATGGTAATCCTTTTCATTAATCCCATATTGAAGGATTATAACAGACTTCTCATTTATAGTAAAACTTTTATTGTTTGCATTCATGATCTCGTTTCCTATCTTCTCCACTTACACACCATTTAACTCCTTTGTAACTTTGATTGCCTCATTGATGGCAATCGATCAAATATTATAGTCTTATGATATGATGAATAACATCATCCAACCCTTCCAATACATAATCAACTCACCATTGAACAATGCTGGCTTCATGATGGAGATACTTTCACTTAAACCAATTGAATCCATTATTAAATTGGATATTTTTAGCTAAGATTGTTAGATCATTTGTGGGCTACCTAGCTCTGATACCAATTAGGAAGGACCCTAGAGGAGAGTGAATAGGTTTTATAGAATGGATAATGGAAATTAAAATTTTGAGCGATAAGAGTAAAGAAATTTGCAAATAATTGACACATAATTTGTAATGGTTTAAGACAACCCAATAAAGTTTCTCTATATCCATTACCAAAAGGTGTTGACTTTGCATGCAAATCTTCCTTTTTATTGTTTTTGGATGATGATTAATCTTATAGTTTTGTGAACCTATAATATTAATGACCTCCTAAGACCTAATTTACACCTTAATCTAGTTATCCTCTTTGGGTTTATGAGCTTACTAATTCAATGATCTCTCAGAAATACTAAACACCCTTACCCTTCTAATAATAAGTTTTGAAAGGAGTGTTGTGGTGATTATAAACAATTAAAGTGTGAGAAAAACTTATAGGTTTGATCTAATTAGCAAAATAAAATATTACAATAAAATAATTGATTCTAGTTAAGTTGGGTGAGTAAGAACACTTTTGAGAACTTCTCAGCAAATTTATATTTGAAAGTGTGTAGTTGAGAATTATTTAAAAGAGAGAGTATGTTAAAAGTGCAATTAATTAGAGTTCAAAATTTATTTTTAATTCTTCCCAATAAATTCTATGTATATCATGAGCCAACAAATTAGTTGTTAGGGTAAAAATGCATGTTATCGTTCTCAAACAATAGCCTCATTTTTCAGAATTTAATGTTGACCAGTCAATTAGATACTCTAACCTGTTGTTGGGTTCGTATGACTAGCCAAATGGTTATGTTTAGACTTGATAGATAAATGGTTTCCATTGTAGTAGCCAATTGATTATTTTATTCAAACTAGTCAATCCCTTTATGCTACACATTTTGGGTCCTTGAACATATGGAAAATCATTGAACAATTGAATAAATCCATGGGCTAGTTGAGTAACTAGTTGATTGGATTGGGACAACCAGTGAATGTATTTAAGCTAAAGAAAAATTAATTTTACAAATAGTTTAACTCATAGCTTTGAAAGTTAAACCAATTGATTGGTTTTGGAAACCAGTCAATTAATTTTGAGAAACTAATCAATGCATTCAAGTTCAAGCAAATTTGTTTTTGTAAAGGATTTAACTATTAACTTAGTTGAATAAACCAATTGAGTGGTTTACTAGAAATCAATCAATATGTTAAAGTTGAATTTAAACAAATTTTATAGGATGAAAGTCCTTGAGGAACTATTTAATCTATCATTCAAACTAATTGATCAATTGCTAATTTTTTTAAGCATTAAGGTTCTACATTGAAAACAAAAACCAACCAATTGGTTCTAAAGCTAGGTAAGTAGTTCTAACTAGAACCAAACATTTGCAAAACACTTTAAAAAAGGATTTGGGTTTAAAAATAAACTAACAATTTACATAAAATAAATTCTAAGGAAGATTTTAAAACATTCTAAGAGATAAAAATGAAAGTGTAAATGCTAAAAATATCCTTATAAGAAAATCATAAGACCAAAAGAGTAAACCTTAAATCTTGAGTCTTTAGGCATATTGTCATGATATTATCTTGTGCTTGTAACTTTATTGTTCTCATGAATCTTATACTTGAGAGAATGATTGAATAAGTGCTCTTAGACACTTGATTTCTCTTTCAAGTTGTGCATTTGAGGGATAGTTTGAATGAGTGTAGTATGCCATCCATATCATAATTGTGTTACATGCACACTTAATCAAATATGTCAAACCCTACAACAAAATAAGGATTAAGATGTTGATTTACTTAAGAGGCTACACACACACATGCACACATTATAGTAGATACTTCCTCCATTTCATATGATAGTTTCAATGAGCTTATAAGCTAATATATAAGCTAGATTTTGAAAACTACTTTAAGTAGCTTATAGCTTATAGACTTCCATCTTCCTTTTAAGTTTTTGCTAGAATTTAACCTAATTTTTTCAAACATACTATAAGAAATAGTTCATTTGTTTATAATATAGGTTATATTTGGTTTAGGCAAAAATATTAAGAAATGATAAAATTAAGGAAATAGGATGCTTAAAACCACAATTATGTAATATAGATCATATTTTGTTTAGGCAAATATATTAATAAGTAATAAAATTAAGAAAATAGGATGCTTGAAATGACAATTATACCTTCTTACTAATATACTTTGGAAACTTGATACCTTATTTATACTCTTAATAACAGAGTGAATAGAAATATAAAACATAATTGTTACATTTACTTTCTATGAGTTTTTATGATGTGACTTATGTTGAAAAATAAATTCAAAAAGTTTTTTTATGAAGAAATTCAAAAATTTAATTTAATCTATACTGTGTTGAACACCCTTAGATGAAGAAGTTAAAAAAATTCATGATGGAGAAACTTCGACACATAAATTTACTAACGTACCCTTATATTAATGGTGCTCCACTTATTCGTACTCTAATTTAATTATCAATTATGACTAAGAATATAAGGATAAAATTGGTAACAAAAATTTTAATTTTTTTAATAAAAAATTACATTATAAAAAAATATATTATTTGATGATAAATGGTGAGATAGAGGGAGTAGATAGGTTTGGTCTTCAAACCTTTTCTTTTTCCCTTATATACTTAACAGAGAAATATCAAACTATGTTAGGATCTCTAGTGGTATACTAACTATTGGATTACTATTTTCCAATTCATTAGGGTTTTGCGAATATGTGAGTTGAATAAATCTAACAAATTTTCTCCATAATTAAAACATGTTAAGCATAATAAAATAATCATTTATGCCATGGTTTGTGAAGGCATTCCCACTACGACTTTTCAATTGTAGCTTTCTAAGATTTATACTATATTTAGTATGTGTAATTTTTTTTAAACATTAAAAGTTCAATCGTAACATCTGATACCAAGCAATAGTAGCTTTTTTGATCATTGCTAATAATTCTAGACAACTTTAATGGAATGTTAATAAAATGTAAAAATCTAATTTTTTGATAAAAAAAATATCCATTTTATATGTATGAGTTAGATCTCAATTGATGCAACATAGAAATATGAAAATATAAACTTCCTAGTATTTTCATGTTAGATTATTTTCATCAATTCATCATCGCTTTGGAAATTTTTTAGTACAACGAATCTAACACTCGATTTACCAAATATTACAAACTTAACATAAAATATTAAATAATTCTCAACAATGATTATATTTTAATTATCTTTCTAGTTTTTCCATTTACATGAAATGTTAGTAAAGTGTTAGAATCAAATTTATTGATAAAAAAGATTCATCTTATATGCAGAAGTTTAGATCTCAAATGAAGTTTTTCTTACCAATGTAACACACAAATATAGACTTCCTATTAATATGTTGTATGTTAAACCATTCCTTATGATTCATTCTCACTTTGAGAATTTTCTAGTCAAACGAATCTAGAGCTTTATTTACCAAATACTACAAACACATTAAAATCAACATCTAATGATACTTAGTGTATTTTGAGAAAGCTAGCTAAAATCTTATAAATAATGCATGAACATACCTAACACATGAAAAATTAGCCTATTTGTTCATGGGGCCCAACATCATTGATATATTTGAAGGAGTGGATCAAAAGAACTTAATTGGGTCTAATATGGGAGTGAAAATTTTTAAGCATGGATTAGAAAGGTACTTGCATATGATTATGGGAATTTTAAAGAAGACACATGCATGACACGTGGAAGGCACATCATTAGCATTAGAGGACCAACAATATTAAATTCTTAATGGTCATTAGTTATTTTGTTAGATTAGGTAGAAGTTTTTAAATTTTAGAGTGTATTTTATCATTATTTGTTGTTTGTTTCTAGTTAGATTTTATGTACTTTATCTTAATTTGTTTAACTTATCTTGTTAGTTGAAGATCAAGCTTGAAGGTAGTGTAATTGTGCTATATATTAATGTGTTTTAGCTATTCCAAACATGTTATGCAATAAGAAATCAAGTTTGAATCTTCCGTTAAATCTCTATACGAGTTCCCCATATGTTTTTGTTTTCTATGTGAATCATAATCAAGTTATTCTCTACTTAATTCTTGTGTGACTTAATTTAGAGTAAGTTTGTGTCATCAATCAATAGAAATATATCCCAAATCCATCTTCAAATTCACGTCATTATCACATGAAATAAAAAACGAATACATGCACATCATCCATAAACCCTAACCCTAATCAATCCTATCATCACTAATTAATTATGTTAATGCATTCCTCTCATTAAACCCGAGCCATAAGCCTTCCATTCACATCTAGTCTAACCCATCAACGCATCAATAAATTATATGTTAAAGTAGCTTTTTAAAAACTAAATTATAAGTTGGTTAAAAACTACCTATCAAACAAAGGTTGTTTTTTTTAAAAAAAAAAACTAGTTTTGATAAGTTATAACATAGCCTTGCCAAAAACGTTATAAACAACATTTATATTTATTTATCCTTTTAGTTGATTTTTTTAAAAATGTTAACAAAATGTCATTCACCATTTTGTTGATACGATTTAGCCCTTAAATGTTTTTTTTTTGTCATTGAGGTCATGTAGAAATGTAGAAATATATTGGACTTTCTTATACTATATTACAAAGTGGACTAATTTTTTTTTTCATTCATCATTGTTTTGGGAATGAACTAGTCTAGTTAATTAGATTTTATTTTTCAATTACCAAAAATATTACAAATAGAGGAAACTAAAAAAAATAATTCCTAACAATACTAATTTCTAAAAGAAAGTCTTTATGAATATAAAAAAAATAAACTTTATCTATTAATATTCTTGAATACATATTTATACAAATTATAAAAAATGATATCATACAAATATTTTTTATTGCAGATATAATAATCTTTATAGACATCCCTTCAAATGTTAGAAGATGTCAGAATCCATTTTATCGATAAAAGTTCCATTTGACTGATAAAACATCCATTTTATATGTATAAAAAAATGCCATCGCATGTATATATGTTGCCTCAAATATAAAAAGGAAACCCAAAGAAAAGAGTGGGAGAGAGGCACAGACAGAGACAGAGACCGAGACAGAGACGGCGCTTTTCCTCCATAAGCACAGATATCAAGCGGCAGCACCGGTGCTTGCATTTTTATTATTTATTTGTAAGGGCAGAGGCTCTTCACTTTGATCACTCGTAACGGCTATGTTCTGTAGTAGATTGTGATTTCTGGGGCGAAGAAGTCTTCAATCGGCTGTCTTTTTGGGTTAATTTCTAGAGTGGCCGAAATGAATTCTAGTCATGGCGAGTATGTTGGCTAACCCTCGTTCTCTTTAATTGATTCCTTCGACTGCTGTTTATTTTTCATTGTTGTTGATTGATGGATTTGTTTCGAAAATTGGAGTTTGCTATTTGGTCTTTAGATTTGCTGGTAATTGTCGGCTTCAAGGGTAGTTACTTTTTACTTCCATCAGTCAACATTTTTGTTTTTCAATTTAAATGTAGGTTTTTCATGGGTCTTCTTACCTTTAATTTCATCACCGGTTTGTTCGATTTATGTTGGTTAGTCGAAAGATTGATTACTTTTGGGTGTAGCCTCTTAGTTGATAATGGTTTTCTTTCTAGGCCTCTCGAGGCAAGAAAATTTTCAATTTTGTATTGTTGAAGGGATTTATATGACGCTACTTTGTTTTGTATGCATTTTATTGGTTGCCATTGTCGCTGGTCTGGTCTTAAACTATGATTTGGTTCTCACATTGCTTCAAATCTATTGTTTCTTCCTTCTTGTATAATGATCGTCTGTATGACAACTTTTGCCCTTATGTTGAAGTACCTTGTTTTATGAATTCTAGAACATCTTGGGACTGGCAAGGAGATTTTTATCACCATCAAAAGGATGTTAACCTTGGTGAGCCCTTTACTTGGTTTTTCAACTTCGATATGATTAGATAGATGGATGAGATTATTGATGCTGGATGAGGTTGAGTGTTTGAGCAGATATGTCTCACTGTGTATGGAATGGTGTCACCCAAAGCCAAGAGGAGTTTCCTTGCGTGTTTGAGGACTCAACCCCCATCAAAGCTTGTGGCGACCTTCCTTATCCTGATGAATCTGGTGTGACGTCTCGGAATGCAGTTAATATTTGATTGTATTTAGCACTTTGAAAGCCTTTGATCATCTGAAAAGTGTGTTTTTTAGGATGTATGAACAAGGTCTATGAAGAATGCAGGGGGACTACTTCACAAGTGAAGAGGCGTCGACTGCAATTTAACAATGAGTTAATTGATCAACCTTTTCCAATGGAAGATATTCCAACCCCATTCCTGAAATCCAAGGTTGATTCCTGTTTGTATCTAGAAACCAAAGTGCATCTAGAGGCTTGAATTTTGTTTTGCGATGCTGAGTTAGAAGTACTCTTCATTTGTCTAGTTTGGCTATAGTTATCCCTGATATGTGATCTTTTTTGAAGTGTGTAGGGTTTGGTGTGCTGCCTTTTGCTTAGTATTGTTTCTAATACAATTGTACATCTTTGTAGAAATTTGCAATTGCAAACTGAAGCCAACCATATTTGAGTTCCTTGTTTGTATGCTTGTTCTATCTAATCTCTTTATAACTTTTAGGTGTTAAGGTGCCTGCATGTATGAAGCTTTAACTGTTGTTGGAGCTTAATCCATTGGCATGAATCGTGATTGTGGAATTAACTTTTTTTTTTCCCCTCTGTTTTAGGAAAGGATTGATCATATTGATGAGGCTTTTCCCGAAGTTTCACCCTGGGATGCTGTGTTTGATGGTTTGTCTCTAGAAATATTCTGTTCTGAATGCAAACTATTATTTATTTTCATTGAGATTTAACATTATGTAGTGAATTTCAGATGATATATCTGCCTCTGCTATGGAGGGATTGAATCAAGCTGAAAGTTGGCTTGCTGAATGCTTCAATGATACTGAGATGCTTGTCAGCTCTGATGATGCGTATGTGTTGTGATTTCATTTGTCTGCTATTGGTGGGAAATAGCTTTCCCCTTTATGTCTGATCCATTGCAATGACGACGCAGGAATTCATCTGGGATGTCAGATGTGCAAAATGACATTTCAGGTAGTTGGAGATATAATTCATGTTCCGTCCACCCTCTACTGCCACTTGCTGTGTTTCTTGAACTTTAATCTTTGTGATACATTTTGCTGGATTGTAACATGATTATAATGATGGTACAGGGTACGGCAATGTCCAGGCTCATTCTGGAGCTAAGATAGTTGATAAGCGAGCTGTTCAAAGTTCTGGGAATGTTATTTTTAAAGGTAACTTTTGCTCATATGCCCTGCATGATAATGCCTTTTGATCCAGGCTAAAAATTGGAGCTTAGGTAGTTTTTTGTAATTGCCTGTAGATACTTGGCAGTTCTGGTTGCCGAGCATTATAGCAGAGTGAACCTATACTTAGACTGTTCCTACTTGATTGCACTACAGACCACAGATGCCCTTTATGTGATCTGGTAAAAGGATAACCAATCTTTCTCTGTCCTTGAAATCTAGGTAGGAAGTCTTACATGCGAATGCCCACAAAACTGGCATCTTCTGTTGCGTATCCATTTACTTTTGTAAAGCCTTGTGGAGCTAATGGTGACGTGACTCTGAATGACATAAACCAAAAGCTACGTACGCCACCCCCATCAAAATCAAATCAGAGCAATGAAGAATCAGCCTACCCTACTTCAGCCATTACTGGGAAACCTGTTGTTGGTAAAACCAAAATTCGCACCGATGGAGGGAAAGGCAGCATTACAATCATGCGAACTAAAGGTTGAGCAAACACAAACATTCTGCTACATCTTTTGTCTCCTATTCACCAACATTCTCTATGGCATGAATATTTATTCTCATCATCGAAAACCAATCTAGACTAGTATCAAAAGTGAAGCTACATTCTCATGTTAAATCTCCCAGATTGTGTAACTTTTAGAGGAGGTCAATGATCTCATTGGATTTTCTTTGTGAGAAATCGCTGGTCTTGTACCTGTTAAGATCTCAAACCACAAGGATACTCCAATGTAATTTTGGCTATGAAATTGTGGTGCCTTTTGTTTCAATGTGTAAAGTATTTTCCTGATGTTTATGACCAATTCTTTCAATATCAGCGTGCAGAATTTCTCTTCTCAGGGTCACTCCAGTTTGTTTCTTTGTAGATGGTTGCGTAAGATTGTTATGATCGTTTTTATTCTTTCTAAATCGTTTTCATTTATAATTTTGGGCTCCTAAATTTCCGAGTTCTGATTTGCAACTGTTTTGATCAACCTTGTGTGGTCTTTGTTCATTCTTTCTTGCCTTGTGCTTTGTACTGTCATTTAAAGTAGGAGCCCTGGGGGCGTTTCATCCCTGCAGTGCTTCGTTCTCGTCTGTGTTGGCTTTTAACATAGCACAATTTCTTCCTCCTACTTGTCGTTTCTTCAAGGGTCTTTCTGATTTGCAGCCACTCTCCACATGTACATCCGAGCCTACCTTGTCCATATGATTGTCTCTATCTCATTTTTCTGAAGCTTATATCGAGAAGGGCTTTTGCAGTGTTTCAGCAATATATTAGCCTCTCCCCTACTGTTATCGTTAATCACCTTTACTGCATGTAGAAACACTTTGGTGAATTTTCTTACATGATCACCACTTTCACTTATTTATTCTATTCAATGCACATAAATTATAATATCAAATAATAGTTTTTGGTTGACTTTAAACTTATATATTAATTATAAAATATTTTTCTGGATGTGGAATTTTTACATTATCTTTAATAGAAAATGTGTTCAAGGTTAAGTATTTCTTATTATGGAAATTTTCTTGAATGTTTATTTTGATGTTAAAATTTTAAGATTATACATTATTTTAGTTTTTATTTTCTAAGTTGAAATAAATTGCACAAATATTATAGTTTTGCAGTACAATTATCGATAACATAAATGCTACTGGCTTGGATCTAGACATGTCAATAGGGTGAATAAGAAATTTCATGGTTTTTTATTCAACGGATGCATATATAGATATAGGTATGGAAATATATTTTTTGAGTTCATGCATGGATATGGATATATGATTTTCAAGTTCGTCCTAACATCTTTTTTTGTACTTGTTAATAAAAATTGAACTATTTTTCTACCCTAAGTTTATAGGGTTTAAATGATTTATTGCTAAATAGACATTCTCTTACTAACCTCATAGCTAAGATGGTGAAATATGTATGCCGAGTATCAATGACTCAATGAATTTGGATATAAGTAAGCCATTAAATAATGATCAGGGTTTAGATAGGGGCATTATGATCTTATATTATCTAGACATTGGTTATAGGGTCTCCAAATTGGAGCTAACTCATTTACATCTCTATATAGATCTATCGTATAATAGTGGAGGAAAATAACATGCAATAAAATTGGAGAAATCATAGTAGGATAATTAATAAAGGAGAAAGTGACTTATTATCATTATCATTCTTATTCATCTCTATATAATTGCATCTTTGGGCATATATATATATGCTGAGTTCAAATGATAACCGAAGATAAAATGAGAATTGAGAACCAATAATAACCTTTAGATTAATACAAAATTGTCTAAGATTTCAATTTAAATCAACCAACTAAACTAAGCCAACACAAAAGCCTAACCCCTAAACATAAACCTAAACCTTAGTTCACAAACCCTAAGCCTAAGTCTAAAACTAACCCTAACCATAAACCCAAACCCAAATTCTAAACAAAAAACATCAAACTCTGAATTCAAACCTTAAACCATAAATCATAAACCCTAAAATCATTAACTCTTAGTCCTAAACCTTGAATACTAGGCCTTAAATTATAAATCCTAAGTTTTAAATACTAAACCTTAATCTTAAACCATAAACCCTAAACTATACACACTAACCCTAAACCCTATACCTAAATCCTAAATCCTAAACCATAAACCATAAACATTGAACCCCAAACCCTAAACCATAATCACTAAACCCTAAATAAATATGGAAAAAAATTCAAATAAATGGAAGAAACGTTAAACCTTAAATCTAAAATAAATGAAATATATCATATACCTGAATCCCTAAGCCATAATCCCTACACAAATCTAAAGACACTATAATAATAAAAAAAATCCTAAATTAAAAAACCTAAGATAATAAAAATCAAAAACATCTAAAATAAATGGCATAAACCTAAAACCCATAAAATAAACTAAAATAATAAATTCTAAAAACTTCATTATCAAACAAATCTAAAAGTGTAGAATAAGTAGAAAAAATTGTAATTCCAAATCTAAAAAACCTAAAATAGGAGGGAAAAAAATCTTACATTAAATGTAATAAACACTATGCAAGTTTAATAATAACGAATAAAAAGAGATTAAAAGCAAAAAAAATAGAACAACAAATAATGTCGATGTAGCTCAAATCTACACGAGCGCCGAGCAAGAGTAACACCTAAACCAACTATGTTAGTGACATTGTTGTTAATTAATTCTTTAGTTAGTATAAAACCATCAACTCCAAGTAAAAGGGAGGGAAAAGTCTAGAGCGTGACACTACTTTTAAGTGGCAAACTTGTTTATAGCATCTTCGTTATTACAAGTATGTAATTGCTCTTTGTTGCTCTTATCGAATCTTAATCACTCATCTTCTTAATCTAATAAATTCTCAATTCTCATTTTAATTTAGGTTCTCACGTAATATGTCTCTTATCCGTGAATCTATACTAATAATGGAGGTTACTATACAAAAAGACTAAATAAGATAAATGAGGGGGTTACTGACCAAATAATAATGAGACTTAACAAGGTACACTAACAGACACCAAGCAATACAAATAGGGATAGTTTAATGGCTAAAATAATAGATAAGGTTCACCATTCATATTTTCATTTAGGCGATTATAACAATCCCCCTAAATGTGCTTCTTCAATTATTTACAATACTCATCGCAATGACTTAGTTTTTACCATTTTAAATGAGTGTGTTGGAAGATCGAGACTATATATCCACATTTGCAATGGTGTATCATCCATTACTATTTAAAAATTCCCTTCAAGAGCACACTTTCAAAATATTGTTTCATTAAAAACATTTCTAGGAGAATATTGTGGAATCAAACCATGATCAAAGAAAAGAGTATAGTTTTCTTCCCTTAATTTAGCATATTTTATTCATACATTATTACGTATGAATTTATTTATATTTATGCACATTACCAGTTATCTCATTTAACATCTTGCAAGTAATCCCATGGGACAAAAACCCAACTTTTGTGTAAATATTTATGCCACTAGATTTATTTTGAATAATATTTGTTTACAAACAACCACTTCTTTAGAATGTAGGACTTCATGTCCTTATAAATCACACTTCATTGAGCAAATATACTTTTATAATTATTCACCTACTCCAACTCATCCTATCATTTATTTAATGACATTTCATAATGAATCAATATTGATTCCCACTTTTTTTCATCGTTAGTTGCAACTATTTTGGTGACGACATTACCAATGTTAACTTTATAGCATCTTACACCTGTGTACGAATAACTTTTATATATTTCATTTGCATCCAAAATATATTCTCAAATCCTATCATTATAGACATCGATTTTTTTAAATAATATTCTTCATTATTATGGCATGTTTTCAATGCTTTTAATGATTGTAACTCCCGTTTCAAGGCTTAGAATTTCCCTTTTGAGGGTTTAACTTTTTGAACCCAAATCACATACTTCGTGCATATTTATAAATAATTACCATTATATTGATGGATTCCCTACATGAAAGGACTCATGTCAGTTGGACCCTTGGTTAACGCGTTTGACTTTCTTAATTTCTTGGCCATAATATACACATTTAGTAGCTAGACTACTATTAGCAAACACAAATGTTAGGTGCTCTTGGATATTCACATGGGCCCATTTCTCATAAAAACATCTTCTATATAATTAATTGCCTTACAATCTCCTTCTTCATCCTCCTAAGGCTTTGAAACTATTGAAGCTTTCTTTGTGGCATAATTTTATATATTTTTTTTGGAGGAATATAATCACATATATGGCACATACAAACTTTAAGACACGCATTATACTCATTATAAGGTATCTAATCTTATTAGGAATAATGTGGCATATGGTACCATATCAAAATAATTGCATAAAAGAATACATATCACTTCTAGACTTCTCCACTAAGAATCTGGTTCAAATGCACGGTTAATGACTATACTTAGTCATTCTATTCCAACTTGTAGCACTAAATTCATTTCACTTAACATAATTCTTATAAACTTAAATATTATAAATTAGATGGAAAACAATAAAAAATGAAATTAGATGGAAAAATAAATACAAAATAAATCTTAAATTAATGAATAAAACAAGCACACAAAGATAGATAAGCCATTAAGTCTCCAAGTCAAGACTACTAAATTATTCGATCATTAGGATTGAACTACACTTGAGGTATATAATATCATTTAACCCTCTAATATTCTAGACCAACTTTACATAAGTTTTAATAAGCTTTTAACTATTTGATTTTATTAACCAAATTGTTCATGTGGTATTTATCACCTTCAAATTATTTGATATTTGAGATTGAAATATGCATAGATTTTCAACATTTGCAAATCATTCAATCTGAATTTTATGTTAGTCCTTCAAGACAGTTAAATCACTAGGTGAAGCTTCAAGCCTCCACCTCATTTGTGCAAACATACATTTGTTTTTAATTTTTTTTAATCCAATTTAGGTGACTCTCCATTAAACTTAGGTCGTAGAGGTTCTATACATACTTGTGGGCATTACGATTGATAAACCATCAAGTGATGGAGGTTCATACATGATGATAAACGATGAAATTGTTAACTCATCGCTATAATATTTGAATTAATCTAACTAGATCAAATTTAAGTCTATTAAATGGAAACCATCATGTTTTTACTTATACCACCTACCATCATAACTTCCTTACTTTAGTAGTGGTGTAGGTACATAATCACTTTGTGTGACTTGCAATTATTACTAGAGGCATGGTCACATATTGCAACTTATAAAATTTACATATCATCATCTTATCTAATTTTCAATTCATAGTTGCATAATTGAAACAAATGAAGTTAATCAAAATATAAATATTTCATCAATATAAGAATTTTATGTCTATTTTTTGGGTAAGTATATGCAACTTTCATTGCTTGACATATGATCATTTTAGTACAAGAAACTCCCAAAAACTTGGAGGACACTGATCCCACTATAGATAAATAATCACATCATTCATCGGTTCAACTAAATAACTAAATGATATACTAGATGACATACAATCCACTTTTCTAGCTAACTCTAAGATAATATAATGGATTATACTCTAGGTAGTTCTTTTCTTTTCTATAAATGTACATTGTTTTCATTCACATCAAAATTGATAGGTCGATGCACCAAAAATTATCAGTCGACCTTGTTCTCATATCTTGTGTCCTCTACCTCCCTTTTCTGTCAAGTGTAGAGCCTCCTGCCAACATGAAGTTGTATGACTATTTCCCATTTTTCTTGATATGTTTTTTTTTTGCTAAATTTAATAAGCAAAAGGGCATGCAAATAAAATATGAAGGTGTGTCTCAACTTTTGAATCACAAACAATGTAACTAACTAATTAGTGCCTCCCCCATTTGAATCATTCTATCTTGAGTTAGAAGACACCCATGTATGACAAGTCATAGATGGAGTCTGTGTCTCAACAAGGCAAGAGGGATACAAATGACCTTTACCTATGCTATCAATTGTGCTCAATTTAGGATCAAATGATAAACTTTTGAGATTTTGTAATTGGATCCCTTGGTACATTGTTGCTCGATGGCTTGATCAGTGAGGTAATCATGAAATATATTTCTTGAATCCATGATATTCCTTAGGCTCCAAGAGGTAGTATAGGGATAGTTTATAGTGTAGAAATCACTACCTTTGATGTAATATACATGCACCCATCTAACTCACAAAACTTGTTTGATCTCTATTAACCACTAAAGAAGTCTTCCCTAAGCACTGAGGTTCCATTGATGGAGCTGCATTTGGCCCACCCACTATCCTGCTTGGTGATAAAAATAATGAACCATGCTACAAGAGCTTGTGGGGATTCTCAACTCAATATGAAAGATAAGAGTTACAAACAACATTTATTTCTTTAATTGCCAATTGAGGTAAATGAAAAAGATATTAAAATTAGAGGGGCCTAACATCACTTATTTCTTTAATATTATATTTACATCAAAAGTGCCCAATATTATATATTTCATACAAGTGGTCATATAGATGTTAACTATTACATGATATATCATTATGTCGAATAGGAAGATATATGTATTGATATGCACCTTTGAATTATGCAGTCTAATGGGTCGAATTTTATATAAGGTTGAGGAATATTAAAAAAAAAAACTTTCATTTTCTTGATCTAATTATATCTAAAGTATTTTAAACTTTGTATATCAATCTATTAGCTCAAAAAATTATTCTTATAGACTATATTGTACAAAACAATTAAGGTATTCAAAATTGATGATTGACATGGGTATGAAACTTTGGATTTCCAATTCTATATATTGTTATTTCATACCTGTAAGTAATCAAGAATATATATATATACATGATCAATCATCCTTATTATAACTAATCAAGAAGTAACAATATATATTGTATGAATGAGTTTAATCTTTCAGATTGAGTTACATATTAGTCTTAAGAGCCTTGATTTATTCAATCTTCTAGATTGAATTTGTCCATAGGTCTTAATTTTCTTGATTGAATTGTGAATAAGTGATTAAGATGTTCCATTCAATTTTATGATTAATTATCTATAGATCCTCACAACCTTTAATTCAATCTTTTCTATTGAATTATTTGTATATTTCTTCAAAAAATTAATATTTGATCTTCTATATTGACTTATATATAGATCTTGAAGACCTTTATTATTTAATTTTATAAACTGAATTATACCTATGTCTTTTGGATAGTGAATTGAATATTTAGAATTAAATTGTGAATATGTCTTCAAGACTTTAAATTTAATATTCATCATTAAAATTTAATAGTCAAAATTAATTTCTATATAGGTGTTTCAACCTTGAATTCAATCCAAAAGATTGAATTATATATAGATCATTAGGATGGTTGAAAGATTGAGTATAGATCTTATATCGTCTTTAATCAATCTTAATATTTTCTCTGGGGCACTTTTGATATGCTAATATTATGATGTATACATTAGAATATTAGCCTTACTAGTTTAATGGAAGATGAGGTACATGTGTACTCCATTCACTAATCTTTGCAAGCACCAAGTATTGTATTGTTGGTATAATTATAATATAAAATGAACATGTGTCCTGTAATCAAAGAATATGTTGATTACTAATATATTAAACTAGAGCAAATCAATGTAATAAAACATTCATCAATCATTACATAAACCTAGTAAATTATGGGAGCAAGAAATATTTAAATGGTGTAGAAAGTACCTATCTAAATACAACAAGTTAACTTTACTATCATATCTTAATAGGACATATGGTTTTGAGTCTTATAGCATATTCTTGCTGATAACGTGTAATGAATTAAGAGAAACTAATTTTGAAGAATCAAGAAGAAGATGATGATAGAGGAGAAAGAGATGAGAAAGAGATTTATTCTCATTCATCTTTATATCTATATATTCCTGTGTATGTGTGTGTGTGTATAGGTCCCTTATCCATGAATCCATAATGATAATGGAGTTTATAACACATAAAGAATAAATAAGAAAAATGAGGGAGTTACTAACCAAATACTTATGATACTAAATGGGGCATACTAATATATAATAAGTAGTACTAATAGGGGTAGTTTAATTGCTATAATAATAGATAAGACATAACCTCCATATTTATGATAAGGTATTTACAATATAACAAGAAATATTCCATTTGACAGTTTATTTATTTTAGATGAAGTACACCAGTGGGGGAGGGGGATAAACAGGATAGGAAACATAGATACACTTGCCGAGAATCAACCCTAAGACATTTTCGGCAGTTAGGGCATGTTTAGCTATTGGGCTAATGGAAGAATCCTAAGAGCTAATCATTGTTTGATAAATAATTGAGGTAGAGAAAACTAGGATAATGTATGCTTAGTAGCAAAATATAAATATATTGTTACAATTAAATAAAAAATTAAAGAATATAAATGCATAAGGTTCCATTAAAGAGAAAAATGAAGTGTTTCCGTTGAAGAGAAAAATGAAGTGTTGCTTGGTGGCATTGAAAATTTTGAAATATACTCCATATAAATCCATATATACATCTTATCTAAATTTACACAAACTATTTCTAAATTTCCCACACATAATTGACTAGCATAGCCTACTAACAATTTTTATATTTAGAAAATTGGATTTCATTTATTAGACTTACTATGAATCCAAAATTTAGAATGATGTTTTTCTTTTAGAACAAAAAAAATCATATATCAATAAATATTTGTCAAAAAATGGCTCAATTAGTATACATTTTTACCCAATTTCCGTTAGGATTGTTTTAGTACTGAAGCAGTCAGCTTATAATTGAAGTAGAAATAGAAATGAGAATTTATGTGGGAAATCATTTATTAAAGGACCTTACAAATAAAAGATTTATCAACTATCATCTAATATAATGAGACTACAATTAATATTAACCTCTCATTTATATTAGGGATAACCTAAAAATATTAGGAGAGACCTAAATTTATTTTCTCTTTTTGATACATTATCTGTCTATATTTCACAGACTCTCGTATTGCTAACTCTAGTGTAGGTTGATGAGAATTACTTAAAAAAAAAGGAGAGGAATGTTGTGTGTGTGTGCGTGTGTCTATATGCACATATATATATATATAGGAGGGGAGTGTGGTGGTAGTGGTGCATTACACTTAACCTTAGCCTATCATCCTATTTGATAAGCATTAACATTGTGTTAACAAGTGGCTAAATAGGTGGTAGGTGTAACACCCCCAAATTTACTACTGAAAAATTTCGTTTAAATCAAAAGGTTTAGCGGAAGCGAAAGATAAAACCGTAAACTCGGAGGCATTACCGCCACACTTAGTACCAGATCGGTTCACTCCTACCGTTCCTGTACTAAGTGCTAAGGCTAAATAAAGTTAACACTAAACATGAATCATAAATAAAACATAAGTCATACAGAAATCAGAGTGCGATCTAGGGATGACAATCCAAAGAGTACGTTTTTCAAAACATAAAGCATAGTACAAAACACAAATAAAATACGATAATATAAAGTCCAAATAAAGAAACAGGTCCGACCGAGTCGCTCTCGATCCCCAGGTCCGGTTTAGGCACAATGCTCAGCCCCACCCGATGCCTCGTAGGTGTCGTAGGCATCGAAGACGTCATCCCCTACCTGTACAAGCTCAGACGGGTCTTCTGCTCGTGGGAATGAGCAGCACCCATGAAACGGGTGATCAGTACGCTACATACTGAGTAAGGTAACAGATGCGCTAAGGCCAACATACAAAACACACCACACAGTATACATAGCATAGTCGTATGAACAACATGCAATAGAACAGATGATAAAGGCTAGCTATAGTCCAGATAGACTTATTCTTTAGATCTCTGGTATTTGTGATTGATTCACATCATAGCCTTTATTAATCCATGCGAGTACGGGAACCCCACTATTATAGCCGATGGATCGGTTACTTATAGGGCAAAACGCGCCTAACCACTATTATAGTCGGTGAATTGGTCACTTAGAGGGCAGAACACACCTAACCAATATTTTATGCCGGTGGATCGGACTGGCCCCAACTCTCATGGTGTTCCGCTATAAGTACTTAGTATCTTTTATGTGTATTAACCAATTAGGGTTTGCCGATGGGCCGGTTACTTGCGGGACGAAGTCCACACCACTATTATTCGCCGGTGGATCGGTCACTTGCGGGACAATAGTCCACACCACTATTCCTTACCGGTGGATCGGCTGGCCCCGGCTCAGTACTCTTTCACTTTATATGATTAGTATTTTATCGTATCTTATTCAACAAATTCCGCCATAGACATGCATGACTAACTCCAGCTATAATTATCCCCCAAAGAGGGCCCGCCCCATATCTTGAGACTCGGCGCCCACTAACTCACACCCCGACATCCATTTCCTTTTACACTTACCCTTTAATAAAAGCTCAACTCCTAAGGGTGTGGGTTAGGGCCCAACACCTCACGACATCAACTCCACCTACCATCACCCTCAAGGGTCTTCCCTTGAAAACCCTAATTAGACCTATGTGGCCTATCTTCCTCTCACTTACACTACCATTGCTCCATCCATATCCCCACATCTCACATTAATTAGATCTAATCCCCAAATATATCACTTTACCTCTCGACTTCGCATATGACTGGAAAAATCCTAGTTAGCCACCTCAAACCCTAGTGCCTTTCTTCTTCCACAAGTAACCTCTCCCTTTTCTCACTCAATATTCCTTCTCTCCCGTGGCACCCATACTCACTCCTTACATAATAAATCCCCATTCTTAATCCATATTCCACTCTCCCTAAATCATTTTTACTTCCACAATTTCCAGATTATTACTTCCTCCCAAAACCCTAATCGGGTCCCTTACATACCCTCACACCGACCTACGTAATATTTTTCATCCCAAGTCTCCAATCACTCCACAACTCTCCCCTTAGCTTATTTACACCCTAAATCAACTTTCCTCACGTAAAGATCATCCCCATGTAAGATTTATCCACTCCATGCAAACTCTCAAGGTCCCTATGCAAACCCTACAATTTCCATGCATGGTTCTTATCTCTCGTTCATTTTGGTCACCCTCATATTTCCCTTAGCATCTCACTTCCCATTTGTTTATTTTTGTCCTTTTATTTCCCATAACATAATATCATTGTCTTAGCATGCATGTCTTAGAGGGCCATATCATATCACACCACAATCGTCACATATACATGTCATATTCATGTCATAAGAACACATACAGAACATACCTCAACTCCAAGCTACGCTACACATAAGACAAGTTAAGGAGAATCATATGATACATAATATAGCATGAAATATAAAGCACCCAAGGCATACAAGTCACATAACACACAAGGGCCTTAGCTACATCCTCACCTAAAGCGACGCCGAGCTTGGAGCACGCTCCTACAACTCCTTAGGGTTTTGGTTAGATTTACCTATAAAAGGGAAAATACTAAGTATTAGTTTCCCTCAAAATTACCATCACTCCTTATTTTAGTTTAAGATTAGGATTATTATTATTAAAGAGAGTATTATACGGAAACTAGGGTTTTTATCTTAAAAATAGTCTACTAAATATTACTAGTCAAAATATGTTTATTTTAATATTTATTGCTACACTTATATTATTAAACCTATTGGCTTTATTCTTATAATAATAGTATTCATACTAACTATAGCAAGGTAGTGATAATACTAATAATGATAATAAAATAATAGTAACGCTAATGCTTATAGTGATAGAAACCCTAACATTTTTAAGACTAAAGCTAACTATAGTATTAGGCTTAGAAAAATAATATAATAATTGCATTATCAACAAGTACTATTATTCCTAAAGATAATAACGATAAAGGTCATATTTTGGATAATAATAACTTAAGGGTTTAAAAGTTTATATTAATAAAAGTAATGATGGACAAGATCACCATTAACAGTATTAGTAAGGAAATAAGGATAATGATAATGGTAGTACTAATAGTGATAATAACAATATTACTAAAATACTTTTAGTTTAAGTAATAGTAGCAATGATCGTGTCATTAATAATAGAAATAATAATGCTAATAGTAATAATAATAACAATGATCATAGTAATATGAGATTTCAAATGTCTATCACATATAGTAGTAAGATAATGATAATAAGCCATATCTAGTATTAGTAGTAGTGATAGAGATAGTAATAAGAGTAATAACAATAATAGGAATAATAATAATAATAATAATAATAATAATAATAATAAAGATAACTATCTTAATGTTAAAGTTGTTTCCTTTTTAATAATATACCCTAGTCAACTATCTCTGAAATTAGGTTAGGAAAATAAGGATGATACATAGAAATATTAAGAGTGTAATAATAATAATAATAGTAATAATACTGATAATAGTAATAATAATATTATTATTAAGGATAATATCATTAATATTAGATAAAATTACTAACACTTATAGAAAATAGTTTTAGGGGTTGGGGGGAGTTGGAAAACCACCTAAGGTCAGTGGTGGACCGGCGGTGGCGCGTGGCGGCGACGATGGAGGAGGAAGAGAGGTGGAAAGATCAAGGTGTGGGCTAGAAGAGAGGGAGTAGAGGAGTGTTTGAGGTGGAGGAGGATGCAGCAGATGAAGAGGGATGGAATGAGGGTGGTGGTGTGGCTGGGAGTGGCAGCGCGCGGCGGCCGAAGGTGGTGGAGGGTGGTGGAAAATAGGGGAGGTAGAAGGAGAGGGAGGTTTGCTGGACGTTTTGGAGGGTGGTGGAGACGTTGGTTGTGGCGAGGGTGGAGGTAGGAGGCGGCGCGAGGGGCGGCGAAGGGCTTGAGATGGCTACTCGGGGTGGTGACTTTGCACGGCTGGGGTGGCACATGCAGGGCGAGGCAAGGGGTGATAGTGGTTTGGTTTTGTAGAGGGAAGTGCGGGGGAGGATCCGGTGGGCGGCGGACTGGCGGTTGTCGCGGCGATCACCGGCGGCGGCGGAAAGCTCAACTTTTTGGGGGGCGGCAAGGTAGAGTTTCGGGGCTATTTTGAAAAAAAGAGACCGGCTATGGCTGCTAATGGGGGGTATTTATAGGCAATTTGGAGGGGGGAAACGACGAAGGAGGGAGAAGGCACGCAGGGCAGGTGCAGCAGGTTGCCGATTGGCGGTGGCAGCCGGCGCATGCCCTGCGAATTGCAGGTGTATTTGGCTCGGTGTGGGGAAAAGGAAAGGGGGCAGTACGCGTGAGGGGAAGGATGATCAGGTTGGGTCGAAATGGGAAAGGAAAGCGACGGGGATGGCAGGAGAGGACGGTCGGACGGACAGGTGGCTGTCGGCGGTGCAGGCTACGAGTTGCAGGCCTGGCGCGAGGAGGAAGACGACAGGCACGATGGACTGGGCGGTCCAGGGGAAAAGGAAAGGAGGGGGAGCCAGTCGGTTTGGCAACAATCATAAGGTTTTTAAACAAAACGTGGTGTTTCAGCGGGTAGAGGGTCAAAGCGCTGTGTCGTGTTGTTGGTTTGGCAACGGTTATTTGTCACTTAACGCAACGCGACGTCTCAGTGAATCGAGGGAAGAAACACTGTGTCGTGCTTCTACGATGGGGGCCGAACGACACTAGGCCGCGGGGAAGGAGAAGGAAGGAGGAGGTTGGGTTGCGGGCAGGCCCAACCAGCGAGAAGAAGAAAAAGAAAGGAAAAGAAGAAAAGAAGAAAAGAAAGAAAAGGGAAAAAGAAATTTTTTTAGGATTTTGGTTTTACATAAAATATTTAGAATATTTTTCTTGGGGTATCCAGAATAAGAATATTTAAATAAAAATATTAAACCTCCTTTTTAGGTTAATTTAGGGCCCTTTTTAAAAATATTCCTCCTAACTCCTTTTTAATTAACAAAAGCCCAATTTTCCTCCTTTATAAAAATATTTATGATTTCCTATTAATTTGCCCTAAATAATCCCTCTTAATCCAAATAAAATAATAAATTAAATTAATTTCCCAATAAATCCTTATTTAATGACATATCTCAAAATAATTAATTCTGGGGTATTTCAGTAGGCATAAAATGGCTTTATTGCTACATATCTCCAACTTAAAGCCATATTATATAATGCCCAAAATTCTATCTAATCTTAACCCCAAGTAATTAATATCTTAACCTAATTTTAATATCAAAAAATTAATATTTCTACCTCACCCTAATTATTTAATCATAAATCTTAACATGCTCCTAATCTTTATTCTGGGTCATTAATTTTTTTAATCTAACCTTAACCTTGGATGGATGATAATTAATTTTACCATAATTTCTTAATTTAAATTATTTTAACATGATTCTAATCCTAACCCCTAAACTTATTTTCTTTTTTCTTCATCCTTTTCTTTTTTCTCCTTCCCTGCTTCCGTTTTCTTCTTCCTTCTTTCTTGCATGATTCTATCTTCTCCCAACCAAATCCATTCTTCCATGCTTACACCTTGAACCTACCTATCCTAAATTCAACACCACCACCATAAAGACCACATCTCAAGGGATGCATTTGTTGGACTTTTACATAAAAATTTTTGCTCCAATCATGCCACACTTCTCCAACTTATCTTCCCTACCATTCACCATGCAACCTCTCTCTCTCTCTATATATACACTCCACTCTCTCTCCTCACTTCATTTAATTTCCTCAATTAACTTGATCCCTCCCTCCATTACCTTTGAGCACCCATCCCCACACAACACCCTCTTCTTCTCCTTCCTTCTTTCCTTGTTTGTCGACACTAGACATCACCCACCAATCGCCACTAGAGACCATCAAACACCACCATATTCCCCCAAAAACCAACCACCAAAACCACCCCCTCAACCCCTCCTCATTTGTGTCACAAAACCATGACAAACACTCCCAATCTTGCACTACACAACCCCTGCACATCTAGCCTTCTCACAACTCTAAATCACCACCGTCACCTACCTCTGTTCCACCCCCTTAGCTTTGGTACTAAGTGTCATTGCACCCTTAATAGCCGAATCCAAAAGTGTTATTCCTCCTGCAATTTCTCTGGCATTAAGTGCCATTTATCCCCCATTTTCTACACTATTAAGTCCTATTCCTTCCCCCTTTGTTGAACAAATTTCTGCCATTGTACTTTCAAGCCTTACATGATTTGGTTTTGGTCCATTTTTCACTCTCCTTTTCCTTTCCTTTGTTATATTCTTAATTTCTAATTTTCTTTTATCCTTTTTACTTAGAGGATCTTTTGGAGGTGTTGGAGGAGGTGGGTTAGGCTTATACGTGTTTAGAGATCGGTGTCTTTAGGTAAGGATACAAGTCGTAGTCAAAGATTTTCTACTCAATGTTATTTATGATTGTGTGTATATTATCATTTTGTCATGATTATATTGATAATGTCATGATGTTAATGTTATGATGTGATAGTATGGTATCATATGATGGAAAGTGAGTAAGATGAGAAAGCATGCATTTATACGATATTATTACGAAAATTATTATGTTGTAAAACTTAAGTTAATTAGTATGATATATAGTATTGTACTATGAGTTTTAATAAGTTTGATAAGTGGAATATGTGTATGATTAAGATTAATGGTGATGTAATAAATGGAGGTTCGAAAAAAAATGATATTGGACATATAAGATTTTCATAAAATTTAGGTATTCTGGCATCCTTAAGGCATTTTGATCAATATGGATTATGATAAACTCATTTTCTCTATTATTCCACATTACTTTGCCCACAAATTATGATCATGTTTCATATAATTTGTGAAATTTTTGGTCATCTTTGCCTCTTGTTCTAGCTACTACTATCTTGGTATTTATTTTGCAAGATTTATAAAAGAGTGTATAAAACCAAGGAAGAGAAGCATAGATATAGAGCAAGGAATCTTTATGAAAGGTTTTGAGGGTAGAAAGCCCAAGCTCACGTGTAATAAAGAGGAGTATAAGAAGCTAATGAGCTAAGAAGAGAATGAAAATAAATAGTTATTAAGCCATAACACACTTGTGCACTGACAAAGCACAACTATGCTAATCCGTGCACAACCATAGGTGAATTCTATGGACGCACGACCTAGCTATGCCAGACTAGTTCACCCATGCTCAAAGAAGCCGAGAGTATAGAAGATGCATGGTCTGGTCGTGCCTGATCAACATGACCATGTGCTGAACAATTTTGAATGAAACAACAACACATGCGCGATTAACACAGTCGTGCGGGGGGTTATCCCATGATCACGCACAACCCAATGCTCATGTTTAAAGGCTCCACATATGGGATGGTTGAATGAGGGATAAAGTAGAGCATTTTGGAATTTTCTTTTATCACTTTTTTTGAGCAAAACACTCCATGTAAATTATGTTAGATCTTGTAATTTATTTTTTCTAATTTCTAAGTTGAATTGGGTGTATTGCTATCTTGCAAAAACATGATTTATTATCAACCTATGGTTTATGCTCTTCATTATCTCTTTTATTATTTATTGCATCTATCATTATGTTTTTCCTTAAATTTTATTCCTTGTGCTTTTAGCAACCATGAGTGAGTAGTATCCTTTTGTAAGATTGAATTAGGCTAAATTCAGTATAACTATGACAAACTAGCATATATGTTACACATATAGTTTTTAGGTGTTATTCTATATGTTAGGAATCACTATCATAAGTCAAGTTTGATAAAATTTGACTTTTTTAGGCATTAAACATAACCAAAAGGTTAAAATTGATGTCAGAAATTAATATATGGATCGAAACTCAAATGATCACGAAAGTAGACATTTGAAATCTTAAGGACTATTGAATCGGTGGAACTTAATTGATTTAATCTACTTTGTTAGTTACAAAAGTAGACAATAAATAAGGTTAAATACATTATTAGATCTTAAAATGGGTTAGTGAATCATATTGGACCGGTAGTCTATAGCCATTTAAACTATAATATAATATAATATAATATAATATAATATTAATCTGTTGTTGAATATCAAATTCGAGACTAAAGTTCAATCTTAGGCTTTATCATTATTGTTCTAGCATTTTTATTTGATTACTTGCTGCATGCATTTTCCAATATTCCTATTCTCATTTGAAAAAAAAAGGTCAGTCTAGATAGTTAAAATGGTAAAAATCAGTAGCTAATTATGAAGTCTTTATGGGATACGCCCTTGAAGTGCCATAACGAATCTATACGCTTGTGGAATTATCCAAATGTGTAATCTTTGATGTTTTAATATTTTTAAATGGTTTATAATATTCTAAATACATTGTGGGGAATAATTTGATTAATTATGAATGTCCTAAGTTCTATAAAATGAAAAAAATGGCTTAAATTGAAAATAGTAATCCTAGAGTTGATGTTATTATGACATGTGTAAAATATTGGAGTTATTCGTATTTGTTGTTAATATTAAAATTTTCGTAATGTATATTGAATTTGGAGATTATATGAGTCATATGGAAAAGTTATACCTAACTTGTGCAATTAGGTTTTCATAAGTGTTGTGAATAGTAATTTTAAGGATAGGATTGTTATTGCATGTGTAAGTCGTTGAAGTTAGACCTTTATTTTTTAATATATCGGTAATAATAACATTTTAGAATGGTATACTAAAATTGGTGGATAATGGAGTATTTTGGAAGAAGTTATTCGTATATTGTAAAATTAGAGTTTCTTGGGAAAGTATGGCTTTGTCATTTGGGAAAAAAAATACTAGTATTCTTGATGGACATATATTATTATCTATTTTATGCCCTCTTAATTTAAATTGTTATCAACTATTTGAGTAATATTTAATTTTATTTACATTATTTATAATTGCAAGCTTAAATTTTAATAATCTCATTTATTTACTTAATTTCGAGCAAATGATGAAATTCATATGATATTTGACAAGCTAACATATTTTGATCATAACATTCACGTATATCATGAGATGTAAGTGATTTAAATTGCTATTAAAATACAAAATTGATATATACAACTTTTATTTCTACAAATATTTCCTAAATTGAATTATATCAGGGCTGGAATTTAAAAGCTACAGCTATAATATAGATACGTTTAGAAGATTTTCACTTAATTTTTTCCTATCTTGGAGTGCATGCACTTTGGCCGTAAATAATTAACGTACAAAGTAAGCACTAAAAGTTAATAACAAACAAAAGGAAAGAAATAGATAATCATTTCTAAAATCTTAGAAGTTGTCGCAGAAGATAAGGTAAGGAAAAGCAAGAGATATATGTATATATACAAGGCGACAGAAGAATAGATGAAAAAAAAAAGGCGCCGCTGGAAAACATTTAGAGATCGAATTCTCTGCTGAAGGAATCACGATTTTTTTTTTACTCCCTGCTCCATCCCATATGTAAATTAGAAATCTATTAAATTTTAGTTTATGATTAATATAAATAGAGGAAATAATTATAGTAAACAACTTGGTTCATGATATTATGGAAAGTAACTGACCGATAGGAAAGTTCTTGTATTTATTTTTAATTTCTTTCTTTTTATATAACCATCCACTTAATTTTTATATATTCCTAATTATACATGTGATTTGTATTAATTTTTAGTTGCCATATTTTATTAAGTGTTGATTCTTATCGTACTTGAATATTATAGATTATGAATTATTACATTTTGATATATAAATCAATAATTAATATTTAAATTCTTGTCCTTTATATAAAAATTGATTTATTTTACATATAGAATTAAGGATTATAGCTATTCGATTAGTTTTAGCAGTTTAGATTAATCAGAACAAGTAGAAATTAATTTAATTCATAACTGACTAAATTAAAATATGATTAATTAATTAATTGGATCAAGTAGCAATTAATGTATAGCTATTTGATTAATTAAGTGGCAAATAACCAACTAAATTAAAATATAATTTATTTTCGTCAACTTAAGAATGTGGGGTTTTTAATTTGGTTAGGTCTAATGAGATTTATGAAAATGTCACGTAATTAATTTATCTTTAGATTAATTGAATAGAAAATAATTAATCAAAGAAGTTAATTAGTATTAGAAAAAATATGGGAGTTAGCAAGTTAATTATTTAGGTTATCCTATCAAAATTTAATATTTATATATTAGTCACGTAATAAAAGAATCGGTTAGATGAATTTAATATTGAAGTTGGAATGAAAAATGGTATGATATGTATATATTAATTTAGTTATTAAATAATTCAATTTATATTTTATATTTTTATATTAATTATTTATATTATAGATTTGTTTATTTACCAGAGTAGTTTGGTTATTAATTTAGTTATTTGCTTTATTTCATTTTTCCTCATATCAAGCCCCTTAAATACTTGGTAATATTATAGATAAAAAATTTATTTTCTTATTTTAATTTTAATTTATTATTTATTTATTCTATATAAATAAATTATTTAATTCTTTTACTTAATATTTTAGAGTTTAGAATCACATCCTTCTTATGGAAACGATCTTTTTTTACCCTAAGCTATATTTTTAATTATTATTTGAGTTAGAAATATATTTAATTTGACGGTGGTAATGATATGCTGTCAAATTTTAATGTCGTTTCCAGGAAGTCTTGTGCTATTTTTATTTTAAGCTCTAAATGACTAAGAAAAAAAAATTATTTGGATTTTATGTTTTTCCCTTTTCTTTCTTGTACGCAATCACAAAGTGGTAGAATCATTGAAGAGAGGTTATGATTCTTATTTGAAGAACTAGACATTGAAGAGCATCAATTGACAAAATAGCTACACTTAAGCGACTTTCACAACCAAATGTGGAAGATCAACCTCTCTGTATTATTTTTTCCTTAACTAGTAGGACCTCTTAAACTAAATTTTAGTTTTCTTAATATGCTTTCTAAATTTTATGGAAGTGCAATAGAAGATTCACATAAGCATTTAAAGGAATTGTTAATAGTTTGCTTTACTATGAGGTCTGAAGGTATAGAAGAGCAAGTTAAACTAAGAGCCTTTCCTTTCTTTTTACATGATTTAGCTAAAGATTGATTGTACTATCTACCGGCTAGATGCATTAATATGTGGGCTAAATTGCAACAAATTTTACTTGAAAAATTCTTTCATGCTAGTAGAATCAGCTCAATAAGAAAAGAAATATGTAAAATTAGGTAGAATTCAAATGGGTCACTATATGAATATTAGAAAAGATTCAAAAGGCTACGAGCTAGCTGCCCTCAACATCAAGTTAGTGACAAATTATTGGTATAATATTTTTATGAGGGATTAATACCTCATGATCAAAGTATAATAGATGCACCAAGTGGAGATGCATTAGTAGATAAAACTCTTGATCAAGCTAAATAACTATTCTCTAATATGGTTGAGAATTATCAACAATTTGGAACTAGGAAGGATATAAGACAAACAAATAAAGTTCATGAAGTTGATGTGTGAGTTATTCAAGATCAACTTAAGGAGAATACCCAATAAGTTACTCATTTAACTACGTATATATGATATTGTCACAGGTGGAGCTCCACAAGCTCAATCTTGTGGTATTTAATTGATTTAACTCATATTACAAATGTATATCCTTCTTCGTAGTTTCGGGATGTAAATGTTGTTGGTGGTTATGCTGGAAAAACTTTTAGGAATTATGACCATTTTTCTAAAACATCCAATAAGGGTTGGACTGAACATCCAAACCTTTGATATGGACCTAGGACAAATCCACCAAATTTTAATACGATTTAGAATAATGTTAGGCCTTCTTTCATATCAAACGTACCTCAAAACTGAAATAGTGGTCTTTCACTTAAATATATAGTTAATAAATTATTTAATCAAATTAGGTAAGTTCACACTTAGGGTTTAGAGTATCAAAAGAAAACATATTCACATCTCCAAAAACTAGACACCTAAGTAAGTCAAATATGCACTAGTCTAAATAACATAGAAAATTAGTTGTCTAGAAAGATCTATTCTTAACCTATTCCTAATCTAATGGAAAATTCTAAGGATATAACACCCAAAATTAGAAAATAATGAGAGGGACCTAAGGGTAAAGAGGGTAATATTGAGAAAGAATTAGAGGTAAAACAAAAGGGTGATGATAATAAAAAAAAACCTTGAGTGATGAAGAAAAGTGTAGAGCAAACCATAAGAAAGATGGTATAACCTCTAAGGGTGTACCAAGTTTTAAAGATCCCCCACATTTTCCCTCTAGGTTTTATAAATCAAAGAAAGAAGTTTCCAACCAGGAAATCTTAGAAACCCTTAGGAAAGGGGAAGTAAATATACCTCTTTTGGATTCTATCAAGTAGGTGCCCATATATGCAAAATTTTTGATGGAGCTTTGAACCAACAAGAGGTAGTTAATAGTACTCAAAAGGTGAGTATGGGAGAGAATATTTATGCCATGATGCAAAAGAAAAAATGCCCCTAATGTGTAAGGACCCTAGAATGCTTACTATTCCTTACAAGATAGGTAATTTGAGCTTAAGAAGATGTGTGCTAGACTTGGGTACTTCTATTAATGTTATGCCTACATAATTCTAGGAGGATGTGAATCTAGGACATTTGAGAAGAATTGATGTTATTATCTGATTATCAAATAGATTAAATACATGTCCTTTAGGAGTACTTAAGGATGTCTTAGTATAAGTGAACGAATAGGTTTTTCCTGCTGATTTTCATGTTCTTGATGTAGGTGAAAATTCATGTAATAATTTGTCATTACTCTTCGGAATACCTTCTCTTAAAACTTATAAAACTAAGATTGATGTGCATGAAGGTAATTTAACTATGCAATTAGATGGTGAAATCATTAAGTTTAACACTTTTTGTAACACCCCAAAATTCACTACTTTTTTTAAAGCGGAAGCAACTAATATAGAAATACTTAAAACCCGTGAATTCTGAAAATGTTACCGCCACACTTAGTACTAGACCAATTCTTTCCGACCGTTCCAGTACCAAGTGCTAAGGCTAAAGAAGAGATTAACAATCAATTACAAAATTAATACAAACTAAACTCCAAATAATCATTAAACGATTGTAAAACAAAATCAGAGTACACATCAAGAAATGTAATTCATTTCCAAAAGAGAATTAAACTTACAACCGATAAAAGGTTCATTAAAATACTCAATCGAGTACTGAATCAGAAAATGGTAAATACTATGCTAAAGAAATAACAAAAGGAATGAAATCGTGTAAAGAATGAATACGGCCACAAAACTCTCGAACTTCAAGCCAAACATGCTCAACACTCAGCCCTAACTGATATCTCGCCCACCTGCACAAATTCAGAAGGGCATACTACTCGTGGGAATGAGCATCACCCATAAAAGGGGTGATCAGTATGCTACGTACTGAGTAAGGTAACCAAGCACTAAGGCTAACACACAAGCACATAATCCATGTAGAATAATAACAGGGCAATCCAACATAACAACATAAAGGTATATGAACAATTCAGGTAAAAGTACAGAGGCCCATATATAATCTAGATTAATCATTTAATTAATCTCTTATTAAAATTCGATTCACACCATGCCTTTTTCAAACCCATGCGAGTACGGAAGCCCCCACTATTATAGCCGGTGGATCGGAGACAAGCAGGGCACAATGCTCCTGCTCACTATTATTAGCCGGTGGATTGGTCGCACATAGGGTGTCATACCCTAACCACTATTTCTTACCGGTGGATCGGTTGGCTCCGGCACGCATGGTGTTCCACTGTAAGTAATTAGTATATTTCCCAAGTCTTAGCAAACTGTTAGATTTATTGATCTCGGAATCCGCCACTATTATAGCCGGTGGATCGGAGGCACATAGGGTAATATACCCTAACCACTATTATAGCTGGTGGATCGGAGACACATAGGACTACGCATCCTAACCACTATTTCTAACCGGTGGATCGGTGGGACCCGGTTCAATATCTTCCACTTTAAGTGATTAATGTCTTAAGTGTCTTATTCGGACAATTTAACCCTAGACATGCATGAACCACTCCTTTAACACATATCCTCCAAATCCACTCCACATCTCACTCTAAGGTTTTATCTCGAAACTCTAATTTAGATCTCAGTGGCCAATCTTACTCCACCTCACACAACCCAAATCATTTTAACACCCCACATACCTCAACTCATAAATACCATCCTCATAATTACACTTTAATTACCAAGTACACATGATACAACAAAAACCCTAAGCAACCACACCAAACCCTAATCAATCACAACAACCCATAGTTAATCACTCCAAATCCTATCTAACCATAACAACCATAATTAGCCATTCCAAACCTTAGTTAATCACTCCAACCCATAGTTAGTCACTCCAACCCTAATTCAGTCTCCTCCATACCCTTATAATGTTCTACGTACTATTTTTCATCCCAAGTGTTCAAACACCCAAACAACACTTACATTACTTTCCTTACATCCCAAATCAACTTTCCACACGTAAATTTCATACCCATGCAGACATTAACCTCCCCATGCAAACCTTCGAACTTTTTCATGCAAACCCTAAAATCCCACATGAAACCCTATATTCAACCATGCAACCCTAGATCCTTCCATACAATTAAAACCCTAGATTCCTCCATACAGGACCTCAAATTCAATCTATACACAACCAAAGATTCATCCTTATCGAACCCTAAATTAGATTCTCCCATTCATAACCACAATTTAGATTTTTACATACAAGACCACAAGTCAGATTCTCCCACATAAAATCACAAATTCGAATCTCCCAAGCAAAACCATAAATTGGATTCCCCCAAACAAATCATAAAATTAGATTCTCCCAATCAATTCATAAATTAAATTCTCCCAAATAACATCATAAATTAAATTCTCCCAAACAAACCATAAATTCGATTCTCCCATATAACATCATAAATTAGATTCTCCCAATTAACATCATAAATTAGATTCTCCCAAACACACCATAAATTCGATTCTCCCATATAACATCATAAATTACATTCTCTCAAATAAAACCATATATTATATTCTCCGCATAAAACCATAAATTGTATTCTTCCACATAAACCATACATTAGATTATTCCTTATAAAACCATAAAATTAGGTCAACTCACTTCCCTTAGTCAACTTCTTTCTCCATCCTCATTTTTCATCCTTTTCTCCCACACAAACCACATCGACATCCTCTCATGCATGTCTTATAGGGTCACAACACATATCATCATATATAAATAATACACATGTCATATAAACACACAAAAACATACTTCAACTCCACATCATGCCATATACAAAATAATTAATAAAGATAAAAATAGGATACATAGCATGCGAAGCACATAATGCACATAAGCACATAAAAGGCCTTAGCACCCCTTACCTAAAGCGACACCGGTCTTGGAGCACGCTCCTTTGCCTCCTTAGGGCTTTGACTGGTTTTACCTATTATGAGAGAAAAACTAAAATTAGACTCTCTCCTATCAAAATAATATTAAAAGCTAACTTAATATAAGACTAGGCTTTTGATAAAATAATAATAACCAAAATACCAAAATAATATCAATATTAATATTAATAAGAATAATAAAATAGTAGCAATGATAATAAGAATGACATTACTCAACAACATAATAAAATAAGGGCTTCATCCCTTTCACTAAAATAATACTACTAATAATAATATTAGTAAATTAAATAACCAAATTTAGTAATAATAATAGTGATGAAATAATAATAATAATAATAATAATAATAATAATAATAATAACAACAACAACAACAACAATAATAGAAAAACTAATGTTAAAATATTTGTATTAATAATAATGGAAATTTGAAATAGGAAATAATAATAATAATTATACTTATAAAATTTTAATATTAATAATAGTAAATATAGATATAATAAGAAGAAAAATAATAAAATCGAATTAAAATACAATAGGATTCAACCCTCAACATAAATAATAATAAAAACATTAATACTAATAATAATATTAATAATGCATATTAAAAATATAAATATTAAGAATAATAATAATAGTATTTATATGCAAATAATTGAAATAAAATAATTTAAGGGTTATAAAAATAGAGAAAATAGCTGAGAGGGTCTAGGGTTTAACCATAGGCTGGTGGGGATAGGCGGCACCGGCGATGGCGCATGGAGGCGGCGGTGGTGGCCGGAAAAAGAGAAGAAAGAGGGATAAAGTTGCATGCTGGGAATAAGATAGGGAGAATTAAGATGGGAGCTGGGGTGTTTTGAGTTGCCTAGAAGGAGGGGGACAGAATAGAGGTGGTGGCGCAGCCAAAGGCGGAGGCGCACGGCGGCAGTGGGTGGTGGCTGAATGGAGGAGAAGGAGAAAGAGAGAGGAGGAGAGGGAGAAAAAGGAAAATAAAGGTATGGGGAGATAGAGGAGGTTCTGCAGAAGGGAATGGGAGGAGAAATAAGCGGCAGAAGCGGCGGAAGAGGTGGCTAATGGTGGTTTAAAGGGCAGCGGTGGTGGAAGAAAGGGTTGATCCGGAAGGAAAGTTTGTACAGTCAGGGAGACTTGTGTAGGAAGAATCGAGGGGTGAGGGAAGTATAGTTAGCTAGAGGGCGGTACAAGGTGTCCACTGGTGGCTGGAGAAGGCTGCCTAGTTGGCTGGAGGCGGCGGGCGAGACGTCTAAAGGGGCGGCGGGCGAAAGGGAAATATTCTGGGTTGGAGACCAAAGGCTCGACACAGTGCTCAAACCGGGGTTATTTATAGGCTTTAGAAGGGAGATTAGGGTTCTTTGGGTCGGCTACGGGGTAAAGTGAGTAGGGTTCCAGTTGTCGGTGGCGAGGTCGGCCGGAGGGAGTCAAAATTCGGGTAGGGGAATGCGTAAGAGAGAGAGAGGAAAAATCGCACGAAAAGGGGAGTTGATTGGGTTTATATGGTCGCCGAATCAAGGGGAATAGAAAGGGAGGAGAACGACATGTTAAAACGGGCGAGATTGCCAGTGAAAAACCAGAGGTCGGTGGTCGGCGTCGAACGGGGCTGGGGAAGAAGAAGATGGGGGGTCTAGGCCGGGCGGTTCGCAAAGGAAAAGAAGAAAAGAAAAGAGGGGAGACCGGGCGGTCTGGGCGCGAGGTTACTTTTTTTTTTTTACCAAAATGTGTTTAGGGAAAGGAAGAAGAAAAACACGGCGCTGCAAGGGAGAAGGTAAGAGGCAGCTGCGCGGGCTGGGCCGTGCCGAAGGAAGGAGGGGGGACTGGGCCGCTGGGCTAGCCCAGTTCGAGGAAAATGAGAGAAAAAAGAAAAAGAAGAAAAGGAAGAAAAAGAAAGAAAAAGAAAGGAAAAAGGAAGAAAGAAAAGGAAAAAGAAAAAGAGAAAAAGGAAAATAATGGGTTAGGGCAATTAAAAAAATCTGAATATTTAGGATATTTAAAAATAATAATATTTAATAAAATAATATTTAAATCTCGTTTTAGGCTAAATTAGGATTTTTAAAAGATTTTCCATAAATTCCATTTTAATTAGCAAAACACCCTAATTTTCTTCAATTATATTATTGATAAAATTATTAATAATTTCAAACTATTTTCTCCTTCTTATTCTATATAAAATAATTTATTTAATTAATTTCTAAATAAATTCCTTAATTAGTTAAAATACTCAAATTCCTCCTAATTAAAATACTTATAAATCTCTTCTTGATTTTCCCTAATTAAATATCCTTTTATTTTAATAAAAATAATTATTTAAATAATTTTTCTAATAAAACCTCATTTAAATATAATTTAGAAAATTAGAAATTTTCGGGGCATTTCACTTTTGATGCTATGAGATATCTTATTTGTGTCTGTTCTATGTGCTCAATTTATACCATTGATGTCATTTATTTGATTGTTCAATTTTGTTATGAGACTCATAAAAATGAACTATTTCATGAGCTGGAGTGTACTGAATCATCGGTTTTGGATGTGAAAAGCTTAGAAACTAAGCCTACACTGATAAGGTATAAGGTTTATTCACCTTTCTTGGCTTTACCCCTCACTTCTTCAAAACTTCTACCTTCTATTGAGTCGGAACCTAAAGTAGAACTTAAAACCCTACCATCTAATCTTAAGGATGCTTTTCTTAGGAAAGTTGAGACTTTACCTATGATTATTTCTAGTTCTCTAACTCCTACTCAAGAGGATAAATTATTAAGTGTGTTAAGGGAATACAAAGAGGTCATATGATGGAAAATTGGAGAACTTTGTGTATGCACATGATTCTCCTAGAAGACAATGCTAAACCTGTTAGAGTGGTATAACGTAGGGTGAACCTACTTATGATTAATGTTTTCAAGAAGCAGGTCCTAAAGTGATTAGATATAGAAGTAATTTATCCTGTATCATATTCTAAATGTGTTAGGTCTATTCATGTGTAACAAAGAAAACTAGGATTATTGTGGTAGAAAATGCTAAAGGAGAGTATGTCCCAACTAGAAAATACAATGGTTGGAAAGTGTGCATAAACTATAGAAAATTAGATCAAGTTACTAGAAAAGATCAATTTCCATTTCCTCTCATAGATCAAATGTTGGGAAAACTAGCATGAAAGTTTTTTTTTGTTTTTTTTTTTTGGCTTTTTAGATGGGTACATTGGATATACTCAAGTTGATATTGCTCCTAGGATCAAGAAAGTACCACTTTCACTTGCCCCTTTGGCACATTTGCATTTAGGAGAATGCCCTTTGGACTTTTCAATGAGCCTAGTACATTTCAAAGATGCATGATGAGCACCTTTACAATTCTAATATAATATAATATGGAGGTTTCTATGGATGACTTTATTGTCTTTGGTGATTCTTTTAATATATATCTCAATAATCTATCTCTTGTGATGAAAAGATGCATTAGAACTAACCTTCTGTTGAATTTTGAGAAATACCATTTCATGGTAGAATAAGGTGTAGTCATAAGGCATGTGGTTATTTTGAGAGGTTTGGAAGTTGATAGAGCAAAGATAGAAGTCATTAGCTCATTACCTTACCCTAAATGTGTGCATGACATTAGATTATTTTTTAGGGAATGTTGACTTTTATAGGTGCCTTATTAAAGAATTTTTTAAAATTTCTTCTCCTTTATGTAATCTACTTTCGAAAGATATTCCATTTCAATTTGATGATCAGTGTAGACTTTTAATTACCTTAAAGAGAAATTGACTATTGCCCCTATTATTTGCCCTCCTAGTTGGAACTTTCCATTTGTAATAATTTATGATGCAAGTGATAACGTAGTAGAGCTGTGTTAGGGAAAAGAAAAGAAAAAGAATCTTATGTGATTTATTATGCTTCTAGATTGGTTGATCCTATGCAATATAATTACACTACGAATAATAAAGATATATATGCAATTGTGTTTGCTTTGGAAAAATTTCTCTCTTACTTGCTGAGAACTAAAATGATTACCTTTTCTAACCATGTTGCCATTAGATATTTATTGAAAATAGAGAATCAAAGCTCAGACTTTTGAGACAAATTATTTTGTTACAAGAGTTTGATTTAGAGATTATAGATAAAAAGGGTGTTGAGAATCTATTAGTAGATTATCTAAGTAGAATAGTGCTAAAAGAAGATTATCCTATGATTTATGAGTTCTTTCATGGTAAGTAATTATATTCATTGATTGTGGAACCTCATTTGTATGCCGATATTGTAAACTATTTGGTGACTAGGACTTTTCCAAGTGAATTATCCAAATCTCAAAAGGATAAAATAAAGGTTTATTTTTTATATTATATTTAGGATGATCCATATCTTTGAAAATATTTTTCTAATTAAGTAATTAGAAGGTGCGTGAATGAAATAGAATATTGGTTTATTTTAACTTTTTACTATAATTTTAACTTTTTACCATATATTTGATTCTAGAGGGGATTTTTGTCCTAATAGAATTGATCATAAAATGTTTGAATGTGGTTTTTACCGGCACACTTTATACAGAGATGCTTATTTATTTGTGAAGAGTTGTGAGTGATGCCAAATGACTAATGATTTATATAGGAGAAATAAAATGCCTCAAACTAGTATTATAATTTTTGAAATTTTTTAAATTTGGGGTATTGAATTAATAGGCCCATTTCTATCCTCCTTCGGTCGTGTTTACATCATTCTCGTAGTTGATTATGTCTCTAAATTGATAGTGGTTAAAGGAATCAAGTTTGATGACGATAAAACTATGGTGAATTTTGTGATAAGTAATATTTTTAGTGCTTACTTTTCAATTTTATAGATGTGTTACATGCTAGGGCCCAAAATTCATCAACTACATGAATTATACTATTGTACTTAGAATTCCTATGGCCATATAAACACCTACGAGATACTCCTATGGCTATGGACTTGATAAGAGTATTCCGATTGCAATGAATATTGTTAAAAAATTTGTTATTCCTAGCCTCCCATATCTCATAGATAGTTGTGACAAGTAAGCTTCGTAGAAGGATCATTTCAGCTTCTGATCTTCCAATATTGAAGCTGCAATCTTTGAGTAGTCCGCACCACCTAATGGATGTGTGTTTAAGCCTTTTGAGATGGCATACAATGTGGATAATGCCCCCCATTACCGAACAGTGTAAAAAAAAGATGGGGAATGGATTCCTGGTCATCACAAAAAGCACATTTTTGGTCAGCCATAGGAGTGAATTGACCAAGACAGTCTTTTGTGGACAAACGTCCTGTTGCTGCTAACCAATATATAAATTGGTGGCTGGGGGCTGCATGGTTTTGCCAAATTGTTTTCCACCATGTGCAGAGAGAGCCTTTATGCCTTAATTCTGAGTAAACCTTTTGAATGTTATAAGGTGTATGATGAGGGATGTTAGCAAAAATAGGCTGAAGAGTGTTCCTTAAAGTCAATATGCTCCTCAATGGCCAAGATGTAGCAGCTGGTAAGTCAATGTCCCAGACAGAACCTTGTTTGATGAATCTTCCATGTATCCATTTGATCCATAATGTGTCTTTCTTTTGAGTGAGGTGCCATAGGTGCTTGCTAAGGGCAGCATTATTCTAGGTGTTGATATTTATTAGATCCAGGCCACCTTCATTCCTGGGGAGACAACAAGAATTCCAGGAAACAAGGGCCTTATGGGTTTTAAGAGTGTTGCCAGTCCATAGGAAAGCTATACAAGCAGAGATAAGATAATTGAAAACCTTTTTGGTAGAAGGAAGACTTAGCTCCAATATATTTGAATACCAAAGATGACTATTTTTATCAACTTGAGTCTTCCAGCATACCACATTAGTTTAGTTGCCTAATGATTCATCCTATGTAGAAATTTATCCACAAAAGAGGTCATATGATGTGCATTAAGCCGGATATCCCCAACAGGTACCCCTAGATATTTAAAAGGTAAAGAGCCTTGTGGAATTGCCAGAAATTGTAGGATATGCTCTTTGGTTTGCTATGATACACATCCAAAAAGAATAGAGCTCTTATGCAGGCTAATAGTCAATCTAGACAGGATTGTAAAGAGGTGGAATTTCTGCATAAGTTGGATAGATTGTATGTCCCCATGGTAGAAAAGAAGCATATCATCTGCAAATGATAGGTTAAAAAATTTCAATTTCTTGCATTGAGGGTGTCCCCTAAAACTTGGTTCCTTCCATAAGGTTTTCATCATGCGGCTGAAGTATTCCATGATGATAACAAATAGATAAGGGGAGAGGGGATCACCTTATCTTAGCCCTCTCTTCCCTTCAAAAGGTTCTAGCAGGGTGCCATTGATGGTAATGGAATATTTGACACTAGAGACACATACCATAATGACCTTTACAAGATGGGGAGGAAAATGAAAATCTAGGAGAACCTTTTCGAGGAAGTCCCATCTTATAGAGTCATAAGCTTTGCATAGGTAAATTTTTAGCATGCATCTTGGGGAAATATGTTTTCTTCTATAAACTGAGGAGCTCATGGGCAAGTAAAATATTTTCACCAATAGATCTTCCCCTAATGAAAGTAGATTGTGAATGGTCTATAAAGTCAGGAAGGATGAGTTGCAGTCTGGCAGTCAAAATTTTTGTGAAGTCTTTATATAACACATTGCAGCATGCTATAGGTCTGTAGTCCCCAAGATTTTTAGCATTGGATTTTTTGGGTATGAGAACTAGCATTGTGGAGGTGATGAATTTTGGGAGGCTTGCTGTGAGGAAAGCTTCATTCAAGGTCTACCAGATATCTTCTCCAATAATATCTCAGGTTTTTATTATTATAAAAACAGGATGTAAAACCATCTAGACTAGGGGCTTTCGAATCACTGATGGAGAAAATAGCATCTTTAATCTCTGTCTTTATGAAAGGGTTAAGCAAAGTATGATGCTGGTCTAAAGAAAGAAGAGGCCCTTGTTGCAGAACTTGTTGTGATAATGCCACAGGTTGAGACTGTGGTTGATCAAAAAGATGAACATAGTAATCTCTAAAAGATTTTAAGACATTGTGATGGTCTGAGATCTAGCTCCCATCTGTATCTTTGATCTTGGTGATCAAACTTTTTCTTTGCTTTGCTTTAATAGTGGCAATTTGTATTAGCATCTCCCTTATTAATCCAGTGGATGGCAACCTTCTACTTGAGGAAACTTTCCTCACATCTAGCTAGGTGAGTGTGGAGTTGCAGTGCTTCTTTTTCCTTGTATTGCAGCTCAATGTTTGAGGGGTCTAAGAGAATTCTGGATGGTGCTAAGGATTTGTTTCTGAGAAGCAACCCTATCTAATATATTTCTATATTTCTCCTTATTCGGCTGTCTTAGATGAGGCTTGAGCATAAACAGCTTGTTCTTTAGACCTGTGCTGACCTTGCCTCCCTGAGTGTTGGACCAAACTTGTTTAACAATATTGAGGAAGTTTGGGTCATTACACCACATGTTGAAAAATTTAAATAGTTTCTTACCATTAGGAGGAATCTGTTTAAGGCTAACATGAGAAGCACAGTGATCTGAGAATGGTTCTTCAGTAAAAGATATTGTGGTCTGGGGGAAAGTATGGAGCCAGTGTATATTGACTAGAACTCTATCAAGCTTGCAGAGGATTCGATCAGCACCTATTCTTCTGTTGCACCAAGTGAATGTTGGTCCAGAAAAGGGGAGTTCATGGAGGATGAGGTGATGGATACATTCTCTAAAATAAGTGATATCTTGGTGATGGGTTGTTTCACCTTGGAACTTTTCCTCCGGTGTTCTTTTATAATAGGACATTTGGTGTTCTTTTGTAAAAATATCATGTCACACTTTGTGTATCTATTGCATATCACCCCCAACCTAGTGTGGAATATGATGTGTCGAATAGAGAAATTAAATAAATGTTGGAGAAAATAGTCAAACCCAATAGGAAAGATTAGAGTAATAGATTAGATGATGCCTTTTAGCTTAAAAACAACATTTTAAACTCAAATTGGAATGTCTCACTATAGGTTGGTTTTTGGGAAAGGTTATCATTTACCAGTGTAGATAGAACATAGGTCATATTAGGCGGTGAGGCAATGTAACTTAGATTATATAAGTGTTGGTAAAGAAATGAAGTTACAATTGCAATAACTAGAGGAATCGAGGCTAGAGGCATATCATAATACAATGATATATAAGGAGAAATCATTCCATATTAATATGATAAGATGATCAAAGTTTTTCTTGATAAGATAATAACTAGGAAATCATTCCATATAGGGTAAAAAGTGATATTGTTTAGTTTATGATTGAAATTATTTCCAAATAAGCGTAAATCACGATGGCTTGGTCCTTTTATTATTACTAACATTTTCCACATGGTATAGTAGAAATTAAAAATTATTGAGACATGTAAGGTTTTTAAAGTGAATGGACACAGGTTGATGATGTTTTACAAGCCAACACAAGTGAAGGTAGTTGAAGACATCTATTGAGAGACTACATGAAAACGTGAAGGATGTCGAGACAATGACATTAACCAAAGGTGTTGCTTGGGAGGTAACCCAAGAATAACCAAATCTACATCTTAAACTCTATCTATTTCATTTATTATATTTTCTTTTTCTGGTTGTTTTTAGTGTTTAAGTTTTTTTAAGGATGTGTGTGCTATAGATAGGGACCTACCTTATGCTTAGCTCTGATTATACCTTACATTGAGGGCAATGTAAGATTTAAGTGTGGGGGAACATATTAGTTGCTTTAGTTTTTTCTTTAATTTTTTTTTATTTTTTGTTTTTGCTTTGATTTTCACAAAAAAAATGGTGCAAGAAAAGGTTCTTTCCTAACTGGTTTTTATAGGCTTTTTACTATCAATCTTGTAGAGCCAATATTTTTTTTACATCATAGTATTTTATTTCTATTTATTTATTTGGTTTACCTAAATGTTTTTTTAGGAAAATAAATAAAATTCAAGTAAAATAAATAAATAAAAGGAGAATAGGGAAGGAGGTAGAAATGAATGATTAAAAATTCCATATATAGAAGTTTTATTTTGCATCAGTTAGATGATGTGCGACCAATTTTTCGATTTGCATTATTTTGATAAATGCAGCTGTCCCTTTTGGATAAATGAAAATTTTGATCTAAATTGTTAACATATTAGGTGGGTTCTAACTTGTTTTTAAAATTATTTTAACTTTATCTATCCAATGTTAACTAATTTAAATTAGCAATCAATATTTTATTTGATGTCCCTTTATGCTACTTATAGTGTAGGTTGGAATAAAAAGAGAGATAGAGATGGCGATAGTGTAAAAAAAACATAGTTGTCATTTAGAAATTTTTTTACTAAATAGAAAACATTTTTCCCCCTAAACTATCCTCTACCTCCTCCACCGTACATTATTTTTGTCTCTTATGTCTCTTCTATCTCTACTCTGTCTCTCGTCTCTCATTTTCAACTCTCCCTCAACCTCACTTCCTCACCTCACTCCCTCTCTCTCAATATATCTAAGGCAAGTGTTTATTTATTTAATTTTTTATGGTAAAAATTATATGATCTATAAGTTTGTTGTTTTTTTTTAATGTATGGTGGAAGTAAATGCAATCTTTGGTAGTGGGGAGGGGTGTGGAATGTCAATTTTTGCTAGTGGATTTGGAGGAATGACTATTTTAGCAAATGAGGGGTGGGGGAAAATGGCATATACTGCCGGTAAGGGGTGGGGGAATGGTAAATACTACTGGTGGAGGGGAGGAGGTAACAACAAATAACGCTATTGGGGGTGAGGGCAACGACAAAAATTGCCAGTGGGTGGTAGCGGGGAACAATTATTTTGGCTGGTGGGTTTTAAGTGTGTATTATTTATATTAGTATTAATGAATAATATTAAATATTAGTTGATAAATATTATTATGATTTATTGTTTCTTAATTAGTAATGTGATGTGGAAGATGGTTTTGGTTGGATAGATCAGATTTATTAATTCTGTCTCATTAATTAGTACAAAACCTAATAAAATTTTGTCCTAGGTTTGGGATTATTGTGTTTTGTTAAATAGTTGTGTAATAATTATGTTAGTATTAATTAATATTAAATATTTATTGATAATTTTTATTATGTGTGTATGATTTCTGGTTTATTAATTATTAATTATGGTTCGTGATGCAGAATGTGGTTTTGGTTGGATAGATTAGGTTTTTTAATTATTTCTCACTAATTAGTGCAAAATCTAATAAAATTTGTTCCTAGGTTTGTGATTATTGTATTTATTAATTATCATGTTTTGTTAACTATGTGTGTAACAATTATGTTAGTATAGATTAATATTAAATATTTATTCATAATTTTTATTATATGTGTAGGATTTATGGTTTGCAATTAGTAATTATGGTTGGTGATGTGGATGATGGTTTTGGTTGCGTAGATGGGTTTGCTGATTATGTATTAATTAGGTAATGTAATTAGTGTATATTAATTATGTTTGAAAAAAATTATATTTGTAATCATGTTTATTAATTACAGTTTGTCAATTATATTTTTAGTTAAATGAAAATTTAATTATGATTAATTCCATTAAATTTGTTTATTGTATTTTTAGGGTACGGAGGTTTGGAGGTAGGGGTTCGGGTTTTGGAGGTTTAAGGTATGAAATTTTAGGGTATGGAGGTTTGAGCGTAGGGGTTTGAGGTTTGGAGATTTAGGGTACGATGGTTCTGAGGGCGGATGTTTGGGGTATGAAGGTTCATGGGTTTGAGGTTTTTATTACAAAGGTTTTCTATTATCTACAAAATATGTAGATTTTCTTACTTCGGCAACACAACCTGATGTGGGAGTACCAATATCCTCAATTCACCCACCTACTATTGGTAGTTCTAGATCATCATTGGATTTAGTATCATCATGACCCTATATTCCCAAGCAACTATCGTCATTGATATATGTGTGTGATGATGATGTTGTATGTTATGACAATGATGATGAAGCTAATGACAACAAAGATGATGCCAATGCCAATTATAGACATAATAATGGTGGTGGTGGTGGTGATGCTGATGATAGGGATGTTGGTGAAGTTAGTGAAAGATGAATGCGGTATACAATGGAAGGATGAATTGTATTTGCCAAGGCCATGTCCCGAAGGTCCAATCATCCCTGATTTCGTCACAAGCTTTGACGGCCACGCTGCTTTAGATTTATGGTTAGGAAGGTATATTTATCATACACATTATTAAATATTTAGCATTTTATTTGTATAGATATCATATATAGTCATCATATATGTTATTTATTTTAGGATCGTGGTTATCCTAGGATCCACACCAGATAGGAGGTTCTGAAAACTTTTCTCCGAAGCATAAATAAAAGGATGTTCACTTTGATATGCACAACATTCTAGCTTGCACATTTGAGCATGTGAGTGTGCCACTTATTTCAACATTTATTAAGAGATGGCAACCATGCCATATGGTGAGATGACAATTACCCTTTTGGACATACATCGCATTTTAGGGTTATGATTTGATGCTAATCCATTATATTTAGAGAAGACTATTGATAATCGTGGACAATTGATTGGTGCAATGGGTGCCTTATTTGGGACGAATGAAATGCAGGTGAATAAAGTTAGTCGAAAGGGTGGGTTTTCATTTAAATGACTTCAGGAAGTATGCGAATCATATTGTAATACCCCACTTTTAGGAACATTAATTATAGTTAATAATTACGTGTGATTAGTTATAGTTATTGTTTTAGGAGGTTTAGTATTAAACGTGTTATTATTATTCATATTATTATGATAGTATAGGTATAAATTTAATCAAGTTAAAATTTGATAGAAATTGGTTTATTTAATTTAATCTTAGTTTATATCAATAAATCTTATCCTAATTATTTTACTAATAATCTTTTGATCCGTAACCAGAAATAATTTTCTAAAATTTACCCTGGATTATTTTTACTCTTTCTGTCCTTTTCAACTATCCTAAATTGGATTATTTTTCCTTGGATTCTTTTTCTACCCTATATCCTAATCTACCCAAACTAATTTTACCCATTGCTTGCCCCAATTCCCTCCCCTAATCACTCTCCATATCTCCCTCTATTCCTTACCTCACTCAACCCAGCACCCTTTGTATTTTTTTATATATACACACTACATACACTCACACACACTCCCTCACCCAAACAACCCCTAGCCTCATGCACCCTTCCCTAAGCCAAACCCAACCCCCTGCGCTATACATACACACATATACACTCTAACCAAACATCCCTTCACTACCCAACTCCCTCCCTCTGTTCTTTTTAGCCTTTCCAGCCCCGACCATCACATGCATACCCATCCACCACATCCCCCTTACTCCTCTTCTTCCTACACGGCAACCAAAACCTCCCTTCTCCCTCTACAACCCCACCTTCCTCCTTGACCATCACCTCTTCTTGTCTTCCCTGTCCAGACAGCTCTTCCTCTCATCTTTGTTGGTTTCAACCCAACACCTAAACACACCACCTCCCATGCACCCAGATTCCCTAGCCATCTACCACCATCCACCTTCCAACCATGCCCTATGCCTTATCACCCATTGCCCATTTCCCTGTCCTCGTCCTGAACCAGCCACCGACAGAACCACCACAGCCTCTACACGATCACACTCAACCTAACAGCACCCACCAACCACCTCGAGCTTGCCACCGCTCCCTCACCAAACCAACTCCAGGGTAGCTCCACCACCGAACCCCTACCTTCTTCCTCTTCTCCTTGATCCCCTACTAGCATATGCATCTAACCAGCCACCCTCCACTACAACCAACAACTAGCAGCCTCCGCCATCGCCACCTTGTAGCCTCGTATCACCACCCCCTCTACACTGCCCCTTCGATTCAATGGACCACCATCCCACCATCACCACCATCACCACCGAGCCCTAGCCTCCTTCTTCTTCCTGTCGTGCTCCCCTTCTTGCTCAGCTACCTACAGTAGAACTACCACCCCGTCACCACCAACCACTAACGTCGCCCAGCCCTGACTCACCCAACCCTTAGCCCCATCTAGCATCACGCAACCCGCCCCCTTTCTTTCATGCATGGCTCAAGCTACGTGTAGCGTGAGTTGTGTTTTATTTTAAGAAATTTTAGCACCTATATTAAATGTAAGGGTATTTTAGTAATTTTAAAAAATAAATATTTTTATATTATAATTATTATTTTATCCGATAAATATTAACTAGGTAATTGTGATATTATTTTTAGGTACGAAAGTTGATTAGCGAAACCTAATAGTTTTTAGTGGATAGTACTAATTTTACATTTTTGCTGAAATTTAGGTAACCATTATACCCTACTAAAATGATAAATATTGTGTAATAGCACATTAGGATTTTTAGTGTATGAAAATATGTTAAGCATGATTTATTTTGATATAATTAAGTGTTAATTATTATTATTATGAAAATTGGTAAAACGAGCTTGTTATCTGATGTAAAATATTTTGGGTACTAAAGTATGATTAAAATGATTCTAATGATGAAAAGATATTTTGTATGATAATTATGTATAAAATAATAGGTTGAGCATGCTTATATATAATTATACAATAATAATTATGGATGTGTGCCCTAGGGGCAATTTAGTTATTTTTAGTATATTATGATATTTATCCTAAAAATCATGTCTAATATGTGTTATCTGTTGTTGATTATGCAATCATGTGTTTTGTACGTTTTAAATGTGTATGGTATGGTTTTGTATGTAGAAACAAGTGCAAGGGCAAAATGGTCTTTTGACATAGATAATTATTTAAATTACATAATAAATAATTAAATTATTTTACTTTAGCCTTTTTACAACAAATTAATAAATAGAATGGATTTAGTATTTAAATGGATGATAATCTAATAATTATTGTTCTTAGGGACATTCTGGTTATTTCGACCTAATGTGCCTATATGTGAATAATTGGACATAGGATGGCCTTAGAATTTTAATAAGTTAACCTTAGTGTTGACTTTGACCTTGTTTTGGACTATTGACCTTAGGGTTAACTTGGATAATTGGAAATAAAAGAAAAATGAATAATTATGGAAATGGGAATAAGTGTGCAATATGTGTTATTTGTGATCACCTTATAAAATACTAATATGTAAAGTGGAAGACCTCAAGTTTGGGAATAGTTTCTCTCTAGGAGTAGCTACCCTAGAGACAAGATATGAGTCCTTGATTTGTTAGGGTTTATGGTATGCCAGTTATGCCCCATTAAGGCCCTAGTTTACTCTATAAGTGACCTACGGGCCCTATAGGAAGTATCGATACTTAAGGATTAAGTGTCTGAGGAGAGGAGGGTATTGTGTGCCTCTTGTATCAGTATGATCAAAGTGTTGTTATGCCTCTAGGTTGGATGGTTGGGAGGGTACCGTAATACCTTGTGTGCGTCCGTATGACCGGTGTACTTTTATGTCTCTAGGTTATTATTGTATTCCTCTCGAGGAAATAAAAATAGAAATCATATGATTTGATTGGAATGATCATTATTGGATATTGGATTGGTTTGGTAGTAGCCTTCGTGCCTACTTGTGGTTTCGGTAGCAACTTTTGTGCCTACCTATTGTTTGCTAATAGATTTCATTCCTACCCGTGGTTTTAATAGTAGCCTTTGTGCCTACGTGTAGTTTCGGTAGCAGGCTTTATGCCTACCTGTGGTTTCGGTAGCAGCCTTTATGCCTACCTGTGTTGGTATTATATTTGTGAGCATATCTGTGAGTTTATGGATTTCATTATACTTTACCTATAAATATACCTATGACATTATGTATTTGGTTATTATATTGTACTTGTAAATATACCTATAATGTTATGGATTTTATCATACTAGACCTGTAGATATACCTATGATGCTATGGATTTTATCATATTGTACCTGTAAGTATATCTATGATGTTATAGGTTTCATCATACGATACCTGTAAGTATACATGTGGCATTATGTATTTGGTTATTATACTATACCTGTAAGTATACCTGTGATGTTATGGATCTTATTATATCGCACCTGTAAGTATACATATGGCGTCCTGGATCATATTGTATTATACCTGTAAACATACCTGTGATGTTATATATCCGATTGAGATTGATGTTGAGATATGAATTATGTTGTGAAGGTTATAATTGTAATGTAGAGTTGGGTTTTAATTATTACTTTAGAGAGCATCTTGGGATGCTTAGTTGATAAGTGTTATTATATTCTAAATTACCACACATGAACAGTATGTAGTTTGGTGACTATTGCTTATCTATTATTACTATTGTATTTGGATTATCTGATGTATGTCTTATTATTTATACCATATATTGTCATGATGACTTACGGTTATTGTGTTGCGGTTAATCTAATCATACTTCAGAGAGCATGTCTGGTATGTTAGTTTGATAAGTTTTACTAGGCCCTCAATGAACTAGAATGAGTAGTATGTGGTTTCGGTGATTATGATTTATCTGATATGATTACCGCATCTTGATCATCTTATGCATGTCTTAAGATTACACCATATCTTTTTGTGATGCCTTATGGATATTGTGTTAGGGTTTTCTTCTAATCATACTTTAGATAGTATCTCTGGGTTGTTCATTTGGAAAGTTCAGTTGTTTTAGATGAATGAATATGAGTAGTCTATGGCTTAGATGGAATTTGATTATCTAAATGACTACTATACCTCAATCCTTATATGTGTATGTTTATGTATTATACAATGTTAATTGTATGCCTTGCATGTGTTCCATGCTGTTTTATCATATTAGTTTGGTATAAAGGGTTGCTTAGTATCGTAGTACTAAATGGTTCATTTTCATGGGCCCCTGCTTATTCAATGGGCAATGAACTTTACAGGTCAGCTTCTGAGTCTAGTTGAAAGTTGTCATTCAGTTTTGAGAGCATAGGAATATCTAGTGTCTCTTTTGCTAGCCGGTCTCTGATTAATTTTAGGCTTTCATATGTCCTCCTATAATTTCTCTCTTAAGTTTTGGTAGACTACTGATGTTACTTTTAACTAGCACCGTACTTATCTATTATTCTCTGTATTCTGACCTTTGTAATCATTTTATTTAAGTAAAGTAATGTTTTAGCCTTAGCACTTAGTATAAGAATGGTAAAGTAATGGGGGTGTTACACATACTGGATAAGGGATGAGGAAAAAGAGATCAAGTATTTATCATGGTTGATCGCCGTATTATTATTTGTCAATAAGTTGGTTGATAAAGTAAATCTATACTATATTATTTTTCTTTAAGATCTAAGCCGTGTTGAACATTATGTATGTGGAATAGCCATAATTGCTTTTCTTGATCGACAACTTGGGATGACTTTTAGAGCTGACACTGTTCAAATATCGGGATGTATCACTCTATTACAGGTAATTTTACAATTACCATATATATATATTACATATTTGGATACATTTAATGGTAATTAACACAATCAAATATTATAATAGAATTGGATTTATGAACACTTTTTGGGGTTTGGAGTAGAACAATCCAAGTATGATCTAGACCATCCTCATTGTATGAGGTAGTTTTGTAGATATAAATTTGATAATAAATTGGAGAGGCTTTAGTACTTTTGAATAAATATTGATCTTATGCTTACATTGAAGGTACGCTACTTGGATTCATATTCTCGCTATATTATGTTAGTAATATCTATATTTAGTTTAAATTTTTTGTGACAGGTCATTTAGGGTCTATACGGAGTGGCGAATTTGTAGAGGGATTGTCCGATGGTATTATATCATGGTTGTCTGCGCTTTTTGGAGAAAGTAGAAGTGTATATGCCCGATAGAGTCACATGTCAGTTCGGATATGCGTAATTAATTCCTAAGGAACCTATTAAGCCTACCAATAACACGTACAGAGGTCCTTCCCTCAAGAAGCATAAGGTTGTTTACTCACATATGCTTAGCCAATGGTTCTTGAGGCATGAACACATATTGGGACCAGATATTTTTGGACCACTGGCTCAATACCCATGGGATATGGATCATGACTATTTGGGTTGATACATTCCTAGAATTCACAAGTATGTATTGGCAATGATGGAAGAATATTTGGCTGAACATCTAAATAATGAGCATCAAATTCCAACCGAAAGACGTCTAAAAGAAGCATGTAAAACTATCTATCGATTATATTAGAGGGGAGATCCAACTCCAAATTATCAACGGCTAGTTACATGTATTGAAAATCTTATGCATGATTTAAGAGTTACTCTACCTAGGCGTGGGCTTGAGCGTGGGCATGGACATAGGAGTTTGTAATGACCTTGATGTGAATTTGTTTAATTACGTACTTTGATTAAAATATATTTTTTACAACTAATGCTATATATTTTTATTTTATAGGTATTCGTTTAAAGTATAACTCAATCCCCCTTTATTATGTTGAACTCCGAGACCCCACTTACACTATATAAAGTACATATATATCGGATTACCATAGATCAAGTACTAAAACTAAATAAAGTATAGATATATCGGATTACCACAACTCAATAAAGCAAAAAAAATATAAAACTTCTAGATATAACTCTTGTCTGAAGATAGAGGATGTGGCTCTTGACTGCCATCATTAACCAATGAGTGCCACTGTTGTAATTTGGTAGAATATAGTGTATTCCATGTTGAAATGTTGTTGTCATAGTATCTACTCCAATTTAAATGCAATGGTGGGACTGGAAAAATTCTCCAGAAGATATACAATTAATGTGAGTCATAATATTGTAATGGAAAACAATTCGTAAAACACCCATATACCGCTATGTAATGACTCATGTCTTGCAAAAAGTATATAGTCACTTCATTTTCAAGACCTTGGATTCCATATTGTGCTACTAAAGGTAGGAATAAACTGTAAGCATTTAATGAGTAATATGCAAACAAAACATAATAATGGGTTACAATGACATGATTAATACCAAGAATTTCCATCTAATGTGCCATCGGCTCCGCCTCTTCATAGTGGGCAATAGTATTTAGAACTTGATCAATATTTTTATATACAAACACATTGTCGTATATCTGTTGTCTCACCAATAGCTTATGATATAAGTTGGTATGAATCTTAACCCATTGTTCCTCATCTCCTAATATAATATATGTTAATAATCTAAAATCGTAATTTTCATCTCCTAACACATTATACCAAATACTAATATAAGGAACTATATGCTGATTTATTTGAGTTATGTACATAAATTATAGTTATCCTAAGGAAATAAATGCCGATTGACGTCCTCAACCTCGATAACGACCACGACCACGACTGCGACCTTATGTTGATCCTGAACAACTAGAAAAGTGTTGTTCTGTATACTTCCAACTGGATTATTTCCTTCTGGTGGAGTTTCTTGAATGACCTCTATGCTATAGTATGGGTGGATCTTGGAGAGGTGTTCTCTGTAGAATAACAAAATTAAATATCTCTCTCACTAACTAATTTTGTATTGATGGTGGCTGGCTCATAACAACTTTCATGGAAATATAGAGTAAATGAGATGCAACGTTTATTGGCTCTTGTGGTGTATGTGGATATATCAGCCGATCTATGTCTAGTTTCTTCTAGAATGGATGAATAGCCAAAAGGGGGATATCCATGTAGTTGTCAATGTGTGTATTAATCTTGTGCGTAAATGGTATCACATGCATAAGACGCATGTAACACCCGCATAAATGATCATTTGTACCTATGTAATTACTTCTTTCGCACGCTTTTTTGACCAACTCCATTGTGTATACGACAATATGACCTCTCAAATTGACATAAACGACCGTTGTTGCAAAATATAGCGTATTGAATCGAGATCTACCAAGTGATGCTTAATTTCATCACGTTTCAATTCAAGGTACGTGTGCATCTTTGAACATAGTGTTTAAGCTGCCTCTTGATATATCCAGAAATATCTTCAAAGATCCGTGAGCACCTTCAACCCTATTGTCAAAAAAACTAGTATATTACATATCACTAGAAAAATTTAAAAGTAACTATAGTAGGAGAAAAAATAACTTTCATACCTATTTGTTATAATATGATGAATATGAAACACGTCATCGAAGAAAGCAGAAATAATTTTTTTTATATGGTTGTAGCCAATTCTTCTTTAGATGCGAAATTAGGCTAAGCATGTTTTCATAATCTTCCTCCAATGACAAGATTCATTCCTCATATATTTATTCATCTGTGAAATCTATCACATTTTTGTGTGAATGATGAACGGCTAGAGACAAACTTTCTTGCACCTTTTCTCTACACTTTTATTAACATAAAACCTACATAATAAATGTCTTGAAGTGAGAAAAATATGTTCTACAACTGAAATTAGAGACAGTTCCTAATCGTTAATAATGGTGGTAGAAAGCATAGATAGATTCATTAAGGTCTTCAACATCTCAAGTACCTATAAATAATGTTCCTCCTTTTCAGATGACATGTATGCACATACAACGTTGAAATTCAATTATGTTGGTGTTAGTCCAACAAGTTTAAGTAAGGGCATTTGATATCTATTCATCTTATTCATGTAATCCATTTGTAAAAAAAAGAAAAGAAAAGGAAATGCATGTAAAATATTAGCAGATACAAGATGTGCAAATGGATGTTTGCTTATTACATTTGCTTCAGACTCACTTTCATGTCACTAAAAATAATGCCTCTTAATGAACATAATCATAACATACTATAACATTATTTGATTGTCCATTTTTTTTACCTAAGTTTTTGTCAGGCATTATAAATATGCCTTCTCATACTTACATTTCCTTAAATTTATTTTTAAAGAAGCAATATGATTTGTTGTGGCTTTATATTAGCTGTATTAAGCTCATCAATAAATTAAACTTCATTTTCAGTAAACTTACCCAGAACAATATGCCCTTGTTCATAATTTCCCAATTCGTGATTGTGTGTCCCATTTCTAACTATCACTTGCCATCCACCAATATTATTTTCAACACCAATAATAAAAAAGGAATTTTTTTTAATAACTTGTAATACATACACCTATGGTATTTTAGGTCTAGTACGAACGTATGTTCTACTTCTTTCATATCTTATCGAGACTCTACTAGCCCCTACACCATTTCCTTTTCTAGAACCTTTGATGATCATAATCATCTTATGAGTTCTACCCATTTATTTGACCTATGTTACAAGGTCTTCATAATTACAAAATATTTTTTGTTATGAAAAATCACTGATAATTTTGGGTCATAAAATAAGTATCATCCATACCCTAAAAGAAAAAAGAGTTTACCATACTAATATAATAAAGAGAATTATTAATTTCATCATTATAAATTCATCATCACAGTTTACAATAAAAAAAATATACATCTTCATGTAAGTTGTAGTTATAACTTGGAGAATCCATTTGTATTTCTTCTGTATATCCATAGCTTGTTGGTACTGTAAATCCATCATCGCAGTACGTTGGAGTTGTGACTCTATCCTCATAGTTCATCGGGGTTCCAAACTCGTTGTAGTTTGTTGGAGTTCCAAATTCATCATAATTTGAAGGGCTTCTAAATTCATTATTTATTATAAGTGTTTAAAAAAATAATATAATGTTGTACTGAAAGATTTAACAAAGATTTCTTTCTTCCGGTGAAAATTTTATACTGAAACTCGTACTTGATTATGAATAATGAAAATGTTGAAGTTGTTCCTTTATATATGCATGGTCAAGCTCTACAAATTGAAACAAGAATATCGATTCGTTAGACATAAAGTTTTTTTTCTTTGAATAACGGACAACCATTCCTTATAATACGTTGAACAATACATTTGCGCTGATAGGAAGCAAGATGTAAATAACATAAATAATTGGGAGAGCAAGGGGAGGAGGACTGGAAACTTTTGCAAATGCATGAGAGGGAAGGAACGATAACATTTGTCTTTACCAGGGGCAACTGTAATGTTTGCTGTTGTGAAGGGGAATGGAATGCAAATGTTTATCATGGGGGGGAACGGAAAAAGTTTTCAGTACATGGGGCCTTCTTTTTTTTCCACCGAGTACTTTTTATTTTCTAAATAAGAACACTAAAAAAAAGATGAAGAAAGGGGAAAAAACTTGAGGTACCAATGTGTAAAATAAGGGGTGGAAAATCCACAAAATCCTTGTGCCGAGTAGGATGAAGTGTAAAACATACATACCTTGGTTAAGCATGACTTGGCAAATAATAATGATAAAAAACTATGAAAAAAAAGGGAAGGGAAGAAAAGAGAAAAAGAAAAGAAAATGAATCTCTTATGGCACATATTATATATATTATGAGCAACATGGGAGATGAATAATAGGAATTAGGTATGCTTGTCAATGAATGGATGAATGTAATCTAACTGTGTTTTTTGAACAAAAAAAATTCTAAGTATTTAACTCTCTATAATTAACTACCAATTTATCTTTGAAATGGTTGTTTTTTTTAGTCGATTTTTGAGGGAGATGTCATTTTTACTGGTAATGAAGAGATAGAAATTAGTACCACATTTTTATTTGCATATGACATTATTATAGACATGGATAGATGTCATTTAATGTGTTGAATTATTCAAGATGATCAAAGTTTAAGTGTGCGAGAATTTTATCAACACATCTATTTTATGCCATCTTAATTAAAGTTTTTGGTCATTTATTAAGTAATATTTGAGGTTATTTACATTATTTATAATCGTGTACTTAAATTTTAATAATCTCATATATTTAATTAATTTAGAGCAAATGATAAAACTCATATGATATTTGACAACTTAGCATATGGTGATAACGTTTATGTATAAACTAGGATTTAATTGATTTCAATTGCTATGGAAAGATAAAATCATTATTTACAACTTATATTTCTACTACTTTTTCCTAAATCGAATTATATAATGGTTTAAAGTTCACTCAAATTTACAGCTATAATATAGATATTTTAGAAGATTTTTGCTTAATTTTTTCTAATATTAGACAATGAGTACTTGCACTGTAGTTGCAAATAATTAACATACAAGTCAGTAGGAAAAGTTAATAAACAAAAATATATATATATAAGTGTTCCTAAAATCTTGGAAGCTACCGTACAAAATAAGCAAAGGAAAAGCAATATATAAAGAGGGACATGAGTCAATCATGAAGAAATAAAAAATAAAATTTTCTCCTCATCCCTACTCCACCCTATATATAAATTAGGAACCTATTAAATTTTAATTTAGAATTAATATAAATAGAGGGAATAACTATAGAAGCAAGCAGGTTCGTGATATTAAGAAAAGTAACCGACTGGTGTAAGAAATCTTTGCAAATGTACTTCAATCAAAAAATTCTTGTATTTATTCTTAATTTCCTTCTTCTTAAATGATCATGTGCTTAATTTTTATTTATTCCTAATTATACATGCGATTTATATTAATTTTTAGTAGCCTTTATTAAGTATTGATTTTCATCATACCTAAATATTATAGATTATCCTTTATATGAAATCTAATCGATTGTATATTTAGGATTACGATTTATTGCTATTCGGTTGATTCAAGTGAGTTAGTAATTAATCAAAATAAGTATCAATTAATTTAATTCGAGGTTTTCACAAGTAATCGACTAAATTAAAATATAATTTATTCTAATTAACTTAAGAATGTGAGGTTTTTAATTTGGCTTGGGGTAATGTAACACAATCAATTTATCTCTATATTAATTGAATAGCAAAGAATTAATTGAGAGAAGTTAATTAGTATTAGGAAAAATACTTGAGTCTGCCTAATAATATAAGATTATGAACCAGAAGAGTTAGCAAGTTAGTTCTTTATGGATAGTCTATTGAAATTGATTATTTATTTATACCTTACATAATGAAAAATCAGTTAAATGAATTTAATATAGATGTTGGGATGAAGGGTATGATATGTATATATCGGTTTAATTACAGGAGTGGTTTGATTATTAATCAAATTTTATATTTTTAATTTTGACTTTAATTATTTATCTTAAAGATTAGTTTAGTTACTAGAGTAGTTCGGTTATTAATTTAGTTATTAGTTTTATTTTATTATTTCCTCATATCAAACCTCTTCATGTACATATTAATATTATAGATAATAATTTTATTTTCTTATTTTAATTTTAATTTATCATTTATTTATTCTATGTAATTAAATAATTTAATTATTTTACTTAATATTTTAGTGTTTATAATTGCATCCTCTTCTTGAGAACAATCTTTTCTTGCCCTATGCTAGACTTTTAATTATTATTTGGGTTAGGAATAGGTTTAATTTGATGATGGTAATATCACCCTTCCTATATGTTTATGTTAAGATTAATCATGTTCCTTGCATGTCTATATTTGTTTTTGTATTATGACCTGAAAATAAATAATCATATATAAGATATTAATCATTTACAATGAAAGACTATATGAGTCATGACCAATTATACTTGCTCATTCCACCACACAAAAATAATGGTTAGGAGCATATTGCCTCGGGATTTTATATTATTGATATTGTTCTATCAATAGTTTCCAGGAGCGTATTGCCCTAGGATTGTATATTACTGATACCATTTCATCAGTTGAGAATAGTGGGATCCTTGAACTCAAATTGAAATAAAACATTTGAATGATCTTAATAATTAATAATATATTAATCATTTAAAGTGAAAGACCATGTGAGTCAGGATTATCTATACCTGTCTGTACCACTACCATATCGGATTTTAATTTTCTATTGAAATAAAACAATTGCTTTACTTTTGATTATTATATTAAATTTTAATTTTCAAGTTATCCCATATCTGATTTTTATTAGTCTATTTTAGATTTTGAAAAAAAAAATCTCCATTATTTGAAAACCTAAATTAACTTGTGAGAATTGAGAATAGGTATTTTAAGTGACATTTAAATGTGCTTATGTTCAATATATGGTAGGAAGCTAGGAATATTTATCCAAACATTTTTTGTGTCCTACAGTTATTTACCATGGCCCTAAATGGTTGCACCGGCCGTTTGGAGGAGAATTTTGAGGTGTACATCGAGTTTGTCAGGTGGTGAGGTGCCTACCACTACCATTTAGGCCTTAGCCACTATCGCCAACTCTACATTATCCACAAGAAAGTATCATAGAGGATTGGCTTTAGAGGGCTGGTCACCCACTGATGTACACTGCTGGTAAGGAAGATCTGGTTATCCTGGTCGGAAGGAGAGAATTATAGGTTACTTCCTTTAAAGTGAGGCAGATGATTGGTGAAATACCCCAAATACTCTAATTTAGGAATTATGGCAAAATAATGATTTATTAGGAAAATTAAGTAAGTAAATTATTTTATTAAAATAAAGGGAAAATTAATTGAGAAAAATAAAGAGAAAATAATAAATAAATTATTTTGAAAATAATAAGGAAAATGTATTCCAATAACCCAAATTAATCTAAAAAGGGGATTAGTTATTATCCTAAATACTATTATTTTAGGTAATAATCTAAAATACCAAATACCCAAAAATACCCCAACCCACCTATTTTCTTTCTTCCCTTTTTCCTTTATTTTCTTTCTTTTCTTTTTTCCTTTTTCCTTCTTCCTCTCCTTTCTCCTTTTCTTATTTCTTCCCTTCTCCTTCCCGGTTTGGGCTAGCCCGCGGCCCATATTCTCTTCCCTTCCCCATCCCGCGCTGCCAGGCCCGCCCTAGCTTCCTCTTTTTTTCCTTCGCCCATTCCCCCTACATGGTTAGTCCTCTCTTTTTCTTTTCCTTCCCCTAGACTGTCCGGTCCACCCTCGTCGTTGTCTCCTTCTTCCTCACGCGGACTACAACCCCCGACCTACTGCCTTGCTACTACCAGCGATAACCTTCTCCATCCGGCTCTCCTTCCCTGCCTCCTCTGTCATTTTCTTTCCATTTTCGACCCAACCAACCCATCCTCCCTCACGCGTGTTGCCATCCCTTCTTTTTTCCCCACCCCGACCAGTACCCTACAATTTCGCAGGGCATGCGCCGCCTGCCACCGCCGGTCAGCAACCTCCTTCACCTGCCTCGGTTTTCTTCTTCTTCCTTCTTTGTTTCCCCCCTCAATTAGCCTATAAATACCCTTATAGGCATCCATAACCGAGCTTCTGTTTTTACAGCCCATAAACCCCAACTTTATGCCTTCGCCCAAATAGATCCTTATTCCGCCGCTATCGACGACCGCCGCCACCAACTCTTCTCACCAAATCCTTCCTTGCACCACCCCTATAGAACTAAGCTTTCCCCCTTCCTCGATTTGACCTACATGAGCCACCTCGGCTGTGCAAAATCAGCTTCCCGATTAGCCCTCACCAACCCCACGCTGCCCCTTGCACTGCTGTCCGCCGCCAATTCCAGAGTAACCAGCACCTCCTCCACCCTCCAAAACAACCAAGGGACTTCACCCTACCTCCCCACACCTCCATCTCCCCCTGCTTCCCTCTCCTTCGCCCTTCTCGGCCTTCCACCACCATTTGGCCACCGCTCTGACTACTATGTGCCACCACTTCCGGCTGCACCACCACTTCCATTCCACCCCTCTCCACCTGATGCACCTTTCACCACCTCAAACACCCCCTCATTCCCTTTTTTGTAGCCTATAACCCCATCTTTCCGACTCTCTTCTTCCTCCACCACCGTCGTCGTCATCACCACGTGCCACTGCCGATCCCGCCACCAACCCTAGGTGGTATTCTTATTTCCCAAGCCTTTAAACTCTTTTTCCATAAGTGTTAATGATTTTTAGTAATATTAATTATATTATTATTATTACTAATGTTGTGTTATTATTATTAGTATTATTATTATTATTGTTATGTTATTATTCTTATAATCTAACTTAACTTCAGAAATATTTATCACTATAGTGCTATCATTTAAAAAGCTACAACTTTAGTATTAATATGGTTATCTTTATTATTATTATTACCACTACTACTACTATTATCATTATTATTAATATTACTATTGCCTTACTCATACTATTAATACTAACTTGCCTGTTATTACTTTTATTATTAGTGTAAATATTGGGACTCTTATATTACTATTACCCTTTTCGATTATTATCCTTATTATGCTTAACATTATTATTAATATTAATGCTATCATTACTACTAATATTATTATTAATATTTCTATCATTATTATTATTGTTATTATTCTATTATACTTGGCCACATTACCACTAAGACTACTACTAAGATGATTTCTACGACCTTTGGTATTATCCTTAAGATGAGAACTACTACTACTACTACTACTACTACTACTACTAAGAGTATTATCCTTATTGTTATTATTATTATTATTATTATTATTACTATTATTATTATTATTATTATTATTATTATTATTATTATTATTATTATATAATATTATTGTTATTGTTCTTGTTCTTGTTCCTACTACCACTACTACTACTAACATTACTAGTATTACTATTATTATTATTATTATTTAATACTACCATAAATATTATTATTGTTAACTTGTCTTTGGTCAATATTTCATAACCACTAAATTATTGTCACTACTAGCATTATTAATATAAAAATTACTATGGTCAATACTTTTATATTACTTATGCTACTACTATTATTATTACTAGGGTTTAGGTTGATATTAGTATTATCACTAAAACTAATGATAATATTATTATTAGTAATATTGAAACTATTACCTCTAACACTATAATATCACTATGACTACTTAAACATAAGCCATGATGACTATTTATTTTGGTTAGTAGTAGCATGAGTAATTATTTTGAGAATAATAACCCTACTTGTAATTATAAAACTACTATTACCATTATTAGCCTTAATAGTAGAGTATGATAAGGCAGGGTAGGAATAATGGTAATCTTTGGTAAGAGGGAGATTAATCCCTAGTGTTTTCCCTCTTATAGGTGAATCAAGTGAAAACCCTAAGGAGGCATAGGATCATACTCCAAGCCCGGCGTCATTTAGGTAAGGATGTAGCTAAGGCTCATGTGTGTTGTGTGACTAATATGTCTTGGATGCTATATATCATGCTATGTCGTGTATCATATGATTGTCATTAACTTGTCTTGTGTGTAGCGCAGCTTGGAGTTGAGGTATATTTGTATGTTTCATTATGGCACGAGCATGATACGTATGTATGGTGATATTCATGTGATATGATATGGCCCTCTAGGACATGCATGCTAGAAAAATTGATAATATGATATAGGAATAAAAGGATAAAAAGAAATAAAATGGGAAGTGAGTTCACTAAGGGGGGTATGAGGTTGACCAAACTGCCTCATGATCCATGAGAGGAAAACAAAGAAGAAGGAATGACCAAAATAAATGAGAGATGGGAACCATGCATGGGGATTCTAAGGTTTGCATAGGGTGGATAAAACTTGCATAGGGATGATATTTACGTGAGAAAAGTTGTTTTAGAGTGTAGATAAGCTAAGGGGAGAGTTGTGGAATGATTGGAGACTTGGGATGAAAAATAGTACGTAGGTTGGTGTAAAGGTATAAAAGGGACCCGATTAGGGTTTTGGGAGGAAGTACTAATCTGGAAAATGTGGAAGTAAAAATGATTAAGGGAGAGTGGAGTACGGGTTAAGAGTGGGAATTTATTTTATAAGGGGTGAGTATGGATGCCATGGGAAAGAAGAGATATTAGGTGAAAAAAAGAGAGGTTACTTGTGGAAGAAGAAAGGTACTAGGGTTGAAGTGGCCAACTAGAGTTTTTCGGTCACATGTGGAATCTCAAGGGGTAAAGCGATATAATTTGGGATTGGATCTAAATGAGATAAGGTATGGGGTGATAAATGAAGTAATGGTAGTGTAAGTAAGAGAAAATTGGGCCACGTAGGTCCAATTAGGGTTTTCAAGGGAAAACCCTTAGAGGGTGATAGTAGGTGGAGTTAATGTCATGAAGTGTTGGGCCTAACCCACACCCTTAGGAGTTAGGTCTTTCCATTATGCGTAAGTGTAAGGGGGAATGGATGTCGGGGTGTGATAAGGGGTGCAAGAGTCTCAAGATATGGGATGAGCCTCCTTTTGAGAGAATAGAAGTAGAGGGTTTTGGACATGCAAGTCAAGGGTGAAAGCTTTATCCAATAAGACATGAATAAGATACTAATCACTTAAAAAGTAAGATTGTTGAGCTGGGCCCAGACCGATCTACCGACATAATAGTGGCCAGGTGCCGGGGTACCCTGGAGACCGATCCAATGGCATATAATAGTGGTTAGGTGCGTTCTGCCCAATAAGTGACCGATCCACCAGCTATAATAGTGGGGGATCCCGAGCTCAACAAACCAAACATTAAGTTGCAAATGAATCATGGGAAAGATACTATGTAATTACAATGGAACATTATGAAAGTCGGGGCAAAATCGATCCACCAGTATAATAGTGGCCAGGAGTGTTCTGTCCTGAAGACCAATCTACTGGCAAAAATAGTGGTCAAGAGCGTTCTGCCCTGTATGTTTTCGATCCACCGGTTTTAATAGTGGAGTTCCTGCACTCTCAAGGATTGATAAATATTATAGTATGAAACGACTATATTTACCAGAGATCCAAAGAATAAGTCTAACTGGACCATAGCCGGTTTTCATTATTTGTGTTACTGTATGTTGTCTATATGACCATGTCATGTATTTTACATTATATGTTTTGTATGTTTGGCCTTAGCACATGGTTGCCTTACTCAGTACGTAGCGTACTGATCACCCGTTTCATGGGTGCTGCTCATTCCCATGAGCAGAAGACCCATATGAGCTTGTGCATGTAGGGGATTATGTATTTAATGCCTATGACACTTACAAGGCATCGGGTGGGACTGAGCGTTGAGTCTAGACCTGACTTGGGGATCGAGAGCAACTTGGCCGGACTTTGTTTTTTTATTAGACCATGTATCATTTTATTCTAGTTATGTGATATCGTACGATTCTTTATGTTTTGAAAAACTCTAGTTACTTACTCTTTGGGTTGTAATTCTAAACCGCACTTTGATTTTTGTATGACTTGTATTTTTATTAATGGCTTGTGTTTTTATTAATTTTTTGTGCTTAATGTTAACCTATTGAGCCTTAGCACTTAGTACCGGAATGATAGGAGTAAACCAATTTGGTACTAGGTATGGTGGTAATGCCCCTGAATTTTCGGTTTTATTATTTCATTTCCGTTAAATCTTTTTAATTAAAAGAAATTTTTTAGTAGTAAATTTTGGGGGTATTATAATTGGTGGGTAGGTCATCATTCATATGGAGGGTAGCCGATGTCCTAGGTGGACTTCAAGATGGCGATTCACAAAAATTTTTACTTAGAGAGCCTTAAGAATGATAAGCTTAAGGAGTTCATGTAGTTGACCAAAGGGAGCATGATAGTGTGACATTGCCATGCTCGGTTTATTGAGTTATTAATGTTCACACCAAGTATAGTAAACAATGGGTCAAAGGTGATATATCAGTTTGAGTTGACTCTTTATTTCAACATCTAAAGGATGATGGGCTCTGATCACATTATATGACAGGGCATATGTTGAAATGATGATGGTTTAGGAGTAGGATTCCATTCTAGGTAAGATGAAGCCAGAGACATAAGGTTTGGAGGCAAGATCTAATTTCGGGGAGGTGGACCTCTAGGGTTATATTAGAGGAATTAACTAAGTGACCGTATCAGACATCAAGATACTTAGAGATGTTTTGTATGTCCACGATGTGCGAAGATCATCCAGGATGAAACTACAAGGCTAGACCTACTCGTTGTCAACTTTATAGTAGGACAAACCATCAACCCTTCGAGTGTCAGTAGTAGAGGGGTAAATTCTAACCACATGGTGTTAGTTTCAGCTGAAGGGACCATTGGTACATCAGTAGTCAGCTTATCAGCAACAATCCTACCATCCATATTAAAACCACCAATAGAGGATACCTACCTCAGCTAGTGCACAACTTAGGGAGGCTAAGGGGAGATGATAGGGGCCTCACCCAGTTCCTCAAAAAGGAGGACATACCAAGAGTTTTGGAGGGTATCGTGGAGTATACTAGGGAGATTAGTCAGGTGGATCTTGAATTTAATTAGCCAAATAGAGGATGGTTAACAACTGTATGTAGTCACTAGTATATTTTCAATCCTCTCATTACCAGTACATATGTTCTTTGATGTACATGCATCTTTAATTTTTCATATATACCATAATTGTTGATAAAACTACTTTGCCGCCATAACTTAGTGTCACTCTATCTATAGCTATGTCTTATGGGGATATTTTAGATTACATTAGACTTTACTTGGATGTGGCATTAGAGATAATTGAGGTAGACTTCCTAGTAGAGATGGTTGAGATGGATCTATCGGATTTTGATGTTATCCTTGGGGTTGATATGATGGGGAAGTATTAGGCCATGATAGGCTATGCTCTAGAGCGAGTTGTGTTGAGGGGACCTTAGAATGTTAGGGTCTTCTATAGGAGATACAAGTCCATTCCTACTAAGAAGGTCACATCTGCCCATATGCTATATTCATTGGTGTAGAGAGTTTATCCCATGTATCTATGTGGTGTTTAAAAGTTCAAAGAGGATGTGTTGACATTAGAGGAAATTTTAGTTGCTTGATAGTTTCCTGACATATTTTGGAGGAAATAATAGGTATGCCGCCTATATGTGAGATAGAATTCAACATCGAGCTAGTATCGAGGGCAAGCTAGTTTTAAAAGCACCTTATTAGATGGTGTTGGTGGAGTTGCAAGAGTTGAAGTAATAGTTGGAAGTGTTTGTGGCTCATGGGTATATCCAATCAAGTGTGTCTCCCTTGGAAGCATCGGTTGTGTTTGTAACAAACTAGGATGATACTCTTCCATTATACATAGACTATTAGGGTCTGAATTAGCTTGCTATTGAGAACCGATATTTGCTTTTGAGGACCAATGATTTGTTTCAGCTTTGGGGTGCTTTAATTTTCATGAAGAGGGTTACCATTCAAGACAAACATCATGAAGATGGCCTTCAGGACATGATATGATAACTATGATCTCACATTGATGCCTTTTAGGCTCACTAATGCATCTTCCATATTAATGGACTTGATGATGAGGATATTTTGACCATTACTTGATCAGTTTGTGGTGGTCTTTATAGAATACATTTTGGTATACTCTCGGAGTGGAGAAAAGAATGAGCATCATCTTTACAGTATATTATCATTCCTTAGAAAGCATAAGTTGTATGCCAAACTCTCTAAGTGTAAGTTTTAGCTTTGGGAAGTTGCATTTTGGATCATGTAGTGGATCTAACGAATATTTCGGTAGTCACCAAGTGGAAGGCACCCACTAGTGTTCCAAAGGTTCGTAATTTCTTGGGTATGGTCGGATACTACAAACTTTGTTTAGATCAAGCACCGGAGGCCTGTTGGATTGGTTTAGCCTTTAAATGTTCCAAAATGTAAGTGGGAATACATATCTATGGATTTTGTGAGTGGACTACTGAGGAATTGCAGTGGGAGTGAATGCATTTGGGTCTTTGTTGATTAGATGACTAAATTTTCTGTTTTTGTGCTAATGAAGTCAACTTGGAGTATGGATCAATTAACTAATTCTTACATGAGATTTGTGGTGAGTAGACATGGTACACCTATTAGTATAGTCTCTAATCTAAATTAGAGATTCCTTTCGCATTTCAGGAGAAGTTGCAAGAGGCTGTGGGCATCAAGTTGAAGGTGAATACCAACTTTCACCCAGCTATAGACCGGGTAACTAAGGGGATGATTTAGACACTCAATGACATGCTATGAGCTTACATTATGGACTTCAAAGGTAGTTGGGAGGATCTTTCACATTTGGTCTAGTTCTTGTATAATAACAATTATCACATCAATATAGGGATATCACCCTTTAGGGCATTGTATGGAAGCAAGCATCAAACACCCTCGAGTTGGAGCAAGATCAGTGAGACTCTTTTACTTAGATCATAGATGATTGAAGAGACAACTTAACATGTTTGGTTGATTCAGAACGAGATAGCAGGCATCCCAGGTTAGAAAGAAAAGCTATGTAGATCAGAGGCATCGTAATGATGGATTTTAGCTGGGGAACATAATTCTATTGAGGGTCTCACCTACTTTTGAGATTTTTGATAGGGTTTGGTAGGAAAGGAAAACTAAGCTTAAGATACATTGATCCTTTTGAGATTTTTGATAGGGTTGATGAGGTTGCTTACTGCTTGGCACTTCCACTTGTGTTAGCTAGAGTTCAAAATAACTTCCACATCTCATAGTTGACAAAGTTAGTCGCAGATCCCTCCCACATGATCATACCCAAAGAGATCAAACTTGATGATTCATTATCTTATGAGAAAGTGCCTTTTTATATTCTTGACATCAAGTTATGATAAATGTGTACTAACTCAGTTCTACTTATGAAGATTCTATGAAGCTACGATGGAGTTAATGAAGTGACTTGAGAGAAAAAGAATGATATGCACAAGTTACATCCTGAGATTTTCAACACAGGTGTGTTAGATTTTGGTTGTACCATTCTGAACCAATACAAACATGTAGGAGACACTTGGTAGCCACCTAATTGCACCTCGAACCTAGAGAGGTTGTAGGACTGCCCTAAAATAATTTATAATTGATTGACTTGCCCCATAAATTAACACAAGTTCTTTCAATGCACATTGTCCTTAGTCATGAGCTTCTTAAGATTTTTTTAAATGCATTTGAAACGTTTTACGGCGCTCACTCGTCTTAAAATTTTCTCTATGGCAAACATGCTTTCTTAGGACAAAATTACCAAAAGGATATTATACCATGTTGATGTGTGTAGCTATATCAATCCTCATAACACTTCATTCAATTTGGGGGTATTATATTGGGGTTTTATCTCTTTTAAGGAGTTAGTACTTAGTGTTGCTATGTTAACTCTAGTAGAGTTAACTGTCAAGATCAACTTTCCTTACATTATCTTTATCTTCTCCCTCAATCTTGACTTATTAACTTTGGGGATAGAGTCTCCTTTAACAAGATAGTGATGTAATACCCCAAATTTTATCTAATCTTAAAACCAAATAATTAATATCTTAATCTAATTCTAATATCTGAAGATAAATATTTATACCTTACCCTAATTCGTTAGTCCTAAATCTTAAGCTAATCATAATATTAATTCTATATTATTAATATTTTTAACCTAAGCCTAATACTATATGGTTGATAATTAATTTTACCCTAATTCCCTAATCAAAATTATTTTCACATAATTCTAGTCCTAACCCTAAATTTTTTTTCTCTTTTTTCCTTATTATCCTTCTCTTTTTTCCTTTCCCTTTTCTTTTTTGCCTTCCTGAATTCTCTTTTCTTATTCTTCCTTCTTGACATGTGTGCCCTTTTATTCTCCTAACCAAATCCCTTCTTCCATGATTACAAACTAAACCTACCTATCATACATACATCATCAACACCATCAACTTCCACATCTTAAAGGATTTGTTTTTTAGATTTTTGCCTAAAAACCTTTGCCTCACTTCCCTTACTTATTTTCTCCATCGTTAACCATATAATATATATATATATATATATATATATATATAAACACTCCTCTCTCTCTCTCCTCACTTCATTTAATTTATTCAACTAAATCCCTCCCTCCCTCCATTACCTTGGAGCACTCAACCCCACGCAATACCCTCTTCTTCTCCTCTCTTCCTTCCCTATTCATAGACACTGGACATCACCCACAAATCACCACCATTGACCACCAGGCACCACCATTTCCACCTAGGAACCAACAACCAAAACCACCACCCCAACCCTTCCTCATGTGTGTCACAAAACCACACCAAACACCCCCATCTTAGGGTGCACAACCACCAAATGCCCTGCCTTCTCTCAATTCTAAACTACAACCATCACCTACCTCTGGTCCACCCCCTTGGTTTTAGGACCACGTGACATTGAACCGCCATTAGCTTTAGCCAAGAGTGAAATTCCTCCCCCATTTGATATGGCCTTAAGTGTCATTTCATCCCCATTTGATGTGGCATTAAGTGTCATTCCTCTTCCCTTTATTACACATTTTTTCTTGTTGCACTCTTTAACCTTACATGATTCTATTTTACTCCATTTTCACCCTCCTTTGCTTTATCCTTTCCTTTTATATATTCTTAAGTTCTAATTGTGTTTTATCCTTGTTTCATAGGTGTTTTTTTGAGGTCTCAGAGGAGGAGGGTTAGGCTTATATGTGATTAGAGACCAATATCTTTATGTAAGGATTCAAGTCACAATTAGATCTTTTGTGATAAATGTTCTATACTATCGTGTGTGTATTATCATTTTGTTATGATTATATTGATAACTTCATGATGTTAATGTTATGATGTGATAATCTGGTATCATATGATAGAAAGTGAGTAAGATGAGAAAGTATATGCTTATACGATATTGTTGCGATACTTATTATGTTGTAATACTCTAGTGAATTAGTATGATATATATTATTGTAAAGTGGGTTTGAATAACTTTGATAAGGGGAAAATGTGTATGGCTAATATGTATAGTGATGTAATCAATGGAGGATTGGAAAATAATGATATTGGACATAGAGGATTTTTGTGATATTTGGGTATTCTGGCATTCTTAAGGATATCTTGGTTAATATTAGTTAAATGTGAAATATTTGATATCTTAATGTTTTAAATGGTATATAATATGATATATATATATATATATATATATATATATATATATATTATGGGAAATAATTGGAGTAATTATGAATGCCCTAAGTCCCATAAAATGAGAAAATGGATTAATTTGGGAATAATAACCCTAGAGGCGATGTCATTATCGCTTTTGTAAGAAGTTGGAGTTAGACCCTAATTTTTAGATATGTTATTAATATTTTCATTTTAGGAAGTTATATTAAATTTGTAGATTACAAGAGTTTTATGGGAAAAGTTTTACTTAACTTGTGAAATTAAAGTTGTGTAGGTGTTGTGAATAATAACTCTAGAGACAGGGTTGTTATTATATAAGTAAGATATTGGATTTAAACCTAGTTTTTTTTTTCATATGTTGATAATAATATTATTTTAAGAATTTTTAATAAAATTTGTGGTTATTATGGAAGAAGTTACTATTATATTATGAAATTAGGGTTTCTTAGGGGAAGTATGGCCTTACCCTTTAGGAAAAATACTAGTACTCTCATGGTTGTGTTTTATATATTCCGATGTTTATGTTAAGATGGATCATTTGACATGCATTTTTATATCTATCTTTATAATAAGACATTTGAGATAAATAATTATGAATAAGAAATTAATTATTTACAATGAAAGATCATATGAGTCAAGCATAATTATACGTGTCCATTCCATCAAACTAGATAGTGGCTAGGAGAATATTGCCCTATGGTTATATAATATTAATACCATTCTATCATTTGAGAATATTGGCGAGTGTTTTGTCTTTGGGTTGTATATTGTTGATACAATTCCACCAGTTGAGAATATTGTGAACTCAAATAAAAAAAACCATCAGGATGATTATAATCATTGATAATATATTAATTATTTAAAGTAAAAGGTCATGTGATTCAGAGAGCTCGATTCTCTGGGGTTATATATTATTGCAACCATTCCTCTAGCTAAGAATAATGGGATCCATATATTTAACATGAATAAGATTATGCATGTTGATCATGCTATTATTATGAGATGTGAAATTGAAAAATAATTTGGTAGCCCCATATGTTGATCTATTTTTATGTTTATCCCACGTTGTGATCTTATGACTTCCATGATCTTACTATAACTATATTTTTACCTTACTCAGTATATAGTATACTAATCACCCTTTTCATGGGTGATGGTCGTTTCCACAAGCACAAGGTCCAGATGTTTTTGTGTAGGTAGATGAGGACCCACTCGATGATTTTGTTGCTTATGATGCTTTATGTGTAAAGGAATAACTCTTATGTATCAAGGTTGGTCGTTGAATCATGTTATCCGATTACTTACTTTTGTCCAGATACCTTTTTAGACTCCTAGATCTATGGCGTCCCTTTTTGATGTATTTTAATATTATACTTGGAGTTAATCTCAAAACTCTCATCTATGTTTATACAAGTTCTCTTATTTTCTATTTATCATGTTTTATGATCTATTTTTTTCCTTTATTTTTGATGTAAGGATTGTATGGTAAGCTAGGCTTATGTCAAGTACAATAGTAAAACCCAGATATTTTGATATTACGCTTCTACTAAAACAAAATTTTTTATTTGAAAATTTTGAAGTGTCACACTAATAGATAATTAGCACAATGTAAACTTTCCTTATTTATATGCTTTGTCAGCATATTTATTAGGCTATCTTTAGTATGCATTTTGTGTATATATGTACTTCCTTTTTCCACCTTTATTCACAAAAAAGTGATGTTAAACTCATATGTGCTTAGCCTTCCAGTGAAATGCTATATTCTTTACTAAATAAATACTTCTTTAACTATCATAAAACAAAGGAATCTTCTTTTGTCTATAATTAAGCTCTTCCAGCAACATTTGAAACCAAAATACCTCTTTGCTAGTAATTTTTGCAACCTATTATGCTTCTTTTGTCGAAGTAGCTACTATTAAATAAAGTTTTGAAATTTATTTTATAGCTTCACTTGAAAGAGTAAAGACATACCTTTTTGTGACCCTGCTTTTATCTAATATCACTAGAGAAATCCAAATCAACAAAGCATTTGATAGTGAAATATGATTCTTCATAACATATTGCAACACTTGAGATATCCTTGATATATCTCAGGATAGACTTCACAACATTCAAATGTTCTCTAGGATTCACCATGTGTTGACTAATTGTTCCCACTAATTGTGCAATTTTCACTCATATATAGACCACAGAAAACATTAAACTACCCACTACCAATACATATGGCACTCAAGATATCTCCATCCTATCTACTTTGTTGTTAGGGCTCATACCTGAAGATACCTTGAAATTAGTTGAAATTGGCTTATAGTCTTGCATATTGAAGTGTTGGAAGGTTATCTTCAAATATTTCTTTAAGGAAATCTAAATTTTCTTGTTACTTCTATCATGGTGAATTTACATCCCTATAATCTTCTTTGCAGATCCTAAGTCCTTCATTTCAAACTCCATATCCAACTATGCCTTTAACCATATGATATGATCTTTATTAAACTTCCAATATGCCATCCATACAATAACATAATATTGAAATCTCCATCACCAAATCTCTTATAGTATGCTTAAGGATCCAAATATAGTCTTTTGTATCTAAGGGTCATGATGAAGGAATCAAGTCTTTTATACTAACATCATGACACCTATTCAAATCAAGTTCTACTTTCCTTTTTCTTCAAAGCCTCCTAGTTAGAGCATATATATTTATTCTTCAAGATTACCATAAAGAAATGTAGTTTTCACATTTAAATTCTTCAAGTGCAAGTCATAAGTAGCACACATAGCCAAAACTACTGAAATTGCTATGAGACAAACAACAAAAGAAAATATCTCATTGAATTTGACTCTTCTTTATGATAAAATACTTTAACCACTAATGTGACATGATACCGCTCCACTTATCCATTCCTATATTATTTGATTTTGTTGGCCCATTTCTTTTAGCAATGGTATTCCTTCCTCATGGAACTAGAAAAAGATCTCATGTTTTATTCTTATGAAGAGCTTTAATTTATTCATATATTGTTTCCATCTACAAAGAAGCTTATTATATTTTAGTAGCATCTTAGAAATTTGATGACTCTCCATCCTCTGTAAGTAGAAAATATGTTAGGTTATCCTCCATAATATATTATAAGTGTCAAGATGGTTCTCTCCTCTACTAAATTGATTGTTAACTTGTGGAGTTGATAACACATCTTTCCCTTGTTTTTTGTGCTCTAGCACTAATTAATATGAATATGGAACTTTATGCTCTAGCCTTTCTTCAACTTGAACCATAGTCGCTTTTCGCTCTTTCCTTTGCACTTTATCTTCATAGAATAGTATATCTTTACTAATTATCACCTTGTGAGTAGTTATATCCCACAAGTGGTACCCATTAACTCCATTAGCATACCCTAAAAATATATTTTTTAGATTTTGGATCTATCTTTGATATTTATTGGGTGTTCTACATGGAATATATATGACTTCAAATTGTATACCTACAAAAATAATTTGCTGGCTTACTCATCCATATTTTCATTTGTATCGTCATATCAATCATGAATTATGGTGACCAATTAATATATAGAAAGCAATCTTGATTGCTTTATCCCAAAATGAATTCGCTAAACTTGTAGTTCTCAACATTACTCTTGTTCATTCCAATAAAGTTATGTTCATTAGCTATACTACTCATGAGTAGCTTCTTTTTTATAGAAGTTATCAAATTCATCACCACTATATTATTCTCCATTAGCAATCCTTAGAAACATAATCTTCTTTTCAAAGTCAAATGCTACTCACACTTTGAATTATTTGAAAACTTCAAGCACATTCTCCATCCTCTTGATTGGATACACCAAAAACCTACTAGAGTAATCATCAATAAACGATACAAAGTACCTTATTCCTCCTAGTGACATAAATTTTTCTTTCCATGCATCAAATTGAATTAAATCCAAGATAGCTTTTCTAATAGGAATTAAGATGTCAAACTTTAACTTGTGTTGCTTACTTGTAACACAATGCTCATATAATGGTAAATAAACCTCTTTTAAGCCCATGAAGATGCATTTTTTCCTATCTTAACTCTCTAGACTTTGTTTAGACATGTGGCTTAGCTTATTGTGTCACATTACTATTGGATCATCCACACATTTTGCTAATACAATAGTTACTTCTCCTTCTTGTACTATTTCCCTTTTATACATGTGCATATTTACATGTATCTTTTATGCTTTCATAACTACATGTGTGCCTTTATTAATTTACCTGATCCCATCTTGAACATGGGTTTTCACCCATTACTATCTAATTATCATAGAGATAATTGATTCTTCTTCAAGCCTTTGACATGTTATACCTCCTAAATTGTGTGAATAGTACCATGAAACATCATCAATTTGATAGTCACCATATTGGTAATCTCTAAGACATGATCGTCTCCCATGAACATAGAGCCTCTACAGGTAGTTTCATATTGATGAAACCATTCTCTCCATGAGATCATATGCCATGTAGCTCTTAAATCTATGAGCCATATATCATCAAACCTTCTTATAGCTTCAAAAGATGTTCTTGCCTCACTATATAAAATGTTATCACCATCTAAGGTGATTTCAGCTAAATAAACCTATAAGTATATTATTGACAAGTAATATACAGCACTAAGAATACCAGATTATCCTTACCACAAATACTATATATTAACTCAAAATATCTAATTACTCTAATCTGCTCTAGGTAATCAAAACAAAATAAAGAAATATTATTAATCTAAGCTAAGAATTTTAGAAAAAAAATAAACTAAAAATAAACAAACTCTAAGATATTTGAAAAGGATATAAGTATATTTAATTCTTTGTTAGCTACTATCTAAATAGCATGCCAGGCACATTGTTGTCCTTTACATAACTCTTTAAGATTTAATCATACTCTTATTGATTTAACACACATTAGTAACCCCCATACTTGTATCATTTAACCTTTCTTACTCTAGGCTAGAGGAGCAACATATGTTATGGAGTTGTGATTGTGTGGTTAATGTATTACGAAAATAAGCATGGGGTGTTGTGAAGGTTTTAGAGGGAGTAGCTAAGTTTTTCAGAAGATTTGAATTCATATATACATCTCTCTTAGATTAATTGTCTTGCATATACTCTTATAAGTAAAAAAAAAACACATACACACATACTCTAGTTTTTTTTAATTATGTTTGGTTGAATAAATATGGTTTGCCGTAATAATTGATTCATTATATCAAGGGAGTCAATTAGCAAAGAGGAGGGAAGTTGTAATTAATACATGAGAAGTTGCTCCTCTGGTTCATAGAGTATATCTACATTTAAAGTTTATATCCCACCCTAAAACCCTAGCCCTATTACAACTAAACTTAAAACCTCTTGATTCTGATAAACTTTAGTTCTATTAAGTAGTGGATAATTTAGAATGTCAATAATACGGTCAAACATATTTGAGAGTAAACATATTTCCCAAAACACATAAGAGTGAAAGTTCATAATTTTACATACATTGGAAGTAAAGGTCTACCAATTAAATTCTCACTAGTTTTGATTAATTGTTTCATGGCAAGATACTAGTTGAGATAAAAATTTTTTCCTAGCAATATTAAGGTTTGATTGGAATATTGACTTAAATTGTAGGAAACATGATGCAAAATGCTTCTCAATGTTTTCACTTGTAATTGTTTGCACATTCATAAATCCGTGTTTCTCTAAATAGCCATAGTTGTGTTACTTGAAGACAAGTAAAAATATGAACATAGTGTCAATATTTGATGCTAACAAGTCATAGTTACCTCATTACCTACACTTGATTTAACCATTTTTCTTTGAGTCTCTTTAATTAGATTTTTGAAGATGTAAATGGAAAAAAAATCAAAGTATGAATCAAGATAAAAGAGAAAAGAAGAAAAGAGTTGGGAAGGTATGGGAGAGCCTAGAATCAAAGATGGAAATATTAGTTAAGGATAAGATTCATCAAAATAAGTATGTGCAAAGAGTTGTAGAATATAATATATGTTAGAAGAAAAACGTGGGGGTCCTAGGTTTCTAACACAAGCCCCGTGTTTCTTTAGCAATCAAAATTATTTAACGTTGAGGCTTCCAATAATAACACGGGGATCCATGTTATGAAACATGAATATTGTTTCGCTTATTTTATTATAACCATTCAATTTGCATTTTAATTCTTTATTCGACTTTGTATCTAACAACTTTGTTCTAGAAGTTTAGAGTATGAAAAACATTTCTCTCTTGAGGTCATAGTCTTTTCCATTTAAATACTCCATTGTCCTTTCTAATTAATTTGAAGATTACAAAATTGTCAATCAACAATGATAAGCTATTCTAAGTTACTTCTTATATTTGTAATTTCTAATTTATAGTGAATTAAAGTATTATTCCATTATTAAATTGTTTCTTTTATTGTATTTTGATTCATTAGTATCTATATTTGGATGATTAGCATTGGTCATTGTGAATTATTACAATTTGGTCATATTATGAGTATATTAGGTAATATTTTTATGGGACAGGAAGATTTTATTTATGAAATAGGGATTTAAATGTGCAAAAAAAAAATATTTGTAGATTCTAAGTGTATTTAATTGGATTCATAAATAGAATTCAATGATCGTTGATTGAAGAGTCACAATTTTAATTAATTATATTGATCACCTAATCCATTTAGATTCTAAATGAATAATAAGATGATGAGATTAATACATAATTTTTAATAAATATATCAAGAGTAGCAATGAATCAAATTTTCTTTGACCTCATTTATTAATTTGTATGATTATATAGTCTGAGCTTATGTGATTATGATTGTAGTAAGCTAGTTTTCAATTGTTAATGTTATAGTTAATTGAATTTAGCTTTCCCAATCTAGGTTATTAATCCGTTAGACAATAAATCAAGAGCTTGTTTTATTTATTTGCATTGAAAGCAAACTAAGACGCAAATATGTATGGTTTTTCAAAAGATAACATTAAAACACATAATTATCCTCTTTCAAATAATCAGTTGGCTCCTTAATATTATAGTTGAATACCTCTTATCCTTATTTGTGTTTTTGTGAGTGTAATGTTACATTAGAGAGTCTTAGCATAGTAATTAGTTGTAGAAGTAAACATTTACCAACAATATCGGGTTATGGAATCAATTACAAAATTGTTGATTGTATCATATTCCTTGCAGGTTCGACTACTACTTTCTAATTCCTTTATATTTGGAAAGTTGGGTTAAATTTGGTGTATATGACAACACCTCATAAGACTTTGTGTTTCAACATTATATGCCAGTCTTTAGCTACACTGTTATTTTTCGTTCTTTTGCATTTTGTTCTCCCTTCTTTTTCTACCATGTTGTGGGTCATTTATTTATGTTTTATGATCAATTCCCCCCTAATATAGGTTACACATCACCGAAGATTAGATGGATCTTGAGTGGCCATTTGAGTTTTAAAAGTTCATTTTAAGTTCTTAATTAGTGCATTATTATGAAAATTTGAGTGTCACCTTTAAACTTTAATGGTATGCCTTGGTGAATTAACTTGTTCAAATGTCTGATAAAAGAGACAAATTTATCCTTAGTCAACTTATAGGCAACTTTAGGTGTGACCATTAACTATATCTTTGGTAGTTTATTTTAGGTTGAGTTTTAAATAATTGGAATAAAAGTGTAAAATTAGAATCATTTGCTTATTTGGGATGAGGTAATAGCTTTCTATTTAACCTTAGCTTTTCAAGCCTAGTGGATGGTTGTGACCACGAGTGGTTAAAGTCTTGATGACTTGATTTGGATGATGTATTTAGATCTTGGATCCCTAGTTGAATTAAAATACTAATAACTTCAAATGAAATATAATTTCTGATGCAGGAGCATCTAATGAACCTATAATGATTGTCATGTTCATATTAATTCTCAAGGTAAGGAAGATTTAGCTTTCTTAATGTTGGAACCTATCATGTTAAATATTATTGATAATTCTTATATGCTTGATATTGAAAAACATTCAAGTTGTTCTTGTAGGTATGTCACATATTTGTAAGAAGAAGATGTTAATACACTTTAATGTATACAAGTATTCAAAGCATGCAAGACTATGGCATGCAAGTTAGGGTTGCATATAATTTCATGGTTTGAATACTTTATAACAAGAAGATATAGTGATGATATTAATTATTTGTATTAACTTGTTGTAAACCCTAACCCTAAGTGTATTTTATGTAAGTTAGGGTTTCATATAATTTCATGTATGTATCTTAGTTAATTGTATAGCTTTATAATATTAATCCTTAGTATCATTTAACTAATGATATTATGCTTTGGATTAAGTGTTTTATGGGATTAATTCAACCATGATAAGTGGGCTTGGATTAAGGGAAAGAATGGGCTGGTTTTAGCATAATACCACCAACTACTTCCTCTCCTATATATACCTCACTTGCACCCATGATTTGTAAGGAATAATGAATAAAAATTTTTAATTAAGCTTTGAGAAACATTAGCTGAAGTCTATCTCTCTCATTTGAATCGAAATCGAGCAAGGAAATTCTGGGGCATTGCCTTCCTCCATCAACATTCAAACTCGACACATTTGAAGACCACTTCAAATCTATCGAGAACCATTACCTTTTTCACTTGATTTCTTCACCTGCAATCCTTCTTAATCCTTCATTTCTTTTGCATCATTTCGTGGGTGATATCTTCTACCATCAATCTTCGATCCAACCTTCCAGCTACTTTGATAAACCACATTATTTTTGGTATCAAAGCTTCGATTGTTTGAAGCTATCGTAGAAAATCTACCCTACAGACCATAAATCACATGTGTGTTCTTGCATCAAGAACTCCACGGATACTCAACCTTTTCCTAGAATTCTTGCTTCTTTATGATCTTCTTGGATTGTTCTTGAATTTCTTGCTCGAATTTCTTGCAATCTTGCAACAATCTTATTGCATTTTCCTAGCCATTTCCACATAAAATATCAACAAGTTGCAGGCCAGAAGTGCAGCAGTTTTGTTTGTTGCCTGTGTGTCGTGATTTTGTGCCTCCCCAACACTTCATTATACTCTCTATTGGTGTGTGATATATTATGAATCAAACCATTTCAAGTTTCCTTTGTGCATCAAATAGAGAAGGCAACAGAATAGTCAAAATCTTGGACCTCACCTCAGATCGACTGAATAGACCAGGAAGTTGCAGACCCTCCATTCGAATCATTTCTTCTCATTCTATCTCAAATAATCTCTCAATCCTCTCCCTCGGGATTTCCTCTACATCTTCTATGAAGCAACCAACAAGAATATCCCACTGGAAGACGTGAATTTGTTAAAGATAAAGAATTGACATTCTATGATTTTATGTTATTGAATTTCACATCATTTATAGAAAACCTCTCTCATCTTGTGTGTACCTGCATGCAGTGACTATTCTTGGGGCGACGAGATCTCCTTTGTGTCTAACCAAGGAATATAGGTAGTGATTATAATTTTTTTCTGAATTAGCCATTAGTTGTGCCTTATTTGGTTGCAGGAAAAACAAATCCAGCACCTACACTTTGTGGAATATATTGAGTGCAACAAGAAGGATTGTGTGTTAACCTTCACCATTGCTAGTGAAGAGGTGCATGCCCTGGTAGAGTCCATAAAAATCCTCATCACACGCATGGATGCTCAATTACAAACTCAAAACATACTGCAACATCAACTCCAAAGTGTTGAAGCTAAGTTGGTCGAACAAGAGAAACATAACCCATGCCAAGTTCGCATGGAAACCACACATGATAGTGTGGAAGGGAGAACGAAGCCTATGTACCGTGCCAAGAGTGGATGTGGACATTTCAATATGCCTCATCATGAAGATGGAGAAGACGAGATAAATTCTTTTGGCTCAAGCAACCAAAGAAGACCACCTACATTCTAAGTAAGAAATTCACACCATGAAGATCAAGGTATTAAACTTGACGTTCCTAAATTTTATGGTGATTTGAATATGGAGTCATTTTTTGAATGGTTGCATGAGATTGAGGCTATTTTTTAGTTTAGAGAATATGATGATGAGAGAAAATCCAAATTAGCTACTCTAAAGTTCAAAAAGTTTGCTCAAATTTGGTATGATAATTAAAAGCGAACAAAAGAAAGACAAGAGAAGTCTAAAATAAAATCTTAGGAAAAACTTAAAAAGCACTTAAGAAAGAAATTTGTGCCTAGAGAATATGAACAAGATATATATGTTAAAATGATTACTCTAAGGCAAGGTTTATTTAGTATAGAAGAATACACTAGAGAATTCAAAACACTAGCCCTTATTTGTGATGTTTATGAAAGAAAAGAACAAAAATGTGCTAGATACTTTGGTGGCTTGAATAATTTAATAAGAGACAAGGTTGATATGTACTCTTATGACTCTCTTGATGACTTGATTAAATTAGCTATGAAAATTGAAAGACAAACCAAATCAACTAAAGCCTATGCTAAGTCTAATGCTTCAACTTCAACTAAATCCTATTTTAACACCTTTACACCTAAATCAACATTTTCATATGATAAAAAGAATAATAAAGATGATAAAGGTAAAAATAAGGTAGTTGAAATGGCAAATAAAAAATGTCTCAAATGTAAAGGATATGGACATTTTGCTAGCGATTGTGCTAACCAAAGAGCCTTAACCTTACATGAAATAGAAAACATTGAACCATGTAGTGATGATGATGAATTAGAAGTTGAATCTCCTAATGAAACATTAACTATGGAAGAGGAAGAAGGAGACCCATGCTTTGTAATTCAAAGAGTTTTGCAAATACAAACTAGTGTTACACCTACTCAAAGAAAGAAATTTTTTAAAACTAAGTGTAAAATAGATGACATGGTTTGTAGACTCATAATTAATAGTGGTTCATGTACTAATGTTGCTAGTGAGGCAATGGTTAAGAAACTTAATTTGGAAACTACTAATCATCCTAAACCCTATTATTTACAATGTCTAAATAAGGATAAAGGAGCTAAAGTAAATAAAAGAACTTTAATCACATTTTCTATTAGAGACTATCATGATAAAGTTTTATGTGATATTTTACCTATGGATGCTTGTTGATTACTTTTGGGTATAACATGGAAATATGATAGAAAAGCAACTAATGAATATGTGGTGAAAAAATAAAAACAATTATATAGGCTCACACTTTCTTTATGTGACTATATGCCCTTGAGTGATGACAAAAAAAAGATTATTTTTACATGAAAAGGCTATGGAAAAATGTATAAAAGAAGAATGAATTTATTATGCTTTAGTCTCTAAAGATTCTAAACTTTAAAAACAACAACTTGAAAATCCTAATCTAATTAAGCTGCTTGATAAGTATAATGATGTATTTTCTGATGACTTACCTCCTGGATTACCACCTAAAAGAGGTATAGAACATGCCATTGATCTTGTTCCTGGTATGCCTATTCCTAATAAACCGGCTTATAGATATAAACTAGAAGAAGCTAAGGAATTATAAAAACAAATACAAGAGCTTATGGATAAAGGATTTGTGAAAGAAAATATGAGTTTTTGTATAATTCTTCCAAATACTGCTTATGTTAAGGTTATGAGTTATTTTTGAAAAATTTTATGGCATATGCCTGGTACCAAATTGTTATTTAGCACTTCACATCATCCTCAAACTGTCGGTCAAACTGAGGTAACTAATAGAACTCTTAGTAAATTATTAAGAGGTTTAGTTAATAAAAGTACTAAAGATTAGGATGTTATGTTAGCTCATGCATAGTTTACTTATAATCGTAGTCCATCTAGTACTACTCAAACTATTCTGTTTGAGGTAGTGTATGGTATGAATCCTCACATGCCTATTAACATGATTCCGTTGAAAAAAGGTGAATTGCAAAATTATGAAGCTAAAGATAGAGTACAATTTTTTCAAAAACTTCATGAGAAAATCAAAAATAATATTGAAAAAGCCAATGCTAACTATAAATCTCAAGCAAATAAGCATAGAAACTCTTATGTATTTTCTCCTGGTGACTTAGTTTGGTTAGATTTGCGTAAAGAAAGATTTCCTAATTTACGTAAAAATAAACTAATACCAAGAGTTGATGGTCCATTTAAAATACTGAGAAAGTTTGGAGATAATGCTTATGAACTTGAACTTCCAGATTCTTATGGTGGAATTTCAAGAAATTTACATGTTGGTGATTTGTCTCCTTATTATTCTGATGAAAATTTGAGGGCAAATTCTTTTCAACTTGGGGAGAATGATGCAAGAGCATCTAATGAACCTAATTATTGTCATGTTCATATTAATTCTCAAGGTAAGAAATATTTAGCTTTCTTAATGTTGGAACCTATCATGTTAAATCTTCTTGATAATTCTTATATGCTTGATATTGAAAAACATTCAAGTTGTTCTTGTAGGTATGTCACATATTTGCAAGGAGAAGATGTTAATACACTTTAATGTGTACAAGTATTCAAAGCATGCAAGATTATGGCATATATGGGATGATACTTTACAACAAGAAGATATAGTAATGATATTCATTAGTTGTATTAACTTGTTGTAAACCCTAACCCTAAGTGTATTTTATGTAAGTTAGGGTTTGATATAATTTCATGTATGTATCTTAGTTAATTGTATAGCTTTGTAATATTAATCCTTAGTATCATTGAACCAATGATATTATGCTTTGGATTAAGTGTTGTATGGGCTTAATTTAACCATGATAAGTGGCCTTAGATTAAGGGAAAGAATCGGCTGGTTTTAGCTTAATACCACCGACTACTTCCTCTCCTATATATACCTCACTTGTACGCATGATTTGTAAGGAATAATGAATTAGATTTTTAATCAAACATTGAGCAATGTTAGCTGAAGTCTATCTCTCTCATTTGAATTGACATTGAGTAAGGAAAGTCTGGGACATTGCCTTCCTCCATCAACATTCAAACTCGACACATTTAAAGCCCACTTCAAATCTACCGAGAACCATTACCTTCGTCACTTGATTTCTTCTCTTGTAATCCTTCTTAATCCTTCGTTTCTTTTGCATCATTTCGTGGGTGACATCTTCTACCATCAATCTTCGATCCATCCTTCCAACTAATTTGATAAACCACATCAATTTAAGTTGGGAAAACATCTAGAACCTCATATTAGGCCCTCAAGTCCTAAATTCCTTTAGATTCAAATGTCCCATTTCTACAACATAGGTTAAATCACAACCTCTATAAGGATACGCGTACTTAAGTATTTGGAACTATGGTTTTTTTATTAATACAAGTAATTGTGTGCTTCCTTGACTAGCTATCTTGGAAGTGAATGAGTTACTTTGGTTGATGAATATGGTGATTTCTATGGTTAAGATGATAATCCTTCTCAAATTTGAATAGAATGGTTTGACATGATCCCTCTAAATATGGCTTAATAACTGGAAATTGATTTGAAATTGATACCATTGTGTGCCATCATTGGTAGTTACCATTGTGTAATACCCTTTCTTCCATGTTTTGTTAGACGGATGATAAATAGTTGTTTGAGTTGGTTAATGATATTACAAATGAGGACTAGTTCTTATTATGAGTTTTGAATGATTTGTTAAAACCATATGATCATCTGCTTTTGTGCATGATCTCTAGTTTATATATGTGATGTCATGTTTATATTGTGTTTCATGTTATTAATCCTTTGGTATAGTAGTTTAATCTTATCTGTACATGAGTACTAATATATTCATTTTATGGTCACTACCCAATTCAAATGGGTAGATGATGAAGTTGTGTGCAAGTTATGTTGGCATTGGTTGAAGCTTCAAGTTTGAGTTAAAGAATAGATAGGGCTATTCGATGTAGTGTTTCTCCAGTGCTATTATTTGCACTTGTGTTTGCCTCTTCTAGCCGTCACCAATTTGGGACACAAATATATTCTAAAGCATTTACCTTATTATATTTTATTATAGATATTTTTGTAATTATTACTTAAAGTTTTTTCTATTGTGCCTCAACCTTGGATTAGGTATTGACTACCCCCAATCTTTGAGTCTAAGTAACTTAAGTGTTACATTTGATATGGGTTAAATACTAGTCATACCTCTCTGTGTTGGATGTGGTTGTTTCATCTCCATTTCTTATTTCACATTCACAAATCATATTTTGTAGCATAAATTTTTGGTTAGTAAAAAAGGGGTGTTATAGAATTGTCCTCTTATACTTCTTCACGAATGACTTCATTTACTTTCACGAGTGTCATGACTTGTCGATTAGGACACTCGTTGTGGTAGTGCCCTACTCCTTGTCACTCAAAGCATCTCACATTTATAGTCCTACCTGCTTCAAAACTTCTTTCCTTCCCTTTCCTTTTACATCAACCTTGATATGTGTGGGAGGGGGTTTTGAGGGGGTGGTAATGTTTTTAGAAGTGATAGTAATTGGCTTATTATAGCTAAGCCGAGTTACCCTTGTGTCTTTTTTTTTCTTTTCCACCATGATGGTTGATTGGGATAGTTCATTTAAGTCATATTATCATTACATTTCCACTTTCCTACCAATTTAATGTCTAAGACCTCCCACAAATCTTGATATGGTATGCTCCTCGCTCTCCTCAATTCCAACCCATAACAAAAGTTTCTAAAATTCTCAAGTATAATCCTCCACACGCAATTAACCTTGTCTAAGGGAATAAATCTAGTTGTATAAGTCTTGAGTGTAATATTTTGGCATAAACATGTCCCTCATAATTTTATTTTTTTGGTCCATGATCTTTCCTTCAATTTCCCCTTTCTAGTCTTTTAGTTGGTAAGATTTTCCCACCAAAGGGATGCATGACCTTTGAGTTTCAAAGTAGCAACTCTAAAAGCCTTGTTATCTTTCTAGTCATTTGCTTCAAACAACCTTTAACACCTCAAATCCTATTCTAAATATTCATCTAGGTTGTGGTTTCCTTCAAACTCAAGTACCTCCACCTTTACATCCCTAAAGTCCCCTTTTTTGCTTTCCTCCTCCTCCTAAGATCACATTATGAATCACTTGAGGGTGATACAAAACCATCAGAACCAAAATCAATTTCAATGGTACTTCCACCATCATGTTGTATAAGATGTCTTCTTGGGATTAGAGGGTAGGTATTTGGAATAAATTGCTCCATCAAGGTAAGGATTTTCCCTATTTAATCTTATAAGCTTCTAAGGTTTGATCCATTCTTTAAACGTCTTCTTGTAATGATTCAATCTCTTCTCTCATTTTGTGATTCATTAAGGTTCAAACCCCTTAGTATCGGTGGATCTACCATTGTGGTTTGAGATTAAGGAAAACAAGACAAGATGACAAAAATGTGGCATTTAATAAATAAGATGGGTATAAAGTTTTTGTGAGTTTTTAGGTTTAGATAGATGAAGAAAATGAGAAATTAAATATAAGACCTAATTTTTTCCAACTTAGGCTTGATACCAATTTGAGGCATGGTGGATGCAAATTAGATTAAAAAAAGGTTAAGGGACATTTGGGGAAAACCACTGAAAAACATGATCTTTGTAAATGATAGGGAATGTATAATCAACTAACATCATTTTGTAGCAAGGATCTAATATGGAAGCAAAAGACATCAACATATTACATTCACTCTAATACTTATCAAACTTCTCTTTCATTGTCATGGCCATTACTTGCATAAAAAGATCATCACATCTAATTCTTCTTTTATCACCTAAATCTCTAATAAATACAAATTTGATGCAGGATACTTACTTCCTGAGATAATTTTTGTAATCTCATTAAAAATCACAAGAAACCCATATACACCCTCTACCTCCTTCCATTCCTCTGGAATTAGTAACCATTAGCATCTCAAATCCTATTCAACATATTTAAAAATATATCTTTATACTCTAAAGCAATGAACAACATGGTATAAGTTGAATTCCATCTTTTGATTACATCTAACACTAATTTTCTTATAGGCAACCCTACTTGCTTAACAATCTCGCTAAATAGTTTTAAACGTGCTTTAGAGCCTACCAAATATTTCACACTTTCTCGCACATTTGTAGTAATATGCTTAATACAATCAAGACCATCTTACACTAACAAATTTATGATGTGGGTATAACACCCCACATGAAATATTTTTCCAACAAAAGATATCTTATTCTTGGAAGCAAAGAACTATCTTGCTATCATAATAACTCTATCATTAGTCATTGCATTCTCAATAGTAAGACTACAGACCTTGTTCTCAATTTATTATTTCTCAAAGCATTTGTATAAGGCATTAGAATAGTAAAATTAGTATAAGGAGGAGGTAAGTGGAAAAAAATTCAAAACATACTTGTGCGACACCCAATCATCACCAATGTAATATGCAATCACAATCATATGGTGGATCTTTTGAGCATTTGCCTTCCACAAATTAGTAGGAATACTACTATTTTGCACCTCACTCAACACATGCTTCATGTTCTTCTTATAAAGGTCATAAATAGCAATGCAATCTTATCTTACCATAGCACGTGACACCTCATTATAATGAGGAGTTAACGTTTTCAAATATTCATTGAGCATTTCATGTTCAATAGTATTAAAAGGGCATTCATACACAAGAACAACATTAGCCCAAACCTCCCTTGATTTGTAAGGATCAAACCTAAAGCAAGTAGCAGAACTTCCCCCCTATAACTTTATCAAAGACAACTCCTACTAACCTTTTGGTTTTTAGTATGCACATGTAGACAAGTGCCTTTTCAAATGGGAAGTAGTACCACCAGCAACAATTACAAGCTTGTCATGGTAATTATTGCACTATGATTTCTTTATTTCATCCTTTAACGTAACTTCTTTGAATTCTAGCCATACCATCAAAGTTTTCTTTCAAATATTTTTTCTTTATGGCACAATCCTCATCCTCTTCATCATTGTCTGTTGTAGTACTTGGCTCCCCCTCTTTCTCATTACATAATTCTTCAAATCTTTCTTCTACAATGTCAACCACATAATTGTCTTGTTCCATGGCTAGACTTGTGAAGGAAGATCATGAATGTGTTGGGGCCAATCCTTGTTTAGAAGAAAAAAATTTATAATATATCAATTTTGACATAGTTACAAGTTATAAATGATTATTGAAAAGGGAACAAAAAAAACTTGGCAGCAGAAGCAATAATAATATTATAAACTAATAATGTTATAAAAAAATTGAAATTTGTAAGTTATGCAAGATACAAAAACAAATAATATAGAATTATGATTACAAACTACAACAATTTTGTTCAACTTACATACATAATACATAAAAAAATGTTGTTAAAAAGGATATTAAGAAAATTAGATTGTGGTGGCATATCAAATCATGTTTTCTTTATTAATCAATTTTATACAAGATTTAAAATAAGAAATATATGTGAAGCATCTAAATATAAATATTCAAACTTTTGATTTTGTTTTATTAAAAAGGAAAACATATGGTATAGAAGTACACATATAGATAAAAACAACTAAAAACTAATAAATTAGTAACATAATTCAAAAAATAAGGTGTTGCTAATGCTAGCTACTAACAAAGATTTTTGTTGACTTCAATTTTTTAACCATCAAAGTATGTAAACTTCTTCAACCTAAAACCAAATGAACATAGAAAAAGTAGATGCTTTTTAGAAAGGCTTTAAAAAAGTGAAGATGCTATTGATATTATTTTACAAAGAGGCAATAAAAATTAGATCTTAAAAGTTGATTTTGACAATCTGGAAATTGTGAATGCATAACTGTTTCATAAAATGCGTTGTATAGCCTCCGCTCTTAGGTTTGGATTTTCTATAGCTTGAAAGTTGTCTCTAAGTCTTAACGTTGATGTGTTTAGCCCTTTTGGGATAAAAAGTTATTTAGCTTTTTTAAGTATCATTTACCTCTTTTAGTTACTACTTACATTATCTTCTTATCTTTGATTTAGTGCAAGAAGAATATCATTTTAACATATATAATTCCTTGAGTCCTTGGTAGATGAACCAATTTTCAATATGGGAGGAAAAGAAAATCAAGGAAAGGGCAATTGGTTTTTTCACCGTTTCACCCATTTTGTGTGCCTATCTAAGAAACATGTGCAGAGCTTTGCATTAAGATACATTTGTTCATTGTTCCATATTGAAGTTAGTGCCAAAGTTTAAAGGGAACCCCACTACTATTATTAACTGGCAAATAACATATTAACTTCATAATTATTAGATAAAACACTCAAATGAAACATTCATCATATTTCCCTTCAATAAAATCAAAATACACGCATACTCCATACCTGAAGGTTAACCTTTGTCCACATGAGCTAAACAGAAAGGTTGGCATAAACATTTGAAGGCATAAAGCCAAGAACTACAAGGGTCTCCAAAACCCATACCAAATATGGACAAATAAAGCCACAACACAAAGAAATCAAAGTTTACTTGAGTTTTCTTTTACCTAAAGAAGAATGCTTGAAGCTGTATTTTGAACTTATGTTAGATGAAATAACTGAAATCAAACACCATAGAGCTCACTGAAATCAAACACCACAGAGCTCATTAAAATCGAACACCACTAACTAAATCCTAAAAACAACAATACTCAAACTAAAATTTGGACCCAAATATGACGAATCAATTAAATAGGAACACTGAAGTAATATGTAGAAATAACTTACAAAGTGTGGCAACATATCTAAAATAGATGAATGAGTGGAGAAATGGTGGTGAAATAGCTATATTCGAAATAAAAATAAGATGAATCGGATGACGTTCGGGCGAGGGAGATGGAGCGAAGTTCATTGTTTAAAGCAGCGACCGATAAATGGCAAAGGAGTTACAAGTCGTGGCCTCGTGGGCTAGTGTAGTAACTACGTTGGTAACGATCAAGCCAAAATGTTTGAATTGAGAGTTGTGAGAAGATAAAACTTGTTTCTGATGGTGGTGACAAACTGATGTAGTGTTGTGGACTGTGTGGTGAGCGACTAAGTGTTGATGTGATAAAAACGAGATAAAATTAGATATTGAGAGAGACTAATTTAGTAATTAGTCATACTCGTGGACTCAGTATGGTAGGCGGTTGAGTTGTAGTCATAAAGGTAAGGTTAGTTAGGTTTTTAGTTTATTTTCCATTCCAATAATTTATATCTAATTGGGCCTAATTTTATTATATTACATGTATTTTGCTTTCATTATATATTATATATAGGGTTTATATATAATATAATTATTATATAATAAAAATTAATTATAAGAACATTTTAATAGTTTGAGTCTATTAAAAAACTATTAATGAGCCTATAAATAAGCTATTAACGAGTCTTAAGCGAGCCGAGCTGAGCCAAACACTCCTAGGCTTAGGCTCAACTCGTATAATAAATGAGCCTAAAGATGCTCAGACTCGTCTCATTTAATTAAACTAATAAGTTGAACAAAACTGAACAAAATACCGAGCTAGTAAAGCTCATTTACGGTCCTATTAATAATTATCTCCTAACAAACACATAATATAATATATAATGATAATATCACTCAACATCACCATGTGATAATATAGTTTATAACAAATTATATATATTAGGTTCAATTAAACTTTTATTTTTTCTATTAAGTCAACCATTTTATTATTATTGTTGTTGTTGTTGGTATTTTGTATCAATTAGGCCGATTTTTAAATTTAACTTTCCATTTATATCTAATATTTACATAATTTTACTCAAATTAAAATCTAGTAACTTTTTTAAAATTAGGTTATGGATTAAGTTAGTTACAATAAAAAGGTATAATAGAGAAGTTAAATTAAAAAAATAATGTATTTGATACAAATAAATATATTTAACCTAATTAAGAAAATAAAAGTTTAAATAAATCTAATATATAATTGACTAAAATATGTTTATAACTTGAAAAGTTCCGACGATCAAGTCACTATAAGAGGAAAATGTATTAGAAAAAAGAAAAAAAAAAGAGGAAAGGAGAGTATGTATGACATGAATCTCTTGAGAGCTAAACTAATGAAAGCTGACATGCGTGTTAATCCTTACATCCGTAATTTCTTCTCTCGCGATCGTGGGATAGAGAGAAGAGGGGCATGTCAAAGATTGCACTTCAGTTGGAAGGCCTCTATTTTGTTTCAGCTTGTGCATTGAATCTTTCCAATTAATTTACCAGCTTTCTCATGAAATATAAAATTGCTTTCTTTTTCTTTTGTCATCTAGTTGATTTAACTGTTCAAATAAATTCCTCACTGAAGAAAAGATAAAGGATGAACATTATTCCAATTGTGTTTTATTATGATTATGGAGTCGTACCAGTTGTTCTAACACCTAAAGGTGTCAATCATAAACGTAGTGAAATTCAAAAGAAAAAATAATCTCGTTAAATTATATGCCATCAAACATGGATATATAAAGGAATCCGACTTGCCTTAGCAATAGCATTCGGTAGGATATATAAATTATCTCAAACTGAATTTCCTCATTTTTGGCAATCACATTTCCTTCCTTAACCTTTCTCACAATTACAATATCATCGAGTACCCTTCATGAACGATACCAAAGTCGCCCTTTCCCTGTATATTTTTCGCTGCTCAAGTTGTTTGCAGCCGTTTAAAGATCTTTGAATAAAACCTCAAATTTTAATTGAGATAGTGATTAATGACTATGCCATCAGATATTGCCTTAAGGCCCTCTTTTTTCAATATTGATGGAACAAGACAAAAAGGCACAGACAGGAGACCAAAGCATCTCGCTGAGAACTCACACCTTGAGAGGGTTGCACGCGTCGTATGAAGCAAGGAAAACAAGATTGACCATAAACGTCATAGTGCCCTACTGCGACAAGAAATAGAAGTCCTCCGAAAGCATGAAGATCACCTAAAAACTGTGAGCAAACCCCAGTCTCAGAACAAGTGAGACCACAGCAGGTAGCCAGGAGCAAACATGAAGCCAAGAAAAAACCTACAAACATGAAGCAAAGTCATCAACCGAGAACTAGTCGTGAACACCCTAAAACAACCCAACACCAACACACGCCCTTTCTCACTACCTCATCGGTCAAACAAAGTAGGTAGAATTCTTTTCAATAAAAATTCGTCCATCTCATCAACTACTATAACTTCAGCCTCGGATGACGCTCTAGGAAACATCATTAACTCTTCTGGAATCTTCCACTCCGGTTCAGAGTCATCGTGTTTCACGATTTGCAATTTCACAAGTTGGGGAGAACTCTTTAGCAGGAATTCCATCAATTTGAGCTCCGCCCTCAAACCCTTAAACCCCGATACGTAAATCTGCCTTAGGTGGTCCAGTGTGCAATTATGATAGCTCTCAAAAATTTCGCCTTCTTCCCAGCTTTGATCCTGAAACGTAAAATTATTGCCGGATTATAGGTGCGAGCGAAGTAGGATAAAATATTAACAGGCACTTAGAAATGGCAAAAGCTCACTAGCGCTTATGAGTACGCCACACTAGGGCCTATGCAGACTTAACTCAAATGCCCCAATGACACGAAGCTAAAGGAACAATCCGAATGGGGTAACTCACCAATCCTATGAGCAATTGTGCCATGTTAGGGCAGGTTCTCATCATGCTTGTCACACGAACAAATTCATTGCCAATTTTGAGATTGCTGACACAAAGTATAAGATGCTTCACGTGATCAAAAGTAAGAACGTTTTCACCAGCGTCGTCTCTCAGAAAGAACTTTTTGTTTGTCAATAAAAGATAAGAAAGATGACGTAAATTATAGCAACTTTCAAAAAAGCATAAGAAATAATAATAACAATAACACTAACAATAAGGAAAAAAAAAGAGAGACCAAATTAAGGAACTATTTTTAAGAGATACATATACGAAAAAACGTACGAGAAAGATCACCTCACAAAATGTGTCCCCTAGAGCCAGCGTCTCGATCGTACATGAACTTGCAAGAAAGTTCATCAGGTTCAGCGCCTTTTCGTAATCTAAATCCTCAACATAATGCCCCCATAAAAGGACAGTCGTAAGGTTTGGCGCATTTTTAAAGCAAATTGATTGCCATGACCCTGAAAGTAATAATATTCTTAAAAGAGGGGAGTCAAGAACGATGTCTTTAAAGCCTTCATCGGGCAAATGTAGGGATTCCAGTTGTGAAGACGTGTGAATTAGACTTCCAATAAATTGCGTAAGCGCTTTTTCATAGCCTAAACCCTCAACACACAAGTCACTTAGATCGGCATCCTTTAGGTTTGGAGCGCTTTTAAAGGAAATTGATTTCCATGTCCCTGAAATACGTAAAGTTCTGAGTAGAGGGAAGTCAATAACAATGTCTCCGAAGCCAATGCAGTGACACAACACTAGTTTTTCCAATCGTGAAGACGTGTGAATTAGACTTCCAAATACATCTTCTCCCGAAGCTTCAATTCCTGCAAGCTCGAGGGTCACGAGATAGCTAAACCCTGTAAAAATCGGTGGGATGCTGATTGTGCCCCCATGTCTGAATGTGCCCCTATGGAGGCTCAATTTTCTTAACTTGGAACAAGAGAATAACACATGTGATAACGACGCTCCGAAATTTGCCCAAACCGTGAGTTCCCTAACGCTCTTTGAAATATACGATAACCATTGGGCGATGTCCCAATCGGCAAAGAAGAAATGTATAGTGAACCTAAGTATGGGTCCTTCGTGGAGGAGCAAAATTCTGTGCATGATTGAATAAACACTCCTTTCACTACGCCTTTTGACTCCACCCTTCAAGAACCAAGAAAATTCCGGATCGAACACGATACAGGGCAATGATAACCAAATTTTTCTCCAACTACGTGACAAAGCACTCATCTTGGCTGCATCTTGAAGGGTAAGGTGCTCCATAATTTGATAAATAACTTCCACAGGTAAAGCACTCAGTGAATCCACAGCTGCTTCGGTGTTATTTTGTTTACGGTGGTCTTCTCCGTCAGAATCCTCCATTACAGCACCAGTTACTAAAGATGCCAAGTAAAAATAAGGATCAAATAAGAGTGATTTGTGCCACACATATGTACAATCAACAAGGATATTATTATTAACTAGTACGGCATAAACTTGGGATCAAGGGTAACAGATGATTAACCTGTGTTCGATGCTCTGAACCCTGAACAATACAGAATCCAAACTAAGTAGCAGATGAAACACTCCAAGATTTATGCATTGAAATTCCAACGATGGTTTGAAGGCCAGCGCGCTCTCATAAATCTGCAAAGCGTACAAATAAACATAGAAATCTATGTAAATTGAAAACCTCTGGCTGGTTTTCAAATAATGCTGGTAAGATCAAATCAACGGACACAAAGCAGGAATAACGATGGACAACTAGTGATCCTACGGACAGAGGAAGAAAAGGGATCTCGGAATTCACCAAATACCGACATCTGATCGTGATCAACAAAATATTAGACTTTTAGTAAGCTTGGAAAATGAATCGACTAACGCAAACCTTCTCTCGGTCGCCGGAAAGAATGTGAAGAGCGAATTGACAAGAGGAGAGACAGATGGACGGATGCAGACAGAAGTTGGAGCCTCGCTGGAGAGACGACCAGAACAGTATGCTGGAGAGCAGAGAGTATCAGGCCTAACCTGTAAGTGGAAAAGGAAAGTAGAAATCGTAGCGTCCTCGAAATAGTGTGGATGAAAATTTTGAATTTCGAATCTTTTATCACTAAATTAAATTTCATTCGATAATCTTTATTTTTATTTTATGTATAATAATTTTAACTTAAAAAAATAAAAAATTAAGGAGTTATTAAAAGCTGAAAACTAGGGATGGCAACGGGATGGGTCGGGGACGGGGATCCCATCCCTATCCCCGAATCCGATAAGAAAAATAATCTCCGAACCCGACCCGATTCTCGATATTTTTTTATCGGGTATTTTCCGACCCAATCTCCGCGGGGATCAAGTTCCCGTACCCGACCCGATCCCCGATCTATTTTTAATCCCCGATTTATTCCCCGTTCATAAACCCGACCCGATCTCCGAAACCCGACTTTATACCCGATCCCCAATCTCATCCCCGGTCCTTAAACTATTTTTTTATATTATATTTTTAATTTATATTCTATAAAAAAATTTATATATATTATATATATATAATTATATAAATATATATATATATATATATAAATTTTGGGACGAATTTGGAGATGGGGATTCCAAATCCATCCCCGAAAAAATTTCCGAATCCAAACCCAAACGAAGAATCTCCAATGAAGCTCCGAATCCGCAGAAAAAATTGTCATCCCTACTAAAAACGCCAACCAGGGAGGGAGTAGTGGCCGTCAAAATACGACAATTTATCACTAGTGGAGTGCCGTCCAGCTTTCCTTACAGAAACCCACTCCCTTTCTTCGTTGGTAAGAAACCGTCTGGCACCCCTCGAGCAAAGCGAAGATTATCTAACAAGGTACGGCTAGGGGAAAAAAAAATTGACTGTTTCAGCCGCATGAGATAATGTGGTTCGAAATCACAAATGATTATTTGTGATTATCAAGGTATTTTTGTGCCATACCCATACGTCTCGGCATGCGTTACTTTTTCATTAATTATTTTTTTAAACATTATCAAAATTTATTATTTAATATTATTTGGCCTGCTCAAGTAGAGCCTGTCTTATCTCTTTTAGGGTCTTAGGCAATCAGCCGAGTTACTTGGCGCCCTTAGTATACATAATGGAAAATGAAAAAAGTAACAATATATTTGGAGAATCGAACATGTAATAATAAATATATTTATGCATATGTAAACTAAGATACATAGTATATATTTTTATAATATTCAGGACTCTAAAAATTTTTAAATCTAAATCGACGTCTAGTTAGCCTTACCTTCGGATCGAGCCTACACACAAGTAATTATGTGCCTCTTTTTTTGATATTTTAGAATATATATTATGAAGAACCTTTTCTTAAATAATTTATCTGCACTATCTTCTCTAAGTAATTATTCTAGTAAAAAATAATAAAATGTTATATATAACACTGCTATTATTTTGTTCAAATAATTATCTCACATATATAAAAAAAAAATTATATATTTTATGACTTAATAATTATGTAATAAAAATATTTTTTATTAATATACATTCGTACCATATTTCTTTCTAAATGTATTTCAGGTGATATAATGAATTGTATAATCGAATTTGCACTGCTCGATAGTATATAGGTAGATGTATACCATGCCACCTTATTTGATCTTTATCTTCCATTTCATTTCTTCGTTCGGCCATCTTAAGTTCTTCTCCTCGACTTAAGTTTGCTCATATAATATGATTTTATTTTTTTAATCAATCTGATAAGTTTTTTATTTATTTATTTATTATTAATACCATTACCACTATTATTATTATTATTATTATTATTATTAATTAGCGATAAATTGAAAATTGAATTAGCATTAATTGAAAAAACTATTATTATTATTATTGTTTTTGTTTATATAATCAAATTAATATATATCTTATTGATTTATGTTATAAAAAAATTATGATAAGAAGTTAATAATATTATTTCAACATTTCTTTTAAGATTACTAAATAAGAATAATAGTAATCATAAAAATTTATACAAATAAAAAAATTAGTTAATAATAATATCTATTAATTGTTATTTTTGATCATAAATAATAATGACAAAAATTATATTAATAAGAATAAAATTATACATTAAAATTAAATCATAATAATAAAATATTTAGTAATGATATGTTATTGATTATTAATTATATTCAATTATTACCATTAAGATAATACTACTACTAATAATAATAATCTTAATAATTAATAATGATAATAAAAATATTACTAAGAATTATTTTAGTGACATTTATAAATACAAAAGTAATTTATTAATATTAAAAATATTTTTTCCATAATTATTATTGTTTGTTTTTTTAAATTAATATCATTAAATAAATATCAATGATATTAAGTGAAAATTAATATTATCAATTAATATATTTAATATTTGAATACTAGTCATTAATAATAATATTTATTTATTTATTATATAAAGATAAAGATAATAATAATAATAATAATAATAATAATAATAATAACAATAATAATTATATAAAAATTAGAAATAGAATAGTTAGTTGATAATAATGTATGTAAACTATTTTTATCATAAAAATTAAATTAAAAATAATATATTAGTAGTTATTAAAATTAAATAGCAATAAAAATAATAATTGATAATATTTTATTATTATTAATTATAAATTATATTTTATTATTACTATTAAGATAATACTAATTTTCATAATAATAATTAGAACTAATTTTTTTAATTTTATTATGAATAGCAATAATCATAATTATTAATAAAGAAATAATTAAATAATGTTAGTAATACTTATTTCATAATTATTATTGTTTGTAGTATTAAATTAAGGTTAATATTATTAAATGAATATAATATTATTGGTGTCTCATTACTAGTAGTTAATAAAATTATTTCTTTGTAATTATTATTAAGGTAATACTAATAAGAATAATAATAATCAATATAATCTAGAAATAAAATATATAGATAATAACAATGTCTGTAAATTATTATTTGTAATAATAATTAATAATAATGAAAATTATAATAAGAGTAATAAAATGAATCATTCTTCAAATAAAATAATAATAATAATAATATAAGGAGAATAATAATAATAATAATAATAATAATAATAATGAATAGTTTTTTATTAGTATCAATTATATTTTAACTTTAATGTTAAGATAGTACTAAATATAGTAATAATGATGATGATATTTTTGATTTTTAGCAAAACATTATGGGGATCTACTCATAAAGTAATAATAAGTAGTCAATAATAAATTTAATAAGAATTTGAATATATATATATATATAACAAAGGATCTAAAATTCGTATGTAGTTATTATATAACAATAATGAGGTTATCAAATACATTTATAGACAGGATATAGAATAAAATTATGAGAAAAAAACATGATATAACATTGAGTTTAGGTGAAATATTTGATAAAACCTTGAGATTTAGAAACACATTAGATAATTCTGAATTTAGGGGGTTACATATCATATAACCCTACATAGTAACTATTGATTTCTTTTAAAATTTAAAAGACAATCAAATATTATCCTACAAAATGATGATTTTACCCCTCACTTATATTACTTAGCATTTCCTCTATTTTTCTCTCCTCTTTACCTCTAATTGTTTAACGTAAAATATTTTAAATTCTCCTTAATTATTCCATAACCAATTTTAAAACTTGTCCATTTTTTATCACTTTAAAATACTAATTTAACCTAAACAAATTTAACCCATCTTTAACATAAGCTCCTTTCTTTAAACCAATTTAAACCCATCTTTAATATAAGCCCCTTTGTTTTCCCCATCCTATTCCTCTAAGAGAAAAAAAACTAATGTAGCATAAACCAAACTTGTAATACCGAAAAACCTTTTATTTTAGGATTATAGAATTAAAATAATAAATTATTAAATAAAATTTAATTATATGTACCCTTTTTAATAAAATAATAATAATAATTAAGGAAATAAAAAAATGATACAAGGACATAATTATTGTAAACTAATTTAATTAACTGACCTAAAATAAATTATAATAATTTGCCAATTAATAAAAAATTATTATTATTATTATTATTATCTCTAAAACTACTAAAAACCCAAAACATCCTACCACCCCATTTTTTTCCTTTTTTCTTTTCTCCTTTTCTTTCGTCTTTTCTTTCTTATTTTTCTTCCTTTCTCTTTTTTTTCCCTTCTTTGCCTGATGGGTTGTGCCCAGTGGCGACCCAATCCATCCTTCCCCTCTCCTTCTCTTTTTTCCTTTTCTCCTCCGACCAACCCAATCCTTTCTTTTTCTTTTCTCTCATCCAGGCGGCAACCCAACTCGCACGACCCTTCCCCCCCCCCCCACTTTTCCCTATCTCTCCCTCTCTTTTTCCTTCATTTCCTTTTCTACCCACATCTTCTACCTCTCGCCTACGTTGTGCCTACGCAATGCTACAAGTCCACAACATCCCCCTCCCCTCTCTCCCTCCTTCTTTCCATTTTCAGCCATGTAAGGCATAGGCACATTCCCTACATGATCCCCCTCCCCTATGAGCTACCTCTACCTTACCTACTCCCCTGCCCCTATAAACCTATCCCTTGCTCCCTATGACTTTTCCCCCTACCATTGTTCCCCAAGCAGCTATACTGACTTACACGCCAGCCGATAGCCACCAATCCCCTTGTTTTCCTCTTTTCCTTGTCTACTTCCTCCCTCCCCTGTGCCTATAAAAGCCCCCCATGTCCAATATTTCCTCTCCTTTTTCTATATGATCCCCTTGCCTCCCTTATTCCCGTCACCCGTTCAAACACTGTTGCCTTCATCACTTGATTGTGCTGTGGTCTCCACTCCCTCCCATCCTCTGCCTTGCATTACCCTGCTTCCACTAAGCCTATTTCCTTCCCTTCCTTCCTCTTCGTCTCCTCTCCCCACTCGTACAAAGTGTGCAACTCAAGCTGCCCTTTTATACCCTACGCCACCACTAGCATTGTCTTATGCCACCGATATACTAAAAGTAGAATTTCGTAAGTAAACTAAGATATATAGTATATATTTATTCATAATATTTAGGACCCTAAAAATTTTGAGGCCTAAATCAATGTCTAGTTAGCCTTACTTTTGGATTGAGACTACACTCAAATTATTATATGCCTCCTATCTTGATCTTCTAGACTATATATTATGAACAACTGTTTCTTTAACAATTTATCTGCACTATCTTCTCTAAGTAAATATTCTAGTAAAATAATAATAATAATAATAATACTAATAATAATAATAATAATATGTTATACATAATACCATTATTATTTTGTTCGAATGATTATCTCACGTATAAAAAAAATTATATATTTTATGACTTAATAATTACATAATAAAAATAATTTTTTTTATTAATGATACATTCATACCATATTTCTTCCTAAGTGTATTTTATGTAGTACATTGAATTTTATAATTAAATTTTTACCGCTCGATAGTATATAGGTATTGAATCAGTATTTCCCCGTGTAAAGTAAAGAAAGAGCGCCTGAATTCATCTTATAGATGGCCATCTTGCTTTTCTTTTTTGGTGTTGAGACCCAGAGTGAATCTGTTGGAAGCAAAGCATTGGTAGAAGAAAAGTTGAACTTTTCAGCGATACTCTTCTCCTATCACTGATACTCCTGTAACGCACTAGCGCATGCAGCGGAGAAGAAAAAGAGGAAACCTCTAGTTGAGAATTTCACTACTTTCCTTACCTATTCCTGCAATGTTTTATTGAAGCTTGATAGAGCACAGGAGCTTAGTAGGTAACGAGTAGCTGTTCTTTCAAGCACCGACCCTTCTTTCTAGCCGTCCAAGCAGGGCAATTGGTAGGCGGCATAGTGATAGGTTTCAAGATGAATAAGCAGGTGGGGGACGACCAATGAGTCCTCCCTGCATGCCATGCCACCTTATCTGATCTTTATCCTCCATTTCATTTCTTAGCTCGACTATCTTAAGCTCTTCTCCTCGACTTAAGTTTTCTCATAATTTGATTTTATCTTTTTAATCTACTTGATCTAATTTTATTGTTATTATTATTATGAATTAGTGATAACTTGAAAAATGAATTAATATTAATTGAAAAACTATTATTATTATTATTTTATTATTATTGTAACACCCCTAAAATTTTACACATTTTTTTAAAACAAGACTTATAACTTAAAACCGTAAAATTTGGGGATACTACCGCCACACTTAGTACCAGATCAGTTCACTCCTACCGTTCCAGTTGCAAGTACTAAGGCTAAGGAAAACTACACATAACATTATTAAATAATTCAACTTCATGAAGATGAAAATCAGAGTATGCATAAGTCTTTACATAATTTGAAATACTAGCTATTATTTTTCAGAGAATAAAAATAACAACAATAATAAAATTGTTTCTACAAGCTCAAACATAATTAGAAGATAACACGAATAATAATCTTAAAGGAAAGACCAGCCACACCACTCCCAAGACATTGAATCCAGCCCAATCATCACTTGGCCCCACCTGATGTCCCATAGACATTAATAGTATCGAAATAAGCATCTCCTACCTACAACATGTCAGACGGGCCTTCTACTCATGGGAATGAGCAGCACCCATGAAACGAGTGATCATTACGCTACGTAATGAGTAAGGTAACTATGCACTAAGGCCAGCATACAAAATTCACACAAACAATGCATAATAATAAAGGAGCATAGAATTCAATCATTATAGCACAAGATAAAATAAATACTCAAGTGAAATATCATGATTCAATATAGATCAGATTATTTACTTCATTAAACCTTTATCGAATTTATTTTCACACCATACTCTTTATCAAGTCCATACGAGTAAGAGAACCCCACTATTTTTGTCGATGGATCGGTCTCTAGGGCACTTTGTCTCCTGGCTACTATTTTAGTTGGTGGATCGGTCAATTAGGGTACATGCCCTACCACTATTATATGCCGGCAGATCGGTCTGGTCCCTTTTCTCTTACGGTGTTCCATTGTAATTCATTGGTGTCTTCCCATATCTTAACAAACTATTATGTTTGTTTTATTGAGTTCGGGATCCCCCACTATTTTAGCTGGTGGATCCGTCACTAGGGTAACATGCCTACCACTATTATATGCCGGTGGATCAGTCTCTAGGATACTGTAATCCCTAGCCACTATTATGTCGGTGGATCGGTCTAGGCCCGGCTCAACATCTTCCACTTTATATAATTAATGTTTTAAGTATCTTATTCGGAAACCAATACCAAGACATGCAAGTCTGACTCCTACCATGCTTACTCTTCAACTCGGGTTAACCACTCCCACCTGGGCTAACCACCACCACCATAATTAATCATGACATGCCCTAACACCTATGTAAACCCTATCTCCACGTAAACTCTATTCCCATGCAAACCCTAACTCTCATGCAAAACCCTAGCTCCACCACGCTATCATTAATACCACCATGCAGCCCTAATACCACCATACAACTATTAATACCACCATGCAAATTCCAATACCACCATGCAAATCCTAATACCACCATGTAAACTGTAATAATGCTTAGACCACTCCCACATTAATTCATACCATAACACCATATCCCATGACCTACATGCATGTCTTATAGGTCACATCAATTCACATTAAAAACACAACTTATACATATCATATGCATACCGTAAAATATCATAAGAACATATCTCAACTCCATGTCATATTACATATACAATAGATATAAAAATACACTTTGATCATATTATATTGTATGTCACATGGCAAGTAAGACATGTAAATTACATTACACAAAATGGCCCTAGATACACCCTTACCTAAAAATGTCACCGATCTTGGAGCACGTTTCTATACCACTTGAGGGCTTTGGCTGGGTTCACCTATTATGGGACAAATGCTATAATTAGGTTCCCTCCTAAAAATACTATTATTTACTAACTTATCCTAAGACTTGGTTTTTAATTAAAATAATACTATACTAGAATTAACTATACAAAATACTACTAAAATACTAATAATAATACTAATGTAATTTAAAACGAATGGTGATATAAGGGTTTCTACCCTTCACCAAAATAATGTTAGTAAAGATAATAATAATAATAATATTAATATTAATAAAATATTAGTAATAATAATAAAAATACTAATAGTAATAATAATAATAATAATAATAGTAAAAATAGTAATAATAATATTCGAATAGGAGTATGCGAACCCTAATTATAAATTAAGGCCTCGACCCTCCTTAAATAATTAACAATCATAATAAAATAATAATACTAATACTAATAATATTAATATTAATAATAAAAATGATCATAAAACCTATAATAGTTCAATTAATTCCTAAAATTTGAAACTAACAATCTAATTAACTCAATAATACTCTCGACCCTGCTAAGAAAATTTAGCATTAATATTACATCCAATACCCTGCTAAGAAAATTAAGCATTAATATTACATCCAATAATAATAATAATAATAATAATAATAATAATAATAATAATCAAATAAACATTGAAAATTGGAATAAAAATGGAATAAATTAAAATAAATAGGAAAGAAGGGCTGAGAGGTTTTAGGGTTTCATCTTGAGTCGGTGGAGATGGGTGGCACCTGTGGTGGTATGCGGCGGTGGTGGCCAGAAAAAAGGGTTAAAAGGGGAAAAGTTAGGGTTTGAGAAGAAAGGGCGGAGAATGAGGGTGGAGGCTAAGGTGCTGGTGGTAGCCTAGGTTGTGAGGAGTAAAGTGAAAGGGGCAGTGGCGCACGGTGGTAGAGGTGGCTGCCGAATGGGGAAAAAGGAGAGAAAGAGAGGAGGAGAGGGAGGGAGAGGAAAAGAAAGGTAGGGGAAGGTAGGGGAGGTCTACAACATAATTTGGGAGGTAAAAGGAGTGGTGGCAGCGGCGGAAGTGGTGGCTAATGGTGGCTCGAAGGGTGGCGGAGGCAAAGAATGGGTTGGTCGAGGGGGCTACTTTACACAGCCGGGGTGGCCTACGTAGGAAGAATCGAGGGGTATAAGAGGTTTGGTTAGCTATACGATGGTACAAGGAAGGATTAGGTGGGTGGAGTTGGTAGTGTGGTTGGTCGACGAAGGAGGAAAGGCTGTCTAAAGTTGTGGTGGCATGAAGGAGGGTTTTTTTTTTGAACTCAAGCCAAAAACACCACTCAACGCTACTATGGGGGGGTATTTATAGGCTGAAGGGGAAGTTGGGGTCGAAGGGAAGGTGGGAGAATGGTAGGTAATAGTGGGCACCGGTCGATGATGGTAGCCGGCGCACTCTCTGTTTTTGGTCTGCGAGTGGCCAGGGGAGAGGGAAATAGTGAAAGGGAAGAGGGGAGGTGGGCATATAGGTGTGGTCGACAAGTCGTTGTGGAATAGAGGGGAAGAAAGTGGGCAATGAGCGTGCGTAGTTGCCGGCAAAATTTACGGTCGGCAAGTAGGTGTAGGTCGACGACGGGGGAGGAGGAGGAAGGAAGAAGAAGAAAGGGGTGGCGGCTGGACCAGCAATCTAGAAGGAAAAGTAGAAAAAGAAAGGAAGGTGGACCGAGTGGCGACATTTATAGGGATGGGACGAAACACAGCGTTCAGGGGGAAAATAGATAAAATGTAGCACAACGAGGGGCAGAAGAAGGGCGGCAGCTGCACGGGCTGGGCCACAACAAAGGAAAGGAAGGAGGGAGGAAGGAAGGGGAGCTGGGCCACTAGGTTGGCCCAGGTCAGGGAGGAGAAAAAGAAAAAGAAAAGAAGAAGAAAGAAAAAGAAAGAAAATGGAAGAAAGAAAAGGAAAAGGGAAAAAGGAGAAAAAATAATGGATTAGGTTAATTAAATTAATTAGGGTATTTAGGATATTTAAATAAAATAATACTTATCCCTTTTATGCCATATTTGAATTTTTAAAAGATTTTTCATAAAATCCATTTTAATTAGCAAAACACCCTAAATTTAATAAATTAAATTATTTATAAAATTCCTATTAATTTGAAACTATTTTCTTCTTCTTATTTTAAATAAAATAATTAATTTAATTAATTTTTGAAATAAAAACTTATTTAACTATAGTTTTTTAAATTAGAAATTTCGGGGCATTTCAATTATTGTTTTGTTTTTGTTTATATAATCAAGTTAATATTTATCTTATTGATTTATATTATTAAAAATTTATAATAAGAAGTTAATAGTATTGTTTCAACATTCCTTTTAAGATTACTAAATAAGAACAATAGTGATCATAAAAATTTATGCAAATAAAATAACTAGTTAATAATAATATCTATAAATTGTTATTTTTGATCATAAATAATAATAAAAAAATTATATTTATAAGAATAAATTTATACATTAAAATTAAATCATAACAATAAAGTTTTTCATAATGATATTTTATTGATTATTAATTATATTCCATTATTTCCATTAAGATAATACAACTGCTACTACTAATAATAATGATAATTAATAATTATAATAAAAATATTACTAAGAATAATGTTAGTGATATTTATAAATGCAAAAGTAATTGATTAATATTAAAAATATTTTTTTCATAATTATTATTATTTGTTGTGTTAAATCAACACATCTATTTTATGCCAACTTAATTGAAGTTTTTGGTCATTTATTAAGTAATATTTGAGGTTATTTACATTATTTATAATCGTGCACTTAAATTTTAATAATCTCATATATTTAATTAATTTTGAGCAAATGATAAAACTCGTATGATATTTGACAACTTAGCGTATGGTGATAATATTTATGTATAAACTTGTATTTAAGTGATTTTAATTGCTATGGAAATATAAAATAATTATTTATAACTTATATTTATACTACCTTTTCCTAAATCAAATTATATAATGGTTTAAAGTTCACTCAAATTTACAGCTATAATATGGATATTTTAGAAGATTTTTGCTTAATTTTTTCTAATATTAGACAACGTGTACTTGCACCATAGTTGTAAATAATTAACATACAAGTCGGTAGGAAAAGTTAATAACCAAAAAAAATAATATATAAGTGTTCCTAATTATGCGTAAATTAAAGTGGAGGGAAGGTTGGATCGAAGGTTGTTGATTTGGAGATGTAAACCACAAAATTAAGCAAAAGAAACAAAGGTTTAATATGGATTAAACTTAAAGAAAACAGATTGAAGATGCAAGTTGGTTTTTAAAGGTTTAAATTAGCTTCAAATTTTCGAAGGTTGAGATCAATGGAGGAAGGATAATGCCCCGGTCTTTCCTTGCTCAAAGAAGACTCAAAAGAGAGAGAGAAATGCAGCATAGTTGTGCTCGATTGTTTTGTTCAAAATTCTATATATTCCATATATTTCACATGTGTACAATAGGTGTATATATAGGGAGAAGCAGCTGGTTCAACCAAGCTTAATCAGCTAGTGCTTTCCTTAATTCAAACCCATTTAACTTGGTTGAATTAAGCCTATATAACACTTAATCCTAATCATACTATCATTGGCTAAATGATACTAATAATTAACATTACAAGCCATACAATTAACTATGATACATACATGAAATTATATCAAACCCTAACTTACATAAAATACACTTAGGGTTAGGGTTTACAACAGGTTAATACAACTAATGAGAATCATCACCGTATCTTCTTGTCGTAAAGTATCATCTCATGTATGCCATAGTCTTGCATACTTTGAATACTTGTACACATTAAAGTGTATTAATATCTTCTTCTTGCAAATATGTGACATACCTAGAAGAACAACTTGAATGGTTTTCAACACCAAGCATATACAAATTATCAAGAACATTTGATATAATACGCTCCAACATTAAGAAAGCTAATTCTTCCTTACCTTGAGAATTAAGATGAACATGACAATCATTAGATGCTACTTCATCATTATCCCCAAGTTGAGAAGAATTTGCCCTTAAATTTTCATCAGAATAATAAGGAGACAAATAACCACTATTAAAATTTCTTGAAATTCCACCATAAGAATCTGGTAGTTCGAGTTCATAAGGATTATCTCCAAACTTTCTTAGTATTTTAAATGGACCATGAGCTCTTGTCATTAGTTTATTTTTATGTAAATTAGGAAATCTTTCTTTACGCAAATGTAACTAAACTAAGTCACTAGGAGAAAACACATAAGAGTTTCTATGCTTATTTGCTTGAGTTGTATGCTTGGCATTGGCTTTTTCAATGTTATTTTTTATTTTCTCATGAAGCTGTTAAAAAAATTGTACTCTATCTTTAGCTTCATAATTTTTTAATTCACCATTTTTCAAATGAATCATGTTAATAGGCATGTGAAGATTCACACTATACACCACCTCAAACGGACTAGTTTGAGTAGTACTAGATGGACTACGATTATGAGCAAACTCTGCATGAGCTCACTTAACATCCCAATCTTTAGTACTTTTATTAACTAAACCTATTAATAATGTACCAAGATTTCTATTAGTTACTTCAGTTTGACCGTTAGTTTGTGGATAATGTGAGGTGCTAAATAACAATTTAGTACTAAGCATATGCCATAAAGTTTTTCCAAAAATAACTCATAAACTTGACATCACGATCAGAAACTATACTTTTAGGTATTCCATGAAGTTTAACAACCTCTCGAAAATACAAGTCAGCAACATGTGTGGCATCATCAGTTTTATTACATGAAATAAAATAAGCCATTTCAAAAAATCTATCTACTACCACAAGAATAGAATCTTTACCACGTTGCGTTCTTGGTAACCCTAGGATAAAGTCCATACTACCTCCTTCCCATGATTTATCAGGAATGAGTAAAGGTGTGTATAAGCCTTTATGAAAGTAGCTTTTACTTTTTTGACACGTAGAACATCTACTTATCATGGCTTGTACATGTTTAACCATTCTTGTCCAATAGAAATTTTTTTTGTAATAATTCCATAGTTTTATGTATACCAAAATGTCCCGCAATACTACCTTCATGTATTTCCTTAATTATCAAGTCTAGAATACTAGATCTAGGAATACAACATTTATTTAGTGTAAACAAAAATCCATCTTGTATGACATAATTTCCATGGTATCCATTTTCTTTACATGCACTAAACATGTCCTTAAAATCTTCATCCCTAGGATATAAGTCTTTTATCATTTCAAAACCTAAGATTTTTGCATCCATCATAACAAGTAATGTAAATCTACGAGAAAGAGCATCAGTGACTACATTTTCTTTACCATCTAAATGTTTGATAGAGAACACAAAGGATTATAAGAAATTTACCCATTTTGCTTGTCTCGGATTAACTTTCTTTTGACTATGTAAGTATTTTAAACTTTTATGATCCGAATGTAACACAAAGGGTTTTGGTAATAGATAATGACTCCATGTCTCTAGAATATGTATGATGGAAAATAATTCCTTGTCATAAGTTGAATAGTTAAGTTTGGCTCCATTCAACTTTTCAAAGAAAAATGCTATAGGTTTCTTTTCTTGGGAAAGTACTCCTCCTATTCCAACTCCACTAGCATCACAAGTTACTTAAAAAGAAGATTAAAGTTGGGTAAGAATAGAACAGGGGCATGACAAAGTTTATCTTTGAGGGTTTCAAAGGCTTGAGTAGCTTCTTGTCCCCAATAAAATTCACCATTTTTCATGAGTTGAATAATAGGTGTATCTATAGTAGAAAAATCATTAATGAATCTTCTATAGAAACTAGTTAATCCATGAAAACTTCTCACATCATGAACATTCTTAGGGGTAGGCCATTCTTTTATAGCACTAATCTTATTAGGATCTACTTTAATACCTTCTCTACTAATAATATATCCTAGGAAAACTACACTTGGAAGCATAAAATCACATTTCTCAAGTTTTCCATATAGTTTAGCTTTCCTTAGCTTATCAAATAATTTCTTCAAATGTACTAGATGATCATAACTATTTTTGCTATACATAAGAATATCATCCAAATATAAAACAATGAAATCACCAAGGAAAGGTCGGAGAACTTCATTCATAAGTCTCATAAATGAGCTAGGTATATTACATAACCCAAAAGTCATAACCATCCACTCATAGATATCATATTTTGTTTTAAAAGAAATCTTCCATTCGTCTCCATCTCTAATCCTTAATTGATGATATCCAATCCTCAAATTAATTTTGGAAAATACTTGTGCACCACAAAGTTCATCAAGCATATCATCTAGTCTAGGCATAGGAAAACGATATTTGATAGTAATATTATTCACTGCCCTAGAATCTATACATATACGCCAAGTACCATCCTTTTTAGGCACTAGTAAAGCAGTATCACTATAAGGACTCATATTTTCTCTCACAAATCCTTTATCCATAAGCTCTTGTATTTGCTTTTGTAGATCCTTAGCTTCTTCTGGGTTACATCTATAAGCCAGTTTATTAGGAATAGGCATACTAGGAACAAGATAAATGGCATGTTTTATACCTCTTTTAGGTGATATTCCAAGAGGTAATTCATCAGGAAATACATCATTATACTCATCAAGCAACTTAATTAGATTGGGATTTTCAATTTGTTGTTTTTCAGGTTTAGATAAATGGCATGTTTTAGACCTCTTCTTGTTGTAAAGTATCATCTCATGTATGCCACAGTCATGCATGCTTTGAATACTTGTACACAATAAAGTGTATTAACATCTTCTTCTTGCAAATATGTGACATACCTACAAGAACAACTTGAATGGTTTTCAACACCAAGCATATACAAATTATCAATAACATTTAATATGATATGCTCCAACATTAAGAAAGCTAATTTTTCCTTACCTTGAGAATTAATATGAACATGGCAATCATTAGATGCTCCTGCATCACCTAAAATCTTGTAGGCTACCACAAAATAAGCAAAGGAAAAGCAATATATAAAGAGGGACATGAGTCACTCATGAAGAAATCAAAAATAAATTTTTCTCCTTATCCCTACTCCACCCTATATATAAGTTAGGAACCTATTAAATTTTAATTTAGAATTAACATAAATAGAGGGGATAACTATAGAAGAAAGCAGGTTCGTGATATTAAGGAAATTAATTGACTGGTGTAAGAAATCTTCGCAAGTGTACTTCAATAAAAAAATTCTTATATTTATTCTTAATTTCCTTCTTCTTAAATAATCATGTGCTAGATTTTTATTTATTCATAATTATACATGCGATTTATATTAATTTTTAGTAGCCATTATTAAGTATTGATTTTCATCATACCTAAATATGTTAGATTATGAATTATTGTGTTTTGATTTATAAATTAGTGATAAATGTTTAAATTCTTATCCTTTATATGAAATCTAATCGATTGTATATTTAGGGTTACAATTTATTGATATTTGGTTGATTCAAGTGAGTTTGTAATTACTCAAAATAAGTATTAATTAATTTAATTCGGGGTTTTCACAAGTAATCGACTAAATTAAAATATAATTTATTCTAATCAACTTAAGAATATGAGGTCTTTAATTTGGCTTGGGCTAATGTAACACAATGAATTTATCTCTAGATTAATTGAATAGCAAAGGATTAATTGAGAGAAGTTAATTAGTATTAGGAAAAATACTTGAGTATGCCTAATAATATAAGATTATGAACCAGAAGAGTTAGCAAGTTAATTCTTTATGGTTAGTCTATTGAAATTGATTATTTATTTATACCTTACTTAATGAAAAATCAGTTATGTGAATTTAATATAGATGTTGGGATGAAGAAGGGCATGATATGTATATATTAGTTTAATTACAAGAGTGGTTCAATTATTAATCAAATTTTATATTTTTTATTTTGATTTTAATTATTTATCTTAAAAATTAGTTTAGTTACTAGAGTAGTTCGGTTATTAATTTAGTTATTAGTTTTATTTCATTTTTTCCTCATATCAAACCTCTTCATATACATGTTAATATTATAGATAATAATTTTAATTTTAATTTGTCATTTATTTATTCTATGTAATTAAATAATTTAATTATTTTACTTATTATTTTAGTATTTATAATTGCATCCTCTTCATGAGAATAATCTTTTCTTACCCTATGCTATAGTTTTAATTATTATTTGAGTTAGGAATAGGTTTAATTTGATGCCGGTAACAACAAGCTTCCTATATGTTTATGTTAAGATTAATCATGTTCCTTGCATGTCTATAATTGATTTTGTATTATGACCTAAAAATAAATAATCATATATAAGATATTAATCATTTACAATGAAAGACTATATGAGTCACGACCAATTATACTTGCTTGTTCCACCACAAAAGAATAATGGTTAGGAGCATATTGTCTCGGGGTTTTATATTATTGATAATATTCTATCAATAGTTTCTAGGAGCGTATTGCCTTGGGATTATATATTACTGATACCATTTCATCGGTTGAGAATAGTGGGATCCTTGAACTCAAATTGAAATAAAACATTTGAATGATCTTAATAATTGATAATATATTAATCATTTAAAGTGAAAGACTATGTGAGTTAGGATTAGTTGTACCTATCTATACCACTGGACGAGAATAGTGGCCAAGAGCTTGATGCCTTAGGGTTGTATTTTATTGATACTATTCCATCAGCTAAGAATAGCGAGGCCCTAAACTGAACATGAATAAAATTATGGATGTTGATCATGCTATCATTATGAGACATAAAATCCAAAAACAAGTTGGTATCCTTATATATTAGCCTATTTGTATGTTTATGTTGTGGTCTTATGGTTTGCATGATCCTACTATGACTATATTGTTACCTTACTCAAAATATAATATATTGATTACTTTTTTCATGGGTGTTTTCATTCCCATGAGGAGAGGTTCCTTATGTATTTTTGCAGGTTGATATGGATCCATTGGAAGATTTTGCTTCTTATTATGCTTTATGTGTGGAGGAGTAACTCTTATGTATTAGAGTTGGGCATAGAGTCATGTTATCTGTTTACTCACTTTTTTTTATACCTTTTTGGACTCTTAGATCCCTGTGATTCCTTTTGATGTATTTCAATATTGTACTTGGAGTTAATCTCTTAACTCTTATCTATGTTTATGAAAGTTCTCTCATTTTTGTTTATCATGTTTTATACAGTAATTTATTTGCCTTATATTTGATATAAGGATGGTTTGGTAAGCTAGACTTATGTCGAGTACAACGGTAACACCTAGCTATTTTGAAATTACACTTTTGCTAAATTAATATTTTTTAGTAATAAATTTTTGGGTGTTACAAGTTAGTATTAGAGCTTTACTTTTGATTATTATATTTTATTTTCAAAAATTTAGTTTTCTATTTATCCCATATCTAATTTTTATGAGTCTATTTTAGATTTTGAAAAAAATCTCCATTATTTTAAAACCTAAATTAACTTGTGAGAATTGAGAATAGGTATTTTAAATGACATTTAAATGTGCTTATATGCAATATATGGTAGGAAGCTAGGAATATTTATCCAAACATTTTTGTGTCCTACTGTTATTTACCATGGCCCTAAATGGCTGCACCTGCAGTTTGGAGGAAAATTTTGAGGCATACATCGAGTTTGTCAGGTGGTCAGGTGCCTACCACTACCATTTAAGCCTTATCCACTACCACCACCTCTATATTATCCACAGGAAAGTATCATAGAGGATTGGCTTTAGAGGGTCACTGGTCGTCACCCACTGATATACACCGGTATGGAAGATCCGGTCATCCTAGTTGGAAGGTGAGCATTATAGGTTACTTCCTTTGAAGAGAGGTAGATGATTGGTGAAATACCCCAAAAATTCTAATTTATGACTTATGGCAAAATAATGATTTATTAGGAAAATTAAGTAAATAAATAAATTTATTAAAATAAAGGAAAAATTAATTGAGGAAAATAAAGAGAAAATAATAAATAAATTATTTAGAAAATTTTGGACATTCTACTAATTAAAATGGAAGTTAAGGAAATTTTTTCCAATAGCCCAAATTAATCTAAAAAGGGGATTAGTTATTATTTCCTAAATACTATTATTTTAGGTAGTAATCTAAAATACCAAATACCCAAAAATACCCCAACCCACCTATTTTCTTTCTTCTCTTTTTCCTTTTTTCCTTTCTCTTCTTTCATTTCCTTTTTTCCCTTTTCCTTCTTCCTCTTCTTTCTCCCTTTCTTATTTCTTCCCTTCTCCTTCCAGGTTTGGGCTAGCCCGCGACCCAGATTCTCTTCCCTTCCCCGTCTCGCGCGGCCGGTCCTCTCCTTTTCTTTTCTTTCCCCTAGATTGTCTGGTTCACCCCGTCCCTGTCTCCTTCTTCCTCACGCGGACTGTAACCCCCCGACCTACATCCTTGCTCCTGCTAGTGGCAACCTGCTTATTCCGACTATCCTTCCCTGCCGCCCCCGTTATTCTCTTTCCATTTTCGACCTAACCAACCCGTCCTCCCTCCTCACGCGTGCTGCCATCCCTTTCTTTTTTCCCATTCCGATCCAAATATACCCTACAATTTCACAGGGCATGCGCCACTTGCCACCGCCGATCGGCAACCTACTTCACCTGCCCTGGTTGTCTTCTCCGTCCTTCATTTCCCCCCCTTCAATTAGCCTATAAATACCCTCATAGAAACCCCAATGTTGCGCCTCCTCCCAAACAGATCCTTGTTCTGCCGCCGTTGATGACTGCCGCCACCAACTCCGCCCACCAAATCCTTCCTTGCACCACACCCTGTAGAACTAAGCTTTCCCCTTTCCTCGATTTGATTTGCACGAGCCACCCCAGCTGTGCAAATTCAGCTTCCCGATCAACCCACACGAACCCCACGCCGCCCCTCGCGCCGTTGTCCACCGCCAATTCCGGCGTAACCAGCACCTCCTCCACCCTCTAAAACAACCAAGGGACTTCACCCTACCTCCCCACACCTCCATCTCTCCCTTCCTCCCTCTCCTTCTCCCTTCTCTGCCTTCCACCACCATTTGGCCATCACTCCGACCACAGTGCACCACCACTTTTGGCTGCACCACCACTTTCATTCCACCCCTCTCCACCTGATACACCTTCCACCACCTCAAACACCCCCTCATTCCCTCTTCTGTAGCCTATAACCCCATCATTCCACCTCTCTTCCCCCTCTACCGCTGACGCCGTTGCCGCCAAGTGCCGCTGCCGGTCCTGCCACCAACCCTAGGTGGTATTCTAATTTCCCCAGCTCTTAAACTTTTTTTCCATAAATGTTAATGATTTTTAGTAATATTAATAGTATTACTCTTAATAATAATAATATTATTATTACTAATTTTGTGTTATTATTATTAGTATTATTATTATTGTTGTTATGTTATTATTCATATAATCTAACCTAACTTCAGAAATTTTTATAACTATGGTGCTATCATTTAAAAGGCTACAACTTTAGTATTAATATAGTTATCTTTATTATTATTATTATTATTACTACTACTACGACTACTATTATCATTATTATTATTACTATTGTTTTACTCATACTATTAATACTAACTTGGCCATTATTACTTTTATTATTAGTGTAAATGTTGGGACTTTTATATTACTATTACCCTTTTCGATTATTATCCTTATTATGTTTAACATTATTATTAATATTACTACTATCATTACTACTAATATTATTATTAATATTTCTATCATTATTATTATTGTTATTATTCTATTATACTTGGCCACATTACCACTAAGACTACTACTGAGATGATTTCTAGGACCTTTATTATTATTATCCTTAAGATGAGAACTAATATTAATATTATCACTATTATTATCATCATCATCATCATCATCATCATCATCATTATTATTATTTAATACTATCATAAATATTATTATTGTTAACTTATCTTTTGTCAATATTTCATAACCACTAACTTATTGTCACTACTAGCATTATTAATATAAGAATTACTATGGTCACTACTTTTATATTACATATGCTACTATTATTATTATTACTTGGGTTTGTTTTGATATTAGTATTATCACTAAAACTAATAATAATATTATTAGTAGTAATATTGAAACTATTACCTCTAGCACTATAATATCATTATGACTACTTAAACATAAACCATGATGACTATTAAGAATTATTTTGGTTAGTAGTAGTATGAGTAATTATTTTGGGAATAATAACCCTACTTTTAATTATAAAACTACTATTACCGTTATTAGCCTTAATAGTAGAGTATGATAAGGCAGGGTAGGAATAATGGTAATCTTTGGTAAGAGGGAGATTAATCCATAGTGTTTTCCCTCTTATAAGTGAATCAAGTCAAAACCCTAAGGAGGGGTAGGATCGTGCTCCAAGCCCCGTGTCGTTTAGGTAAGGATGTAGCTAACGCCCTTGTGTGTTGTGTGACTTGTATATCTTGGATGCTATATATCATGCTATGTCGTGTATCGTATAATTGTCATTAACTTGTCTTGTGTGTAGCGCAGCTTGGAGTTGAGGTATATTTGCATGTTTCATTATGGCATGAGCATGATACGTATGTTTGATGATATTAATGTGATATGATATGGCCCTCTAGGACATGCATGCTAGGAAAATTGATAATATGATATGGGAATGAAAGGATAAAAAGAAAGAAAATGGAAAGTGAGTTCATTAAGGGGGCTATGAGGTTGACCAAACTACCTCATGATCCATGAGAGGAAAACAAAGGGGAATGAATGACCAAAATGAATGAGAGATGGGAACCATGCATGGGGATTCTAGGGGACTTCAAGAGTTTGCATGGGGTGAATAAAACTTGAATGGGGATGATCTTGATGTGAGAAGAGTTGTTTTAGGGTGTAAATAAGCTAAGGGGACAGTTGTGGAGTGATTGGAGACTTGAGATGAAAATAGTACGTAGGTTGGTGTAATGGTGTATAAGGGACCCGATTAGGGTTTTGGGAGGAAGCAATAATCTGAAAAATGTGGACGTAAAAATGATTAAGGGAGAGTGGAGTACGGGTTAAGAGTGGAAATTTATTTTATAAGGGGTGAGTATGAGTGCCATAGGAGAGAAGAGATATTGGGTGAAAAAGAGAGAGGTTACTTGTGGGAGAAGAAAGGTACTAGGGTTGAAGTGGCCAACTAGAGTTTTTTGGTCACATGTGGAATCAAGGGGTAAAGCGATATGATTTGGGATTGGATCTAGATGAGATAAGGTATGGGGCGATAAATGAAGTAATGGTAGTGTAAGTGAGAGAAAATTGGGCCACATAGGTCCAATTGGGGTTTTCAAAGGAAAACCCCGAGAGGGTGATAGTAGGTGGAGTTGATGTCATGAGGTGTTGGGCCTAACCCACACCCTTAAGAGTTGGGTCTTTCCATTATGCGTAAGTGTAAGGAGGAATGGATGTCGGGGGTGATAAGGGGTGTAGGAGTCTCAAGATATGGGACGATCCCCCCTTTGAGAGAATAGATGTAGAGGGTTGTTGACATGTATGTCAAAGGTGAAAGCTTTATTTGATAAGACACGAATAAGATACTAATCACTTAAAGAGTAATATTGTTGAGCCAGGGCCATACCGATCCACCGATATAATAGTGGCCAGGTGCCAAGGTTCCCTAGAGATCGATCCACCGATATACAATAGTGGTTAGGTGCATTTTTCCCTATAAGTGACCAATCCACCGGCTATAATAGTGGGGGATCCTAAGCTCAACAAACCAAACATTAAGTTGCAAATGAATCATGGAAAATATACTATATAATTACAGTGGAATACCATGAGAGTCGGGGCCAGACCGATCCATTGGCATAATAGTGGCCAGGAGCATTCTGCCCTAGAGACCGATCCACCGACAAAAATAGTGGTCAGAAGCGTTATGCCTTATATGTTTTCGATGCACCGACTATATTAGTGGGGTTCCCGCACTTGCATAGATTAATAAAGATTATGGTGTGAAACAACTATATTTACCAGAGATCCAAAGAATAAGTCTAACTGGACCATATCCAGCCTTCATTATCTCTGTTACTGTATGTTGTCTATATGACCATGTCATGTATGTTACGTTGTATGTTTTGTATGTTTGGCCTTAGCACATGGTTTCCTTACTCAGTACGTAGCATACTGATCACCCGTTTCATGGGTGTTGTTCATTCCCATGAGCAGAAGACCCATTTGAGCTTGTGCAAGTAGGGGATGACATCTTTGACGCCTATGACACTTACGAGGCATCGAGTGGGGCTGAGTGTTGAGCCTAGACTTGACTTAGGGATCAAGAGTGACTCTTCCAAACTTTTTTTTATTTATTGGACCATGTATCATTTTATTCTAGTTATGTGATATTATACGTTTCATTATGTTTTAAAAAAATCTAGTTACATACTCTTTGGGTTGTAATTCTAAACCGCACTCTGATTTCTGTATGACTTGTATTTGTATTAATGGCTTATGTTTTTACTAATGACTTGTGCTTGGTGTTAACTTGTTTAGCCTTAGAATTTAGTACTAAAATGGTAGGAGTGAACCGATTTGGTACTAGGTGTGGCGGTAATGCCCCCTGAATTTACGATTTTATTATTTCGCTTCCGTTAAACCTTTTTAATTAAATAAAAATTTTCAGTAGTAAATTTTGGGGGTGTTATAATTGGTGGGTAGGTCATCATGCATATGGAGGATAGCCGATGTCCTAGGTGGAGTTCAAGATAGTGATTCACACAATGTTTTACTTAGAGAGCCTTAAGAATATTAAGTTCAAGGAGTTCATGTAGTTTACCAAAGGGAGCATGATAGTGTGACATTGCCATGCTCGGTTCATTGAGTTATTAATGTTCACACCAGGTATAGTAAACAATGGTTCAAAGGTGATATATCATTTTGAGTTGACTCTTTATTTCAACATCCAAAGGATGATGGGCTCTGATCACATTATAGGAGAGGGCATGTGTTGACACAATGATGGTTTATGAGTAGGCTTCCATTCTAGGTAAGATGAAGCCAAAGACATAGGGTTTTGGAGGCAAGATCTAATTTCGGGGAGGTGGACCTCTAGGGTTATAGTAGAGGAGTTAACAAAGTGACCCTATCAAGCATCAGGAAAACTTAGCCCAAGATACATTGATCCTTTTGAGATTTTTGATAAGGTTGATGATGTTGCTTACTGCTTGGCACTTCCACTTGTGTTAGCTAGAGTTCAAAATAACTTCCACATCTCATAGTTGACAAAGTTAGTCGCAGATCCCTCCCACATGATCATACCCAAAGAGATCAAACTTGATGATTCATTATCCTATGATAAAGTTCCTTTGTAGATTCTTGACATCAAGTTATGATAAATGTGTACTAACTCAGTTCCACTTATGAAGATTCTATGAAGCTACGATGGAGTTGATGAAGTGACTTGAGAGAACAAGAAGGATATGCACGAATTACATCATGAGATTTTCAACACAAGTGTGTTAGGTTTTGGTTGTAACATTATGAGCTATTATGAACATGTAGGAGACACTTGGTAGCCACCTATTGCACCTCGAACATAGAGAGGTTGTAGGAATACCCTAAAATAATTTTTAATTGATTGACTTGCCCCATAAATCAACACAAGTTCTTTTAATGCACATTATCCTTAGTCAAGAGCTTCCTGAGAATTTTTTTTAAATGCATTGAAACTTTTTATGGTGCTCACTCATCTTAAAATTTTCTCTATGGTAAACATGATTTCTTAGGAAAAAATTACCAAAAGGATGTTATACCATGTTGATATACGTAGCTATATCAATTCTTATAACACTTCATTCAATTTGGGGGTATTATCTCGGGGTTCTCTCTCTTTTAAGGAGTTATTACTTAGTGTTGCTATGTTAACTCTAGTAGAGTTAACTGTCAAGATCAACTTTCCTTACATTATCTTTATCTTTTCCCTCAACGTTGACTTATTGACTTTGGGGATAAAGTCTCTTTTATCAAGATAGTGATGTAATACCCTAAATTTTATCTAATCTTAAAACCAAATAATTAATATCTTAACCTAATTCTAATCTTAGGAGATCAATATTTCTACCTTACCCTAATTCTTTAATCCTAAATCTTAAGCTAATCCTAATATTAATTCTATATCATTAATATTTTTAACCTAAACCTAATAGTAGATGGTTGATAATTAATTTTACCCTAATTCCCTAATCAAAATTATTTTCACATAATTTTAGTCTTAACCCTAAATTTTTCTCTCTTTTTTCTTTTTTATCCTTCTCTTTTTTCCTTTCCCTTTTCTTTTTCACCTTCCCGAATTTTCTTTTCTTATGCTTCCTTCTTGACTTGTGTGACTTTTTATTCTCCTAACCAAATCCCTTCTTCCATGATTACAAACCGAACCTACCTATCATACATTCATCATCAAAACCATCAACTTCCACATCTTAAAGGATTTGTTCGTTGGATTTTTTCCTAAAAACTTTTGCTCCAATCGTGCCTCACTTCCCTTACTTATTTTCTCCATCGTTAACCATGTAATATATATATATATATATATATATATATATATATGTATGTATGTATGTATGTATATATGTTTTTATGAATGTATAAACACTCCTCTCTCTCTCTCTCCTCACTTCATTTAATTTATTCAACTAAATCCCTCCCTCCCTTCCTCCATTACCATTGAGCACTCAACCCCACACAACACCCTTTTCTTCTCCTCTCTTCCTTCCCTATTCATAGACACTGGACATCACCCACAAATCACCACCATTGACCACCAGACACCACCATTTCCCCCTAGGAACCAACAACCACAACCAACACCTCAACCCTTCATCATTTGTGTCACAAAACCATACCAAACACCCCCATCTAAGGGTGCACAACCACCAAATGCCCAGCCTTCTCTCAATTCTAAACTACAACCATCACCTACCTCCGGTCCAACCCCTTGGCTTTAGGACCATGTGTCATTGATCCGCCGTTTGCTTTATCCAAGAGTGACATCACTCCCCCATTTGATATGGCCTTAAGAGTCATTTCATCCCCATTTGATGTGGCATTAAGTGTCATTCCTCTTCCCTTTATTGCACAATTTTTTTTCTGTTACACTCTTTAGCCTTACATGATTCTATTTTGCTCCATTTTCACCCTCCTTTGGTTTATCCTTTCCTTTTTTTTTATATATTCTTAAGTTCTAATTGTGTTTTATCCTTGTTTTATAGGGGTTTTTTGAGGTCTCAGAGGAGGAGGGTTAGGCTTATATGTGATTAGAGACCAATATCTTTAGGTAAGGGTTCAAGTCACAATTAGAGCTTTTGTGCTAAATGTTCTATACAATTGTGTGTGTATTATCATTTTTTTATGATTATGTTGATAATTTCATGATGTTAATGTTATGATGTGATAATGTGGTATCATATGATGAAAAGTGAGTAAGATGAGAAAGTATATGCTTATACGTTATTGTTTCAATACTTATTATGTTGTAAAACTCTAATGAATTAGTATGATATAAATTATTGTAAAGTGAGTTTGAATAACTATAATAAGGGAAAATGTGTATGGCTAATATGTATAGTGATGTAATCAATGGAGGATTGGAAAATAATGATATTGGACACATAGGATTTTTGTGATATTTGGGAATTCTGGCATTCTTAAGGATATCTTGGTCAATATTAGTTAAATGTGAAATATTTGATATCTTAATGTTTTAAATGGTTTATTATATATATATATATATATATATATATATTATGGGAAATAATTTGAGTAATTATGAATGTCCTAAGTCCCATAAAATGAGAAAATGGCTTAATTTGGGAATAATAACCGTAGAGGCGATGTGATTATCGCGTGTGTAAGAATTTGGAGTTAAACCCTAATTTTTAGATATGTTATTAATATTTTCATTTTAGGAATTTATATTAAATTTGTAGATTACAAGAGTTTTATGGGAAAAGTTTTACCTAAATTGTAAAATTAAGGTTTTGTAGGTCTTGTGAATAATAACTCCTGAGATAGGGTTGTTATTATATATGTAAGATATTGGATTTAAACATTAATTTTTTTCATATGTTGATAATAATCTTATTTTAGGAATGTTTAATAAAAATTTGTGGTAAAATGGTTATTATGGAAGAAGTTACTATTATATTATGAAATTATAGTTCTTACAGGTATGTTACATATTTGCAAGGTGAAGAAGTCAACACACAAGAAAAGACTTAAAGTGTATAACCATTCAAAGCATGCAAGGTTATGGTATACATGGGATACCAATACAACAAGATATAGTTGGTGATATCATTAGTTATATTAAACTTGTTGTAAACCCTAAAGTATATTTTATGTAAGCTAGGGTTTTTTTGTAATTTCATGTATGTACCATATTTCATTGTAGAGCTTTGTAATGTTAGTCATTAATATCATTTAAACGATGATATTATGAGTAAGATTAGGTATTATATAGGCTTAATTCAAGTGGATTAAATTCAGCTTGAATTAAGAAGGAAATCGGCTAGTTTAGGCCCATTGTGCCGTTTACTACCTATATATATATATATATATATATATATATATATATATATATCCTATCCTTGTACACGCATGATATAATGGAAGATAGAAATCATTTGAACACCAAATTCCCAAGTTAAGCTTATGTTTTGCCTCCCTTTTGGAGTCCCATCTAGATAGGAGAATTGCCCAAGGTTATTCTTCCTTTTTAGACCTTCGAATGTGCACATAACATTTAAAGGAATACTATCATCAAATCTGCATATATTTTGAGTTTAATTTGCATTAAACCAATCCTTTCTTCATAAACTTCAACCTGCAACCGATCAAAACAAAGTAGTGACAGATCCTGCGCTTCTCTTCCACTTTGATCCACACCAATAACAAATATAGGATGTCCTCTATCCTAATCTAGATATTTACATTGTCTGATGTCATGTGTAAATCGGTTGGAAGAGGAATCCTAATTTACCATCCAATGAAATTGCCATGTCTAAATACAACCTAAATTGAGGTAATATGTCATGATGCTTGATTATTGTTTTCATTCCCAAGGCTTTGTGGGATTCTACATACTCCATATCTTTTTTCCCTCTTATTAATATTTTTTGTGTAATAATATGACCACCCTAAGTAAGAAAAAGTAGATGAAATAATTATTAGATCATATATTATCAATTAAGTAACAATATTGTACTCTAAAATTGAAAAAGTATGGAATACCTCATCCTTGATAAGTACAAGGTTACTCAACCATCCAACAAATTGCTTCACTAGTAAGCAAAATACAGGTATATCCTCTTCTTCACGTTTATATACCACATCAAGTGTCACCGACTTCATTAAATGTGCCTCGAAGATATTATAAATTGATACCTGAACTGTAATACCCTTAAAATTTCTTAGCTTAATCCAGCGTTATTAGCGCCCTAATATGGTTCTAATATTGAGAAATCTTATTTTAGCCCTAACCTAATTTCTTAATTCTAAAACATTAACTAAATCTAAAGCCTTGACCCGGATAAATCATAATTCATAAACAAAAATTAAAACCCACTAGAATTATTGCTAATCCTAACAATTTTGGCTAATCTAAAATAACCTAAACTAACGCCTAAATATTTTTCTCTTTTTTTTTTCTTTTCTTTCTTCTCCCTTCTCCTGTCATTCTAAGCCACAATATTTGAAAAATTTTGCAACTTGCACCATCACCTCCTACAGATATCCATTACCCATCACTCTACTTCCTTTCTTATTTTTCTTTTTCTCCTTTTGCTTACCTTATCCCTGCCCAAGCTACACACCACCATCACCTCCTCCCCTGCCATTTTTTTCTTCCTCAACCTTATGTAACACACACACACAACCATCCCCATAACCTGCCATTGTTCCCAACACTTAACCATCTTTTCCTTTGCACCACCTTATACTATTGATTGCATGCCTCCCTCTTTTGTCATTTTTACCTTATCCAATTCACTCCACTCGCACACATGACCACACACAGACACACATATATATAAATACTACCCACTCTTCTTCCCTTCTCTTTAGTTTACCTCCATTGTGCCCATTTTGTGTCCAAAACACTACTTGAACACCTCCTTTCTTTCTCCTTTTTCCCTTCATCTTTTCTTCTCCTTCTTCCTCCTTCGTTCCCCTATTTTAGACTTGCACACCAACATAGCCACCACTACCACCATTTACATCCCTTTAGGCAGTGGACTAACCACCAAGGTCACCCCAACCTTCCCCTACACTGTCGTTGGCCATCGCCGCCGACCGCCACCTTTTTTTCCTTCTTCTTTCTCTAGTATGTCACAATTTTAAAAAGCACACGACTTATGCTTGGACTCAAGCATCGCTGTGTGACGTTGAAATTTCTTATTACATGCCTACACAACTCAACACTACTTGCCTATGCACCCTCGCATGCCCACACACGACCCAAAAGTATGCCTACGAGCATCTATTCATATTAGGACCTATTTACCCAGTGATCGAGCACGATCGTGACACTTTAGATGTACACTGCCTATATCACAATCATGTAGTTTCCTATTTTTGGCCATGTACCCCTATTTTCACCCCAAATCTTGTTCAAAATCCACCAAATTTTCACAATAGCTCCACCAAATAATCTACTACACATCCACACATCCCAACCTTCTATTTGACTACGATTATGTATGTTTTTACCCTCTTTACCTTAATTTCTCCTTCCATTAAACTCATGGAGCCTAACCATGGTTTTTTGTTGTTTTTTTTGGTGGTATTCTAGTAGCCTCAGAGGAGGAAGTCTAGGATTTGCATGCTTTAGAGCCAGTGTCCCAGTTGGTAAGGATACTATTTGATGTTTAGGGTTTTTGTGTTATTTGCTTGTATAGTTATATGTGTTTTTCATAATATTGTTGACATATAATGTAACATGTATTGATTATGATATTTGTGATGATATGAATATTATGTTTAAAGGAAGTAAGAATGGGTGAGAAGCACCATTATGCTTTTGTTCTAATAATGCCATATTTGTGGAAATGTATCTTATGATATAAAATATGGGCTAAGTAAGCTTTAATAAGTGGACATAAGTATTTTTATGAAGTGTGATGATGATTGGTGGATCTAGAATATAAAGTATGTGGAAGGTACAAGATTTTATAAAATAAAGGTTATTGTTTGTGCTTAAGGGTAATTTGGTCATTATAGGGTAATAAGGTAATTCTGGTATTTTATGTGTTAGGTGGATTAAAATATGATAATGATATCATGAGGAATTCTTGGGAGCATTATTATTGTTTTGGGGTATTTCAATGGATTAATGGTTAATTTTGGCATAATATCTTATAATGAATATCTCATTATTCCATGTGTAAAAATCTAAAGGTTAATCGAACTTTGAATACATTACTAATGATTATCCCTATGAGGTTATTTATTGACAACGGTAACCATATGAATTTCATGGGAGGTATTATGGTTAATCTGTGGAATTGGAGTTTTGGAAACTTCTATGATTAAGACTTTAGAATAAGATTATTAAGGTATGTGTATGACATAGGAACTAAATCGTGCATTCTGGGTATGAAAATAATTATGAGATTTGGAGATGATATAATATAATTTGTGTGGAATAATCAGTATGGGAGAATGAACACTAAAATGTGTGTAATTGGGATTTGAAAGGATGTGAGAACTTTGACCTCTATTATGTATGTAGCTGCTTCAATGTGTTCGATGCCTGAGAATCAATCTTGAATTAGATAGTAATCACTTAAAGTAAAAGAGTAGGGCCAAGGTAATCTATTGATACATACATACATACATACATACACATATATATATATATATATATATATATATATATATATATATATATATATATATATATATGCATATGTATATGTATTCCTATTCCACCGAGAAGAATAGTAGCTCAGGAGTGTTTTGCCCCAAAAAGGTAATATTTTTAATCTCTGTTCCATTGAAAAGAATATTACCTTGTGAGCATTTTGTCTTAAGAAGGTGCCTCATTTTGTTCCATCGAATTAAGAATAGTGGAGTCCCTACTCATTATGAAATGAAAATATAATAGTATAACATATGGAAAAGACATTATTGATTTAAAGTGGAAGAATACGTGAGTTAGAACAAAGGTGTTATTTTTATATATATGACCCGTTCCACCGAGGAGAATAGTGGATTTAGTGCGTTTTCCCCTAGAAGGTGATGTTTTCAAATAAGTTCCATTAGATGATAATAGTGGCTCAAGTGTGTTGTCCCTAGGAAGGTGCTTTAGACTATTACATTGTTTTAAGAATAGTGGGGTTCCTACACTCGTCGTTATACTTAAATATGAGGTCTGGATCATTTTCTTTCCTATAAGATGTTTCATTTATTTGTTTATACACTTTTTATTTTATGTGAAAGCATGTGCTAATTGTATATTTGTTTTGATAGTATTATTTCTTTACTCAGTAAGTAGCGTATTTACCACCCCTTTTATGGGTGCTACTCGTTCCCATAAGCAAGAGACCTTAGTTCTTATGTGTAGTTCTTAGAGGATACGCTAGATGATTATTCTGCCTATGATGCCTTATGTGGAGATGAGTGACTTCATCTAAATTAGGGATTGGGTAAAAAGTACTTGTTATCCAGTCGATGTATTTAACCTGATACCTTTTTAAACTCTTGATCTATAGTATCCCTTATTTTGTATCTTGTATTATAACTCAGAGTTAAGCTCCAAACTTATTATTATACTGTAAACGTTTCTTTTATTTCTAATTTTCTTGTGTTAGTTTAAATGTTTTAGCCTTGTGATTGATATAAGGATGGTTGCATAAGCCAGACTAATATCGATTACGGTGGTAAAATATTTTACTTATTTACTTCCACTGTAAAATAAAACTTTTTTAGTAATAAAAATTATAATTTTACACTAACATTATTAACCCACAATGGTAGAGTATGAAGGGTTGAGTTGGAATCAATAAATGAAGTTGTTAGAATATGTTCATCCTCTATGACTTGCAAGTCATAAGGATGCCAACTCTATAATTAATAGTCAAAAGATTTAAGTTATGGGAAAAAAATTAAATATATTCAAGTACATAGAGTGTAGTGTAGTATATTACTCCATTAATTTTTAAAAAGGGTCTAAGGACACTAGATATGGAGGGTTGAACTAGAAACTTTGAATATGAAGATATACTATCCAACCTTCTAAGGATTATCTCTTGTGATTCCCTTAATGCCATGATTTCTTTTTCCATCTGTTCATATTTATCCTTCGAAGGGTGAGAACTAAGGTGACATCTAAATACCTTAGATGGGTTAAACCCATAATTATATCTCCTACATTGGTTACCGTACTCTTGAGTGCCCAAAGGGTGTATCAAAATGTCATTTAGACCTTCTTTATCAAAACACCGATTGGATAATCCTTTCTCATGCTTGACTATTTAAGTCAGAAAAAATAGTTAGGGATAAGTAACCATATTAAACCAATTAAAGATAAATGTTGTATGCCTTACAATTTTCTAAACCATCTATTAAGTTGGTTCATTAACAGGCTTTCCATTCTTTACCCTAGCGTATATCCAAACATCATCTTGCTCTAAGGATACATATGGGGTTTGGGTTAGCTTTGATTCTTCCATTAGTTGTTTCTCTTATTGCGTCAAATAAAAATACCTAGTAACAATGTTAGATCATAAAATAATGGCATCAAGTAAAAATACTTAGTAATAATATTAGATCATAAAAATACTTATTTTCATACCAAGGATTTTGTAGCTACCTTATTGCCTCTACACCCTATGTTTCTCTGCATTAGCTCTATTTTTAGCACCTTTCACTTGTCACAAACAAAGTACATAGATGATGCTAGTTTTAATTTTATCGTAAGTACACTCTAGTTATATTAGAAAGTTAATAATAACACCTGAGTCGATATGACCACACAAGGGTTACTCTGAAATGCTTTTGGATTGATCGGTTGGCTCTACAAATTGTCACGAGTCCTTTCTACATATTTTTTTGCCCACTCACATGTTTCTTGAGAAATTTTCAAAATTATTTTAAACTTCTCAGGAAGGCCACCCATCCAAAAAATTGCTCCACGGCTAGCACACTTAATTGTAGAGTTCTTAGAATGGAATCACTAAAATGAAGGTATACTATATTGATATAAGTACCTAGATCAATCCTTATAATACTTCGTTCAATTTGGGGTATTATATTCATCCCTACTCATAGAACATAATGTCCTCCTTGCGCCTCAACCACTAACTATTTTAATACAGTCTATCATATTAATCGTCCCGCTAGGTGGCTGACTGGCTTATCTAAGTTCAACTCATGACTGTACTTTCACTCTGATATCATTTGTAATATCCTCAAGTTGACACGACCACATAGAGGCTACCCTAAAGTGTTTTTGGATTGATCACCTGGCCCTACAGATCAACACGAGTCCTTTTAACACGTTTTTTTACTACTCATGTGCTTCCTGACAAATTTTTAGAAAAATTTTCAAACTTCCCAAAAGGTTCACCCATCCTAAAAATTACTCCATGATCATCACGCTTAACTATGGAGTTCTTAAAACATAATCACCAAAATTATGGTATAACATATTTATATAAGTAGCTAGATCAATCCTTATAATACTTTCCTCAATTTGGGATATTACAATAATAATATATTTATATGTACTTCATATCCCTTTGAAGTCCTCCATAAACAGAACTCCCTCCATTAGTCGAGGATGATCACATCACTATAGATATTTGGGGGTTTAGACATGATAGGATGATCAACTGCACAGATATGGTTTTTTGGTCATCCAAGACTTCCAATCCATTCAGGACTTTGTAGCTCAACTCATAACAAGTTTTTATATTGTTGTCCAACATTAAATCCTTGGTACAATCATAAAAATCAAATATTTAGTATGCATATAATTAAATTATCATATACTAATAACAAAAAAAGGTCATATCTATTAAATACGATAAGGTCATCCCACACCCTATCCTTCAACTCTCTTTGGACATTCCTCCAAGTACGATAAGTGATGAGGATGTGCGCACGAACTCTAGAGTTACAATAATTAATCAACAAATCCCTATTGTTTCCCACTGGATACTCGAATTCATCAAAATCAACATTAAGCATAATTCCCCTTTCTTTGTTTCAAGCAATTTGTGTCAATCTAATTCTCCCCTTTTGTGTTTTTCCAACCCCTTACACATGTGTGTCATCTCCAAGTAGTGGATCCATACTTGGAACAACAACAAAAATTATATATTGGGAAGCAATTAATATGTGTATTAACATAGTCAATATATATAAAAATAAAACAAAATAACACATAGGAATTTATAAAATTATCCATATATAGCGCTTTAATCTATAGTGTGTGCCATCATTAGGCACAAATTTTGATTCAAGTACATAGAACCCTTCTTCATGATCAAATCATGTATAGAGATCATTAGTAACATCATCATGGTTGGAAGAGAAAGGTAAATCAGTAGTCAAAACATTATCCCCTTGTATGTCATCTTCCCATTTTTTTCATTCAATACTATGGACCATCGTTTATCAATTAGATCATTTGTTTTACATGTGAGGATAATATAAATGAGTCTTGCTTATGACTAAGCCATAAAAGATCCACCCTTGTAAATCCATCTTCCTTAGTACAAACCTTGCTTTGATTGTTAACCCATTTACATTTGAATAAAGGAACTCTAAAAGTGGTATAATCCACTAGCCATATTTACTCCATCATTCCATAGTATGTCATTGATGCATAAAAAATGTTTTTATATCTAGAATTTGATATATGCAAAGCTTTTGACATTACACTTGAATTAACATTTTGCATATTACTCTTATTATCATACTCCTTTACATAGAAAGTATAACCATTGATCATATATAAGTTGTATGACATCACTTCCCTATAAGGAGGGTATGACAACCAATATAAATCAGTATCAGATTCAAATGAATGAGATGAAAACCACTCTAAAAAGTAGTTATTGTCTATCTAATATCCATTTCTCACTCCTAATTAGATTTGAAGCCCTCAAATTATCCATGTGTTGATCCACATATGGTAGAACATCATCTCTATTGTGAAGGACATAGAGGTGAGATTGAGAAAATTTTTGATCATTATCAATGATGACCATATGAAATAATTTTCACCATTTCTATTATTCTTTTATACTTGAATGTCTTGGTTTAGGAAAGCCTATCGTATTAACATTGGGTAAGAACTCACAACAAAATTATGTCGCCTCCTCTACTAGATAACTCTCAGTAATGCAACCTTCAAGCTTGTTTGGATTTCTCACATATCCTTTTAAGAATTTCATATACCTTTCAAATGGATACATCCAATGTAAATAAATTGGCCCACATAATCTAACCTCCCTAACCAAGTGAACTGTTAAATGAATCATGATTATAAAGAATGATGGAGGAAAATACATCTTAAGTTAGCATAATATAGTCAAAATCTCACTTTGCAATTTGTTCAACCATCTAGGGTCAATAATATCACTACATAGTTTCTTAAAAAAGAAACAAAATCTAGTGACAACACTTCAAACCTGATTCGGTAAGATAGAAGATATAGCAATCTACAACAAGTCTTGAATGAGAATATGATGGTCATAAGATTTCATACCCACTAACGTCAAATCTTCCTTCGAAACAAGTTTCTTAATGTTGGATGAATATCCTTCAAAAACCTTCACTTCGTGCAAACATTAACATAAAGAGATATTCTCTTTTTTGGAAAGAGTTTAACATGTAGGAGGTAAAAAAGTTCTATTTTCCACCTTCTGCAAATGTAATTGTGTTCTTATACCCATGTCGACCAAGTATAATCAAGCATTGATACCATCCTTTACCTTTTTTGGCACATTAAAAGATATGCCAATCATATAATCAAATAAAATTTTCTTAATATGCATCACATAAAAATAATGTGGTACGTACAACTTCCACCAATAGGAAGGTCAAAGAAAATTGACCTCTTATTCCACGCACTTGAAGGGACTATTTTGTTTCTTCTTCTTCTTTTTTTTTTCTCGAAAGACACATTCAAGTCTTTTACTTTTTCAAATACTTGAAATTTCATGAGAGAATTTGGAGATTTTGCTTCTTCAACTTTTTGATTAGAAGTTTTTCTTTGCCTATAATAATGATGATTCAGAGGCAAGAATCTACGATGTCCAAGATAAGCATTCTTCCTTGGTAGGTAGAGAAAGTTTGTGTTATATTCACAAATAGGGCATGCATAGTATCTATGTATGCTATAATTGAAAAGATTACCATAAGTAGGAAAATTATTTATAGTATAAAATAATATTGCTCTCAAGTTAAAAGACTCTTGACTCGGTATATCAACTACTTCAACTCTGTGATCTTACATGTACTTTAAATCCTCAATAAGGGGAGCTAAATAAATATCAATATCATTATCCAGTTGATTTGGATCAAATACATAAGGATAACATTATCCATTTTCTCTTCATGCATAATAATGGGGGAAGATTATATATTACCAGAATAATAGGCCATAAACTATTTTTGGTGTTTTCATTAAAAGGGTTCATTCTATCCCCAAAAAATGCAACCCATAGGTTTCTAGCTTCACTACCAAAATTAGGGTGAATTAATTATTTTTCCATTGTGGAGAATCTACCAGATGTCTAAGCTCGTCTTCAGAAATCCTTCCTTTCACATGCCATATAAAGGTTCTCTACATTTTTCTCATTACAAAACATACATTGGAATCGTGGTATAATTGAAAAGTACCGCAACACCTTATTAGGAACCTTATCCCTCTTGTATCATGACACTCGACACTATCTAACAATGTATATCTATTATGATATAAAATGCAATCGTTAGTATAAGCATGAATCTTTTCATAATTCAAACCCATAAAGAACATAATGTTCTTAGCTTCATAAGTATAGGGAGGAACCACATTGTCCTCTACAAGCATTTCTTTCAAGAGCTCAATAAGAGAAGTGAAGCTTTTGTTGCTCCATCTATTACTTGCCTTCAAATTGTATAGTCGTAATACGATGTATAGTTTTGTAAATTTAGTACAACCATTGTACAAAGGCATCTTCAAATCATTGCCAACTTTTCAAATATTTTTGGATGGTCTCTAAAATATTCTTCAATATTGTTGGGTAGGTCCTCCATGTAAGCAAATCGTCTGCAACTTCAATATCATTGTGGTTAACAACGCTAGGTTCATTAAGAAGTGACTCTCCATGCCATATCCATCTAGTATAATTATGATCAATTCCACAGATAATGAGACGATCTTGTATCTCATTTACCCCCTTTCCTTATCATATTTCCATAATGTACAAATGGGCATGATATTCGCAAATAATATTTTGAATGTTTAACAGCTAACTTAATAAAGTCTTAAACACCATCTATATATTCTCTAGACAACTTGCTTGCATATATCCACTTATGATCCATAACAAGAAATACGTATAGTTTAGCTGCTAAACTATTAAAAAAAATGGGGCATTTGACAATATTAGCCAAGTCAAGTAAAAAAACTAGCAACATATCTGGAATACATGTACACCATAATAACATTTACACTAGTAATAATACATTTCTACAAAGTATTATCTATTTTGTTTATATACTCTGTATTTCGAAATATATAGTTTGATAATATATCTTCACAAAATATATCAACATAAAAACTAACAATATAGAGTATACAGATATATACCATAATATCATATATAGTATAATGAACAAAGAATAATGAAATACACAATATAGAGGTTCGAATAATAAATAACATAAGCAAAATTTAGAAATAAAGAGAAACTTATACACAACAATTAAACTTCTAATAAAAGGAAAAACAAAGAATAATGAGTAAGAATTGTGGTGAACTATGGCATTGAACAAAGAGAGAGAAAGGAGACAGTGGTGAACTGTGGCAAAACAAAAATAAGTAAGAACTCTAGTGAAGAGAAGAGAGAAAGCCAACAACGGCTGTAGAGCTCTGTTGTTTCGAATAGTACTGTTTGGATATCAAGAGATAAAATGAAAAAGTACTAAGTTAAAAAATTATGAAGTAAAAAAAGGGGGAAGGGTATGCACGGTATTTTTAATTTATAAGTGTCGTATATACCTAATAGCATAGAAGATAATCCATGGTGGTTATAAGGTCAAACCGCCGCGTATTCCCTTAACGAAAAGACTAATACTTTTTTCGTTGAGGGAATACATGACGGTTGTACCTTATAATTGCTGTGCATTTTTTTCTGTACTATTAGGTATACATGACGATTTTAATTTATAATTATCATATATACCATTAACCATTATTTATCTCTCACGTTAAGAGTATATATAAGTTAAAACCGTCGTATATACATTCCATTTAAATTGTCAAAATACTTCAACAGTTTTTTTCTTTATTAGATAATGGATTAGACAAAGGTTTAATTAAAAACAATCTTATACTGACTGCCATTAAATTAAATTTGTGTATTAGTGGGAACTTTTGCATGAAATGGTCCTTTTATGCCATGCATTCACATGTACGAACAATATTGCACTAGCCGTCCGTCACCTTCCAGATGTCCCCTAATATTGCTGAAACAACCGAGCTTTTCTGCGGCGTAGCCGGTCTTCCATAAGAAGTCGCGAATCCCGTGCACTAGTGTGTAAGAATCGTGAGCTAGCAAAAGGCTCTGCTTCCTCCACGGTTTGTGCTTGATTCCTCGCGAATATACTGACTTTTGCTTGATTCTTCTCGAATATTCCAGATGCTGGTTGCCAATATACACCTTAGGATTTATTTGGTATAGAGGTAGAAAAAATTGTCCCATACTTAATATCTTTTATATTAATTATTTAATAATAAAAAATATTTTTTTAAATAAAATATTTATTTTAAATCAAATTAACATCTTAAATGAATATTTATTAGAATAATAATATTTAATTTTAAATAGAATAAACAAGATATATAAAATATAAGAGTAATTTTTTTTACTCATATTATCCTCTTAGCAAACTAGTACTTAATTTACCTTCTTTTTTTTACATGGATACAAGTGAGGGGAGAGAACACCTTTTCCTAATATTTTGTATAGCATTGATATTTATAGTATTATTAATATTATTAATAACAATATTATTGTAAAACCCTGACATTATCATCCTTTTATTGATCCTAAAAGTGCTTGAAGTAAATATCCGTGATCGATGTGCCAGGATGTTCCAATTATTATAATTTATAATAACAATAATAATTAATGAAAATAATTATATTCATACCAATATTAAATATTATAACTATATTAAAAATATTATTAATATTAATTATGTGAATAATAATAATAATTCATTTAAAATATTATTAATAATATTAATAATATTAATTCTAATAACAATAATAATAATAATATTATTATAATTATTATGTCATTATATTTGTTATAATATTAATTTGAATTAATAATATAAATAATTACAATTATCATGTCATTAGTTATTACTAATGTTGCACCTGTGCAATGCACATATTTTACTTTTCCTAAATTTTATAAATGAAATTAAATATAAAGGTGTATATAATAGATAGTAATAATGATAAGCATAATGCTACTATAATTTAAGAAATTCATTTATATAATAGCATTATTATTGAATGTATAATACTAAATATCATATATTTAAATCAAGATGTTAAACTATATGTTATTAGTCCCTCAAAGTATGTATCCCCTCCATATCAAACAAAAAAAAAATCTATCAATCTTTTAAGAAAATAATAAAGGTAGTTTATAATTACATTTATACCCTTCATTAAAATACAATAAAATATTTAATATATAGATAATAGGTAAAAACATGATGGTAAAAATAAAAAGTAAGTATTGACTTTTTTAAAATTAATTTTTTTATGAAAAAGTTTAATGATATAATAACTTCATTTTTTATAAAATAGAATAATATTTAATTGTTCATTATTATTTGGTTGATAATAAATATTTACTAAATATAATAACATCACGAAAAATTAATTATATTTAAATAAAAACTGTAAATAAATTAAATTCAATCAATTAATTAATTAATAACAATGTTCATATCTAATTATTTAGAATACTTGTCAAAAAATTTAAAAAGGCGAGTTAATATTTATGATAATGAGAGGTATATAAAAAGAATAGAAACATGCACATTGAATGGAAGTTTGAACTTTGACTACCACCTACTTTTGAGTTAGAATGAATAAGTACAATTGGTAAAAAAAAAAAAGGAGAGGAAAGTTGAAAAGATAAAAAGTTTAAGAGTTGATCCATTTTATACATGGGAGGATAATTTGATCTATTATCATTAATAAGAATTGAGTGTATAGTCATAATTTTTTTATTAGTGTACTAAAAAAATTAGAAGTACGATATATCAAAAAGTATATGTTAAACTATCTCATTACTCAACTGTTTAATGAGTAATAATATTACTATATGAAAAATTGTAATTATTACCTATAATTAGTATGTAACGAATATGGCTTATGGGCTCTATATGATTGTATTATATTGATATGGGTCAAAAAATTCATGTAGCCTCATACAATGATAGATAAGAGTTTTGTGGAAAATCTATTATGAATGCATTATAATATATTATATAGATAATAATAATGATGATTATGATGATAATAATAATAATTGTTGTTATAATAATTATACTAACAATTAGTATAGTAATTATATCCATAGTAGGTATTATTATAATAAACATATTAATAATCATAATTATTATTATAATAATTAATTCAATAATTATAATAATATCATTTATAATAATTATTATTCTTATAGTTACAACAACAATCATAATAATAATATTAATACTAATTATCATAATAAATATATAAATAATAAAAATTATATTATTCATATGACGACTATTACTAACATAAATACTTATAATTATTATGTTATTATTATAATAATAATTATGTTATTAACTATAAGTATAATAATTGTACTAATAATAGTTTTATATCAATAATTATATTGATAATAATAATTATGGTTATAATTATATGGATACTAATTATACTTTTACTATGTATACTAATATTCATAACATTAATAATAATAATAATAATAATAATAATTATTATTATTATTATTATATAAAAAATTCTTCTAAAAATTGTATGAGTAATTGTAATAATTATATGAATAGCTATGATTAGAATAATTATATGAGTATATATTATGATATTAATAACTATGCAAATAATTATGATTATAATATTTCAACTACTACTTATAATAATAATAATAATAATAATAATAATAATAATAATAATTAGTTATAATTTTAAATATAATAATAATAGTTATTAATATTTAAAATTTTATTGATATTATTAAATTAATTCTTATGAATATTTTTCATAATATATATATATATATTATTGCTATTAATTATTATTGTTATATTATTAAATTAAAATAATTAATTATTATATTGATATAATATAATATAATATTAATAATTTTTATTTGATCTACTTTAATTTTATAAGTATTGACGTGATATAATATATTTTGATTTAATTTAATTTAATATGATAAGTTCCAAAGTTAAGTTCCAGCAAATAGTGACTAAGCCTTCGTTTGGTTTTCTTTCGTCGATAGATTTTGTTTGCCTAGGTCGTAAATTCTCTTTATTTTAAAAAAATAAAGAATATGCATGAAAAAAAAAGAAAAAAAAGTGACTTGGCCTTTTTTAACTGTCGCTAGAGGTGGAAAACGGGTCATTTGGGTCGGGTTAGGGTCGGGTTGATATGGGTCGGGTCAACTTTTGTTTACTATACAATCGAGTCGGGTTTGGGTTCGGGTCTAATTTGGTTCGGGTGTGTTTCAGGTTATGTTGCTTTGGGTCGGGTTCGGATTCGGGTTCGATTGACGGGTCGGGTGTGATTTGAGTCAGGTCGATGCTAGGTTCTTTGGATTTCTTGGGTTTGGGTCTATTTCGGGTTTGACTCGGGTCTATAAAATTCGGGTTAGGTTTGGGTTCGGGTCGGGTTTGGGTCACTATATGGGTCGAATGTGAATCGGATCAACTAAGTGTTGGATCTATCGAGTTTTTTAAATTCGGGTCTATTTCAGGTCTATAGATTTTAGATCAAATCAAAAAACTCAAATTAGGTATTATTTATAACAGCATAAATAATGATCGAGAACGAGTTTGAACATAAAAATGGTAACTTGTATGAAATAAAATAAAATAAAATTATTTTTAATTTTTACAAAATTAACTTTAAGTATTTTTAGAATACTAATAAAATCTTTGAACACACCACCATCACAATTTAAAATAAGAGAGTTTTTTCCTAGCCTTAGTACGACCTTATCCTATTACTATTAGTTTGGTTTTAGCTTCTTTTGCTGTAGTTTTTTAATTTCTTAGTGTCACATTGTCATTATTTTTCATTTTCAATAATAATTTTTAATATACAATAAATAAATATGTGATAAATGAAAATAACAATCATCAATAACTTTGTGAAAAATGAAATATCAAAGTTGTTTTATGATTATAAACCCTACACCACTTCCAATGAATTTGTCTCAATGCCTAACTTAGTAAAACAATACTCCATCATAGCACACTAAATTCTATATTGTATGTCTGATGTCTTAAGACAATTATCTATATTATAAATATGTTGATAGATATTTATAATGGTCATAACATAGCTAATAAGTGACAATATATTTAAATTACAATTATAATTTTCATGATTTCCTACATTAATTTTCCTGCATTGTTCATATTCAATTTGCATCAACATGCATATCATCCATTTCCTTTGTTCTTATAATTGCTAACATGGTAGACTATGCACTTCCTTTATTAATTATTTCATTTCTTGATATTATGGCATAATATTCTAGAAGCAAGTGCATGGTATCCTCAATGATATTCTTTGGTCACTGAATCAGTGTAGAGACATTTGATCTCCTCCTATTTCAATTCATTCAAATAACCCATATTAGTGTATACGTCATTTTTAACGTATCGTCATCTAAGTGTTAGATTATGAAATAGACTCAATCAAATTCATTATCTTTTTATAGTATACAACTTCACTATGGATTATCATCATCCAAATAAAACATTTGGGTAATTGGGCAATCATTAATCTCATGCACCAAATTTTAAGTTACTTGTTCACATATCTCACACATTGGTCCATTCATACCTTTCTCAACCAACCTATTTTTAGTTAATAGCTACTCCTTACAAGCCTTTGATTCTTTGAAGTATTAATCTTAATCTGATATTCTTAGTGAGGATTGTGAGGTGCTAGATTTGTTGTCATTGCAAACTTGATGATGATGAATCATCCTTGACTCCCTTTAGATCTTTTAGCTCAATATCATTCCAAGCTAATATTATCCCTAGTTGGTTGTATAATTAATAAAGCTTTAAAATATCCAATAATTTCATAGGTTGTAAAATAGGTCATAATAAATTTGTATTCTTTTACTATGAGCCATGATCCAATAATTTCATGATATATCCCATGTGCGTTGCATTTCAATAGTTATAAACTCATTTTCTAATCTAAACTATTTGGATGAAGTAAAAAAATGCCTTCTATTATGGCTTACTCATGCATTGCATCCTCCTATACCTGTATATCTAACTCATCTCCAACACATCACACACAATTTCTAGTAATGTGTTTTCATAGATTCTATGATATGCTAAGATAATATTATATTAGGGAAATTCAATATATAATATGAAAATATTAAATATTCATATATAAAAGAAACCAATATCAAAATAAATACTAGAAATATAATTTATATAATGAGTTAACTCAATTTTAGTTGGTTGCAATTATTATAAATATCTCACTTGTCATTAATTTAATTACAAAACAAAACTTACCGTCAAAGATGCACATTTTTAAGTAAATTTATAAAATTATAACTTAGTTACCCTTTTATATTAATAATGAACTTATTATACGGTAATTCTATAAAAAGAAATTGATAGATTATCTTTCAAGTTTCAATAAATCTTGATTTTTAAGCTCCAACATTATTAATCATCCAATAAATCAATAAATAAAAAAAAGTTCAGAGCACACATACAAAAGATAAGGTGAACATCCAATGAATTATTCTTAATGATCTACCAATTTTACAAATAAACAAGTTTTAACAAAAATAATATATTTAATTAATTGAGTACAAAATAATGAATTCAATATTTATGAATTGAAATTTCACTAAAATGAGAGTATATTTTTAAAACAAAATGAATAAATATTGCAGTTAAAATAAATTAAAAAATGATATAATTTACATATGAGGTGGACTACTGGTCTATTGATAATTTGATATCATAAATTAAGGAGTAAAAAACCATATTACAAATGCTAAAGCTATAATTAACGTAAAATTTTAAAATGAGTACAAATATACGTACTATCACAAAATATTACTAACATACCAACTAACAAATAGTATCAAAGGGAATTAGTATTATAAAGTATAAAGATGTAAATGCTAAACATGCTATGAATAAATTACATATATAATTTAGTCTCAAACTTTAATTAGGGTTAGAAATAGAAATAACTTTTATCTTTAAATTAAATGATAATTATAATTAATAATAACATTATATATATTATCATTACATTTAAATACTATTAGAAATAAACTCAAAATCTTATAATGATTAAATTTTATTTAAAAGTCTCATTTTTAACTCATTTTATTCTTTATACATAAAATACTAAATATTTTTTAACACTTTGTCCCCTATTAAATGTTTCACTTACTTCTTGTTTTTCTAAGCCCCTTAATTTTATATAAACTATAATAAGATATCAGTTAAAATATTTCTAATTTTCTAGTAACTTTATATTTTTTTTAATATTTCACCTAAATCTTATTTTCCCCCCAATATCTATATTTTATTTTCCCTCCAAATCTAACATAATAGATATCACTCATCAAAATATCTCCCACGTATATAGCTACAGCTACACTACTACTACTACTTACTGCTATATTAGTTTACTACTAGTCTACTCTATTACCCGGTTAATCTGTTAAGGCCTTAAGGCTCACAAACAAAATAAGTCACACAGCGTCACAGCCTCACCTCACACTCACACTCACACTATCGCACACTCACACAGGACATAGAAGACTCTACTTCCTTCGTCGATCGTCAGTTCGTCACTGGTCACTCATCACTGTCGCGTTTGGTTTTGGTGTGAATCGTGTGATTCGAACCAAACAGGAAGAAACATATCTTCCAGGCGAATAACCTCTGCTTCCTTCGTCGATCGTCAGTTCGTCACTGGTCACTCATCACTGTCGTGTTTGGTTTTGGTGTGAATCGTGTGATTCAAACCAAACGGGCAGAAACATATCTTCTAGCCGTGACCTGGTCGGTTCGGCGTTCAGTTGGTTTTTCCTACACTATTTTCCTTTGCTTGTATAGACGAAATTGTCTTTTTTATTTGCCTCTTTCTGTAGAACCCTTCGTTTGCAGTCGTAGGACGACATAAACCCTAGATTCCCTCTTTTGCTATATTCGACCTTCCACCATGGTATATGTAATACCCCGTATTTTTAAAATCCAGATTTATTAAGTTTAATGATTTTATTAGCGTAATTTGAGGTCAACAATTAATTATTTTAATTTCGATTCTTTTTATAGATTTATCGACGATTTCGAACCCATAATTGAATGTAATTAATCATTGTCGTTGCGAACCATTCTAGACAAATTCGTTCACGACAATGATTTTATTATATTCTTATGGATTTGATTCTCGGTTAAAAATATGTATTTTCGTTGTTTCTCATACTGTTATTTTTATTTTTAATATTTTAGATGTATTTTCGATTATAACTTCGTCATGTGTTAACGGTGTATTTTGAGGTTATATTTCGTTGACAAAATATATTATTTAAATTATAGAATTTCATTTTAAATAGTTAAATTTATTTTAATAATTTTATCCGTAGAAAATATTTCCGACTTTAAATTTATTCGTTTCGGTAATCGTTAATATTTTCGGAAAGTTTAAATTAAAAAGATTTCGGAGTTTATTTATGAAATTCTTTCTGGAATTAATTCCCTTTTGTTTTATGCTTTTTGGTTTACGGAAAACCGATTTCGGAAATTATTTAAATTAGTCTTGGTTTATTCGAATTTGACTTAAATATTATAGTATATGTTTTTAAATAATTTTTCGGGGTCTTATAATGTACTTTCGTAAATAATATAAATTTTTATGTTCGTTGGTTAATCCTTTCGAAAATGTTTCTGAAATTCTGTATATGGTCCTTTTATTTATTTTAAGTGTTCGGATCGTTTCGAAATAATTTTTATTTAATAAATTTTAGATAAAATCTTCCAATATTAATTTTTAAGATTTTAATATTTTATTTGATACTTGTTTTGTAAAAAAAAAAAAAAAACCAAACCAAACCAAACCAACCGGCCCGACCGAACCCCCCCTCTTCTTTTTCTTTCTCTCTTCCCCACCCCGACCCCTCTCCTGTGCGCCCCTGTTCTGCAACCGAAGCCCCAGCCTCCCTCACCTCTCTTCTCCTCCCCAGCTCCTCCCTGCGTCTCCTTCGCCGGCCACGACCGACCACCTGCAACCGGCGACGCCGCAACCTATAGCAACGACTGCTGTAGTAGCAGCAGCGCGCAGGACCACCAGCAACAGCAGTGACGAGCAGCAACGCAGGCTGCGCCGCCGTCGCTCGGTCACCGGCGAGCTCGGGTGACGACCGGCAAGCCACCCCCGGGCCCCGACGAAGCTTCTCCGGCCTCCCCGTGCTCTGATTTGTTGAGTCTCGTTTGGTATAAATTTCCGAAAACCCTAACCCTTATTTTGATTAATTGGGTATGAATTAGCTTATAAAAAGCTAAATTAGTTTTTTGATTATGTATGAATATGCTGTAAGATTGATTTGGACGGGTTAATTGTGTGGTTGTGTTGGAATTTTGGAAAAATTGGATTTTTGGCCGGGTTATGCCCGAATTTTTTGGATTCGTCCGATTTAGCTATTTTTGATAAATTGATTATACAAAATGTTTTAAAATGTATCCAATTTCATTTTGGAACCGTCAATTTGAGAAATTTATGCAGGTTTTATCGAAATTTGATTCCTAGGTCAAATTCGGGGTGTAATGAAATTGGGTCGTATAATTGAGCCGTCCCGCTCAATTGATTTTATAATATTGTTTAAAATGTATTTAATTTTATATTGGATGTGTTGATTTGGGAAAATTGTACGTAATTGATCGGAATTGGATTTTTAGGCCAAAACTCCCGCGGGTTTAAATTGGATTATGTAATCGGGTTATTTTATTCAATTGACTATATAAATTACATTAGAATATGTTTAATTACATTTCCAAACCGTCAATTGATATGTTTTGGCAAGAATTAATCGGATTTGCGTTTCGGGCTCAAAAACCCTAATTGGGCTAAATTGTGTATTTCTTTTACTAGTTTTGAGCAATTGATTATTTGATATGTTATAAAATGTGTTTAATTGCATTTCTAAACATTCAATTTGATTAGATTTATAGAATTTTAACGAATTGTATTTTCGGGCCTAAAACCCTAAATTTCAAGTGAGATTATGAAATCGATTACTTGTATTGTTATTTTTCTAAAATTGAATGTATAGAAATGGTTGAAATGGTATTAATTGCCTTCTAATATCTTAATTTGAATTAATTAAATTGAATTACCTAAGTTTGTGTCGTGGGATTTAAAACCCTAATTTTGAAGATTGATTATCTGGAATTGATTAATCGGAAGATTGTTTTGTTGAAATTGATTATCTAGATTTATCTAAAATTAGTTTAATTGTGTTTTAAAACTATCAATTTGAGGTAATCGAAGTGATTTGGCTAATTCGTAGTTTAGGCATTAAAGACCCTAATCTTCGGGGATGATTTTATAAAATTGATTTTTGCTATGCGTCTTTTATCTAATCGATTTCTATCTTTGGGTTTTAAATCATTTAAATTATGTTTTAACTTAATCGGTCTGAATTTGGTGTTATGTAAATGGTTGAGTTACCTATTTAGTTATAAAACCTAATAAATAAGTTATTTTTAATAAATTAACTTATGATCGATTATTCTTTCTCGGGCTATCCAAATTAAGTTGAAATGTCCCAAGCGATATTGTATTAATCCGTTTTGATTTAGTTTTAACCTTAAATCTTAATAAAGCTGTGCTTTTAAGTTCTAAGTTTTGGGTACGTTTTCTAAGAAAAATCATTTGTGTTGTTTGTGTTTATTTAATTTGAATATGTGAATTATTGATTGATAGAATAGTTTCTAATTTAGTTTTCGATTTCTATCGGATCTAGGAAAGCTTTCTCGTGGATCCACGAGCTAGGGATCTCTCTCTCTCTCTCTTATCTCGCTTAGCTAGCTTCAGATCCAGGTAAGTCTCTACTTACCTCTACTTTTGGGTATTTAGTAAGGACGAAGCTAATGGCCTTGTGTTATGTGTGACATGGATGTGTTGAATGCTGTATATGCCATGCTATGCCATGTATGATATGATTTGTGGATAACTTATTTTATGTGTAGCGCAGCTTGGAGATGGAGGTATGTTGTATGTGCTTCCATGACATGAGCATGACATTTATATGTAAGATGTTTATGATGTATTATGTTACGACCCTCTAGGACATGCATGTTAGGATAAATGGTAATATGAGTTGGTAACCATCATGGGAGTCTTGAAGTTGTATGATCGTATTAATGTTTTATGGCGGTACTAATGGTTGCATGGTGGTATTATGGTTGGAATGGTGGTATTAGGGTTGGCATGGTGGTATTAGGGTTTGTATGGTGGTATTAAGGTCAGTATGGTGGTATTAGGGTTTGCATGGTGGAGTTAGAGTTTTGCATGGGAGTTAATGATTGTATGAGATTTAGGGTTTGTGTGTAGGTAGGTGTTGGAGAGCCTGCATGGAGTGTTTAAATTATGCATGGGGATGGATCTTACGTGAGGAAAGGTGATTGAGGAAGTGAGTAAAATAATGTCAAAGTTATGGACCCGTTGGAGGCTTGGGTGCAAATTTTTACGTTGGTCGGGGTAAGGGTGTCTAAGGGTTCCGATTAGAGTTTTGGGAGGAAATGAGAAATTTGAAGAGTACAAGGGTAAAAATGATCAAAGAGGGATGGAGTATGGGATTGAGAGTGAGAATTCACTTATATAAAGGATGAGTATGGGTTTTCTAAAGGAGAGAGATATTTGGGGTGAAAGAAGGGAGGTTACTTGGAGAGGAAGTAAAGTGCTAGGGTTGGTGTGGCCAACTAGGGTTTGGCGGTCACATGCGGAGTTGGGGAACAAAGAGATATAATTTGGGAATTTCTTAGTAGAAACGGGATACGAGACAAGGCACAAAGTGAAGTTAGGATGAGTAAGAAAGAGCTGGGCCATATAGGCCGAATTAGGGTTTTCCAAGGAGGAGCCCTAGAGGGGTGAGAACATGTGGGACCAATATCGTTGTGATAGGGTTAGCCCGCATTCTCGGGAGAGTGTGCCCTTACTACGCTTCCTTATGTATAAGAGTAAGAGGGGATGGATATCGGGCGTGAGAAGGGGAGAACAGTCTCAAGATATGGGACGGGCCTCCTCAAAGGGAAGGAGTAGAGGGTAGTGATATGCATGTCAAGGGTGGAACCTTATTTAATAAGACATGAATAAGATATTAAGTACTTAAAGAGTAAGATTGTTGAGCTGGGCCCAGACCGATCCACCGGCATAATAGTGGCCAGGTGCCGGGGTGCCTTGGAGACCGATCCACCGGCATAAAATAGTGGTTAGGTGCGTTCTGCCCTATACGTGACCGATCCACCGGCTATAATAGTGGGGGATCCCGAGCTCAACAAACCAAACAGTATGTTGTAATTAAATCAGGGGAAAGATACTATATACTTACAGTGGAACACCATGTGAGTCGGGGCCAGACCGATCCACCGGCATAATAGTGGCCAGGAGCGTTGTGCCCTGGAGACCGATCCACCGGCATATAATAGTGGTTAGGTGCGTTCTGCCCTATAAGTGACCGATCCACCGGCTATAATAGTGGGGTTCCCGTACTCGCATGGATTAACAAAGATATTGGTGTGAAATGACTTATAAACAAATAATGGAAAGATACATTATAATCACAATGAAACACCATGAGAGTTGGGACCAGACCGATCCACCGGCATATAATAGTGGTTAGGTGCGTTCTGCCCTATAAGTGACCGATCCACCGGCATATAATAGTGGTTAGGTGCGTTCTGCCCTATAAGTGACCGATCCACCGGCTATAATAGTGGGGTTCCCGCCCTCTCATGGATTCATAACAATTATGACATGAATCTACTATACTTACTAGAGATCTAAAGAATGAGTCTACCCGGACCATAACCGGCTTTTATTATCTGTATTACCCCATGCTGCTTATATGCATAATGAGTTACTTACATTTTGGTCATAACACCCTTATATGTTTCAATGCGATGTTACACATGTTTCATATGTTACTATATGGGTATGGTAGGACTTGTGATGTGGGTTTGAGTATGCGTAATAATGTGTCAACGTTTTGTATCATGATTTAATACGCACTTGATGTATAGTTATGTCTCTCCCATAAAATAGGGTAGTGGAACTTACTCAGTATTGGGCCCGTACTGATATTACCTTGGTTGAATGGGTCCTGTGATGATCCACCGATGGTGGGGAGCAGCCCTCTTGTGCAGGTTTAAGATCAGATACTGTTTGGGGGTGGAAGGTCTGACGCGAGTGAGTAGGCAATCCGGATATTTATTCCCCGGGATTTGTTTGTTTAATTGTTTCCATCTTTCGAAATTACAAGGGTTGTATTTAAATTTTCAAGGATTGTGTAATTGACTTTTAAATTTCTCGCAACACTATTGTGCTTTTAGAATTCGGATTTAATGGTTGACAGGTTTTAGCCTTGCATCTAACATGAGATAGATGGTGGACATTTATCTTGTGTTAGATGTGGCGGTAACACTTCCTAAATTCGCTCCTAGCTTCCGCTTTAATCCAAATTTTTTTTTCAGGAGTGAAATTTGGGGGTGTTACAGTATACGATCTCTCACTCTCTCGTAATGAAACTCCACTATCGATGGGTTCAGTCTAATTTTTTTTCAAGTATCCCGTAACCTATATGTTCTTTGACCAGTGTCTGCGTAATCTGATTAATGGTTGTTGGGTTTTTGCAGACAGGAGAAGTAGTGAATCCCAAAGCATACCCATTGGCAGATGCCCAATTGACTATAAAAATTATGGACCTTGTTCAACAAGTTGCCAATTACAAGCAACTAAAAAAGGGTGCCAATGAAGGTAACTATATATCACACTTGATGATAATTAATTAAGCATTTCCTTTTGGATGATTGATTTGATTTTATAGTTTGGGGGTCCTATTGTGGGTATGTTTTTCTGGGTTTTGAAGTTTTGAATTATTTGATCGCAGCTACCAAGACACTTAACAAAAGTATCTTTGAGTTTATTATTATGGTTGCTAATACTGAGCCGCTTGAGATCCTACTTCACCTGCCTTTACTTGCCGAAGACAAGGTATCCTTTTGTTCTTTCTTGTGCTTGAACATAATGCTGTTTGATTTCTGTTGTCTTTAGTAAAATGGGCACTGTTTTTATTTTTTAGGTTCGGATTGTAGTTGTCGGGCATTGTGTAATTTTTCAATAGTACCATTATGTTTTGAGCCTTTTGACTGTGAAATGTTGACTTTACTTTTGCTACTTCTTTTAAGCTGCTGTAAAATGCCTGTCATTGTTTCATGAGATGGTAAGTTGAATACGCTGCACATGTAGATGCAAACTTTTGGATTGTAAATTTCTTCCTTTCTAGTTAGTATTTTTTGGTTACTTACCTTAAGGTCAGGGATTCAATCAAAGAGAGGTATTCACCTTCATCCATTAAAGAGAAGATCAAGTATTCATTGTAGGTGTATTATCAATGCTCTAGTTTTCTTATTTACACTTGTTTGGACTTTTATTGTATTTTTTTGTTAGTAATTATCAGCATGTTTGATATTATTGTTTATTTTGTATCATACAATGAGTGTATGATGAAATGCTGAATTTGATTGTTAGGTCCTCATGAATCATTAATACAATACCATATCACTCTTCTTCTTCTTCTTTTTCTTTTGTTATCACTATTTACTTGGTCTTTTTCTTATTCATCATCATTTGCATTTATAATGTTTAGAAAATTATTTGTAAAGAACTAGATTTGAGGATCAGTTCACCTATATTAATTGTTTTATTTTATTTTATAGGAATGCGAGTTGATACATCACCTCACATGACACAGCTACACAAGCTCCATCATGTTTGAAGTATTCTATGAGTTCAAGTATTGAAACCATTCAAAATCAATACTTTATGGCCTTTCACATGTATGGTTGTTTTTATAATGTATTTTGTGCTAATTTTGTTCCGAGGGACAAGAATGGAATATTACTAATGTATATAGGTAATGCAATAGATTATGAAGGTTACATTGGAGTATCTGGTCACCTTCTATCCTAGATATTCATTACTTGGATTGTAGATCCCATCCAATTAGACTTTTTCTAATATAGATTATATATATACTACTGTAATATATAATGGTTCTAAAATTAAATTGAAAGGTCATGCTCATAAGTTTTAGATTTTATAAGTTTAATGATTTGTCATTAGGTTTTTATTATTATGGTCCAGAGTGTCGAGTTTAAGTTGTAGGAAGTTATCAAATAAAGTGAAGTAAAAATATAAATTTATGTTTATAAATGTTTGCATTTATTTACATGGTTTCAAAAATTGATAAGAATATGGAGTTAAAAATATCCTATATGAATAAAAATAATCAATTATCGGTTCAAGTCTGATTCGGGTCGGTTCGGGTTCGGATTAATTTGGATTAAAGTTAAGTTCGGGTCGATTTGATTTCAAGTTAGAATTCGGGTTAAAGTTAAAGTTCGGATCAGTTCGGATTCGAATTTGAAGTGTGCTCGATTCAGGTTATTATTAATTTTGATCATTTTGATTCGGAACAATTTATATTTAAATTATTATCAAATTAACTAAATTCAAATCGGATCCCAATTGAACGGATTTTATTTTTCGAATTACTGTCCAACAACGTAGGAACCGCCAAAAGGGCCGAGGTAAGTTGGGACAGGCATAAATTAGTAAATTACACAGGCCACGTGCGCGCCCATTCCCAATCATTTATTATAATCATATCGATTTTTCTCTGTCCCGCTATTCACTCACTCCGCGATCCTCTCCCAGACCTTCTCTCCATCCTTGGGCTTCTGCGTGCGAACACCAAAAAAAGGGCCATGAAAAATGGCGTTGTTGCTTTCTCTTTCTCTGCATTATCCATCCTTTCTTTTATTTCCCTCGATTTTCTTCTTATCTCCGGGAACCGTATTTCGACGACCCTCGACGGTCCATTTAAGCCTGTGACCGTCCCTTTCGACCCAAGTTTGCGCGGCCATGCCGTCGATTTGCCAGATTCCGATCCAAGGGTTCAACGCCGAGTTGATGCATTTGAGCCGGAACAGATTTCAGTTTCGCTTTCTTCTAATTATGACTCCGTTTGGATTTCCTGGATTACAGGTATTGCTTGTGTAATGTTCATTTGGATTACCAAGTTGTTATTTCAGATGATGAATGGTTTTATTTAGGAAAATTTATTTTAAGAACTAACTAATTCAAACTATTTAAAGTTAAATAATTTATATAATATTTAGATAATTTTTATATAGATAATATTATTTATACATTATACATTATTAAACGAATATATTAACATTATTATATGTGTGTAATATTTTACACTTAAAACTAAATACTTTACCTCAAAAAGAATTTTCTTTTATTTATTCAGTTTATCTTTTTATTGGAACTTGCAGCAGCAACCAAGTTACGCCAATAATATGCAATTTTGATTTAATTTTGGGTTCAGTTCATATTAGCTGTGAATACTAATGCTGTGACGAAGGAATTATTATTATTATTATTTTCCACTGGAGAGAGAAATTGAGGAATGGAAGAACTGTTTTTTAGTTTGGTTTTATGATATATTATTCTGGTAAAATCACATTTAACATTTAACATAATAATTAGCAGAGCATATATTTGTATTGTTTTAATAAGTTTATACCTTCATACAACATTAATACCACATGTCTATCTCATTAAAATACCGTCGTATCAAATCACTTATTTGTAAAATAAATACTAGAAAAATAAAATGACTCCAAAACATAGAAATGGTCCAATATATTTTACAAGTCTCCAAAAGATTAAAAATAATTCATCTTTTTATACATAACATTTTCAAAATCCGAAAAAATTATGAAATTTTTATTTACAAATGCCGTAAAAAAAGTCTAAAATCACATCCATGTCGTTTCAGGAAAAAAAAACATATTCAATCATTAGAATTATATAATGCTTATAACCAAAAGGCAAAAATATCAGCATCATTGTGTCAAAATTAAAATGAATTAAAAATCTCTTGTTGTGCCTTAAATATTATGCCAAATGTCATAGTAGCTGAATGGATTTTATGTACTTGAATTTGGTTTTTCAATATCCTTAATTATTATTACTGGTCATCTCATATGGCAAGCCCAAGTCATGGGTGATTTTTCATTACCAGTACTACTGTTGGTTTGATACAGTAAGTCATTGGTTGATTTTCGTTACAAAAGTATGCATGTAGGTAATGCCTCATTCTCTATCACTTTTTTCATTGAACATGCATTCAAAAATTAGATGATAGTTTGCTTCTTAACTTTCAGGGGAATATCAAATTGGTTATGATATAAAGCCATTAGATCCTAACAGTGTCAAGAGTGTCGTACATTATGGGACAACAAAATATCAATTGATTCATATGGCTACGGGGTATTCACTCGTTTACAATCAACTTTATCCTTTTGTCGGCCTTCAGAACTACACATCTGGAATAATTCATCACGCCCGTCTTACAGGTATACTAGACTGATCTCATTGTAATTCTCATGTAATACATATGACTTTCTGGTTGCATGTCGTCAACCAAATGTTCTGTTTTGGTAATGGATTGAATTGATTTGTTATTCTTGCTTCTGCAATCCTTAATAAACAAACAATAAACTTGTCAATTCTGCCATGTCCTACACACTTAAAAGATGTGGTGTCTCCTCTTGCTTACCGTTTTGAGTAGCTGTGTGTGCCTGGTTTCTATTGTTGCTTCTTATATTGGTAAAGTGGTGTTGGTGCATATTACTGATTGCGTTTTGGGCATATTACTTTGATGGCAGTTTATATGGATTTTCTAGATATTAGGAAACGTTAGACCTTGTTTCTTTCTCTTTCTATGAGGTGCTATCTAGCTTCAGTTAAAATTTCAATTGGACTGAGTTCCGAGTTTAGGCAATAGCTTGGTCTTATGGCTTGATGATTAAGTTCATATCAAGCTAACAAATGCCTTAGAGATTTAGAATTATATATATTTTGCATAAGCTTATGAAACTTGCGGGTTTGACAATATCAAACAGAAGAGTACAACTTTTGTTTAGAGAATGGCTGGTTCCCACATTGTTTTATCATTTCTGCTCTATGGCACGCAGGGTTAAAACCTAGCACACTGTATTACTACCGGTGTGGAGATCCCTCTATTTCAGCTATGAGCAAAATCTACTCCTTCAAGACAATGCCAGTCTCTGGTCCTGGCGAGTATCCTCAAAGGATAGCAGTTGTTGGAGACTTGGGTCTTACATACAATACAACTGCTACCATTAGCCATGTGATCAGTAATAAACCGGATCTAGTCTTGTTGGTTGGTGATGTGACTTATGCTAACCTCTATCTCACAAATGGAACTGGTTCTGATTGCTACTCCTGCACATTTCCAAACTCTCCCATACATGAAACATATCAACCTCGTTGGGATTACTGGGGAAGGTAAGATTATGGTCTCTGTGTTCTTTTTTATTGAGATTTTGTTGCTTCTCATGTAGGTATAGGTTAATGTTTGCTTAGCTCTCTCTAATGCATTGTCTTTGGTTATTCTTGTACTCATAATATGCTTACTGACAGATATATGCAGAACCTAGTGTCTAAAGTTCCAATAATGGTGGTTGAAGGGAACCATGAAATAGAGCAACAAGCTGAAAATCAAACATTTGTGGCTTACAGTTCTCGGTTTGCATTTCCAGCAGAAGAAAGTCGGTCTTCATCTACGTTCTACTATTCGTTTAATGCTGGAGGAATACATTTTGTTATGCTAGGAGCCTACATTGCTTATGACAAATCAGGTACTTCATAAGCTTCCTCCCCACACTAAACTAATGCATGAGTTATTATTACTATCACATAATAATTACAAATACATGATGTTATCATAAGAATTAGTTGAACAATAGAGTTAGAATATGCTTAAGTTCTGTGGATTGATATCACTTTATTGTTGAAATGAATTTTATAGCCGTCCTACTTGAATAAAAAAAATCGACAATACCTTTGAGATTGGATTATTATTTTGTGCTAAATATCTTCATGGTCGGCTGATCATTGGCTCTCATGAAAGCTGAAGAAGGTGATCCCTGGAAATATCGACCTTTATCCTGTAATTTGATCTGTTTGTTTGAGAGTGATTAGCCAAAGAAGCCTTACTTTGCTGATAGACCAAAATTCCTTTGCATCTTCAACAAAGAGCGAAGAAATTCAGTATGACCAGCCCTAGGGTGTCATTTTTGGTTACTCTGTATCAGAGAGGAATGCAGGTTTTAGTGCAGTTTCCTCTCCGTATTTTATCCTTGCCTCAAAAAGAATAAGATGATGGTTCAATGGTCAAAAATAGGTTCATATACCTTGGGTTTCATATTAGAATCCTTCTTTATTTGGCATGTACATTTTTGCATCTTGTTAGAATAACATTTTACTTATTCCTTCTATAAAGGTGACATTTGCTTGAATGAATAACCTTTTCATTCTCCTTTCAGCTGATCAATACAAGTGGCTGGAGAGAGACTTGGACAATGTTGACAGAGCCGTCACTCCATGGCTAGTAGCTGCTTGGCACCCACCATGGTATAGTACATACCAAGCTCATTACAGAGAGGCAGAGTGCATGAAGGTGGCAATGGAAGAATTGCTTTACTCTTATGGTGTCGACATTGTTTTCAATGGACATGTGAGTACACTATGAAAATGATATTGAAGCTTTTCAAGACCAGCTTATGAGCCAAACTTTAATGGAACTATGATTCATTCTTTCTGATGTCATGGTCGTTGCCATTTAGTACATGAAGTGGAACTTGATTTTCCTGATTAGGAAACACAGGTTCTTAAACTCATATTATTCTCCTCGCACACTGCCCATGCATTCCATCAATGCTTGGTACCTACCTAGAAACTAATGATATGTTAATAAGTTGCAGTTTGTGATATAAGAGTAGATAACTTGCATCTGGCCTCTTTCAGTTCTTCCCTAATGAGCGCTCTTTCTTTTCATGTAACCGCAGGTTCATGCCTATGAGAGATCAAATCGAGTTTATGACTACAACTTGGATGACTGTGGTCCTGTACATATCACTGTAGGAGATGGTGGTAATCGAGAGAAGATGGCCATTCGACATGCTGATGAACAAGGATTCTGTCCAGAACCATCAAGCACTCCGGACAAGCACATGGGTGGGTTTTGTGCGGAAAATTTTACATCTGGTCCTGCAGCAGGCAAGTTCTGCTGGGATCGCCAGCCTGATTATAGTGCCTTCAGAGAGAGTAGCTTTGGCCATGGGATCTTAGAGGTACAATTTCTCTCTTCGCAATTAAATATTAGTAGGCTGACATAGCAGAAGAAGCAGCAGCATCATTCTGGATTATGGTTATAAGTTTTACATATTTTGTCAAGCTGGTGGCTTAATCAGCAGCAGTTTTATACGCCCAAATTCCACGCTGTGTGATTTTGTCGAGGGTTTGCTAACATATGAAGATGTACTTCTTACTACTCTAAGCATATACCTTCAATAGGATTCCTAATGTTAATCGGCGACGTTCAAGATGCATTGTTTTTTTTTTTGGGGGGGGGGGGGCTGGTATTCTCCTCTTTGCTTCTAATTTAAGCCTGACATTTCCTTGGGTGGTTATACACTTACTGCTGTTACAAGTCTAAACAATGACGTTGACTGCAGGTAAAGAACGAGACATGGGCTCTCTGGACTTGGTACCGGAATCAAGATAGTCATAAGGTGGCTGCCGATGAGATCTATATTGTGAGGCAGCCAGATATTTGCCGTATCCGAAGCAAGGCAGATGGAAGGTGGTGGTCTGCTGCCGTGTAACTTCATTATTCTGGGCGGTATATCGTTATTAAATATAAAATGTACAAGCGTGAAGGCAGCCTCTTATTTGACGAGGGCTTTCATTTCTGTAGCATATAGGTATTCGATGATTGTTGTAGAATAGAGATGATAGCGTCAGATCTTGCACTTGTTAGATTACGATCATGTAAAATTAGCACGTCGAAATAAAAGAATGAAAAAGAATAAAATATTGACTCACCCTCCATCTAATATTAGATGATCGTCTTTTGGATATTGATCAACACTCCTGCGAGGCCACTGACTCTCTATAAATTAGGAGAGTTCGGCCAAGCTAAAGATACGTGGAACGGTGGAAGCACATTTGCTGTTATGCTTTGTGCTGCATCGTCAATAGCAACTAGCATTATTTAGTTCAAACAGGTATACTAGATCTATGAATAGTAAGGATGTATGTTATACAATATCTTAAAATATTGATTATCTTTTTTTTTTTGTTGGAGTTGAAAATAATAATAGAGGATGGAAAGTAATAGTTTGAAGTAGAATAAACAATCATGAATTGATAAATTATAAACAAGGATATATTGTTATGGCGTAGTTTTAAAAATCGGATTGATATTATAATTGGTTCACTGGTTTAGTGGTTGGATCAGTGGTATATATTAAGTCAAAATATGTAAATTATATATTAAAAAAAATTAAACTACACATAAATTTGACCGACTTTCAATTGATTTTTTGACTAGTCTACGAGTTTCCACTGGTGCGGCTGGTTTTTACTAGTTCTGAGATCCTTAGAATTGGTATATAAAATGTGGCCAGTGACCTAACCAATTTGTCGATTCACTTGTCGGAACAATCGGTCCGATCCGTTTTTAGTACTATGATTTTGGGTAAGTTGACAGAAAATGAAGTTAAATTTATTGATAAACGTATCATAGCTAATATAAAATTGCGATAGATCATATCGCTTCTTAAAAAATAGTTTGAAGGAAATATAAGTATGATATTGCATATTTTTATTGTTTGACATAAGCTTAGGTCTGAAGGAACAGATGGTTAGACAATGTTACATCATATTATGAGTATGTTGGTTGAAAATGATTATTTTTTATAGTATCGAAGTGAGACATAATTAAATGTAATGAGCAATCATCTATTTCACATTCCATATCTGTTAATATTTTACATATATTTCTTTTTATTTTACAAATGAATTGTACGTATAAGATGAATATATATGGGATATCCTTAATTGAAATTATTGGACTAACACCAACACAATTGAATTTCATCATTGCATGTGCATACATGATATAGGAGCATCTCTTGATAACTCTCAATCTTCTTCTTTTAATGATGGAGATCAAGAGGAATTACGATACATGGAGATAGAACCAATTATGCTTGAAAATTCATATACTTCTAATATTTTGTCATGTTATTCTTCTTATAGGTATTGTGTATGTTTGCAAGAAATTCATGAAGTTTATGATGGTTTAAGATCTTTGAGGTACAAGGTAATGGCAAGGGATTACAAGATTATAAAGTGCAAGGAAGAACAAGGCTGCAAGACTATAAAGTTTTATCACATATGTTTACATCTATGTATATCATTATTAAGTTGTAGAGCTTTGTTATTTTTGTTGTCTACTTTGTAATTCTTGTAAATTTATCATTGTAACTTTATTTGTAAGTCATAGATTGTGCATTAGGAAGGTTAAATCATTAATGAGGCTGCTAATGAGCCTCTTAATGAAAAGACTTACAAGGTTCCATGTCTATAAATACTTGTACTCAAGGGTGTTGACACATTAGAACATTATTTCATGAGATGCAAGTTCATTCGAAACTTGGAGAGAGTTACACTAGAGTGTTCTTCTTCTTCTTCTTCTCTTCTCCTTTCTCAAGTGTGTATTGAGAAGTAGCAAGGGTGATCTATTGAGAAATACAAGGTTCTTATTAGAAGAGTTAGATTTTGGATTAGATTTATTCAAGCTCTTTTAAAATTCAACAACAAATGAAGCATAAATACTTGAAGTAGAGGTTTGGTTTCTATTTTGTATCTTTGTAATCCTTTAAACAAGGTCTTGAAGTGTTGTAGAAGATTTGGAGATAATCTTCCGCATCAAAAGTAGTATCAAAGCCTATTTGAATTCGAAGTTACAAGATGTGCAAAAATGCAACCAAGGATTGACCCTCTTCATCACCATGCTTGGAGTTCAAGTAAGTTTCTTGAATAATGTTGGTAGAGTCTTGTGAATATTGATGAGTTCTTATTGTTTCTTGTAAAAACTTAGAGGTTACATGTTATCCTTGAAGAATCTTGCATGGTTCTTGCATGAATCATGGATGTTATTGCATGTTAGAATTGACATTAGGTAGTAATCTTTGTTTGAATTTATGTGCAATATTAATTCCAATGTATAACGTGTTTGATTTGAATGTGTGTTTTTTTTTTGGTTTAGAATCGTGCATGTTTAGGTGATGTTTGCTACCGATAGGACACGATTGGTGAGCATGAGGTGATATTATCATGTGGTATTAGTTCATTAAATCATTGTTTGTTTCTGCATGAAATGTATTTAAATACACATGATGATGTATTGAACGAATGAGTAGGATGTCAAACAAATTTGCATGGTTTAGTGACAAGATTTTTGCAAGTTTGATTTCATGTGTGTATTCTTTTTGTGTGTAGTGATTTTTAGTTTGGTTGATGATTGTGTTTTGTAATATATTTAACTCTAAATTGTTGCACAAGAATCGACTAAGAAAACCTAAAGTGAAGGTGAGGGAATTTAGTTTTAAACCATTAAAAGCAAGTGGAACTTGAGTGATTGTGATAGAAATAATCAATCATGGAGGGGGGGGGGGGGGAATTTTCAAGCCATGTTTGAATCCATTTAAAAACTTTATAATAACATAGATCCCAATAATGCACAACTTAGACAATTACTAGCTATGCAAATGCAACTCCAAAGGCTAGAGTCTAGGTTGGCCGAACAAGATTTGGTCCAAAATATCCTAGAACATAGAGAATTCTATGGGTATTAGGTTTAGAAGTGCTATTAGGTCAAATAATCCAATTAAAGGGAAGAGTTTGAATTTAAGAATAGATTGTGAAGAAGAGTCTATAGGGAGTGGAAGTAATAGGAAGTTACATGACCATCAACCTAAGTATCATGAAAAGGAGGATAAGGGTATTAAGCTTGATCTCCCCTCCTTTGATGGTAAGCTTGATGTAGATTCAATTCTTGAATGGTTACATGATGTGGAATCTATATTTGAATTTAAAGATTATCAAGACGAATAAATGTGTAAACTAGTAACTCTTAAATTTAAGAAGTTTGTTAGAATTTAGTACGAAAATCTAAAGAGGACTAGGGAACAAGAAAGAAAACCTAAAATTAAATCTTAGGAAAAACTTAAGAAACATCTAAGAAGAAAATTCATTCCAAAATATTATGAATAAGATAATAACATCAAATTAACTACTCTTAGATAAGGACTACTAAGTGTCGAGGGGTATGTTGTGGAATTCAAGAGGTTGACACTAGTATGTGATATCTATGAAAGGAAGGAACACACTTGTGCTAGAGTCTTGGGAGGACTTAATATGATGATTCAAGACAATATGGAAAATTGTCTTTATGATTTCCTAGATGATATGATTAAACTTTCCCTAAGGTTTGAAAAGCAAATTAAGTCCACTAAACCTCATACGAAACAAAATAATCTGTCCACTAAGTATTACTTAAGTAACTAAACAACAAACTTTGGAGTGAGTACTTCAACTTCTACTAATCTTGAAAAGAAAATAAGAATTACTAGAGAGGAGAAATGCAAAAATAAAGTTAATGGAGTATCTATTAGGTAATGTTTCAAATGCCAAGGGTTTAAACATTTCGCTCACGAATGTCCTAATCAAAGGATATTATCAATCCAAGAGATTGAAGCCATGGAGAAATGCAAGGAAAATTATGAAATTGAGTTTTTTAATGAATCTTCTAGTGAATTCGAGGAAGAAGAAAGTGCTTGTTATGTCTTGGAGAAAATAATTCAAGCACAAGTTGATGAACAACCTACTTAGAGGGAGAAGATATTTAAAACAAAAGGGAGAGGAGGAGATATAGTTTGTAATATTATCATTGATAGTGGATCTTGTACAAATGTAGCTAATGAAAGGATGGTTAAGGATTTGGGATTAAAAACTACACCACATCCAAAACCGTATTATCTTCAATGGTTGAATAAGGATAAGGGAGTCAAGGTGATAAAACACACCTTATTATCATTCAAAATTGGTAACTACCATGATGAGGTGCTATAATATATTTTATCTATAGATGCTTGTGGAATCTTATTAGGTAGACCATGGCAGTATGACAGAAATGCTATTCATAATGGTATTACTAATGAGTATCTAGTTGAGAAGGATAAAAAAAAAGCATAATCTTGAACCTTCTAAGAATGATAAGGAGAGCATAGTTGAGAATAACAAGAGTTTGTTCTTACATGAAAAGGCTATGGTCAAATGCATTATGGAAGAAGGGAGTTGTTATGCTATAGTCATGAAAAAATCCCTACAAGAGGAGAGAGATAATGACAATCCTTAATTAGATAAACTCCTTTAAGAGTACCACAATGTTTTTCCTAACAAATTGCCACCTAAGAGAGAGATAGAACATACCATAGATTTACTTCATGGTGTGTTCTTACCTAATAGGCATGCGTATAGATGTAATCTAAAGGAGGCTAAGGAGTTCAAAAAACAAATCTAAGAGCTTGTAAAGAAAGGCTATATAAGGAAAAGCATGAGTCTCTATTATGTACCTGCATTATTAGTACCTAAAAAGGATAGTACATGACACATGTGCATCGTCTTAAGAGTTATTAACAATATCACTATTAAATATCAATTTTCGATTCCAAGGATAGATGATATTTTGGATGAGTTATGTAGGGCACGGGTATTGTCTAAGATTGATATGAGAAGCAGATAACATTAGATGAGGATTAAGAAAGCGAATGAGTGGAAAAATGTATTCAAGACTAAGTATGGTCTTTATGAGTGGTTGGTGATGCCTTTTGGCTTATGTGATGCACCAAGATCATTCATGAAACTAATAAATAAAATGCTTAGACTTTTTATCGGAGTTTTCATCATAGTTTACTTAGATGATATGCTCATGTAAAGTCAAAACAAACACGACCATCTAATTCATCTTAGGAAATTGTTTGAAAAACTTAGGATAACTAAACTATATGGAAAAAATGGAAAAGTGTGACTTTATGCTTTTAAGTATAGTTTTCCATAGATATATAATGAGTAGAGAAGGTATTAAAGTAGATCCCACCAAAATTGAGGCTATTAAGAATTGGCTAAGACCTAAGGATATTCATGAGGTGAGGCGTTTTCATGGTTTGACAAGATTCTATTGGAGATTCATTAAGGATTTTTCTACGACTACCGCACCGATAACTCAACTCATGAAAAAAAGTGAGTTTAATTGGAGTGAGGATGCAACTAAGGCTTTTAAAAATTTGAAGAATAGGTTATGAAACGCACCAACACTAGCTTTACAAAGTTTGAGAAATTATTTGAAGTTACGTTTGATGTAAATGGGGTAGGGATAGGAGTTTTACTCTTATAAGAGAAATGAGCTATCACATTTTTTAGCAAGAAATTGAATGGAGCGAGGCTGAATTATTCCATTTATGAAAAAGAGTTCTATGCTATCATACGAATTCTAGAAACATAGTGTCATTACCTAAAGCCTAAACCATTTGTTTTTCATTTAGACCATGAGAGTTTGAAGTATTTGTATGGGCAAAAGAAAATTAGTCCGAGGCATGAAAAATGGGTTAGTTTCTTGTAATCCTTCGTTTTTTTCTATCAAGCATTTTGATGGTAAAGAAAATATTATGGTAAATGCTTTGTCTCATAGATCCATGATATCGGTAATGTTGGATGTTAAGTTATTGGAATTTAAGATGTTGATGTATGACAAGGATGAAGATTTTGTTGACATATATAATATGTGCAAAAAGAGTGGTACTTTTTATAATTATTTACTACAAGATGACTATCTCTTTAAACTTAATAAGTTGTGTATACCTCATTCAAGTGTATATGAATTACTTGTTAAAGAAGTACAAGAGGGAGGTATCACTAGTCATTTTGGAGTTCATAAGATGATAAAAATACTACAAGAAAACTTCTATTGGCCACGGATGATAAAATTAGTACAAACAATTATAGGAAGATGTGTAACTTGTTAGAAAATTAAAATTTTCTTCCATAAGAGTTTGTATACTCCTTTACCATTACTTGATCAACCTTAGGAGAGTGTTAGCATGGATTTCATATTAGGATTACCAAGGATGCAAAGAGGTAAATATTCTATTCTTATGATAGTAGATAGATATTCAAAATTAGCACATTTTATACCTTGTAACAAAACTGGTAATGCAACACATATAGTAGACTTATATTTCCAAGAAATATTGAGGTTACATGAGGTTCCCAAAATTATAATGTCAGATAGGGATGTAAAATTCTTAAGCTACATTTGGAAGACACTTTGACACATGTAAGTACTAAGTTACCGTTTACTACTTCTCATCATCTACAAAGAGATGGTCAAACCGAAGTGACTATTAGAACTCTAGGTAATTTGCTATGAGGGTTGGTAAATAAGAGTACTAAGGATTGGGATATAAAGCTTATGTATGTCGAGTTTTCATACAATAGAATTCCTTCCAATACAACCAAAACAAGTCCTTTTGGGATTGTATACGGGGTTAATCTATATCTACCTATTGATATGTTGTTATTTAAGAGAGGGGATATAAAGAATTATGATGTTAGGGAAAGAATTAAATTCTTTAGAAAACTTCATCGACAAATTAAAGAAAAAATTGAAAAATTGAATGCTAAATACCAATCTCAAGAGAACAAAAATAGAATTCAACAAGTGTTTAAATAGGGAGATTTGGTATGGCTTTATTTGAGAAAAGAGATAGTTCCAAACTTAAGAAAGAATAAAATAGTGACAAGTGTTGATGGTTCATTCAAAATCTTAAAAAAATATAGAAATAACGCTTATGAACTTGAATTGCCTAAGCATTATAAAGGAGTCTCAAGGACTTTCAATATTTGTGACTTATCTCTATACTATAGTGATGCTAATTTGAGGGAAAATTCTTCTCTACTATGGGAGAATGATGTAGGAGCATCTCTTGAAAACTCTCAATCTTCTTCTTCTAGTGATGGAGATCAAGAGGAATTAGCATACATGGAGAAAGTACCAATTATGCCTGAAAATTCATTTACTTCTAATATTTTGTCAAGTCATTCTTCTTGAGGTATTGTGTGTGTTTGCAAGAAATTCATGAAGTTTATGATGGTTGAAGATCTTTTACATATAAGGCAATGGAAAGGGATTGCGAGATTATAAAGTGTAAGGAAGAACAAGGCTACATGACTATAAAGTTTTATCACATACAATTATATCTATGTATAACATTATTAAGTTGTGTAGCTTTGTTATTTTTTGTTGTCTACTTTGTAATTTTTGTAAATTTGTCATTGTAACTTCATTTTTAAGCCATAGACCATGCATTAGGAAGTTTAAATCATTAATGAGACTGCTAATGGGTTTATTAATGAAAAGGCTTGCAAAGTTCCATGCTTATGAATACTTGTAATCAGGGGTATCGATACATTAGAACATTATATCATGAGATGCAAGTTCATTTGAAACTTGGAGAGAGTCACATGGCAGTGTTCTTCTTCTTCTCTTCTCCTTTATAAAGTGTGTATTGAGAAGTAGCAAGGGTGATCTAGTGAGAAATAAAAGGTTCTCACTAGAAGAGTTAGATCTTGTATTAGCTAGATTCACTCAAGTTCTATTAAAATTTAACAACAAACGAATCATAAACACTTGAAGTTAAGGGTTTGGTTTATATTTTGCATCTTTGCAATCCTTCAAACAAGTTCTTGAATTATTGTAGAAGATTTGGAGATAATCTTCCATATCAATATATGTCATATGAAAGTAAAGAAAATTATTTTTGGGTACTCGAGAGGTTGAAGACCTTAATGGATCTATCTATACTTCCAACTATCATTATTATCGACTAGGAAATTGATCTCATTTCAACTATGGAATGTATTTTTCTCACTTCAAAACATTTATTATGTAGGTTTCATGTTAATAAGAATGTAGAGGAAAGGTGCAAAGAAGTTTTTGGCCATTTATCATTTGCACGTGGCTTTATGTAACAATGAAAAATTGTGATAGATGTTATGAATGAGTAAACATACGAGGAATGAATCATGTCATTAGGGGAATATTATATAAGCAAGCTTAGCCTAATTTCATATCTAAAGATGAATTGGCTACAACCTTTGAAACATAAAATCATTTCTTCTTTCTTTTGTGATATTTTTCATATCTATAAGATTATAACGAATAGGTATGATTTGTAGCTTGTCTCCTAGTATATTTTGATTTACTGCTTTCTACTAATAAAGTAATATACTAATATTTGCCAATAGGTTTGAATTTGCTCATGGATCTTTGAAGAGGTTTTTAGAGACATCACGTGGCAGCTTCAACATAGTATTAAAATAAATGCACTCATTCCTAGAATTGTAACATGACAATATCAAAGCATCGCTAGAGAAATCATAATTCAATATTCTTTATTTTTCTAAAAGTTCTCTTTATCTCAATTTGAGAGGCCATGCCACTTTATATGTAATAGAGTTGGTTAATAAAGAGTGTTATAGAAGTAATAGTGTAGGTACTGATGATGATTTATGCCGATGTTATAAGCAGTGTATGCACAGAATACCATGTGTGCATGAGATTAATACCTATATTTATAACTGCACATTAATCCCCCTAATCAACTATTCAGCTACTTTGGAATAAAATAGGCATAGATGGGCCCATTAATCTATCATTACCACAAGAACCAACAGAAATTGCACCTTATTTACTCCATATTTCCATGGTTGCTATTATGAGATAACCACCATCGATGCAAAATAAGTTGGTGAGAGAGGTATCTAATATTGTAATTCCCTAGGTAGAACCTCTCTAGAAGCCACTAGTACATCATCATAGGGTTCACATAATGAACTCCACTAAAAGGGAATCATATATTTGGGAGTACACGGGAAAAAAAATCTTCACATCAATAGGGATCAACACAAGCTCAAAGGTAGGTCATCACTTGGTTAAGGTTAGGGCTGAGGTTGAGCTTAAGGACGATAATCACAATTTATACCATCAGACCAATTATAATTACCATATGTTTGTTAAATGAATCAATATATAGTTCCATATATTAATACCTGATATAATGTGACAAGAGATGGGACCGTGGTTTTAGAGTATTGGCTTATATTATACAAGAAGATGAGGATTGGTGAGTTTAGATCCTTACGAACATATTATGAGATACTGGCTAGATGATAATTGTATGAGAATGTGTTTGTATATGACACCATCAATCAACTTCTCAATACTATTTCTTACTGGGAACAACTAGCTCCAATGGAACACTAGATGGAAATGCCAAATATTGGTCATGTTATTGTAACTTTTGTACTGTGTGTTATTTACACATTACTTATTGAATGAGTATAGTTTATTTCTACATTTAGTGGCATATCATGGAATTTAAGGTTCTAAGAATAAAGTGACTATATTGTATTCGAAAAACATAAGTCCTTATGTATCAATATGTGGATTATTGTATGTCTTATTTTTCATACTAATATTATATCAATGTTGGTTCTTATAATATTTTTTTGACAGGCATACCTCTTAGATAATTATCCACTCCCACCGCTGCATACAAATTTGAACATATATTGTGATAGTAGTGTTTCAACATGGAATACACTACATTCTTCAAGATTCTAACAATGGTGCTCTTTAGTACATGATGGCATGGAAGAACCACATCATCTATCTTTAGACTCAATTTTTATCTAGAATTATTATAAATTTTCTTATTTTGTTTGTATCTGATGATTGAAACATGTACATGATGAATTTTTGTTGATTATATGATTTTTACAAGATATGAGTCACTATATATCGATATGTGGATTTTTATGTCTTTTTTTTCCTATCAATATTATATCAATGCTAATTCTTATAATAATTTTTTTGATAGGAATATCTCTTGGAAAATTTTCTATTCCCAACACTGCATACAAATTGGAATAGGTATTGTGATAGTGGCATTTCAATATGAAATCCAATATATTCATTAAGATTCCAACAATGACACTCTTTAGTACATAATGGCATGGAAGAACCACATCATATATCTTTAGACTCTAATTTATCTAGAATTATTGTAATTGTTTCTTAATTTATTTATATCTTACGTTTGAATCATATACATGATGAATTATTATTATTATTATATGGTTTTTGTAAGACATGAGTCACCACACATCAGTATGTGGATTTTTTCATGTCTTCTTCTATATCAATATTATATCCATGTCAGTTCTTATAATAGTTTTTTTGAAAGGCATATCTCTTGGATAATTTTCCAATCCCACTATTACATACAAAGCTAAATAGACATCATCATAGTAGCATTTCAACATGGAATCTAATATATTCTTATTACAATGATGGATCATGTACTTTTTTTTCTTAGTTTATTTGTATCTGACACTTAAAATATGTACATAGTTAATTTTTGTTGATTATATGGTTATTTTCCTATTATTATACCACAATAAATTACTTATCTATGGTAGTTAGATTCATTTGTATGTTGTTGAGCTTAAGTATCTCAGTGTTCAATGTGGTTTGTAACATATTTTATTAATTATGATATAAAATAAAAACTACATTATATAATTATAACATACATATTTTAATTAAATTACACAACCATACAATAATACATCAATCTCCATACAAAATCCTAAATCATTCACAAGTTTTTCAATACATATGATTAGCTACTCATAATTTAGAACTACATCAGCCTTTTAATAGAAACGCTGAAGAGTTTTATGTGCTATGTTAAGGCGTCTTTCAACTAGAATTTCATGCTCATCATTTAGATTTTCAACCAAATATTTCTTCTATCATTGTCAACACATACTTATGAGTTTTAGGAACATACCAATCCATATAGTCATGAGCCACATCCTATGGGTGTTAAGCAGTTGATGTTAAAACTATATTTTTGTATGGTGAACTTGAGGAGGAGATTTACATGCGGAAACCCAATGGGTTTGTTGTTGAGGGGATGTGTGATCATGTGTGCCTATTGAAGAGGTCACTATATGGTGTGAATTAGTCTCCTAGAAAGTGGTATAAATGATTTGATCATTTTATGCTTGTGATAGTTTGTCCATGAGTGAGTATGATGGATGTGTGTACTTAAAGAAGGTGGAGACAGGCTCTTTTGTGTATCTTCTACTATATATTAACGATATGATAGTTGTAATAAAAGATATATCTAATGTTGATAAGGTGAAGGAAATGCTGGTTATGTATGTTTATGTAATGAACTTTATGCTTCTTGAGGGAAGGATCTCTATATGTATTCCTAGTTGGCTTGATAGGATCCTTAGGGATCCTTTGCAGTAACACCCCAAATTTTACTGCTGAAATTTTTTAATTTATAGTAGAAGCATATAATCAAAATATTAGGTGTTACCGCCATAATTGACGTATGTTTAATTTACCATACCATCCTTACATCAATCATAAGGGTAAAATAATTCATAGTAAAATAAAGTAATTAGAAATGATAGAATCTTTATAATTATATATATTAGTTTGAAGGCTAACTTCATAATATAGTAACAAAATACAACAAAAGGGATACCATGGATTAAGATTCCAAAAGGTATCCAGGTAAAATATCATCTGGATAACATAACTCTTTTCTCAAACACCCAATACATATAAAATTCACTCCTCCCCACACAATACATGAAAAGTAGTAAAATCATCTAGGTGGTCCTCAAAGACCTACACAAAAGCATTAGGGTCCTCTACTCATGGGAATGAGCAACACCTATAAAAAGGGTGTTCAATATGTTACATACTGAGTATGGTAACCATACTATTGAGTCAGGAATATAGTTAAATATACACATGCATAGTAGAGAATAAGTATACATGCGATACACAAAAGGCATCACCTGGTAAGGAATGATACATGCCTTTTTTTATTAGATATAACAAATTTTCATTATTTTATTTACGTTGAGTTTAGGGGCTCTACTATTATTAAACTAATGAGATAGTCTGTAGCACCTCTTAGGGACAACACAGTTGAGCCATTATTGCCATCCAGTGGAATGGATCTAATACCTCATTCCTAACTCACGTACTATTTCACTTTGAGTTATTGGTATCTTATCCATTTGGGTTACTTATCTCAAATCATATTCTTATTCACGATGAGAATGGGACCCCACTATTCTTAATCCAATGAAATGGAATAAAGTATCTCTAAAAGATAACATACCTAAACCAATATTATCATTTGGTGGAACAGATCTAATACCTCTCGGGGCAACATACTCTTGAGCCATTATTATCATCTGGTGGAACAAACTGATAAAACACCTTTGCCTGACTCATGTGATCTTTCACTTTAAATCATTAATTTCTTCTTCATGATTGATTTGATAAAAATGCATAACATTTTTAGAGCATGTAAGGCACATCACAGGATCATAAGGCCATTTTCTAGGGTTAAGACCTTTATATTTTTCTAAAACCCTAATTTCACACTTTTATTATAACTTTTCTCCCGCTACTCTTGTAACCACCAAAATTAGTACTTGTTCCTCACATATTATCATTATCAACATACTAGAATTGTAAGGTCTAACTCTGAGGTCTTGTATATGTGATAATAACAATATCTTAAAAGTTACTATTTCCAGACTTATCAACCCTAATTTCACAAATCCATCATAACTTTTTCCTGTAGGGCTTAAAAAATTACTTGATTTAATATACATTTCAAAAATACTAATCTTAGAATCAGATTTTATGGTCTAAATCTACCATTTCACACAGTGATAATAGCCTTCTTGTATTAGGATTACTATTCCCAAAATCAACCATTTTCATACTTTATTAAACTTAGGTCATTCACATTTACTCTAATCACTTCATATAAATTCCTTAGCATATTTTGGAGGATATAACACCTTAACATACCATGATTCTTATTTTTAACCCACATTGACCAAAATATTCTTATCAGTAATAAAACCCTTATTTTATGTAAATCTTATATGTTTGGTAAAATTATCCTCTAATCCCCATTTTTCTCCATAGGCTTATCATACTCATTTCATATCCATCATATCACTAATAAAAACATAATACCACCATATTTTACACCAAGATTTTTTTCCACATAAAATAACAATACCACATAGTCTTCGTTTTCTATCATATAATATCAACCGCATGTTATAGCATTAACAACATATATTAATTCACATAATAACAGTAACATGGTATGATTCAAAACATGCATAATACTTAGCAATCACAACCCTAGAATATTACAAGTATCCTTACAAAAACGACTCCAGACTCTAAGCATGTAACTCCTAATCCACCTCCTCCTAAATTTCAGGAAAATCACCTAAGAAATCAAATAAGAAAACACTAGGATTAAACCATATAGCTAAGGAATGTTAAGGAAAAATAAAGGGTCAAATAAGGGAGAATGAAACCAAAACAAACCAAAAACTTATGTAACCAAAGATAGGAGGGACGATGAGTTGTGCTGAGTGAAGGGTGATAGCAACGACACACGGTGTCATTGCTATGTGGTGATCAATAGCCAAAGGAGATAAAGATGGAGGGGGAGGTAATGGTGCGCTAGGCTAAAGGAGGGAGGCTTACTTCGGTGGAAATGGCCGAAGGTGGTGATGATGATCTTGGTGCAGTTGATCAAAGAATGGAGGGGGAAGGCAATGGTTGTGGCTTTTGAAAGGGTGTTTCTAGCTTTATTTGAAGTTGATGCAGAAAGAAGAAGGGAAATGAGAAGATGGATGTGGTGGAAATGGTCAAAGGTGGGGGTGTGGGTTGTGGTTGAAGTTTCCGAAGGTGAGGGGAAAGCATCGATGATTTTGGCTATAGCTAAGGAAGAAAAACAAAAATGGGGGTTATGATGTGGGATAACGAAGGGGAGGGGGGAGCACTAGTGGTTTTGGCTAGTGGCAAAGGGCTAACCTCAGAAAGGGTGAATGAAGCGGAGTGGGGTGATTCTGTTGGGATTGTGAGAGGTGGATTTTGTGGTGGCAAGGAGGAGATGAAGGAGTAAGAAGATGGTGGTTTGGTTTTACAGAATCAAAAAGGAGAGTAGAGTGGCGGTAGGAGTATTAAATGCATAGTTTATATATACACACACATGCACAGGGATGGGGGTTATCTACCAAATTTTTTAATACGGACCCTTAAGCTGAGGAGGGGGAGTTGATGGGTAGAGGGCAGGCTTGACAGGGGGAAGTCATGCATGTAAGGGGAAGAGAAGAGAATGGGGAAACTAAGTACAAGGGAAAAGGAGAAGAGTGAAGTGGTGTTGTGGGTTTATATTAAAAATAATTTTGGTTTGGGTATTTGGATAATTAAATTAAGTGATCATTAGATTTTTGCGTAATTCTCTAAGATTTTTCATCCATTGATTAATTTGGTGAAGAAGGATAAACATTTTTAGTGAGATGAGAAATGTAGCAAAGCTTTTGAGGAATTAAAGATGTGTTTGACTTCAACTCCAATGCTCACATTATCTAGTGGATCAGAAGGGTTTAAGGTGTGTAGCAACACTTCTAAACATGGAATGGGTTGCATGTTAATGCAACATGGGAGATTAATGGCCTATGCCTCTCAAAAATTGAAGATGCATGAATATAACTATCTAATTCATGATTTAGTGCTGACCACAATGGTGTTTTCTTTGAAGACATAGAGACATTATCTTTATGGTGTTCAGTGCATGTTCTACACTGATCACAAGAGCCTCAAGTACATTTGCACAAAATGAGAGTTGAGTTAGAGATAGCATCGATGGTTGGAGTTGTCAAGGATTATAACTTGGAATTGATCAACCATGAGGCTAAGGCTAATACAGTGGCATATTCTCTTTTCTAGAAGAGATCACATTCTTTAAGCATGATTGTGTTATTAGATCAACTATGTAAAGAACTCAAAGAGATAGAGATAGAGTTGATAGCCACTGTAGTTTGGAATTAAGGATGAGTGCACTCACCATCACACCTTCGATTTTTTAAGAGATTTGAGCTAACCAAACTAATGATGTCAAGCTCAAAAAGATTAAGCATGGAAATTTAGAAGGCATAGTTAAGGGATTCTAGATCATTGAAGAAGGAAGTCTTAGATACTGGGATAGTGTTGTGTACCACAAGTATGTGTTGAGCTCAAGAGAAAAATCTTAAGAGAAAGTTATTATACTTCCTATTTTGTCCATCCAGGAGGGGACAAGTAGTGTAAGGATTTGAAGAAGGTATATTAGTGGCCCCATATGAAGTGAGAAGTTGCATAATTTTTAATTTGATTTTTGAAATGTTAGAAGGTCAAAATCGAGTATAAGAGACCCCTAGGATTAGTATGACCACTATAATTCCCACAAGGGAAGAGATATAATATATTTATAGATTTTGTTGTTGGTCTTCTGAAGACTTATAATGGTTTTGATTCCATATGGATTGTTTGACTAAGTTAGTAGTGTTCATACCAATGAAGATGACATAGACTGTGGAGTAGTTAGCTAATACTTACATAAAGCACATTGTGAGACTACATGGGGTCCCTAGAGATAACATGTCAAATTGAGACTCTAGATTCTTATCACACTTTTGGAAAAAGTTATAGGTCTCTTTTAGGACTCAACTAAAGGTGAGTAGTTATTTTCACCCAGCTACAATTTAGATACAAAATACCATTTAAACGTAAAAGGGCATGCTTTGGGCATGTGTGTTAGACTTTAGAGGAAATTGAGATGATTTTGTAGACTTGATTGAGTTCTCCTACAATAAGAGTTACGATGCAAGTGTCGAAATGGAACCTTTCGAGGCCTTATACAAGGAAGTGTTGTAGTCCCTTTTGCCGGAGTGACATTAGTGAGATAATTATTTTGGGATTGAAGATGATATATTTGATGATAAGATAGATCAAATTGATTTAGGTCTATATGAGAGAAGCCTAAGACCAGTATAAGGGTTACATAGATTTGAAAATAATAACTGATGGTTAGTACAATTTGAGAACACAATCTCTTTTAAAGGGGTAGTACTATAATACCCCTTAAGTGTAAGATTTATAAAATGAGAAATTTTTATGCTTAGTGAAATGTAGAAGATGTTTTATATTGATTTGGAACTATAGTTTGGGTTTGATTTAGTAAGAAATTGGAAAAGTATGGAAAATTTGAGTAAAATGAGTTTTCTTATCATACTAGTTGACTAGTTGTATGAAAAAATCTACTTTTTTTTTTCATTTTTAGATTAACTTTGGTTTAACATAACTGATCAACTAGTGTGGGAGAACAAATCAACTAATCTGTAGAAGAATCAACTGGTCTAACTATATTAAAAGACTACTAGGTTGACCTGAGTGATTTTTGAAGCTTGTTTTTCTAGAAATTTTCTTTCATAAAAATGGAATCTTGTTAATCCAAATCTAAGTTATTTCTAAGTAGCCTTTAACCCTTTTGATCATTTATGTAGCTTTAATTATGCCTTGAGAGAATTCAAAGGCATGATTTTGATAGAAAAGTGGGATGATGATATCACCCTTTGTCTTCTTTTTCCTCTCTCCTTTCTATGACTCTAGAACATATGATTTGTTCCATGCTATGACTACATGGTTGGGAGATTTCCTTTCCACACCGATCTTTCATTTTCTTTCTTGGGTTCAATAGCTTTCTAGACGAACTAAACCTACCTTCTTTAAGCTCTGGAATCTCCATTCAGCCTCTTTTTGATAAATCAACCTGTTAATCCCAAACTTAAATCCTAAAATTAGGATTTTTGATCATTTACACCCCCTCCATCATTCCTTAACTAACTCACTAGTTATTAATAACCCCAATAATCTCTTTTCTTTACTTTTTTCTAGCCATATAAATATCTTGAGTTTCTCAACACCTATGCTCACTCTTCTCAACTTTAAGCTTTCACTCTAACTCAATTAACTCTTTTTATCCTTTCTCTATCTTAATTATTTTATTCTTAAGCAAGAAAGAGTTATATTTGAGAAAAAGTTGAGTATTTCTTTAAGATAATTCTTCCTCTTATTTCTCTTAGAGGTGGTAATTTAATTTTCCTTCCTTATTCAACTTTCTTGATTTATATGAACTATTTAAAGGTTTTTGAGCTTTTTGACCTCTTATTTTTTAAGATTTTGAAAGTTAAAATCTTTAAACTAAAAGTTTCGCGTTCTTGGTGGAAAATTTTGCTAAGCTTCAGGTAAGTTATTATTGCATTTGAAATGTGGCATGATTAAGAATCTGAGTTAGTGTACTCTATAAATTTGTGATCTTTATATGCATGTATGAGACTATTATTTTAGTGATGCATGTTGGAGTGTTTGTAAATTTTATAAAAAAAAAGGGTATGAATCATGAGAAATAAGATTTATTTCTTGTAAATGAAGTATGATCAAGTATATAGACATGTTAACTATTAGTCTTATGCAATGATAATGTTATGGTTTAGATGTAGTAGGACTTTAGACCTATAATAGTACTTAAAATGTACATTATTCGTTGTTTTAGAGTAAACCTATAACTGATTAAGACAAACTGATTGATTGGTCCATAGAATAGTTAACTAGTTTGCCTAAATCGATTGATTAGGTTGTATGGGGATGAATTTAGTTACTCTCCATTTAAACTTATCAACTGGCTTGTCAGAACTGATCAACCGCTCTTAGAATAGTGGATTAGTCTAACCATTTCAATCGACTTGTTCAAGGGAACTCTTCAATTTGGTTGAGACAAACCGATCGATTGATTAGCCCAAACCAATCAAAATGTTCAGCCAAAGAGTGTTGTTTATTTCTTTTTAACTCAATATGATTTCAAACTTTATATGAATCTATAATAAAATTCTTCAACAATGAGAATGCACATCTTGAAATGAATTAACTAACCTATTAGATGGATTAAATGGTTTATAGTTCATGGTATTCTCAAGAAAAATCAAAAAGTGTACTCTATAATGCTACAAATGGATGATGTAATTTGGATTATTGGGTTAAATGGATTATCTTCATGGATTTATTTAAACTTGGATATGAACTAATAAAAAATACACCACATGTTTAACCTAGAATGATCAGGTGAATGTGTTTCTTGGTTGTTATATGGACCTTATGTGATAATATAACCTTCGAGAATAACACACTAATCATTTAAAGTGAAAGATGATCAAGATATGCATAGGTTTAGATTACCCTGTCCTAAATTAGCTACCAAAGGTTAGTATACGTTTGAATGCTTATTGGTGCCTTTAGGATTTACCTTTAGATAGAATTCTAATAGATCCCGATGTCTTGCCTACTCTAAACACTAATGATGTACTATAAGATATCGATACTAAAGGGTCTGGTCACCTTGGTGGTTTTTTGGCTTTGGTAAGATTTTATGCCCTTTGGTTGTTACCTGTCTTTTGTCAACTATTATGTCTATTGGTGGTTGCTTTACTTCTATAGGGATTTATGTTCACTAGTGGTTACTTGGCTTCACCAGGACTTTATGTCCATTGGTGGTTACTTGGCTTTGGCTGGACTTTATGTCCTTTGGTTTGTTTAGGATTTCATGGTATATGATACTATGGGATGGTAATCAATCCATCGCTCAGAAGAAAAAAAATGAATAAGGAATAAAGGCTGGTGAATAACTTATTGAATGGATTGTGCGAACCTGGAAAATCAACCTAATGGAATACTTTTGTAATTGGATGGTAGAAGAGTCTACCTAGATTTGGAATAACTTATTATTAATTATATGTGTTATCCTTGATATTTATGTTATACTGATAAGCATGATGAGATATGAATTGTCTAAGTCTTTACATGGCATAAAATCCCGATGCATCACATGATCATGATAACCCATGTATAGCTAAGTGTATTGTGTAAGTGTGATATCATGTTTTAGTATGATCTAATTTTTTTCATGGCATAATATACCTTGCATGCTTGTGACTCCTATTGAGGAGGAAATTTGTCTTAGTCAGTATGTAGTGTACTAATGTGTCCATTTGTTTGTGTACCTACTCAAACCCAAAAGTAGAAAAACATGTGAAGGTTTTTTAGGATGGACGATAATGGGCCTTCCTTGTATTAGGCTTGAGAGCTTGGACACAAGGAAATCTTATGTAGGCCCTTAATGGACTAGGTTTTTGAGGCTTTGCCCTATTATCATTTTATCTTTAATATATTTTTATATTTTTCAGTATACTCTATCCTATGTATTTGAATATTTTAGGGACCCATAGAGGTCTTGTTTTGTATATATTTTTCTCATAGTATCTACATATCATATATATTATGCACTATATTATTGTATTTGTATTTATTAGTTTTTTTAGCATTGTATCTAACATGTGATTGGTGGAAAATGTCTATTCTATATTAGGTGTAGTGGTAACATCCCATTTTTCTTGGTTTGTTTTGTATTTTTCCTCTTCTGTAATGTTTAAAAAAAATTGGTAGTGAAAAATAGGGATGCTATAGTAAAGTATATGTATTATCTGTCTTCTAGCAAAGGCACAAATTATAGGCAACCTAAAAATTATTAAATTCCACAAAGCAACCTCTTATATCTAAAATAATACTACATTAACCATATTAATATCTAGCCTATAAAATAACAACTTAACTAAAATATTTATCAAGGTAGCATTTACTAGAATACCCTTAAGTTAAAAAATGGCCAAAAAGCAAAACTCATAATGCATGGGGTTGGTAGTGTGAGTCATGCATGTGGTGGGTGCTGGTGGAGGAGAGACTTTGATGATGAATGTTGGCCTAACTGAGGGAGGTGAACACCATATAGGAAAGAAAAGGGAAAATGGTTATGGTGGTTGGTAGGGAACTATAGGGATTCAACAAGGAAAGAGGAAAGGTGGCAAGAATGGTGGAGGTTATTGGTGCTACTTTTGATGGGTGGAGGAGGATATTTCACATGATGGGTAACACTGCTTGGGTCTTTCAATGTGAGGTGGCAATGTTGGGAGAGGATGATGGCAGTCATTGAATGATGTTATAAGGATGGAGTAGCATGAGGAGGGTGGAGAAGGTTAAGATGAAGGCATGGTTGTTCAAAGGAGAGACACATGGGTTACTGCAATATTAGGAGGAGAGGGTGCATGTCTTGGAAGGAGGGGTGTGTGAGGAAGGTACAAGTTGTATGAGGCTCACCTAGTTATATGTATGTTGGATCACATCCATGTGACACACAAACAAATAGAACAAAACTCGGAGGAAGAAGAAAGATTATAAAAGAGAGATGGGTTCATGATAGCAAAGCGAAAGGAATAATAAGGGGAGGAGAAGAATAATAGAAGAGTGTAGGTGGTCAGGTGGTGAAGGTTGCATTGTCTAGCAATAAGAGGAATGACCAGGGTTGAGAGACCAAAACAGAGGTCATGTAAGGAGGTGAGAATGGTGTTAGGTGAGGCTAGAAACAAGGAAGTTGATGGTTCAAGTGGGGTAAAGATGCACCAATGGAGGTTGAAGAGGAGGCAATGGGGGTGGTTGTGGTTGTTGTTCGATGAAGGAGCTGGGGTATGAAGTAGGAGAAATAAGAAGATAATCGAGTGGTTTTCTAGGAAAATCAAACAAAAATAATGGAGAGGGAGGAGTATTGTGTGTTCGGTTAGGAGGAATGATTTCAATATAGAGGTGAGGTGAGGTTGTGCGTGAGAAGTGGAATGAGACAACAGACAGGTTTGGAGGTAGGAAAAATGACATGGTAGATGAATGGTTGTGTAAGAAAGGGAGGTGGCAAGGAAAGGTAGGCTAGAAGTAGGATATTATTATTATTATTATTATTATTATTATTATTATTATTATTATTATTATTATTATTATTAGGTTTAGTTTATTTAGGTTAGGGTTTCCGGTTAGGAAAAATAAATTGGTGAAAAATAAACTGATTTAGGGTAGTTTTAATAAAAAGAAACAAGATAAAAAATAATTAAGAAAAATTATTTAAAAATTTATCTGTGCTATGAGTCAATGGTTAATAATAAAATAATTAGTTTAAGGTTTAAGGTTTAGGCATCAAATTAAAGGCTAAACACTAAAAAGAAAAGGAAAACCAGCTTTAACTCGCAAGTTCATGCTGCACTACTTGAAATGCACATAAGGATTCACATGACACTAGGGGGAGCAACTACCCCTTTAAAAAGGAAAACCCTACTAGAAGGAGAACAACTATGGAAATATGCAACACACAGAAACCAACAATTCAAATTGACCTAGGAAGAAGAAGTAGCGTAAGGGGAGAAACATCGGGATCTAGTACTAGATTTTCTACTTCTATTGGTTAGGCCAAATGGATAGCTCCAAACATCAGGTCTTATAGAACTGGAAACTCTTAGTAAACCGACCTTGAAGCATGAACTTGATATCTCTAAACTTGGTCATGGGGTGCTCTATAACACACAAAGCTCCTATGTCACAGCTGAGCATAGTTGTCGCATTGAATCAACTTCCCTATGTAATCCTTGCTTGGATGGTTTCATCTATAATGAGAATAATGGTAGTGTCAGGTCTATCTCTAACTACCTCTACTATAGAAACCACTCTAACTACGTTGATGTTGACCACCTGTCTAATGCCAAACACTCAAAATTCTATTACCATGATGCTAAATATTTTTCATGGAATCCTGCGCTTCAAACTTCCTTTTACCCAAAATCAAAGTCTACTCTTGGACCAAAGTAGCAACAACACACACCCGCTCATACATTGTAGACAAGTCATAAAACAACTGCACCAATCATCTTCTAGACACTAAAGTGAATTCCTTACTCGAACTAGATGATAATAGTCACCTTGCTAGTTTCTATACCTAGAGCAATGCATGTAATACTTCTGTAATGTCATAATTCCCTGAGTCAACCATATGAAATCCTAGAGCTTATCCTTCTTGTGGCTCTTAGAATAGAAATATGAGTGAAGCATTGTCTTAAAGTCCTCCTACGACATTGTCGGCTCTCTTTGAGCACAACAACCTACCCACCAGGTATTTACTTATTTCCAAGGAAAGTACATGGCTATACTCGCTTTCCATGATTCTAGGAAATTGACTGCCATAATTGTCCTATCAAAGTTCTGAATCTAACCTTATAGGATAATGGAGTCTTCTTTTCCAACGTAGGTTGACAGATGTTGACTTGAAACTCTCTATAGTCAATCCTCTCCAATATCCTCCTATGGGTGTTTAAAAAGGTTGTGGAGGATAGATTGAGATGGTGGTGGACTCTGAACAAACTTCTTAAAATCCTCAAATTCTCTTTTCAAATGGCTTACACGTCTACTCAAGGTCATGTTGAAGTTAGCTGCAAAATAGAAGACATGTTAGGAAATTGTCTATCTTACTAGCACATAAACACATAAAGTACATATCACTTAGTCTACCCATACTAGAGTAATTATAAGACCAATCTAGGTTTCATAACACTAAGAGAAATAAAATATATTTTCCAGATAAAACATTTAGGAACGTGAGAACTAGATCTCTTATTGAAATGTGATTCTCAACACCCAAAAACTCTGATACCAACTTGTAACACCCCCATTTTTAGGAATTAAAAATCTTATTTGAAGAGTTAATAATGAAAGATAAAATAATAAAAATGTAGAGTTTTTCCGTCACATTTGGTACAAGTTTGGTTTCATCTACCATTCTCATGCTAAGTGTTAATGCTGAAAACATTACTCTAGTGAAATTAATAACACAATTATAAGTACTATAATAATGAGAATCAATGCAGAATAAAATCACTCTAATAAAACCAGGGTCAAAAATTACAAAAACCTAGTTGAAATTAAATACATAAGGACATAAAATTCCATAAATATCTGGATCAAAAGATACCAAGGAGAACATTGAATAATCGTAACTCTCAATAAAAAATACTAGCCTTAAATTGATCTAAGATAACCTACAAGTACCATTGCTCATCGAATAAGTAGAGGTCCACAAAATATAACCCATCAGTACAAAGGTACTAAGTAACTCATTATACAATACTAATATGAAATCCTACATGGGACCCATAGAAGGTATCACCGTAAAACATGGTATACATATTAAAATAGACATGTGGTGATAAAAAATATGATAATTAGATAATATAATCAAATATCACTAAATCCACATACTCCTCATAACCATTCAATTATAACATACTGAAACTTACTAACCATATGTTCAAGACAAGCTTTCTGAAGTAATTATTAGAACCAAACTCAACTCAATAGGCATAACATTCATATTCTCATATATCAATACCAACAAAATTCATAACTCCATGGATAGGGCACAAAGGTAACTACCAAACTACATGTAGGCACAAAGGCTACTATCGGATAATGGATAGACACAAAATCTACTACCAAACCATAGATAAGAATAAATGCTAACACCAGACTACAAGTAGACACAAATGCTACTACCAATCCATAAGTAGACTTAAAGACAACTACTGTACCATAGATAGTTATGAAAACTACTACTGATCCATAGGTAAGCTTAAAGGCAACTACTAAGCCACAGGCAAGCATAAAGCTTACTATCGAACCATAAGTAGGCACCAAGGCTACTAAAGATCCACATGTAAGCTTAAAGGAAACTAATAAAGTAAATATAGGCATGATGGTTGCTATAAAACCAATACAATAATCATTTTGAACCAACATTAACCATTTTCATTTTTATTTACTCGAGGGCAGATCATATACCTTAAGACATTAAAGGTCTCACAAGGTAAAATAATATCCTACCTACTATCAACCCAAAGACACCAAGGTACCCTGGTCATACTAGCACATGAATATAGTATAGTATCCTACTAACAACAACACCAAATCCATAAGTATACATGCCCTCTATAAATCCGTAAAGATAAATAGAGTAAGATATAGGGTTTAGCTAAGGGACTCAGGTACACTAGAAAAAATCTATAATAAATCATGGGCTAAACCACATCTTTAAGGTAGCTATCCCTAATGAGCTACCATTTTTTATCTCGATATTTTTAAGGTGACCAAAAATTATATAATACATGAATATATCTAACTTTCATACTTAACCTTTTTCTCATTTCTAGTTATTTAAGATAACCATGATCAAGTTAATACTAAGGTCAACCTGATAATTTATGAAGGTCATTCTAGGTTTAATTATTTACATTTAGTTATATTAGGTAAAAAATAACTAAAATACCCTCGAGACTATAATTACCACATTATCATCCATTTTAAATACTAACTCTATTTTATTTAATAATTTGTTATAAAAATGCTAAAATATAATAATTAAATTATTTAACATGAAATTAAAGTACCAAACATGTTACATGACCATTTTACCCTTACACATAATGTAGCATGTAAAACCCTAGCATACTTATCTAATTCATCCAAAATCACATACTTCTATGCTTACTAATAAATAATACCTATTCGACATGCTTATCAAAATAAATAACAATGTCCATTTAAAAAGATCAAATTATCCCTAGGGTAGACCCTGATTATAATCATACCAAAATATGCCTAAGCATGCTTAACATATCATTTTAGACATACATAAATTAATTTTGACATTAAACCCATTTTCCTTTTTTTCATACGCATAATATTTTGTATAAGTCAACATACTCTATTTTACCAAATTTTTATACCAGCATTATTAAGAAAACAATTGCAATGTGATAAAAATGCTTAATACTATTTATACATCAAAACCCTAATGTTTGATAATGTGATATCTAACATTTAAGTAAAGTATAGAAATTACGTATCCTCTGGAAAAAGAACAAAATAGGTAACCTAAAAATTATTAGGCTCCACAAATCATTCTTTTGTGCCTAAAAATAATACCACATGAAAAATATTAATATCTAGCACATAGTATAACAACTTATACTATAATATTTATCAAGGTATCAATTACTAAAATAATCTTAAATTGTAAAAGGGAGAAAAATATAAACTCATGCTGAATGGATTGGTAGCATGATTCATGCACGAGGGGGTGCCAACGAATAAGAGGCTTTGATGGTAGATGGTGTCCTAGCCAAAGGAGGTGAACACCACACATGCAAAAAAAGGGAAAAGGTTGTAGTGGGTGGCAGTGCATGGTGGCGGAACAATAAGGAAAGAGGAAGGGCATAAATGATAATGGAGGTTAGTGGTGTTAGTTTCGATGGGTGAAAGAGGATTTTATAGATAATGGGAGATTTTACATTGGTAGTGAAACACGAGGCTGCAATGTTAGGAGATTCTAGTGCGACTATTGGACGATTTTGCAAGGAGGGAGTAGTGTGAGGAGGATGGTTGAGGGAGATAAAGGATGGGATGAAGGCACACTTATATAGAGGAGGGACACACAAGTTATTGCATGGTTGGGAGGAGAGGGTGCATAGGCTAGGAGGATAGGGCATGGGATGTGCGAGGCTTGCATGGTTATATGTGCATTAGTGCACAATCGTGTGATGCATAGGATAGAAAAACAGAACATTTTGGAAGAAGAAGGAAAAAAAAAAGAGAATGGGGATTTCAATATCAAAGGGAAAGGAAGAAGAAGAAGGGGAGGAGAAGAGTATGGGTGGTCAGGTGGTGGTATCTAGTAGTGAGGTATGTGACTTGGGTTGAGGGACAAAAACAGGGATTGCGTGAAGTGGTGAGGATGGCAATGGGCAAGGTTAGTGAAGATGAAGATGATGGCTCGAATGGGGGAAAGCTGCGCCAACTAAGGTCAATGGGGAGGTAATGGTGGTGGTTGTAGATGCTGATTGATAAAGGAACTATGGTGTGAACAAAAAGAAAGAAGATGTTTAGGGTGTTTTGCTTGGAAAATCAAAGGTAAACCATGAAGAGGGAGGTATATTATGTATCCTGTCATGGGGGGAAATAGTTCAAAAAGAGAGGTGAGGTAAGTTTGTGCGTGAGAAGTGGAGGTAGGTAGGGGGCATGTTTAGGGGTAGGAAAAATGGCATAAGTAAAAAAAGGGTTGCATGAGAGTAGGATATGGCAATGAAGGTAAGGTAGGAGTAGGATAATGTTATTTTATTTTATTTTAGGTTTAGTATGTTTAGGTTAGGATACCCTATTAGGAAAAATAAACCAAAAATAAATAAATCGGATTAAGGTAGGTTGAATAAAAAAGAATGAGATACAAAAAAATTAAGGAAAATTATTTAAGAATTTATTTAGAATATGGGTTAGAGGTTAAAATTGGGACAATGTTTAAGGATTAGGATTCAAATAAAAGACTAAATACTTGAAAGTAAAGGTTAAGAAAATTTTAGATGTTACAATCACCTAGTCAAAATTGGGGGAAAACAACTCAATAGTGATAGCTCATGTAGGTTGCTTAAAAAGGGGAGGGGAGAAAGGGGGAAAAGGAAAAAATGCCCAATTTCAAGGGCAAGGGTGGATACTTGAAGTATGCATTGAAAAGAATAAAACTAAGCTATAAGAATTGTGAAAACAAAGAACCAAACAAAAAAAAGGGCTTAAAGTTACATAATAATAATAATAATAATAATAATAATAATAATAATAATAATAATAATAATAATAATAATAATAATAATAATAAGACAAGCCAAAAATTATGGTTTTATGTGATGTTGATGTAAATGGTGCATGATTTGGGGCAAATAAGCATAGGATCTAATATGGTAAGAGTGTATGGCAAGTTTAACTTTGCTAAAACTTGAATGAAAGATATAATGATGGGTGTCTAAGAGAGAAAATGACTATGGTTGAGTGTGTAAGTGACAATGGCACAAACACTTGATTATTGTACTTTTAATAAAGCTTTTGGTTGAATGAAAGTAACTGGATAACTAAATTTGATTTGGTTTAGTAAGATGACTAATTCATATTCAATGGATTGTTGGGGGCATAATTTACATTTTATTTTAGTAATTAAAATTTATGGAAGTATCATAATTGAGAATTATTGGAAACGTTAGCAAATAGATCCAAAACTTTATGAAAAATGTATGAAATAATTTTAGGGACACAAACATATAACAAATATTTGGTATGAAATTTGTTTTGATACTCTAGAAAACAAGTAAAATGATACAACAATTAAGTCACAAAAACACATGTTTTCTCACAAACATATAAAACAAATAATGAAGGGTTTACATTTATAAGGATGGATGCAAAATAATTTTAGAAAACCAAATATATAAAATATTTTGTTTCAAAATTAGTTTGATGTCCAACAAACAAAACTAGCTAAAATTGTTTAATCTTTTAAATGTGTTTTTCTATGATTTAATCATTCGAATGAAATGAATGAATCTGAACTAATGGACAAAATGAATGAGCTAATAACTATTTTAGGACCGCCTAATGAATTTTGAACAAGTTAAAATAAGCGAAAACGATAAGATCAAAAGAATTGCAAAAAATGCAACTTTTGGTATCTTAATTAAACGAAGAATGAAAAATTTCAAATCTGATATGAGTGATAAGGAATTCGACAATAGAATTTTTAAAAGTAAATTATAAGCAAATTGCTTATGGTAGTTCAGGTTAACAAAATAGAGTATTTGTTGACATTAAAAAAAACACAAGTATCTATTTATATGATTAACCCAAATTCTGGTCAACAAAACCATATTCTTAAAACTATTGAAGACATATGAATTAAATTAAATATATTTAATTTGTCAAATAATGTTTGTATATAACCGAACAAGGGCAACATAAATTAGACCTAGTTTAATTAAATGAGGTCTAACTTAATTGTTCAACAAATTCTGAATCTAGAATTAAGTAAATAAATGTGCGACGGGTTGAGTTAAAAGTTAGAAGGTTTTTTTCTTTTTAATAAATAGAGAAATGTCCTCATAATTGTGTGAATATATTATATAGGTAATCTTTTAAGTCATTTAGATGTTTGAGGACCAAAAAACTAAAAAAATAAAAATAAAAATCTTACTGTTTCTAAAAATGTTTCAAAATAAGTTAGAAAAACTCAAAAGTAGGAGAATCAAAACTCCTATTTTACTTTATCCTAAGCAGACTGAGCACACTGACGCAACCTTCTACCATAACAAGACTCTGCGTTGCGCTTGCTGGTCTTCGATCACCGTCGCCGAGCTATTGTTTATCTTCGAATGAAATTGATGGTTCATTTGAACACCAGAGTTCGATATTTCATTGTCTTGAATATTAAGGGGTTGAATTGTGATGTAAATTAAGCTGTGAGAACGTAGAGTATGACATTATGGGAGAAAATGGGAAGCAAGACACATTGAGAATTTCACGTGGAGGAAGGTTGATACAAGGCTTCATCAATGATCAATACAACAGCAATTAACGTTTAAGATTTACTTCCAGGTGGAAAGTGAATCTGAAGATATATTTTCTCTTGTATAAATAGAGATAATGTCCCATATACTTCATCAATACAAACTACATATATTTGCAGGAATTCACCTTTTCTTTGGAAACCCAATTGTGCCAGCAAACACACTTACCTTAATAATATCAACCAAACTGGGACGACGGTCCTCGTTGAACATCCGTAAGTCCCAATTATTTTCAGCCAAGAAATTCATACACGAGTGTTACTATTTCTTATGTCCAAACTGTAAATCAGTGAGAACGGCATCAGTGAATTAGTGAACGATTCTACAGGCAAAGATGACGCTCAAGAAACTATACATGATCTAAGTAACGAAGGCCGAAAAGTATCAGTGAATTAGAGAGCGATTCTACAGGCAAAGAGAAACAGTAAATTTGATTAAAATTAAGAAACGAACGAATCAGTCGTTACTTCAAACTCTTGTAGGAAATGTTAAATATGAACCCAAAAATGAATCCATGGAACTTGAAATATACTAAATCAAATAATCTCTGCAAAGAGTACTACTACCAATACACAAACCAACCAATATACGAGATACATCACAGTAAAAGACAAAAGAAAAATGACAGTCGGATTTAGACTCTACCTACTGAAGAGATTATCCTACATCCCTCCTAATTCTTCTTTTACATGCTGATCTGATAAACTAAACCCAGTTCATCAAAATCCCAACATCACTCCGGTCTAAAGTATTACAGTAACTGAGAGGCATAGCCAGAAGGAACATAAGAAAGTGAACCGCCAGACGAACATCAAGTCCAATCTTTCAGCTTCTGTTTAATTATACTTTTGTTGGTATCAAAAGATATCCAAGATCTCCAAGATGAAGTTATTACAGAGAGGGCAATTCCCTCTTTGAACCCAGAGCTCTCTAGAACACAACCTGCAAAATGTATGACCACAAGGAATGAATGCAGCACCTTTATGCCTTACCATACATACACAACAATTGAACTCTCCTTTTTCTTCTCCTTCATCCTTCTCCTCATCACCATCATCCTCTTCTTCTACAACTTCTTCTTCATCATCAAACCGATATGTTGGTCCTTCAATCCCTGCCTGTCGATCCGTCTCCTCCAGTAAATCCATTAATGACATTCTTAACGGTTCACCACCACCGCCTCCACCTCCAAACAACCCTGGATTTCCACCATTAGCATCACCACCACCTTCTCCTCTCCTCTCACCATCCTCGTCATTGACCCTATTGACATCCTCCCCTTCTCCCCCTTCCTCCCTCTCTAGCTCCCTAGACAACCTCCTCCTTGTCTCTTGCCTCTCTGCCTCTAGTCTCGCAGACAGCCTCATACTCCCACTCCCAACCTCTCCGCCACCATCAATCTCCCTCAACGCCATATCATCTGCCGGAACACCATCCGCTCTCCTAATCGAATTATTCCGAAGTGATCTAGATAAGGAATTACGATTCCCACTATTATTCATCACCATCATAACCTCACGATTTGAATTGGATACTTCAATATCAGAACGCGGAACAGGAAACGATGATCTCCAGTTAGCTCCAGTACTCACTACTCGCTTAAAATTCAGTCGTTCTTTAAACGATTTCCAGGTGTTCTTGCCCGAATAATGATTCCTATTGATGGGTGAGTTTAGGGTTTCTTCGTTCTTGATTATATCAAGAAGGGTTCGCACCACGGCGGTGTTTCGTTGGCTTGGTGGTTTGGTGCCGCTTAAGACGGCCGCTAAGCTTAAACCAGCTAGGGAATCGAGAGAGGTGTTTAGGGTAATGTTGTGAGTGATTGTTGGAATGGTGGCGGTTGCGAAGGTAGTGGTGGTGGTGTTGTCGTGGTTGTTTTCGGCTAGGAAAGAATCACGCAGAGTTGTTTTCGTGTGTTGCTCTTGATGTCGAGTGCCGCCATTGCTGCCACTTTCCATTCAAGCTATGAGGGAGCTAAAATGGAAAATCGAGGTCTTCCCTGAAAAAAATAATATAAATTGAAGAAGAAGATTAAAATTACTTGCCAAAAAAAAAGATTAAAACTTTAAGACGGAAATGGACAAAGATACCGAAATAGTAACCAATTATCAGAGAGAGAGAGAGAGAGGAAGACTCGGACGGTGACGATAATGGAATTTAATATCTCGAGAAATTAAAAATTCAATAACAACAAGAATTCAGAAACTTCGTTTCTCACATTTCGTGCAGCAGCATCAAATTGCAAAAAGTTAGATTTAGAACAAGCAGAAGGGGGAAAAACGAAAAGGGGAAAAAAAATTACCGATTCAACATACCCACGAAAAAAAATACAAAGAAACTCCAACAATAGCAGTGTATGGATAAGAAAGTTCCGAAATGATTGATTTATATATAAATAATATTAAGATCTACAAAATTACATTACTATGGAACAAAATGACATTTGAAGAAGTAGATAGGGAATCAAATAAAAGAAAAAGTTTACCTTCTTTTTCCCCCTAGATTTTCTGTCTGGTTTAATGGGTTTGAACAAATGGGACGGACGACCTCAGATCTGATATTCTTCTTCCACCACGCCACTTTCCGCTTTTGATTTCTTTACCAGTTAAAAAAATATCTAAAATTTAAAGATACTGGTCTTTCAATATTTTGTATAATTCGCCAAGATTTGGAAGCATTAATCTCTTACTATGAAATGATCACTTCTCGCTTTGTATCATCTTTCTCTCCTAACTCTCTCTCTCTCTCTCTCTCTCATCCTGTCTGAAATTCAAAGTCCTCGTGAATCTTGTGGAAGATGACAAAGGAGGGGGGGGGGATGTGAGTGATCCGTTGGTGGTGGACCGGTGGTGGTGGTGGTGATGGATTGATGAAGGAGAGAGATGCAAAAGGAGCGAGTCTCATGGGATGGAGCATAGGGATGGGAGAAGTCAGTGCTGCGCCTTACATACGGGGGAACATTGATTTTTCTCGTCCTTCCCCACCCGCTTCAGTTATTTAATAATAGAATACAAAATAGGGAATAAATAGTCTGTGGTTCAATTGCCACAAAATACGGTCCATTATTTAACTGTTTAAGTTAATACCACTTTCATTCTACGGTATTTGTACTTTGCCCCACCCTAAAATTTGTACCCAACACAAAATCCTAGCGGTTATCTTCCCTGGATTCGTCTCCAGTGTTCCTCTTTGTCATTCTCTACTCGTACGGTGGTACCGCAGCATCTCGCAATCTCTGTCTCCCTCCATCGAGTCCCTGGTCGCTCCGTCGCCGAACATGTCGTTCTAGGCTAGTAGGCGTGCTCATTTGTTGTGATTTCCTCGTCATCGAGTTGACCACAGCTCTGACGAGAATTCTTAGTTAAACTGGAGCGAGGATTCAAATCAATCAATGGCGGTTCCGTTTAAGGTTTCAATAGTTGGTTCTCGGTTTAATCCTATCTCGGTTCTCTGAATGCTGAAAATTTTATCGAATGCTTCACACAGCAAAAGGCTAGGGTGGTCGAATCTAATGCCCCGTTTGGATTGGGGTGGATCGAGGTGAACGGAGGTGAATCAATTGATTCACCCCGTTTGGCTATCAGGTTAATGTTTTAACCTAGGTGAATCGGGGTTAATGTTTCACCTCGATTAACCTCGTTTTTATTAACCTCCGATTTCGGGGGTAACGGAGGTGAAGGTGAAAGAATAAGTAAATTTTTGACTTAATAGGACTAAAATACCCCTCAATATGACTTATTTATTTAATATAAGGGTATAAATATCATTTATTTTATTATTATAATCTTCATTTACCTCAATTTAAACGAAAATTTTAAAACATTCACCCCGATTCACCCAGGTTAGTTTAATATCATCCAAACAGAATTTTAAAATATTCACCCCGATTCACCTCAATTCCCTTCACCTAGATTAATTTTTAATGTTTACCCCTACCTCGATTCACCCCAATCCAAACGGAGCCTAACACTTTTCCTACCACCGCCTCTGTTAGAAAGCTGGATGTGAGTATTTCGGATGTCAGTATCAGAATGTTGTCGATTTCTTTTGTTTCCTTTGAAGCTCAAAATCATTCAATTTTCTTTCTGAATTTCCTGTTGCGAAATTGTTTTTCTATTCTGGGGGAGGGGCGCGGAAACGGTTGTAATTGTAGCAGACTAGGGGAAGAATTTGAGTGTTACAGTTCGGAATCTAGAGAACTGGAAGTTTGGAACAATCTTTACGGAATGATTTGTTTTTCAAGCTGCTCGAATCCGACTGAAGGTATGATCTCGGGTTGTGTTGGATCTAGAGGTTTACACTGTTCAATTCGGTTTTCCCCTCATACCAAACCCAACGGTAATTTTATGGTTTAAAAAACTTATAAGCCAAGCCAAACCGTTTACTAAATAACATCAACCGAACCAGATCATAATTTTTCGATTTGGTTCCTTCTGCTGTTCTCCACATGAAAATTGTAGAATTAAAGTTAGGATTACAATATGTTTTTACATAATTTTCCCTGTATCTATTCATTTTCATAATGGCATAATTTTACCCGTGGGCAGAAGATCTTATATTCTAGTACTTCACCTATATCTATTCATTTACAATTTTTTCCCTCCTTAGTATGAGACATTTGGAATGCCTATTAAGGTTTTATGGCAAGCAAATAGGATTGATTTTTGTGATTTTTGATTATTTGGTTTGAATTGGTTGATTTTACACCACGATAGAGCTGTCTAGTTTAGAAGCAATTCTTGAGTGGCCGCAGCATCGACCCTGTCTCGCCAAGCTCCGGGAGGTTGTATATCAGAAATGTCGTCTCTGGCGATCCCATTACGCTGTATACATCTAGGCTCATGACCCTGCCTCTGGCAGTGGCAGGATACATACTGGGTTATTGTTGTATGCACAATGGATGAAATTTATGTAGAAGTATAGTTCTTCAAATGTGGAGGAGAAAGAGATTGTTCGAGATAGCTATGGAATTTGGGCATAGATGTCGTCCGCAGGTTGTAGTGACGTTCTTATTCGAAGGAGATAGAAAACAGGCCTAGACTCTGGTGTGAAATCTGGTTTCCTCTATTTATCCCGTGTGGTTTAACTATTTAATTTATGGAATGTTCAATCAGCCTTGCTAATTAGTTTTAGTTTCTTTGAGTAGTAGTAGTGACAAGAAATGGAAGGATATGATTTCTCTTGAAGTTGTTATGCAATGGTTCCGTTTCTTTGGGAAGCCATAGGCATAAAGGAAGGAATTTACTGTTAGCAGAGGGTAGTGTGAATTAAGGCTGCTTGTGTATTCAATACCTCCTTGTGGTGCCATTTCTTATGAAATTTCATGAAGCATGTTTATGTTAGCTACAGGCTGATGTGCTGTAAAAGGTTTAGACATTCATTTTTCATGGACGTCGTAGTAACAAAATAACATCGTATCCTCAAGGCTTTAGTATTAACTACTGATTTCCATTGTTTCGTGCTATCTAAACAAATTAATCAAAAAGTGATGGATGATAACAATATAGAAATAAAATTACAAAAATGATGGATAACACTAATCACAAATTTAATTAATTAGAAAGAAGTCTAAGATCGAACTTTAAGTTACAACTCTAAATGTAAATAAATAAATCAATCAATAGTGTATCAGATTGCCTAATGCATTGGGAATAATTACCCAAATTTAACTATTAATCTCTTTCGACTATTAAAAGTCATGATCAATGAAATCTAACGACCTATTTCCATGGCTATAGATCGAATTAGTTTCATAAAGAATAAACTAATTATATCAGTTCACAAGAACTACGAATCTACTTTCGTGAGTCCATAATTCTCGTTCAATTGTTAAGTTCTGGTGTTACAGTATTTTAATTTTAATTAGGAACTTAATTTAATTAAAACAATGATTAATTATTCTAACCCTAATTAATTAAACATTAGCTATTGAATGACGTAATTCAAATAATAGTTTAATTGATTCATCAAATTAACAACGGAATCAAACTTACTTCGAGAACAAGTGACTACTTAGTCATAATTGAAAAAAGAAGGTCAATTAAATGAATAAGTATAAATGAAATTAAATAAAGAAATATATTAGTAAATAGAAACAATGTTGAAGATGATGAACCATCGAATGCCAAGTGTAGGTGATTACTAAATCAAAATCTATAGTTAAATCTAATTTAAATTGTGTACAAGCTTTTGAGATAAAATTAATGGAAAAAGATCTCGAGAGTTGCCAACCTCCTCAATCTACTAAGCCTTGGTCCTTTTTTTTCCTTCTTTTCTTTAAATGTCATAGAAGATAGGTAAGGAAGAAGACGAAAATTATAAAACCACTAAAAGTTACTTTTGGAATTTAAACCTATAAATCTAATTTCAAATTAGTAAATTCGGTTAGGAGGCTCATTTGACTCTTGAAAATTATTAACAAATCACCCAAAGCATAAACATCAGGTTTCATAAGCATTTGGATACAATGAAATTAAAAATAGAGGCAATTAGGTATGCCGAACATCACTTGACTAATAATTCATGTTAGTTAACTAACTAATTATAGGCCAACAAGTTTTAAATTTGCATCACCCATTTACCAATCAAGCTACCTCATCGACCAATGAGCCCAAAACCTAAAATTTCCTCCTTTTTCTAAATTTTTCTAAATCTTTTATAAATTAAATCCAAAATACACCCCTTAATCAAGATAAAAACACATTCAAATCATGATAAAACATATGAATTCACCCATATTAAAGTCCTAAAAAGGTGGAGCATTATATATTGGATCTTACGATTCTACAATTCCATTTATATGACCTCTATCGAGTCTAGATAGCATTTAGATTAACATGGAAACAAATAGATGAAATAGCATATTCCTTTAATATAAATAAAGTAAGAACAAAGCCTAAAGATAAAGCCTAGAAAGTACAACAAACAGATAGAGCAAAAAAAAAAAAAAGAATAATGAGTTCAAAAGAGATATTTGACACACAACACATGGTACCCCAGATAGTTATAATTCAATGCGTTACCTAGGTGAATCACTCTACCAAAGACACCTTCTCAAAGTCAGTAGGGCTATCATCGAACACAAACACATCATTTACAAAATTATGGCATTAGCACACAACTTGTACAAAGTAATAAAATATACTCTTAATAAATAGCATGCAACACATAAGGTTAACGTGTGATAATGATGTAGGAGCATTCTAAGATTTTTTGAATCATATTGGAAAGAAGCAATAGTTCAATTCCAAAAAAAAAATTATCGTACAATATGTTTTTCATTGGAAATATTATTGAATCAAGAGTTTAATGCATTTTTTAAATATTAAATATGATTTTTCTAAACAAAGCTGTGTTTATTTTACTGTAATTGTGTCATATTGAATCTATATGTGTGGACAGATAAAATGTTTTATGATTAACATAATATGGATGACATTATATTTTTTTCATATTGATTAATTAAGGTTTTATTTTATTAGTAAATAATTTTGTTAAGATGTTAGTTAGTCAATTAGTTTGCTTAATCAATAATAAGTTAGGTATGATATATCTTTTATCTTATTCTGTGTTTTATCTTATTAAAGTTTTGTTAGGAGTTGATTATAATTATCATTAGATTTAATTAGTTACTATTTATATATTATTGTTTACATAATAGTGCCATGAATTATAAATTAGTCATTAAGAGTGTTTATCTTATTTAGTTACTTATCTAAGGAGGTTAAACAGAGGAGGTGAACATTAACATATAAATATTCCATGTAGAATTATTATTTTCTCATAGTGGAATTTGAGTTTTCATAAAACTTATTATTTTTATGAGTTCCCTCTTATTTTATCAATTCTATGTGAGTGGTAATCTTTTTATAAAAAAAAAACCTTTATTAATTATGTGTGAGTTAATACAATAGTTATCTAGTAAAGTTTATTATGTGTATTCTTCATTATAGATTATTTGAAATTTAGCTGTTTGAGGATTTTAAACCTAATTTGAAAAATTACTTTGTGTGGTTTTTCATTCATATTCCTTAGCTTAAATATCACCTATCATTACCCTAACAGTACCTTACTATTCTTCCATTCATAAAATTACATAAAATAGGGTATTTTTGAAACCACTACTGCCAACACACATCAATTTAGTATTAAAGCTCAATTTGGAAGATCTTCCAAGAACTTCAGTGATCTAAGATGACTAATTGATTCAAGATTTATACTTTTGTTTCAAAATTCATTACTAAGTCAATATTTGTTCGGGTATGATGGGATTAGAAATTTGGGTTTGATTTTAGGTCTCTAGACTAAGCCCGTCATTATTATTATTATTATTATTATTATTATTATTATTATTATTATTATTATTATTATTATTATTATTATTATTATTATTATTATTATTATTACAATGAAGGGTCGAAACCCTATTTCACATTATTTCGATTAATACCATTATTATTATTATTATTAGTAGTAGTATCACTATTATTATTATGGTAAAAATATTCAAACCCTTATATTATCATCATTTCAAATATTACTATTATTACTATTATCCTTAGCAATATTAGTATTTTGTTAGTGTTACTATTATTATATTACTATTTTATTCCTAACCCTATTATTAGTCTTAGCCTTAAAAATACTAGGGTTTTTATTACTAGGAGAATTAGTATTATTTTTATCATTAATATCACTATTTATGCTATAACTAGTGTTAGTGCTATTAGTAGAGGAAATAAAGCTATTAGATTTAGTAATATAAATATGGCTATAAATATTATTAAAAAACCCTATTTTCACTTATAAAATTTCCTTTATTAATAGTAACCTTAATCTTAGAATAAAAATAGGAAATAATAGTATTTTTGGTAGGAGGGAAACTAATCCTTAGTTTTTCCCTCTTATAGGTGAAACCAGTCAAAACCCTAAGGAAGCTTAAGAGCGTGCTCCAAGACCGGTGACATATTAGGTAAGGGTGTAGCTAAGGCCTTATGCGTGCTATGTGTTTTATATGCCTTGGATGTCATGTTTAATGCTATGTTGTATATCTTGTGCTATTAGTTAACTATTTTATGTGTAGCACAGCTTGAAGTTGAGGTATGCTCATGTACTTTCTTATGGTATACGTTTAATATGTATAAGTGGTGAAATGTGATATGATGTGATGTGGCCTTTTAGGATATGCATGTAAGGATATTTAATATGGTAATGTGGGATGGAAAGATGAAAAAGAAGAATGGGAAAGTAAGATGACTATGAACAAAATAAAAGAGTGGGTGAATTGTGTATGGGAGAATTTAGGGTTGTATGGAAGAATTTAAGCTTTGTATGGGAGAATCTAAGGTTTCATGGTAAAATCTAGGGTCGTATAGAAGAATCTAGGGTTGCATGGTAGAATCTAGGGTTTTGCATGGGAGTTTTAGGGTTTTTCATGAAAAAATTTGATGGTTTGTATGGGATGGATAGAGTTTTCATGGGGGTAAATTTTACATATGGAAAGTTGATTTGGGGTGTGAGGAAGGCAATGGAAGAGTTGTTTGGGTGATTGGAAGCTTTTGGTGAAAAATAGTACGTGAGACAATATAAGGGTGCATAGGAGACCGAGTTAGGGTTTGGGAGGAAATCCTAATCTGAGAAGGTGGTAAAAAGGAAAAATAAATGAGGGTGAGTGGAGTATGAGATGAGGATGAAAGATTATCATGTGAGGGATGAGCATGAGCATAATGGAAAAATAAAGGTGGAAGGTGAGAAATGGAGGCGTGACATATGATATGGAAAGGAGGATGCTAGGGTTTGGCATGGCCAGCTAAAGTTTGGTGTGGTCACCCAAGGTTTTGTATCACACGTGTACTTGAGGAGTAAAGTGATATGATGAGGGTCGAATCCAAGGGTTATGATGTGTGGGATGTCAAAATAGTTTGGGTTGTGTGAGGTGGAGAAGGATGGGCCACATAGGCCCAAATTAGGGTTAATGGAGAAAACCCTAGGGAGAGGTAGTGAGTAGACTTAGACGTGTAAGGTAGTGGGTCTTGACCTACACACTTAGGAGTTGGGTCTCTAGTGTGAGTTAGGAAAAGAAGGAAAGGATGATGGGGTGTGTTAGGAAGGGTAGAGTCTCAAGATATGGGACGGACCCTCTTGGGAGGATTAGTGTAGATGGAGTGTGACATGTATGTCTAGGGTAAAAACTTATTGAATAGATACGGTAATACACTAATCATTTAAAATAGAAGACTATTGAGCCGGGCCTAGACCGGTCCACCGGCGAATAATTGTGGCCAGGAGCCGGGGTGCCTTGGAGACCGGTTTACCGACAAATAATAGTGGTCAGGCGCATTATGTCCTTTATGTTTTCGATCCGCTAGCTAGAATAGTGGGGGATTACGTGCTCAACAAACCGAACATAATTATGCTAAGACATGTGAAATACACTAAGTACTTACAGTGAAACACCATGATAGTCGGGGTCAGACCGATCCACCGGCAAATAATAGTGGCCAGGAGCATCTTACTCTGGAGACCGATCCACCAGCAATAATAGTGGTCAGGAGCTTTATGCCCTGTATGTTTCCGGTCCACCGACTATAATAATGGGGTTCCCGCACTCGCATGGAATAATAATAAGTATGGTGTGAATTGAGCATTGATCAGATATTAAATAATCAATTTATTTAGACTACAACTTGGCCTTTATTTATCAGTAATGATTGTATGTTGTTATGTTATCATACTTGGATTATGTGCCTTTGTGTGTTGGTCTTAGTGCACGGTTATCTTACTTAGTACGTAGTGTAATGACCACCCCTTTTATGGGTGCTGCTCATTCCTATAAGCAGAAGGCCTGTTTGACTTTATGCAGCTTGGTGATACCTTTTTCGATGCCTTCGATACTTTTGAAGCATCAAGCGGGGCTGAGTGTTGAGCATGAGCTTGGCACGAAGATTGAGAGAAGCGTGGCCATACCTTCTTCTTTTTGATTTTCTATTTTGTATTGGATTTTCCAGAACTAAACATTTATTGCTTTGTAGACTTTTTCCCTTTTAAGGAATTTTGACTATGTACTCTAGATTATGACTCTTTTTTATGCACTTTGATTTTTATTTTATAATTTTTTAATGCTTATTTGAAGTCTTGCTTTGGTTTGATTTATGATGGTTATTAAATTTCTTTTAGCCTTGTGGTTAGTATGGGAACGACCGTGGGCTGGGCTTGTACTAATCACGATAGTAACATTCTCGAAATTCACAATTTTTAATTTAATTGCTTCTGCTAAATCTTAATTTAAATGAAATTTTTTAGTAGTGAATTTTGGGGTATTACACCAATGTTATTCTGTACTATAAATAATTCTCTGGTGTATGGTAGCTTGTCAGGCTATAGTGTGAATGGTCATTATGTATGCCTTATATGTGAAGATAATACTTCATTTGTTCAGCTAACACATGGCTAGAATATTATCTTCCTCATGCATTATATATTTTTATGGAAGAATCATCATTATCATAGGTAAAGGAAATCGTTCAATGACTTCTAGAAAGAAGGGCATGCACTAATCTGGTTAATGGGTTGACAAGTGTGGTTGAAGATAAAACATTTGAGTGTCACGTTTGGGAAGAAGAATAAAGATAAGCCTCCATATGTTGGGTGGAAGAAGATGTCTATATTCTTCGACCTTCCTTATTGGGAATCTTTATATATGAGACATACCCTTGATGTAATGTATATTGAGAAAAATATATGTGGCATTCTTGTTAGTATATTACTTAATGTTTCACGAAAGATTAAAGATGGCATCAATGCTCGAATGGATATGGAAGAAATGGGTATTAGACAGGAACTAGCACCATGATACAATGGAAGAAGAACATTGTAACACCCTCAAATTTACTACTGAAAAATTTCGTTTAAGACAAAGGTTTTAGCGGAAGCGAAAGAATTAAAACCATAAACTTGGGGGTATTACCGCCACACTTAGTACCAGACTGGTTCACTCCTACCATTCCGATACTAAGTGATAAGGCTAAACTAAACAATCGTTAAGTAAGAGTCATCAAAACATAGGTCCATAGTTAACATAGACAATTCATGAAAACCACGAGTCAACAACAGTTAAAATATCATTTAGGAATACAACTTAGAGTACGGTTTCAAAGCAAGGAGCGTAGTACAAAATATAGCCAATAAAATAGATCCCAAGGGACCAATATCCGGATCGCCTACTCACTCAAGCCAAGCCTTCCACCTCACAATTGTAACAGATCAAACCTGCATAGGAGGTCTGCTCCCCACCATTGGTGGATCATCACAGGACCCATTCAATCATTGTAGTATCAGTACGGGTCCAATACTGAGTAAGGGCGCTGGTGCGCTAAGGCTAAGCATACAATCATACCCCATAGCACACATAGCACGCAAGACCCACATTCAACACATAAATAACATACGATGACATGCATGAATAGATCTAATCACTTTCTGATGTCTTATTCTGTATTCTCATTAATGAAATAAGTCCATTTCACGCATTCTTCAATAATCCATGTGAGCACGGGGACCCCACTATTATAGCCGGTGGACCGGAAATAAAAACACAGGGCATAACGCCTATGACCACTATTCTAATCGGTGGACCGGACTGGCCCTGCCTCAACATGGTGTTCCACTGTAAGTACTTAGTATTTTTCCCATGGTTTAACTTATTTACTTTGGGTCTATCGAGCCGAGATCCCCCACTATTATAGTCGGTGGTCCAGAAGTAACGCACAGGGCTGAACGCCTCTGACCACTATTATAGCCGGTGGACCGGAACGAAACGCACAGGGCAAAATGCCTCTGACCACTATTATAGCCGGTGGACCGAAACAAAACGCACAGGGCAAAATGCCTCTGACCACTATTATAGCCGGTGGACCGGAACGAAACGCACAGGGCAAAGTGCCTCTGACCACTATTATAGCCAGTGGACCGGAACGAAACGCACAAGGCTCGGCTCAACAGTCTTTCGCTTTACGTTATTAGTGTCTTATCCGTGTCTTATTGAATCACACATCACCCTTGACATGCATAAATAATTCTCTTTATACTGTACTCGACACAACTAATAAAATCTCACATACATAACTACCCTTCAAGCAATAGGTACACATGATAACACCGAACAACTCTAAGCAGCCATAACCAACCCTAGTTGTCCACACCAACCGTGGTTAGCCACTCTTATCCCTATCTACCATAACCACCATACTTAGCCATCCCAAACCTTAATTGTCCTCAATAATCACGATTAGTTACTCCAACCCTACTTAATCACAACACCCCAGAGTTAGTCACTCCAAACCCTAATCCCGTACGATCGTTAACTCCCATGCAAAACCCTAATACAGCCATACCAACATTAATACCACCATACAACCCATAACACCACCATGTAAACCCTAATACCACCATAAGTCATTAATACCACTATACAATCATCAATACCGCCATACGAATATTAATACCACCATACAAACCCTAATACCACCATGTAAACCCTAATACCACCATACAAACCCTAATACCACCATACAACATCATTACCTCCATAAAATCACAAATACCACCATACAACATTAATACCTCCATAAAATCACAAATACCACCATACAACATTAATACCTCCATAAAATCACAATACCACCATACGAACCCGAATACCACCACAAGCCATTAATACCACTATGAAATCGTTAGTACCACCATGCGAACATTTATGCCACCATACAAACCCTAATACCACCATGCAAACCCTAATACCACCATACAAACCCTAATACCACCATACAACATTAATACCTCCATAAATCACAAATACCACCATACAACAGTAATACCTCCATAAAAACACAAATACCACCATGCAAACCCTAATACCACCATACAAACCCTAATACCACCATACAACATTAATACCTCCATAAATCACAAATACCACCATACAACAGTAATACCTCCATAAAATCACAATACCACCATACGAACCCGAATACCACCGTAAGCCATTCATACCACTATGAAATCATTAGTACCACCATAGAACATTTATGCCACCATACAAACCCTAATACCACCATACAAACTTCAAGACTCCCATGATGGTTCCCAGCTCATATTACCATTTATCTTAACATGCATGTCCTAGTGGGCCATAACATATTACATCATAAACATCATACATATAAATGTCATGCTCATGTCATGGAAGCACATACAACATACCTCAATCTCCAAGCTACGCTACACATAAGACAAGTTATACACAAATCATATAATACATGGCATAGTAAGACATACATAGCATTCAACACATCCATGTCACACATCGCACAAGGCCATTAGCTTCGTCCTTACCTAAGGCGACGCCGGGCTTGGAGCACGCTCCTCTAACTCCTTAGGGCTTTGGTCGGGGTTACCTATAAAAGGGGAAAATGTTAAGTATTAGTTTCCCTTATAATTACTATCAATCCTCATTCTAGTTTAAGGTTAGGGTTTTTATTACTAAAAAGGGTTTTATATAAAAACTAGGGTTTTTACCTTAGAATTAGTATACTAAATATTAGTAGTCAAAATATAGTTATTTATGATACTTATTGTTACACTTATTTTATTAAGCCCATTAGTTCCATTCTTATAATACTAGTGTTCACTAGTCACAGTAAAATAGTGATAATAATAATAATAATAATAATAATAATAATAATAATAATAAGACTACTAATAGTGATAATAGTAATAGCTAATAATAGTGTCATAGTAATGAGGTTAGGGTTAATGTTAAATGGTATGGTAATAAGGTTCAAGTACTCTTCTTAGTTAACAACCACATGATATTTGCTAGCTTGAGTTAAGTAACATGGATAAGAACAAAAGTAGTATTATTATTAACAATAGTGATAAATGTGTTAAGTATAATAATAATAATAATAATAATAATAATAATAATAATAATAATAATAATAATAATAATAATAATAATAATAATAATAATAATAATAATAACAATAGTACAACCAAGTAAGGTTAAGCAATAATAATAATAACCATAGTAAGGATAATAGAAGTAATAATAGTAATATTATTAATAATGTTAATACTAACAATTATAAGAATTAAGATTAAAGTTAAGTATGATAAAAGTTAGGGTTCAAAAGGGATGTTAGTATTAGTAAGAAAATAAGACATTAATAATAGAGACAATAATAATGATAATAATGATAATAATAATAATAGTAATAGTGATGAAAGAAATAATAATAATAATAATAATGATGATAATAATAATAGTATTAATATTGGTAGAAAATAGTAGTAGTTATAAAAAAGGAATATTAGGGTTTGGATGAGTGGAGAACCACCTAGGGTCGGTGGTGGTCCGGCGGCGGCGCGTGGCGGCGACGGCGGCGGCGGTGGAGGAGGAAGGGAAGGGAAAAGATCAAGGTGGGGGCTAGATGGCAGGAGGAAAAGAGAAGTTTGAGGTGGGGGGAGAAGCAGCAGGTGAAGGGGAGTGGAGTGAGGGTGGTGGCGTGGCAAGGGGCGGCGGCGCGCTGCGGCGACGACGGCGGCCGAGGGTGGTGGAGAGAGGTGGAAGATGAGGGAGGAAGGAGGAGAGGGAGGCAGGGAAAGGTAGAGGGAGGTCTGATGGGCATTTTGGAGGGTGGAAGGGTGGCTGGTAGCGGCGGAGGAGGCGACAGAAGGTGGCGCAAGGCGGCGACAGGCTAGAAGTGGTGGTTTTCGGGATAGGAACTTTGCACGGCGAAGGCGGCACGTGCAGGGCAAGGCGGAGGGTGGTGGTGGCTTGGTTTTGTCGAGGGAGGTGCCAGGATGACAACGGTGGGAAGCGGTGGTTTCGGCGGTGGTTGGGAGCGGCAGGAATGGCATCTGTTCTGGCGGCGGCGGAACAGAGTTTCAGCAAGGTCCAAAGGGAGGGACATGTTGTGGCCGTTCGGGAGGGGGTATTTATAGGCCAAGGGGGAAGGAAAACGATGAAGGGAGAAGGAGGCGTGCGAGGCAGGTGTACAGGTGGCCGGCCGGTGGCAGGCGGTGCAGGTCCTGCCATGGCAGGTTGGGTCGGGGAAGGGGAGAGGAAAAAGGGAAGGAGATGGCACGCGGAAAAGGGAGAGGAGGACTTGGTCGGGGTCGAAAAGAGAAAGAAAAAGACGGGAGAGAGGCAGGGAAGGGCAAGGGAGGACGGTTGGCGTGCAGAGGTGGCCGACGATATTCGGGGGTTGCAGGGTCGAGTTGCAGGTCGGGGAGGAAGAAAGAAGGGGAAAGGAGGAGGACCGGCGGTCCAGGGGAGGAAAAGAAAAGGAAGGGAACCGACCGGTTCGGCGGCGTTATAAAGTTTTAAAACAAAACGCGGAGTTTTGAGGATTATGGGAGGAAAACGTCGCGTCGTAGGCTGGCAACGGTCATAAGGTCGTTTAGCGTGACGCGGCGTTTCGACGGTACTGAAGGCAAAACGCAGCGCACGGGCGCACAGGGGTTGGCGTCACACGGCGCTGGGCTGCGGGCGAGAAGAAGGAAGGAGAGGCGGGGAGGGGGTCTGGGCTGCGCAGGCCGGCCCAGTCCGGGGGGAGAAGGAAAAGAAAAAAAAAAGTTAAGGAGGAGGAAGGAAAAAAAGAGAAAAGAAAGAAGAAAAGGAAAAAGGAAAAATGGAGAAATGATAAAATGGTTGGGTTGGAGGTATTTAGGTATTTATTTATTTATATAATTAATTTATATATATATAATTTTAATAATAATTATTTTAATTTAATAATTAGATCCATTTTTAAATTAGTTAGGCTATTTTGGATAAATTTCCTTAACCTCCATGCTAATTAGAGAAATACCCAAATTTTGTTCCAATTAAATTCTTTATTATTTTCCTCTTAATCTATCTCAATTAACTCTCTACATTTTAAGTAAATAAATTTTAAAAATCAATTTTCCTAATAATTCCTTATTTGGCCATAATTTTGGAAATTAGGATTTTGGGATATTACAAACATATTTACCACCAACGTGTCATACTTTCTCCAAAAAAGAGAAAATTTCATTTTACAACTTATTTATCAGTGTCAAGGTTCAAGAAGGGTATTCTTTAAATGTTAGAAGGCTTATGTCGATGAAAGAGTTGAAACTAATTAACACGAAGTTTCATGATTTTCATATTTTGATGCTGCACTTGTTGTTGATAGCGATACGTGAAATTTTGCCGAAGTGTGTTTAAATTACTATCACTAGGCTTTATTGGTTCTTTAACACCATTTGCTCCAAATTCATACATCCTGATAGTTTGGATGCCTTGCAAAGAGGAATTGTGATTACTTTGTGCCAGCTTGAAATATATTTTCCACCATTATTCTTTAAACATTACTGTACATCTAACTGTTCATTTAGTTTATGAGATAAAAATGCTAGGACCTGTTCATGGGTACTGAATATACCCCTTTGAATAGTTTATGAAGTTGATAAAATGTTATGTGAAGAATCTATATCGGTTAGAAGGATGCATTGTTAAGAGTTACCTTATAAAAGAGACAATTGAATTTTGCACAAAGCACTTGTCAAATTCTAAAGCTCTTGGTATTTCTAAGTCTCGACATGTAAGAAAAATCAAATGATAAGGTATTAAGGGAAAACAGTTTAGGCGTGTAGACCCTGACATGTTCTGTAAAGCACATCTATATGTATTACACAACAATGATGATATTTGGTCATATATTGAAGAACATATGCTTTCTTTAAGGATTGAAAATCTATCAAAGATTGAAAAATAGATAATAAATAAACATAATATTTCCTTTATCGATTGGATAAGAGATTGCATCATTCCACTCATTGAATATTTCCCAACTTCTATTTTTGAAATCCTACATTGATTGTTACAAAAACCTCATTATGAAGGTTTTTTATATGCCAATTATTTAATCAATGGTTTCACTTTTTATATAAAACAACAAGATGAGAATAGTACAATGCATAACAGTGAGGTGACTTTTGTGGCTGAGGCAATGCATGTTGCTAGTGCGAAAGACAAGAATCCAACCTATGCAGATATAAATTATTAGTGTGTAATTAAACATATATGGGAGTTATATTAGACTATACTTAAAGTCCCTATAATCGGCTATAGATAGGTTGATAATAGCTATGGGGTTAGATATGAAGATGTGTTTACATTAGTAGATCTCAACAGGGCATGGCATAAATAAGACCCATTCATCTTGGCATCACAAGTGACACAAGTATTCTTTGTCACTGATCTCAACAGTGACAAGTGACACAAGTGATAATAGCTATGGGGTTAGATATGAAGATGTGTTTACATTAGTAGATCTCAACAGGGCATGGCATAAATAAGACCCATTCATCTTGGCATCACAAGTGACACAAGTGTTCTTTGTCACTGATCCTACTGATAATAGATGGTCGGTGGTACTATCTACGAAGAAAAGAAATACCAATGAATGTGATGATAAAAATGATGCCAATTGGAATAAAGTGTGTTTCAGCTGTGCAAGAAACTTAATTATTGAACAATGATAGGAATAACTTTAATGAGGAGGAAATATATGTTAGGGATGATCATCGTAAAGTAATATATGTATCAGATCCTGAAACCAATCCAAAAAGAAGGAAAAGAAGGTAATGAGGGTAATAATATTATAACATATGATATGTGTGCTTGTTTTTTTAAATGTATATTTTGATCTTCCTCATTGAATATTTATTGTATCGAAAAAGAATTTAGTGGTACATTATAGTAAATACATAACATTCTAACATAATTTATTTATTAACTTTTTGTAGAGATATGACCAACAAAAAAGTCGATGGGATATTAGTGATGAAGAAGGGAAGAGAGGACCTACAATTATGAGAATCATCACAAACATGCAGAATAGAGGATAGCAAGTCGAGTTGGGATGGAATACTTACAATCTTTTCATTGGCCCTTATACAGACATGTTCTGACGTATATTTCATATGTCATTCGTAACTGTATTCCTATCTCTTACAATAATTGAAAGCAAGTTCTAAAGGGTCACAAGGAGCATAATTGGTAGGAAGTCATTGTAAATATACTATTTTACTTAATTATTTTTGTATGTCAAATGTTATTAATTTTAATACATTAACATTGGTACACATCTATATGTCTTATTTTGCAGAGAGTCTTTAATGTCCTAGAGGCTAGGAAGAAATGGCTTCTTAGACATTGTAGTGAGTATCTAAGAATATTTAGGGCGTAATTGGCTAGTATAAAAATTTATAGAAAGAGGGATGACTCTCTCCGACAGAATGCATCTAAACAAAATGGTTTCATTGATCAAGAAAGTTAGAACCAATTCATTCCATATCATCTTTTGGAGGATTTTAAGGTATTTTTTAGATAACAATTAAATTTTTGGATTTAGAATATTTTATTGATATTTAAATAACCATGTGCTTATATTTTATCTTGTAACATAGGGAAAAAGTACCAAAAAGAAAGAGATTGCTAAGCAGAATAAATACTGGAATAATATGGCTCACAAAGGCTATACAGGCCTTGAAGAGGAGTTGATATGAGATTTTAATTTATCTATTTACATGTAAAAGTCTAATGTTATAATAATATTCTTAATGTATGATCAATTTTTGATTTACTACTCATAACCCAGGACTTGGATCCATGTACCTAGTCCATCAATATTGATACATTATGGAAGAAGGTTAGAGCAACAAAAGATGGATATCTTAATGACGATGTAGATGTTGCTGCTAAAAAAATTGTAAGTTTATAGATATCCCGAACCCTACTTAGTTTTCATTTAGAAAACTAGTATACTATGCTTATTCCTATAAGCTAAATATAAATATATTGCATACATTACATGATGAACTTGAAATGCCAGATTCTGTAAAGGGGGTTGGCCAATATAACATTGTGTCCCATGCTACAAGAATTGTAGAATACCCCAAAAAATATAGGGGTCTTGAATTAAGTGTTATAAGAACGAGCTTGTGTGGTTGATCTCGTGGTTATTATAGTACTAATGAGCAAGTGGCCATCCTCACCCAGAAATTAAACATGAAATTTGAATGGATGGCAAGAATGGAGTAAGAGTTGAAATTTATCAAATCTCAAGGGTATAAGACATTTGATTTAGTTGACCATGATCAGCTTCACATATCCAATGTAAATAGCATTAGAGACAGTTACGAAGCTGATGCACGTATTTCTTCTCTTCCCAATGTAAGAATTACAAACTATGAATTATTATTAAATGTATTCACTGATATAAATAATTAAGAATGTGTAATATATTATTTCAAGGTTTGCATAAATATAACTTGTTAGCAAATGACCTTTCAATTCTTTTGGAGAAAGGAAGGGTATACATCAATCATAGTGTCCAAATGTAAATAGTCTATGGGTATAACTTGTCCCTAAATAAGAGGCTAGTGAGTATTGAAACTCCAATCATTGGCAGTGCACCCTTACCTTTTTATAAAGAAGGTGATGAGGCAGCCATAGTGCTAGAAGCTCATGGAAGCTTCGTGCCTTGGCCTGCGAATCTGGTACATCTCACTACTAAAGAGGTAATAACATTCAATATCATTATTAGACCTTATTTATTACTTACATTGTTTATAACTTTTTCATATATATATATGCTCAATACATATTTTGTTTATTATTATGAATTAAGGAATCAAAAAAGAAAAATGCTCTTAAGAGTAAAACGAAGAAACGTACTAGTAGAATGAGTAACACAAAAGAGGGAGATGCTAAAGGAAAGAGAGCTAAATTAGAAGAATTAGTTGCTCCACAAAAGATTCCATCTTAAGAGAAGAGCAAACTCCACCAACACTGGCTTTATTGTATTTCTATACCCAAAATTACCTCAACGACAATTATATTTTCATTGATTGTCGTCCTAAGTATGTTGGGAGGGATGACACTACTTATATGGTATCAGTGTTTGACATAAGTGACATTTATAATTAGGAATGGATATAAACCACGAGTGTTGCCATCTATTTCATGTAAGTATTATTTCATATTTCCAATTTTAGTACTTCTTGTTGCATTAGAATTTTTATGACCTTTTATGTGAGTTATCAATTAGTAACAAATATGCATTGTTATTATCGTCCATAGGTTGGTAGCTAGTCGTACTGTGGTGGAGGAAATGATGTCCTCTATTGTGCTTGTGTGCCCATACTAAATAGCTGATAGTACTACAATAAGAGACGGTAGGTACATAAACTATTTAGCAGATCGCATTTTAATTGAGGAATACAATAAGCTTTATATCATTCCTCACTTGGTAAATGAACATTAGATTTTGTACAACATCTGACCCTATCTTAATAAACTCTATGTGTTTGATTCCCTTCGAACATATGATGTGCCTTTTAACATCACTCGTTGTGGTGGAAAAGAATTTATTAACATATTATTATACTTTTTACTTCTTACTTTACTAGCTTATTTATGCATATATTCTACTTTAATTATATATATATATATATATATATATATATATATATATATATATATATATATATATATATATATATATATATATATATATATATATTTACAATATTGTGTATCCAACTCTATTTATTAGGGCACTACGAACGACATATCAAAGGAGAGGTGGGAATGGTGTCCCAGACCTAAAGAGTCTTGAATATGAGAGCCTACAATGGTAAGTAGGAAGACAACTATTTTGAATTTTTTTTAATTTGAATTAATATCTAATAGTTAGAGAGCTAACTTAATTCATTTGACATTGTCCACAACATTAGAACGACAATGATTATGGATGTTATATATGTAAAGTAATGTATTTGATAGTTCAAAACAAATCGGTCAACATAGACCCAAGCTATGTATGTTTATTTTTCCATATTTTTCCATTAACAAATCATGACATATATATTTGGTACTTAACTTAAGTACTAAGTGAATAATCGAAACTTGTGAATTTTTAGTTTTTCATAGGTGGTTATGCACGAGGCCATAAATACAATGATGATGAAATTTATGAATTTAGAGACCAATTGGCCAGTCATGTGCACTCATACATTCGGTATTAGGGATCTACATTCTACATGCATATTCAAGTTTGTATTTCATCTACGTCTTTTAGTCATCTACGATATAATCTGTGAACTTTTGACTTTAGAGTGTAGATCTACCAAGTTGTGGTACTCCTACTAATTTTTATTCTTGGGTATGCCTAATGTATTGAGATGTACCAATTAGAGGTTGATTGAAAATATGTAGTATCATTTAGGAGGGAGACATACTTGTATATATGCATTGATGTTGTTTTACATTGCAGTTTTGGTAAATATTTGAACATACAAATGTGTATGTGGATTGGAACAAAATAACAAGAATAAAAAAAAGACAAGTTTTAATTACGGTTCTTATTTAAACTGTTATTATAGATGTTTTAATAATGGTTTTAAGTAAGAACTGTTATTAACACTATTTTTAATAACGGTTATCCTTGAAAACCTTTATTAAAAGTTGACATTTAATCTCAATTAGGGTTTAATAAATACATAATAAATGATTAAAACCCAATTTTAACTCAAAAACGTTACTAAATGATCCATTTATGCTTATTTATTACGTATTAGGGTTTAATAAATACATAATCAATGATTAAAATCTTAATTGGTTTTAATTTTAACAATGGTTTTGGGATTAACTGTTGTTAAAATGTTATTTTTAACAACGGTTTTTATATAAAAAATATTATTAAATACCAAATTTACCTAAATATTAGCTATTTTTTATATATTTTCTATGACTATTATGAACCGTTATTAAAAATTTCATAATAGGTGATTCAATAACGGTTCAAAACCACTGTTAACATTATAAAATAACCATTACTAAAACCCCTTTCCGGGGTAGTGTTACTATCCATAAGTTTTGAATAAATTCAATTTCTATGTAATTACCTATAATAGGCTACATACACTCCACATAATAGTATATATTAAGTGTGTAATATAGAATTATTAATTAATAAAAGCCTGCAATAAAGGATCTATTGTATAGTATCCATTTGCCATAATAATATATTATATTAATTATACTAATTTAAATCTAGTTTCCCTTTCACAATTTTTGTACTACATACAATCACTATATTAATTTTCAATCGTGTAATATGTTACTGATAATAGTTTGCACTTCAAAATCCATATATTCCTGCATAATATATTACATAATTGTTTTGCATTCCCTCACTATCCATCATATGTCATTTCATTTTGTATATATATATATATATATATATATATATATATATTCATTTCCATCTAAATAAAACCAGCATTTCAGCCTGACCATATTCCAAGATGCAATAATATTTCCATAGTGTGCTCATATATCTCCTTCAAAAAATTTGATAAATATATTTAGATGTTGTATAATTGATATATCCATAGTTAATGGGCTTCGTGAGTATCAAAATCTTAATAAAAATAATATATTTCCAAATATATTAGTAATTAAATGTTAACATAATTAATATTGTTGCTTTATATAGATCATGATAATCGTGCTATTTTCAGATACATTATACAGGTCCATATATATCCGATGAATTGATATGTCCATAATCATAACTTTTTGTTATAATGCTTTAAAATATTAAAATTCAATCATTTTGGTTAAAAAAAACTAATGTGTCTATACTTGAAAATTTTCTTTACAATATATGTGATGATGGCACAAGTGAAAATAACTCAACATGAAATGTTGTATATAAGTGTTACCGAATATATGGTTGTGTAACAATTGATGTTAATACTTCTATCATATATTGTATTACTAGGTCATCTATTTTTAGAAAGTTTCGGCAATGACAATCATCTTAATTTTGATAATTGTGATTAATCTACACATTAAAATTATTAATATAGAATACATTATATACATTGCACATGAGTATGACTAATATTATATTCACAATTTCCAATCATAATATGAAAAGCTTGGTGAAATTTAAATATTTGGGATAAAATATTCAAATAATCAATTAAAAGAATAAACATATTTTTTTACATGTCAAATAAATAAAACTACTGCTATTATAAATTTATAGCATAGATATAGATAAATATCCAATTTACTTTGTATGTTAATATCATATAATAAGCTATAGAAGTGTGATTATCTGCTCATACTAAAATATATATAGTAAACAAAAATTAATGTTTGTAAACTCAACATCATTTATATTAATGAACTACTAAAAGAAAGGTACATGTAAAGAAAAGATAAATTATATGATTTTTTTCCCCTTAGATTATAGTATCTCTACATTATTATAATAAATCTAAATTTAATTTTCTTGCCATTCACCTTTTTTTAGAAATTATTTATCCTATTTTTTAAAATTTAAATTTTAAAAATATAATGTAATTATTATTATTGATATTTTTTTTTTAATAACGTTCAAGGATAGTTTGAAAGATCACTTAAATTAGATAGAAAATCAACCTTAAATATCACCAATCAATCACACGTGTATTTATAATTAATTCATTTTTCATACTACTTTAGGGAGGTGCAAAATTCTAACCAGTGCCTAATGACACTTATTAAGAGATAAGGAAAATAATTAACATTTAATGTCATCAATAATTGCATGTGTTTGTAATTAATTCTCCAGTTATATCATTTTAATACGCCTCAATATGACCCAACTGACCAACCTGTATTATAATTTAATGCACGGATTATACCATTTTAACATGTAACCCAACCACGCAACCCGTAGTTTATAAGGACATGTGAGTAGAACTTATAAGCCAAGTCCATAAAATTAAAGTATCAAGCCCCCTCCCAACATTCGTATGTACAAGCCGGCTAGCAAAAGACCAATGGTTTCAGAAACAATATCCTTGAACGCTTCTTCAATGTCTTCCTACTCTTCCCAAATGAAGGTGCTACTATCCATGGCTCTAGGATTCATGGCTTTGATATTTTTCATCAGAAAAGTACTGGCGATCACTGCTCTTAAAAAACCCACCACGCTGCAGCAATACGAACAACTCCCTCCTGGACCAACACCGTGGCCAGTAATCGGCTGTATCCCTAGCATGCTTCGTAATAGGCCTACATTTCGATGGATCCACCGTCTGATGAAGGAACTAAACACTGATATAGCATGTGTCCGTCTAGGCAGCATTCATGTTATTTCAATAACTTGCCCCAGAATCGCTCAAGAAGTAGTGAGAAAACAGGATGCAGTCTTTGCATCAAGGCCAAAGTCTTTTGCTGCAGAGACATTTAGCGGCGGATACCTCACTACGGCCATAACTCCCTATGGGGATCAGTTTAAGAAAATGAGGAAGATCTTGACAAATGAGATCGTATGCACAAGAAGGCATGCTTGGCTTCATGACAAAAGAGCCGAGGAGTCGGACCATCTTGTAAAATCCATATACCACATGAGAACCTCTAAGGAGAATAACCGACCGATCGGTCTAAGACTTGTAACGAGGCTTTATAGTGTGAATGTGATCAAAAGTCTGATCTTCAACAAGCGATATTTGGGGAAGTCACCAGCAGCGTCGTCAACAGACGCCGTTCTCCTTGGATTCGATGAAGACGAAGCACATGTCGAGGCACTTTTTCAAGCCCTCGGCTCCCTCCATAACTTTTGCATCTCCGACTATCTTCCTTGCTTATTAGGATTGGATATTGGAGGTGACGAAAAGATAATTAAAAAAGCCGATAGCACTATCAATAGGCTACACGATCCTATAATAGATGAAAGGTTTCAGGAATGGAGGCTGGGTGAGAAGAAAGAAGTCGAAGATTTACTTGATGTCCTCATTACCCTAAAAGATGATGATGGGAAGCCGTTGCTAACACCAGAAGAAGTGAAATCACAATGCCGGGTAAGTTTGTGTGAATATAATTAGGTCTCTCTCTCTCTCTTCATTATTTATCGAATTATTCAAATTTAATTTTGAATTTATCTATATTAGTTTATAATCCCATGCAATTCATAAATATATAACAGACAAATATTTTTATATCAATAAAAAAAATCAACATAATATCATTAAATGTAGCAAATAGCTTTGAATTTTCATTATTTGTACTCGCGATAATTTTTTTTATGTATAAGGGAAATAAATTATTTATTATATGTAGGGATTTTTCACTAAATAAGTATGATAATGTTTTTAATTATATAATAAGACTGACCCACGATATTTTATAAATAAATATAATTGTTTATGGTTCTAGAAGAGAAGTGTATATTAAAAAGGAAGAAATCATAATAATAAGGTTAACTAGATCACGCATTCTTTTTGTGAAACATAATTTGAATATATTACAATGATCAAAATGACCTGCTATTTTCAATTTTGAAAAATTAATTAATAAACACGCTGATATAAAATAAGAAAAAATAATTCAATGATATACTCAATTATGAAGATAGTTTCAGGAAAAATATATAGATAATATTTTATATTTTTTACATATTTATTAGGGTTGAAATAAGAATTACAGAAAATAGAGGATATAATGATTTTTAGGAAACTTAATATTTGCAATTAAATAAATGTTTTTAGTAAACTACTTAAATATATACTGTGCAGAATACACACACACTTTTACCCAGCTAAATATAATGATATAATGAGCAAAAAAAAATTATACATCAAATTTGAAAACCTCAATTCTTTGTGTAGTTAATATATGGAGAATAAAAATTTAGATAATAATTAATTATGATTGTAGTTCGTGAGTATAGTAATTTGTTAGGAAAGTATAGAAAAGCGATATAACGTTTTTTACTAATTTAAAAAAGAAAATTATGATAATCCATAGTTAAATGATTATAGAAAATTCTATTTTTATATTTTATTAAATAGTTAATATTCCTTAAAAAAGAAAACGTGTTAAATTGTACCATGATCATATAAATTTTGTAACATGAACCGAAATCAAACAAGGATTTCTATATGATAAATTGGGCAATATATTTTTAAATTTCCATCAAATGTATATTTTATATGTACTGTTAAGAAAGTTTCATATGCATTCTGTTCGTATTTATTTAATTTATAAAACGGCAAATGGGCATGATTACGTACCTTTAAAAAAAATCGCACTTCCTAACCTACCTATTTTACTCATTAATCACCACATTAATTTAAAGACGGTGCATGTGATTAATAAAATTGTATAGAGCAGAATGGTAATCTATAAGTAATTAAGGTTGCTAACTAGTGGAAGTTAAAACATCAACGAATGAAAATTTATGTCAACATGCATATGATACTGCAGGAGATGATAATGGCATCCGTTGATAATTCATCAAATGCGGTAGAGTGGATCATGGCCGAAATGCAAAACAATTCTAACGTGCTTGAGAAGGCTATGGAAGAACTAGATAGCGTGGTCGGCAAGGAAAAGCTGGTCCAAGAAACCGATATACGTAAACTCAACTACTTGAAAGCATGTATTAGAGAAGCTTTTCGCCTCCACCCTATCGCAGCCTTTAACCTCACACATGTAGCCATGTCCGACACCGTTGTCGCGGGACAATATTTCATCCCTAAAGGAAGTCATGTGCTTTTGAGTCGGATGGGGCTTGGTCGAGACCCAAAAACTTGGGAAGAGCCGCTCAAGTTCGAGCCTCAACGCCACCTAGTGGGTATTTCATCTTCACCGGAGGTTGCGTTGACAGAACCCGACTGTCGTTTCATATCCTTTAGCTCTGGCAGGCGTGGATGTGTGGGCGTTGCTCTTGGTAGTGTTATGACTGTCATGTTATTGGCCAGGCTTCTTCAGGCTTTCACTTGGAGCAAACCGGATGGTGTTTGTAGCATCAACTTGGATGAAGGAGAGAATGATATGCTCATTGCGGAGCCATTACTGTTACAAGCTAAGCCAAGGTTACCTAAGGATCTTTATAATCATCACTGAACTTCAGATACTAATTAATAATTAATGAGGCCTTATCTATATATATATAAAAACTGAGTTGTCTAGCAAACAATATACAGACAAATTTTCCCGCCTAAACTATATCAATTATTACTAATCATTAATTACTGCTGCCATATATTATTGCTAATTATTATTATTGCTAATTAATAAGATGTAATAATTAATATAACTATTCATCTCCTATGTACATTAAATGTATATAACTATTCATTTGCTACACATATGTCAAACAATTAATTTTAACAAAGTATTAACTATATATTTTCTAATCAAATATTTTCTTAATTAATTATCTGAACATATGTAGAAAACTATTCATTTCCTGCGTATTAATTGAATTGTCGGATTATTCATCTCTTGCATATTAATATATAAATAATTAATACAGCAAAGTGCATATTCATTTGCTTCACATGCATATATCCATTAATACAATGACTATTTATCTCCTATGTGCAGCAAATGAATATAACTATTCATTTATTGTACATATGTCGAACAACTAATTTTAATAAAGTATTAATCAAATATTTTTTTAATTAACTACCTGATCATATGCGGTCAACTATTAATTTCCTGTGTATTAATTGAATTGTCAAACTATTCATATCCTACATATTAATATATAAATAATTGATAAATAATTAATACATCAAATAAAGTGTATAAACCAGTCGACCAACACATATGCATCTGCTGTCATTAATACAATACTACTAGCAAATACATATAACTAATTTTAATGAAGTATTATTGTTATTTTTTTAATGTTAGATCAATATCAATCAAATATGATGATGATGATGATGATGATGATGATGATGATAATAATAATAATTTTTTATAATAATAATTTTATTATTTATTATTATTAATATGACTATTATTATTAATATAACTATAATAATTATAATTATTAATATAACTAATACTAATATAATTATTCATATAATTATGATAATTTCTATTATCATAATTTATAATATAATAATGATAATTATTATTATGATAATAATGAATATTAATATAATTGATTATTACTATTATGAATATTATCATGATTAATAATATAATTATTGTTAAAAAAAATAATAACAGAACAACAACATTAGTTATTATAAAAATATAGAGTTGTTTGGCAAACAATATACAGACAAATTTTTCTACCTAAACTATACCTATTATTACTAATCATATATTATCACTGCCATATATTATTACTAAATAATAAGGTCAAATAAATGATGAAATACTCCTGCGTATTAATTGATTTGTCAAACTATTCATCTCCTACGCTACATAACAACAAAATGATATTCATCTCCTGCATATTAATTGAGATATTCATCTATTGCACATATGTCGAACAACACATATTAATCAAGAATTTTCTTAATTAATTATCTAAAAATATGCAGCAAACTATTAATCTCCTACGTATTAATTGAGTTGTAAAACTACTAAATATATGAATGTAACTATTCATCTGCTGCACATATGTCGAACAACACATATTAATCAAGTATTTTCTTAATTAATTACTTGAACATATGCAGCCAACTATTCATCTCCTGCATATTAATTGAATTATCAGACTAATGAATATATGAATATAACTATTCATCTCATGCCAACAACAAATTCATATAACTATTCATCTTTTGTCATTAATAAAGCACAACTATTCATATCATATATGCAATAAATGTATATAACTATTCATCTGTTGGACATATGTCGAACAATACATATTAAACAAATATTAATTAAGTATTTTATTAATTAATTACTTGAACATATACAGCCAACTATTCATCTCCTACATATTAATTATATTTTTATACTATTTATCTCTTATATAATAATATATAAATAATTAATACACTACCCGTGCATTGCACGGGAAAATGTAACTAGTATATGATAATTTGTGTGCTTAAATTTCTTATTGCAAGTTCATTTGTTTATATAAGTAGGTGTCTTTTTTTTTCTTTTAAATAAAGGATGAAACAGAAAATAAGTGGTGTATGGCTCTAGGGAAAAAAATGAAACAAAAATCTGCATTGAATATATATATTCTGGTATCTAAATCTTTTAAAGATGTGGATGATTTCTATAATTCTCTTACATATATGCATCCGTGAAATGATAGATTATTAACCAAGCCCGACACGCTATCACCCTTACAAATATGCGAGATAGTGAATATTGTTTCAAGGAAACAACTGCGTATGTACAACGTCTCTCAAGGAAAAACAAGTTAAGGATGAAAACAGGGCCTGTCCTTTTCTTTATATTGCTAACCATTCTCACGAGAATCGCACAAGTTCATCGTCCCATCTTTGCATATGTAATGTCATTTATAAATATTTTGATTAAAAGAAACTTTTCTTTGATGACTAAGTAACTCTCCCATTTTTTCACTACTTAAGAATTTCTTTCTAATTAAAGATTGCGAAAGTTAAACATGAAGGTATTACCATCATATCTAACACTAGTTAAGTATCCATCTCTTAACAAATATAATATACAAGGTTAAAATATAAGCTAAACAAAAGAAAAAGAACTCTTTAAAGAGATAGCATAAGATAGACAAAACATAAATGGTTATACAATAATACCATCAGCTAACTACAGATATGAGACTTAATAATGACACTTAGACAACGGTTTAATTTAAAATGCTCCTAAAAGTTAAGATTCTTTAGTGTGATCAAGGGAAAGGGGTTTTAATAATGGTTTTATAGAAGAATCATTATCAAAACTCAAACCAAACCATATTGTATATATGCATTATGCACTCCATGATGCATGGTATAACAAACCATATTATATAGAAGAACCCTGACACATAAAGGACTTATGATGCATTGTATAACAATTCCATGTGATAAGACGTATGCATAAGATATACATATGATAATACTTAAGAGATGTACATGTGATAATGAATGCAAACTCATGTACGATAATGTATATATGCATGATGCAGGCATACGGTGACATATACAATAATCATGAATCACAATAAAGGATGATCATAATACGTACTTGGCTCCATTTATTATTGTTCCATAAATTGTGATCACATAAATTTGATTTATTTAAGAAAATTTAGTGATGATTCTATTTCTCTACTATGAACATGATGACATGGAAACTTCCTTAAAAATCAATATTAGCCTTATTTCTTGGTGTCATGCCAAAAGTTACTATAAAAACTAACATCCATCACCTAGATAACCAAACCCTTAAGTATGCATACTCTAATAGAATGAAATTCTAATAGTGTAGGAAATACACCAAAACCTCTTGGGCTCAACCTGACGGTTAAACAATATAAGGGTGACTAATTTCCCACTAATGATGGGTTAGGAACTTTAAGAGTTGGAGAAATTAGACTCATCCGAACTCTTTCACTTTAAATGACTAGTTTTTTACAAGGTAATGTGATAACACTTAACACATAAAACTTTATAAATCCACTTAACTTTTATCAAATTCTCATCATCCTATGAAACACCTTTATTCCAAAGATAAAAGGATCAAGGCAAAGGCCATACTTAACCATTTTCACTGACTACTCTAAAATGTCAACTCAAAATTCAATGATCAAATTTTGGTCAACCCTAAAGTCAACAATTAAGATCCAAAATAAGTCAAACGTACTATATTATCATATCAATGACATAAATAATCAACATATCCTTTTTCATCAACTAACATTAAAATAAGGTATCAATTCACCAAACTCATGATATTATAAATGATTCATAACAATGCCTGATAAATAAATTAAGCATATTTTTAAAGTAAAAATACACTTCTATGTAGAAAATTCTAAATTTAATGTAAAAAGGACTAAAATGCCCTTGTATATGAAATGAATCCATTTTTCACATATATAATGCATCATAAATTTCATGTTAAACATATTTACAATAATAAGTCATAATAAATATGATTTTCTAGAATTTTTTTAGTTTTACATGTCAAAAGATAAAAATGTAGTAAGGTTGTCAAATCTTAAATCTAGTAACTATAATATTATACATGTTTAAATACTAACATCTTAGATATGAAATTGAAATTAAAACATGAAAAAAAAATTTAAGGGATAATTCAAAACATCAAAAACCAATGCTAACATATATTTAGCCAAGAGGCCCCAAGCTTAAAAAAGCCTCCATAAATCATTTTTCATACTTTAACTTCCATACTTGTATAATTACATAAAAACACCAAGAAACATGACATTTCATGCTTAAACGCTTAATATTATGGCTTCTATATTTTTCTACAAAATATAATAAATCATGTTTAAGATTAAAAGAACGAGAATCAAAGAAAATAAACGATTTCAAAGAACAAGATACTTAACACTTATTTTCAATAGATTATGCATGGTATCTCATTTAACCTATTTTCACCAAAAATAAAGGTAAATGGAGATTTACCTAGAAATAATATAGCCTTGGAAAATAGAAAAACAAAAACTTACCATACAAATCCTAACTCTAAACTCTTCTTCCTTTTTCCCTTTTTCTTTTTTCTTTTTCTATTTTCTTGTTCTTTATTTCCTTTCTTCTTCTTTGAGACTTGCCTCCCTCTCCTGAATGGTTTTCCCTTCCTAATTAGCCCTATCCCTATAGCCATCGGGCCTAGCCTCAACATAACCCTATCCTTTACCTTTTACCTAGATGCATGTTGTGGGAAAAGTCATGCCTAAACCTTCCTCGATCCCTGTCTTGTCTGTACACCCCTATGTACTTTTAACCATTTCTTAATTTCACACCTTACCTCCTTACCTATAAATCCCATGCCTTTTCTTTCTCATTGATTCATTCATTTTCAAATCCTAACTCTCTCCTCTCTCTCCCTCTCCCCATTCTCTAAAAACCCATCATTCACTAAACTCTAAGCAATCTCCAGCCATTGTTCCTATCAAACAACGACACCCTTATTGTTTGACGACTGTCAAAATTTGCAACTTCCCAGCGAAACTCCACCCCAGTTGCTCATTTTATTTTCTTTCCTCGACCAAGCTATCTTACCCTTGTTTCTTGTTGCCTTGCCGAGTAGGTTAGATTCACCGAGCACGTTAACTAGCTGAGTTGATCTTGTATCGAGTGAGCTAAATTGTTAAGCAAGTGCCATTTCTCTTACTTTGGTCTCCTTCCCCAACATAGCTCATTCATTCCCCTCACTATCGGCTATGCTTATTAAGCTTCCCCTCAACCAATCCTTTTTCTTTTTCCCCTAGGTATTTCCACTCAATGCCTTACTTGACCTGCTAATTCTTTCCAACCCTCTCGACTAGCACCCTCAATATCTTCCTCTCTTCCTTAATTTATTTCCTCTAGTCTTTCTTCTTCTTGATCAATCTTCTTATACTTTAACCATGTGTTATATCTTAGCATTAACTACTTCCCTAACATACTTGGATGTAGTAGCTTAGTCCTTTTTTATTCTTTTGAGAATGGTATCATTTTTGGTAATGATACATGCTATAATTAAGGTTTTTGAAATGTGATGTGTATTTTGTGTGAAACTACATGGTTGGTATTATTATTATGATAATGTTTTTATATGATGATGTAGTATCAAATCTTTTAAAAGTGAGTAATATATGAAGATCATTAGCATATATGTTGTTGTTGTGATAAATCTCATTTTGAAACCATAATTGTGTTAGTATGACCTAAGGTATTTTAATGTGGTTTGATAAAGTATGAAAAGTGGCAAATAAATGTTGTAGATTTTTTTCAGGATGTTATATATTGAAATTTTGGAATCAATAATATTAGACTTGTAGAGTTTTTGTGAGAATTGGAATGTATTGGCTATCTTATGGGTATTTGGATCAATAAGGGTTAAAATTGGAATCTTTGGTACTTTAATATGTTTATGGGTTTCAAGCATGGTAAATACATTATGTGGGATACTTGGAGTAATTATAAGTGACCTAAGTCCAATAAAATGAAAAAAATGTCTTAAAATGACCATAATAATCATAGAAGTAGGGTCATTATTACAGGTGTAAAATGTTGGATTCGAACCTCAATTTTTAGATATAATGCTAATAATGATATTTTAGGAATTTTTATTAAATTTAGTGGTTATAAGAGTCTTATGGAATATGTTATACCTAACTTGTAAAATAAGGATTTTGTAGGGACTTATAAATAGTAACCCTAGAATTAGGGTTATTGTTGCACATGTAATACATTGGAGTTAAACCACAATTTTTGGATATCTTTTTAATAGAAATGTTTTAGGGAATGTACTAAATTTAGTGGTAAGATGAGTATTATAGAGGAATTTATGTTTATCTTTTGAAATTAGGTTTTATTAAGGGAGATATGGCCTTTTTCTTTGGGGGATATCCTGGCATTCATGTGGTTGTATTTTACATGTTTTAAATAATTATGTTAAGATATATTATGTGCCTTTTATATCTACATGTGTGTTTGTAATGATGATCTTGAGATAAATAATAATGAATAAAATATTAATTACTTAAAGTGAAAGATCACGTGAGTCAATAATGAAGTGTTGAGTTTATTCCATCGGCTTAATAATAGTAGCCAAGAGCATTTTGCCTGAGAGGTAGTTTAAATCATTCCACCAGTTTAAGAATAGGGGTCAAGAGTGTGTTACCTTGGGAGGTGTTGAGTTCATTCCATAGGATTAATAATAGGGGTTAGTTGCATTTTACCTTGGTAGGTCTTTTAATCCATTCCATCGAATTTAAAATAGTGGGATCCTACACTAAACATAAATAAAAAATGGATTGTGGCTATATGTAATAATGGAACTCTAATTATCTCTTCATGCATCGTATCAATTTTAATCATTATACATGCTTATTCTCCTATGCCACCTTATATATTCCATGTAACCTTGCTATAACTATATTGTTCCTTTACATAGTATATAGCGTATTAATCATCCTTCTCATGGGTTTTGCTCATTCCCACTAGTAGGTAACCTAAATAATTTTGTATAGGTAGATGAGGACCCTTTGGATGACTTTACTACTTATGATACTTTATGCGAGATGAGTGACTATGGCATTTGCATGAATTTACACATCGGTATGTTGTATGACTATATGACCATGATATTTTCTAAAGGTTATATTTTTCTTAGTACTTTTATACGAAAGATATTAGTTTTTAATGTTTATGATGTAGGTGATCTGGATATTATTGGAGTTTGAGTTGAAGTTGGAAAGAATAGGGTTTTTTATGTTATGTCCTGTGTTGGGAGTCTTTAGTTTTGGTTCTAGTTTACATGATTCAACTTTGTAACTGTGTATTAAGATTTTATAATGTAAAGAGTTTTACATTGCAATAATTTTTGTCATATTGTATATTGTTGTCTTACCCAGCCTTGCATCTACCATGGGATAGGTGAACACACACACCACTCCTTATGATAGATTTGGTGGTAAAATCCCTCATTTTTTTTATTTTAGAATTTACATTGTACTTTGAAAACAAAATTTTAAAGTTAAAAAAAATGATGGTGTTACATTACTTATCTCATTACTAAATGAGTTGAGATTCTTAAACCATATCCAATAACGTGTAATGGTTAATTATCATATAATTGTGTAATGCCCAACATTTTTGTAAAATGGTTGGTTGAGAATTTTCCCAAAATTTGGGCCTTTGATTTTGATTTAATGTTATCATCTAGTTTGGGATATAATTTGATTTGAAATCATGTTGATAAATAAAGTTTATTAAGCTTTGTAGGCAAATCGATTGACTGGTTTGTCAATTCAACCAATTTGTCAATTCAGATAATTTAGGTTTCTCGACTAAACCAATCAACTAATTAGGACAAACCAATCGACTAGTGGTAGAATAATTGATTGGTAGATCCAAACTCATCGACTAGTGTGTTGAGCTTGTCATATTGTTTAGCTTTATTTTTATGAAAAATCCCTTACACTAAAATGGAACCTTACCAACTCATGCAAGATTGTCCCTAAGAGATTCCTCATCATTTTCATGATGCATTTAATCTAAAATATTGCCTCAATTTGATTTGGAGGTCAATTAGGACAATTGAGGGGGAGAGATGACCTCAACATTGTCTTCTACCTCCTCTCTCCTCTACATGATTCTTAAATCGAATGCTTTGAACTCAGGCATGCTTCTAAGCATTAGAAAAATTCCTTCCACTCCAACCTTCTATTACTCTATTCATGAATGCAAATTATGTTCTAATTGACCTAAATTTTCTAGAGACATCATGAGCTCTGGAGAAGAGGTAAGCAAATAATGGACAAAATCAGTCCATTCTGATCGAATTCAAATAGTTAATGGAAGAGTTTCAAGTCAATTTCTAAACCATTAGTGTTTCCCTTCAATTGGTTGGCTATAAATAACACCATTTATTCCTACTATGCACCTTCTTTCAGCCATCAAATTTTTCTAAGTCTGGCATTCCCTCTCTTCCTTCCACACTTTAAGCCTTGTCAATCTATTTTCACACACTCTTCTAATCCTGTCTCTAGCTCTATCTTGTTTTGATTTTTAAGCAAGGTAGAGATATATTTTCAGGAAAAGGTTGAGTAATTCAGTTTAGCTCTTCCCTAATTGTGGCCTCAAGTTGATATGTCCTTATACTCTTCTATTTTTAAGTTCAAAATTTAATAAGTTCTTATGTAATGTCTTAGTTTAAGAATTTGGTTTTAAGGTTTTCGAAGCTAAGATTTCCTACAATTGGAATTTCTTTTTTTAAGGGGATTTTTTCCTGCATTAAGTCAATGATTCTTGCTTCTAAAATATTTAGTAAGTACTCCTATATGATAGATGTTAGCTTTAGTTGATTTCTTCATGTTGGCATGAAAGATTGCAATTGTATATATGATTTGGTTGATTAGATGACATGATTTGAGTAAAATGCAAGAAAATGGGTAAAAATAGGCTATGATGATTCCATGTTGATAAATGTATGATAATTTTGTTGGAAATAAGTTATATTATGTTGATACATTTTTTAATGTGGTTAAAAATGATTTATATGTAAAAATCTGCATGGAATTTATGATTTAGTGTTGTGTTAGGACAAATCGATCGACTAGTTCCTAGAATAGTCAACTAGTTATCTGAACCCATCAATTGGTAAGCTTGCAAAAACCTTGGTCTTACTCTCTATTGGCAAAACCTATTGATTGGTCCATGAAAAGTTGACTAATTTTTCTAAACCGATCGACTGGTTTGAGGAAAGTAGAGTCTGGTTGGGTCAAACCAATTGACTAATCGGCCCAAACTGATCAACTGGTTGAGTCAGAGCGATTGACTAGTTCAACTCGTTTGCTTGATTTGTACCTTTTTTATTCGGTTATGCTTTGGGGTTATATTTGAGACTATACCATGGTTATTAATGGGATAACATACAGATTTTATCATGGATTATTGGTCTAATGAAAGAATTAAATGGATCATAAATTATGGTGTACTCTATGAGTAATGTAAAGGATAAAGGAGTATTTCACTCATGATAAGTGATGATATTGAGGAAAGAGTAATGAAAAGTAGTATGGGCTTGAATTAAATAAGATGGTGGATGTGAATAAATTGGCCAAAGACAAATGGAAAACCTATATGGTTGGGAAAATGGAAAGAAAAGGATTAATATGGATTAACATGGAAAGTTGACTTGCTTATTTTTATATGTATGTGATCACCCATGCTTATGAATAAAATACTAATTACGTAAAGAAAAATAAAGTGGAGTGGAGTATGACTTTGTGTTACCCGATCCTCGATTAGCTATCAGGGAGTTCGTCTGCCTTTGGGCAATTTTGGTGCCTTTGGGATTTTCCTTTGGATGGGATCCTAAGAGGTCTCGGTGCCTTACCTACTCTAGACATTGATGATATATTAGGGGTATCAATACTAAAGGATCTGGTAACCTAGGTGGTTGGCTTCTGCTTGAATTTATGTCCATATTGGTTGGCTTTGGCTTAGACTTACATCCATTCTAGTGATTGGCTTCGACCTGGACTTATGTCCACTTGGTGATTTGTTAAGAAGTGGTAGTAAAAAATGGAGGTGTTGCAAATTAACCCAAACTATATACTCTCTTATTACTTCCATTAGTGTTAATGCAACATATTTGTTTCTATTTAACATGAATCCCAACAAATACAAGCACCTAAAATGGGGATATTCATTACTTAATTTTGCTAGAAAGCTTTAACCAAAGCTGGATTCTTTTTTTTGTTAAATTTTCTATAATTATTTCTTTTTATAAAGTAAATATTTAGTACATATATTATATATATGCATTGAAAATGATGTGGGAAACCAATGACCTAAAAATACAATAGCTTGGCATCTCACTACTCCAAGAACATATCAGGAACAAAAAGAAGTATATGCATGTGAAAATGAGCCATTTCTCCTTCAATTTACAAATTAATATTGGACTTTCCTATAACAATTCCTTGTTCTCAAAATCCCAGCATAGAAAAAAAATTTTTTTTCCTTTCTCATTGCCTCAAAATCAAATTTCCATTTACTAAATTAAAAAATACTACAAATAAATATACTAATTAACAATATTACTTAATGAAGAAGGAGAAGAGTAAATCTTAGTATATTATTGCAAATGCTACCTAAACACTACATAGATTTTCAATTCTTGTGATCAATATTGTTTGACTAATTAGTTTATGATTCTAATTTGTATGTGCTTCTTTGTAACAAGCAATTGCAGTAAACATTGCCATATTTCATATATCTATTCTTATGATGCACAATTGAGATCTATAGCATTATGTTCATTCATATTTGTCCATGAAAATTTACCTCATGATTTCTACTTATGTAAAAACCCTAAAAAGATAGAAGAAAATGAGATTTGTGATATTCATGATCAAAGTGTACATATCCTTATAATTTAAAGCATTATCTTATAGATATGTCATTGAACTTGTTCTTTCTTTTCTCTTCTCAAGTAGGTCCTTGCTTCTTATCAACACTTATAAAGTTTTAAGTACCTATTCTATACTTTGTAACTTAAGAAATTGGGTAGTACTTTGTAGATGAAGTACTTTACTTGTCATGAGGCTTGGTGGACTTGATTTTCTTTTCAAATCTCAAAGATAACTTAATAATATCATCAAGAGAATCATATAAACAAGTTTCAACTTTTTATCGAAACATCATGTTAATGTAGCCTAGAAATCTATCATATGTTTGTTCCTTTTTCTCTTGGATGTTACATATAAGTATTAATCTTTCAAACTCCCTAAAATATTCCTCAACACTTAGAAGCCTTCTCTAAGAGTGGTCAATCTAATATAATTATCTTGCTCATACTCTTTAGGTACAAATTTCTTCCTTAAATGCTTCTTAAGTTTATCCCAAGATTTGATTTTTGATTTTCCTTCTCTTTCCTTACTCCTTTTCAAATTATCATATCATATCCTAAAAAGCTTCTTAAACTTAATAGTAGCTAGTTTAAATTTTTTTTCCATCATGATAATCTTTGAAATCTACCTCATGTAACCACTCAATAAATAAATCACCATTGAGTTTAACATCAAATTCAAGAAGATTATGTTTAATACCTTTATCTTCTCTTTGATGATGCTTTGGTTGATGATCATAGAACTTTCGGTTGTTTCCACTACATTGTGATCTTCATCATGGTCTACACATGAGCTTAGCTATCTTCCTCTTGCTATATTAGTTAGTTTTACTGCACTTCCCATTCGGTCTTCATATAACTCCCTTTGTTCTTAAATATTTTAGACTGACTCTTGCTCGGCAAATCGAGATTCCATTCGTTGTAATTGTGTTTACATTATAGAAATTTTCCTAAGTTAAATATTAGTTACATCTAGACTGGTTGAGAGCTTTGGTTTGCCTCAAACATGGCTTGAAATTTTGGTTCCCCTTCCATTGCTTCAACTCACTAGCACACTTAATCACAAGTTATAAATCCTTAAGGTTTCAATTAGGAAACCTGAATCAAACAATTGTCACCCTTCAATCCTTAGTCAGTTCTTATAAGAAATTTTGATTCCAATGAATCAAACGCACAGCAAGCAATCACATATATCACACGCACAAATGAATTAGCACACTTTACACCTTTCTTGCTAAGTTTTTGATGTAGAATTCAGCAAGGTTTACATTCATTCAACTCAAAACACTAGCGATTATCATGCACGTTTTTTTGTTTCTTTGTGTAATACTATCAAAGTAAAAACAATGCACTAAAAGAGAATCTAGTTTATTCAATTGTTAGACTTTTTATTTGAATACCTTATGGACTCTTAGTTCTATGGGTTTTCCTTTTGTTGTATTTTGATTACCATTACACTTGAAGTTTGTCTCCAAACCTTTATATCTATTTTATGAAATTTCTCTCATTCTCTTTATATCTTACTTAAATGCTATAACATTTTGCCATGTACTTAGTACTAGAATGGTATGGTAAACTAAACTCGTATTAGGTATGATGATTACACCTATTTATCTTATGCTTTACTTCAACAAATTTAAAAATTTTAAGTAGTAAATTTTGGGGTCTTATAATAAATTTCAATTTAATTAACTAACATATGGGAATTGTATTTTTTCTGATGACATATTAAACAAAAAGGATGACCATTGTCCTCAAGCTTGGTCTCACCCATGAACTTGCCCATGGTCGTAACGCGAAGATGTCCTAACCTGACCTTTAGTTGATCCTGAACAACTTGAATACTTTTGATTCATATACTCCCAACTTTAAGGATACCTTGTAATGAAGTTTTTCCTTGGATGACCCCTTCGTTGTCATTCTTGAGGTTCGTATAGTGGCGTTCTTTGAGAAATGACAATATTAAATATTTCTATAAATAGATGATTTTGTATTGTAGATGGTTAGCTCAAAACAACTTCTATGGAACACATTGAGTAAATGACGTGCAACCTTAGTCAATTCTAGTGGTGTTGGTGGATTCCTCGAGCCATCTATATCATAATTCTTATAGAAAGGATAGATAGATGACATGGGAATAAGAATGAATTCGTGCATATAAAGTATCCATTTCATGAGTACATGGTATCCCCGAGTGTGAGATGCATGTACCTATATACCACTTCATCAGTTCCTACACCATTACTTCTTCTACACTCTTGACTAATCAATTAAAATACAAATAAGGTTATTTACCCTTTATAATTGGCATAAAGTGTACTAGTAGCATGGTGAGGAACACTTAACTGTTACCTCTCAAGCAATCCTTTGATGTCACAATGTAGCAAGAATAATAATGAGTGAATATATAGTAGAATAGTGTTGAAGTTGCTTGATAATATCTTTGAGAACATTTTCAATAGTCTATGAGTACCTTTCACCCTATTAAGAGAAATAAACATATGTAAAGATTTCGTAAGTAATAAGTTCATGTCATAATAAATCATATTCCATACATGTTTGTTGTACTCTAATGAAAATGTAAGACTTGAGCATAGACAATTTTTTATTTTATTTTTATAGATGTAACCTTTAGATAAGAAAACAAGCTATGTATGCTTCTATAATCAGTTTCTCATGATAAGAGAAATTCTTCATATTTTTCCTCATCTTTGGCATGTATCATATTTTTCCATCTGAGCATAAAACTATGCACAAGCATTTCACGCTAAGCTTTCTTGCACCTCTATATTTTTATTTATATTAAATATGCATAATAAATGCTTTGAGGTTAGGAAGACATATTCAGAAGTTGAAATTAATGTAATTTCCCTATCGGTACAATTTTCTTCTTTCTCGGATGACGTATGAGCAAACACAATATTGAAATTTAAATATGATGGTGCTACTTCAACAATATTAAGTAAATACATTCTACATTTATTTGTTTTATACATGCAATCTATTACTAGAATAAAAGGAAATACACATAATATTAATAGATATAAAGTGTACAAATAGAAGCTCACTTAGAATATTTGACTCAATCTCACTTAGATGTCACTGAAATAATAATTCTCAACTAATATACTTATGACATGTTGTTAGGTTGTTTAACCATCTATTTTATTCAATATAATATTCTATTAATCTTTATAAATATATCTCTTTATGCTCATATATTCCATAAAATCTTTTTAAAGAAGCAACCAGATGTGTTGTGGCTTAATGCGACTTTTGGTAAAATCATCAACAAAATTTACTCCATTCTACTTCTCTACAAAAGCAAGCCCTTCAAAAGTATTTGTCAAATCATGATTGTGTGTTCTATGATTAATAACTACTTCCCATCCTCTATTCTCATTTTCAACACAAATAACCTTGAAAGGGAAATTGATTATCTTTGAAGATGTATTTTATACATTATCACCATCCATAGAACTACGCACTCATTCACAACTAAGTGATACCCTATTGACTCACTTACTATTTTTCTTTCCTCAAACCTTTTATAATTTAAATCATCATATAACTCCTACTTATAACACACACCCACACTACAAGCTCATCACAATTAATAAAAATAATTAATCTATTATAAAAAATTTATGATAATTATAGCCACTAAAAAACCAACCCACATGTTCTCTATCCTATTAAAATGAGAACACCTGGCCACTTAGTAGATTAATAAAAAAAAAGGAGAGAGATTAGAAATTAGGAATGGAAAGGATGATTCTATTGAATTAGGAATGACCATACATTGGGTTGGTTGATGGGAGGGTGGGGCAAAGCATGAGTAGGTGGCGTTCATGAGGTGGGGGAGCATAACCATATAACATGAGGGTGGAGAAGAAGGGAGAACTTCTAACGGTAGGAGGGGGATGATGGACAATTTTCTCACATTGGGTAGGGATTGATGAGTGAGTTTGTCATGTTGGGGTGGAGTAGGTAGTGTGATTACCTTACACTGAGGAGGGGAGTATGTGCATTTATCTTTATGGAGTACGTAAGAACCTACTGTGAGCCATGAAGGATTGCATGAGAGATTCATGTTGATATGAGTAAGCTGTATTAGCCTCTCACCTTAGGCCAGCTAGTTTGTAGTAAACTTTTCACATTTTTCATGCATAGTAAAACAAATACATACCTCTTCTTCAAGATTAAAATTGTTATCAGTTAATTGTGAGTAGTATTGCATGTATAGCCTTAGTGTTCATAACTATCGACCTTTTTTTCCCCATCTTCTTTATAATATTGAGATTCCATTTTCTTCTATAGAAATTTAGTCGAGGCTGGGTGACTGGGTGTTTGTGCATGAAAGATTAGATGGGTTGCGTAAGGGAGTAAATGAGTAGTGAAGGAGGATTGGGTGAAAGAAAAAGATTGAGAAGAGAGGAATTGCATGGAGGAAGTAAAAGAAGAGGGAAGGTGGATTGATTGAACAATAAAATATTTACCAAGTGCATTGCTATTATTTTGTATATCAAATCCATTGTTATTATTCTATATTCGCTCTGTATGAAAAAATTAATTATTTTATTACTAAATTTTTATGTAAAAATATTATTTTAAAAAGTTAAAATTTATTTTTATTTTTATACTCACATTTTTTATTATTTATTTATTAAATTTTTTATTATATTTGAAAAGATAATGTAAATAAAATTTTAAATCTAAAATTATTGCTTTTTAAAAAATATATAAATTATTAAAATAATACTTTTTATACGATTGGATGGAATATTTAGCAATCGTTCATTTTTCATGTACTCGAAGAAAACAGATTCCGCGGCTTCTGGAGACTTCGATCCCCCTCTCTGATTGCGGCCACGTACGTTTGCCCGTTTTTAAATTCACACCTATCGTGCTCTTGGTTGTGGGTCTTCGCGTTATATCTGGAACTTTCTCTATTGATCTGCCCAGCTTATCTTTTGCGACTGCGTATCAAATAAAGCTCCATCGATCCCTCGCTGAAATTTTTATTCAGAAATTCGGATCGAGATTAGGCATCCATTTTGGCTCTAAGCTTGCATTTCCTGCTCCAAGAAAATGACTCATATCCAATTCTGTAGTTATTCCGTTTAGATTTCTTTTCGTTGTTTTTTGAGCTTTCTCTATTTTTTGATTATTTAATCAGATTACTCGTTTGTTGCCGAGGAAATCTTCGGAAGAAATTATAACAATAGTGATGGACAATTTTCTGTTCATTTATTTTATTTTAAGTTTCTGTAGTATTTTATCTAATCTTCACGGGTTGGGATTTGGATCGGGGTTTTCTTTGATATTTTATGGCGGGGATCGTGGTTGGTCTTCTCCTGTCCCTAGTTAAAAACTTTCAGATGTGTGAATTTTCGTTCGACTCGATGGTGTTTGTGCTTGGATTTGGTTGCTCGGTGGTGTTTTGCTTTGCCTTAACCTAAGCTAACGCGGTAGCCAGAGAGAACGTGATCGGGAAAGGGCCCAAGCTCGTAACGGCCAAAAGTCTAAGAATCCCAAGAACGATGGCTTGACTCCTGAGCAACGCCGCGAGAGGTATTTTCATGGTCTTAATTCGTTGATTAAAGTTCATATTTTCTTGGTTCCGAGGTCGATTCGATTTGATCCGAAGTTGTTTACAATTTCTCTTCGTGTACATTGTATTGGTTGATGACAGGGATGCCAGGGCACTGCAGGAAAAGACGGCAAGGAAGGCGGCTGGGGGAGCTGGTGGAGAGATCAAGAAGGACGGAGGTAAATTTAAGAAATGATGATGGGATTATCGAATGTTAGGATGTAAATTTGGTATATTGGAGGGGTGTGATTAGAGTTTAAGGTCAGATCTTTGGAGAATATATATGGAGGGTTTCATGGTGATTGGGGGTCAATGTGATGTCTCAGCTCGTTAGATCAAACAGCTCGTTTTATGACTGATGATTTGATTAATGTTGGGAAGTTTTTATTGTGGTCTGCTATGATAAAACCTATATAGTATTTCTTGTATTGCTTTGATATAGTAATGCATTTTACGGTTTGTGATTTGTTCTGAGTTCTGAGATTGATTAGACACCCCCCCCCCCCGGGCTTATTGTTCGCATCAATTCTATTACTTTCCATAGTACATTACATGGCACGGAAACTAAGTGGCAAAATGGGTTTTTGTTTATCTGCCTCCTGATGGAAGCATCCTTCATTCTCTGTCAGCCCCAGTTATGTTTGTTGTAGTAGCACGAAAATTAGGCTTTTAGACATGATGTGCTTGTTGCCGTTGGAGTTAAGTATCTCTTACATGATCAGAGAAATGCTCACTCTGACTAGTAGGTAAAGGGTGTCAACCTGCTGAGTCGAATTGAGCCAGTGCCTTGTTTAAGGTCTGCTCATCTAATACGTAAGTCAGCGGAGCTATTCAATTAGTATATATATATAATTTTTTTTATAAAAAAATTAACTTAGATTTTATTTATTTGTTTGGTGAATTTCATAAATTTTGAAATTATGACATATGATAGTCGTCCATTTATGCATATTTGAAGTACTTATAATTTTTTATTATGTATTTTTTGAAATATTATAATTTGTATGGTCTATATTTTGAATTTATGACGTAATGATTCATTTTTGTATATTTTAAGTAGGTATAGTTTAGTATAATTCATATTTCAAAATTGTCATATAATGATCCATTTAGATTAATTTTTTAAATCATAAAGAATAGTGCACGTAAGTTTAATTTTAGTTCTGACTTAATTAATTTATATGCTCTTTTTTTTTTTCCTCTCTTCAATTTTGGTACATTTTTTGCTTCAAGTTCATCATTGTAGCATGTAACTAGAAATTTTAAAAAATGATGCACATAAGTCTATATGCAATTACTTTTGAGTACTAATTAATTTTTAAATCGTATATAATTAAAATCGTAAAATATATCTTGTATGTACGTGTTTTCATGCGTATAAAACTAGAGGAGGATAATAAGGGAAGATATGATGTGGACAAAAATTATTTCGCTGATAGGAAAAATATGTATAATTGACTTTTGTTTAATTTGGTAAGTTGGTTGTGTGATAAGGCATATACTAATATTTATTTATCATGAATTATAGGATGAGTAAAATTTTGTTATTTTCATATTAAAATGGTAAACAGAACTGTGCATATGAAAAATTTACTTTTCAAAGTAACTCAAATAAATTCACATTCTGTGGATTAATTATACTAGGATAAATATATAATTATGGCATTTGCAATGTATGATAATGAGATAATGGAAGAAATTTCTCATTCTAATGGATGGTGAGGAGCATTGAAAATGTTGACGGATTTATTAAAGATGGGTGGTATGTAGAAATGACCTTAGCGATCAAGCACCAACAGCTTCATTATTATTCTCATTTAGTTCTTTGAAAAGTTTTGTTCATTGAGGAATCAAAATTTTAAAACACTAATTACGTTTACAATGTAGGAGATTTGATTACATATTCTGATCGTAAACTCAGTCAATATGAATACTCTATCGCATAAATTGATGACATTATGAATAGGGAGGACTTTTGTGAAATGGATTTGAATGTGGAAGAAGAAAATGATCATGTATCTTTAACTATATGATGTTATTATCTGAAGTTGAAGTTAGGATAATGTTTGAAAATAAAAATTTAGGTAACTTATGTGATCAGATAGCTGTGGTAAATGATTCTAATTCTAAAGGAATGCATGTTAGAAGAATTCATTGAAGTAAATACAAAGTCCAAGCAAGAAGAGTAAACTCGTCCGCATTCAAAATTTGTTGATTTCAAATATGTTGAGCAAGTTACTATTAGTGTAGAATTATAGTGGGTAGTGCCAACTTCAAACTTTGGATAAGATGTTAAATTTGGATTAATGTTTTTTCTTTAAAATATAAATTACTATACATGGTTAAGTGTTACTTTCGATGATGCTACCATACAAGATAAATTGGTCATTGAAGAAAATATTTAAATATCTCGTGAGAGATGTATTTGGAAGTCATGAGTATGTTTGATAAATGATTATACGAGGATAATGGATATCATATCATATAATGATTTATATTAGTTTCTTCTAGAGAAATTGAATTCCGATCATTTAAATTTAATATTTGCTTTTATTGCTAAAAAAAATGAGGACTTAGTAAGAGTCTAGTTATCTATTAGTGTCAAAGTTGTCATTGAATATGTAAAATTAAAGAAGGAATTTATGGTATTTTAAAGCAAAAGGATAATAAATTATACAAAGATGTTACTGAGTGTTTTTTCCCTAAAATGACATATTAAATTAAATAAATTGAAGTCTTGTTCTGGTGTTGAATTTGATATTGCTAGTGTGGTAGCGTTTAAGATGGTATTATGTATATTTAAGTCAACCATTAAGGGATTTATGTGAGTGTTTCGTGATGTTTATATATTTGAAATACTTTTTCAGTAAGTATAAAATTATGTTATTGATTGTTGTGGGTATTGACGATGGCAATCATATATCTCTACTTGCTTTTGTTATTGCTCATATGGAGAGTGGTGAAAGTTGGGGATAATAGACAATTGTAGGTCATCTCTAATGAATATAAAGGTGTAATATAAATGATGCAAAGTGGAGGTTGGTGTGAGTTGTATGCCACACATTAATAAAATTTATGCTATTTGAAATCTAATTATTTTATGATCATAAAAAAATAATAAAAGCTGTGGGCCAAATGTTATGAAATATGAAAGACCTAATGTCATTCTTGAAAGTGGAATAGGTAGATGGACTCATTCGAAGATATCAAGAAGACAATATGTGAATGATTTAATAAGTTAGATCTTATAAAGTATCCTGTAACACCCCTAAATTTATTACAAAAAAATTTCGTTTAAGGCCAAGGTTTTCGCAAAACGATTGAATTAAAACTATAAACTTGGGAGTGTTACCGCCACACTTAGCACCGAACCAGTTCACTCCTACCGCCCCGATGCTAAGTGCTAAGGCTAAATCAGAAAGTCAAAAATGAGAAACATCAAACATAAATGCACCGTTATCACAAAGCGTTCATGAAAACGAGATGTCAACCACCGACAGAGTGTCGTTAAGATTACAACATAAAGGTCCCACTTTCAAATTACAGACATAATATAAATGCAACAAGCTAAGATAGAAGATAGCAAGGAAAATAAAAGGGTCCGGCCAACTCGCTCTCGGCCCCAAACAGGAAAGACTCATCACTCGGTCCCACCTGATGCCTCGTAGGCATCAAACACGTGGTCTCCTACCTACACAAGGTCAGATGGGTCCTCTGCTCGTGGGAATGAGCAGCACCCATGAAACGGATGATCAGTACGCTACGTACTGAGTAAGGTAACAGACGAGCTAAGGCCAGCACATAGGACATATGATACAAGTTCAGCACATAGATAACATACAATAACATGCAGGACAAGGCTAAATATTTCCTTGGTGCTTTTATCCTTTTATTCTCATTAATGATAATAAGTCCATTCCACACATTCTTCAATAGTCCATGTGAGTGCGGGAGCCCCACTATTATAGCCGGTGGACCGGAAGGTATACGCACAGGGCAGAACGTCTCTGATCCACTATTATAGCCGGTGGACCGGAAAATAAACGCACAGGGTAAAACGCCTCTGATCCACTATTATAGCCGGTGGACCAGATCACGGCTCCGACTCACATGGTGTTTCGCTTTAAGTACTTAGTATCTTTCTCATGGATTAACTTATTCATTTGGTTTGTTGAGCACGAGATCCCCCACTATTATAGCCGGTGGACCGGAAGATAAACGCACAGGGCAAAACGCCTCTGATCCACTATTATAGCCGGTGGACCGGAAAATAAACGCACAGGGCAGAACGCCTCTGATCCACTATTATTGCCGGTGGACTGGATCACGGGCTCGGCTCAACATCTTTCGCTTTACGTAATTAATGTCTTATCCGTGTCTTATTGATTCACAACACACCCTTGACATGCATGCCCACTACATTCTACTACTTTCCTTTCAAGAGGCCCGTCCCATATATTGAGACTCGTGCACCCCAAATCACACCCCGACATTATTCTCCCCTTAAGCTCACACGTAGTGAAGGACCAACTCTTGGAAGTGTAGGTTAAACCTCTAGTTGGGCCTGTGTGGCCCCTCCTCTTCTCACTTACCGTACCCTTTACTTATTCTTCACTCCACATCTCACCCTTATCAAGTCAGCCCCAAGGCATATTACTTTACTCTTCGATCTGGCATGTGACCGGCAAAACCCTAGTTGGCCACATCAAACCCTAGCGCCTTACTTCTTCCACAAGTAACCTCTCTCTTTTCATCCCCAAGTCTCTAATCACTCTACAACTCTCCCCATCTCTCATTTACTCCCACATTCAACTTTTCTCACGTAAGACACACCCTCATGCAAGAGTTAGTCACCTCATGCAGACACCCCAAGTCACCATGCAGATTTTAAAGCCCCCATGCGTGGTTCCCAACTTTCATTTATTTTAAACATGTTTTCCACGTACAGTTTCTCTCATGGATGATGAGGTACTTGGGTCTACCCCATATCCCCCTTTAATAATCTCACTTCCCATTCCCCTCTTGTTATTCTTTTAGTCCCGTTCCCTAATACCAAAACTCTAGCATGCATGTCCTAGAGGGCCATATCAACACATCATAAATGTCATACATATCATGTCATGCTCATGATATAAGGCACACACATCATACCTCATTATCCACGCTGCGCTACACAAAACAGGTTATTCATAACACATGCATAATACACATTAACATGGCATACTCATCATTCATCAACACATCACATCACACATAGCACAAGGCCATAGCTTCGTCCTTACCTAACACGACTCCGGTCTTGGAGCACGTTCCTACGCCTCCTCCGGGTGTCGACTTAATTCGCCTATAAGAGGGGGAACACTAGAGGTTAATTTTCCTCTAACCAAACACTAGTCTTCTACCTTACTCTTATCTATAACTTACCTTTAGGGCTAAAAATAAAATATTACTTTTATAAATAAAGGTATGGTCATTATTCTTAAGGTAGCTAATCCGGCTACTACTAATAAAATTAGGTCTTAATAGCTACAATATTTTAAAAGAAATCTTAATAATATTTATTATTAAAGGTAGTAGTTTAATGTTACTAATAACGGTGATAGTAGTAGCGATAGTGAGGTTAGGGACATATGAAATATTACTAATAGTGACAAGGAACTAAAATGAAAATAATAATAATAACCATGATAATAATGATAATAGTAATACTATTAATAATAACAATAAGGAGGTTAAAATAATAACACTAAAGTTATAATATTAGTACTAAAATTATAAGTAAATCAAGGTTAGGTTGAATAATGATAATGTTAATAATAATAATAATAATAATAATAATTATTATTATTATTATAATGATAATAATAACAACATTAATAACAATGTTAATAATACTTCTAAAAATAGTTAGCATTTGTATAACAAGGATTTAGGGGTTGGGGAGTTTAGAGGACCACCTAGGGGTGCTGGTGGCACAGGTGGCGGTGCACGACACACGGCGGCGGCGACGGTGGCGACGTTGGGGGGAAGAAGAAAGGTGGAGAAGTGGTGGAGGGGGAAGGAAGGAAAAGGAGGGGTTGGCAGGGGAAATAGAGGGTCTAGGGAGGTTGGGGAAGTTCCCTTGGTGGTTTTGGGAGGTAGAGGAGGTGCTGGAAGTGGCGGCACGGCGGTGGGCGGCGGTGAGAAGGGCGGCGGAGTTCGAGGCTGGCTTGGTCGGGAAGGGTACTTTGCACGCTTGGGGTGGCGCATGCAGAGCAAACTCAGGGGTGAGGGAGGCCTGGGTTGGTGGAGGATGTTGCAAGGAAGGGTTTCGGGGGTGGATCGAGCAGTGGCGATGGGCGGAGGCGACGGGGTAGCGATCTGAAGTAGGGGCGGCGCAAGGGTGATTTCTGGGCTTTGGTTTCAAAAACCCCCGAAGCTGGGTCTTTGGGGGGTATTTATAGGCTCGAAATGGGGAAAATCGAGAGAGGGAGCAGAGGGAGGCACGGGCAGGCGAAAATTCGACATGCCGGCCGTCGGTGGCATGTGGCACTGGTCTGCCATGGCAGACCTGTGGTTCGGTCGGGAAAAAGGAAGGGGGCAGGAGCAGGCTTGTGTGAGGCGTTGGGGGTGTCGGCCTGTCGGAGAAAGATGGTTGGAAGGTCGGGGAGAGAGAGAGGCGGCGTGCAGGCGGCGCAGACAGTCGGTCGGCGCAGAGGGGGGTTGGGCGGTGATTTGCAGCGGCGCGCGGGGAAGAAGGAAAGGGGAAAGGGCTGGACCGGCGATCCGGGAAGAAAGAAAGAAAAGAGGGGGAAACCGGCCAGTTCAGCAACGGTAAAAACGCCTTATTAAAACGCGGAGTTTTGGTGATTACTTGGACAAAGCGCGGCGTCGAGTAGCTGGCACGCAACGGCTACTTCATTAATCGGCGCGCAGCGTTTCAGCGAAAGGAGGGGCGAAACGCTACGTTTTACTGTGGCGGGGGAGGGCCGAACGGCGCTGGGCCGCGGGAAGGAGGAAATGAAAGGGGAGTTGGGCCGCGGGCTGGCCCAACGGGCGAGAAGAGGAAGAAAAGAAAGGGAGGAAGAAGAAGAAAAGGAAAAGGAAGGAAAAAAAAGAGGAAAGGATTATATTTTTTTTTGTTATTTTATTTTAATATTTTATTTTATATAAATACTTAGAATATTTACCTTGGGTACTTAGAGTAAGAATATTTAAATAACTAAATAAAACATTTATTCTCCTTTTTAGGTTAATTTAGGGCCCAAAAAAATATATATATATATAAAGATACCCTTTATAAATTATCTCAAAATTCCTATTAGCTTGCCCTACAAAATCCCTTTTTAATTTAAAAAGAGCAATAAATTAAATAAATTCCCAATAGTCCTTATTTAGTGACTTATTTCCAAAATAATTAATTATGGGGTATTTCATATCCATTGACACATAATGATGCTAGATGTTTTGAAGTAAAGGTAAAAAAAAGATTTCAAGTTACTAAATAATGGGTTGAAAGATGTAACATATTTGCCCATTATTACCCATGGGTGAATGACTTTTTATTGGGTATATAATTTATTTGTCACTAGAAGAGATTAAGTGAGTCAGTACATGATCTAAGATAACTTTTTTTTCCCCAAAAATTGAGCAAGTGTCCAATAGGAATAAAAAGAAAGATTGTGGTTATAGAGTTGTGACATATCATCATAAATAGTAATAATTTGATGTGGAAACTATGCACCATACAATCATGTAGGTTATAGAAATGAGTTCGATATACATAAAACTTTGCTTCCATGTATTAGTGTGTTATTGATATTTTCTATCTTATTTATTATGTAGAATCAGATGGATGTTTAAGAAGTTTGTTCTCTATCTTTCCATAAGTATGCCACATCTAGTTCTTATCATCTTAGCAATCATAAAATATCCATGTAAATCTTGGTATTTTAGGAAAATACTACACTATCTTTACTAACACCATGTTCTTATATTGTGGTGCTTTACATTCAAAGTTAGGATAACTATTTAAGAACACATATTCTTTGCGAAATAATATGCAATTATTCTAGCATATATATATCTTTTCATGATTCATGTCCATGAATAAAAAAGATATTTACTTCATTGGTATGATTAGGCAAAATATTATCATCATGAAGCATAAATTTCAAAAGTATCAATATATCTACAAAGCTCTCATCACTCTATCTATTCCATTCTCTTAATTGGTACGATTAGGCAAAATATTGTCATCATGAAGAATAAATTTCAAAAGTATCAATAGATCTACAAAGCTCTCATCATTCCATTTGTTTCATATTTTTAAACAATACAACCTTGAAGTAGTACCGATAGACATGTAAAGCTCTCATCACTCCATTGGTTATATGCTTTCAAATTATATAACCTTAAAGTAGTAGAATATCTAGTAAACTTCCTACAACCACCATATAAAGATTTCTCCTAGTGACTTAATAATTTCTCTTATATTTTAGGACAATCTCAAACAATTTCCTCAACTTCTAAAGTCATTTCTTTTAAAGAATGTTCTTATAATTCTCAAATGGTGAACTACTTTCCCTCTTATATTCTTTATTCTCTTATTTAGAGTTTGTCTCACCATACCATATCCATTGATTATAACTTCTATGAATTCTATTCACAAACATGTTATCTCTCAGTTCATTAGCACAAATACATTAAATATAAGTGGATGCCAAACATAGGCAAACTAACCTATTGGAGTCCTAAGCATTTTCCAATGCAAATTTGAAAAACAAAATTTCTACCCCTGTGTATATTCCCTAAACCTATGATTTGAATACATCCATTATATAGCCATATCTTTTCAATCTATATGTTTCCTCCAGAAAATATATTAGAATTTAGAGATATTAAAAAAAATTCATAAATAGTTCATGGTTAAAAATAATTAATTCATATTTGTATAATGCATTATGTTATTCAATTTCTAGTGATATCTTATCACAATTAAATCAATACATATACTAATTTATATACCATACATACAAACCATTCCAAAATTAATGATGCTTGATTTGAGATTAATGTAACATGGAACAAAGCTTGTGAGTCTCTATGTACATATATGTGTACTATTTTAAATATTATTACTATAGTATTTCATTTTTAGATGAAGTATAATACCAAAATAACTTGGTGTTAATATAAGTCTTATTTACCATACTATTATTATGTCAATCACATGGAAAAGAAATTAAAATTAAACATAATAATTATAAAACAAGAAAAACTTCATAACATGAATAAAGTTGTAGATTAATTCTAAGTACAACATCCAAAATAAAAAATGGGATATTGTGGATTGAAGGCTAAAAAAAATATTCGAGTAAAATTGTCATCTAGATAACATATCTCTATATTCAAAAACCCTAATACAAAGTTTACTCCATCCTACACAAAGCATCATATGCAACAAAGTTATCGATTAGGTCACACAAACATCTGGGTCTGTTACTCTTGGAAATGACCAATACCTATGAAAAGATTTATTAGTAGGTTACGTACTGAGTAGGTTGACCAAAAAGTCGAGTAAGGGATCTGGATAATTATATGAAATTATAATACAATTAAGCACACACGTGATATATATAAAACAATATAAGGTAATTATAGATCCATATCTCATCATTAGACATAACATGATCCATTCTTTTATTTATGTTGAGTTTAGGGACCCAACTATTTTTAACCAATGGAAAAACATCTATAATATACAATTTTAGGGTAAAATTCTCTTGGCCACTATTTTCTACTAATGGAATGGTATCAATAATATATAATCTCAGAGTAAAATGCTCCCGACTACTATTCTCATCTGGTGAAATGAATAGATACAACCGATCTCAACTCATGTAGTCTTTCCTTTTAAGTGATTAATATCTTATGAATAATTATGAACATTCTCATGTTGTTTTTAAAAATTATATTTAGGGAATTCATTATTCTTAACTAGTAGAGCAGTATGAATAATATACAACCTCAGGGTAAAATGCTCTCGACCATTTTTCTCGTCTGGTGGAACAAACAGATACAACTGATTTATATTTATATGATCTTTCTTTTTATTTGATTAGTATCTTATTTGTAATTAGTTATATGTATGCCTCATAAGTAAAGTAACTAAAACATAACCATAGATGTATCAAGAACGTTGTAAAATATTAGGGCCATAAAACTTCCTAAGAAATACTAATTCCATATTTTAGGTATAACTCTTTTTATGTAGTTGATTTACCCACTAAATTTAGTATATCTTTGTCAAATATCATTATTATCAACATACCCAAAAATTAAGGCTTAAATATTATGTCTTACACATGCGATAATTGTTCTATCCTTACAGTTACTATTCAAAAAGCTTACAAAACACTAATATCACAATTTAGGTATAAATTTTACCATAAGACTCATATAATCACAAAACTCAATATAAATTCCTAAAATGACAATATTAATAACATATCCAAAATTCATAGTTTAAATCTAACATTTTGCACATATGATAATAATATTTTCCTTTTTGAGTTATTGCTCCCTAATTAAGGCATTTTTTTTATCTTATGCCATTCATAATTACTCAGTATATTTTACATGATATATTTAGCATATTTTAAATCATATAACACATTAAAATATCAAAAAATTTATAGTAAGTCCATATTAACCGAAATGCCCTTAAGAATAACAAAATTTCTTTATTTTACAAAAATCTTATATATTTGGTATCCTTAATTCCAAATCCTCCCTTTATCACCATACATCTTAAATATTCATTTTCAACTTATCATAATTATTCAACCCACAATATAATACCATATATCATAATGATTTTCTTAGGGTTTTAAATATAGAAATTTCTATAACGATATCACATGCTTCTTGACTTATTCATTTTTAAACATATACCACATCATAATATTGATCAATATGAATTTAACAACATAAGCACAAACACACAATAATACATGAATCATACAAGGCATTAGCATAAAACCCTAACTACAACTAGTATCCTTACTAAAAAAGACAACATTCTCTTAGCACATAAACTATCCCACCTCCTCTAGAACTTTCTGTAAGTCACCTAAGAAACAAATCAACAAAACAACACTATAACTTAATGATATAATGAAAGGATTAGGTAAGGAGTAGTGAACAGATGAAGAAAAATTTTAAAAAAAAGCTCGAAGGTGTGATCAAGAAAACGTTTGAGTAACAAATGAGGGTGGAACGACAATAAGTGTCAATACCAAAGGGGTGGAAACGACACAAGCTAAAGGTGGGTGAGGTGCTGTGGTGGATGTGGACGTAGGTAGTGGGTGTGGTCCAATGGTTGATGCCAAAGGAAGAAGGGGTGTTGTAGTGGGTTTTTTCCATAGGGGTGGGGTGTTGTGGTAATTTTAGTTGGTTGTAGGGGTAGGAAACGGTAGTGTTGGTGGATGAGGGTGGTGTTCAGTGGGAGCTATCAATGCAAGGGAGGGAGGTGCAACAAGGGTGGCCGATGATGTTTTTAGGGAGTGTTTGGCAATGTCGAGAAGGAGGGAGATGGAGGGAAGAAGGCTATGCTTGGTGGTGTATGTTTCAATAGAAAAATGAATGGGGAAAGGAGGTTGGTTGAGGTATTAAATGTGTTATATATATATATATATATGAACACAAGGGAAGGAAAAGGGATTATTAGGTAACATTATCAAAACAAACTCCTATGTATATGAAGCGGAGGGTTTGATGGTGGCATGGTACATGTCGGAGGCATTTTTTGGAAATAATGTTTCATGCAAGAAGAAGGGGAGAAAAGAAATATAATAAAGTAAACTAGGTAAGAAAAAAAAGAAAAGAGAAGGGGAAAAAGGAAAATGAAAAAAGGGGAGGAAAAAAAGTGTGGGTTTATAATTAGATTTAGGCTAAAATAATTTATGTTAGGATATTGGGATAATTTAATTAACAACCATCTAGGTTTAGGTTTAAGTTAAAGAAATAAATTATTAATAACCAGGAATAGAGTTTATGGTTAAGATAAGGATTAGGATTAAGGATTTTGGGTGAGGTATAAATATTACTTTCCTAATATTGGAATTAGGGTACGATATTAATTATTCAGGATTAACTTTAGCTAAAATTTAGAGTATTAGATCATTACCTCCCTAAATGAAACTTCATCCCTAAAGTCAAAAGTCAAGGTTGAGGAAGAAGAGAAAGTGAATTTAAGCAAAGGTGATCTTAGTGGTTAACTCTACTAGCGTTAACACAACACTAGCGGAGCTACCCCCTTAAAATAGGGAGAAACCCTGATGTGTATAGGGTTATGGAATTATAAATTGAGTGGTAATATATGTCGGTTAGGGTTTGAATGTGATAATAAAGATTCAGTGATGATACATTAAGAAAGATGATGGTCAAATATATAGGGTTTTGGGGTGATATGGTTTGTAAATTAGGGTTAGGATTTAAGATTAGGGTTTTGGATATGGGATGAAGCTGATGATGATGAAGGATTGTGATGAAGAGACTTTGAGTATGATATGGATATGATGAATGTATGATAATAATAGAATTATTATCTAGGGTTTGTATATATAATTGGCAGAATTAAGTAGGAAGAATAGGTTAAAGATAAAAGATGATGAATGTTATGTTGAAAGTGGCGGCTAGGGTTGAATATTGATGTGGGATATGGATGGGTTTAGGGATAGTACTTAACCTCTAATTCACACATACAAAGATTATAAGGGTTTCAATAATAATCACTCACACATATTTGATTATAATTGAAAAGAGCTTACACATAATTCAAATAAGGAATAACTTATATTTTCATTCAAATTGGCTATCGTATGAATGTGTAACCCTAAGGCTTTTATAGCCTATTTGCACCTCCTCATTATTACAAGATAATTCTAATTAATTAGTAATAAAAATCTAATATAATCATCTCCCATGTAATGTCTTGTTCCCCACTCTAAGTATAACTTATAAGATAAATCCTATAAGATAGAATTACCTTAAAAAGCTACTTTATGCTCTAGCCAATCATAATGAAAATAATAACACACTAAATAAAGCTAAACACAAGCCATTAAGTATAAAAAAAATTCTAATACATCCCATGCATGCCATGTACATGCCTTTCTTGCTAGTGGCTCATTTTACAAGTTGCACTTATAACTAGTAATGTACTCATCCATTTATCTTCAAATTCGAAGGGTATCCTATCTAAGTAAATGAAAATAAGCTCCACAATAATAAATCCTAAGTTTTGATCATTTTCTTTTGCATCAAACCTTATGCGCAACACACATATGCTAAAAAGCTTAGGATACAACTCATGCTTGTCCTTCTCTATCTCCTAAGTTACCTCATTTGCTCCATGACAGCTCCAAAGAATTTTCATGAGTGGAACTGAGCTTGTTAGGTCTTAGTACACCTTAGTGTCGAGAATTCAAAAAGGCACCTCATCATAAGACAAAGAATCATCAAACTTGATCTCATCGAGTCTGATCACTTGGGATGGATGTACGGCGTACTTCCTCAACTTAGAGATATAAAAGACGTTATAAACTCGGGCTAAATATGGTGGAAGAGCTATGCGGTATTCAACCTCAAAAATCATATCAAGAATCTCATAAAGATTAATATATCTTTAGCTTAGCTTACCCTTTTGACCAAACCTCTACACCCCTTTAGTGGGTGAAACTGTCAGCATAACTTTATCCCCCAGCTCAAAATTTTTGCTACAGTGCCTCTAATGTGCATAACTCTTTTGGAGACTCTAAGCTACTCTCATCTTGTCCTAAATCAACCAAACATTCCGGGTCATCTCCTCAATCATCTCTAGTCCAAGTGCAATAGTCTTGCAAATGTTGCTCCAACACAAAGAGTGTCTAACACTTGTGTCCATACAGTTCTTCAAAGGGTGTCATCCATATCCTAGCATGATAATTGTTGTCGTATAAGAACTCAACCAAATATATATATACTCCTCCCAACTACCTCATATGTCCAAAATGTAAGCTTGTAACATATCGTTGGGTCTTTGAATCTGAATTGTCCTCTCAGTATTCCTATCTATAGCTAGGTAAAAGGCTATACTCATCATTAATTACGTGCCCATAGCCTCCTAAAACTTTTCCTAAAAGTGCAAAAGGAACCGTAAATTCTAATTTGTGACTATATCGGTAGGTGTACCATGCTTACTCACCACAAACCTCATATAAGCATTTGCTAATTGATCAATACTCCAAGTAGACTTTACTGCCACAAACATAGTTGACTTTGTCAACTTGTCGACAATATCCTAGATATCATTGCATGTGTTTTGAGTCCTCGATATCCCACTCATAAAATCAATCGAGATGGAGTCCCACTTTCACCTCAGAATGTCTAATGAGTAGACTAACCTTACAAGTCTTTGGTGCTTGATCTTAACCTTCTAACATGCTTATAATCTCGACATGAACTCCATTAACTCTTGCTTCATGTGAGGCCACTAATAGATCATCTTGAGGTCTTTACACAACTTATTTCTTCTTGGGTGAATGGAATATAGAGTATAATGCCTCTCATCTAATATCCATAGCTTTAGGTTAGTCCAACTCTAGGGTACACACTAAAGACCCTTTTGATGAATTCTACCATTCTCATGAATCCAAAAACTCTCACCTTGACCACCTTGACTCTTCTATCAAATCCTCTCGAGCTCAACATCCCCAAGTTTTCCTTTTTGGATCTCATAAAAAAACCATTGGGGTAGTCATAAAAGCATTCATCTAGATCTCCTAATCTCCATGCTGGATCAACTCAACCCCCATCTCTATGAGCTCTTTAAGCAACCAATTAGACACCACATACGCACTCAAAAAGTGTGATGTCTTCCTACTCAAAGTATCTACAATGATGTTGAACTTACCCTCGTCATAGGTTAACTCGATATCATAATCCTTTACTAACTCTAGCTATCTCCACTGTCTCATATTCAACTCCTTTTGAGTGAATATATATACTTGAGGTTCTTATGGTGGATGAATAATTTTTCATCGAGTCCCATACATATAATGCAATCAAATATTTAGTGCAAAGATGATTGTTACCAACTCTAAGTTATGCATTGAGCTGTTTTGCTCATACAAATTCAACTAACGAGAAGTGTAAGCCACTAGCTTACCATGCTACATCAATGCACAACCCAGTTTTTGCTTCAAGCCATAGATGTAGGACTCAAACTCATCTGATCATGATGACAGAGTCAAAACTAATGTTGTAGTTAAATGCGGCATCAAATATTGAAATTCTCTCTCATATGTGTTATCCAACTGAAATCTTGTCATCTTCTTCAAGAGGTCATGAAGGGATAAGCTACCTTTCAGAATTTGTGAATAAAGCATCTTTAATACCCGACCAAACCCAAGAAACTATAAACCTCGAGGACACTAGTGTTCCACTTGGTTACTACTAAAATCTTCACCTCATCCATGGCAACTTCTCCCGGTGACACCATGTGACCCAAAAAACATGACATCTCAAAGCTAAAATTCACACTTAGAGAGTGTGGCATACAACCTGTTCTCTCTAAGGAGTGAAAAAAAATCATACATAGGTTTTGGTCATGCTCCTCTCCACTCCAAGAGTATACCAAAATATTATCAATGAAAACTAACATAAACTGATTGAGGAATGGCTAAAAAACCTCTTCATCAAGTTCATAAATATGATAGGTACATTAGTGAGCCTAAAAGGCATCACTGTGAACTTATAATGCCTATACCGTGTCCTAATGGTCATCTTTATGATGTCTACCTTAGTGATGCAAAGCTTATGATAACCTGACCTCAAAGTGATATTCAAGAAAATCAAAGAACCCAAAAAATGGTCAAATAAGTCATCAATCCTTAGAAGCGGATAGTGGTTCTTCACCATCAACTGGTTTAGAGCTCGATAATCTATACACAGATGGAGGCTCTCATCCTTCTTCTTGATAATTAGAATTGGTGTTTCCCATGGAGACATACTCAGGCAAATGTGTAACACCCCCATAACTCACTCCTGAATTTTTTTTTGAAAGAATAAGGCGGAAGCTAGGAGAGAATTTGGGGAATGTTACCGCCACATCTAACACAAGATAAATGTCCACCATCTATCTCATGCTAGATGCAAGGCTAAAACCTATCAAACAAAACTTTAAACATCAATGCCGTAAGGATAAACTCCCACAAGGAGATATCCACAGGCAGATGGCAAGTGAATCAATTCACTAAATAAAATCATCGCTGAATTGATCAGCGGAACCTGTGAAATAAATCCGAATTTTAAAAGCTTATTAGAGTACGATAAATTAAAAGTTAATTACAATACCCTTGATATTTTAAATACAACACTTGAAACTTCCAGACATAAATACAGTTAAACAAGACCAATCCCGATAGATCAAATTCCGGATTGCCTACTCTCTCAAATCAAGTCTTCCACACAAATATAATATTCGAACTGAAACCTACACAAGAGATCTGCTCCCCACCATCCGTGGATCATCACAGGACCCCTTCAACCAAGGTAGCATCAGTACGGGTCCGATACTGAGTAAATCAATACTACCAAACTCATGGAAGGAAGCATAAAACACATAAGATATGAAAGACTCTAGCTTACAATTCTCACGCTCAATTATACATGTATTACATACAATAAAACATAGGATTATAGATTCATGCTCACAGGTACATTACTAGACATGACAACACATAAGATACCGGTGTGCAAGAAATCACAACCGCATACTAAGTAACACCAATCCAGCAATCCAATAATAATCATTACTACATCCGATTTTATTTATTTACGATGAGTTCAGGGACCCCACTATTCTTAAACCGGTGGAACGGTCTGAAGCACCTCTCGGGGACAACACACCCGAGCCACTATTATCATCCGGTGGAACAGATTCTACACCTCTCAGGGAAAAATGCTCCTGAGCCACTATTCTGAACCGGTGGAACGGCTTGAACCACCTCTCAGGGACAAGACACCTGAGCCACTATTATCGTCCAGTGGAACGGACCCTAGACCTGGTCCTGACTCACGTAATCTTCCACTTTAAATAATTAGTATCTTATCCATTACTTAACTCATATCATATTCTTATTCACGTTGAGTATAGGGCCCCACTATTCTTAATCTGGTGGAACGGACCGAAGCACCTCTCAAGGAAAAGTCACCTGAGCCACTATTATCATCCGGTGGAACGGATCCTACACCTCTTAGGGAAAAGCGCTCCTGAGCCACTATTCTGAACCGGTGGAACGGCTTGAAGCACCTCTCGGGGACAACACACCCGAGCCACTATTATCGTCCGGTGGAACGGACCCTACACCTCGGCCCAACTCACGTGAAATTCCACTTTAAATAATTAGTATCTTATTCAATGATTTTAGCCGACCAATAACCAGGCCCACATAAATAATTCCATGGCATAAAGATACAGCATAGAGTATCAAATAATTTCAATCAATATTCAACCATTCACATACTCAAATACATACCATATTCAAGTGTTATATTAACACATATTGGCATTGAGGCTATGAATTCATACATACATAAAATTACCACATAGAAAACAACATACACTGGACAAGATTAAATGATCAATAAGCATAGTCATCACCTACCACTCGGAACAGAAATACATCCAGATTCTATCATAAGTAAAGGTAAGTAATGACTTACCTCAATCCGAAGCTAGCTAAGAAAATTGAGAAAGAGGGAGAGTTATCGAAAGCTCGACAATCCACGAGAAAGTTTTCCTAGATCGCCGATAGAAATCGAAACTAGGTTAGAAACTATCTTATCAATTAATAATTTACATATTCTAATTAATAAACGCAAACGGATACAAACGATCTTTCTTGGAAAACATGTCCAAAACTCAGGACTCAAGAGCATAGCTCTATTAAGATTTAAGATTAAAATATAAATCAAATGATTTAAAACCCAAAGACAGAAATCGATTAGATAAAAGACACACAATACAATCAATTTTATAAAATCATCCCCGAAGATTAGGGTTTTAAATGCCTAAACTACGAATCGCCTAAATCACTTTGATTACCTCAAATTGATAGTTTTAAAACACAATTAAACTAATTTTAGATAAATCTAGAAAATAAATTTCAACCAAAACAAATCTTCCGATTAATCAGTTCAAGACGATCCGTTTTCAAAATTAGGGTTTTAAAGCCTACGACACAAACTTGGGAAATTCAAATCAATTAATTCCAATTAAAGGTATTAGAATACAATTAGGATCATTTCAACTACTTCTATAAATTTAATTTTATAAAAACAATTATACGAATAACCAATTTCATAATCTCACTTGAAATCTAGAGTTTTAGCCCCGAAATTATAATTCGGTTGAATTCTATTAATTTAATCAAATTAAATGTTTAGAACTGAAATTAAATACATTTTATAACATATCAAATAATAAATTGATCAAAACCAATAAAAGAAATACCTAATTTAGAATAATTAGGGTTTTTGAGCCCGGAAATGAAATTAAATATATTCTAATATAAATTATATAATCAATTGAATAAAGCGACCCGATTACACAATCCAATTTAGTCCCATAAGAGTTTTGACCTAAAAATTTAATTCCAATTAATTACGCACAAATTTATCAAATTGACGGTTCCGACATGAAATTAAATACATTAAAAAAACATATTGTATAATCAATTTATCCAGAATCGCCAAATCAGACGGATCTGGAAAAAAAATTGGGCATAACCCGGCCTAAAATTCAATTTCCCAAATTTTCAACAAAAACCATACAATTAACATATCCAAATCAATCTTACAACACATATATACATAATAAAACAATTAATTTAGCTTATCACAAGCTAAATCACACTTAATTAATCAAATTAATATTAGGGTTTTCGAAAATTTATACCAAACGAAATTCAACGGATCAGAGCAAAGGAAGGCCGGAGAAGCTTCGTTGGGGGCTGGGGACTACTCGCCGGTGGTCAGCGAGGCTCGTCGGTGACCGGGCAATGGCGGCGCAGCCTGCATTGCTGCAACGTTCGGTGGCTGCTGTGACTTCGATGGCTCCTGCTGCGGCTGTTGTGCAGCGGCGGCGGCGTCGGTGGTGGCGTGTGGTAGCAGGTTGGAGGTTGGCAACCGACGAAGGAGGAGTAGGGAGGAGGTCAGGGCTGGGGTTTCTGGCGCAGAGAATAGGGTCGGGAGCAGTAGAGGGAAGAGAAGAGAAGAGAAAAAGGAAAAGGGAGAGGGGGTCGACCGGTTTGGGGTTGCGGGTTCTTTTTTTTTTTCCTTTTTTTTGCAGATACACACATATAAATAAATGCTAACATCTAAAAATATTGTTGGAAAATTTTATCAAAAATTTATTTAACGAAAAATCATTTCTTAATGTTCCGAAGGCTTAAAATCGATATAAAAGCTACATACAAAATTTCAGAAGTATTTTGGGAAGAATTTACCAATGAAGCTAAAATTTTATATTATTTATGGAAATACATTATAAGACCTCAAAATAATATTTAAAATCATAAAAGTAAATATTTAAATTAAATTCTAATAAATAGAGACTAATTTAAATAATTTCTGAAATCGGTTTTCCGCAAACTAAACAGCGTAAAACGAAAGAAAATTAATTCATGAAATAAATTCATAAATAATCTCCGAAAACCCTTTTTAATTTAAAACTTCCCAAAGATATTAAAGATTTTTGAAAACGAATAAATTTAAAGTCGGAAATATTTTCTACGGATAAAATCACTAAAATAACTTTAACTATTTAAACAGAAATTTTATAATTTAAATAATATATTTCGTTAACGAAATATAACTCCAAAATAAAGTCGTAATCACACGACGAAGTTCTAATGGAAAACGAATCTAAAATATTAAAAATCAAAATACGAGAAAGAATGGGAATATATATTTTTAACCGAAAATCGAAATCATAAGAATATAATAAAATCACGGCCGTGAACGAATTTGTCCATAATGGTTCGCAACGGCAACAATTAATTAAATTCAAATTAAATATGAATTCGAAATCGTCGATAAATCCATAAAATGAATCAAAATTAAAATAATTAAATATTTACATCAAATTACGCTAACAAATCATTGGGCTTAATAAAATTAGATTTTAAAAATACGGAGTATTACAAAATGTATCCATGCTCCACTAAATCCTTTAGCTAAGGCTTCATCTCCCTCAATTCTATTGATTCCATTCAGTATGGTGCCTTTAAAACTAGCTTCGCCCCCAATACTAACTCAATAGTGAAGTATATCTCATGTAACAATGACATATTTGGAATTTCCTTCAGTAACACGTTAGGAAACTCCCAGGCAACTAGAATATCCCCTAATTCTGACACATCATTTTTCAACTCCTAAACTCCGCACAAATACATAGGGTAACCCCTTACCACAAATAAATATAGTATATGGGTAGATATGATAGTCGTCGTAAGCTTAGGTTGCATATCTTATAAGAGACCCTAGCAACCTAGGGTCCCCGCAACACAAGTCGCTCCCGTGCATAGTTTATTACTGCTCAGCATCTTCCCAACATATCCATCCTGGAGATAACATCAAAGTACCAAAGTTCCATCTCAGCCAAGTTTATTAAGAAGTCTACCACGCCTATCTCTAGTGCCATATCCAAGTAGAGTCTAGAGCAATCTAATCTATCCCTAAAAGGTGACATCACAAAAATAGATATACTAGTAGATAGAGATAATGTAGTTATAGCAAAAAGGATAGCATATATAAATGATAGATATGCCTCTGAATCAAATAATACATAAGTTGGTAACGAAAAGATAGATAATGTACCAGTGGACATATCCAGTTGGCTATCAACCTCTGTCTGGCTGATGACATTCTAGCACCCGCCTAACTGTCCTTTCTAGTTTCTTCCATGATACCCTATAGTACCCTAAGTTTTTCCTTCTCTATAAGGGAATGGGAGAGTGTAATACCTCTAAATATATGAACTAAAAAAAATTATTTAAAAAGTTGATTGCGAAAAGCTACAATAGTAAATCATAGGTTGTTATCGCCATACTTGTTACAAGTTTGATTTTCTCTATCATTCTATTACCAAGTGCTAAGACTAAAAGTGTTGCTCCACTTAAATCAATAACACAATTGTAAATTAGATTAGTGAGAGAGTTAAAGCAATTTAACACCATTCAAAATAAAATGAACTTTTAGTGGTTACAAAATTTTAGTGAAAGGAATTACATAAAGACATTAAGAGTATATAATCTTTCGGGTCAAAAGATACATAACAGAACACCGAATAACCCTAAACTCTTAACCCAAACAATAGCCTTCAACTAATCTTGCAAGCTAACCTGTAAAGGCCATTCCCCATTAAATAAGCAAGGCCCATGGAAAGAACCCTTCATTACAACAATATTGAGTAGCCCATTATACAAAACAAATATGAAAAGCCCACATGTAACACATAAAAAGGCATCATAACAATACATGATATATAGCATTTAATTATACATACATCAATTGAAATACGATAATTAGGGAGAAGGAAGAGAGAAAGGGAAGGGAAAGGGCACGCGAAGGTCTAAGGTGTGGGGGCATATGTTGCCAAAAATGGAAGGATAGTGACGAGGGAGAGAGGGAGAGGTAGGATGCAATGGTAGGGCTGTAGGGGAGTTGGTGGCAGGGGTGAGTTGCAGGCAGGCATGGCATGCAACGGTCGAAGGAGGAAGGAGGGAAGAAAAAGAAGAAGAAGAAGAAAAGAAAACGACTGATCGGCCAAGCAAGGGAGAAAGGAACGGATGGGTTGGCCCTACACATGAGGGAGAGGAAGAAAAAAAAAAGGAGACAGGGGGAACGGGCTGGCGATGTCGGGAGAAGACAGGTAGGGCAGGGCTATGACCCAATAGGGAGGAGACAAGCCGGGTAGCCCAAGTAAAAAGAAAAGAATAAAAGGAAAAGGGGGGAAACAAATTAAAATAAATTTTGGAATAAGGATATTTAATTATTTAGATGGATAAATTAATTTATTTAAGATATTATTTTAATACGGTAATTGAGAAAAATATTGTTTTGGAAAATTATAAAATGAGTATGATAAAATAAAAAAATATATTTATTTTAATTTATTAAATAATCATATCCATTTTTATGCACCCAAAAATCCACAAAATAATTTAATTAATTAATTTAAAAAAATTATCCCAAAAGAAGATTATTATTAAATTATAGCTTTAAAAATTTTAGTATATTATAATAAATGATAGGTGACTTCGCCAACATGATACAAAATATTTTACTATCCAATGTACCTCAGACTAAGCTTACCCTCCCAACCGAACCTCATGACTCCCTTGGTGAAAGAGGCGCTCAAAAGGACTATATCACCCACCTTATAACCATCGATATATCTTCTTAGATCTACATAGCTCTTTTGTCAATACTAGGCTACCCTCATATGGTACTAAATTAATCATATGAGCCTTGTCATCTCCTCAATCATTTCGAGTCCCAACACAAGCGTCTCACTCACGTCATTCCAATACAAAGGACTACAACATTTTCTCCAGTACAATGATTCAAAAGGTGCCATCATGATGCAAGCATAATAACTTTTATTATAGGAGAACTCAATCAAGTTTACTTAATCTTCCCAAATGCCCCCAAAACTTAACACACTTGCCCGAAGCAAGTCTTCCAAAGTTTGAATGGTCATCTCTGTCTGACCATCCATAGCTGGATGGAAAGCACTACTCAACTTCATTCAAGTACCAAAAGCGGCTTGAAACTTTTTCCAAAAGTTTGATAAGAACTTAGAGCCTCAATCTAACATGATATCCTTAGAGACTCCATGAATTCTCACAACATGTTTCCCATAAGTGTTGGATAGTTTCTCCATATTCCATGTCGTATTCATTTATATGAACATGACCAACTTAGTCAGGCTATCCACAATAAAACAGATAAAGTAAAATCCGCTAAAAGCCCTCAGAAGACCAACCACAAAGTCTATGGATATGTTAACCTACTTCCACTTGGGAACTTCTAGTGGCTACACTAACCCTAAAGTTGTAACACCCCCAAATTTACTACTGAAAAAATTCGTTTAAGACAAAGGTTTTAGCGGAACCGAAAGAATTAAAACCATAAACTTGGGGGTATTACCGCCACACTTAGTACCAGACCGGTTCACTCCTTTCGTTCCGATACTAAGTGCTGAGGCTAAACTAAACAATCATGTAGTAAGAGTCGCCAAAACATAGGTCCATAGTTAACATAGACCATTCACGAAAACCACGAGTCAACAGCGGTTAAAATATCGTTAAGATTGCAACTTAAAAGTATGGTTTCAAAGCAAGAAGCGTAGTACAAAATATGGTTAACAAGACGGGTCCCAAGGGACCAATATCCGGACCGCCTACTCACCCAAGCCAAGACTTCCACCCCAATTCAATAACCGATCAAACCTGCATAGGAGGTCTGCTCCCCACCATCGGTGGATCATCACAGGACCCATTCAATCAAAGTAGTATCAATACGGGTCCAATACTGAGTAAGGGCTCTGGTGCGCTAAGGCCAAGCATACAATCATACCACATAGCACACATAGCACGATCATATAGACAACATGCGATAACACACAAGATAAGGCTTGAGTACTTTCCGGTGACTTATTCTTTATCCTCGTTAATAATATGTCCATTTCACACATATTCTTTAATAAACCATGTAAGTGCGGGAGCCCCACTATTATAACCGGTGGACTGGAAATCAACACTCAGGGCAGAACGCCTCTGACCACTATTATAGCCTGTGGACCGGAAATAAACACAGGGCAGAACGCCTCTGACCACTATTCTTACCGGTGGACCGGATTGGCCCTGACTTACATGGTGTTTCATTGTAAGTACTTAGAATTTTCCCATGGATTACTTCATTCACATTCATTCAAAGCATTCTTCATTAATCCATGTGAGCGCGGGAGCCCCACTACTATAGCCGGTGGACCGGAATAAACACTCAGGGCAGAATGCCTCTGACCACTATTATAGCCGGTGGACCGGAAATAAACACCGAGGGCAGAACGCCTCTGGCCACTATTCAAACTGATGGACCGGACTGGGTCTGGCTCAATAGTCTTTCACTTTACATAATTAATGTCTTATCCGTGTCTTATTGAATTACATCACACCCTTGAAATGGACAAATCATTCTCTTTATACTGTACTCATCACAACTAATAAAATCCCATATTCATAACTACCCTTTAATCAATAGATACACATGATAACACCAAACAACTCTAGGCCGTCATAACCAACCCTAATTGTCCACGCCAACCGTGGTTAGCCACTCTTATCCCTATTTTACGATAACCACCATACTTAGCCATCCCAAACCTTAATTATCCTCAACAATCACAATTAGTTACTCCAACCCTACTTAATCACAACGTCCCAGAGTTAATCACTCCAAACCCTAATCCCGAACAATCATTAACTCCCATGCAAAATCCTAACTCCACCATGCAAACCCTAATGCCACCATACCAACATTAATACCACCATACAAACCATAACACCACCATAAAAACCCTAATACCACCATAAGCCATTAATACCACCATGAAATCACTAATACCACCATACAAACCATAACACCACCATGCCAATCCTAATACCACCATAAGCCATTAATACCACTATGCAATCATTAATACCACCATACGAACATTCATACCACCATACAAATCTTAATACCACCATACAACATTAATACCCCCATAAAAATCACAAATACCACCATACAACATTAATTCCTCCATAAAATCACAAATACCACCATACAACATTAATTCCTCCATAAAATCACAAATACCACCATACAACCCGAATACCACCATGCGAAGCATTAGTACCGCCCTAGAACATTAATACCATCATACAAACTTCAAGACTCCCATGATGGTTCCCAACTCATATTACCATTTATCCTAATTTGCATGTCCTAGAGGGCCATAACATAATGCATCATAAACATCATACATATACATATCATGCTCATATCATGGGAGAACATACAACATACCTCAATCTCCAAGCTGCGCTACACATAAGACAAGTTATACACAAATCATATAATACATGGCATAGCATGGCATACACAACAATCAACACATCCATGTCACACATAGCACAAGACCATTAGCTTCGTCCTTACCTAAGGCGACGCCGGGCTTGGAGCACGCTCCTCTAACTCCTTAGGGCTTTGGTCAGGATTACCTATAAAAGGGGGAAATGCTAAGTATTAGTTTCCCTTATAAGTACCACAATTCCTTATTCTAGTTTAGGATTAGAGCTTTTATTACTAGAGAGGGTGTTATACAAAAACTAGGGTTTTTACCTTAGGATTAGTATACTAAATATTAGTAGTCCAAATATATTTATTTTTTTGATACTTATTGTTACACTTATTTTATTATAACCAATTAGCCCTATTCTTATAAAAGTAATGTTCATGCTATCTATAGAAAAATAGTGATAATAATAATAATAAAACTAATAATAGCGATAATAATAATAATACTCCTAGTAGTAATGATAATAACAATAATGCAACCAAGTAAGGTTTAGCAACCACAATAATAACCGTAGTAAGGATAATAGAAGTAATAATAGTAATATTATTAATAATGTTAATACCAATAATTATAAAAATTACGATTAAAGTTAAGTATAATAAAAGTTAGGGTTCAAAAGGGATGTTAGTCTTAGTAAGAAAATAAAATCTTAATAATAGAGGCAATAATAATGGTAATAAAGACAATAGTAATAATAATAATAATAATGATAATAATAATAATAATAACAATAATAAAAGTAATAATAATAATGATAATAATAATAATAAGTATATTAGTATTAATATTAGTAGAAAATAGTAGCAGTTATATAAAAGGGATATTAGGATTTGGATGAGTGGAGAACCACCTAGGGTCGGTGGTGGTCCGGCAGCGGCGCGTGGCGGCGACGGCGGCGACGGTAGAGGTGGAGAAGAGGGGAAGAGATGGAGGTGGCGGTTAGATGGGAGGGGAAAAGGAGAAGTTTGAGGTGGGGAAAGAAACATCAGGTGAAGGGGAGTGGAATGGGGGTGGTGGCGTGGCAAGGGGTGGCGGCGCGCGGTGGTTGGCGCGGCGGCCGAGGGAGGAAGAAGGTGGTGGAAAATGGTGGAGGCCAGTGGAGAAGGAAGTAGGGGGTAAGGAAGGTATGGGCAGGTAGGGGAGGACCTGTAGGTTACTTTGGGATGTGGAAGGAGGGTGGAACACGGCGGGGGTGGCGGCTACGGGCGGCGTAAGGGGCGGCGATGGCTGGAAGAGGTGGTTTCGAGCAGTGGACTTTGCACAGCTAGGGCGGCACGTGCACAGCAAGGCGGAGGGTGGTGGTGTCTTGGTTTTGTCGAGGGAGGTGCAAGGATGATAACGGTGGGCACTGGTGGCGGTGGCCGTCACCGATGGCGGCGGAAAGCCCGTCTTTTTGAGGCGGCGGAGAGGCAGGGTTCCGGCGCAAAAATTGAAAAGGAACCTGGTTATGGCTACCAATGGGGGGTATTTATAGGCAATTGGGAGGGTAAAACGACAAGGGGAGAAAGGTACGAGCGGGGCAGATGTGCAGGTGGCCGGCCGGTGGCAGGCGGTGCAGGTCCTGCCATGGCAGGTTAGATCGGGAGGAAGGGAGAAAAAGGAAGGGAGATGGCATGCGGGGAAGGTAGCTGTGGATCTTGTTGGGCTCGAAAAAGGGAAAGAAAACAACAGGGAGGCAGGGGAGGACAGTCGGCGCTTGTGGCTGCCGGCGAAGATCGCGCTGCAGGCGTCGACTTGCAGGACGCGGTGTAGGTCGGGGAAGAAGAAGACAGGCAGGGTGGACCGGTGGTCCAGGGGAAAGAGAAAAAGAAGGGGGAAAACCGGCCGGTTCGGAGGCGTTTATTTAATCCGTAAGTCAAACGCGGCGTACTAAGGGTTGTGGGAGGAAAATGCAGCGTCGCATCGTAGGCTGGCAATGGTCATAAGGCCGTTAAGCGTGACGCGGTGTTTCGACGGCTCTAAGGGCGAAACGCAGCTCACGGGACGCACAGTGGTTGGCGTCGCACGGCGCTGGGCCGCGGGAAGGGAAAAGAAGGAAGGGACGGGGGGTTGGGCGGCCTGTACGCGAAAAGGGGAAGAGGAGAAGGGTTTGGGCCGGTGGGCTGGCCCAGTCGGGGGGGAGAAGAAAGAAAAAAAAAGAAGAGGAGGGAGAAAAAGGAAGAAAGGAAAAAATAGGAAATAAATAGGATGGGGAAAATAAATAAAATAACTTATGGGGAAATTGGGGTATTTTTGGGTTATTTATAATATTAATATATATAAAATATTAAATAAATTCCTTTTTTGCTTATTTTAGACTATTTTAGATAATTTTCCTTAACCTCCATGCTAATTAGGAAAAATACCCAAATTTTCTTCCAATTAAATTCTTTATTATTTTCCTCTTAATCTACCTTAATTAACTCTCTACATCTTAATAAATGAATTTATATAGTTAATTTTCCTAATAATTCCCTATTTGGCCAGAATTTCGAAAATTAGGATTTTAGGGTATCACAAAAGATCTCTTACACTCGATCTTAACCTTTTGAAAGGTCAAACATTAGGCAACAAATGCTACCACTTCTTACTTTGAATGGAGCCACTAATATACCATCTTTAAATCCTTGTATAGCTTTTCCACTTGTCCTCTCCAGGGTGGACAGAATAAGGAGTACAATGTCCTTCTTCAAGGATCCTCCTCTTAATCTCAACACATCCCTATGGTACACACCACCTGGCTTGATATCTAACTCTATCGTCCATATGGATCTAAAATCCTTCAGCTCTACCTTATGCAATACTAGTATGGATCCTTTCAAGCTTAACATTGCTAAGTTGATTAGCTCAAATATAATAGAAGATTGAAGGGTTAATGGTAAGTGCACGCATTCTTGCCTTTAGACTACCCATGGTGATCAACTAGATCTCCAACTTTCTAAATTCTCGACATAGATAATTTGACAACACGATCGTTCCTAAGGAATATGACGTCTTTTAGCTAAGTGCATCTACTACCACATTAGCTTTACCCTCATGGTAGGTAAATTCCAAGTCGTAATCCTTGACTAACTCTAACCATAGGCGTTGTATCAAATTCAACTCCAATTACTTGAAGATGTACTTGAGGTTCTTATGGTTAGAGTAAAGCTTGCACTAAAATTCATAGAGATAAAGCCTCTAGATCTCAAGGGATAACACTACCACAACAAGCTCTAATTCATGCATTGGATAGTTATGTTCATGCTGCTTTTGTTGACGAGAAGCATAAGCCACTACTCTTCCATGGTGCATTAGTATGAAACCCAAACCATGCTTGGAAGCATCACTGTATAGCTCAAAACTATTATACCTTCTCAAAAATGTGAGCATTGAGGTTGAAGTCAAGCACCTCTTCAATTTCTCAAAATCTTCACCATACTTCTCATCCCACTAAAAACACGTAGCCTTCTTCAGTAAATTAGTCAATAGTCATGCTATCTTATAGAATTCTACCACAAACCTATGGTAGTAACCAGCTAATCCTAAAAAGCTGCACACCTTCTTGATAAAATTCAGTGCTGGCCATTCAGAAATGGTAGTGTAAACAGCTCCATAGTTTTTGTTACTAAATTTAATTGTTATTCTTGTAGCTTACTCATTGTCCTTACTATGCCTAACTTATATAATTTATATTTTATGTCAGTGTGTTGTTAACTTTCCTATATTGCTTCTTTTTAAGAGTATAGTTACCCTATTAGATTATCTATATGTCACGTGCCTTCCTTTTTATTATTATTTTTTGGATGTACCTTGATAGTTAAACCATGATGTGAAAGATATTGGACTTTTTTAGTAGGAAAGGTCACATATTTTTGGAGTTTAAAATAGTTTGGGGATGGACCTTGTAATAAGATTTGAGTAGTAGTGATTTTTTGTTAGTGGTGAGATGCCACTCTTACTTGGCTCATACAATTTATTGTATCTTCACATGTTTCCCAAAAGGGATATTAGGATACGTTTGAGGTTGTTGCATGATGAGGTAGATCGTATGTTGATGAGGGGTTTGTCTTTAGGGTGGTATATGCTTAGATCATACTACTTGTTGCAAACCTTGTTTAGCCATAGATAGGGGCTAGTAAGAGATTTGAATTTTATGTTCATACCCTCAATGGGGATGATTCATGAGATAACATGATCAAATATTCAAAGAGTTGATAGTGATAGATGATGAATAGATTTGAATTGTTCCAAAATCTTATTTTATTTATTTTTGGCCATGTGTTAACTTTGTTGTTGTATATAACATTTTGTAGCTCTAAACTCTTTATATGAACTTTTATATATATAATGTGTGCATAAAATTATGTATAGTTATTTCTTTTACTTCTTTATTTCCTTTCCTACTTGCAAGCTTTTAATCTCTTGTTTTTTAAATCCTACCTTGTTTTCTCGATACTTTGCTTGACTCCTTCCGATTAAATATTTATAATTTCTTTTAGATTAACTTTTTTGTTTCTTTCCTTGCATTTGATGAACTTCATTCGATTGTCATTTAAAATATATTTTCATTTCAATCACGTGTTTTGAATTTAATATTTTAAATTCGTATTCAATTATAATTTTCTCATGTGATTATAATTCTATATCAGGATTATATTTCTTTAAAAAAATATGTCTTTAAATTAAAAACATTTCTTAAAAGTGATAACAAAAATTTAAATATTATATCCACGGTAAATATTTTCATTTTTGAATTTATTTAATTTTATGAAGCCGATAAGATCTTTAAAGAATATCAAATTAAAGATTTTTCAAACTTATTTACTTTTTTATTTTTCAATTCATTTTTTTATTTTTCTCATTTTAGTTTATGGAGGACTTTTCAAAAATGTGCTAAATTATTTGTAGTCGTTCAAAAATTTAGAAAAATATTTCTTTTGATGTATGTTATATATTATTTTTTTCATTATGTGTTTTTATTTTAATATGCATTACACTTTATTTCAAATAAAAATATTTATTATGGTAAGTCTTTTATTCTTCTCCAAAAAAATTATTTATAGTTTTTGTGAGATTATTTTTATGATATTTATCTTAATTAAACTTTTTTAGCTATACTTTTTTTTAGATATTTGCTAAGTAAAATTAAAATAAAAAAAATAAAAATATATATCTGTCAATTGCCAGCCACCCCCGAACTATCTTCCCTCTCCCTATTATTTTTTTTATCTACATGAAATCAAACCCCAAACCCCAACCTCCTACTCCCTTATCTTCTCCCAACTTCGACCTAGCTCCACTCCCTCCATCTCCAGCCACTAACTACCATCACCTAGTGATGAGGCTGACAAAGCAACCAACATGAGTTATGGATGACACCAAGAAGAATTACAGCAACTGGCAAATGCTTCAATTATAACACCCTCATTTTTCATAGCCAATCCACAAGAGAAGTAAGTAAAATTATGCAAAAGCCAAATAACATGAGGTACTATCACGACAACTAATGTAAGTAGATGCCATTTTTCTACTTACACTAGCTAATAAGGCTAGTTAAGATAAGAAAATACATCAAACTTTATTATGAATTCAAGCCAATAGAAAATATTAATTTCTAATAAACTCAATGGAAATTAGAACCGAGTGAAAGGAAAAAAATAAGAATATAAGTATAATTGAAAATCGCAAAACTAGATAACTGAAATCAATAGTGATAAATAAATATCTTAAAATGGCCAATGCTCTCACTCTTCTCAACCATGCATGTCATCTACATCTTATACGCATTCATACTCTCTTTATACTAGGTTATCTACTTACCATGTACATTATGGATCATCATAGCTCCATTTAAAACATTTAATAAATTAGTTAGAGGAACAACTAAGTAACACATAAGTACAAAGGATTATATAATTCATATATATATTCATAGATATACATCATATGAGTATAATATGCAAACCAATTATATTAAACAATAAACTAAGACGTACTAATAACCTTTTTATTATTCCCTTACCTTATATGGCCACACAATACAAAATATTATTTTTAATATTTTGAGTATAGGATCGCAACCCAACCAAGGGCCAAAGTCAAATAACCAATCAACTTAATCAAACCAAAACCATCAGAGGAGCCAAAGTTCACACCTAAATCTTCCCATTAGACCAAGACAATGAGAATTACCAATAGTCCCAATCCTTAAGTGTGCACATCCCCTACTAAGATCACAAACTTAGATAGAGTAGATCTTGAAAAAAAAAACAAAGCAAAATGTATATAACTAAATCTAACCCAATATAAAAAGCCATCACAACCAAATCAAAAGCGTAATATATACAATCGCAGCTAACCTAATATAGATAGCTAGCACAACCAAACTTCGAGAGGTCGCTTTAAAGGACTCTAAACATAACTCAAGTCTTTCACTTTAAGTTTTAGTGTATTGTTCAAGGTGATCATATAACATAATTGAGGTACACAACCATATATATGCTTTCTTGTATATTCCTTAATCATCCACCTTTCCAATATTCGGTACCTTCACTATTGTTGTCACCTTTCAAAAATAATAACTCACCATAATAGCTTTTACATAACTAACACTTTCAAAATAAAATATTCTTCCATATATAGTATTTTTCAAAAATATAATTATCCACAATGAAACTTTTATAAGAAAAATGGTAGGCCCACAAGTCACCCTTGAACCAACACTATAGATCAAAACTAAATAAGCTATCAAAGCTCATGAATATGTAAACAAAATTATAAAATATCATAAACCATAATTTTGTATGACACTACTATCACATACAATCTAATAAGACCACATATTTCATATAATTACTAAATAACACACAAAACACATAATCAAAATATGCTTAGAATAAGTTTATATAATAAATTTATCAAACTCTTATAAAAACACCAATACTCATAAAACTTATAATATCAAATGTATGAAAACAAGTGTATAATAACACACACACACACACAAAGTTGGAAAGAAATGTTGCCTAAAACACACTTTGATCTATAATTGCTTACTAGACAAAGGTCCTCTTCCGTGATCAACATAAGTATAGAGAACAATGTTAGATTACTTTTAGAGAAAGAAATTAGAGTCTGTCATTAAGTGTTTGAGTTTTCATTCCTATAAATTGACTAGCTACTAATATAATAGTAAAAAACCCTTAGGATTAGGAAAATACTTAGCCTTTTCCTAACTCATTAAGTTTTTATTAGAAACAAAATAAAGTATTTACTGTATCCAACAAATGGTTAGTAACTAAAAGTTACTAGAGGTAAAATATTAGTGAAAAATATAATTACAATAATTAACAAAAATAAGTTTTAATTTTTCAAATTAAACTAGACTATTCAATAGCTATTGTTATTTAACATAACTTTATAACTGACAAATTATTATAGTAATAATTACAACATAAACCATTATTAATTAATTGATTAATTACTAAAACTATAGAGTATTAATTTTATAAGACTGATATAAAAATAATGGTCACCAAAATAATAAATATGGGTATAAAATTATAGGGTATTATAGAAATAGACCAATGCAAGTAAGGGAGCAAATCATGTCACTTGACCCTACTCCATCACTGTCCACCATCACTCCTCTACGTCACCACCTCAGGTTGTCGTAAGCCAACTTTAGCAATAATGAGATTGGTGATGGACACATCAATGATTTAGCTAAGTATTGATTCCCATCAATTTAAGACCTCCACAATGACCCCTTCTAGAGATCGACGACAAGCGACATCATCAACAACACACCAACGGCATGTGACAACCATTCCAGCAACCAATTGATCCTCTCCTTGTCTCAAATGAGCATTGGTGAGCTTTATTCATGCCTATAATTTTCAAACCCTAAATTTTAATTTTAATTGATTTTGTTTTTTTTTTTGGCTTTTGTTAAGACAAATTGGCAATTATGATTTATTTTTATGTTTTGTATGCGTATTTTGATTTGATTGATTTCTGTTAATTAGGTCAACTTTAGGGATTTTGGAATTTTAACCCTGTTATGTCCCATTGTTTATATTTCTCATATTAAGTTGTTTTTCACAAATTAATTACTTACAAATGTAGTTAATTTTATGTCACAAGTGTTACTTTGAGGAATTAGTGAGAAATCAATTGGAATCATATATTTAGGTTAAAATTCTTGCGGATTAAAATAATATTAATCTTTAATTTATTTTATTAAATTTATGATACAATTTACACTAGAATATGTTTAATTTTATTTTTAAACTTCCAATTTAAATATTTTAATAAGATTTAACGAAGTGAATTTATGGGCCTAAAACTCCAACTTTGGAAAGATTATAGAAATTGGTCATTTTTATAGTTGTTTCTTCTTAAATTAATTTTATAGAATAGTTTGAAATGAATTTAATTGCCTTATAGCACCTTCAGATTCGATTAATTGATTTGAGTTATTCTAATTTGTATTTTAGGCTTAAAATTCCTAATACTTAGGATTAGTTTACAAAAATTGTTTTGTTGGGGTTCTTCAGCTTAGTTGATTTTTTATTTTGATTTAAAATCAATCTATTTTTTTGTCTAATCATGTTGGATCAATCCTTTGAAATTGATCAATTTGACATTATAAGTTATAAACCTTAATTATTTAAGTTGTTTTTAATAAAATTTACTTTTTTTCTATTTGATTAGTTTCTAACAAAGTCCTTACGTGTTCCACTAGTGGTATAAGATAGTGTTTAGCAGATCCTCATAGCTAGCGATTCTTCATTCTTTCCTCCCTTTCATGTTTAGTTATATCACCTTATTACTCTCACTTTATATTTCTAAATTTTCTTAAGATTTTGAATGGCCCATCAGCTTTTAGCATTAGTTTATTCTTTCTTAAGTTTGAAAATATTTATTTTTTCAAGTGCAACCATACCTAATCTCTTGGTTTAAACACTTGTTGAATTATTTTTTTTATTTACTTGAGCTTGGTATTTAGCATTATATTTTTCAATGTTGTCTTTAACATTGTTGATGAATTTTTGTAAATAATTCAATTTGTTCCTTAACATTATAATTCTTTATATCTCCTATTTTAAATGAAAGCATATCAATTGGTAGATAAGGATTAACCCTATTAAATAATCTCAAAAGAACTCGATTGAGTTGTAATAGAAGGGCTCCTATTATATGAAAATTCAACATGTGCAAGCTTTATATCCCAATCCTTGGTGGCTCTCATAGCAAACTTCCTAGAGTTCTACTAGTCACTTTAGTTTGGCCATCCATTTATGGATGATGATAAGTACTAAATAACAACTTAGTACCTAATATATACCAAAGTGTCTTCTAAAAGTATCTCAATAATTTTACATCTCTATCCGATACTATAATTTTAGAAACCTTACTTTTTATTAGAAATATAAGTCTCTACATATATTACATTACTAATCTTATTCCAAGGTGTGAAATGTGCCATTTTCAAAAATTGATCTACTACCACAAGAATTGAATCTTACCCCTTTGTTTCCTTTGTAAACCCAAAATGAAATCCATGTTGATGCTTTCCCAAGGTTGATTGGACACTGGTAAAGTAGTATACAAACCCTTATGGAAGAAACTTTTATTCTTTTGACAAGTCACACATCTTCCAATAATAGCTTGTACTAATTTTATCATATATGGCCAATAGAAATCTTCTTGTAGTATTTCCATGGTCTTATGAACTCCAAAATGACTAGCTATACCTCCCTCATGTACTTCTTTAACAATTAAATCACATACACAAGAACAAGGTATAAACAATTTATTAAGTTTGAAGAGATAGTCATATTTTAGTAAATAATTACTGCAACTACCATTCTTTTTGCATGCATTATAGATGTCGACAAAATCATCATCCTTATCATATAGTTCCTTTAACATATCAAATCCCAATAACTTAATATCCAACAAGACTAATATCATGGATCTTATAGACAAAAACATTTGCCACAAAAAAAATTACCATCAAAATGCTTGACAGAAAACACCTAGGATTGTAAGAAACTAACCCATTTTTAATGCCTCGGACTAATCTTCTTTTTCCCTTACAAATATTTCAAACTCTCATGGTCCAAATGCAAAGTAAATGGCTTAGACCTTAAATAATGACTCTAATTTTCTAGACTTCCTATGATAGCATATAACTCTTTATCATATATGGAATAGTTTAATCTCACTCCATTTAATTTTTCACTAAAAAATGCAATAGCTTATTTTTCCTATGAGAGTATAGAGTCGATACAGATGCACCAAATACCATCCTTTTTTGGGATAAGTAATACAGGCACCCAACATGGACTCATATTTTCCCTCACATACCCTTTTCCTACGAGCTCTTGTATTTATTTTTCCAACTCCTTAGCCTCCTCTATATTACATCAATATGTAGGCCTATTAGGTAAGGACAAGGCAGGGATTAAATCTATTTCATGTCCTATTCCCCTCCAAGGTGGAAATATAAGTGGTAATTCATTACGAAAAACATTGTGATACTAATCAAGGAGCTTATTGAAATGCCCCAAAAATTCTAATTTTATTATTTATTATCAAATAAGATTTAATATGAAAATTAATTAAATAAATTAATTGTATTAAAATAAAATAAAATTAATTAGGGAAAATCAATAGAAACCTTATAAATGTTTTAATTAGGGGTGAAACTTGGGTATTTTAGCTAATTAAGGATTTATTTTAGAAATTAATTAAATAAATTATTTTATTTAAAATAAGAAGGAGAAAATATTTTCAAATTAATATTAATTTTATAAATAATTTAATTGGAGAAAATTAGGGTGTTTTTCTAATTAAAATGAAAATTATGGAAAATCTTTTAAAAATCCTATTTTAGCCTAAATAGGGAATTAAATAGTATTATTTATAAATATCCCAAATATCCCAATTTATTTAATTAACCTAATCCTCTATTTTCTTTTTCCCCTTTTCCTTTTTCCTTTTCTTTCTTCCTTTTTCCTTTCTTTTTCTTCCTTACCTTTCCTCGAATTGGGCATGTCGCTGCCAGCCCAAAGCTTTCTTTCCTTTTCTTCGGCGCGACCCAGCCCGCACGATCGCCCCTCCTTCCTTTCCCCCCTAGCGCCGTGTTTTGTGTTTTATTGTGCCTGGGCGCTATGTTTCACTCCTTCCATTTTAATGAACGCGCCCGGACCGCTCGGTCTCCTTCCTTTTTCTTTCATCCCAGCCTCCCAGTCCAATCCCCTTTCTTCCTCCTTTCTTCTTCCTCCCATTGAAGGCCACCGACCTGCAACTTGTCGCAGCCCGCCCATATTTTTGCCGGCGATCTCGCCCGATTTGAACGGCCTTCTCCTTCCTCTCTCTTTCCCCTGACTCGCCGACCCTTATCACCCAACTAACTTCCCCTCTCCTCATAGTTTTTTCCCTTTTTTTCCCGCGCAACCTTCCTACCGTTTTCATTTCTACCGGCCAACCTCGCCACCGGTGACCGAAACCCTACCCACCTTACCCCGTAGTCGACCCACAAAACCCTAATCTCCCTTCTAAAATCTATAAATACCCTCTTCCACTGCCATGTATCGAGTTTTGATTTCCTTACCCAGAATATTTCCCTTTTCGCCGCCGCCCCTTTAGACGCCTCGTCTGCCGCCTCCGGCCAACTTCGCCGCCCGTTCTAGCCACCCGAGAACTCCTTGAACCTCTCTCTAGCTAACCAAATCATCCATCTCCCTCGATTCTTCCTGCACAAGTCACACCGACTATGCGAACTTTCCTCCCCGATCAGCCCTTCCTTCCACCTCCGCCACCCTTTGCGCCACCTTTAGCCACCTATTCCGCATCTTCCGCCACTCTTTTCACCTCCCAAATTGTGTTGCAGATCCTCCTCTACCTTCTCCTACCTTTCTTTTCCTCTTTCTCCCTCTCCTTCTCTCTTTCTCTCCTTCTCCTCCATTCGGCCACCACTACCGCCGCCATTCTCCGCCACCTTTGGTTGTGCCGCCACCTCCATTCTACTCCTCTCCACCTGGGCAACCCTAAACACCCCATCTCCCACCTCCATTCTACCTCTCCTTTTCCCAGTCTTTAACTTTCCCTCTTTCTTCTCTTTTTCCGGCCACCGCCGCCGGTGCCGCTATCCCAACTAGCCTAAGGTTGAACCCTAGACCCTCTAAACCCTTCTCCCTATTTTTACAAGCCTTAATTTATTTTATTTCATTTATTTGAATATAAATACTATCATTATTATTATTAATATTTATATTTTTAATATGTATTATTATTATTATTATTGTTAATGTTTTCATTATTATTTATGTTGAGGGCTGAAGCCCTATTATAATTTTTATTTCGATTTTATCATTATTACTCTTATTATTTCCATTATTACTATTATTAATATTAATATGTTATAAGTATAATTATTATTATTATTATTTCCTATTTTGAATTACAATTATTATTATTCCATTATTAGTATTACAAATACTTTACTATTAGTTTTGTTGTTGTTGTTGTTGTTGTTGTTGTTATTATTATTATTATTATTATTATTATTATTATTATTATTATTATTACTATTACTATTATTATTATTATTCTTGTTTTTGTTTTTGTTGTTGTTGTTGTTGTTTTTACTATTTCATTATTATTATTATTATTATTACTAAAGTTTGTTATTTATCTTACTAATATTATTATTAGTATTATTTTGGTAAAGGGGCCGAAGCCTTTATTTTACTTTGTTTTTTTAATAATGTCCTTTTTATTGTTTCTATTATTATTATTATTATTATTATTATTATTATTATTATTATTATTATTATTATTATTATTATTATTATTATTATTATTATTTTCATTGATATTATTTTTATTATCATTATTATTATTAGGGTAAAGTATTTAACCCTATATTATCAACTTTTATAATATTTATGTTATTTCTATATCTTTAGCAAAGTTATAATTTTGTTAATGTTATTTTTATTAGTATGTTATTATTTGGTCAAAGACCTAAGGAGGCTTAGGAGCGTGCTCCAAGACCGGTGTCATTTCAGGTAAGGGTGTTATTAAGGCCTTTCATGTGTTAATGTGCATTGAATGCCTTGTATGTTATGCATCCTATGTTATTAATGTAATTATTTCGTATATGGTATAATGTGGAGTTCAAGCATGTTTCTGTGTTGTTATATGGCATGTGTAATTATGATGGTAGAATTCATGATTTATGATGTGTGACGATTCATGCATGTCTAGGATGAAAGCTTTGAATAAGATTCTTAAGACACTAATCATTCAAAGTGAAAGATTATTGAGCCGGGTCCAGCCGATCCATCGGTTAGGAATAGTGGTTAGAGTTTTTACCCTATAAGTGACCGATCCACTGGCAAAAAATAGTGGTGTGGACTTTATCCCGCAAGTGACAGGCCCACTGGCAATAATAGTGGGGTGACTCGAGCTCAATAAACACAAACCAGAATTACTAAGGCATTTAAAAGATACTAATTACTTACACTGGAACACCATGTGAGCAGGAACCAACCGATCCACCAGTAAGGAATAGTGGTGTGGACTATTGTCCCACAAGTGACCGATCCACTGGCGAATAATAGTAATGTGGACTTTGTCCCGTAAGTGACCGGCCCACCGGCAATAATAGTGGGGTGTTCCTTTACTTACATGGATTTGATAAAAGGCATGGTGTGTATCGACTTTTGATGAAAGATTAATTAAATAATTAATCCGAACTATTTGGGCATTTATGTGTGGGTTTGATCATTTATAAGTTGCATGCTTATCTGTATGATCTTATGCATTATATATGTGGGCTTGAAAGTGTAAGTTTAGTACTATGCTGTATGATTTTATGTGATTACGTGTCGGCCTTAGTGCTTGGTTACCTTACTCAATACGTAGCATACTGATCACCTGTTTCATGGGTGTTGCTCATTCCCACGAGTAGAAGGCCATCTAACTTGCTGCCGGTAGGAGATGTTTATTTTGACGCGACTGATGTCTATGAGACATCAAATGGGGTCGAGTGATGTTTGGGGCTAATCAGTTCCAAAGTGGTGTGGCCGGTTTTCCATTGAGATTTTTATCCCTATTTTCTTTTAATTATGCTGAGCACTTTAGAAACAATTTTATTATTGTAATTATTTCTTTTCCCTGAAAAACTACTCTCGTATTTTAGTTTGTATAAAAACTTATGCGTACCAGATTCCCGTATTTATGAATTCAGACTATCTATTAATGTTTATGAGCTGTTTTCTTTAGCCTTAGCACTTAGTACTGGAACGGTAGGAGTGAACCGGTCTGGTACTAAGTGTGGCGGTAACATCCCAAAATTCATAAGTTTTAAGTATTTCTATTTTAATTATTTCCGCTTTAAAAAAAAGTAGTGAATTTTGAGGTGTTACACTTATCTAATTAAGTATTATCATTATTTATCTCCCCTTGTAGAGATTATTTCATAACCAAAACATAACAACTTCCTTATTCTTGCATACATTTGACCATAGCCTTTTCATGCAAGAATAAACTCTTTTTATTCTCGACTATGCTCTCATTATCCCATATAGAAGATTTAAGTTTATGCTTCTTCTTATCCTTCTCAACTAGATATTCTTTAGTAATACCATTGTGAATAGCATTTCTATCATACTACCATGGTCTAACTAATAAGATTCCACATATATCCATAGGTAAAGCATCACATAATACCTCATTATGGTAGTTACCAATTTTAAATGAAACTAGGGTTTGTTTTCTTACCTTGACTTTATTGTTCTTATTCAACTATTTAAGAGAATAAATCTTTGTATGTGGTATAGTTTTCAACCCCAAATCCTTAACCACCCTCTCATTGGCGACAGTGGTATAAGACCCACTATCAATGATAATACGACAAACCGTATCTCCTACTCTTTCTTTTGTCTTAAATATCTTCTCCCTTTGAGTAGGATGCTTAGTAGATTGTACTTGAATTACTCTCACCATGACATAAAAGCATTATCTTATTCCTCGGATTCACCAGAACCTTCTTCAAAAGGCTCAAATTCAGTATCATTCACACATATCTCCATGGCTTGAATTTCTTGCATTAATAATACCCTTTAATTGGGACATTCAAGAGTTAAGTGTCCAAACCCTGAATATTTGAAACATTTCCTAGTAGAGACTTCATTCACTTTATTTTTTTTCTTTCTCCTCTCTATTAATTCCTTGTTTTTTTATCAAGATTGGTAGAAGTTAAAGTACTCGCTCCAAATTTTTTAGCTTGAGTGCTTAAGTAGAACTTTGTAGATGAAATACTTTGTTTAGCATGAGGCTTAGTGGATTTATTTATTTATTTTTCAAATCTTTGGGATAGTTTAATCATTTCATCTAAAAAATCATACAAACAAATTTCTACCTTTTCTCATATCATCATGTCAAGGCCACCAAAAAATCTATCATTATATTTTTCCTTCTTTTCATAGATATCATATACAAGTGCCAACCTTTCGAACTCCTTAACATAATCTTTAACACTTAGTAGTCAATGTCTAAGAGTAATCAATTTCATATAGTTATCTTCTTCATACTCTTTAAGAATAAATTTCTTCCTTAGATGCTTTTTAAATTTCTCCTAAGATTTTATTTTGATTTACCCTCTCATTCCCTAGTCCTTTTAGATTATCATACCATATTCTAGTAAACTTCCTAAACTTAAGATTAGCTATTTTTCATTTGTACAAATATTGATATTCTTTAAATTCAAAGATAGCTTACGCTTCATGTAATCACTTAAGAAATAAGTCTACATCTAACCTACCATCAAAATCGGAAAGATCAAGCTTAATGTCCTTATCCTCCTTTTGATGATACTTTGGTTGATGGTCATGGAAATTTCTATTGCTTCCACTCCCTGTAGACTCTTCATCATGGTCTACTCTTGAATTCAATTACCTTCCCTTAGCTAGATTATTTGACCTTATAGCACTCCCTAATCGATCTCTATAGAATTATCTATGTTCTTGGACATTTTTAATCGAATCTTATTCAGCAAACCTCGATTCTAACTTTTTTCATTGAGTTTATATTATAGGTATTTTTCTAAATTAAGAATTAGCGGAATCTAAATTTTTTGAAATTTTTTGAATATCTTTAAACATGGCTTGGAAATTTTATTCCCTCTCCATGATTCAATTATTAAAATTCTAGACACTAAGATTTCCACTAGATTTTAGTTTAGATTGATTATACCCAAAACACTTACTCCTATAAGATAAGTCTTGTTCAGTTAGTGTACACAAAATTTTGAGCTCAATGAGCCCAATACACAATAAGAAAGAAATATAGAAATCATACAGCAAAAATAATTTAAAAAAAAAACACTTATCTTACTAAATTCTTGATGTAGAATTTAGTAAGTTTCAAAACCTTAGGTCGACACTCTCAAAAATATTATGCTAGTGTTCAAGCATATTTAGCATAATATCATGCAGGACAAAAAAAAAGGCCATAAATATTCAAAAACTAAAGCAATAAAACACATGAAGAAATTTCACCAAACACACGCGCACATATTTGGCCACCATATTACAACCAAATATTCTCCAAATTAATGCATGTTTATTTATATATAATATCTACTCATAATCACCAACATGATTATATGGCAATAAAGGAAAGTAAATCATTCAATTTTTCATACAAAACAAAAACTCAAAATGTTGTTAAAAAACACATATAGTATGCACAACTCTACACACACCATATAAATAGAATTTTCAAAACATGAATTTGAATCCTTCATGCAAGAACAACCAAGATATTAACAAGAACCATGCAAGATTGTCTTGATTACATTCAAGGACACTCAAAACATGAATAAACTTCAAATAAATCAAAAGGAATGCATCAAGATTTGAATGACACAAGCAAGAAGATAAAAAAAAAATTTACAAGAACTCCCAAGCTAGCATAGGTTCTGCAATTAACTTTGCTCTTGAGTTGCACCACCTATAGTCAAGCTTTGATAGCAATTTTGATGTAAAATATCATAACCAAACAAATGTAGAAGATCATAACCAAACAATTTTAAACATTTCTAGGAACTTTTTCTATAAGCCTCAAGTAGTTTTAAAGTCACCAAAATCTCAAAATTTGTAAAAGTTTATTAGAATGTCCACAATTCCTTGGAATGTGGCAAGATCTAATCCTAAAAATGTAAGCCTTCAAAAGAAAAATCTTCTATTTCTTAATAGAATACTCTCTACTACTCTCCAAAGCTCTCAATTGAAGAAGGAGAAGAGAAGAAGAAGGAACACACAGCACTTGGTGTTGCTCTCTTTTTTGAGTTTTAAAAAATTCCTTTCATTATGGTTGAATGATGTTGAGATCAAGTGTACAAGTTTTATATATACATGCACCCATACAAGACCCTTTCATTAAAAATCCCACTCATTTGGCCCCTCTTAATGAAATTAACCTCCTAATGCATGATACAAGGATATATTAAGGAATTACAATTACAATTTACAAGTACTACAAATTATACAACAAAATAACAAAGCTACATAAACTTTAATAATGTAATACATAGATTTAACATATGTCCAAATTTATATCTTGTATCTTTATTCTTTCTTGAACTTTATAATCCTTATAATGTCATTTTCATTGTCTTGTACATCAAAGATATTTAATAACATGAAATTCTTGTAAACATATACAATACCTGCAAGAATTACTTAACAAAACATTATAAGCATAAGAACTTTCAAGCACAACGGGTTCCATCTCCAAGTATGCTAATTCTTCTTATTTTTCATCCTTCGAGGAATAAGATTGAGAGTAATGTTGAGATTCTCCTACATCACTATGTTTCTAAGAGTTAAATGTGTAAACATTTAAAGAGGTTCATGACTATCATATGCATGCCATATGAACTTTGATTACCTAATGAAGGTTGAAAGCTACATGGGCTCCTACCTAATTACATGTAAATAGAAGCTCAAACTCCATTCAATTTCTAGTTTTCCTCTATGTTTTACCATTCTACAAAGAAGTTCTAAAACTAATAAGAATGCTTCCCTATAATAATACAAATTAGAGATCTATTTTAATTTTTCTTCCGAACCCTTAATTTGCCTGCACTTGCTCTCCTCCTCAATTAAGGACTCTTATTAACTTTTATAAAATTTTAAAACTACCTTCAATATATATCTTTTGGGTATAAATTTAGATTAATCTAATTAATTAGCATGCATTTTTTCTTAGCAAATATGTCTTAATGATTAACAAAGTGACTATTGAAGATGCTAAAGTCATTGGAGGTGTTGAATAAGATAAGAATGAGAATGAAGAAGATGGTTTTTTATGTGTTGTTAAAGATTTCTTGTATATCAACTTATGTTATAAGTTGTATATATAGTATTGTACCTACAAGACCATTATCGCTTTTGCATTTAAATTAAAAAATGATGATTATACACAGTGTACTTAACTTTATAGAAGGATAAGTTGTTATTACAATAAATATTGCAGCAACGGATATTATGGCCAATATTGTTATTCTACCAACAAATACTGTTTTGTGGATAATATTTTTATTCATGAATATTATTTCATGGGTATTATTTTTAATCATATTTATTATTTTGTGGATAATACTTGTAGTCACAAATATCATTTTAAGGTTAATACTTTTACTCATAGATAAAAGTGTGGGTATAAATCTTACTAACCGATAAATATCTATAGGCCTTATCAATTATTCTCAACAAATCATACATATCTGTTGGAAATATTTTTAAGCATGGAATTTTTACCCACAGTTTTATCGCAAAAAAAAAATCTATTGGGAAAAGATTTTTCCAATAGAAAAATAACTTTTACCAATAGATAAGACCTTGTTGGTATAAGTGAATTATTTTGTAGTGTATAAATAGTAACCCTAGAGGTATAGTCAATGTCGCATGTGTAAGTTATTAGATTTAGACCCTTATTTTTTAATATATTTTTTATAACAATATTTTGGGGATATGTACTAAATTTGGTGGTAAATGAGTATTATGACATAAGTTATGCTTATCTTGTGAAATTAAGGTTTCTTAGGGAAAATATGGTATTTTTCCTTGGGGGATGTCCCACTATCCATGTGATTGTTTTTTACATGTTTCAAATAATTATGTTAAGTTGGATTATGTACCTTGCATATCTACAAGTGTATCTATGTGATGTTCTTGTGGAAAACAATAATAGATAAGGCATTAATCACTTAAACTAAAAGATTATATAAGTTAGGACCGAGCTATTATATCTGTTCCACCAGAATATAATAATATCTTAAGGGCATTGTTCTCTGATAAATTCTTTAGTCCATTCCACCTTATTAAAAATAATAGGGTCCCAAACTCAACGTAAATAAGAATATAGATTATGATTATATTCGATAATGATTTTCTAGAATTAGTTCTTATTTTGCATTATATTATGTTTAGTTTATATGCATGTTTTTTTTATGCAACAATATGTATTATGTGTATCCCTGCTACGGCTGTATTGTTCATTTACTTAGTACATAGTGTATTAATCATTCTTTTCAAGAATGTTGTTCATTCCCACAAATAGATTGCCTAGATAATTTTGTGTGAGTCAATGAGGACCCATTTGATGATTTTGCTTCTTAAGTTCCTTTGCTTGGGGAGGAGGGATGATATTATCCTCTTTTGATGATAATGTTAGGGACATAGAGTTATATTGTCTAGTTTATCACTTATGTTACAAATACCTTTTGGACTCTTAGTTCCAATGTATCATCTTTTGATGTATTTTAGATATTGTACTTTGAGTTAACCTCCAAACTCTTATCTACGTTTATGAAACTCTCTTATTTTATCTTTTATCATGTTTTAAGGGTTAATATTTGTGTCTTGTATTTGATTTTAGGATGGTATAGTAAACTAAACTTATGTAAAGTATGGCAATAAAAACCATCTATATTGTTATTATCCTTCTACTAAAATAAAGTTTTTAGTAGTAATGAGTGGTTGATTGCTTAGGAGATTCACATAACTATAGGGAGGTTAGCATGAGGTTGGTGGTGAAGGTGGTTGTTCTATGTGGAAAATGGAGGGTGTTTGGGTTGCAAAGCTGGTGGTGCAAGGATAGGAAGCAGCAAGGAAACATTGGAAAGGAAGTTATGGTGGCTTCGGGGTGGTTCTGGATGCGAACTTGGTGATGCATCATGGCTGGAGAAAGTTGTAGAGAAACAAAAGTCCAAGGAGAAAAAGAAGGGCTCGGTGGTGCTGATAACGGTCGAACAAGAAAAAAAAATAAAGGGATAGTTATGGGGGGAGCTTGGGTAAGATTATTGGGATCTCTTCGAAAATTTCCTCGGCAGCTGTACTTGTCGAGCGAGAACTTTGAAGTTGTCGGCTCTCAATGATCGCACTCGTATTTTGAAATGTGAATAAAGATTTTGCGTGAATGGCATAATAATATCTTAATTCAAGCTATGCTGATTGCCTCTTTTTGCTAATCTTAGTCAAGGTGATCATCATCACAATTTGTCCCAGCTAAATGGTATTTTTTTTCGTCTAGTGGTATCATTCTAGATGTTAAATAATCCCTCCTGTGTTGAAAATATTATTAGGGATGGTAATTTTTTGGACAAGTTTAGGAGTCCATCAAAAAAAAATTCATTTTGATTCTGTTTAGAAGGAGAATTTGGGAATTAAATTTGGGTTCGGAAATATATTTGTAGATGGACTTAGGTCTCTATTGCTGAATCTATCCCAAATAAAATATATATATATATATATATATATATATATATATAATTTTTTATATGACATATAAATTAAAAATATAGGATTAGATATCAGGAATTAAAAATTTAATCGGAAAATAAATCATGAATGAAGAATAGAATTGTATAGAAATTTGTTTCTCGTTAGATCGGATAGAGAATTCTCCTTAACAGATTCAAAAATTATTTTTTCTTAGGGGCTAACAGGCACACTCGTCTAGCTAACAGACTCGTCTAGCTAACAGTCGTAAACATGACTGAAGCCACTCTATGACATTCAGTATGCGGTTTGAAAACAATTAAGTATTTGCTCCTCTAGCAATTGAAAGAATCTACTAGAAACCTATTAATGTCATGTTTTGATTCTGTGCTTTCTTTGACGCCCACCTGAAGCCTTTCTTGAAGCTCATTGCATCTCTTATCCAGCTCTTTCCTCTCAATGGCCTCTAGCAACATCAACTTCCTCACAATTGCTGAAATCTCCGAGCTTGTAATCAAGCATTCATCTTTCTCCACTCTATCTTTCAGCCTCCACCCTATCTTCCAGTCCTCAACCATTACTTTGCTATTCAATGGCTGATCACCGGTCAATGGAAAAGTCAGTACAGGAATGCCGGAAAACGCACTTTCCAAAGTGGAATTCCAGCCACAGTGGGATAGAAATCCCCCAATAGATGCGTGGGACAGTACCTTGATCTGATCACACCAAGGAACAATCATCCCTTTATCTCCACAGCTCAGTTTCAGCATCGGAGTTTCCTCCCTTGCTACCCATAAGTAAGGCACCCCACTGTCCCTTAACCCAGTGGCCAGTTCTTCAAGCTGTGCTGGTGTGGTTGAGAGGTAGCTCCCCATGGATACAAAGAGAACAGAACTCTTGGGTTGGGTGTTTAGCCACTCTACATAACTACTTTCTGGTTCGGGCATGATAAATGTATTAGCAGCTGAGAGTTTATAATAGGGGATACCTGGTCCGACTGTGTATATGGCAGGTGGGAGTACTGATTGTAAAGCATGAATAGCGGGCGCTTCGACGTCGTAGAGTGTTCTGAAGAGAATGAACTGAGCCTTGGATGCCCAAGACACCGCATCTTTGATTACGTTCATGACTCTTGTCTTGTGCGATTGAAAACAGTCTGGTAGATCAGACAAGCGTATCGATGATATTCCTGGAATGTAATCTATGCGCTTTTCTAATGAACCTGCTGAGTCAATTGAAAAAGAAACATTTTCTTAGGAATCGAATATCATCAAGGAATGGCATTTAGCGATCCGTATCTTTTATATCAGTTTCTGCTAGGAATATTTACCCGAGAGGTCGGTCGGGTAGTCCTGGTTCAGGGCAAGTAGTTCATGGTGATAGAACGCTGAAAAACAAGACGCGGACGCAGGCCAAAACGAAGCAACCGGGATACCCTTTCTTTTCCCAAGGCTAACCGCCCATGGCAAGAAAGTATCAGATATTATTACCCGAGGTGGCGGTCTGATTCCATCTAATATCTCCTCGACCGGCTCTTCCATTTTTGTCGAGACGGCTTCTAAGAATCCGGCATGATCAGCTCCTCGAACCAGTTCGGATGGAAGAACATTAGGGATGGTAACAAAGGATGCATTGGGAGGCAAATCTTCCTTGGCTTCCAGCAGGCTGAGCCACTCTTCTGTTAGTACGATGGTTATCTTTATGTCGAGGTGCGCTACTGATGCAAGAGACGCACAGAAGTTTAGCATCGGATTAATGTGGCCGCGACCTGGGTATGGCATGGAGACTATGTGGTGGTTCGTTGGCGGAGCCATTGTTGAAGAATCTGAATCAGGAGAGGAAGAGTTTAATTGGGCTGGTGTAGAGTGAGAATGACAGGATGTTAAATTTGAATTGATTACGTTTCTCGGATATATGAATAAAAGTAGCGAGGAAACCGACTACCAAGACGAGAGTACTGTAGAGCCCCAAGAAAAGAGACAGTAATGAAAGAAAACAAATGGAAAATCGTAGCTTCATTGCTAAGCACATGAGCTGAATAAAACTAGCCAAATATCGACTCATGGCAAGCATTATACCGGAACGAAAACACTATTTTTTAAAAATTTTAAAAATAAAAATAGTAAAAAATGTAAAATATATATATATATATATATATATATATATAAAATGATTAAATCTATTAAAATTAAAAGAAAAAAGAAAAAAAATTAAAATTATTATTTATATTAGTTAATTTTAATCATTAATAATTTTTAAATAAATTTTGATACCAAAAAATTTCTAAAAGATGAAACTTTTTGGGAGGTAACTGTGGGCCCCGTGCATCACTGCTCATGGCTTGGGTAAAATTTAATGGGCACATGGGCATTGTATTCCTTCTGATTGGTTATAAATGAGTAAAGCCATAAACGTCGAGGAGAATAGTATGATATATTAGGCAAAACTGTATCCGTAGTTTGGAGGTTGGCAATTAAATATGTTCGGTGAACTTAGGTTTACGTTAGGCGAGTTTTAAAAAATTGTTAGTGTATTTATTAGGGTAATATGAATAAGTTATAATCTTGTTTATTTTTTGATGAATGAAAATGAATAACCAAATTTTATGAATAAGTAAACATTAATCTTTTTTAATGATTGATTAAAGTGTTAATATTTGGGGGTAAATGGAGATTAATTTTTAATCTAACCTAATATAGGTTAAGCCTTAAAATAAGTTATCAAATGAGATAAACTAACAAATTAACCTCCATTAACCTAGGCTAACCAATATCCAAATGGGTCAAGCAAACTATGAGTGGTAAATCTTGTATAATTGGGAGAATGATAAACAATCTTATCTTCTAGATTTTCAAATCTTGATGCTTCCTTTAGCTCCATGTTGGAATTAAATTATTTTTAACTTATTATATTATCTAGTTTAGCTAATGTAACACCTCAAAATTAACTACTAAAAAATTTATTTTTAAGTAAAAATATTAATATAATATAACAGATGTTACAACCACAATTAGTAGAAGTGTAGTATGCTTGTGATAAATAAATTAAAATTTTACTAAAATAAATAGAAATAGCAAAAGAATTTAATAAATTAAATGTAAGAACATAGTATAGAGTACAAGCTCTAGATAATATAATATAAAGGGAAAAGAGAGAAGTGGGAAAAAAATAAAAGTGACAAGAGTCCAAAACGGATATGGTGTAGAAGCATCTCTATCTCATTCTTCTCATGTTGGAGGTCAAAAGATGACATATTTGTATATGGTACTAATTATTCTTGAAAATCTCAAACACCTTTATAATAACCTTAATAATGTTTCATTAAGTGATTCTTACATTTATCATATATGTTTGCAAGAAGAAGATTTCACCAAATATATATAGTGTGTAAGATAATGACAATACAAGAGTTATAAAGTTGCATGGAAGACAAAGCTACAAGACATAAAGCTTGGTTACTTGATTATTAAATGTCTTATCATGATTAGGGTTTAAGTAGCTTTGATATTTTGTGTATACTTTGTAATGTCTTGTCATTTGTAATTGTAAACCATTATGTATACCATATGGATGTGTGCTAGTTTAGCCTTTTGTTAATTAGGTCGGTTGATTTGGGCTTGATTAATAAAGGATAAGCTAAACCTACATGTGTGTGTGTGTGTGTGTGTGGTGTTTGTACATTCGGTAGATATTAGATATTAGATGATGAATTGAATGAATGAAAAGATTAGCTAATTTCTTAAGAAGATTTCGACCTCCCTTCCTTCCTCTTTAAGTAAGTTTATCTTGAGAGATTTTAGGCATTAATCCTAAGAGAAACTTTATGATTTTTCTTTAGAAATTATTTGATATTAGCGAAGATCAATATTCCTATCAAGCATTTGGCTTGAAGATGATTACGTACTTTTAATTCTACCTCAACTTTGAAAAACATTCTTATTCAAAGAACAAGACAAAAAGATCCCGTATTGTGAAGGATAATTCTTCTATTATCTTCTGCATCAATTTTGGTCTACAAGCAAAGTTTTTTTTTTTGGGTCAAAACTTGGAGGAGAATGCATCTTCAAAGTGGAAAACAAGAAAACACATCAGCACCGACTTTGGTTGAGGTTCTTGATCATTATTGCTATGATTCTTTAAATCTTAATTTCTTTTCTTGAACTCTTACATGCATATGTATGATCTTAGATGGATGAATGTGGGGATAGATCATGCGATAAAATGATCCTGAAGTAAACCTTGAATGATTACATGTTAAGACCAAACTAAAAGATAGTAATTGCATGTTAAAGTTTTGAGTGATTTGAGCAAGAAAACATTTGTCAGTGTTATTTGTATATGGATTGGTATTAAATAGAATTATTTTGAATGATATTGTTCGTGGTTAGGATAGGTTTTCATGTTGAATAAAAACCTTTTATGATTGATTAAAGTGCATGAAAAATGATTAATCATTAACCCTAATTGCCATTTTTTTAAGAATTGTGGCAGTTGTGTGTCTTTTTTTTCTTCAAACATAAGTTGTGTGTAGTTTATAATTTGGACAGGTTGTTTGTGATTTGAATACACATAACACATATAGGTTTGTATTTTGAAATTACTCTAGTTATATTTCATGATAGAACATAGAAAAACTTACATAATTTTTGGAAGGTGGCAAGTGATTAGGTGTAATTTCTTTATTGAATTCTATATCAAGAACTTAACAAGAAACGTGTAAGGTATCATAATTCATTTGTGTGAGTGACATATTAGATTTTTGGCTATGTTTTTTATTTATTATAATCAAAAATTTCTGCAAGAACCAAATCAAACCGAAGAGGAATCTTTGCTTGGTTCGGGTTTCCAACTAAAACCCTAAGGATCACTAATTCTTTTGTTAAGTGTGTTATTAAGTTGGTTATTATGGGAAAAGAACCACATATTCAGGCCATTTTTTAGGCAATCCAAAAGCACTAAATCAATCTATCTAGAACCTATTCTCAAATTCAACAATATGCTGCAATATAAACTTAATTGCAAATGATAGAGTCTCAATTTGATGAACAAGATAAATGGGGAGTGCACCAAAACCACTCAACCCAGCAAGAGGGATATAATTTAACTCATGAGTAGACTATTAATATGAATCACAAGGGAGTGGAAATAATCAAAGGATCTATGATCATCAACCGAAGCATCATAAAAAAGAACATAAAGGTATCAAACTTAATCTTCCTAATTTTGATGGTAAACTTGATGTTGAGTTATTTCTTAAGTGGTTACATGAGGTAGAGGTTATATTTAAATTCAAGGGTTATCATGATGTGAAAATGTATAAATTAGTTACTCTTAAGCTTAAGAAGTTTCCTAGGATATGGTAACTTGAAGAGAGCTAGAGAAGGGAAGGAAAATCTAAAATCAAATCTTGGCATAAGCTTAAGAAACATTTAAGAAGGAAATTTGTACCTAAAGAGTATAAGAAAAATAATTTCATTAGATTGACTACTCTTAGACAATAACTTCCAAGTGTTGAAGAATATGTTAGGGAATTCACGAGGTTAGCACTTCTATATGACATCCATGAGAAAAAGGATCAAACATGTACTGATTTCTAGGTGGCCTTAACATGATGATTTGAGAAAAAGTTGAAACTTGTTTATATGATTCTCTATATGATATGATTAAGATATCTTTGAGATTTGAAAAAAAAATCTAATCTACTGATCCTTATGCCAAAAAAAGTACTTCATCTACAAAGTACTACCCGAGTACACAAGCTACCAAGTATGGGACGGGTATCTCAAGCTCTATAAATGTTAACAAAAAGCAAGGACTTAACCGAGAGGAGAAGGGAAAGGCTAAGGTCAATGAAGTCACTACAAATCATTGTTTTAAATGTTGAGGATTTAGACACTTCGGTAGAGAATGTCACAATCAAAGAGTGTTGTCTATACAAGAGATTGAAGCTATGAAGACGTGTGATGAAGACCATGAGTTCAAGCTAAATGAAGTAATTTTAAGTGAGTCTGAGGATGAAGGCAATGCTTTTTATGTGCTACAAAGAGTTCTTCAAATGCAAGCTAATGATAAACCTAACTAATGAGAGAAGATATTCAAGACTAAAGGAAAAGTGAGAGATACACTTTGTTGGGCTATCATTGATAGTGTATTGTGAACTAATGTAGCTAATGCAATGATGGGGAAGGATTTGGAGTTTGAGACAACACAACATCTAAAGCCCTATTCTCTTCAATGGATTAATACGGACAATAGATTTAAGGTAACCATACAAACCCTAATATCATTTTGAATTAGTAATTATCATAAGGATGTGATATGTGATGTTTTAACTATGGATGCATGTGGAATTTTATTAGGTATACTATAGAAATATGATAGATTTGATATTCATAATGGTATTACTAATAAATATCATGTTGAAAAAGATAATAAAAAAGAAAAAATTTAAACCTTTTAAGTTGACAATGATAGCATAGTCAAGAATAAAAAGAGTTTTTTTTTGCATGAAAAAGCTATGATAAAATGCATTAAGGAATAAAGTACTTTGTATACTTTGATTATTAAGGAATCCCTAAAAGGAGAGAAAAATGATAGTAATAATCAATTAGATGAGAAAAATGAAAATAATAATCAACTAGATGAGCTTATTGATGAATATAGATATTTATTTCTTAATAACTTACCACCGAGATTACCACCTAAAACAAGAATAGAACATGATATAAACTTAATTCCTGCTATGTTTTTACCTGATCGACTTGTCCGTATATGTAATCCAGAATAAACTAAGGAATTAGAGAGACAAATACAAAATCTCATAGAAAAAGGATATGTGAGAGACATCATGAGTTAATGTTGTGTACATGTCTTACTTGTTCCTAAAAAAGATAGTACATAGCATATGTGTAATAATTCTAGAGTTGTTAACAACATAACTATCAAAAATATATTTCCTATGCCTAGATTAGATGACATGTTAGATGAGTTATATGGAGCACAAGTATTCCCTCAAATTGATCTAAGGAGTAGATATTATTGAATGATAATAAGAGAAGAGATGAATGAAAAACTTCTTTTAAAACAAAATATTATCTTTATGAATGGATTGTGATTCCATTTGGATTGTATAATTCACTTAGTTTGTTTATGAGACTAATGAATGAAGTTCTTCGAACTTTTCTTGGAAAATTCATTGTGGTATACTTAGATGATATACTTGTGTATAGTAAAAATGAGCATGATTGTCTTATTCATTTGAAGAGATTATTTTATATGCTAAGGGAGGATAAATTCTATGAAAAAAATGGAAAAATGTGATTGTTTGCTTTCTAGTATTGTTTTCCTTAGTTATATTGTAAGTAGCAAAATTATAAAATTAGATCATATAAAGATTAAAGCTATTCAAGATTTGCATATACTTAAAGATATTCATGAGGTAAGGAATTTTCATGGGCTAACAAGTTTCTATAAAAGATTCATTAAAAACTTCTTAACTATTTTTGCACCAATTACACATCTCATGAAGAGAGGTGAATTCAAATGGAGAGAAGAGGCCACTAAAGCCTTTGAGACTTTGAAGATAAATATATGTAATGCACTGGTATTATCATTACCTATCTTTGATAAATTGTTTGAAGTTACATGTGATACTGGTAGGATAGGGATAAGAGAGGCACTCTTACAATAAAAGGGTCATTACATTTTTTAGTGAAAAATTAAATGGTGCTAAATTGAATAATTCCACATATGATAAAGAATTTGATGTCGATAAAAGAATCTTAGAAACATGAAGTCATTATTTAAGACCTAAGACATTTGTTTTGCATTTGGATAATGAAAGTCTAAAATATTTGCATAGTCAAACGAAAATTAGTCCTTAGCATAGAAAATGGGTTAGTTTCTTACAATCTTTCATGTTTTCTATTAAAGAGTTCAATGTTAAAGAAAATGTAATAGTAGATTCATTATCAATGATATCTATGATACTTGTCATCTTAGATACTAAATTATTAGGTTTTGAAATGTTTAAAGAGTTCTATGCAAAACATGAAGATTTCATTTAAGTTTATGATGTATGTAAGAAAAATCATAGTTATGGTAATTATTTACTTTAGGATGACTTTCTCTTCAAACTTAATAAGTTGTGTATACCTCATTCTGGTGTGCATGATTTACTTATTATGGAAGTACATTAGGGGTATGGCTTGTCATTTTGGTCCTCATAAAACTATGGAGATATTACAAGAGCATTTATATTATCCATGAATAATAAAGTTGGTACAAGCTATTATTGGGGGATGTGTGACTTATCAAAAGAGTAAGAGTTTCTTCCATAAAGGTTTGTATACTCCTTTACTTATTCTTAATCAACCATAGGAGGGGTTAGTATGAACTTTATATTAGGGTTACCAAGGATGAAAAAGGGAAAGGATTCTATTATAGTAATGGTTCATAGATTTTATAAAATGTCACATATTTTTTTAATAAAACATGTGACACAACTCAAGTGGCAAATTTATATTTTAAGGAAATAGTAAGGTTACATGCTATTCTCAAATCTATAATGTCAAATAGAGATGTATAATTTCTGAGTTACTTTTGGAAGACTCTTTGGCATATTCTAGATATAAAGTTATTTTTAGTACATCTTATCATACGCAAACGAATGGTCAAACTAAAGTGAATGAACATCTAGCCGAACAACAAGCAATAATTGAGCATTAGGAGGAAGAATTATGACAAATGTGAGCTTTTATGGCCAAATGGGCTCAAGGTCCTCTGATTCCTCCATCTAATAAAGATCAAGATGAAGATGACTTTTAGATTTTATATTAGTAAAAAAGTTAGATGTACTAATATTAAGTTTGCTTTATAAATTACGTTTTTATGACAACATTCAAATTCAAACTATTATTTATATTAATAAAAATTTCTAATTATTATTTATTTTATATAATATTTATATTATAATTTCACATGTATTTTTTTATAAAAAAAACTAATTACCAAGGATGAGGTCATTATCAATATTGTTTCCTAGAATATTTAAAAAAAACTACCTAAAATCATAGGTGATAAGCTTATTATTAAAGATAAAGTCATCGATAATGATGTTTTCCAATTAAAAAACATGCTTCAAATAATCAATAATAAGCTTATTACCAAGGATAAAATAATGAGTAATAAGGTTTTTCAATTTTTTTATAGTTTTTTTTACCTAAAATCATCGGTAGTAAACTTATTACTAAGGATAAAATCATTGGTAACAAAGTATTTTGTAATTAAAATAATTTCAAATTTGAAAATATTTTTGTTGGTAATAAGAATCTCAAATTTAAAATTTCAGATAACTAATATCTTCAAATCGTTGGTAATATGCTTAATTCTGACGATAATATCGTGAATGATACATCTTATTACTGATGATCTATAAATCATTGGTAATAAGTTCATTAATGACCCACTTATAGTGATGACATAATATTAATGAAACAACATCAGTAATATCTATTACTGACAAAATTTTCCTTAACAATTGATATTGTTGTTATTTTTCTTATTCCAACAGTGTATTTTGAGAATGAAGAAGGCAAAAATAAATTGCACATATGGAATTGCATGAAGGTGTGTAAGTAAGTGTTTGAAATATTTTTTACATTTTAATGTTTACTATTTAGTATAGTTTTAACAAATTAATATGTACATTTAACTTAGTATAGTGTCTAAAACAAGGACATAATGGCACTTATTTATATTTTATCATGAAATATATGAGAGATTAGGAGGTATGTATTAATCATACCATATATATACTTATTAATAGTTCTACTTCAATTATAAACTTATAACTATACACAATGTGATCATTTTTATTTTTCTTAGGTACATAAAAATCACAATGTGACATTTTTGGATAACCACATTAACAAGGTCAAACAAGAGTAGCTAGGTTTTGCCTTTGAACAAGCTAGCTAAGGACTTCGTTTATATGTACGTTTTTTATTCATATAGATATTTTTAATGTATGATTGATTATTTGTAGAACTGTAAGTCTTTCCATGTTGTAGCTATGTATTGATCAATAAGATACACACAACATTGACGTCTGTGTATTGTTTTTGTATATATGATCAATTATACTTGATTATTTTTTATTAATGCAAATGTATTTTTTATGCATGATCAAGTATAAATTTGATTAATTTCTTTGTATAGATTTTAAGTTGTATATATACATGAGTTACGTAGCGCTAATGTTTGTGTATAGGTTTTGAATATATGTATGAGTGTATTGTATAGTGCTAGTGGCAGATTATGTTTTTACTTTAATAGGCTATAAAAAAAGACTTTAAGTTAAAATCACCATCTATACCTTAACAAGATTTTTTTTAAATATCTTCTAAGGGAATAGATGGTGATTTTAATATATAACTGTCATTTTATATCTTTGTAGGATTTGTTTTTAAACAATTGTTACATGAAGTGCTATGATTATAAATTAAAATGGTTGTATATTTTTTCATGCATTTTAAGTGTCCTTTATATTATTATTTTATTATAAACAATTTTATGCTTGAATAGTTATCTATAATATGGTTGTAAACTACACAGTTGTTGGTTATAACCATTTTCCATCTTTGTCGATGATTGTGTTTTGTACCTAGGTAAATTCTTGCCTACAAATCATAATTATCGTAGAAAAATAAAATTTTATAATAGAAGAGCTATAGAAGCAAGAGCATCGAATTTGACCATGGGACTCTGCACATTTGAATAAGTAAGGAAATTGAATGAGCATTTTATAATAAATAAGAAATTAGTTTCAATAGGTGGATGGGAGAAGAAGTCAATATTCGTTGACAGTTGATATTGGATAAACCTATATGTGTGATACTATCTTGATGAAATAACATTGAGATGATTGTAAGTGATAGTGTAACTATTAAACTTTTAAATGTGTCAAAGAAGACCAAGGATGGCACCGATGCAAATTTGGACCCTGTTGAGATAAGTATAAGAATAGAATTACATCCACATATATTGGGGAATAAAACTTGTTAACCTCTCACATGTTATATTTTTTTTTTTTTTTGAAAAGAGGAAGATTTCTTTGTGTGAATGTCTGAATGGATTGAAGGTTCTACAATGATATTCATCAAACAACAAGAGCCTAATTTTAATAAAATATTTGAAGTTAGTGGGTATGGAATCACATGATCATCACATTTTCATTCATGATGCGTTCTTGGTGGCTATATGCACTATTTGTGTAATACCCCAAAATTTACTAGTTTTTTTAAAGCGGAAGAATTTTAAATTAAAACCCCTGAATTCTGGGGATGTTACCACTACACTTAGTACCAGACTGGTTCACTCCGACCGTTCGAGTACCAAGTGCTAAGGCTAAAAAGATTAACATTAAACTCAAACCAAGAGTTCATAAAAGAACTAAAAAGATCACAATATCAAAAATTAGAGTACACATGAAGGTTTACAAACCAATAGAGTAAAATCAATCATAAGATAGAAACCAGAGTGCGAAGTCAAAATTCCTCGAAGGGAATAATCTTACAATCGATAAAAGGTTTATTTAATATACTCAATACAAGTAATGAATCAAAAAGGATAAATCCGATACAAAAGAAATAATAAAAGGACATAAATCGCATAAAGAATGAATATGGCCACAACACTCTTGAACTTGAGCCAACCACAAGCTCACTACTCAGCCCCGACAGATGTCTCGCCCACCTGCACAAAGTCAGAAGGGCCTACTACTCGTGGGAATGAGCAACACCCATGAAAAGGGTGATCAGTACACTACGTACTGAGTAAGATAACCGTACACTAAAGCCAATACACAAAATTCACATAAACCATACAGAATAATAAAAAGAGCATAATCCAATATAATAACATAAAGTCATATGAGTATTCAGGTGAATACACCAAGATCCAATATAGTCCAGAGTAATTACTTAATTAATCATTTATCGAATTATTTTCACACCATGCTCTTTATCAAGTCCATACAAGTATGGGAATCCCAGTATTTTAACCAGTGGATCCGTCTCCAGGGCACTTCAGCTCCTGGCCACTATTTTAGCCAGTGGATCGATCACTTATGGTACATGCCCTACCACTATTATATACCAGTGGATCGGTCTGGCCCCTTTTCTTACATGGTGTTCCACTGTAAGTACTTAGTGTCTTCCCCATGTCTTAGAAAACTGGAGGGTTTGGTTTATTGAGGTCGGATCCCCCACTATTATAGCTGGTAGATCGGTCACTAGGGTAACATACCCTACCACTATTATACGCCGGTGGATCGGTCTCCAGGATACCGCAATACCTAGCCACTATTATGCCCATGGATCAGTCTGGGCCCGGCTCAATATCTTTCACTTTACGTTATTAATGTTTTAAGTATCCTATTCAGAATTATTCACCCTAGACATGCATGAATCACTCCCTTTACACTTATCCTCCAACGGACCCTTTCCACATCATCAGAATCATGTACCTCCAACTTTCCCCAACATCCTATCTCACATTAGAAGTCCGACTCATAAGTATATGGTTCAAGGCCCACTACTTTACACTAACAAGTCCACTCCACATCTCACCCTAGGGTTTTATCCCGAAACCCTAATTTTGTCCTTTGTGATCTATCTCACTTCGCTTCACACAACCCAAATCATTTTAACACTCCACACATCACAAATCATAAATTACACCCTCATAATTACACTTTAATCACCAAATACGGATGATACCACAAAACTCTAAGCAGCCACACAAAACCCTAATTGTCCACACAAACCTAGCTCAGTCTCCTACGTATCATTATATTGCTCCACGTACTATTTTCATCCAAAGTGTTCAAACACCCAAACAACACATATATTACCATCCTTATATCCCAAATGAACTTTTCACACATAAACTTTACTCCCATGCAGATGCTAGCTTCCCCATGCAAACCTTCAAACTTTTTCATGCAAACCCTAAAAGTCCCACGTAAAAACCTTAGAATCACCCATGCAAGCCCTAGATTCATCCATACAAAACCCCAGATTCCTCCATACGAAGCCCTAGATTCCTCAACGTAAAACCCTAGATTCCTCCATGCATAACCCAAGATTCATCTATATCAAACCTTAGTTTAGATTCTCCCATGCAACACTATAAAATCTGCCATGCAAAATCCTAAGTCCATCCATACAAAACACTAAATTCTTTCATGAAAAACCCAAGATTCCTTCATACAAAATCCTAAATTCAATCCACACAAAACCAAGGTTTCTCCATACAAAACCCTACATTCAATCCATACAAGCCATAGATTAGATTATCTTTTATTACACCATAGATTAGATTATCTCATGTTACACCATGGATTAAGTTCTCCCATATGAAACTATAAATTATATACTCCCATACAAAACCATAAATTAGATTCTCCCATACAAAACCATAAATTAGATTCTCCCATGTAAAACCATAGATTAGATTATCCCATACAAAACCATAAATTAGATTCTCTCACATAAAACCATAGATTAGATTCTCCCACATGAAACCATAAATTTTCCATTTTATTTCTCAACTCATAGATCATTAAAATACTTAGGTCAACTCACATCCCTTAGTCAACTTATTTCCCCATTCACCATAAAATAGATTCTCTCATATAAAACCATAGATTAGATTCTCTCACATGAAACCATAAATTTCCCATTTTATTTCTCCACTCATAGATCATTAAAATACTTAGGTCAACTCACATCCCTCAGTCAACTTATTTCCCCATTCTTTGTTTTCATCCTTTTCCCCACACAAACCATATTAACATCCTCACATGCATGTCTTATAGGGTCACAACACATATCATCACATACCACAATATTTCATCACATACACATAGTACATATGCCATATAACAACATGTGAACACACTTTAACTCCACACCAAACCACACATGAAATCAATATAATAATAAACATAGGATGCATACCATACAAAGCATATAATGCACATCAACTCACAATAGGCCTTAATAACAGCCTTACCTAAAACAACGCCGGTCTTGGAGCATGCTCCTACGCCTCTTTAAGGCTTTGACCGGTCTCACCTATATGAGGGAATAGCTAAAATTAGATTCCCTCCCATCAAAAATACTATTACTCCTAACTTATTCTAAAACTAGGTTTTTAATAAAATAATAACATATTAGTAATAATGACATTAACTAATTACTAACTCTGCTAAAGATATAAGAAATAATAGTAATTTTATAAAAGTTGATAATATAAGGTTCAAGACTTTACCCTAATAATAATAATAATAATAATAATAATACCAAAATAATAATAGCAAAGATACTAAAAATAATAACGATGATAATATTAATAAGAATAAGAATAATAATAATAGTAACAATAATAATAAAAAGGGAATTACTCAAAAACATAGTGAAATAAGGGCTTTGGCCCCTTTACCAAAATAATACTAATAATAACATTAGTGAAATAAATAACAAAATTTAGTAATAATAATAATAAAATAGTAATTATAATGATGATGATAATAAAACCATAATAATATTACAAAAATAATTATTATTATTATAATGGTAATAATGGTAATAATAATAATAGAAGATAAAATGAAGTAGGGTTTTGACCCTACATTGAATAATAATAATAATAAAAAACTATAATGATAAAAATAATAATAAAATTAATAATAATAAGACTTGATATTTATAATACCACTACTACAATTTAAAATAGGCACAATAGGGTTTCACCCCTATATAGAATAATAATACTAATATTGAAAATAATAACAATAATAACAATAATAATAATAATAATAATAATAATAATAATAATAATAATAATAATAATAATCGTATAACAATAACAATAATAATAATAGCAACACTAATAGTAAAATAGTTATAATAATAATAATGGAATAATAATAATAATAATAATAATAATAATAATAATAGAAACAATAAGAATAATAATAATAACAAAATCGAAATAAAAACATAATAGTGCATTGGCCCTTAATAGAAATAATAATAATAATAATAATAATAATAATAATAATAATAATAATAATAATAATAATATCATACTGTTAATAATAATAATAATAATAATAATAATAGAAACAATAAGAATAATAATAACAAAATCGAAATAAAAATATAATAGTGTGTTGGCCCTTAATAGAAATAATAATAATAATAATAACAATAATAGCAATAATAATAATAATAATAATAATAATAATAATAATAATAATAATATATTCAAATAATTGAAATAAAATAATTTAAAGCTTGTAAAAATAGGGTAAAAGGGTTGAGAGGGTCTAGGGTTCAACCTTAGGCTGGTGGTGACAGGCGACACCGGCGGTGGTGCACAGTGGCTGCGGTCGTTGCCGGAAAAAGAGAAGAAAAGGGGAAAAGTTAAATGCTAGGAAAAATAGAAAGAGAAAGAGAGCGGAAGTAAGGGGGTTATGGTTGCCTAGAAGGAGAGAAACAGAATGACAGTGGTGGCGCAGCCAAAGGTGGCGGTGGTGGTGGCCGAATCAGAAAAAAAAAAGAAGAGAAAGAGAGGAGGAGAGGGAGGAAGAGGAAAAGAGAGGTAAGGGAGATAGAGGAGGGTCTGCAGTACAGTTTGGGAGGTGAACAAGGTAGTGGAAGCGGTGGTAGTGGTGGCGGACGGCGGCGCGAAGGGTGGTAGAGGCAAAGAATGGGTTGGTCGAGGGAACTAATTCGTACAGCCGGGGTGGCTTGTGCAGGAAGAATTGAAGGATATGGGAGGCGTAGTTAGTTAAAGAGTGGTGCAGGGAGTACACGGGTGGCCGGAATGGGCTACGTTGTTAGCCGAAGGAGGCAGAAATGGCATCTGAAGAGGCGGCGGTGGCAAGGTTGGAAAATTCTGGGTAAGCAACCAACTCAATACATGGCTCAATCTGGGGGTATTTATAGGGTTTAAATGAGAGGATGAGGTATGGGAATAGGGCAAGTAGGGGTAGGGTTCACCGACGGAGTCATGTGGCTGGCGAAAATCCACGTCGTAGCAGGGAAGGTGATTGGCTGGGATGAGGGGAAACATGCGAGAATAGGGGTGATTTGGTTGCGTGAAAAGGTCGACGGGTCAGCAGGGAAGAGGGAAAAGCGAAACGGAAGGTCAACTACATGATCGGCTGCAAAAAAAATAGAGCGATGGCGGCGGTGCAGGTGTAGGTTTTCGTCGGGGAGAAGAAAGAAGGAGGAAGAAGAAGAAAGAGGTGGTCGCTGGACTAGCGGTCCAGGAGGAAAGGAAAGAAAGGGGAATCGGGTGGTTGGGGTAGTGAGGGGGAAAAATTAAGTCAAACGTAGCGTTTAGGAAAAAAAGAAGTGAGGCGTGGCGCGGAGAATTAAGGAAGAAGGGGGGAACAGCTGCAAGCTTTAGGCCGGCCGAAGGAAAGAAAAGAAGGAATAGGCCGTGGGAAGACAGGCCCAATCGGGGGAAAAAAAGAAGAGGAAAAGAAAAGGAAAAAAGGAAGAAAAAAAAGGAAAAAAAAAGAAAAAGGAAGAAAAAAAGGAAAAAGGAAAAAAGAAAAATAGTGGGTTGGGTTAACTAAATTAATTAGAATATTTTGGATATTTAAAACTAATAATATTTAAATAAAATAATATTTAAATCTCTTTTTAGGCTAATTTAGGTTTTTAAAAGGTTTTTCATAAATTCCATTTTAATTAGCAAAACACCCTAATTTTCCTCAATTAAATTATTTATAAAATATCATATTAATTTGGAACTATTTTATCCTTCTTAGTTTAAATAAAATAATTTATTTAAATAATTTTCAAAATAAAATCCATAATTAGCTTAAATACACAAATTTCTTCTAATTAAAATACATATAAATTTCTTCTTGATTTGCCCTGACTAATTCCCTTTTATTTTAATTAAAATAATTTATTTAATTAATTTTCCTAATAAAACCTTATTTAACTATAATTTTTAAAATTAGAAATTTTCGGGGCATTTCATTACTACCCCCTTAAAAACAGACTTCGTCCCCGAAGTCTCCTACAACTCCTAGGGTTAGGGTTGAAAGCTTCTAAGCAGATAGAGACATCATACTAACAACAATGCTTATAAAAAACTACCCCCTGAAAAATAAACTTAATTAGAATTCTACCTTCGTTCCTCACCATGGCCGGAACTAAAATGCTTAAAAATGAAAAATCCTATTTGGTTCAAAAACGATTTGAAATCGAGGAAAAAATTTGTAATTCAAATTCATTTTGAAAATGATACCACTTATATTATCAGCTTAAAAAGATTAAAATTGGAGGAGCAGTCGAAACACACTTTAAAATCTAATAAAAATTTCGTAAACTAAATTTATTTTCGAAAACGAGCGTGGCCAAAAGGACTAACCATTCTGATACCAACTTGTGGTATTAGCTTTCAAAGTTTAAAATCAGAAGAGAGTGACCGAAATCAGCTTTGATACCAACTTGTAACACCCCAAAATTTACTATTTTTTTTAAGCAGAAAAATTTTAAATTAAAACCCGTGAATTCTGGGGATGTTACCACCACACTTAGTACCAGACTAGTTCACTCCGACTATTTCAGTACCAAGTGCTAAGGCTAAAAAGATTAACATTAAACTCAAACCAAGAGTTCATAAAAGAACTAGAAAGATCACAATATCAAAAATTAGAGTATGCATGAAGGTTTACAAACCAATAGAGTAAAATCAATCATAAGATAGAAACCAGAGTGCGAAGTCAAAATTCCTCGAAGGGAATAATCTTACAATCGATAAAAGGTTTATTTAATATACTCAATACAAGTAATGAATCAAAAAGGATAAATCCGATACAAAAGAAATAATAAAAGGACATAAATTGCATAAAGAATGAATATGGCCACAACACTCTCGAACTTGAGCCAACCATAAGCTCAACACTCAGCCCCGACAGATGTCTCACCCACCTACACAAAGTCAGAAGGGCCTATTACTCGTGGGAATGAGCAGCACCCATGAAAAGGGTGATCAGTACGCTACATACTGAGCAAGGTAACCGTACACTAAGGCCAAAACACAAAATTCACATAAACCATGCAGGACAATAAAAAGAGCATAATCTAATATAATAACATAAAGGCATATGAACATTCAGGTGAATACACCAAGATCCAATATAGTCCAGAGTAATTACTTAATTAATCCTTTATCGAATTATTTTCACACCATGCTCTTTATCAAGTCCATACAAGTACGGAAACCCCACCATTTTAGTCGGTGGATTTGTCTCCAGGCCACTTCGGCTCCTGACCACTATTTTAATCAGTGGATCCGTCACTTAGGGTACATGCCCTACCACTATTATATGTCGGTGGATCATTCTAGCCCCTTTTCTTACATAGTGTTCCACTGTAACTACTTAGTGTCTTTTCCATGTCTTAGCAAACTGGAGGGTTTGGTTTATTGAGCTCGAATCCCCCACTATTATAGCCGATGAATCGGTCACTAGGGTAACATACCCTACCACTATTATACGCCGGTGGATCGATCTCCAGGATACCGCAGTACCTAGCCACTATTATGCCTGTGGATCGGTTTGGGCCCGGTTCAATATCTTCCATTTTACATGATTAATGTTTTAAGTATCTTATTCAGAAATTTTCACCCTAGACATGCATGAATCACTCCCTTTACACTTATCCTCCAACGGACTCTTTCCACATCATCAGAATCATGTACCTCCAACTTGCCCCAACATCCTCTCCCCCATATCCTATCTCACATTAGAAGTCCAACTCTTAAGTATATGGGTCAAGGCCCACTACTTTACACTGACAAGTCCACTCCACATCTCACTCTAGGGTTTTATCCTGAAACCCTAATTTTGTCCTTTATGGTCCATCTCACTCCGCTTCACACAACCCAAATCATTTTAACACTCCACACATCACAAATCATAAATTCCACCCTCATAATTACACTTTAATCACCAAATACGAATGATACTACAAAAATCCTAAGCAGCCACACCAAACCCTAATTGTCCACACAAACCCTAGCTCGGTCTCCTACGTACCCTTATATTTCTCCACGTCCTATTTTCATCCAAAGTGTTCAAACACCCAAACAACACTTACATTTCCTTCCTTGCATCCCAAATCAACTTTTCACACATAAACTTTTCTCCCATGCAGATGCTAGCCTCTCCATGCAAACCCTAAAACTCCCACGTAAAAACCTTAGAATCATCCATGCAAACCCTAGATTCCTCCATGCATAACCCAAGATTCATCCATACCAAACCCTAGTTTAGATTCTCCCATGCAACACCATATAATCTGCCATGCAAAATCCGAAGTCCATCCACAGAAAACCCTAAATTCTTTCATGCAAAACCCAAGATTCCTTCATACAAAACCTTAAATTCAATCCACACAAAACCCAAGGTTTCTCCATACAAAACCCTAAATTCAATCCATACAAACCATAGATTAGATTCTCTTATATTACACCATAGATTAGATTATCCCATATTACACCATAGATTAAATTCTCCCATATGAAACTACAAATTATATACTCCCATACAAAGCCATAAATTAGATTCTTCCATACAAAACCATAAATTAGATTCTCCCATACAAAACCATAAATTAGATTCTCCTATATAAAACCATAGATTAGATTATCCCACACGAAACCCTAAATTTCTTATTTTATTTCTCCACTCATAGATCATTAAAATACTTAGGTCAATTCACATCCCTTGGTCAACTTATTTCCCCATTCTCCTTTTTCATCCTTTCCCCCACACAAACCATATTAACATCCTCACATGCATATCTTACAGGGTCACAATACATATCATCACATACTACAATATTTCATCACATACATATAATACATATGCCATATAAGAATACATGAACACACTTTAACTCCACGCCATACCACACATGAAATCAATATAATGATAAACATAGGATGCATACCATACAAAGCATATAATGCACATCAATGCACAATAGGCCTTAGTAACACCCTTACCTAAAACAACCCTGGTCTTGGAGCACGTTCCTACGTCTCCTTAGGGCTTTGACTGGTCTCACCTATATGAGGGAATAACTAAAATTAGATTCCCTCCTACCAAAAATACTATTACTCATAATTTATTCTAAAACTAGGCTTTTAATAAAATAATAACATATTAGTAATAATGACATTAACTAATTACTAACTTTGCTAAAGATATAAGAAATAATAGTAATTTTATAAAAGTTGATAATATAAGGTTCAAGACTTTACCCTAATAATAATAATAATAATAATAATAATAATAATAATAATAATAATAATAATAATAATAATAATACCAAAATAATAATAGCAAAGATACTAAAAATAATAATGATGATAATATTAATAAGAATAAGAATAATAATAGTAACAATAATAATAAAAAGGGAATTACTCAAAAACATAGTGAAATAAGGGCTTTGGACCCTTTACCAAAATAATACTAATAATAACATTAGTAAAATAAATAACAAAATTTAGTAATAATAATAAAATAGTAATTATAATGATGATGATAATAAAACCATAATAATATTACAAAAATAATTATTATTATAATGGTAATAATGGTAATAATAATAATAGAAGATAAAATGAAGTAGGGTTTTGACCCTACATTAAATAATAATAAATTTATTAAATAATAATAATAATAAACTCTAATGATAAAAATAATAATAAAATTAATAATAATAAGACTTGATATTTATAATACCACTACTACAATTTAAAATAGGCACAATAGGGTTTCACCCCTATATAGAATAATAATACTAATATTGAAAATAATAACAATAATAATAATAATAATAATAATAATAATAATAATAATAATAATCGTATAACAATAACAATAATAATAATAGCAACACTAATAGTAAAATAGTTATAATAATAATAATGGAATAATAATAATAATAATAATAATAATATCATATTGTTAATAATAATAATAATAATAATAATAATAATAATAGAAACAATAAGAATAATAATAACAAAATCGAAATAAAAACATAATAGTGCATTGGCCCTTAATAGAAATAATAATAATAATAATAATAATAATAATAATAATAATAATAATAATATCATATTGTTAATAATAATAATAATAATAGAAACAATAATAATAATAATAACAAAATCGAAATAAAAATATAATAGTGCGTTGGCACTTAATAGAAATAATAATAATAATAATAATAATAATAATAATAATAATAATAATAATAATAATAATAATAATAATAATAATAATAATAATAATAACAATAATAATAGCAATAATAATAATAATAATAATAATAATAATAATAATAATAATAATAATAGTATATATATTCGAATAATTAAAATAAAATAATTTAAAGCTTGTAAAAATAGGGTAAAAGGGTTGAGAGGGTCTAGGGTTCAACCTTAGGCTGGCGGTGACAGGCGGCACCGGCGGTGGTGCACGGTGGCGGCGACGATGGCCAGAAAAAGAGAAGAAAAGGGGAAAAGTTAAATGTTGGTAAAAAGAGAAAGAGAAAGAGGGTGGAATTAAGGGTGGTTATGGTTACCTAAAAGGAGAGGAACAGAATGATGGTGGCGGCACATGGCGGCGGCGGTGGTGGCCGAATGGGAAAGAAGAAGAGAAAGAGAAGAGAAGAGAGAGGAAAAGGAAAAGAGAGGTAGGGGAGATAGAGGAGGGTCTGTAGTACAGTTTGGGAGGTGAATGTGGCAATGGAAGCGGTGTTAGTGGTGGCGGACGGCGGCGAGAAGGGTGGTAGAAGCAGAGAATGGGTTGGTCGAGGGGGCTACTTCACACAGCCGGGATGGCTTGTGTAGGAAGAATCGAGGGATATAGGAGGCATAGTTAGTTAGAGGGCGGTGCAGGGAGTACTCGGGTGGCCAGAACGGGCGGTAGTGGCAAGGTCGGAAAATTCTGGGTAAGCAACCAAAACTCGATACATGGCTCAATCTGGGGGTATTTATAGGGTTTTAATGAGAGGGTGAGGTATGTGGGACAACGAGGGAATATGGCAAGTAAGGTTAGGGTTCACCGGCGGCGTCATGGGGCCAACGAAAATCTAAGTCATAGCAAGGATGGTGATTGGTTGGGGTAAGGGGAAACGTGTGAGAATAGGGAAGATTTGGTTGCGTGAAAAGGTCGACGGGTCAGCAAGGAAGAGGGAGAAGCGAAACGGCCGGTCAACGGCGTGATTGGCTGCGAAAAAACGAGGGTGATGGTGGTGGTGCAGATGCAGGTTGGCATCGGGGAGAAGAAAGAAGGAGGAAGAAGAAGAAAGAGGCGGTGGCTAGACCAGCAGTCCAGGAGGAAAGAAAAGAAAGAAAGGGGAACCGGGCGGTTGGGCGCGGTGAGGGGGTAAATTAAGTCAAACGTGGCATTTAGGAAAAAAAAAGAATTGAGGAGTGGTGCAGAGAATTAAGGAAGAATGGGGGAATGACTACGAGGACTAGGCCAGCGAAGGAAAGGAAAAAGAAGGATTGGGCTGCGGGAAGACAGGCCCAATCGGGGGAAAAAAAGAAGAGGAAAAGAAAAGAAAAAAGGGAAAAAAATAGTGGGTTGGGTTAATTAAATTAATTATAATATTTGGGATATTTAAAAATAATAATATTTAAATAAAATAATGTTTAAATCCCTTTTTAGGCTAATTTAGGGTTTTTAAAAGGTTTTTCATAAATTCCATTTTAATTAGAAAAACACCCTAATTTTCCTCAATTAAATTATTTATAAAATTTCAAATTAATTTGGAACTATTTTATCCTTCTTATTTTAAATAAAATAATTTATTTAATTAATTTCCAAATTAAAATCCATAATTAGCTAAAATACCCAAATTTCTCCTAATTAAAATACTTATAAATTTCTTCTTAATTTTCCCTAACTAATTCCCTTTTATTTTAATAAAAATAATTTATTTAATTAATTTTCCTAATAAAACCTTATTTAACTATAATTTTTAAAATTAGAAATTTTCGGGGCATTTCAATTTTCCCCAATCATATTAGTAGTGTCATCACTCAATTTTGTTTCTTTCTTAAGGAAATCTATGCTAATGTTAATTAACCTTTAAAGGTTGGCATATTTTTAAAAGAGATTATGATTATATAATGTTAACTTGAGATGTAATTTCATCCATCTTTCTTTATGATCATAATGTATTTGAGCATGCTTTTGGTCAAGGAGGTTAGATTATGTAAGTTAGTTCATTTTCATTGGATGTATCTATTTGAGATGTTCATGAAAATATAAAATGGCTATTTTAAGAACCCAAAAAGGCTATAAGGATATATTATTGGGGCTTATCTAATGGATGAGGCAACTAAATTTTATTTTGAGTTCTTATAGGATGCTAATATTGTAGGTCTTGCTCAATCATGACATTTAGATATATTAAATGAATTACAAAGGGTTAAAGGATTTCAAATTCTCAAGATTGATAACTCTAAAACATTAAGATAAGATTACTTATACGTACTTCATAATATAGATGATGCCTAACCATTTGTGTAGCAACATATGGATATGATTAGGGTTTCAAATTCATTTAGATGTGAGAAATGGTTATTAGAGAAAGATAATAACCTATTCTTTATGTTGTTGGCATCACAATTGTTTGATCAAGATACTAATTTATATTACTTATCACACTCCCCTCATCAGGAAGTCTTATGTTACAACTCATACACGGAATGATAGTACTTTCTACATTAAAGTACAAGATGACAGAATCACCATATAGAATTACAATGAAGTAAAATACTTAAGGCTTTGCATGTATCAAGTGCTAAAGACAAAAAAAACTATTCATACATCCATGATGGACTACAGAGTGATCGAGTATATAAGGCTATTGGATTACACATTCTGTAGGGTTCATTTATTCAACTACAAATAGATTAATAATCAAAATGGTGTTTCTCTAAGAAAGTAATGTTTACAAGGGTGGATATTTCTAGACTTGTTCATTCAAAAGTTCCGTTTATATTGACCTTACTAGCAAACCACATGATCTATATCATTAATCCAACTGATAAGCAATAGTCCATGGTCTTCTTAGCAAAGAAATATGATGATAACACGGAAGGGGAAAATGTATTAAGTACAAGCCTACCTTACTCATCCAATATTGATGATATTATTAATGATATTTATATGCAAGATGATCATAATGTACTTAAATTAGAATTTGTGCATAAGGAATGCAGATGCCATAATGTAAAGTGATGTTGATGAATAATGTATATGAATATAATATAAAGCATTTATTTTTTTTTTAATTTTAGAAATTTTGTCTTGTTGAAATCGTATATTAAATTTTTGAATGATATATATTTGTGATCAATGTCTTGTTAAAATAAATTCCTAACTATTACATTAACAGTTTAATGCAACTATGATATTTGATGGTCCTGGTGAAGGTGTCAGGGCCATGAGTCCATATGAAAAGTCATTGTCATCTTTCTTGTTATCTTTAATTCGCATGTTAAAGTTCTTACTAAACCCATGAAAATTAGAGATACCAAATAGATAACAATGATATTCATTTGTGATAAATGTTATATTATAAAACTATCTTATTGGAAAGTTATTTTGTTTGATTTATCTTAATTATTTATATAAGTAGTTTATGTAAATAATTTTAATATAAAATGATTGATGTAATGAATGGTTGGTTGATGTGTGGATATATGTTATACTAAATATTATGAGGGGGCAATTAATTTAAATATATATCAACATGTGAATTTTAAGATAGGATGCATAACAATAAAGTTTGTGTATTAGATGAGAATGCACACAAGTTTTCGTGTATAGGTAATTTTTAATGGTTCAGGTAACAAGTGCAATGTAATTTTTTTATTAAAAAAACGGCATTATCTTTGGTGGTTGGAAGTTATTGCCGTTGGTTATTACTTTTTGGGAATAAAATGGAAGGTTTCAGATAAGTTTTATTTATATATTTATGCCTATCATTTATAGTTCAATATAAATGTCATTTATAAATGAAAACAATCATCTATAGTTAAATAAGAGCCAAATGTGAAATTTTAGAGGATGGTTGTGGGATGGACAATGATTTTAATTCTAAACCAACATCTATCCTCTCCCTTAACACCATTTTTATTTTATATATTATTATAGACAAATGTATTTTAAACTATAGTCTATACATAGATGGTTTTTAGCCTATATGATTGTTATGTAATATTGTCTTTTTTGGTTTCCACTGTCGTCCATGTCTCTTTCTATAGTAGTGATAATCGCTTTCCTCTTTCTATAATAGTGATAATCTTATATTGTAGCATGAATGAATATATTTGTAATCAAGCAAAAGTCCATCGAGCATCGAGAAGGGAGAATGGGGAATCAAAGAATCATCATCAGAAGAGAGAGATAATAATGTCAATGGAAAAGTAGTAGAGAAAGGCAAAAAGGGCTTTAACACTCCTAAGGAAACATCCGTGCGCTATGACAGAACGCGCCTACATGCGCGGATATGGTGAAGAAGAAGAAGGGCAGCCCAAGAGTTATGGTGTCCTCTCCGGTGGAAAACACTGATTAGGTAGCGGTGACCACTCCAATCTCTAATCGCCCTCTGTCGCCTGCTCCGTCTCAAACAAATGGTGATGTGCCTTATACAGATGATCAAATTGATATTGTTAACCCTAAATCTGTTTCGAAGGAATTGGATATGGATGTTTGTGAACCAAAACAATATGCTATTTCTTGGAGTGAGATTATTCGTACTAATTGACATCCATCTCAATTACATTCCCTAACCTATCAACCCCCTAATATGTAGGATGGGGTTTTAATGGCTGAATTGAGAAATCAGGATATTGATAATGAATCTTTATATTGGCAACATACATTAGTTGGTATGGTCTGTGGTCATCACCCTACTTTTTCTCGCGTGGAAGCATTTATTCGGTATGCCTGGAATCATGTGACCCCTACTCGAATTCATCTCCATGATGCAGGATTCTTCATGTTTTCTTTTGATTCAGTAGAGGATTGTAATGCCATTCTTGATGCAGGTGCTTGGACCTATATAAATAGACCTTTACTGCTTAAGAAATGGCAACCAGAATTTACTTTTAGCAAGGCAGAATTCCAGTTTCTTCCATTGTGGATTAATTTTTCGAGTTTACCTTTGTCTTTCTGGTCAATTGATAGTATAAGCAGGATTAGCAGCTGTTTAGGTAGACCAATTGGAATGGATCCTGTTACTACCATAAAGAGAAGGATTTCATATGCTAGAGTTATGGTTGAAATTAACAGTCTTCGACCATTGCCTGAGGTTGTTCACATCAAGAAACCTGATGGTTCTATCCTTAAACAAATAGTGGATTATGAATGGAAACCAACCTTCAGCTCCCTTTGCCATCAATCAGGTCACCTTGCTAACTTTCACTCTCAATTTTCTATGAATACTAGATAGAAAAAGAGGTGGGTTGTGGTAAAGGATAGAAGAATTGTAAGAACTTATGGAAATCCTCCTGTTACTAGTCATGCTGAACATGTATAGGAGCCTGATACCCCAATATTAACCACTCATGATGATAAGCCTAGGTCAAATTCTATTCTTGAGACTTCCAGCCAATTCACAAGGCCTTCTACTATCATAAGGGGTTCTTCCATTACTACCAGAGCAAGGAGCTCTGTGAGCTTACCATCTTCATCATCAAATCACCCCCTTGAGAATCTTAATACTCCTCTTCCAGCTGAGTCTAAAAATGATTCACCATGGAGAATAGTGACTGGTCAGATAGGTTCAGAGATGATGCGTTCTTTACCTGACTTTAATATCCATTTCTCATGACACTAGGCTACTGGAACATAAGAGGTCTAAATGACCTCAGAAAATAGAAGGTAATAAGAAATTGGTGTAAAGAAATGTCTTTAACTCTAGTAGGATTAACTAAAATTAGGGTTAAAGACATCAATTTTAGTAAAGTATCCAAAAATCTTATGGCTAATTGGAGTTGGCTCAATAATTATACTTCACATTATAATGGTTGTGTGTGGTTAGGGTGGGATACTCAAATTTGGAATTTCATTCCTATTGCTATTCATGCCCAGGATATCTACTGTCAAATTATGAACTCTGCAGGTGAAATCCAATTTTACCTTACCATTGTCTATGCCTTAAATTCAGGAGAAGCGAGAAAGGAGTTTATGGAACTGGTTATCTGCCCATCATCCTAAAAACTACCCTTGTCTAGTGTGTGGAGATTTTAATGTAGTTTTGAATAGAAATGAAAAAAATCAAGGAGAGATCCATGCACAAGATATGGAGGATTTCATAAACTGTTTAACTTACCTCCATCTCACTGATCTTAAATACTCAGGAGCTTTTTACACATGGTCTAATAGACAAATGGGAGATGATAGACTATGGTATAAGCTTGATAGGGATCTTTGTAACCCTGACTGGATCACCTATTATGAGACTTCCTATGCACAGTTTCTCCCTTCATTCATCTCAGACCATTTAGCAATTATTGTATCTATCAGACAAACACTACTTTAGAGAACCCCTTCTTTCTGCTTCTTTGATATGTGGACTGCATATAAAGACTTCTTACCCCTCATAAATTCTCACTGGCATCCAGCTTCTACCACTACTAAACTTTAGGATATTGTGACCAATCTTAAAACCCCTTCTTTCTGCTTCTTTGATAAGTGGACTACATCTTTCTTCTTCTTTGATATGTGGACTACATATAAAGACTTCTTACCCCTCATAAATTCTCACTGGCATCCAGCTTCTACCACTACTAAACTTTAGGATATTGTGACCAATCTTAAAACCCTGAAAAAGCCCCTGCGATAGTTTAATAAAAGCATATTTGGAGGCATTAGCAAAAGAGTGCAACAAGAAAAACAGGAACTAGAATGCATCCAACTTGCACTAATTCAGAATGTCTAGGACCATAATCTCCATCAATAGGAACAACACTTACTCCAAAAATACAATCACCTGTCTAAGTGTGAGGAAATGTTCTACAAGCAAAAGGCACGTATTTAATGGCTCACTTTGGGTGATGATAATATAAATTTTTTTCATGCCATGATAAAGGAGAGGCAGATGAAGAACCAAATCCATTCATTGACTAATTCTACAAGAGTTATCCATACAGATCATAAACAAATTTTTTCTATCTTTCAAGACTTATTTAGCAGTCTTCTGGGCTCATCTTCATCAACTTCTTTTCCTCTTGATAAGGAAGCTCTAAGAAAAGGGGCTAAAGTCACAACCTCTCAACAACTATCTCTGCTAGCACCTTTAGCTTATAAAGAAGTAAAAAGTGTTGTGTTTTATTTAGCTTTTGGTAAAGCTCCAGGACCAAATGGCTATACCTCTCATTTTATCAAGACCTCTTGGGATGTTATTGGTCCTAATCTATTCGTGACAATCTCATACTTCTTTATCATAGGTCATTTACCTAGAAGCCTGAATGTCACCACTCTCAATTTAATACCCAAAACTCCAAATGCTTCTTCTCTTGGTGATTATAGATTAATTGCATGTTATAACTCTGTATACAAGATTATAGCAACTCTTATCACCCTTAGGCTCTAACCCATTTTACCATCTCTGATAGGAGAAGCTCAAGGAGCTTTTATCAAGGGTAGATCTATTACAAATAACATCCTTCTTGCCACAGAACTCATAAAGGGTTATAATCAGTAGCATTTATCCCCTATAATCATGGTCAAATTGGATATGAAAAAGGCTTACGATTTTATCCTTTGGGACTGTCTTGAAAAGATCCTGATTGAGTTGCATTTCCCTCCCCACTTTGTTAAGATCATCATGGCTTGTGTGTCCACTGTTAGATATTCCATTAAGTTTAATGGTATCCTTCATCCATCATTTGCTACTAAAAGGGGACTGAGACAAGGAGATCCTCTTTCTCCCTATATCTTTATCCTAGTTATGGAATATCTAAATCATGCCTTCCTCACTTTATGGACTCAACCTTCTTTCTCTCCTCATCCTAGATGTAAAAAGCTGAGAATCATTAATCTGATGTTTGCTGATGACATCCTTTTATTTTGTAAGGGCTCTTATGAATCTGTTTCCTTACGGCTTAACACTTTCAACCACTTTTCTCATACCTCTGGTCTCAACATGAATACAGCCAAAATCCATATTTATTATGGAGGAGGGTGTTCCCAGCAATTGAAAGATGCAATTTTTCAATCTTTTCAAATTCCTGAAGGGAGTTTACCTTTCAAATACTTAGGAATTCCCCTGGATGGAAGATACATTTCAAAACAACATTATCAACCTCTCATTGACAAACTCACCTCTAGGATGAAAGCTTGGCAAAATTCTTTTCTAAGCTATGCAGGAAGGCTGCAACTAATACAGTCCATCTTGCTCAATTTTCAGACTTATTGGAGCATGGTCTTCCCAATACCAGTTCATGTAATCACATAAATAAATGCATTACGTTGTACCTTTCTATGGTCAGGAAGTTCTCATGCCTCACGACTAGAACTAGTAGCCTAGGATTTAGTCTGTGCACCTAAGAATGAAGGGGGCTTAGGCCTCATTAACATCCTGTGGTGGAATAAAGCTGCAATGTGTAAAGTCATATGGTATCTTTCTGGAAAAAAAAAAGACCTTCTACGGGTAAAATGGATTCATGCATACTACCTCAAAGGGGCAGATATCTTGGAGGTTAGAGTGAGAAATTCTGCTTCTTGGATACTAAAAAAAGTCCTGGATCTCAGAGATTATGTTCATGTCACCTTCCAGCAACCCAACCTATCAAATATCATCCATCATGGAAAATTTTCCATCTCAAAAGCTTATCATGTTATTAGACCTGACCATAACAAAGTGCCTTGGTTTCCTTTTGTGTGGACTAACTACTCCCCCAAAAGTCATTCTTTTATCTTGTGGCTTGCTATCTTGGATCGGCTGAGAACTCGGGACAAACTTTAAGCCTATGGTTTGCAGGTTGAAGGTGAATGTGTACTTTGCAATGAGGAAATTGAGACACAGACCCATTTGTTCTTTAACTGCTCATTCACTAAATCAATTTGGCTTCCTCTACTATCAAAGATAGGTTGTCACCAACATATTACAAATTGGCAGCATATTATTCAGTGGGCAACTCTAGGTGATCGAGGTCCTAGGATAAGAAGATATTTTATTTGTGTCTTACTTGCTGCCACAATTTATCATATTTGGATGGAGAGAAACCGAAGAATTTTCAAAGATGAATCAAAGCCTACCAACACCATCCAAAAGCACGTTGACATGGATTTGGTAGGAAGGATGAATAAATTCCAACATTGCACTTCGTTTAATAGATTGATGAATTATATTGATAATCTAGTTTAAAAGTTTGCTTTCCACTTTAGTCTCTAGTCTTAGATCTTCAGGATGATATGTAAGATCTGAATTGTCTCTAGTCTTAGATCTTTAGGATGATATGTAAGATCTGAATTTTATATGTTCTTATTTCGTCTTTATTAATGAATTTTACATTTTACCTATATATATATTTGTAGATGTAATAAAGATTTAGGGTTCTTATTATGATTGTTTATATTATCCAATATCTGATAAATATATTCAATACATAAATAAATATGGTTCAAAAAAATCAAATAACCAACTTCATTTTTTTTTTCAAAATAAATAACCGACTTATTTAATAGAAAGTCTAATATATTAAATATTCGATCAAATAAATACAAAATAATATCATTTCCAATATATATATATGCACTAGAAACTATTTATTTCTAGCAACAATGTATTATACATAATCATATAAGTGTAAGTGTATCTAATTTAGAAAGTGAAAATTAATGACAGAAAATTTGATGCACGTAGATAATTTACAAATATTGCTATATATCTTTATTGATTGTATTTATTTTATTTTATTTTATTACTTATAAGTAAATTTTATATGTTTTAATTATTATTCTTGTTAAATATTAAATAGCATCAAAAATTTAAAATTTTTAATTAAATATAATATAATTTAATACTTAAATCAATTTATTATCGTTTAACTATAGATATTTTTATTTAATATTTTCCATCTATGACAACTTTAAAAAATTTTGATATCCAATAAATTATTTAGTATCCGATCTCAAAATTTAGGTATATGATGTTTCATAAGTTTTATTTTATTTTATTTTATTTTTATGTTCGAGCTCTGATTGAAATTGAAAATAAAAACCTACTGCAGTTAGAGATGTCAACAGAAAGAAATCGAGCATGAAAACTCTATTATCATTCGCGAATCTGATAATAATAATAATAATAATAATAATAATAATAATCTTTCCCGATCTTACATTTTTTTATCAGAAAATCTCCAACCCTATCTCCTCAATTATCAAATTCTACCGTCCCTCTGATGTCCCCGAAAATATACCGATAAGAATTTCTGCCCCAATTCTCAAAGTTTCCCCTAGAATTCGAACCCGAAGAAAAAATCTCGTCAGGCAGATGTATTGAAGACCTACAGGCGTGGAAGCACCGGAACGGGAGATTTCACCCGATCCGCGTTCCGGGGACGAGGTCAACAGGAAAAATGTTGAAAACTGGCGGAAACAACAGTGCTAAAAACGAAAATAAAATTTGGCTCCAAAACGTACTCCATTATCACAGATTTTGATCATAATCATCTCCAGCGAGCAGAACATAAGAAAATGAGCAACAAAATGCATAAATCAAACAAATATCAAATAAATCAAATAAAAAATGAACAAAGCAGATGAGAACCGAAAAGATCCGCTAAACAAAAGGAGCATGGGTGGTGATGGGGCTTTCGAATGTTGCCTACGTTCGCGGCAATTTCATAGCACAGTAACAATGACAAAGGATAGAGAAGTGGAAGAGGAAGTAAGATGTCGGCCGCTTCCGGCGGTCATTGAGATCGCGATTCTGACAAGAGGCAGCAGGCACGCAGTGGCAGGACGGAGGCGGTGGCAAGCCGACAACTGGGAAAGGTGTTGTCGGTGGACATACGACAGATATGGGTTGGGTGGTGGTGGTGATTAACAGGGCTGGGGTCTGGAAGTGGAGTCCGGACACGGGAAGGAAAGAGAAGTAAAAATAAAAACAAGCTATTAGATGGGAAGGAAAGAGAAGTCGGGACCGATATGTTTTTTAGCATGATTTATTCTAGATGTAATCAGAACCTTTAATTTTTAATATGAGGGGTGAGAGAAATATGGAGAGTTTAGTTGTAAATGATACATTTCTTTTAAGTCCCTCTAGTTTCCTAAATTTTCAAACGATTTCTTTCTGTATCTCTGCATACAAATATTGAATTCCTGCACAGCTGGCTCCAATTCGATTTAAAGGCACGCTCTTAACGTTCTGTCAGCCATCGATCAACATAAGCAATGGCGTCCGTGTATACTCATATATCTAAAATATTATATTTGGAGGCTCTAACATATTTGGGCCTGTACGCCCTAAGTGAGCAGATATAATAATCTTTGAGCAGAGTTTTGAATGGCTTTTAATTTGGATGGTGCAAACTCTTAGTCATACACAACATTTCCAGTAGGGGGGGGGGGGGTGTATTCGATCGATTGCCATCGAATGAACGAAGAAGCAAGCAAAGCATTATATGTGATCTAGTATGCAACTATTGAAACTAAATCAATCTATTGAGCACATATTGTCTATGCTCAGAAGCTTTTGAGGTGTGGAAACAGGTCATACCAACAGATAAGTTTGAAGAGACTGCGGACGGGAATTGGGTGCAGTGAAACTTGAAGCAGAAGCTAATGCCGGGGGCAGACATATCATGGGATGTTCTATTCGCCCTAAGAGCATATGCAGTGGGGTAAAATAAGGGTATCCTAATCTCAGATTTGAGGACCTCAAATTTAAGGTCGTGGTTGTGAGAAAAAAAAAATTATCCTTAAATTTGGTGTAACCTCAAATATTTAGAGCTTCCAATTTCTAAAAAGTAGCTCCTAGGTTTTTGTGCATAGTTAATTTTTGATATTTTTTAGTATATTTTGGATGTTAAATAATATAAAATATAAATAATTAATGATGATGTGATTGATAAAAGTAATTGGGTGTTGTAAATTTGAGGTTAGTGATTGCAGAGTATTGAATTAAATTTAAGGTAAATTGATAAAAGTATAAAAGAGAAAAAAAAATTAGATAGTACAATTGGAGTTTTAAATTTTATGGTAGCATTGTAGATGCTCTAACACGCTGGCAGGTGTGGAAATGGTGGCGCACTTTCATTTTCCAGCGTGAGTAGTACTTGGCATCAAACGATTTGTTTCGGATGAGCACGTGACAGCTTCATGAGAGGTTCAATGGTTCATCCATGCCCCGACCTGCCACCGGTATCTTAATTTAATTGGATACTGCTTCCATGGATGCCATCAAATTGAACATCGGCGGGTGCTCTTAAGGGAAACCCTTGAAATGCGATAGCGGAGGGTTTGTTTGAAAATTGCAGAGGTGAGTGGCTTGGAGGTTCTATAGTCAATCTGGGCATGACTAGTACGACCCTAGCATATTTGCTTGCTCATTCGTTTGGTTTAAGTATGGCAAAGGAAAGGGGTTTCATGCGGATACATATTGAAACTGATTTTATGCTGGCGATCCTACTTGTTTGCGGGAATAATCAATCGCTGAATCACAATGGACTTCCGCTTGATGGTTGCAAGGCTACGCGTTGGGGGGTCGTATGCGGAATCTGCAGAATAGTTGGCTAACCTTGCTCTCAACTTCCCCTTGGGGGGTCATATGTTTTGTAACTTTCTTAAGAGCATGAATTATCTACTAATATACATCAGATGCTCGGGGTGTCCCATGTATATGATCAATCTAATCTATGATGCAGGTTCGTCCCTCCCCTTTAATAATAATAATAATAAAGGAGCCTTTGATTGTCCATGGAGAGCAGCAAAACTAGTATAGATAAAATCTGACAAAAAAATGACATGGCTTAGCAGCTTGTCCTTAGCTAGCTAAACAAAGATCAATTAGCATCTCTCGACATTCAGCGAGCAGGGGCATTGAATCTGTAACAAGCATGTCATATTCCATTTTGCAGCATATCATCGAATCATTTGAATCCCTGAATGCCCCCTCCTTGGTTGTTTCACAGATCGTCCCGTCTATACTGCACTCTGCACACGGTGCAAATGACAATGCTCAATGGTTTCGGCTAGTTGGTTGTGCTGAAGATAATTCAGGTTGTATTGGCTTTGGCTGGCATGATGACAACAGTTTGTTCTCGGTCGAACCATGCTTCTGATGTTCGGTTAACAAGAGTGAGTCTTTTAGAGTGGAAATGGACTTTGCCGAGAAAATCCCCTATGAGTGAGGAAGCCAAATCAACTGATCCTCTTAATAAGTTAGCGTTCGGGTGTAATTCAATATTCGAGATACTTGTTGCGCGCCTCAAAAGGTAGGAAAGCAAAAAGTAACCCGGCGCCTTGTTCCATCTCAGTGGCTTTGTGATGATTAAAGTCAGCAACTTTTCTTAATCAACTTGGAATGAGAAAATAACTGCGTTCTTTCAAAAGGGTTGTTTTACTTATAGACGCCTCCATGACCCAGGGGGTCTAGAAATTGGCTTAGATTGGAAACTCATGCCTGCCAAAATTGTAAATGAAAATCAAATTTTAGCTTGAAACGATTACATTTTATCAGGTGTCTAGCTTTGAGTTCTGAAAAATGGGACTCCTAGTCAAGTCAAATTTGAGTTCGAACATCCGTCGTACCCTGCAACCATACGCATGGAACATGGTCTATAAGGCAGTCCGGTGCATTTGTTTACAGATAAGTAAATAGTATAGTTAAGAATAACCTTTATTAGTATACTTTGTAAAGTGTGAGTTAATCTATAGTAGCTCTCATACTCATCTATTACAAATTTTCCCCTACCTCTGGCATTTGTATAAGATAAATAACTATTACAATCCCCCCCCCCCCAAAAAAAACCTCTTGCATTTGTATAACAGAAATGATGCGAAGTTGGTTCTCTCCCGATTAGCTACCTCGGTCTACCCTTAGGAATCAACACAGTGATTGACAGGATAAGACGTAAGTTAGCTGGGTGGAAGGCAAGGGTTCTATCAAGAGCTGGAAGACTAGTCCTCATCAAGAGTGTACTGAATAGTTTGCCAATGTATTACATGAGCCTTTTCAGAGTACCGAAGGGAGTCGTGAAGGAGATCATAAGCATTCAGAGAAGATTCTTCTGGAGTGGGAAAGGGGAAAGGAAAGGGATACCGCTTGTCAAATGGAGTGTGATCCAGAAGCCGAAGGATGATGGGGGATTAGGGGTGGGCGATATAGTGCTAAGAAACAACGCCCTTTTGTTTAAATGGTGGTGGAGATTCTGTACAGTAGAAGGTGCATCTTGGAAAAGAGTTATTTCATCTATTCACGCCGAAGCAAGCTCGGGATCTTTTGAGATTACTTCCTCAAGGAAAAGGTGGTCCCCATGGGTTGACATAGCTGGCACAGGGCAAAGACAACCGATACTGAGGGCAGGCTTAAAGATCGTCATTGGGGAAGGCAATAGAGTCAGATTTTGGCAGGATGATTGGACGACAAAAGGCCCCTTGCGGAACACTTTTCCTAGATTGTTCTTGATTTCAGAGCAACGGGAGAGTAAGGTGGCCGAGATGGGAGTATGGGAGGGCTCGAGTTGGGTATGGAAATTTAGATGGCGGAGGCAGCTCTTCGAATGGGAAGAAGATCGAGCAAAGCAGATGCAGGAGATGATCCACCAATATGGCCCAAGGAAGGACGAGCATAATTCAGTGGTTTGGGAGCATGAGGTGTCTGGGCTATTTTCAGTGCGATCGGGTTGTCAGTTGTTCTATCAGAGCGATACAGACAATGCGAGGACCACTGAAGCGGAGAAGTTAATGTGGAGAAGTATAGCACCTCCTAGGTTTGAATTAATAGCTTAGTTCGCAGTCAAACAAAAGCTCAATACGAAGGAAAGACTAGTCAGGTTGAACATCAGCAACACGGAAGAAACCATATGCCCTATGTGCAACGCCGAGCAAGAGACGATCAATCATCTTTTCCTACATTGTGTTGTGACAGGAAAGCTGTGGTACGAGATCTGCGAGTGGATAGGGTACTATTGGGTGACACCCAAGACAGTGGCGGACAATGCTAGAGCTTGGTTCGGAGCGTCCTACAAAGGGTTGGGAGGAGAGATCTGGCAAGCGGCATTCTTTGCAATCCTATGTACGATTTGGGAATTCAGGAACAAAAAAGTCTTTAAAAAGGTCGAAGTGAGCAGAAGATAGATGAGTATGCTTATAAAGATGAGAATTGGTTTTTGGATAAAAAAAATGGCAGAAAAGAGTTTCCATACCGAGCGGACGAGGTGATCCACAATATTCAAGCGTTGATATCATAGGAGTCTTCCTTGTCTTATATAATTATGCTTACTTGGTGTATGTAACATCAATTATAAAAAAAAAAACAGAAATGATGCATAATATTCTGCAGACATATGTGTGTTATCATTCAATAAAATGAGTACTTACTATCTAGCTCGTATGTTATTGTCCCGTAAAATGTATATTTATTAATCATGTGTTCTTCTTATAGGAATGTTATTGTCCCGTAAAATGTATATTTATTAATCATGTGTTCTTCTTATAGGATGTGTACTCTTATCTTATAATATGTGTATTTTTATCCTAAAAGAATATATATATTTATTTATTTTCAAGCATATCCTTCATTACATTTATATAAAAAAAGGATGTGCATTCTTCATATGAAATATATGTGTTATTTTCATAGAAGATATAATATCCGATAATTTTAATATAATACTAATAATAAGTTGTGGTGAGACTTGACTAATATAAAGTTGTTACAGATTTATCCAATAATATTTAATTTATTTACAAATATGCTAGTGTCGTTAAATTTCATTAACTAACTATTTTTAAGGTATAATAATTACTCTTAATTTGGAAATTGTAAGGTGACTTCAAGAAAAAGATACTTAGCCCTGTAACCCTAAGCATCTCCACAATTATAAATAATACAGTAGCCTATCTACCATGGAATTAAACCAAAGCAGTAGCGATCCTACGTCTCACTAGAACAAATTAGAGAGATATAGGAAAGCAATCGCCATCATCACTTCGATCAGAGAAGGAAGCACATCAGTGTCTGTATATATACACGCGCACACAAGTCATTATCATTGATCTGATTTTCCCTAAGCGTAACTTATAAAGGTAACTGTTAATTCCTTTCCTCGAATTAATTTGTATTAGTAAAGAATTTCTATTTCTAGTTTCTTGCATGAATAGTGGATGAGTTACAATTATTTTAATAATTGTGAAATTAGACAACCCAAAGGTCCCAAACTATAACTAATAACTTCATCCAATTTGCCGTGTCGACGTGCGCAAGAAAGACAAAAAAAATTGGGGAAATTGAAGTCATGTTACATGTTCGATCAAGCAATTTATGTGGGCAAAGTTTTATACTCTCTATCTAGCTTTTAGTTTTGGTTGAGAATAGTTTTAATAAATTGCTTGCGCGGTAAATTTTTGGCTTCAAAGGCTACAAAACTTCAAATTTGGTTGAGTATAATGCTTGAGACTAATTAACTAGTTTTCTTGTTCGACATATTTGATTAATTTTTATGAAGTAATTAATTTTACCACCATCAATTGTAGGTTAAATAATTTGGAGCTTGTTTGTTTTTACTTAGAAAAAATAGTTTTTTAGATAATTAATTATAAAAAGTAATTATAAATTTTTATAAGTGTTTGGTTTTACTTTTAATAAGTAATTATAAAAAGTGATTTGTAAAAATTACTTTATAAAAGTAATAATCTATAAGTAATTTTTACCTACTTTTAAGACTACTTCAACAAAACCTTGCGGTACGGTATTTTTTTAAAAAAAAGTTGTTCATTTCCCCCACCCCCACGTCTCTGGTAAACCGAGCATCTCTAACCCTCTCCTCAGTCTCCATTTCTACTGCTCGCTCGGTTATCGCACCTATGATTCTACTCGTCATATTATTGTTGCCCTTCTCCGCAAATGCAACTATAAAGGTTTGTTTTCTTTTTTTTCCTGGTTCAATTTTTACCTTGTCTATCTCTATCTCCCGCTCTCTGCTCAATTTCGGGTTGAATTTTTTTTAGGGTTTGATGGATTTAAACTTGGTCTATTGTATAATCGATCTGTTTCTGTTGGTTTTGGGTTCATTTGTTCTTTCATCTGTCAAATTTTCTCAGTTAATTTAACTTTTTCAGCTTTAGTTCCATTTTTTCTTACTTGTTTCGGTAAAGGGTTGCTGTGATTTTTTATTGTTGTCTGTGTGTGTGATGAGTCTATTTCAGGTACTCGAGGAGCTGGTGAGATGCAAATCGATATAAATCTGAAACAACAATTAATTGGATATATGTTAACTAGTAGTAATTGATTTCTGTCAGGGTTAGAAGACTACGCTGCAATTTTGAGGTCGTTCACAAGTTCTGCTTATCTTACCGACCTAGCTTGCTGCAGTTTATGCGTGTGTTTTCTCTACATAAAGCTCTATATATATATGCTCTATGGTTGGGTTATGATCGCCTGCGGTGCTTTACCAATGTTTAGTTCCTTGGTCATAAGAGCTCCTATGCATGATTTGACCTTAAGATCTCCATGGTCGCTGCATACTTTTGTCCTGCTTGTTTGTTATCATCCTGAGAAGTTGTAGGTTTCACGTAGCTATGCTTGAGGAGTTTTTCACAGTTGGAGTTCCTACTTAACGAGTTAAATCGAGAGGCGGCTCCTCTTGCATCACGATCCTTGTGAGTGGGAAATTATCGAAAGGCTGTTGTTAGGCTGGGAGGCATATTAATTCAATGGTCTAAGAAAAAGGATAGCTACTATAATGTAGACTCAGAACATGTGAATGGATTGATGTTTTGAAGAGTTATTTAATCAGTTAAACAATCATGATGGTAGTTAGAAAACATAGTACGTAAACAAAGCGGCAAACTCAAGTATAAGTGAATGTAGAATAATCACGTGCTAAATTCACAGAAACTGTCATAGATCAAACAAAGGAACATTTGCAAAGAAAACCAAGGCTTCTAAAAGGCAAGAGCCTGATGACCTTCAAGTGAGCGGCAACCTTCTCCTTATCAGTGAATACTCCAGTGGACTCGACTACGAAATCAACACCGGCCTCGCCCCATGGGATCTCCTATAGGTTCCTCTATAGAACATAATCGATTCAGTTACAACAAAACAGGGATATCACATACCATAAACAAAGAACCTAATATACAAAAAGCTCATGCTCCCTGGATATATGTATATAAAAATATAATCACTGATATATATATATATATATATATATATATATATATATATATATATATATATATATATATATATATATAGATTTAGGCTCTTGTACAAACCATTACTTAAAATACAAATGTAGGAACCTTTAATTACCATTAGATCTAGAAGATTGAAGGGTCAAGATTAAAATAAATTCAAGTTAGTTATTTACTAAATCTTGACCATTGATCAAATACTAATCTAATGGTTATGATTGGTTCCTACAAATGTATTTTAAAAATAGTGTGTATGAGACATTCACCCTATATATATATATATATATATAAAGTTCACTCACTCATGCCCATCAAATTCTAAAACAGATCAAATGAAACTTTGATTCAGGTTATCCCAATACATCCGATTATCTTGCGCCATTTAATGATACAAGGTATCATTTATCCGATTTTCAAAGAGTTGGTGGTCCACAAGGAAAAGAAGAGTTATTCAATCATTGATACTCGTCAGTACGAAATGTGATTGAGCGTTGCTTTAGTATTTTGAAGGCTCGTTTTCCCATATTAAATCAAATTCCGAATTATAGTTTGGAACAACAAATGTTTATTGTCATCGCAACAATGACAATCCACAATTTTATTAGGTTGAATGGAATTGATGATATATTATTTGATGAGTTTTGTAGCAAAGAAATATATGAAGATAATAATAGGAATAGAGATTTTGGACAACAAGTAGAGGGTAGAGCTGCTAGAGAAATGGAAATGGTACGATGTAGGATTGCAGATGATATTTACCATGCACGTCATTGAACTATTTGATTTTATGATGTTTATTATAAATGTAAGAATGTTTATTGCATAATATAAACTTTGATCATTGTCACTATTTGAGTTTTAGATGTTTGTGAATTTTATAAAGTTTGTTTAGTGGTTGTTCATAATATTTTTAATAAGTTTATAATTTTTATTTTACAATTTTTAGTATTTTGTAATATCTTTATTATTTTTTATACCTTGTAATGTTTCATATGCTTTTTAATATTTAATATTACATAATTTATATAATAATTATTACTAAAAGATATATATAGAAAGATAAAAATTAAAGATGGAAAACAAAAGGTAAATTTATAGAAAAATAAAAACCAAACACTAATGAGGTACAATAAGTAGTTTTTGGTATTAATTACTTATACAATAAAAGGAAAAAAACATATATTTTACTTATAAAAGTACTTTTTAAAAAGTAGATTTATAAAAGTAATTTTGATCTAAAAGTATAAGTAATAGCAAATGAGGGCTTGATGAATATAAATTGAGATATCCTTAACTACCATATCTATTCGTATGTCTTGATTGTGATATATTTATAAACCACCTTTAATACCAAATACTATAAAATGTTTTGGGGATCAAATAATTATCATTTGAAAACCTTGGTAGTAGATTAATTTTTATACATAAGATATATGTATTGTATTTAGTTAATATTAATAGTAGATTAATTCTATTATAGGAGCATCGAGCTAATACGTTGTTGTTGCATTGATTTTTTTTCTAATTAATATTACTTTCAACATATATATATAGATATAATGTATAAGTGCATTTAGGCATATTTTCATTACGTACTTGTGTGATATAAATGGTCTTATCTAATTATGTGACCTTACGTGGATATCTATAATTTTATATTTAAGCCCTGTAGATGATATTTTATTTTTATTATAAATTTAATATAAATGTGGGTTCCTAATTGATTTAATGAAAATATTGTAATGTCATAGGTGTTATATATATATATATATATATATATATGGTTATAAAGACTTGACTTTATAAAAGTGTTTCCTTTATCATAAATATATTACAAGGCCAATAATTTATATAGTTAAATAATGTTTTGGTTAATTATGTGTACACATAATTAAATCCTAGGATATTTTAACAAGGTTTTAATTAGTTTGATCCCTATTGTTTTTAAGTGTTGGTTCGGATAATTTTTCTTATTCTAATGTTGTGAAAATAGAGTGTTGATTTGAATGGGGTATATTTCTATTTAATTTGGGAAAATTAGCCATTATGAAGAGTGGAAAAAGTAGAGATAATGTGGTGGATTGCATGACTTTGTGTGACTATACTTAATTAAAATACCATAACTTAAAGTATAATGTAAAGTGAGATCTGGGTTCTTCTGATTTGGCATCCTGAAGTTGAGAATCGGCAATACCCTTTCTCATTTTTTTTGTGGATATTTATTTATTTGTCACCTGTGTCTAGTAAGGCTCGTAGTCTATTCTATAGGCTTCTCACGACCCTAGTAATAGGTGTGCACATTTAAGGATAGGATGATTGAGGTGGTAACTTTTTGGACTTTTGTTATCCCATTTGGAATATGTCCATTAGGATGGTCTATGTTTGATATTCCTCCCACGATTAGTGGTAAGTCTTCAGACTTTGATTTGCCAGGTGACTCCCCAGTTTGTTTTTCCACTTAAAAATTGGATGTTACAATCACCTAAATTAAGATTAATAATTGGGTGGTTTTCTTATGTTATTCAAGTGCATGTCTATGATTTATATGCTTATATAAATGTAAACATGTAATATTATTCTTTTGTATTTACTTGTTACTTAGTTGTTCCATTAGCTAACTTGATACATACTTTAAATGGGACTATGATGATCCATGATGTACATGGTAAACAAATAATCTAGTGCAAGTTGTGTATGAATCTACTCAAGATGTTGATGGCATGCATGAAAGGGAAGAGCAAGAGTGGTGGTGACTTTCAGAGTTTCAGTATCATATTTAATAAAACATTTTCTTTTGTAGTTAACGATCTATATTTCAATTGGTATGGTTAGTTTAATTCTTAATGATTTGCTCAAACATGGATATTTATTATTGTTTTGAGTTAATAAATGCATTTAATGTGTTTTCTTATTTAATTTCAGCCTTAGCATCTACTGTGAGTATGGTTATAGTCTCTACTTATACTAGGTGTGGCGGTAATGTCCTCATTGTATTTAGCTTCCACGCATATTTTTCAATGAGTTTTTGGTTTTGAAAATGGGGGTGTTACAGATGATGTGTGCCATAGTATTAAAAAATATATATTTTCCTCTATATAATGCACTTAAGTATTTATAATGTAGTCATATTTAATAATTTAGAAATTAAAATATTTAATAAAAATCTATATCAACTAAAAAATAAATAATAAGAAACTAAATTTAACAATTTAACAATTTGAAATGAAATATGGATAGTCAAACAATATAATGGAATGATCAAATCTTTTTAGAAACTTCCTTAAATAAGACTCTCTATTTTTTGAATTATTTTCATCAGCAACATCACGTATCAAAATTTTCAAACATTTACAATTTATAACTTAAGAATATGCATTTAATAATCACACTATGTCATTGAGGATAACCTCATTTTCAAACATCTATATTTAATTTAACTTTTGCTATTAATAACCATACCACATTATTGAGGATAACTAGATGCCATGGCTATCTAAGTGTCTCCCCTACAAAGCATTAGAGATCAAGATCATCGTCTTTTAAAAAGGGTAACCTTAAGAAAGTATATTCATCGTGGATGTTGTTGAGAGTAATGCAAAATATGTTAGGATCCAATGATATCTCCTAGAAGACATGAGTTGTTCCTTGGGAAACAATACCTCCTTACTCTGATGCCTTGAGACCACATAAATAGTTACCCTATATTCAAGAGTTTCATTAATTTCATACATGTCAACTGCAGATACACTTTAAATAAGAAAATAGTTAACAAGAAAGTATATTACCTTAGGTAATTCTAGAATATGTATAATACTAGAGGTTGTAAGTGTAGGAGTGGGCACACTCATGTTAACAGCTAAGTTAGATATCCTTTTATTCATGTACTTTTTCATTTGCTCATCAATCATTCATTAGCTAGCAATTAATTGTCCAAAAATGCTTAACAATGTGGTGTTTTTTCCTCAATCCTTCCTTAGGAGTGTGAGAACAAGGAAATGGTCCAAAAGTACTTAACATCGTGGAACCATGTAATAAACTTTTGACTAGACCACCATGCACCTCAGTTCCCAAAGCTTGAGTGAGGGAATCATTTTGACCACTCATTAAAGCTCCTATTGTTTGGACCTTCTCCTGTTAGATAAATGTTTGTAGTTAAGGGTAAAAAATTGTAACACCCCCAAAAATTACAATTCAAATTTTTTGTTTCATTTATAAAACCATACACCACAAGAGGGGTGCTACTGTCGTAATTAGTATAAGTTTGGCCCCCGACTATCCTTATACCAATTACAAGGCTAGCAATATAAGATACAACCAAAATAACACAGCAAGAAAGAGTTTCATAACATAAAGAGAGTTAATTGTTGATATAAGGAGATTCAAAAAATATAAAACATTATTCAACTAAAGGAAACATTAACTGGGAATTAAAGGAAAACAAATCCGGAAGATAATCTCTTCGTGCCCCAACCCCGAAATACCACAGCATCACTCTACCCTGACCAGGTCATCATATGCAACAAATTCATCTATGGCATCATTAGTCACCTGCACAAACTCAAGAGGGGTCACTACTCATAGGAATGAGCAACACCCATGAAAGGAGTGACTATTATGCTAAGTACTAATCAAGGTAACAATACAGTCAAGTGGGAACATAACAATACATGATACAGATATAATGCATGTAAACGGGTTATAAAAGATTGTTTTCCCCCATCAAGGACATCTCTCAAATTATATCCACATGGAGTTTAGGGACCCCACTATTCTCACCAGTGGATTGGTAATTATACAATCCAGGGTAACATGCTCTTGACTACTATTATCATTAGTGTACTGGTAAATATAATACAATTCAGGGAAAAATGCTCCTAACCACTATTTTGAATGGCGGATCGGTAAATATAATGCAATCTAGAGCAGAACGCTCCTAACCACTATTCTCACCGGTGGACTAGTAAATATACTACACATGGTCCCGACCTACGTGGTGTTCCACTATAAGTAATTAGTATCTTTTCTGTAGATTATTACCATCTAAGGTTTCATTACTTGAGCTCAGGACCCCTACTATTCTCATCGGTGGACTGGTACATATAATGCAATCTAGGGTAATATGTTCCTGACCACTATTATTACCGATGGACTAGTATATATAATACAATCTAGGATATAACGCTCCTGGCCACTATTATCACCAATGGACCACTCTATATAATATAATACGGGGTAGAACGCTGCTGACCACTATTATCACTAGAGGATCAATACATATAATACACATGGGTCCGGATCAAATGATCTTCCACTTTAAGTGATTAGTTTCTTATTCATATTTTATTTCTTCAAATATTGCACATACATCCATGCACCAACCAAGTAGGACTCCTAGTCTACTACCATCTCGGGTCAACCCTCGCCCCTTAGAAACCTTAATTCCCTAAACCCGAGATATCCTCACTCCCTAATGATCATTTGAGTCCCCAAATTATTCACCAACCCAAATATGACATTATAACCCTATTACTCACGTGTCATAGCTTGCTTCCCCTATTCCTCACATATGATAACCAATGCCCTCTAGGGTTACTCCCTCAAAACCCTAGTTTTAGCCTATGTGGGTCTAACCTCTCCTCTATTACTTATTTAGCTCTAAAATCCTACAACTAAGCATAAGTTTCCATAGCTACCCATCCACCAAAATTTTGTAGCCAAACTCTCTCATTTCACATATGCAATAACAACCTCCCCAAATGGATCCTCTTGAAACCTTAATCTCCTTTTTTTATTTGTACCCACTATTACACATCCCAACTAACCATTAGATTGAACCCACATTCTCCATAAGGTGTATTAGACATCACATCCTAGAGGAATAACCCAACTCCCCCATCTCCCCTATCTCTTACATGTGATAATGAACTATTCTTTGGGTTTTGAACCCCCAAAACCTTAATTTCACCCCTATGGTACTTCCCTATTTTCCAACATCCAAAAACTCTCCCATGTTTACCAAAATACCCAAAAACACCCTCATCATCCCCCTTAGCCTTCCTTCACAACCCTCTTCCCCTTAGTTACCCCTAAACATAGCGATATTATGTTTGACTTACCCCCATGCAGGGTCAACTCTCCCCATGCAACATTTACCCTAATACCCCTTTTTATCATTATCATTCTTATTAATCAACAATTTTTTCCGAGGAATATTTAGAATAATTTTTCCCTTAGGATTTTCCCCTTATGCCATCCACCACCATCTTGTCCCAAAATACCCCAAGCCACCAAACCCTACATAAGACTCATAGACTTAAATACACAAATTTTCCAATAATTCTCAAGGCATGCATCATCATATAATAGAACTTTACAACAAAATATAAACCAAGCAGTCAAGACCACACATACTCTTACCTTAGGTCCTTGCGAGCTAAGTTGCATAACAACCCTAAAATATATATATTTCGTATAAGTATACACTTATTCTACAACAAAAGCACATAAGCATAAAACCCTAGCTATAACTATATCCTTACTAAAATGGCTCGGATCTTGAAGAAATAAAACCTTACAGCTCCTCCCTTGAGATCATCGGTTTAATACTAGAATAAGAAAGATGAGGGGAGGATGGTGTGGTGGCAAACACGGTGGCAACACAAGGAGAAGTAGGCTTTTGGGTTGGAAAAAGGAGTGGGGCTAGGTTCTTTGGGGTTGTGGGTGGTGCTAGCACTAGGTGGACTAATAGGAGGGGTAGTGGTTTGTAGAGGCGGTGCTTGTGGAAGAACAGTCGAGAAGGAGGGAGGAGAAGAAGGGAGAAAATGGAGGGAAAAGGGTGGCAAAGAGAGCTGGTTGCATAGGAGAAGCACCTATGTAGGAGGGGAGGTGCAAAGAGAGGGAGATGGGTCGGTAGTGGCGATGGCGTAAGGTGCTAAGAGGCGGCGCAAGGTGGATTGACCTAGTCACTTTGAGGTGAGGAGAGGAAGGGAAGAAAGGGGAAAGTGAGGGTCTCAATAGGCGTAAGGGCTTGCAGGGAAGGGAGGAGAGTGGCGGTGTGGATTGGATGCGGTGGCGATTGAAGGCAGGGGCAAGGGAGGATTTACAGCAGGTTGGATTGATGGAGAAGGAGAGCTGGGGGTTTATACTTGGTTGGTGAGGATAAGGATAAGAAGGGAATAAGACAAAGGTCTCAAAAGGTATGTAGACTGACTTGTGTGGAGGGGGAGAAAAAGGGTGGAAGCGTGCAGACGTGTAGGAGAGTGTGTAGAGGGGGATTGTGTAGGGACATGCCATATTGCATGCCCTAAATGGTTGAAAAGGGAAAGGGGAAAGGGGAGATGGCTAGGTACTGGGAAAAAATGGCAATGGGGGAGACAGTTGTAGAAGTCACAGTGAAAGGTAGGGGACAGGGAGAGAAAAAGGAAACGAAGAAAAACGGGAGGGAGAGAAAAGGAAAAGAAGATGAGAAAGGGGTGTCGGCTAGGCCATCACCCATGGGGGAAAGAAAAAAAAGAAGCCATTTGGGCCACAAAAATTTTAGGTGTCACCTTCTGTGGCTTATAAGTCCATGATGAAAATGTTAGCTACAAGAAAAGTGATTTGGTGGCTTCAGTTGATGAAATTTGCCACAAGTAATTGGTGACCCATATCTTGATAGTCATGAGTAGTCTCGTGACACATGTTACAATTGTCATGAGTAGTCTCATGGTGCATATGTTGGTGCCCATGGGTATTCCCATGATGCTCATGTTAATGGCCATTAATAGTCTTATGATGTTTGTGGCAATGGCTACGAGTATTCCTATGGCATATGTGGTGATAGCAATGAGTAGTCTCGTAGCCCAAGTATCGATAAACATGAGTAGTCCCGTGATGCATGTATCGATGATGATGATGATGATAATGATAATAATAATAATCACAAGTAGTTTTGTGGTGTACGTATCGATATTAATTATTATTATTATTATTATTATTATTATTATTATTATTATTATTATTATTATTATTATTATTAACCGTCCCATCCTAGTACTATGGGTGGACATCATTTCAGTACCGATCGTGAGTAGATATAGTATGTTTCCTAAGAAACTTCCTATGAAGTCACCCACTCTTAAACTACTCCAATCCAAGTACGTTTAACTTTGAAGTTTTTTAACACTTGACTTTCCATAATGAATGTGAATTTTATTTATATAAATATTTGTATCAAACATTTTAATCTATCTCAATTTTACATTGCTTATATTAAGTATTACATATATATAGCTTTCAAATGGTTATGCATTTGTTTATATGATTACACATTTGATTCATATGTAAAATATTTGTTTTCTTATAACCATAGTATTTTTTTGGTAAGTATAACTATAGTATGGTGATATATAAGTTTGTGTGTCTCTATGTGTATATATTTTATTTACTATGCCATAATTTTTATACATATTTAATTAATGACACAAACTAATAATTTTTTTATTTTTATTTTTATTCAAATTAATAAAAAAAATAAAAGATATAAAATGTATTATAATATTTTTAAATGAGCTAGTTAACTCTTTATATGGTGTTTACTTTGACATATTAACATTTAAATTATATATATATGAGTCAATACCTTTTATATACATTTAAAATATGATACTAATTTATAATTAGTTAATTTTACTATTTTTTTAAATAATAAAAATGCTACGATGAAATTTTAATGCGATATACATTTTTGAAAAACTTAATTAAATTAACTTATACTCTAGTCATATTTTTATTTATATTTGAGCTATAGTTAAAAAGGTATAGGCTTTCATCACATAATTTTTTTTGTACGACATCTAAGATGAATTAGCCACAAAAATATTTGTTTTATTATAAATTCGTGGCAAGTAAGCCACAAAAATGTCATTTTATGAAAAATTCATGGCAATTTAGCCACACAAATATATTTTCGTAACAAATTCATTGCGACACTACTATGGAATTGACAATTAATAATGCCACAAAAATAATAGTTTGATCGAAACTGTTGACAAAAACGTAAAAATTTTGGGGTGTGAATGCGAAGCAAGTTTTAATAATAGTTTCATACATTAACCGTTATTAAAACTAAAGCATCGCTTGTTTTGATAATGGTTTTAAATTAACCATTACCAAAACTAAAATGCCACCAAGTTTCAATAATGCTTATTTTTGGAACCATTATTAAAACAAGTTTTGATAATCGTTATATGTATAACAGTTATCAAAACTAATGCATTAAACACCCCTCGCTTCCCTCTCGCTCATTTATATCTACTATAGAAAGTTCAAATCTCTCTTGCTCTCAGTCCTCCTCTTCGTTTTTCCTAACATTTGTCCTCATTTTGCTAGTCTACGTTTATCGTGCCTTTCTCTTACTCGTCAACAACCATTTTCCTTCTCCTCTATCCGTTGTTGTCGTTTTTTCTATCTTTGTTGCCCAGGTTATGCATCCCATCTGCCCTTTCTCCCACAACCCTTTCCCACCATTAGACCACCTCCTACCTAGCCTCTTGCCTCCCTACGACAACCCTTCCCCACTGTTCGTGGCTCCTACAACCACAATAGCAAGCATCCCTACAGCCTAGCTCCTTGCCTTGAGAACCCTTCACTTAGCTATGGGTATAATTTTTTTTATATTTCTTTTTATTATTATTATTATTATTATTATTATTATTATTATTATATATATATATATATGCATGCATGTTATTTAGTAGGTATTACATTTATTATTGTTTGTATGATATATGTTTGTTGTTGTTTGTTCGCCTTTGTTGTTGTAGTGTTATAGTTTTGGTTACACGTTGCGTTTGTCTCTTTATATGTATATGCATGCATGATAATATTGATGCTTTTGATATTAATTAAAAAAACTAGTTTTGTTAATGCAATGCACATGATTTTATTATAGCACATTAAAACTTACAAAGGGGTGTCACATGTTTTATAACTTAAAAAGTTCAAAAATAATCTTAGTAACATGATTTCGTGGTTTTTCTTTTTTTATAGGTAGTGGTATAGTGAGATAACACAGTTTCCTATTATGTATATACCTCCAGTATATTTGTGCATGACACTCGATTCAGATTTCTGGAGTCATGTCACAAGGTTATACAAGGAGCTTCGTCAGTTGCTCTTGAGTGGATTGTATTATGATCTATTCCATTTCAGATCATATCACTTGCTTTTTACATTGCCTCTGATTAAGCCATGGTCAAGGGCGTTAGCTAGTTATTTATATTATTTTGTAAACCATACCAATGCACCACACCCAAGATTTGTTAAGGGTGAGGTGTTTGCGAGGGATAATGATCGGATTGCTAAAAAGCTGATGGTCATAGATGACGAGCGGAGATTTCGTGATAGCTTACCTCCTAGTATCTCCCCTGGTTATCTTAGAGTATGTGTTAGTGAACTCTCCATTAATGAAGTTAGGGAGCATATAACATATCAAAACAAGTGGACTCTAAGAGTGACAGTGTAACACCCCCAAATTTACTACTGAAAAATTTCGTTTAAATCAAAAGTTTTAGCGGAAGCGAAAGAATTAAAAACCGCAAACTCGGGGGTATTACCGCCACACTTAGTACCAGACCGGTTCATACCTACCGACCCGATACTAAGTGCTAAGGCTAAAAGAATAAAACCAGAACAAATCCTTCATAAAGCACAAGTTTTACGGGATCAGGGTGCGAAGGTCAAAGTTACATTCCGAAATACAATTTAAAAGGTCCATATATCAGAATACTTAAAATAACGGAATAGCAAAGTACGATAAAATCCTCGAAAAATTAAATACAACACTTGTAACCTCCAAAGACAAATACGATTAAACCACACAATTTTCGAAGGGTAAATATCCGAACCGCTTACTCACTCAGATCAAGCCTTCCACCCCAATTTAGTAACAGATCAACCTGCATCAAAGGTCTGCTCCCCACCATTGGTGGATCATCACAGGACCCAGTCAATCAAGGTAGTATCAGTACGGGTCCAGTACTGAGTAAGGGCGCAGGTGCGCTAAGGCCAAGCACACCATCATACAACATAACACACACAGCACAATCACAAAAGCAACATGTAATATTATGGATGTTGTAGGTCGGTTATGGCCCAAACCAACTTCTTCTTTTCATAACTCTGATAATTAGTCGATTCACATCATAATCGTTATAAATCCATGAGAGTACGGGAACCCCATTATTATAGCCGGTGGATCGGTCACTTATAGGGCAGAACGCACCTAACCACTATTATATGCCGGTGGATCGGTCTCCAGGGCACAACGCTCCTGGCCACTATTATGCCGGTGGATCGGTCTGGCCCCGACTCTCATGGTGTTCCACTATAAGTATATAGTATCTTTCCCATGATTTAATTACAACATACTGTTTGGTTTGTTGAGCTCGGGATCCCCCACTATTATAGCCGGTGGATCGGTCACGTATAGGGCAGAACGCACCTAACCACTATTATACGCCGGTGGATCGGTCTCCAAGGCACCCCGGCACCTGGCCACTATTATGCCGGTGGATCGGTCTGGGCCCGGCTCAACAATCTTACTCTTTAAGTAATTAATGTCTTATTCATGTATTATTAAATAAGGTTCCACCCTTGACATGCATGTCTACTACTCTCTACTTCTTTCCTCCCCAGGGGGGGCCGTCCCATATCTTGAGACTCCTGCGCCCCTTATCACACCCCGACATCCATTCCCTTTTACTCTTATACATAAGGAAACGTAGTAAAGGCACACTCTTCCCGAGAATGTAGGTATCACCCTAACACCACGGTATCGGTCCCGCGTGTCCTCACCCCTCTAGGGCTCCTCCTTGGAAAACCCTACTTTGGGCCTACATGGCCCAACTCTTCCTTACTCATCCTGACTTTACCTTGTTCCTTGTCTCGCATCCCGTCTCTACTAAGAGATTTCCAAACTATATCCCTTTATTTCCCCAACTCCGTAGGTGACCGCCAAACCCTAGTTGACCACGCCAAACCCTAGCACTTTACTTCCTCCCCAAGTAACCTCCCCTCTTTGCCCCAAAACCTCTTCTCTCATTTAGAAGCCCATACTCATCCTTCATACAAGTGGATTCTCACTCTCAACCCCATACTCCATCCCTCCTTGATCATTTTTACCCTGGTACCCTTCAAATTGCTCATTTCCTCCCAAAACCCTAATTGGGTCCCTTAGATACCCTTACATCCGCCCACGTACTATTTTACATCAAAGTCTCCAATGGACCCATAACTTTGACATTATCTCATTTACGCCCTAAATCAACTTTCCTCACGTAAGATTCATCCCCATGCGTAATTCAAATAAACCATGCAGACTCCCCAACACCCACTTATACACAAAACCCTAATAAGGTCTCTTACGCACCAACTTACGTACTATTTCTCATACCAAGTCACCAATCATTCCAAGACTCTCCCAAGCTCTTACTTACAACCCAAATCAACTTTTCACACGTAAGGTCTAGTCCCCCCATGCAAACTTCCCAAACGTCCACTTCCCCGTTGTTCCTTTATTATCATTTCATGCTACCCAAAACCCTAGCATGCATGTCCTAGAGGGCCAAAACAAGTCACATCATCAACATCAACATTAAACATGGAACATGTCATACACGTATAGTACAAGGCACACACAACATACCTCATGATCCACGCTGCGCTACACAAAACAGGTTATTCATAATGCATGCATAATACACATCAACATGGCATGTTCATCATTCACCCACACCATACATCACACATAACACAAGGCCATAGCTTCGTCCTTACCTAACACGACACCGGTCTTGGAGCACGCTCCTACGCCTCCTCCGAGTGTCGACTTGACTCGCCTATAAGAGGGAAAATTGGGGTTACTTTTCCTCCGACCAAAACACTATTCTTTTCTATCTTACCCCTACTCTTTACCTTACCATTAGGGCGAAGAATAGTAATGTTACTTTTATAAGTGAAGTATGGTCAATATTCTCAAGGTAGTTAATCAAGCTACTACTAATAAAAGTAGCTACCATAATTTAAAGTAGTTTAATAATATTTGATATTAATGGTAGTAGTTCAATGTTACTAATAATAATGATAATAGTGAATAATAATAATATTAATAATAATAATGATAGTAATAATAGTAATATTAATAATAATAATAATAATAATAATGATAATAGTAATACTAGCAATAATAATAGCGATTATGATGTTAAAATAAACTACTAAAGTTATGGGCCACTAGTATTAGTAAGACCAATAGTTATAAATGTTTCAAGGTTAGGTATAATAATAATAATAATAATAATAATAATAGTAATAATAATAATAATAATAATAATAATACCAATAGTAATAATAATAATGATAATAGTAATAATAATTATATTAATAATACTAATAATAATATTATTAGTGGTAATAATAATAATAATAGTAAGAATAATATTAATTATGCTACTAAAATAATTAGCACTTATATAATAAAGGTTTAGGGGTTGGGGAGTTTAGAGAACTACCTAGGGTGTGGGTGGCACAGGTGGCGGCGCACGGCGCACGGTGGCGGCGGCGGCGGCGGCGTTGGGGGGAGAAAGAGGGTAGAGAGGTGGTGGAGGGGAAAGGAAGGAAAAGGAGGGATTGGCAGGGGAAATAGAGGGCCTAGGAGGGTTGGGGAAGTTCCCTTGGTGGTTCTGGGAGGCAAAGGGGGCGCTGGGAGTGGCGGCACGGCGGTGGGCGGCGGTGCGAAGGGTGGCGGGGTTCGAGGTTGGCTTGGTCGGGAAGGGCACTTCGCGCGCTTGGGGCGGCGCGTGCAGGGTAAATCGAGGGCTGAGGGAGGCTTGGCTGGATGGAGGGTGCTGCAGGGAAGGGTTTCGGGGGTGGTTCGAGTGGCGGCTATGGGCGGCGGCGACGGAACGGTGATCTGAAGAGGGGCGGCGAGAAAAGGGATTTCTGGGCTTAATTTTCGAAATAGCCCGATGCTGGGGCTCGTGGGGTATTTATAGGCTCGAATGGGGAGGGGATCGAGAGAGGTGACAGAGGGAGGCACGGTGTAACACCCCCAAATTTACTACTGAAAAATTTCGTTTAACTCAAAAGTTTTTGCGGAAGCAAGAGAACTAAAACCGTAAACTCGGGGGCATTACCGCCACACTTAGTACCAGATCGATCCATAACTACCGACCCAACACCAAGTGCTAAGGCTAGAAAGAAATAAAACCAGAACAACCATTCATAAACCACGAGTTCTACAAATCAGAGTGCGAAGGTAAAAGTTACATTCCGAAGTACAATTTAAGAGGTCCATATATCAGAATACTTAAAATAACGGAATAGCAAGATACGATAAAACCCTTGAAAAGTTAAATACAACATTTGTATCCTCTAAAGACAAATACGATTAAACCACACGATTTTCGAAGGGTAATTATCCGGACCACTTACTCACTCAGATCCAGCCTTCCACCCCAATTTAGTAACTGATCAAAACCTGCATCAAAGGTCTGCTCCCCACCATCGGTGGATCATCACAGGACCCGGTCAATCAAGGCAGTATCAGTACGGGTCCAGTACTGAGTAAGGCGTAGACGCTAAGGCCAAGCATACAATCACACACGATCATAAAAGCAACATGCATTACTACACAAGACACATGCTCAAACGTCGGCCATACATTAGGATGAGTAAACGGAAAACTGAATCATGCTCATACAATGTCCGTTATTTCTTATTATGAGAATAATCTCTTTTACCAACAATCTTTATTTAACCTGTAAGCACGGGGACCTCCACTATTATAGCCGGTGGTCCGGAAATATAATCACAGGGCAGAACGCCTCTGACCACTATTAATAACCGGTGGATCGGACTGGCCCCGCACTTACCTGGTGTTCCACTGTAAGTGGTTAGTATTTTTCCTGATTTAACTTATTTACTTTGGATGTACTGAGCCGAGATCCCTCCACTATTATAGCCGGTGGTCCGGAAATAAACACAGAGCAGAACGCCTCTGACCACTATTAATAACCGGTGGATCGGACTGGGCTCGGCTCAACAATCTCACTTTACGTTATTGGTGTCTTCTCAGTATCTTTCCTGATTTAACTTATTAGTTTGGGTCTGTCGAGCCCGGATCCCTCCACTATTGTAGCCGGTGGTCCGGAAATATAATTACAGGGCAACACGCCTCTGACCACTATTAATAACCGGTGGAACGGACTGGGTCGGGCTCATCAGTATTTCACTTTAAGCAGTTAATGTCTTATTCGTATCTTATTGAATCATATCAGGTCCTTGACATGCATAAGTCATTCACCACATTCATGCACATAATAACAAATGGTAAAATTCCACATTCATAACAATACTTTGCTCAATAATACACATGATAACACCAAACAACTCGAAGCAGCCATACGAACCATGATTGTCCACACCAAGCCATGGTTAACCACTCTTAACCCTCTTTAACCGTAACAACCCAAATTCCATCATGAGAACCCTAATACCACCATAATCATTAATACCACTAGGAGACCATAAATACCACTCTGTAAACCCCAATACCACCTTGCAACCCTAATACCACCATAAGCCATGAATACCACCAAGTAATCATTAATACAACTATATAAACCCTAACACCACCTTGCAAACCCTAATGCCACCATAAGTGTTTAATACCACCAAGTAATTATCATACAACTATATAAACCACAATACCATCCTCCAAACCCTAATACCACCTTACAAACCCTAATACCACCATAAGTCATTAATACCACCAAATACTCATTAAAACCACTATATAAGCTCCAATACTACCCATCATATCACCAAGCAACAGACTTCCCCACGCAACCTTAATTTATACCCACCTTTTTGTTTACTTAATTCCACTTCCTCCTCATTATTTCCCAAATGGTGAACTACTTAGGTCGTCCATACCTCGTTTAGCCAACATACTCCCATTTGGTCATTCTAACCTCTATATTTTCTTTTTCAAATCTCCCACTTCACCACACTCACTCACATAACCCAACCTACATGACGTAGGGGTCACATCACATCACACTACATCACAACACATCACACTACATCACAGCATATTAGCACACGAAGACTAGGATACGGGGACGTACCTCGGATCCATGCAGCGCTTCACAAACAAGCATACAGTATACATATTATAACACCCAATTGTACAAAGCATATAAGACACTTAACACATGCAGAGCACACAAGAGGCCTTATTTACGTCCTTACCTAAATCGGCGCCGGGCTTGGAGCACGCTCCTACACCTCTTGGGGTTTGACCCGGTTCACCTAAAAGAGGGAAAGAGATCCCTAGTTCGTGGGTCCACGAGAAAGCTTTCCTAGACCCGATAGAAATCGAAAACTAAATTAGAACTATCCTACCAATTAATAATTTCAATTATTATAATTTAATCGATACAAAGAGACACAAATTATTTTTCTTAGAAAATGTGTCCAAAACTTCGGACTTAAAAGCATAGCTCTATTAAGATTTAAGATTAAATATAAATCAAAACAGATTAATACAAACACACTTAGGACATTTCAAATTAGTTTGGAAACCCGAGAAGAATAATCGATCATAGGTTAATTTATCGAAAATAACTTATTTATTAGGTTTTACAACTAAATAAGTAATCCAACCAATTTACATAGAATCAAGTCCCAACCGATTAGGTTAAAACATAATTTAAATGATGTAAAACCCAAAGATAGAAATCGATTAGATAAACTACACATAGCAAAATTAATTCTACAAAATCATCCCCGAAGATTAGGGTTTTAAATGCATAATTACGAATCGACCAAATTACTTTGATTACCTCAAATTGATAGTTTTAAAACACAATTAAACTAATTTTAGATAAATCCAGATAATTAAATTTCAACAAAACAATCTTCCGATTAACCAATTCCAAACAATCCATTTTTAAAATTAGGGTTTTAAAGCCCATGACACAACTCAAGTAATTCAAATCAATTAATTACAATTAAAGGTATTAGAAAGTAATTAGGATCATTTCAACTACTTCTATAAATCTAACTTTAGAAAAATAATTATACAAATACCAAATCTCGTAATCTTACTTAAAGTCTAGGGTTTTAGGCCCGAAAATGCAATTCGGTAAAATTCTATAAATTTAATCAAATTGAATGTTTAGAAATGCAATTAAACACATTTTATAACATATCAAATAATCAATTGATCAAAATCAATAAAGGACATACCCAATTTAGCACAATTAGGGTTTTTAAGCCCGAAACGCAAACCCGATCAATTCTTGCCAAAACATACCAATTGACGGTTCAGAAATGTAATTAAACATATTCTAATATAATTTATATAGTCAATTGAATAAAATAACCCAATTACAAAATCCAATTTAAACCCGCGGGATTTTTGACCTAAAAATCCAATTCCGGTCGATTACGTACAATTTTCCCAAATTAACACTTCTAACATAAAATTAAATACATTTTAAACAATATTATAAAATCAATTGAGCAAAACGACTCAATTATACGACCCAATTTTATTATATCCAAAATTTGACCTAGGAATCAAATTCCGATAAAACCTGCATAAATTTCTCAAATTGATAGTTCCAAAATGAAATTGGATACATTTTAAAACATATTGTATAATCAATTTGTCCGAAATCACAAAAACGGGCGGATCCGAAAAATTCGGGCATAACCCGGCCAAAAATCCGATTTTCCCAAAATTTCAACACAACCACACAATTAACTCTTCCAAATCATTCTTATAGCATATACATACATAATCAAACAACTAATTTAGCTTTTTATAAGCTAATTCATACCCAATCAACCAAAACAAGGGTTAGGGTTTTCGGAAATTATACCAAACGAAAAACCGACGGATCGGGGCAAAGGAAGGCCGGGGAAGCTTCGTTGGAGGCCAAGGACTGCTCGCCGGTGATCGGCGAGGCTCGCCGGAGCCGAACGGTGGCAGTGCTGCCTGCGGTTGCTCCTCCTGCGCGCAGCTGCTGTGGTGGCTCGGCTTCAGTCGCTGCTGCGGTGCTGCTGCTCCTGCGCGGCTGTTGTGCTGCGGTGGTCGACGGTTGCTGGCGAAGTTGGCCGGAGCGAGGAGGAGCTGGGTAGAGGTGGCGGCTGGATGGGGTTTGGGGCTACGCAGAGGGCAGGGGGTCGGGAGCAGCAAGGAAGAAAAGAACGGGAAGAAGAAGAGGGAAAAAGGAAAAGGGAGAGGAGGCTCGACCGGGGCGCGAGCTCTCTTTTTTTTTTTTTTTTTTTTTTACAAAAACATGTATCAGATAAAATATTAAAAGCTTAAAATTTAATATTGGAAGATTTTATCTAAAATTTATTAAATCAAAAATTTATTTCGAACGGATCCGAAGGCTTAAAATTAGTAAAAAGGCTATATAAAGAATTTCGAAAATATTTTCGGAAAGATTTAACAACGGACGTAAAAATTTATATTATTTACGGAAATACATTAGAAGACCCCAAAATAATATTTAAAAACATATAATTAAATATTTAAGTCAAATTCTAATAAATCGAGATTAATTTAAATAATTTCCGAAATCGGTTTTCTACAAACCAAAAAGCATAAAACAAACGAAAATTAATTCCATAAGGAAATTCATAAATAAACTCCAAAATCTTTTTAATTTAAAACTTCCCAAAAATTATTAACGATTACCGAAAACGAATAAATTTAAAGTCGGAAATATTTTCTACGGATAAAATTATTAAAATAAATTTAACTATTTAAATAGAAATTCTATAATTTAAATAATATATTTCGTTAACGAAATATAACTTCAAAACAAAGCGGTAATCACATGACGAAGATATAATCGAAAACGAATTAAAAATATTAAAAACCAAAATACGGGAAAGAACGGGAAAATTTATTTTTAACCGAAGATCGAAATCATAAGAATATAATAAAATCACTGTCGTGAACGAATTTGTCTAGAATGGTTCGCAACGACAATGATTAATTACATTCAATTATGAATTCGAAATCATCGATAAATCTGTAAAACGAAACGAAATTAGAATAATTAATTATTTACATCAAATTACGCTAATAAAATCATTAAACTCAATAAATCTGGATTCTAAAAATACGGGGTATTACACACGGGCAGGTGAAAATTCATCACGCCGGCCGTCGGTGGCAGGCGGCGCTGGTCTGCCATGGCAGACCTGCGTTTCGGTCGGGAAAAAGGAAGGGGCACGAGCAGGCTTGTGTGAGGTGTAGGGGTGTCGGCCTGTCGGATAAGGCTAGCTGGAAGGTCGGGGGGAGAGAGAGAGGGTGTGCAGGCGGCGCAGGTGGCTGGTCGGCGCAGAGGGGGCTGGGCGGCGAGTTGCAGCGGCACGCGGGGGGAAGAAGACAGGGAGGAGGCCTGGACCGGCGGTCCGTGAAGAAAGAAAGAAAAGGGGGGGAAACCGGCCGGTTCAGCGGACATAAAACGCCTTATTAAAACGCGGCGTTTTGGTGGTTATTTGGACAAGGCGCGGCGTCGAGGAGCTGGCAGGCAACGACTACTTCAATAATCGGCGCACAGCGTTTCAGCGAAATGAGGGACGAAACGCTGCGTTTCACTGTGCGAGGGCGGGCCGAACGGCACTGGGCCGCGGGGGAAGGAGGACGGAGGTAGAGGATCGGGCCGCGAAAAGGGGCAGCCCAAACGGGGAGAAGAGGAGGAAAGAAAAAGAAAAGAAGAAAGAAAAAGAGAGAAGAAAAGGAAAAAGAAGAAGGGAAAAAAGGAAAAATAATAATATGGGATATTTAAATTATTTAAAATATTTGATGTATACAAAATAATATTTAAATTCCTTTTTAGGCTAAATTAGGATTTTTAAGGGATTTTTCATAAATTCATTTTCAATTAGCAAACACCTTAATTTTTCTCCCATTCAAATTACTTATAAAATTATTAAAAATTTTGAAACTATTTTCTCCTTCTTATTTTAAATAAAACAATTTATTTAATTAACTTTTTCTTTAAATAAAATGCTTAATTAGCTAACATACCCAAATTCCTCCTAATTAAAATACTTATAAATCTCTTCTTGATTTTCCTTAATTAAATACCCTTTTATTTTAATAAAAGTAATTTATTTAAATAATTTTCTAATGAAACCTCTTTTAAATATAATTTATAAATTAGGAATTTTTGGGGTATTTCATCACTACCCCCTTAAAAACAGACTTCGTCCCCGAAGTCTCTGGAAGCGCCTAGGGTTAGGGTCGAAAATGCTCTAAGTGGCTAGAAAACCAAACTAACACTAATAAATATATAAACTACCCCCTTAGGAATAAACTTACTAAAGAAAATTTAAATCCACGAAAATAGGGACACCATATAAAAACAACACTTAAAAAAAACTACCCCCTTAGAGACGAACTAAGGGTTGTTGTACCTGGGTATAAGTTCAATTTAAATACTAAATATTAAATATTAATATTGGGAGAATTTAATCAAAAATTTATTTATCGAAAATCTATTTCGAATAGATCTGAAGGCTCAAAATTAATAAAAGAGTTATGTAAGAATTTTGGAAACACTCTCGGAAAGAATAACCGATGAACATAAAAATATGTATTATTTATGGAAATTACATCATAAGAACTCAAAATTTTATTTAAAGCATATAATAAAATATTTAAGTTGAACTCTAACACCCCAAGACCAATTTAGTCATGTCCGAAAATATTTTTCTTTAAAGAAGAAAAAAAAAACATAGAACAGAATAAAGCTGATTTTGGAAAGAAATTCCCGAATACGTCTTCTAAATTTAAAACTTTCCAAAAATATTAACGATTGAAACGAGTACTTCAGAGTCGAAAATATTTTCTACTGATAAAATCATTATAATAAATTTAACTATTCAATAGGAATTCTATAGTTTAATAATGTATTTTTTCAACAAAATATAACTTCAAAATAATGTCGTAATCACATGACAAGGTTTTAATCAAAAATAAATCTAAAATATAAAAATACGAGGAAGGATGGGAATACATATTATTAACCAAAAATCAAACTCATGAGAAATTTAATTAAATTTAAATATGAATTTAAATCGTTGATAAATCCATAAGACAATCAAAATTAAAATAATCAATTGTGTTCATCAAATTACGTTAATAAAATCATTAAACTTAATAAATCTGGGTTTTTAAAAAAAATACGGGGTATTACAGACAGATTCTAGTCGGCCTAGGTAAGGATACAAACTAATTTCGTAGGATGGTTAAGGGATGTTCTTAGTTAATTGTTTAGGTTGTAGCAACCTTTTGATGTATATATTGTTGCTATTGTCTTAGGTTTTTTCTTAGTTTTTGGGTCTTATTTTAAACGCATAGTATGTATTTACTTTTGAATTTACAACCCTTGTATAAATATTTGAAATGTATATACATATGAACTCTTTCTAAGAAAGAATGATTTGTATATTAGTATATTTTAATTCCCTTGTTGGAATGGTTTATATATATATATATATATATATATATAGCAGTAGAGTAACATGATACATTATAGAAATATGAATTCTTTCTAACCATGAGCGATTTCTGAATTGGTATGGGATGTGGAAATGTGTTGGAATTGTTTATATATATATATATATATATATATCTTCAAAATAATATGATACATTATACAAATATTAATTCTTTCTAAGCATGAGTAATATGTTAATTAGCTTGTAGAAGTGAATTTATTTGTAATAATATTTTTCATATGATACATATAGATTGAAAAACTATGGATCGGAAATGGATGTCGCAAATCATTTATCTAGAGAATATAACAAAGGAATTGAATTTTTCATCAACTTTATAGTAGAACATGCTCAGGATGCTAGTAGAATAGCCTTTTCTTATGTGAACTGTGCTTATATCCAATGTGTCAATGCTAATGATTTGAGATATCATTTGTTTGTCTACGGAGTTGATACAAGATATGATTGTTGGATATGGCATGGTGAGACAGAGTCTAAATATGATAATAAGGAAGGTAGGAGGGATAGTAGTGGATCATTTGACAACAAAGAGGGTGATTCGTTAGAGTAGATGACTTGGAAGATTGAGGAAAGTGTTCGAGATTATCCAAAAATGTTCAACCAGTTATTGAGTGACTCGAAAAAATCTTTGTACTATAGTTTTAAGAATTTTACTAGATTATTCACTACTTTAAGGTTGTATAACTTAAAGTCATATAATGGATGGAGTGATAAGAGTTTCATAGAGTTATTGACACTTGTGAAAGAAATACTTTCCAATGATAACGTTCTACCCAATCGTACCTATGAAGTGGAGAAGTTTATTTCATCTATGGGTATGAGTTATAAGAAGATACATGCATGCCCTATTCATTGTATATTATTTCAAAATGAATATGCATGTTTAGATTATTGTCTTAATCAAGAATGTAAAACACCACAATACAAGAAGAATGAGGTGTCATCAAAGGTGCTATGGTATTTTCCTATAATACTAAGAGTTAAGTAGATGTTTAATTATGTCAAAGATGTGAAGAACTTGAGATGGCACACTATTGAGACGATAGATGATGGGATTATGAGTATCCATTTGACTCTTTATAATGGATGATGATTGATGGTTTGTTTCTTAAATTTGGTGAAGAACCAAGAAACTTGTGTCTTGTACTCTTTGCAGATGATATGAATCCACACAATGAAGGCACATACAGTATTTGGCCGGTGACTTTAGTTATATACAATCTACCAAAGTGGTTCTACATGAAACAAAAGTATATGATGTAGTCTTTACTTATTTCAGGGCTAAACCAACCGGGGAATGATATTGATGTTTATTTGGAGTCTTTCATTGAGGATCTAAAGTTCTTATGGGACATGAGTGTTGAAGTATTTGATGCTTACGATGAAGAAAATTTCATTTTAAGAGCAATGTTATTTTGTACTATAAGTGATTTTTTGGCATATGGTAACTTGTAAAGTTATAGTGTGAAAGACCATTACACATGCTTGATATATGAAGATAATACTTCATTTGTTTAGCTAACACATGGCTGGAAGATTGTTTTTCTCAGGCATCGTAGATTTTTTTCGAGGGATCATCATCATCGTAGACAAAGGAATGATTTCAATAGGAAACAAGAAGAAGGGCATACACCAATCTGGTTGACTGGCAGATAAGTGTATATGAAGATGAAACATTTGAAGGTGCAGTTTGGGAAGAAGAATAAAGATAAGCCTCCATCAGTTGGGTAGAAGAAGATGTCTATATTCTTTAACCTTTCATATTAGGAATCTCTATATGTGGGGCATACCCTTGATGTGATGCATATTGAGAAAAATAGTTGTGATAGCCTTATTGGTACATTACTTAATATTCCACAAAAGACTAAAGACGTTATAAATTTTTTATTAGATATGGAGGAAATGGACATTAGGCATGAACTAGCACCATGAGACAATGTAAGAAGAACTTATTTACCACTAGCTTGCCATACTCTCTCTAGAAAGGATAAAATAGCATTTTTTGAATTCGTTAATAGTGTCAAGGTTCCAAAAGGATATTCTTCAAATGTCAGAAAGCTAGTGTCGATGAAAGAGTTGAAATTAATTAACATGAAGTCTTATGATTGTCATATTTTGATGCAATATTTGATGCCAATGGCCATATGTGGAATTTTTTCGAAGTGTGTTTGAATTGCTATCACTAGGCTTTGATGGTTCTTCAATACATTATGCTCTAAAGTCATACATCCTGATAGTTTGAATATCTTGCAAAGAAGGATTGTGATCACTTTATGCCAGATTGAAATAAATTTTCCTCCATCATTCTTTAATATTATGGTGTATCTAACCGTTTACTTAGTTTATGAGGTAAAAATATAGGACTTGTTCATCGGCACTGGATGTACCCCTTTAAACGACTTATGAAGTTGATAAGAGGTTACATGAAAAATTGATATCGGTCAGAAGGATGCATTTTTAGAGTTATCTAGTAGAAGAGTTAATTGAATTTTGCACAAATTACTTGTCCAATGTTGAAGCTATTGGTATTCCTAAGTCTCAACATGCAAGAAAAATAAAAGAACATCGTATTAGGGATAAACAATTTAGTTAAGTAGACTCTAACATGCTCCATAAAGCACATATCTATGTATTACATAACAATAATGGAGGTCGGCAATATGTTGAAGAACATAAGCGTTCTTTGAGGATTGAAAATCCATTAAAGACTAAAAAATGTATAATTTATAAAAATAATCCTTCATTCATACAATGGCTAAGAAATTGCAACATTCTGCTCATTGAAAATTCCCCGACATCTATTTATACCACTTTGCATTGGTTGTTCCAAATGCTTTAATATGAAGTCTTCTAACATGCCAACTATGCTATCAACAAATATACATTTTATACGAAATAATAAGATGAGAAGAGTACAATGTAAAATAGTGGAGTGACTTTATTGGCTGAAGCAATACATATTACTAGTGCAAAGGATAAGAATCCAACATATGCAAATATGAATTATTATGGTGCAATCAAACGGATTTAGGAGCTAGATTACACTATGTTTAAAGTACCTATTTTTGGGAGCAGATGGGTTGATAATAGTCATTGGGTAAGATATGAAGATGGGTTCATATTAGTAGACCTCAATAGGGTTGGGCATAAATAAGACCCATTTATCTTGGCATCACAAGTAACACAAGTTTTTGTTATCACCGATCCTACTAAAAAAAGATGGTCTGTAGTTTAAGCTATGGAAAAAAAAGAACTCTCAATGAATGTGGCGACGAAAATGATGCCAATTGGGATAAAGAGTGTGCCAAAATAGTGAAAGCAACTCAATCATTGAATGATAATAACAATGACATTGTTGAGGAGGAAATCGATGTAAGGGATGATCATCGTGAAGTAATATATGTATCAAATCATAAAACCAATCCAAAAGGAGGGAAGAAAAAAAAAGAAGGAAAAGAAGGCAATGAGGGTAATAACATTGTAACATGTTTTGGTGTATGATTGTTACTTAAACATCATATTGTTGTATTTTTCATATCATTACTACATTAGATTATTGTGTTTTTCATATCATTCCTATATATTAAATGTTTTCTTGACATTTATTTTGTATATATTTATTCATATCATACATTATACTAATTTATATATTCAAATTCCATAGAGATATGATGAAGCACACTGTTGATAGGGACTTTAGCAATGAAGACGGGAAGAGAGGACCTACTTGATACGTTCCTACCCACAAGCGTAAGGGGTAGAAGTAGTAGTAAGGTCGATCCCACAAGGATTGGTGAATGACCACTAAGACAATGATGGCACTTAGTTATGTCTAGACTATGAAATGATAAGAAGTGAGAAATTGTAAGCTAAAATAACTAACTAAGCTAAAAAGAAAGGAAAATAGGACTCAAGTGACTCAAGTAAATAGAAAAGCTAAGGTTTTGGTTCATAACCCCCGATCATCCATGTAATTGAACACCACATCACAAATTGATTCAATAATCATAATCAATCATGCCAATAAGGATAGAAAGTGTTGTGTTTTCTCAAGCCACAGACATCCTATTACATCTTTATGGCCCAACCTATCTCTAGCTTAGGGTCTAATAGAGTGTAATACCTTAAAGTCCATAAAGTTTCCTCCTTTATTGTTGTAGAGGTCAAATCGACCATCTCTCGGCCTACAATTTAATCTCTAGTTGTGCTATTGGGTCTAATACTGGATTATCTCTCGATTGCACCAGTATTTCTGACACCGGAAATCGAAATCTAATTGGAGTTTTTCATGTCATCAATCAATCAACAACACAATGTAAGGATCATGAATTGAATAAAGAAAAGAATGCAAATATTCAACACATTCGGATTGGGGGGAAGCTCCCCTTCACCTTAGCACAAAAATCTAGCCAATCAAACTCATAATAAGAACATTAAGAATAACAAGAGATTCCATAGATAGATAAGAGAGAAAATAAAATACTCATGAAATCCAATTATTCTTACAAGTGTTTAACTTTTTGCACCTAGATCTCTAGTTTTACAAGAAAATTCTTGAGGAATTGGGGAAGAGGATGGAGGAGAGAGAAGAGAGAGGGAAAATAGGATGAAAAACTAGAATGAGAGTTTAAATACTAAAGCCTCTCAAATCCCTAGGTTTTCCCTTCTAAATTACGCATGCATATTATTATTTTTTTTTAACGATTCTTGAACAGCACGACCATATAGATAAACACGGACTTCCCGTATCAGCTTTAACAATGCTGGATATTTCAACCATAACTCTTTCATCAAGACTCTGATTGAGCTTATTTTGGATACATTGGAAATATATTAAAAATATTTACAACTTTTATTTTGAAAGATTTTCCAAATTTAGATTGTATCCTAGTAGAAATTCCACTTCTTTCATGCCCACATACTTTGAATATGCATTATTGCTTTCATTTTATATTAGAATTTGCATTGTAACTCTAAATCTCTTTCCACTTTAAATTTTTCTCCTCTTTGATCCTTTATTCTTAAGCTCATTCTTGCTTCCATCCTTCATTCTTGTTTGTTCCTTGAGTTCTTACAAATTTTCACAACACAAAGGCAGTAATAAGAACAAAAATGGAGAATTCCAACTAAAATTTGAGGTAAAAACTCTTATAAACATTAGGAATAAGATGCAAAAGTCACACTTATCACTACTGTTATGAGAATCATCACATACATGAGAAAGAGAGGAGAAAAAGTACCATTGAGTTGGAATACATATAATCTTCCTAATGGCGAATATGCTAACATGTTTCTCACATATATTCACTCATCACTCATAATCATGTTCCTATCTCCTACAACAATTGGAAGTAGGTTCTAAAAGGTCACAAGGAACATATTTGGTTGTAAGGGACGGTATATGATATGTTTTGTTTGTCATATTTTTAGATGTTACATGTTATTTATTTTAATACATTAACATTTATATTCATATTTACTTCTTATTTGGTAAAGAGTCTTCATCATCCTAGAGGCAGGAAAGAAGTGGATTATTAGACATTGCAGTGAACATCTAAGGATATTTAGGGCATACTTGGCAAATAAAAAATTTATATAAAGAGGGATGGTGCTTTACACATGACGCCCCCAAGTCTTATGATTTTATTGATCAAGAAAGTTAAGACTAGTTCATTGCATATCATCTTTTAAAAGAGTTTAAAGTATATGTTGACTAACAATTAAGATTTTTAATTAAGGGTATTTAATTGATATTTAAATTAATGATCATACATATTTACCTTGTAATATAATAGAAAAGTTCCAAGAATAAAGAAATTTCAAAGGGGAATATTTCCCACCCTAATATGGCTTGAAAAGGTTATACAGGCTTATAAGAAGAGTTGGTTTCACATTTTGATTAATGTGTTAACATTATAATATTGATAGTGTTATAATCATATTGCTAATATAATTGCATAGTTTGGAATTACAGCTCCTAGCCCAAGACAAGGATCCATGTACAACATCCGTCAATATTGGTATCTTATGGAAGAAGTCTAGAGTAAAAAAATAATGATATCTTAATGAAGATGTACAAAATATTACCTAAGGAATTGTAAGTTCAAAGCTATCCCTAACTGTAGTTATTTTTCTTACTACAAATGGATCATGATATTATTTTTATTTATATATTCTAAATTACATACACTACAAGATGAACTTGAATCATTAGATGTTGTACAAGGTTTAGATCAATATAGCATCATGTCACAAGTAATAGGAATTGAATAACACCCAAGAAGACATAAGGGTCTTAGGTTAGAGGTTATGAGAACAAGTGTTTGTGGTTGATCCTATGGACCTCGGAGCATCTATGACCAAGTGGCTCTCTTAACTCAAAAATTAAACACGGCATTTGAACTGATGGATACAATGGAGAAAGAGTTGTCATCCATCAAATCTCAAGGGTATAAGTCATCCAATTCAAATGCACATGATCCGCTTTACATACCCAATGTAAATAGCGTTAGAGATAGTTGTGAAGTTGATATAAGTTTTTCTTCTCTTCCTAAGGTAAGCATATGAAACTATGAGTTGATATATATATATATATATATATATATATATATATATATATATATATATATATATATAATTTATCAAGTGTCAACTCAATAATTAACAATATTGATATATTTTTATTATAGGGTTTGTATAAATGTGACTTGTTATATAATGACTCCTCAATTCTTTTGGAAAAATAAAGGGTACGCATTACCTATGGTATCAAAACTCTGACGGTCCATTGGTCTATCTTGGCCCCAAATTGTAGGCCTGTATGTATTGAGATTCCAATAATTGAAGATGTACCCTTGACTTATTACAAAGAAGGTGATGTAGCAGCTATAGTGTTGGATGATCATGAAAGGTTCGTGCTTTGGCCTATAGATAGGATCCGTCTTACAAATGAAGAGGTAATGACATCCTCCATCCATGTTAAACCAAAAAAAATTATACACATTGTTTATTCCTTATATATATATATATATATATATATATATATATATATATATATATATATGAACATTGCATTTTGTTTATTACTATGAATTAAAGAATCAGAAAATAAGAAGACTCCTAAGACAAAGAGAAAGAAAATTACTAGTGGAAGGAGCAAAAAAAAATAGAAGGCACTGGGCACTGAGAAAGGAACAAGAGCCAGATCAAAAAAATGGAAGCCCCATAAAAGATTTAATCTTCAGACGAAAACTAACAAATACAAGAACCCTGTCGACCACCACTTTAGTAGTGTTGTATTTCTATGCCCAAAACTACCTCTATAGCAATCTAATTATAATTGATTGTCTTGTTGAGTATGTTGGGAGGGACGATGCCATTTATATGGTATCAACAAAGGTTATTAACAAAGTTTATAAGTCTAAATGGATGTCAACAATGAGCATGGTTGTATATGTCAAGTAAATATTATTTCATATCATATATTTTAGCATTTTTTGTTAATTTGTATAATTTTTTAACCTCTCATATATATATAATAATATATGAGTTATCAGTTATTAATAAATATGCTTTCCATATGTTAACTTCTATCCGGATTGCAGTATAGGAGATGTTGTCATCTACTATATTAGTGTGTCCATACTACATATTTGATCGTACTACATTAAGCAAGGATAGACACATAAACTATGTAATGGATCACATCTTAAGTAAGGGGTACAACAACAAACTTTACCTCATATCTCACCTCACAAATAAACATAGGGTTTTATACGTAGTCTATCCCAATCAAAACAAAGTATATGTGTTTCATTCCCTACAAAATTATATCATTCCTTTGGTTGTCATTCGTTCTGAAGGAAAATTTTTAATTGACATGTTAGTGTAATTTTTAATCATATTACTTTATGAATGCATATATCCTCTTATGTAATTTTTAGGTATATAAAATTAAAATATTATGTATCAAATTTATTTATTATAGAGGGCACTATGGAAGGCGTATATGAGGAGAGGTGGAAATGGTGTTCTTGACCCAAAGAATCTTGAGTATGAATCTATAATAGTAAGCAACGAGATCGAAATTTTGTTTTTTATTTTAATTCCAATTAATATCTAATAGAACAACAAGCAAACTAAATTCATTTTACAGTGTCCACAACTATAAAACTGTAATGATTATGGATACTATGTTTGTAGATTAATGAATCTTATACTCAAGAAAAAATCTGTGAACATGGATCAAATCCATGTATGTTTCTTTTTCCATATTTTTTTATTAGTTAATCTATGACATATTTTTTATTAACCAAATTATTAAATTTATCAATTTGTAGTTTTTCAACGATGAGTATGCATGAGGCCAGAAATACATTGATGATGAAATTGATGAAGTTAGAGATGAATGGGTCAAGTTTGTGCACTCGCATGCTTAGTATTAGATATCCATGTGCATGCATTTCAGATTTGTATATGCATGCAAGTGTGGATGTCACAGTGTATATTACAGTATAGCTAACAATTTTGAATTTGGAGTCGTAGATCCAAGAACTTTGGGTTTGGAGTGTACAGCGACTAAATTGTGGTATGCCCATTAGTTGCAATATTTCTAAAGTTATTGGTAGTATTTTACTAATTGCAAATTTAGTAAATATTCGACATATATCTATGTATGTGGGTTAGAACAAAGTTTAGAATATATAAACAAAAATTACGTTTCAATAACCATTTAGTGAAATATATTATTAAAACAACATTTAATAATGGTTAAAATAAATACTTGTTGCCAAAGTTACCTTTTAAATAACAGTTATATCGAACAACCGTTGATACAACCACATATTTTAATAATGGTTATATTGACTAACCGTTAAAAAAACATCACATTTTAATAATGGTTTTAGCTGATAGCTGTATTAAAACAAGCATATTTACACTAACTTTGGCAAAATTTTGGGTTTTTTAATGACGATTTTATAATCGTTATTAAAGTTTTAATAATGCACGATTTAATAATGCTTGGTAACCATTATTAAATCTATTTAAAATCATTATCAAAAATATTTTCTAGGGTGGTACAAGTTAGCCACAAATATCTTTTTGTATCAAATTCGTGACAAGTTAGTTGCAAAAATATCTTTTTATAGTTAATTTATGACAAGTTGGCCATAAAAATATCTTTTTTGTGACAAATTAGCCATAGGAATATCTTTCTATTGCAAATTTATGGCAATTTAGACACTAAAATATATTGACCAATTTGTGGCAAGTTAGCCACACAAAAAAAATATCTTTTTGTAGACAATTCATGACAAGTTAGCCATGAAAATATTTTTATATGGCAAACTCATGGTGATTTAGCCACAAAAGCATATTTTTTTTTCAACCAAATTAGTAGTGATGCAGCCACAAAAGTAATTTTTCATGCCAAATTCGTAGCACGTTGGCGACAAAAGAATTTTCTTGTAGCAATTTATGATAATTTAGCCATGAATTTTTTTCTCTGTGATAAATTCGTCATGAAAATATTTTTCTGTAGTAAATTCATGGAACTTTATTACAAAATATTTCTTTTCATGTCAAATTAGTCATGAATTTATTTTTTGTTACAAAAATAAATAAATATAGCCACTAGTTTTTAAATTTTTGTGGTCATTTTTAATAAAAACTACAATCTCATACTTTATATTAAAAATGTGGCCACTAATTTTTGCCTCTCATAGCCATTTTCGTGGCCTATGCCACCTTTTGTTGTAGTGAAGGTAACAAAAATTTTACCACTAAAAAAACCATTATAAAATTCCACAAAATTATTCTTTATTAATTTACCATGGAACACCTACTAACAAAAACACTATAAAATTCTACAACATGACAATATATAACAACCAAACAACACTCGAATTAGTACCAAAGCAATAACACAACATGTAACCAATCTAAAAATAACAACCAATATTTTGTCCTCATTATTGATAAAATAGTAGGAACAAACCAAATAATAGAGCATGTAAAACATGTATATCACAGAACAAGCAAAAAGAGAACTATAAAATTCTAAAGCCACAGGAAAGTAAACAACACTGTAAGAAACACTCAAACCCACTAATAACGGATATATAACATATTAAAGAGAAAAATTGAGAAGCATATTTAAAGGGGAAAAAACTACATAAGAATGGAGACTTGAGTATTTGTGCAAAAAAAACAAAAAAAAATGGAGAAAAATCCATACCTAAAGTAAGTAGACAACAATGATAATAAAAAGGAGAGGAATAAATGATGACATAAAATGGAGAAGAAATCTTGAAGTTGAAGAAATGGTGGAGGTCATTCACACCACAGTAAGTTCTTTCTTCTATGTGTTCAAGAATATAGGTGAAAGTAACATTATTTCTAGGTTAAAGTGAAGGGTGAAAACAAGAAAAATGAAATTGTGGCTAAGGTATAAACCTTGATTATAGAATAAAGCAAGCATCTATACCCTAAAAAATATAAATAAAAAAATCTTCCTAAACTTTATATGATGAGTTTAAACTAAAATTGCTGGTTATAATGTTATATAAGATGAGGCACTTTGGATAACTATAGATGTATGTTATAATTTTATAATCGTTGTCTATAGTTCCACCATAATTTTTCACCCTTCTAATTTTTACTAGGTGGGTTATGTAGGGATTTTCTAGTTATAACATCTGAATATTAGTTATTGTCTGTTTATATTTTGTGATAGTGCAAGTGCATATGTGGTTATACCTAGTAAGAATATCTTTTGAACTTAATGCATGAATTAGTATGTTATGATGCATGAATATGTTGTACATGATTCCATATGAACCATACCTATGTATTATAACATTTATGTTTTATGAACATTCATGGGAGGATAACTTGATTTACTCAGTATGTAGCAAAATGACATGCTCATTTTATCGATCACATACTCAATCCCATGAGTAGAGGACTTTATACACATTAGTGTGGAGGGCTAATAAATGGACATATGTTTATTGGGTGTTAGGGATTTGAGAGAAAGTCTTGTTGGCATTGTGTCTATCTTTGAGGGTCCTTAGAGACCAAGATTTGTGTTAGATATGTTTCCTTGTCTTTCCATGTATTTTTGCAAACATTTTTGGTTTGACATGGTCTTAGTGTGTAAAACCCTAATTTTCTTCTCTTTATGTGATTTACCTTTCATACTCTGATTTTTCTTGTGTATTGTATTTTAAATACCCTATCCTTGTATCTAACATGGGGCAAATGATAAGATATCTATCTCAGTTAGATATAACTATAGCATCATATTTTCAAAGGATGGTTTTTATAATTTCTCTTCCACAAGAATTTAAAAATGAATATATTTTTGTAGTGAAAAATGGGAGTCTTACATAAAATTCTTTAAAATCAGCCAAAAAAAACTTCTATATTTTTTTATATTATTAGATTCTTAGACGTGAACAAAACTAAGGTAAATGCAATTCAAATGGCTTGTACCATCACCTTATAGAAAATAATGGTTGTGGTATGTTTCAATATTTGTGAAGTTAGACTCACACAATATTAGCGGGTGTTGTAATAGCCCTAGTAGTGATCCGTGGGAGGTTGGTTTTCAACTGAACTAGTATATTGATGGCATGCAGAAGATGTGGCCAGAATTTTAGGTCATGTGTAAGCCTCACAAGTCCAGCATGGTGGATGATATGCTTGCTAAGGTTGGATGTTTTTTTTTTTATAATTGAGGGAAAGAACACATAACAAAGGACTACATAATATATCCCCCAAAAATTCCTGACTTACAGAAAAACATGAACATTGTGAACCACCTCCTTAACTCTGTAAAAAAACTCATTTGTTTTATTCTTAATCCAAAAGCCCATTCTTGTTTTGGTGAGAATAATCATCCATCTTCTGCAAGCTTGTTGATTATCGAACACAATCTTATTTATAAATTCCTATATAGTTCCCGTTATTGCAAAGAAAGGTGGTTACCAAATTTCCCCCCTCAGTCCTTTTCTTTTGACTCCTAACCAAGCAACAACATTATCCTCAATAGATCTTGGCATCACCCATGTGTATCCCAGCCAATCGCAAATCTTCCCTATCATGGTACACTGTAGGAAAACTTGGTTGACCAATTCTTGTTCAGACTTGTAAAAAGGAGATCGTGCCTCCCTTTGATCCACTATTTGAAGCCTAGCTAGTCTTTCTCTTGTGTTGAGCCTTTTCTGAATCGCGAACCAAGATATAAGTTCAATCCTTTGGGGTGCTATACCACTCCAAATCATGCTAAAAATATTACTACTAGACCCACCCCCATACAAACTCTAATAAGAAGCCTGACATAATGATCTTACAGAGAAAACTCCATTATTATCGTATTCCTAATTGATCTTGTCCTTCTCATCTTTGATCAAATAAAACTAGTTGATTAACCTTTCCAAATACTCCACTTGATCTTCCTCCCAGACAAAAAGACGCCATCTCCACCACAAATTCTAGATCCACTGTACCCCTTCCTATATTCCCATATTGGCTACCTTTTCCTCCTGTTGTCCTAATACCATAAAGAGTCTTAGAAATAAGCTTTTGAAATATCCTTGTCCCATCCAGTTATCATGCCAAAACCTTACACTTCTACCATTTCCAAGCAAAACTGATAACCCTAACTTGAGAACGGGATTTATCCTTCCAATCTTAATAATATCCACCCACGGAGTCCACCTTCTCTTTTGATTCTGATTCTTTAGGATCTTGAAATGATCTCTAGAATATATGGAAGAAATAATCCTCTTCCATGATGCCCCTTCAACTGTATAATATCTCCACCACCATTTGAATAATAATGCATTATTCCTCATGATTAAATCCCCCACACCCAGACCACCTAATAATTTAGGCCTCTGGATCACACTCCACTAAACCAAATGTAATTTCTTCCTATCCTCATTGCTGATCCAGACAATATTCCTCTATATACTAATAGTTTCTTTAACCTACCCTTTTAGAATTCTGAAAAAACTCATATAATACATCGGTAGGCTATTCAGAACACTTTTAATTAAAACCAATCTTCCTACTCTTGAGACAAATTTTGATTTCCACCCTGCTAATCTTTGCTTCACCTTATCGACCACTGGTTTCCAATTCTGGTTATTTCCTGCATTTTCCCCTAATGGAAGGCCAAGGTAAATGATAGGAAGATAACAATCTTGCAATTAAAAATATCTATTGCCTCCTTCTGGAAGTACTCTTCCACACCAAGCCCTACGAGCTCAAATTTAGCAAAATTAACACTTAGACCTGATAGCAAATAAAAGCAACCTAGAAATTATCTCCAATTCCTAATATTCTCAATAGATGCCCTATAAAAAATCATCGTATCATCAGCAAATTAAAGATGAGTAACTTCACATACACCTCTCCCCACTTTTAATCTATGAATCAAGCCTTTATACACACCTCTTTTGATGAGCTGATTAAATGCCTCCACCACTAAAACAAAAAGGAAAGGTGAAATGGGATCCCCTTGTCTAAGCTCCCTACCCATCTTGAAAGGGGTGGAAGGGGACCCGCTAACAAGGAACGAGATACTAGATGTTGAAATACACTTATTTATCCATCCTCTAAAGATATTTCCAAAACCCATGATCCTCAAAATATTATCCATAAACTTCCATCTGATACTATCATAGGCCTTCTAAAAATCTAGCTTGATTATAACCCCTCTTGATCCCTTCCTCTACTTGGATCACTGATCAATCTCATTCGCTACCAAAGCACCATCCAGAATGCTTCTTCCTTCAATAAAAACTGACTGAGAATCACCCACCAATCCATCAATAACCTATTTTAATATTTGGGCTAAAATCTTTGAAATCACCTTATAAATACACCCTACTAATCTAATGGGTCTAAACTAACTCACCTCCTCCGCCTCATCCACTTTAGGAATCAAAGTAATCAAAGTGGTATTGAGTGCAAGAGGTAATATGATCGAGCGGAAAAAATCCAGGACGGAATCTGTGAACTTCTCCCTAATTACACCCCACATCTTTCGAATGAAACCCATATGATACCCATCATACCCTGGAGCTTTCATAGGATCACATGACCAGACCATTTTCTAAACATCCTCTCTAAGATAAACGATATCTAACTCCAAGCTCTGCCCCCTAGATATCTTTTGGAACCCATCATCTTTAATACTAATAACCGAGAGATTAGGCTTCTTATACAAGCTCTTGTAGTAGGAAATGATTACGTCCTTAATCTCGAACAGCTCTAAAGTGTCCTTGCCCCCCTCCCCTAACCTACTAATGATAGCTTTCTTTTTCCTTACCACAACTACAGTATGGAAGAATTTTGTTTTCCTGTCTCTATCCTTAAAACCTCTTACCCTGGACACCTTCAACTAGTAAGCTTCTTTCCTCTTATGACATACCCATACTTGACTCTTCAAGGTTGTCCTCCTAGGGAGCTCAAAATCATCACAATTACCTTCATTATTTGTACAATCCACCTTTTCCAATTCAATCTCAAGAAACTTGATCTTTGAATCAATATCCCCAAACACCTCCTTATTCCATTTCCTAAGCATACCCTTCATTTCCTTCAATCTAGTCTAGCACGGTTCCCCACTAAACTGAGGATAAGAGAACCACATATCCCAAGCTCTAAAAGGTTTTGGCCCCTTCTCACAATTCTTAATGCTAAGACGGATATGGCTGTGGTTCGAAAGGGACCTACCTAACCCTAAATAAAAAAGATTCAGGAAAACAACTAGCCAACTAAGGTTAACTAAGAACCTATACAAAAGGCCAGCCAACCCCACCTTATGCCATGAGAAATTCAAATTAGGAGGCTTAAAATCAAGTAGGCCCATCCTATCGATCCACTCATTAAAGTACTTAACACTTTTACTATCTACCCACCCTACTTTCCTTTCACTATGCATTCTAACTTCATTAAAATCCCCTATCACAATCAAATGTCCACTAAAATTCTGGCCCACATTCTATAGTTCTTCCCATATAACCCTCCTATCTCTTGGATCAGAACTCCCATAAATGGGCAGCACCCCATAGTCAAAAGAGAGCATGCCAAAATGTATTTCAAGCAAAATACAGCTACTACCACTCCTACAAACTCTCAAAGTAAAATGTTATGTATCCTACCCAACAATCAAACCTCCACTTCAACCTTGCACTACTAAGTCCCTCCATTTAATCAAATCATTTCCCCACACCCTATTCTTCCATGAGTCCAGCAAAACATGATGCTTAATTTCTACCAAACCACAAATCTAAGGCCTTTCCTTAGAAATCAACACCTTTGTACTAGACATTTTACCTATCGCACTAATCCCCCTTATATTCCAACTAATAAAGGAAAAGCCTCAACTCACCTCCCCAAATCCTAATCTCCCTTAACTTTGTCTTTTTCAAATCTTACTTTAGCTCCTCCTTAATCTGACCAATTTCTCTATACATTTCTTCTCCTATTTGGAGGATAACCTGATTTCCTTCCTAAATTGCCAACATTCTCTTGCTTCTATCATCTCTTCATCCTCCAAATTTCCCCCTCTATCCTTTTTTCCATCAACTTCTCCTCAATACTTCATACTACTCGAGGTGAATGGATTACCACACCCTCAAAACCGGGTGGAGGTACATCCATGCTATTAAGTGAAGAGCCCTCTTCCATCACCCCTTCTCCTTTTCCTCGAATCCATACTTCTCCTCTCATCCACCTTGCATCAGCCTTCGACACTTCCTGTCCCCTATCACACTCAAGCAGATGTCTTTCACCTTCAATATCATGGTCTACCCCTGCTAATCTTGTTTTCGCTGAATTGGCTGCTACATCCTTACCAATTCCCAAACACTCCCTCAATTGTAGCCCTTAAATTTCCTTTGAAAAACTTCCAACCTTATCATCCACAGAACCCGAGCCTCTCATGCACATATTCTTCATTAATTCCTCCTCTCCCCAAAGCTTCTACTCCTCCTTTCCCAAAGCTGTCGAGCTAGCAGCATCATTACACTCCCCTTCCTTTAATGCCACACCCACTGAATCATCCTCCTCCCTTGGACAATGCACCTGCACACACTTGTTGCATGCCTCTTGGACTTCCTCTCGCCCACATGCTTTAGTTGGAGATCCAAGTGACCTTCTATCTTCATCACTAGAGTCTAACAAGGCTAGTTGGACAGCCTTCCTGCTCACTATTGATTGCTACCATGGAACATAGCCCTGCTCAATTTCATGAGCCACCACTACCAACTCCTTCCCTTCGATACTTAGTACTACTCTATCTCTAATTTCCTGCATAGATTGAGTGTTGATCATCACCCTGGTTACCTCTATTGAACCACCAAAATCCCTATCCTCCTCCCAACATACCCATCGTCCCCATGGATGTGCCAATTTCCTCAAGACCTCCTCCTTCTATGCCACCACCGAGAGCCCCCTTATTTCTACCCAAGTTCACCTAACACTCCAAACATCTTCCACTCTCCATCTTTGAACCACACTAAATGATTCAAAAATCAAACTATCTTCCTCCATGGCTCTTCGACTTGCTTCATTAGATTGGAAAGTTAGGAGAAACTTATACCGACCTAGATCTCTCACCCTACAAACCATGCTCCATGTTTCCATCAACCATGGGATGATTATGTCTGGTAGAAAAGGTTACAAGGACTCCACTATAAGACTCCTATCCAACCACTCTAACTCTTCCTCATTTACCTGTAAGTGGATAACCCTTCCTTCCTCCCCACTATCGCACTCCAATCTTCTTCTTCCTTTGGTGACTACAGTGTATGATCTTGCATCTCTCCATGCTGGCCTACATCGAACATGACTGGTTTTTTTATTAATCCATCATGATCATTCTTGTTCTCCCTGCACCGATTGCCCTTTTCTTCCAAATCTTTCCTTTTTTACGTGGATTTGTATTCCATACAGCAACATACTATTGAACTTCCTCACTGCCTCCCTTGCTCCTTTTTCTTCTCCATACCACACAAAACCAAAGTGTAGGTTAGTGCCCCGTCTTTCCTTTCGGGTAATATACACGTCTTCAACCTTCCCTACTTCAACAAAAATCTCATGCACTTCACCAACACATATTGCTCTTGATAGGTTATCCACGAAGATTGTACAAAGCTCCTTAGTCTACTGCAAAAAAAATTCAATCGATGCATTTTCCCCTAGCCAACGAGGGGCTGAACTGGTGACTTGCTCGGTATGGCCTAATTGATAACTATGTCATGGTTTGGATGGTATTGGTAACTATACGGCCGGTAGGGATTGCATGGTGTTTTTAAAGGTGGTTTGTGGTATGTAGTGTTTGGTTGATAGATGGTATCTAGGTCGGTAGGGAGTGGTGTTTTTTATGGTGGTTTGTGGTATGGAGTGTTTGGTTAATGGATGGGTTGGTAGGGGAAGGAATCATGGATGGAGTCATGGTGGTTGTTGGTGTTCGAAGGAAACAAGGTAGGGGAAAGAGTCATGGTTTTACGGGTGGCATTTTCTAAAGGTTGGGTGTTGGAGGAGTGAAGTCTTCATTATGTGGTCGTAGTTTTAGAACGACGAGGATTTGTGGGCGTGCTACATTGCCCTAACATGTCTGATGCTGGTTGCGTTTTTTCTGTGCTTGGAGTTATGGTCAGGCATGGGGCATGGATATAAGGCTAGGATGTCAATAGGTGTTGTGTTGGACGTCTGTTTCTATAACAAGTTCTTGTGGTCACAGTAGAACTGGTGATGAATTTTTTACTCTATTTCCGGTGGGGTGTGCTCACTTCACTGTAGAGGGTTGACTTATAGAGTTAACTCGTCCTAGGATTTATAGGCTGCTGCTCTGTTGTGGGCATCCCTAACACTCGATACAGTAGGGTAATTCCTATGATAGGTAGTGAATAGGTGTAATGCGTTTCCTATGATATGTTTGCTTTTCCCATTTTGACTAGGCTAGAAATTAAAGACCCTTTCAACCCTTCCATAGAAGATGGTAAGAAATGGCTTAAGATGATGCATGTGGGGTAATTCCTCATGCCGATATCTGCTCAATAAAATCATTTACTTCTCAAAAAAAAAGGGAAAAAAACAAGTCTAGGGTGGCCAAGTTCTAAGCCCAATCACTAACTTCATTATTTTATCGATTTAGCTCATATTGACTAGCTCGTCAAATCTTACTCCAATTTATTTATTTATTTAACAAATATTTCATGTTTTACTCATATAGTTTTAGAAATAAATATTTTTGGACACTTAAATATGGTGGAAAAATATAATGTTAATATTTTTAAAATACCCTCCGATGATTCATAAAATAATCCTAGTTAATGTTGTAATATAATACTATACCTGTATTAAAAAGATTATTGCCACATATTCTAAAAATAAAATTTGACCATTAATTTTTCTTACAGTATTATATATTATAATATAAAAATAAAATGATTATATTCATATTAAAAAAATTATGTCATTAATTTTTTTTAGTATATATTAAATGATATTAATAATCAAAATTTATTTTTAAAATAAGTAGCAACATTCCTTTTAATATGGAAGTAGTGAATGATATATATATTACCATACAACTTTATCGACAAACTAATGTTGGGCGAAGAACACATAAATTTTTTTCCCCGAATTAATTAATGGAATGGCTTTATTAATACATCGAAGTTGTTTTAGTATTGAAAAGGAACAGACGACGGAATTGACTCAAGAGAACAGTTTTACATGTAGACCTCAACGACATTTATGAGGGCGAAGGGAACAAGAGGAATCATGACAACAATGGAGGAAAATAAAATCCATCTCCTCACTTCAAATTTAATTAGCAAACTCAATGAACAATCTGAAAGACAACTACCTAAAAATAGTCAAACCAACACATCAATAGAACATTTGACACCTCAGCACCTCATTAAAATCAAAGCACTTAAAATCAGTTGACACCCTCATTACACCAAATTCCTTAGCAACGTGTGTTGTATTCATCATCATAACCGTTTCATCTCCATTTCTTTCTTAATTCCCTAGCTACTCTTGCAAAACGAGAGATCGAGTAAGAAGAGAGAGGGGGAAAAGAAACAAATACACGACCATGGATACCGGAATCACGATACAGCAAAATGAAGAATCAAACGAAATCCATGAAGAAACTATACAACCCCTTTTACAAAACCAACAACCTCATAAACCACAGAAAACACCTACCCAGAAAGCAATACGAAAAACATTTAAAAGCACAAAACGTATATCCAGTCTTCTACCAGCAGGGTCAGTTCTAACATTTGAATTCCTCTCACCGATCTTCACAAACAAAGGCCAATGTCAGACACCACAAAACATAACCCTAACCTACGCACTCGTAATCTTTTGCAGCTTCACTTGTTTCTTCCTGTGTTTCACCGATAGCGTCAGAGATCACAGGGGAAAAGTCCGGTACGGGATCGCTACGATGACGGGTATCTGGATTGTGGATGGATCGATGAAGCTCGAAACGGAAGAGGCTGCAAAGTATAAGATCTGTTTCCTGGATTTCTTTCATGGCGTCTTGAAAGTCTTAGTTTTTATGGCAGTGGCAATGTTTGATCAGAATATCGTCGGGTGTTTGTATCCGGTGGCGTCTGATGAGACTAAGGATATGCTTTTGAAGGTGCCCATTTGGGTTGGAATTGTTTGTAGTTTCTTGTTTCACTGTTTTCCCAGCAAACGTCATCGCGAAGTTAACTCGCCATCTCGATAATAATTATGCATGCGAGGATGGCGTTGTTTGTCTAGAGTTGGCAGTTTCTCAGCCGTTTTATCACTGTTTGAGAAAAACATGCAGCTGTGGCATTTTTGCAGGGATTACTTCGTAGTTTCATTGGCTGGCTAATTAAATGTGAGATGAAATTCAAGAAAGTTCGGCAAGTATTTCTGCATATCAATCCCATTTTTTTATAAAAAAAAAATTGAAACTGGTATTCAATAAATTAAAGGATATGTCATGAAGACGAGCTAAAAAAGTTAACTTATTTTTATAAATTAATCTAACAATTTTTTTTAAAAAAAGAATTTTTTTAAACTTAAATAAACTTATCATTTAAAGGCTTCTAAAATGAATCAAAAGAACTTTTTACGATGAAATAAATTAAAAGTCAGCTGAAATGGTATTGTTATAATGAGAAGCTAGAGCTAGAGAATATTAATTACAGGTATGTTTGTTTTATGGAAAAAGTGAGGAATGAAACAAAAATTGATGGAAAATAATTTTAATGTGTTTGGTTGTTGGAGAAACTAAAAAGAAAGAAAATAGGTAGAAAAATACTAATGAAACTTGATGCTACTAATTTTCCTTATCATTAGCTAAGGAAAGGAACAAAATCAGGGAAAAAGTTATTCTTCCAACCTCCTGACTCTGTTGACCTCCATCCCTCTGCGTTCTCCTCCATCGACAATTTCATTCTCCAGCAAAGGCTTTGTTCTCCTCCATCAACATTGACCTCTCCACCTTCATCAATCTTTTCTTCCTCCATCGACCGCTCTACATCCATCGGCCTTTTCTTCCTCCATTGAACTTGGCTTCCATCTCGTCAAACTGGGCAGTGAAGAAATGCTAGCATTTCTCTTTCTTCTTCAGTTCACCATCAACTCGTCTTACATTTCCTCAATGCTATTTCTATAATTCCATTGCCAAACTTCCGCCGACCATGGCTCCTCCCAAGCGCAACATTCACATTGGTCGACAATATGGTTCTAGCTCCAAGCTACCGATTTGCACGTCTTCACCTAAATCAAGTCGTAGCCTACCAGATTGATTTGAACATGTAATTTCTAAAGCCTATTTTGATTGCATATAGTAGGCCAAGTCATAGCTTATTTTTGTATTAGAATGGTTCAGTATTCTTGCTTTGTTTATGATCCTAATGTTGATATTAGTCGCTAAGTTATGTTTTTATATTCTTAACTAATCTATGAAGCCTTCCTCACAACACTAGTTGATGAGAAAGAGCCACTCACAGGGTCTGAAATATTCTTTTTTATGTCGTTGAGCTTTAATGTAAAAGGAATTACTGGCATGTGAGACAACTAGTACAAAATTTATTAACTAATTATCACCAAGAAAATGTATTTAAAACACTTATCAAGATTTAAAAAATAAGGAGGTGTGTCCATAGAAAAGTGTAAAGCTAGATTATGGGGTTCATAGAAAGGTATACGATTGGATTATAGGATCTATAGAAAGATCTAAAGCTACATTAATGAAAAGGTTATGCCCAAAAGGAGGGAGCTGATTATGAGCAAACATTGGTTTAAATCAATCAGGCTCATAATTATATTAGTATGATATAAAGCTACATTAATGAAAAGGAATGGTTGATGATCAACTCTCAAAGCTTTGAGGTAGCCATTGTGTTACATGAAACACTATAACGATGAGTTCATAATATCGATAATACATAAGGTGGCATCTTGTTATCTGGTAAGAGCAAATATTATTACTAAAATCTTTGAAAAAAAGGATTAGCAATAATTTCTTAAACCCCCTCCCATAATCTACAATTTGGGCAGATCAATGCAGGTTAGATGTTGTTCTTGATCTAAGACTAACAGGGTTCATGATCTATCTAGTTTAATAAAATAGCATTTACTAGTGTTGTGTAGTTTGCAAGAAAAAGTAGCCACAAGATTTGGACATAAGGATTATTGGTTAAAAGTATAAGGATATAGGGTATGGACCTGGTGGTGAAATCTAAATTTTAATTCATGTCTTGTAAATTTGTTCTACGGGGCTCCTTCTGAATAAGTTTTCTTGTCGTGCTAATATTATGTTAAGATCTTGAAACACCGAAGAAAACAAGATATGGAATGAAATTGAGGGAGAAATTATATCATATTAGTATTTATGGTTAGTGAGCAATGGAAAAAGTTCCATGTATATAAGGCCCTAGCACCTCACCTCCCATTGATTAATTCCCTCCTGAATAATCCTTTACTTGTCCCCTCTTTTATTTTCACAAAATATGCACTAGACTCAATACCAAACCCTGCTAACTCATACTCATCAATTACAGAGAAGAGAGATCTATAATAGTACCAACCAACACCTTACACCTCACTAACAAACTTATAGTATCTTACACCCGTGTACTAATAATAGTGACTCATAAAAAGATAATGGGCTCAGCCAACACAACCTGAAACCACCCGGTACAATAGGCCTATCATCACCCTTTCCTCCTGATGTGTACTTGACAATAGGCCTATGATAGGTACCAATTGCATAATCAAATGTGTATTTAAGAGAATAAACATGTCCCCAAAGTTCTAAGCTCTTCTCTATTCAATATTTTCCTACCCTTGCTAGCACCCTAGCCCTGTATATATACCAAAGCTTTAGATTCTAGATTAATCCATAATAACAGGCCTGTAACAAACAACTAGAGAATCTAGAGGCCGAAAATAATACAAAACATATATGATGTAAACTACCAAATATTGTTAGGTTGTTAAATAGAACATGTATGAACTTGTAGATCTTGAATTAATAAAAAAAATCCTACATATATACTACTATATATTATTTGAAAGTACTTAAAAGTAATATAAGAAGGTCAGTAAATGATAGCACATAATTCATAGTGTGAAGACAAGTTCTGAAGCACTTAACTATGAATAGTGATCTATAGGATTTTTATTTTATTTTTTTGAGCTTTTCATTTCTTATACTAGTTTGTAGGTGATTGATTGTTGTCTTAAACTAAGACAAATATATGAATACCAAGGTTACCAGCTCTAATGCAATGAAAATGATGCAATATAAAGGAATGTTCTTTGTTGTATCGTCGTGAATCATTAATCTTTTGTTGACTAGGCATTATGTTATTTGGTTTTATGTCTTCTTTTTCCCCCTCTTCTCTGAGGATTAGTAGTTGTATAAATGATATCAAGAATGTATGAGCCAAATCATTAGAACATGATACTATTTAAGACATATGACCACCTATCAAAACTAGCTACTTGAGTAGAATACATATACCTCCAAGCATATTACAAACTACAACATAGAGAGATGGTAGTTGGTCTGAATGAATGTATCAGATTGAGGAGGGGACTAAGGTTGACTACGAAATTGTAGATCCTACTATATTTTATATGGACCTAGTTTTGGAGGTTGCTTCATTTGATCAGTTGTTGAGATAAGTAAACGATATTGAGATTTTTTTTTCCTTTTCTTTAGTGTTGCTATTATGGCAATATCAATTTTGGTAGGAGAGGTTGTTAGCAAAGATATCAAAGTTTTTTTCTTCGTCTTTTCTTTGTCATCGTTATTATGGAAATACATGCTCAAGTGAATGAATTATACCCTCTTAGCCTCAATTCCCAAGGCAATCCATGCCTTTAAGGTGGTTATGCTCTTGGACACATTATGTAACGCAATAAAATTTAAACATCACCAAATTTTGCCAGAAAATAGGGGAAAGAGTGCAAAAGAATTCATTCTGTCTTCATCAATTTTAGGAATAATGTCACTTTATCTTTTGTTTAGCTCTCTGACATACTCCTCTAGTAACGACAAGTTCACCTCTATTGACCTCACTTTCTACATTAAGATCTTCAGCACAACATCACCAGGAATTCTACTATTTGGTTTGTGTCTAACTTCCAGCACTAGCTTAATAATCTTGCCCATGATTACTATACTTTCCTTAGGTTCTAGATGGAGACTTTATCCCTCATCAACTATTTCTGTTCCTCTATGAGCAAAATCCTCATTTTGAACTCCACCGCCCTTCTTCTTCCCTAGATTTGTAACTTCACAAGTAAGCTCAAGTTTCAGTCAGGTAATCCAGACTACCCTACAGCTCCAAATCCTTGAAGTTAGATGAATAATGTTCAAAGTTTGCAATCTTAACAGCATCTACTAAATTTTTGTAGCACCGCTATAATTCACTACTAAAATTTTACATTTTTAAAATTTAAGCGAAAGTAAATGTAGTAAATTTTAGGCATGTAATCACCACACTTAGTAAGAGACAGATTTTCCACTACCATTCTGGTACCAAGTGCTAAGGCTAAAAAGGAGAACCAAATTTACACAAATTCAAGATTACAAAACTAAAATAGAGTAGCGTGATAGATTAAATTATAAGAAATAGAATCCACTAATAGTGGTTATAGAATAAGATCATTGAACAAGGGAAAACAAAAGTTTAAAGGAAAACACTTAAATCTTTTTAGATAATCCTACACTCTTAACCTAAGAATAAAGTATGGATAACTCCTACTAACTAACCTACAAAGGACACTATTTATTGAATAGGCAGGGGCCCACGAAAAGAACCTTTTAGTACTATGGTATTGAGTAACATTTTATATAGAACTAAAAAATAGGGCTTGCATGCAACATATCAATCAAAATACATGAACACTAAATTACACATATATCTAGAACGACATACAATAATTATTAGAATGGACACATACTTCAAGATTAAATGCCACAAGGTTCATTCACTTAGAATTAACAGTATTTACCAAGAGATTATCTAAGTGAAGCTTTCATAGTATAATTAAATAGCCAACATCTTATTTAACCATCGCACACCACCACTCAACTCAAAGATAGGCACCAAGGCTTCTACCATATCATATCAATAGCCCATAATGGTATAATCAATATTATCTGATCTTAAGCCATTAATTGAAGATTAATTATCTCTCGAATTATATCCATGTAGATTCGAGGACCCCACTATTATAATTGGTAGACCGGACATAAGATATACTCTAGGGCAGAACATACCTGACCACTATTATAACCAGTGGACTAGTAAATGATATACTCCAAGGTAGAACACACCTGATCACTATTATAACTGATGGATTGGTAAATGATACACTCTAGGGCAGAACGATCCTGACTAGGGTTGTTCACGGTTCAAATATCCGATATTTCAGATATTTAATTGTCAGATATCCGAAATTTCGGATATCTAAAAATGATATTTGATTTGAAACTTCGGATATTTGAATTTTCGGATCGGATATCAAATATAACCGATATTATCCGAATACAATTTCAAATATAAAAAAAAACTACCAAATCACAAATATATTTGATATTATCCGATTTTGCGAAGCGAATGCTGAGCAAATATCTGATTCGCTTAGCAAATATCCGACTTTCTCAACAAATATTTGATGTTAAAACTAAAATAAGAAAGGAGTGGGTGGAGTCTATCGGTATGCAGAGTATTTTTATTTTTTTTATAAATATTTAAAAAGGGATTGTATTAAAAATATAATTTCAATTAAATTAAATTTTGCCTCTAATAATAAATAAAGTAAGTAAAAATTATACACACACACATCTAAATTTATTTATATACAATTATATATAAAATAAAAAATTATAAAAAAATGTATAACTATTTTTCTTCGGATAAGATATTATTTGTATTTGTCGGATCAGATATTTGGTTTGTTTGACTTTTCGTTGACTGGATAGGATATTTGATTTGAAAAAAAAATCGGATCAGTTTTTTACTTTTTCGGATCAGGTTGCTTCAGATATCGGATCAAATAAGCGGATATCGGATCAAATAAGCAGATATCGGATAACATGAATAGCCCTACTCCTAACTACTATTATAACCAATGGACCAGTACATATGATATTATTCACACGATCTTGACTTACGTGGTGTTCCACTATAAGTGATTAGTGTTTTTCTATTTAATTAGCACACTAGTTCCATTTAATAACTTGAAGGGGAGATCACGAACCCGGAGATATAAAGGTACACTAATCATACTAGCACATACAAGCAATATAGTCTCCTATCGACTATCAATCTAGGAATGCAAAGGTACCCTGGTCGCACTGGTGCACGAAGACAACCGATAAGGACACCTAGTCCATAAGTATGTATAGCCCCTAAGTAAGTCTGTAGAGCTAAATAGAGTAAGATATAGGGCTTGGCTAGAGCACTAAGGTACACTAGCAAAATCCAAAATAATTGTGGGGTAAACCATATCTTTAGGGAAGCAACCTCTAAAGAGTCACAATTCCCGATCTCGAGGTCTTTTATTTTAAGTATTAGTGTATTAATTAAGGTGACCACGAGAAAGACGTTAATTACATACTTAACCATTTTTATTTTCCCATGATTATGAAGTAATCAATATCAATATTATTATCAATGTTAACTCAAATAGTCGACTAGGGCCATCATAGGTTCCAATACTTATACTTAGGCACCTTAGGTTAAAATGACGAAAATGCCCCCATGGCTAAGGCTACCTCTTTACTATCCATTTCTAATACATAATTCATTTTTATTTATCAGCATGCCATAATAGATTAACGTATCATGAGTATACTACTGATTATGTAGTTAAAGTAGCCTACACACCAAATGATCATTTAATATATAAACCCTAACATGCATTTCTAGAACAACTAGTGCATAATCTCATGTACAATCAGCAATTAAGGAACCGCTTGCATGTTTATGAAAATAACATTATAACACAACCTCAATTACCCATTTACCCCTAGACCATACATATTCATTATGATACACCCCAATTTACTAAAACACCCCTAGGCTTTATAATATTCATGATTATACTTAAGCAGGTGATACTAAAGCCATAAACCCCTATTCTCTTATTTAACATCACTTATTACTTATTATGAAAGTTCATTAGACCAATTATCATATTACATGCAAAATTAACAAATTGCCCCTAACCCTTATTGTGTTGAATATTATGCTCAAATAAGTGATGCTAATTAGTTAATAGCCCTCTATTATCATATCTAACATTAATTTATACTTACCATGCATGTTTATTACACTAATCCCCATCTTACCTGCCAAATTACCAACATGCCCTTCTTACTTGACAAATTACTAAAGTGCCCTTCTTACTTACAAAATTACTTAAATGCTATTCTTACTTGTAAAATTACTAAAATACCCTTCTTACTTGTAAAATTACCAAAATACTCTTCTTACTTGTAAAATTACGTTACTTACAAAAAAATGCCATTTTACATGAAAAATTACTAAAATACCCCTAGCAAAAAAAATATTGATATTTCTACTAATACTTATTTTTATACTCCACCAAACTCCCATATCCATTTTTAGCCTCATACATAACACATTAATCACCCCATTTAGGTTTAGAAATCATGATATGTCCAAATTACCAAATTGCCCCTATGTCTCATATTAGCATTATTTTTACTACAAGTATCTATATTTACCTAGCATGACATCTATATGCACATAATACTTATCACCAATATCTCCCCTTTTTTAAGCCCCCCTTTCACACATTTGACACCATATACATGATATCACAATAATCATGGGCTTGATGATAACATATCATATTCACACAAAACATATACCAAAACCCTAATGTATTAACATACGTTAATCCATACATTTTAGTAGGGTATAATAGTTACCTTATTTCCGACAAAAATCAAACTTTACTAGTATCCCAGTTTAAAAGCTTAAGCTCCTATTAGTAAAAATTGTACCTAAAATAATGCCATAAGTAACATATTATTATTAGATAAATAAAAAAATGATTTTTTATTAAAAATACTTATTAAATATATAGTATTAACAAACCATACTATACCTCAAAATTAGCTAAGAATATACCCTCAAATTAGCACCATATCTCTCGTTGCCCATGCAGCATGAGCATGCATGCACGATAAAGGTGAGTGGGAGGCTCGAAAATGGAATAAAGGCAAAAGAAGGCTCGGGTAGTGGCTTATGGAGAGGAGTTGGGGTTGGTTGTTGGGTGTAGGAGGGATATTAGGGTGTAGGTGATGCTGGGGGTCGTAGCGTGGTGTCTCAGGGTGGCAAAGATGGTGGTAGTGGCGATAAGGAGGGTGCAGAGAAGGGAAGGAGAAGAGGAAGAAAGGAGAAGAAAGAGGAGAAAAGAGGAGTTATAGGGGGTTCAAGCAAGGTGAGGTATGGAAGTGTTGGGGGTGGTGTCAGGTGGTCGAGGAGTGGCTTTGGCGGCAATAGAAGAAGGAAAAAAGGGTAGTGCAAGGTGGCGGTGTAGGGAGATGGTCAAGAGGAGAAGAATAGAAATGGGAGGGAAGTAGGTTGTAGGTGGCGTGTGGTGGCTATTGGGGGTGGTGCACCAAGGAAGTAAGAAGGCAGGAGAGTTGGTGTGGTGGAGACGGCAGAGATGGGGCAGTGCACGAAAATAGGGGAGAAAAGAGAAGGGGGAATTGGGTAGGAGAGGGGAGAGCTTAGGGAAGAAGAAATGAGGTAGAGGAGAAGAAGAGAAGGAGAAGAAAAAGAAGAGAAGAGGAGAGGCAGCCAGTGTAGCGGCTATGTGGGTGCAAGCTGCCACGGCAAGGGGTGTGGTAGAGAGAGGAAGAAGAGGGAAAAAAGGGGCACGCAAAAAGGGTGCAAGAGGGTGTGCATGACCTAAAATGGAAAGGAAAGGGATGGTAGAGAAGGGGTTGTAGGCTGGGATATGCAAGTGCAGGAGGGCCGGTGGTTGCAGAGGCATAAGAGGTGTAGGTCGCAAGGAAGAAAAAGGAAGAAAGGGAAAGAAGAAGGAGGTCGGGCGAGGGGAGGAGGAGATGTCGGCCCGTGCGAGAAAGACAAGCAAAAGAAAGAGAGGGAGGTGGGCTGGCCTAAAGGAGAATAAAATGAAGGAAAGAAAGAAAATGAAGGAGTGGGTGTGGGGTGGGCTAGACCAAGCAAAAAGGAGGAGAAAGAGAAAGGAAAAGAGAAGAAGTCCAGCTGGCTTAAAGAAGAAAGAAAGAAAAGGAAAAAGAAGGAAAAAGGAAAAGGAAAGGGGAAAAGAAAGAGGAAAAGGGGAAAAAGAAAAAGATTTTTTTTAGTTAGATTAGACATTAGGCTAATGAAAAAATTATTTATTAAATTAATTTATCCAAAAATTAAAGTATTTACTTAAGAGAACAATTTTGGTAAAATTATGGGTTTGGAAATTTATTAAAATAAAAGAGTATGATAAAATAATAAAATATTTATATTAATTAATTAATTAATCCTATCCACTCATATAAATCAAAGATCCACAAAATAATTAAATTAATAATTTAAGATTAAATTATTCTAATAAGGGGTTAAATATTAAATTTTGGACTTTGAAATTTTGCGGTATTATAAGTTTCCTCTGCAAGCTCTACCATCAATTAATATATATATATATATATATATATATAACTTCTATTAAATGATACTGAGTTTGTTTACCAAAAGATCAATATCATTGTTATTTGACATATTTTTGTTTTTCATAAGAAATTATAAACAAGTTTTATGATATATATATATATATATATATATATATATATATATATATATATATATATCTTTTGCTGAGTTTACTTTATTTTCAATGTGTTAAGGCTGTTAGTGAGAAATCAAATCCAAGGTTAAGATCAGGTTCTAACATTGGAGAAATTTGCGAGCAACCCTTCATATTGATACAAATGATACGATGGAATCTGAAGAAAATAATTAAAATACCCCAAAACCCTAATTTCGAGAATTATGGCAAATTGAAAATTTATTACGGAAGTTAATTAAATAAAATATTTTATTAAAATAAGAGGGAGTAATTCAGGAAAAGTCAAGAGGAATTTTATAAATAATTTAATTAAAAAAAGTTAGGGTTTTTTGCTAATTAAAATGGAATTTTAAAAAATCTTTCAAAAACTCTAAATTAACCTAAAAAGAGAATTTAATTTTTATTTTATTAAAATATTATTATTTTTATTTATCCCAAAATACCAAAATATTTTAAATACCCCCAACTCCTTTATTTTTTTCTTTATTCCCTTTCCCTTCCCTGACCTGGGCTAGCCCACCCCTGCGGCCCAAACCTTCTCCCCCTCCTTTCCTCCTACGCGACTTAAGCCAACACCTTCCCTCTCCCTTTCTTTCCCTCGCCCATCCCTAGTCTAGTTCCTTGCTTTTCTCCCTGGACCGATCTGCCGCACCTCCTTCTTTCTTTCCCTTCTCCCTCAACTCTCCCTCTCCCCGATACCCAACCATCCCACTTTCTGACGTAGCCACGTGGCCTCTACGCTGCCGCGCGCCAACCTACTACCCCTATCCCCTTCCTTGACACTCCCTCTCCCTCCTCCACCTAATCACATCCCCTCTTTCTCCTCACTTGTGGCTCTCTCTTCTCCCCTTTTCCCCTTCCAAAGCAACATAACCTGCAATTTTCACAGGCCTTCCCCAGCCATTGGGTGCCACCCGACAACCTGCACGCCTGCCGCCGACCTTCCCTCTTCTCCCTCTCTCCTTCCCCCTCATCCTTAGCCTATAAATACCCTTCTACCAACGCCCTTTCAACTATTTTTTTCTCTCAACCCAAAAACCCCAACTCTTAGTGTCGCTGCCTGTTCAGCCTCCCATTTCTCCACCACCGTCCAGCACCGCCGCCCGAGCCACCTGCCAAACCACTCCCCACATCACCCCCCACAAAAATACACCTTCCACCACCATCGATTCGTCCTGCATGATCCACCCCTGCCATGTAAAGTTCACTCCCCGATCAGCCACACCTCAGCCACCGTCGTCCTTGCGCCGCCGTCCACCGCCACACCCGCCACAACCTGAAATGTCCCAAAAATATTTATGTTAAGAAATGTAATTAAATAAGGATTTATTATGGAATTAATTTAATTATTTATTTTTATTGAAATAGGAAGAAATTATTTAGGGCAAATTAAGAGGAAATTACAAATATTTTTTTATAAGGAAAAATTTGGGCATTTTGCTAATTAAAAAGGAATTTAGGAAAAATCTCTTAAAAACCCTAAATTCGCCTAAAAAGGAAATTTAATATTATTTTATTTAAATATTTTTATTTTAAATACCCAAAATATTTTAATTAATTTAATTGACCCCAACTTACTTAAATATTTCTTTTCCCTTTTCCCTTTTTCTTTTTCCTTCTTCCTTTTTCTTTGTTTTCTTTCTTTTTCTTTTCTTTTCTTTCTTTTTCCTTCTTCCTTCCGATTGGGCCTATCACGGCCCAATCCCTCCTTTTTCTTTCCTCTCTTCCGTGGCCCATCTTTCGCTCTTTTCTTTTCTTCCTTCGGCAGCTGAAGCGCCGCGTATTGTGCCTTTTCCCCATGGAACGTCGCGTTCCATTTAAACTTTTATAACTGATGTCGACCGGCTCGATTCTCCTTTCTTTTTCCTTTCTTTCTTTTTTCCCCAGCCGCCCGGTTCACCTTCTTTTTCCTCCTTCCTCCTCCACCATCGACCTGCAGCTCCGTCGCCTCCGAAAATGGTGTCGCTGCCACGCTTGACTTGACCGGCCATTTCTCTTCTCTTTCTCTTCCCCTTGAATTGTAGATTAGCCTAACCTAACCCACTTCCCTTTTCTTTCGTGCAAAACTCTCCTTTTCCTACACGAAAAGTCGACCCCGACCTAAATTTGTGTCGGCCGATTAACGCCGCCGACTACCCCAAACCCTACCTGCATTATCCTCCTGCTGACCTTCAGAACCCTACCTTCCCCTCCAAACTCTATATTGTTTGGTTGATTTTGAAACTTTTTCCCCGAAACCCTAAGAAACCTACCTTGTGCACCACCGTGACTTCAAACGACCTTTCCTTCGCCGTCAGCCAACTACGCCGCCATCTCAACCTACCTAAGTCTTCCCTACACCGCCCTCTAACTAACTGAACCACCCATCTCCCTTTATTCTTCTTGCACGAGCCACCACAGCCGTGCAAAGTTCCTTACTCGACCATCCAAAATTTTATGCCTGCAACCCTTCGCGCCGCAGTCCACCACTACATATGCCGCTATCACTGCCTTCTACACCACCCAAAAGCTGCTACTAATCTCCCTCGACCTAGCCATTCCCTTCTTTTCTCCTTTCTCCTTCTCCTTCTCTCTTTTTCTCTTTCTCTTCATTTCGGCCGCCACCCCTGCCGCCGCCACTTGTTGTACCACCACCCTCACTTTACTCCTCTCAGCCTAGGCTACCACCCTCATTCTCCACCTTTTCTTCTCAAACCTCAACCTTTTCCTTTTCTATCCTCTTTTCTCGCCACCGTCGTGCACCACCGCCGGTGCCACCCATCTCTGCCGACTCAAGGTGAAACCCTAGACCCTCTCAGCGCTTCTCCCCTATTTATTTAAGCTTACCCTAATTTATTTCAATTTTTAACCTTTATTCAATTATTATGATTAATATTATTATTATTATTATTTGGTGTAATATTAATGTTATTAATTCTTGGCAGGGTCGAGAGTGTGTAGGAATTATTTGGATTATTAGTTTCGAATTAATAATAATATTATTATTATAAGTTTAATTATTATTATTATTATTATTATTATTATTATTATTAATCTTACTATTACTATTATTTATTTAGAGGGCCGAGACCCTATTTTACTTAAATAAGTCGATTACTATCATTTCAATTATTAATATTATTATTATTACTACTATTATTAGTATTATTATTATTATCATCATTATTATTTTTAATATTATTATAAATAATATGTATTAATATTATTATTATTATTACCAATAGTACTTTTACTACTTTAGGGTAGAGTTGAAAATCATACCTTATATTACTTTTGGTTTAAGCCATTTCATTATTATTATTACTATTACTATTACTACTACTACTACTACTACTACTACTACTACTACTACTACTACTACTACTACTATTATTATTATTATTATTATTATTATTATTATTATTATTATTATTATTATTATTATTATTATTATTATTATTATCATTATCATTATCATTATCATTATCATTATTATTTTATAATTCGACTATTATTATCATTACTATTTTTCTTAATAATGTTTTAATGATATTTTTAGTATTATTTTGGGTGGAGGGTAGAAGCCCTTATACCACCATCCGTTTTGAATCCTATTAATATTATTATTAGCAATTTTGGTATTATTTCGTGTAGTTATTATTAGTATAGTATTATTTTATTTAAAAACCTAGTATTGGGATAAGTTAGTAAATAATAGTATTTTTAGGAGAGAACCTAATTCTAGTTTTTCCCTCATAATAGGTGAGACCAGTCAAAGCCCTAAAGAGGTATAGAAGCGTGCTCCAAGACTGGTGACGTTTTAAGTAAGGAGTAACTAAGGTCGTTTGTGTGTTATGTACTTTATATGCCATGCATGCCATGTGATATGAAATTATAATGTATTTTATGTGTAATTGTATAACTGTCATATATGCAGCATGATATGGAGTTAAGGTAAGATTGTGCATTAAATTGTGGCATGTGTATTATGTGCATTGGTTGTGTTATTATTGTGGTATGATGTGGCCCATAAGACATGCATGATAGGTTTTGTAAAATAATGATGGGGAGTGTAATAATGTGCAGTTAGGGTTTGCATGGAGTTGGAGTTTGCATGGAGTTAGGGTTTGCATGGCATTAGGGTTTGCATGGAAGTAGGGTTTGTATGGAAGTAGGGTTTGCATGGAGTAGGGTTTGCATGGAGTAGGGTTTGTCTGGAAGTAGGGTTGGCATAGAAGCAGAGTTTGCATGGAGTTAGGGTTTGCATAGGTGTTAGGGTATGCTATGCTTGTGGTGGTTAACTAGGGTTTGGAGGATAAGAATAGTAGGAGTCAGTCATGCATGTCTGGGCGAAAGCTTATGAATAAAATACTTAAGACACTAATCATTTAAAGTGAAAGATTATTAAGCCGGGTCCAAACCAATCCACCAGTTAGAAATAGTGGTGTGGACCTGATGTCCCACAAGTGACCGATATACCGGCGAATAATAGTGGTGTGGACCTGTTGTCCCGCAAGTGATCGGCCCACTGGCAATAGTAGTGGGGGATCCTGAGCTCAATAAACACAAACTAGAGTTTGCTAAGACACTTAAAAGATATTAATTACTTACAATGGAACACTATGTGAGTAGGAACCGAACCGATCCACCGGTTAGAAATAGTGGTGTGGACATGTTGTCCTGCAAGTGACCGATCCACCGGCGAATAATAGTGGTGTGGACATATTGCCCCGCAAGTGACCGGCTCACCAGCTAAAATAGTGGGGTGTTCGTGTATTTGCATGGATTTGATAAAAGGCATGGTGTGAATCAACTTCTGATAAAAGATTAATTAAATAATTAATCTGTACTATTTGGGCCTTTATGTGTGGGCTTGATTATTATAAGTTGTATAATACTCTGCATGACTTTATGTATTATATATGTGGGTTTGAAAGTGTAAGTTGAATATTATCCTGCATGATTTTATATGCTTGTGTGTTGGCCTTAGTGATCGGTTACCTTACTCAGTACGTAGCGTATTGATCACCCTTTTCATAGGTGTTGCTCATTTCAACGAGCAGAAGGCTCATCTGATGTGTTACAGGTAGGTGATGCCTTCTTTGATGCCATTGATGTCTATGGGACATCAGGTGGGGCCGAGTAATGATTTGGGCTGGATCGGGTCCAAGAGTGGCGTGGTCATTTTTCCATTATGAGATTATTATTCTTTTTCTCTTTTAACTATGTTTGAAACTCCAGAAATAATTTTACTATTGTAGCTATTTTTATTCTCTGAAGAACTATCTCTCATATTTCGGATTATGTAAAACTCATGCGTACTCTGATTATTGATTTGCAAACTTTAATTTATGTATTAATGTGTGATGATGGAAATGTTTTTCTTAGCCTTAGCACTTGGTACTGGAACGGTAGGAGTGAACCAGTCTGGTACTAAGTGTGGCGGTAGCATCCCTAGAATTTACGAGTTTTAAATTTAAAGGTCTTGTTTTTTTAAATATATATATATATATATGTATATGTATATGTATATGTATATATATGTATATGTATATATAAATTTTGAGGTGTTACACAACCACCACCCCTTATAACCTCCAAAATCACTAGCAGACCTTCCCCTACCTTCCCCTACTGTCTTTTTCCCTTCCTCCTTCTCCTCCTCCCTTCCTTCCTCTCCACTACTCTCGGCCACCACAGCATCGCCGCCTGCGCTGCTGCCTTTGGCTGCACCACCACCAGCACTCCAACCCTCTCCACCTAGGCATCCGCCACCACCTCAAATTCCACTCTCATTCCCCCTCTCTTACCCTAAACACTCCACTTTTTCTCCTTTCACCCTCTTTTCCCGCCGTTGCCACCGTACACCGCCGCCGGTCACCACCAACCCTAGGTGGTACCCTAACCCCTCTCAAGCCCTAAGTCCTATTTATGCAAAACTTATTCTTTTTTATTTATATTATATCATTACTACTACTACTACTACTACTACTACTACTACTACTACTACTACTACTACTACTACTATTATTATTATTATTATTATGTTATCATTATTATTTCAATTATCATTATTTTTATTATCGTTACTATCATTATGGATATTATTATCGTTATTATTATTATTATTATTATTATTATTATTATTATTAATGTGGTTATTATTATTATTATATCATCATTATTATTTTTATTTATTATTATTAAATACAACCTTAAAAATATTAATAATATAATTAATATTAATGTTCAAACCTTATTTTTATTCATATTTGATATTATTGTGATTATCATGGTTTTATTATCATTAATATCGTTTTATTCTTGTTAGCATTATTATTATTATTATTATTATTAATGCTAACTTAGGCATAGTATTACTATTACTATTATTATAAAAATATTCAAACTCTTGTATTATCATTATTTCGAATATAAGTATTATTATTATTCCCCTTATCGTTATTAGTATTTTATTAATATTACTATTATTATACTATTATTCTTATCACTAACCCTATTTTCAACCTTATCCTTAAAAATACTAGGATTTCTATTACCATGACTATTGGTATTATTATTATTATTATTATTATTATTATTATTATTATTATTATTATTATTATTATTATCACTATTTTACTACAACTAGTATTAGTACCTTTATTAGAAGAAATAAAGCTATTAACTTTAATGATATAAATATGTCTATAAAATTGACATAAACCTATTTTAACTAGTAATATCCTAGTAGGCTAACTTGGGAATTAAAAACCCTATTTCTACTTGTAAAGTTCTTTTAATAATAGCAACCCTAATATTAGAATAAAGTAGGAAATAATAGTATTTTTGGTAGGAGGGAAATTAATCCTTAGTTTTCCCTCTTGTAGATGAACCCAGTCAAAACTCTAAAGAGGTGTAGGAGCGTGCTCCAAGATCGATGTCGTGTTAGGTAAGGATGTACCTAAGGCCTTATGTGTGTTATGTGCCTTATATGCCTTGTATGTTATGTACCATGATATGTTATGTATCTTATGATTATCATGATAACTATTTTATGTGTAGCACAACTTAGAGTTGAGGTATGCTCATGTGCTCTCTTATGGCATGTGTATAATGTGTATATGCTATGATTATGATGTGATGTGATGTGGCCCTTTAGGATATGCATGCTAGGATATTTAATGTAATGATTCGGGGTGAAAGTATGAAAAAGGAAAATGGGGAAGTAAGTTGACCAAGGGGAAGTAAATTGACCAAGGGATGTGTGATTGACCTAAATATCCCATGATCCATGAGAGGAAAAATAAAAGGGGACTATGAATAAAATAAAAGAGTGGGTGAACTTTGCATGAGAATCTAGAGTTTGCATGGGAATTCTAGGATTTTGCATGAAAACTTCGAGGGTTTGCATGGGGTGCATGGAGTCTGCATGGGAATGAACTTTACGTGTGAAAAGTTATAGTGGGATGTAAGTAAGGTAAGGAAAGATTTGTTTGGGTGATGGGAGGCTTTGGGTGAAAAATAGTACATGGGATAGTATAAGGGTGCACAGGAGACCGGACTAGGGTTTGGGAGGAAAACCCTAATTTGAGAAGGTGGTGAAAGTAAAGGTAATTGAAGGTGAGTAGAGTATGAGATGAGGCTGGAGGAATGTCATGTGTAGGGTGAGTATGGGTATCATGGGAAAGTAAGAGTGGAAGGTGAGAAATGGAGAGGTGGTATGTGGAAAGAAGGATGCTAGGGTTTGGTGTGGCCAACTAAGGTTTGGTGTGGCCACCTAGGGTTTCGTGGTCACACGTGTATTTGGGGAAGTAGAGTGAGATGATGGGGGTTGAATCTAAGGAAGGTAATGTATGGGGTATTAAATGGCCTTAGTTGTGTGAGGTAGAGAAGGATGGGCCACATAAGCCCAAATTAGGGTTTCTGGAGAAAACCCTAGGGTAAGGCAGTGAGTGGACTTGGAGGCGTAGGTAATGGGCCTTGACCCATACACTTAGGATTTGGGCCTCCTGTGCAAGTAAGTGGAGGAAGGATAGGATGTTGGGGTGTGATAGGAGGTGTAGAAGTCTCAAGATATAAGACGGACCCTCTTTGGAGGAGAAGTGTAGATGGAGTTTGTCATGCATGTCTAAGGTGAACCCTGTTGAATAAGACATAGTAAAACACTAATCATTTAAAGTAGAAGATTATTGAGCCAGGCCCAAATCGATCCACCGGCATAATAGTGGCCAAGTGACGGGGTGCCCTAGAGACCGATCCATCGGCATAAAATAGTGGTCAGGTGTGTTTTGCCCTATATGTGATCGATCCACCGGCTATAATAGTGGGGGATCCCATGCTCAATAAACTAAACCCTAAGTTTGATAAGACACGTAAAAGACACTAACCACTTATAGTGGAACACCATGAGAGTCGGGGCTAAACCGATCCACCGGCATAGTAGTGGCCAGGAGCATCTTGCCCTAGAGACTGATCCACAAGCATATCATAATGACCAGGTACATTCTACCCTGTATGTTTCCGATCCACCGACTATAATAGTGGGGTTCCCGTACTCAAATGGATTGATAAAGAGCATGGTGTAAAATAAATATTGATCAGAGAATAAATAATTAGTTGATCCGGACTACAGCTCATCCTTTATTTATTTATAATGAGTGTATGTTGTTTATATGATTATATTTGTGTTATGTTCCTTTGTGTGTTATCCTTAGTTGCATGGTTACCTTACTCAGTACGTAGTGTACTGACCACCCGTTTCATAGGTGCTGCTCATTCCCACGAGCAAAAGGCCCCTCTGATTTTGTGCAAGTCGATGATACTATTTTTTATGCCTTCAATGCTTATGAGGCATCAAGTGTGGCTAAGTGTTAAGCATGGACTTAGCCTGGGGATTCAAGAGCGTTGTGGCCTGATTTACTTTTTATATTCCTAGTTTACTCAATCTTGATTTTTATTATATTGTAATCTTTAGTCCTTTCAAGGAATTTTAATTATGTAATATAGATTGTAAACCTTTTTCCATGTACTTTGATTTCTGTTTTATGATCGTTTCAATACTTTTATGAAGCCTTGGTTTGAATTTGAATTATGATGGTTGTTAATTATTCTTTAGCCTTGTGGTTAGTATGGGACTGGCCGGGGGCCAGACTTATACTAATCACGGCGGTAATATTCCTGAAATTTACAAGTTTTGATTTACTTGCTTTTGCTAAATTTAAAATAAAATAAAATTTTTTAGTAGTGAATTTTGGGGGTGTTACAAGTTGGTATCAAAGCCTGGTTGGTCCTCTTAACCACGCTCATTTTCAAAGTAAATTTTAATTTACAAAGTTTTTCCCTAATTTTGAAACGTTTTCGAACCCAAAAAGACCTTTCCATTTTTAAAGTTCAAGTCCAGGCTACGGTGAGAAACGAAGGGTAGACTAGGAGATTTTTTTTCCGAAAAGGATGTAGTATGTGATCATAGTATACTGAGTTATTTTTACAATTGTGGCCTTAGTCATAAGCGGAGTAAACTTCTTGATAAATTCTTTTTCTTTAAGAGGGTAGTGGTGTAGTTGTATAACTGTATAATTATTAGTGATAGTTTTACCTTATCCGCTTAGAACTTATTGGCCTTAACCCTAGGAACTAGCAAAAGACTTTGGGGATGAAGTCTGTCTTTAAGGGGATAGTGATGAAATACCCCAAAATCTTAATTTCGAGAATTATGAAAAATTAAGAATTTATTACAGAAGTTAATTAAATAAAATATTTTATTAAAATAAGAGGGAGTAATTAGGAAAAAAAATCAAGAGGAATATTATAAATAATTTAATTGGAAAAAATTTAGGGTGTTTTTCTAATTAAAATGGAATTTAGGAAAAATCTTTCAAAAACCCTAAATTAACCTAAAAGGAGAATTTAATTATTATTTTATTAAAATATTATTATTTTTATTTATACCAAAATACCAAAATATTTTAAATACCCCCAACTCACCTATTTTTCTCTTTTTCCTTTTTCCCTTTTTCTTTTTCCTTCTCTTTTCTTTTCTTTTCTTTTCTTTCCTTCATCTCCTTTCTCTTTTTCTTTCTTCATTTTCCCTTCCCTGACCTGGGCTAGCCCAAACCTTCTCCCCCTCATTTCCTCCCACGTGGCCCAGGCCCATGCCTCCCCTCTCCCTTTATTTCCCTCGCCCAACCCTTGTTTGGTTCCTTCCTTTTCTCCTCGCACCCCCTTCTATCTTTCCCTTCTCCCACAACTCTCCCTCTCCTCGATGCTAGACCATCCCACTTCCCAGCGCAGGCATGCGACCTATTCACCACCACACGCCAACCTACCACCCCTATCACCTTCCCTGACACTCCCCCTCTCTCCTCCACCCAATCACAGCCCTTCTCTCTCCTCAAACGTGGCTCTCTCTCCTCTCCTTTTCCCCTTCTCGAGCAACCTGACCTGCAATTTTTACAAGCCTTCTCCAGCCATTGGGCCGCCAGCCGGCAACCTTTATGCCTGCTGCCAACCTTCCCTCTTCCCTCTCTCTCCTTCCTCCTCAACCTTATCCTATATATACCCCTCTACAAACCCCTTTTCAACTCTTTTTTCTCTCAACCCAGAAACCCCAACTCTTGTCACCACCGCCTGTTCAGCCGCCTATTTCTCCACAACCGTCCAACACCGCCGCCCGAGCCACCTACAAAACTATTCCTTGCATCACCCCCACCAAAATACACCTTCCACCACCATAGATTCGTCCTGCACGAGCCACTCCGACTGTGCAAAGTTCACTCCCCAATTAGCCACACCCCAGCCACCGCCGCCTTTGCGTTGCCGTCTATCGCCACTCCCACCACAACCACCACCCCTTATACCTCTAAAATCACCAGCAGACCTTCCCCTACCTTTTCATACCCTCCTTTTCCCCTTCCTCCCTCTCCACCACTCTCGACCACCACAGCACCATCGTCTGCGCCACCGCCTTTGGCTACGCCACCACCACCACTCCAACCCTCTCCACCTAGGCATCCACCACCACCTCAAATTCCACTTTCATTCCCCCCTCTCCTACCCTAAACACTCAACTTTTCCCTTTTTATCCCTCTCCCCCCCGAGGCGCTGCCTCCGCCGCTGGTGCCGCTAGTCACCACCAACCCTAGGTGGTACCCTGACCCCTCTCAACCCCTAAGTCCTATTTATGCAAACATTAATCTTTTTATTTGTAAGGGGTCTAAACCCTATTTCAATTATCATTATTTTTATTATCGTAATTATCAAGACCTAAGTGTTTTTAATTAATATACCCAAATGGTGGAAGCTGATGCAATAGTGTGGGAAAGGTATATATTAGTAAATCTTAAACCTTCTCATTCTTGTATATCATAAACATTACATTTTGTACTAGTTTTCTTTCATCCTTGTGGAATACTCTTTCTTTATTGTCATTGCTAACTATTACTGTTTCTAAAGTTCTATAAATTACTATTTTTTGCATGCTCATTCTGATGCCAAACTACTTCGCTATAGGCCTATCCAAAATTATTCTAAGTTTAATATTTTATTTAGTAAAGAGCGAGCAACTAAAAATTTTTCCATTAGTCCAAAAGAAAGAAACATGTGCTTAAAGAGACAAGAATATGAAGAAACAATGGCTAATGATTAAATTACTGAGGAAGAACAACATAATTAAATAACCTCTTCTTTGGCTGATGTATCTAGATCAAAAAATGTAAAGAAACGAAAACTGAAAGCGTATGTATTAAAAGAGATGAAGGCTCCAAAATAACGGATGGATGCAGTTGCAGCAGCCCTTGGTAGAGGAAAATCACATCATTTTACTAAATCTGAGTTGTATTCCGAGCTTAAAAATGTGGAAGAGTTAACGAAAGTTCTAGAAATAGAAATCTATAACAAGCTTGTAGCAAATATCAGTATCGCCAGTACATTTCTTGGTCTTCTTCCCGAGGATAAAGTCATATGGTTGTGTGTGGAGTTAGGTTCTAACATTTTAGATGACCCTAATGTATCAACCTGATTTGTTTAATTAGTAACTAATAACTATGAATTGTCAATGCACTTTTTTTCTATTTTTGGAGATCTTGATATATTATTATTTAGAAGCTTTCTTAATTTACATGAATTTTGGTTTTAAAATTTTTACGTTGGTGAGAAAAGTAGGATGATTTATTTTATTTTATTTTTATTTACTCTATCTCTTATTAGTAAGAAGTTTTAAAGGTTATGGAAATTTTACGGATATATTTTTAAAATTATGATTATTTATACATGTAATATTTTAGATTTTTTTTGAAAAAATTTGAAATTAGTATTGAGGTCATATAATTTTTATAATTTTATTATAAACTTATGAAAATTTATGTGTATCAATATAATATTTTTATTTTTATTAAATATATAACATTCAACTTTCCTTAGAATTTTCTTTTTGTACACCAAATACTAAATATTTTTCAATAAATTAATTTTTCATAAAATTTTCTCCAACAACCAAATAAAAGAAAGAAAATTTAAATTCTCTTATTTTATTTCCTTCTCATTTTTCTTTCCTTCTTATTTTTTTTCAAATCAAACATAAGCTACGTGAAAGAGAGTTTGAGACCAATAAATCTTAGCTTTTGATTATGTGACTTGGCAAACTTCTACTCGAAGCCTATCCCCAAATTCCTTGCATCTCTTCACTAGCTATTTCCTCTTGGTAGTCTCCAACTCCATCAACTTCTTAACTATGGCTGAAATATCTAAACTTGTAATCAACTCTTCATTTTTCCCTACTTTATCCTTCAGCCTCTACCCCATCTTCCAATCCTTTACCATTACCTTATTATTCAACAGTCGGTCACTGGTCAAAGGAAAAGTCAATATGGGAATGTCGGCAAACACGCTCTTCATAATGGAATTCCGGTAACACTAAGTTAATATTCCTCCAATCGATGCGTAGGATAATACCCTGATCTGGTTGCACCAAGGGCCAACCACCGCTTTCCCCAACCCAATTTCAACTTTAGAGCATCCTCACTTACCACTGTAGTGAATGTGTAATAAGGATAACTTGCCACCGTGGTAAATGTTAGAATTAGATTTATGTATTTTTTACATTTGAGTTTGATTCAAATAACAGTGATTCAGACCACCCCTATATTAGGTCGAATCATTTCAATTTAATAGAATATCGGGTCAGATTCAAATCTAATCCATCATTTTTTTTTTAATTCGGATTTGATTCGGGTCTACAAACTCCAAATCGGATTAAAATTTTGGTAGATTGATTCTGGTCCACAAACTCCAAAATTGTATTAGGTTTGGGACAAGTTATTCAATTTATAATTTGAATTGATATTAATTATTATCAATTTAATATAATTAATATATTAATTTTGTGATTTATTATTATTTTTATGATTATTAGAGTAATTTTTATCATAAAATATATAATGATATAACACATTATTATCATAAAATATGATGATGATGTAGTAGTAGTAGCAGCAGCAGTATTAATTTATTATCATTATTAGTGTTATTATTATTGTTATTGTTATAAATACAATTATAAAATTTATTATATACATAAGTATAATAATTGTTATAATAATTATAATTATCATGTTAATTGTAATAATTGTTGTTGTTGTAATAATAATAATAATAGAAATTGAAATTTCTATGATCTAATAGCATTAATGCTATATAAAAATAAAGTAGTAGTAGTAATAATAATAATAATAATAGAAATTTTTATGATCTAATATTATTAATGCTAATATGATATAAAAATAAAGTGAGAGTAACATAGTCTTACTAATTTTATTTCATTAGTTGTTATGTGAGTTGCATATTTTTATTTACATAAAATTTTATTTAAAAGATAATTCGTTGGTGTACAATCTTACTAATTTTATTTCATTAGTTGTTAGATGGGTTGGATATTTTTGTTTACATAAAATATTATTAATAAGATAATTTTGTTGGCATTTATGTATCAATTTATATAAGATAAAACATTACATTTGTTGATCAAATTTAACTTTAATTTGAATTAAGTTTGAAATTAAATGAATTAAGATGAGTTTTATTATTCCCTAAGAAGGCATACTTCATATAACTAGGTAAGGGTTTCAACTCTACTTCTTATACCTTTTTCTATAAATGGTAGGGGCATTTCTTTCATAATAGGAAGTTCAACACGCTCCCCTATGTTAGTAGGATAAGATCTTAAAGTCGAACGACATTCATCTATTTTCTTATCCAGTTTCTTTTAATCCTCATAAGATTCTATTTCTATCTTTGTAAGAACAATTTATAGTAGATCAACACTTGTTAATTCAAAAGCTTATTCAGATAAAATCTCAATAACATCAACCATAGAAACATATTTACAATCAGCAAGATATCTGATGGGATCATAAATATTAAAACAAATTGTTTACCCATCAAATTCCATAGTAAGAACCCTATTATATACATCAATTTTAGTTCTACAGGTTTTTAGAAATGGTCTTCCTAATATAATGGGAGGAAGGTTAAGGGATCCATTATCTAGCATATCCAAAACATAAAAATCAATAGGAATAAAAATTTCATTCACATGAACTAGAACATCCTCTATTACCCTATCAAGATAACTGTTAGATGTATCTACTAATTGGATCACAACATGTTCCTCTTTAAAGGGTCCTAGACTTAGGGAATTAAAAGATAAATACATGACATTTATAGAGGCTCCTGAGTCTAGCATGCATTTTTTGTACCTCGTGTTTTTAATTTTATAGGGAATGGTAAAAATAACATGATCATTAAACTTAGATGGGATTTTCCTTTGTAAAATCATAGATACATTCTCTCCTATGCTAAATCTTTCATCCCCTCTAAATTTTTTTCTAGTTGATGCACAAATATTTTAAAAACATTGCATACCTAGGCACTTGCTTTATTACATCTATTATGGGAATGTTTACCTCCACCTTCTTATGAATTTATGGTACCTCCTTTTTATGATATTGCTTCTTACCCTTAGCTAACTAGCTAGGAAAAGAAGCAACACGTTTATAAAGGTTAAAAGAATTTATTTTAGTTGCCTTGGGAGTTTTTTCTTTTAATCTTTTCATCTACATTTGCCAATTCTTTTTCTTCTTGGTTTGTCTCTTGGTCATCCATAATTTGCTTTGGACCGTCTAGTCATTTTCCACTCCTAGTGGTGCTAGCACACACATTTTCTTCAAGATTCCTCTCTATCCAACTAGGGAGTTTTGAGGAATTATGAGGTTGCAATTCTTCTATAGAATATGCCAATTGGCTCACTTGATTTTCTAATTTCCTTAACCCATTTGTTGTTTCTTGTTGAAATTGAAGAGTATTAGTGGCTAAAGTTTTAATCGTATCCTCTAATGACATACCTCTATATTGTTGTGGTACCGATGGTTGAGGAGGCTTCACAAAGGGAGGTTTTGGATGGTTCAGAGGAATAGGATAGAATTTAGGGGGTTGGCTATAGCCTTGTTAATTTTGGTACGATAGTGGACTTTGATTATTCCAATACCATAGATTGGGATGATCTCTCCATCCTGGGTCATAAGTTGGAGTATAGGGATTGTACTTTGGGTTTTCCTAAGGTCCACCTATTGCATTAACTTGTTCCTTTGCCTTTAAAGTGGGACATGCATACGTTGCATGACCATATATGAAAAAATTCCACATAATTGAGTCATTACTCCTACTTTCATTATCTTTTCAACTAAAGAAGTCAAATTATTTCATTTTTCATTAAGTTCTATTGTTCTTATCTCTTTTACATAATGAGATGAAGGGGTAGTATTTATAGTACCAAAATATGTAGATATCAATCGATCATCGAATAATATGGTCATGAAGTATTTTTGATGATAACCTATAGAATCTCACACACATTCACTTCCTAGCATTCCCTTATGTCAAACTAAGGTTCGCTTATGATTTATTATCTTATCAATTAATAACCAAGGAAAGGTATCTAGATTCAATAAGTGGTACCATTAACGATTTGGAAGCGGCTAACTAGAATCATAATTACAGTTAACTCAAATTATGTAGTTCTAAAGATTAAGAAACAATAATCTATTTGCTACTTGCGGATGTATACGTTAATAATTAAGAATTAACTATACTATCCTAGCATCCAGTTAGCACTCAAATTAACCAGGTGATCAAACTAGATAATAAAGTCCTAATCTTGTATCAATGATTATATAAATCAAATTATTAATCTAATCAAAATACATATAACAATTAAGTCCAATTCACATATCATAATTAATTATTCCATAACATTCAATTATCTTCCTACCCCATACTAATCTAGTTAAGCATATTGATAAAACCTAAAAATGTATAATCTAAACACATAAAAATCATAACTTTAACTAGAATAGGTAAATAAAATAACAAATATTGAATTAAACTAAAAAAATAACAACTTAATCAAACAAATAAATAGTGGGAATTACATTGAAAAAATTAAAAGTACGAAATAAAAGAAGAAACTCAGGCGATTGCATAACCACAAACACCATATGAACTCATATCCTTCAATTACAATACATTGAACTAACTAAATCTAACATAAGATCTCTAATGAATTGAAAACAAAGAAAAATGAAGTCCAAAGTCTGATGGTGATGATATCCATGTTTTATACAACCTAATATATGGTGTGTGTATAGACAGAAGGCCATTCGAATCAAATCTAAAATTTAGCAAAATTACGGAGCATCCATATTTTACCTCTTACACTATGCACATGGTTATACTTAATGGAGTATATAGGAGGGGACACCTAGAAATATAGGTAGTCTTTACATAAATATGCCCCCCATATTGTCTCTCTCCATTTTCTTCACATAAATTATTTTTTAGGGTATTGCATGATAGTACATCTAAATTTCCATAACTCCAAGCTTTTCTCCTCATACTGTGTTTATTTTCCTTATTTATTTGCCTAGATTGCCTTGATTTCATCTTTGCTTGCAAACCTAGGCCAATAGAGAAAAAGTGAGTAAAATGGTTAAATTGTTATAACAAGTATAGATGGTTGGGTTAAGATACACTAATTAATTCTGTAAAATACGCACCTATCACATACTCCATACAACCCAATATTATACTTACCAAGGATCATATAATGCACACCACACCTAGCTAAGGTTTCTCCACAAGATTCACTACACACATGTTCACAACACTAGGGTCAGTACTAACCACATTATACATTAAGCATCTCATAACTCCAGAGTATATAATTGTAATACCCTAAAATTTTAAAATCTTAAAATTTATTTATCAACAAATTAATTTAACCTAATTTCTAAATTTAACTTTATTTAATAATCCTAAATTAAGTATAGGTAATTTGTATTAAATGTTTTAGTAAGTAAAATTTAAAAATTATCCTCTAAAAATCTAACTTAAATCCCAAACGAAAAAAAATCCCCTTTTCATTTTTTTCTTTTCCTCATTTCTTTTTTTTCTCTTCTTTCTTGTTTTGTTCTTCTTCCCTTCATTCTTCTTGGGTTGTGCCATCCCCAGACTCAGGCCTTCTTTTATTTTCTTTTTTCCCTTTCTTCTCCCCCTAGTGGCCCAAGCCTTCCTTTTTTTTGTTTCCTTTCTTCTCCCCCAAGCAACCTGGCACATCTTCCTTCTTTATTTTCCCTTTTTTCTTTTCTTTCTTTTCTTTTCTTCTTTCTCCTTTTTCTCCCTTTCTTCTTCCTCCCACGCATCTCCTTCCTCACGTCACCTTTTCCTTCTATTTATATGCCTGCACTTGTAGCCCTACACACCACTCGTCCTTCCCACCTTTCTGCTCTCAGCCATGTAATACAATACAGATTGGCCTACACCTTACACCCTTACCCCTGTGCCCCTACATCCCCACCCTATGTCTCTGCCCTGCCCCTACTGCTTGCAACTACCATATCCCCTTATAACCATGCACGCTGAGACTCTAGGCCATTCTATCATATTTCCCTCTCCCTCAGCCTCACCCCTATCTATAGATACCCCCTCAAGCTCTCCTTCCTCTCCTCTCCCATCTACCGCACCTCCCCTATTTTTTCTTGCCTACCCCCGCTAACTCTAGCACTACACCACCACTGTCAATGTCTAACTACCCCATTGCCACCTCTTTTCACTACTTTTGCCCTACCTTCACCTATAAAGCCATCCCTCTCCCTCCTTCTTCCTTTTTTTCTCTTCTCCTAGAAATGCAACCATCGGAGGCTACATTTTTCTAAGCCACCATCACCAACTTTTCTCCTCCCTCCTTGCCACCACCACACCGAAGCCACCTACATAGGTACCCTAGGTTGTGCAACCACCCTAGTATCCCTTTTCCTATTTCTCTCCTCCCTTCTTCTTTCTACCTCTCAATTTTGAGCCACCCTGCACCATCGTCGGCCACCAGCTCTACCACCACTAAATCTAGCCAGTCCTAGTACCTCCAACACCCCCTCAACCCTAAGCTTACAACCCTCACCCATTTCCACCATAATTCAACTGCCATCTCCACGTCACCTACACCATTTTCTCCCCCATTTTGGTCACCTCCCTTTCCTTTCTCCTCCTTAAGCTTTCCTTAGTTTATTTTCCCTTCTGGCTTTTAAGAAAAAAAGATAATAAATTCAAAATTGTGTATATTTCCATTTCTAGTTATTATTCTGTTGATAGCAGAAGAGGAGGTATAGATCATGCGTGCTTAGAGACTGGAGCCGCTCCAGTAAAAATACAATCATAGCTAGGTTTTATTTTTTGTTAACATATGTCCTTACTATGTGTTGTGTGATGACATATATAAAATAAAAAATGACTCTAGTATTGTATGTGCAGTTTAGCTTGACAATAGCTAAAGATAAGAAGCTATGTAGAGAGCTAGCAAAAGTTGACCCAACCTACCTAACCCGATTCAACCCAGACTAGACCCTAAACTGACTCGACCTAACGCTAACTTGAATTTAATCAACCTGACTCCAACCTGTAACCCGACATCAATCCGACCTACCACCAACCGACCCGCTATCAACCGACCCGACAAACTCTATAATACCAAATTCAATATAAATTAGTTATGATATTAAAGAAATACACATGCCTTATTATTTATTTAAAGGTTTTAAAAATATATTATTATTTAAATTTTATTTATTTTTTTACTTTTATTGTGCACTTACTTTTTCCCAATGATATTCTAATTTTATCATTTTTTTACCTAAAAATACAACATTATAAGGCCATAATAATAAACAAATAACAATTAATAACACATTATTAATCATATGCTCTCATGAAGTTAAACTTAATACTTGCTTACAAGGTTAATGATTTAGATTAATTTTGGTGGTCAATGTCTGATTTGACCCAAATCTAAAGTGATTTGATGCAGGATTAGTTTGGCCCGAACCCAACCCAATTTGATTCATCAAGTTAATCCAAACCTAATCCATTAAATTAACTTGAATGTGAAATCACCCGAATACAATATTACTTCTAGTTTGTATATATGGGTATGTGCCCCATTCATTTCCATTTATACAATCTAATTCTCCTCCTTTCAAAAAAAAAATGGAGCATTGGCATGTCATTAAGTGTGATTAGAACGTTTCCAATTCTTATTTGGATTTGTAGTTATCGCTCTTCTAGTTTTAGGCCCATAGCTATATTCCTAGATCTATCCTACCTTTTCACCATGGCCCCATTACACCCCTATAAAGACCTCTTGATTTTTTTAATACATAATGTCTTTAAGCGGTGAAGAAGAAGAGTTTCTACAAGCATATGGTCGATCATCATTAGATAGAAGAGTATTGAGTGACATTATTATCCCTACAAATACACATGAGCGTATAGTGTCTACACTTAACTAAAGAGAGTAAGTCTAGGCCTTGTTTGACCTATGTTTTGTTGAGACGACATTTACACGACCCTAAACTACCTTAGAGTGTCATAATAATTCTAATTTGTGTATCCGCACTGAAGGGTTGTCTCGCTTTATTTTCTATACTACTATTTCCACTCACAATATGGGTCAAACTAGACTTTGTATGCCATGTTTATGTTGTTGGTCCTATCATTTGAGGCTTTGTTATCATTCCGCTTGTTATGTTTCTGTGTTTCTATGTTTTCTTGGGGATGAGCAAAGTATAAGCATAGGGGAGTTAATAAAGTAAAATTTTCCCATATTTTTACCCCTCTTTACCTTAGCTTTGTGACTTCAATTAATCTCTTTTACATATTTTGCTATGGTTTTAGTCTATTATTTGCGCTACTGTTTTCTTGAGCCTTGTGTTGTAGGATTTCCCGTAAAAACACCAAGACCGAGAAAGAATTGCTTGTTTTTTAGAGCTAAGGACCTAGTAATGAAAGCTTAGGAGGAGAGTGCATTGACCCAACATGCTTATGGAGGTGCATAGAAGCTATGAGACCCAAAAGATATGCCAAGATATCCCTAAAATGTCTCAAAAGGGGAGTGCACAGTCGACTACACACCCAACTGCAGAGTCTTGTAGCACTCCCATATGTTTATAGAAGAAAACAAAATCACATGGTTAGGCCATGCAAAATCTTGAACTGAAAAGTCGAGGCTAAAAATATTCCGTGCAAAGTCGGAATTTCCAAATTGTCGAGAGCTAAGAAATTACATGGCCAGGCTGTACAAGGGCCGCACGGCCGTGCAACAATGGTCCGCCCCACTATCCACGTGCACGACATGGCCGGCGTGATGGGAAATTTTGTGGAACGCCTTGGGGACTTCTTAAGGAGAGATAGAGGAAGTTTTAGAGGAGTCTAAGACCCCTCGTTACCGAGCATAGCTTCATATAATAGCTTGTTTCTTTAGTTTTAATCTTTCGGGAGATTCAATTGTGTAATTTGTGACGGTCGGTTCGAGTCAACATTGTACTCTTATGGATTACGGTTATTTTAATCTAATTATCTTTCTTTTTATCCATTGCATTGTTATTATGTTCATCATGCTATTTATTTCGTTATTTAATTTCAAGTATGAGTGAGTAGTCTCTTTTCTAGGATTGGACTTAGGTATCGTTTTAGTAATCAATATGATAAAATAAAGTATTATGTCATATGATTGATTAATTGATAATGCTATATATGATAGATTTAATTGTTGTAAAGTGGATTTTACAAAATTTGACCTCCATAGATGTAATCTACAACTGAAAGGCTGAGATTATTATCGGAAAATAGCATATATATGGGAATTTAAGCAATTACGAAAGTAGATGTTTAATTCTTAGGGATTCTATAATTGGTGGCGCTTAATGGGTTTAATTTAATTTGTGAGTCATAAAAGTAGTTGAAAAATTAGATTAAATACGTTCTTAGACCTTGAAAGAGGCTAACAAATACGATTTGACCAATTGTCTATCGTTAGTGAATTAATCTGCGGTATAAGTATTATTTCATTATTGATTATTAATCCAGAGACCGAAGTTCGATCCTAGGTTTCATTCCTATTGTTTAGTATCCGTAAGTTAGAACTCCTTTCATAATTATTATTTTCATCCGAACGCATACCTCAACTTTTTTTAGATTTAGATAGTTAAAATAGTAAAGAAGTGTAATCAATTACGAAGTCTCTGTGGGATAAGACCTTAAAATGCTATAACGAATCAGTGCGCTTGCGGAAATAGCACAACAAAAATACAGGGGGGCATATTTTTTTTAATACTTCACAACAAATAAAAAAATAGAATAAATAAACACATATACATTTATATATTGTCCATATCCCTTATCTTAGTTTTAGATACTTTAGTATGTTGTCATATGAATAACGAGGAATATAAAAATGAAAGAGAAAAAAGTTAATAACAAAATGCACAAATAAAATATTGTAAATAATTGCAGTGATGAGAAATAGCTAATGCTAATAAATATAAGAAGAATAAATTTGTTTGCCTCCCAATAAGCATTTTTTTTAAGGTAATTAGCTTGACCATCCATTACTCGGTATTCATAAGTTGGAGCTAGTAGCTCTAGAACTTCAAGATCCTCCACTTTGTGTTCTATATAGAAAATTTTAAGATGATGTCCATTAACTTTTTATATTTGACCTATTTTTATCACTTTTAATTGTGATTCCACCAAGAGGATAAATGTTAGTAACAATAATGGTCTTATCCATCTCAATCTTAGTTTTCCTAGAAATAATTTCAATCTAGAGTGTTATAATAAAACCTTTTATCCTAATATGAATTATTTCCTCAAGATAATCTTATCATGTTTTACCTTAGTTTATCCTTATACTTTAGAGCAATAGTGAAAGCTTCATTCTGAATTTCCTTTAATTCCTATAATTGGAGCTTCCTATGCATACCAACTAAGATTAGGGGATACATCATCTTGCATATCCAACATATAAAAATTAGCATGGAAAACAAGTTCATTTATTTACACTAATACATCTTCAATTACCCCTTCAGGGTATGTATTAAATCTATTAGCTAATTGGATTACAATAGAAGTCTCTTTTAAGGGAAATAGAATTAGAGCATTAAATATAAATAAAGGCATGAAGTTTGTAGAAGCTCCTAAATCTAACATGTATTTTTTATGTCTTGTGTTTCCAATTTTTACTACGAGTGGTAAAGGTCCTTACATTTAGGTGGAAGATTTGTTTGTAAGATAGCAAATAAATTATCTCCTATATTGATTTTTTCATCACCTTTTAGTTTTCCATTTTTAGTACATAAATCTTTTATAAACTTTGCATGCTTTAGAACTTGCTTAATAACCTCAATAAAAGGGGTGTTTACCTCCACTTTCTTGAAGATCTCCAACATCTCTTTTTAATGATATTGCTTCTTGCTCTTAGCTAACTTGCTAGGAAAAGGAGCAACAGTTTCATATCGATTAGGAGAATTCACTTTAATTACCTTAGGATGTTTTTATTTGATTTCATTTGTAGATTCTTCTTCTTGCTTGCTTTCTTTGTCCCTTGGTCATCATACATTTTCTTAGGTCCACCTATTACATTAACTTGTTGCTCTTCTTTTAAAGTGGGACATGAATATGTAGCATAACCCACATAAGAACAAATTCCACATAATTAAGCCAACGCTCCCTATTTCATTGCCTGTTGAACCAAAGATGTCAAATTATCTAATTTTTCATTAAGTTCTATTATATTTGTCTCCTTTACATGGTGATAGGAAGAGGTAGTATTTCTAGTATCATAATATTGGGAATAAGATGCCATATTAGATGTTAGCCTTTTATCCTCAATTGGGGTCTTATCTTCTAATGCTCCACCACTAGCAGCACCTACCATATTATGATCCATGGGTATAATCCCTTATAGAAATACTATATTAATAATTGTTTCTCAACTTGATGGTTAGGACAACTCTCATACAGTTTCTTAAAATTTTTCCAATATTCATGTATAGAATCTCCCCCATCCTATCTAATACCACATATTTCTTTTCTAATATTTGTGGGCCTAGATGATAGAAAGTACTTTTCTAGAAATAATTTGTGTATATCAACCCAAGTATTAACAAATCTAGTAGGCAAATTATATAAGCACTCCTTAGCATCATCAATTAAAGTAAATGGAAAAGCTTTTAATTTAAGTTGATCTAAACTCACCCCAACCAGATTCATATCAGAGAATGCTATATGAAATTCCTTGAGAAATTTGTTTGGATCAGTAATGAAGCTTGATCTAGAAGAGCTAATATCTCGAAAACAAGTAAAAAGAGGAAGGAAATGTATTAGTCAAGTTCCAATCTCATACTCATTATGTTTATCAAGATATTTAATGGAAAAAAGTTCAGGATTAATAGTAGGAGAAGCAGGCTCCTTCAAAGTTTGGTTCGCTTTGGTTCTTCAAAGATGCTATCCAAATTTCCTTCTATTTCCTCCTCAGAAGACAAATAGCTATCATTCAATGGTAGCAGAATGATATAAATGTACTCCAATCGTGTCTAAGTTCTGTTTGCTATAGGAGAAATCGAAGCGGGGTCTATTGATTATATTACCAAATTCTTATTTTTTTTTATTTCAAATGCTCTCAATCTTGAATTTTCGCTAGACATAAACAATAATAAAAATGACTCACAATTAGAAGAATAGATAAATAAATAAAAATAAAAATAAAATGATAATAAAAATTAGAATTAAATTTATTACTCTCTGATAACAAGACCATAATTTGGTGTGCTATTGTAGACAATCCAAATTAAACCCTAAACATGAAAACAAGTGGCAAGCAACAAGTAAGGATTGATCCCACGAAGATTGTAACTTAATCCATATATTTCTATTATCAAATTAATATTTAGGCTATCAATTTATAAAAAACTAATTACTAAAAACATACAAAAAGATAATAATTAACAAAATAATCAAATAACAATAATGAGATAATAGGGCTTAGATGACTTATTCAATATAGGGATATCAACCAATCATTGAATAATATAACCATGGGGTATTTTTGATGATAAGTTATAGAAGCTTGTCAATATCCGCTTCCTATCATCCTCTTATACAAATAAACTATGGCTGACTTATGATTTATTGTCTAACAAATTAATAACATAAGATAAGATCTCTAGAATTAAATTAATAACATCATTAAAGATTATAGAGTAGCTAACTAAAGCCATAATTACGCTCAACTCAAATTATGTAGTTCTAAGGATTCACAAATATAGATTAAATCACTAACTTATTTGCTACTTGTGGATGTATATGTTAATTAACTATATTATCCTAACATCTAATTAGCACTCAAATTAACCAAGTGATTAAGTTAAATAATAAAGTCTTAATCTTGGATAAGTGATCATTAAAATCGGTTCATTAATCTAACAAAAAATATACACAACAATTAATTTAAATTTACATCTCATGATTAATAATCCCATAATCTTCAATTATCCTTATATCCCATACTAATCTAGCCTAAAATAGTGATAAAACTAGAAAACTTAGAATCTAAATTGTAACACCCTAAAATTTTAAAACCTAAAATTAAATATTTAACCTTTTATCTGGAACAATTTAATCTTAAATTATTAATTTAATTATTTTGTAGAAATTTGATTAATAAAAATAGATAGAATTATTTAATATATTAATATAAATATTTTTATCATTTTATCTTACTCTTATTATTTAAATAAAACTCCAAAACCATACTTTTGCTCAAATTATTTTCTTAAATTAATACATTAATTTTTGGATAAATTAATTTAATATTTTTCTCATTAGCCAAATTTAACCTAATTTCTAATCTCAACTCTAAAAAAATTTTCCTTTTTCTCCTTTTCCTTTTCTTTCTTTTATTTTCTTCCTTCTCCCTTGGGTAGCCCAGCCCTTTCTTTTTCTTTCTCTCCTTCTTTCGACGAGCCAACCCTTCCCTTTATCCATATTTTCTTCTCCCATTCGGGCCAGACCAGGCTTCCTTCTTTTTTTTCTTTCCTCTCCTTTCCCCCTTTTGAGCCAGCCCAGCCTAGCCTCACCTCTTCTTTTTTTTTTCTCTACAATGCAGGTCACCCTGCCCTTCTCCTTCACCTTCTTTCACTTTAAAGGCTTGTCCCCCCTTTCTTTTTTCTTCTTCCCCTACACCATCCAGAGCCAAACAACCCCTCCCCTCTTATACCTTCTCCCTTCATCCTCCTGCGTCCTTGTACCTGCTAGTTTCCCTTTGTCAGCCGGATGCCTTGCACCACCTCCCCATGTCGTCCTTTTCTTTCCATTTTTGGCCCTACATGCCCCTGGTCCCCTTCCCTAGCATGCCTTCCCTACCCTTTGCCCCAGCCATCTCTACATGATCACCCGTTTGCACCCCCTGCATACCTACCTCGCACAACCAACAACCCCTATCTCCCCCTCTTCTTCTTTTTCTCCTTCCTCTCTTCTTCTCTACCTCATTCTCCCTTGAGTTCAACCGTTCCCTTCCTCGAACCTCTCTTCTCTTTTTTCTCCCTTTTCTCCCCTATTTTTCCTTCAACGACTCTCTCCTCCTTATCCACCACCCAACCAGCCACCATACCGCCATCTCCTACACCCTACCTCCTTCCTACACCGCCCCTAGCAACCAACACCAGCCACCTTGCGGTCTATCCCCTCCCTTTTTCTCTTTCTTCCCTTCGACTCCCCTACACCTACTACCCTTAGCCGCCTCTTTACCCTCCTTTTTGTCATCACTGCATCTTCCCATCAACTGCCTGACACCATCTCAACACCCCTTACACCACCTTACCAGAACCACCCTGCCTTCCCCCTTTTTACTTCTTCTTTTCCTTTCTTCCTCTTTTCCCTCCCATCTCTTCACCTTTCTCCTATATCCACCACCGTCGTCTCTGCCTCCTTTTAACTACCGCACCACGACCCCCAACCACCACCCACCTAATACCTCACTTTTGCACCCAACAACCACCACTAACACCCCCTCCATCACCTCCCTCAACCCTTCACCAGAGCCTCCCCTTCCTTCCTTTTTTTCTTTTCCCCCTTTTTATTACCTTCGGCCATATGGGTTGCATGGCTCATGCCATATGGGCAACGTGAGTTATGTTGTTTAATTTTGGTACATTTTAGCTAATATAAAGGTATAAGATATTTGGTAATGTTATATATTTAATAAAAATCATTCTTTTATTTATCTAATATTAATATTTCATTTGTGATATTATTTTAGGTACAAAATTTTATTAAACTAAGCTTAAGCATTTTAAACCGGATACCGGTAAAGTTTAGTTTTAGAGAAAAATAAGGTAATCGTTATATCCCACTAAAATGTATAGATTATCGTATGTTAACACATTAGGATTTTGGGGAATATGATTTGTGTAAATATGATGTGCTAAAAATAATCCTATGATTAGCATGTTATTTTAGAAAATGGGAAAAGAATGCATGTATCTTGTGTAGGTTGTGATGTGTGTGAAAGGATAATTTAGAAGGGGGCTTAATGCTTAATGATGGGTGCCATGTGTATATGATGCTATGCTAAGTGTGGACACTTGTAGTAGTAATCTTACTAATATGAGCCTTAGGGGCAATTTGGTCATTTGGACACATCATGATTTTTAACCCTAATTGGGATGACTAATGTGTTGTATATGTTGATAATAATGGAGATAGGAGTTTGGTGTATTATAAATGCATGTATTAGTAGGAATATTAATATTTTATAGCCTAGGGGTATTTTGGTAAATTTAATATATGGTGGTGATCATCTTAATAAAAGTGCATGTTGAGTATTATGTGGGGTTGAATATGATAATAGGGGTTTGTAGTGTTGGTAATGAATGGTTGGCCGTGATTATTAATATCTTATGACCTAGGGGCATTTTAGTAATTTTGTACATGAAATGGGGGTTATCTAAATAAATATACATGGTAAGTAATAACTTGTGCTAAAAATAATAATAGGGGCTTTGTGGTGTCAGTAATGCAGGTTGGGTATGATTATTAGTATTAAATGACCTAAGGGTATTTTGGTAATTTTACATTTAATATGGTGGTTAGTCTAACACACATACATGATAAGTATAAAATGATGTTAATCATGATAACAGGGGTTTATTATCTTAGTGATACCTATTTAAGCATGATATTTAATAAAATAGGATCTAGGAGTATTTTGGTAATTTTGCATGTAATATGGTGACTAGTCTAATAAGCATGCATGATTGGTATAAATTGATATTAAATATGATAATAGGGGTTTATTATTTTAGTATCACTTATTTGAGTGTGATAATCAATCAAATATGGTCTAGGGGTATTTTGGTAATTTTGTATGCAGTATGGTGATTAGTCTAATAAACATGCATGATAATTATAAATTGATGTTAAATATGACAATAGGGTTTTATTATCTTATTATTACTTATTTGAGCATGGTAATCATTAATACATGATCTAGGGGTATTTTGGTAATCATTAATAAATTGATGTTAAATATGACATATGATTTGTCCAATAAACATACATGATAGGTATAAATTGATGTTAAATATGATAATAGGGGTTATTGTTTTAGTGTCGCATATTCAAGCATAATTATGAACATTCTAAGGTCTAGAGCTATTTTGGTAATCTAGAGAGCATCCTAATGAATATGCATGGTTTAGGGGTAACGTGGTAGATTGGAGTATGTTGTGTTGTTATTCTCATAAACATGCGGGAAGTGCATTAATTATTGATTAACCATGATAATGTGTGTTGGTTGTTCTAGAAATGCATTTTATGGTTTTATGTGTAAAATGGTCATTTGGTGTATTGAGTAATTTAATTTCATAATCAATAGTATAATTATGATGTGTTACTATTTTTATGGCATGTTGATAAATAAAAATGAATTATGTGGTGGAAGTGGATGGTAAAGAGGTAGCCTTAGCCTTAGGGGCATTTTGGTCATTTTGACCTAAGGTACCTAAGTGTGAGTGTTTGAACCTCGAATGGAGTTCTTATATTGACATTGATAATACTCCTAATTCTAGTTACTTCCTAATATTGGAAACAAATAAAAAATGGTTAAGTATGTAATTAATGTGTGCTTCTCATGGTCACCCTAATTAAAATACTAATACTTGAAGTGAAATACCTTGAGATCGGGAATGGTGGCTCTTTAGGGGTCGCTACTCTAAAGATATGGTTTAGCCCACGATTATTTTGGACTTTACTAGTGTGCCTTAGTGCCCCAGCTAGGCCCTACATCTTACTCTATTTAACTCCACGGAAAAAAAAATAGTGCCCAAGAGTGTGTTGCCCTAGGTTGTATCACATTTATTGGTCCACTGGTGATAATAGTGGCCAGGAGCTTACTGCCCTAGGTTGTATTATATTTACCTATCCGCCTGTGAGAATAGTGGGGTCCTCGAACCTATGTGGATATAATTCAAGAGATGACTAATTTCTAAAGTAATGGCCTGAGTTTAGATAATAATGAATGAATTATTATGACCTACGAATGTGATTGGTAGGATTCTTGGTGCCTATTAGGATGGATGGTGTATGGTATTATGTTAATGGGCCCATGGGCCTACCTATGAGTTGAGTGGATAGTGTATGGTATTGTGTTAATGGGCCTATGGGCTTGTCTATGAGTTAAGTGGATGGTTTATGGTTGAGTATGATGTTGGCTCTTTAATTATATTACAAAGAGCATCGCTTGGATACTCCATTAGTAAGTTCTGCTATTCCTAAGTGAATAAGCATTGGTGGCATATGATCTTGATGCATATGGTTATCTGTATGATTATTGCATTTCAGTTTATATATGTATAATTCCATGTTCATGTGTTTGTTGTGACAATTGATGTGTTGCATGTGGACCTTATATATTAGTCCTATATAAAGAGTTACTTAGTATATAATACTGGAGAGTTTCCTTCTTAGGCCCTTGCTTATTTAATGGATAGTGACCTTTGTAAGTTAGCTCGCAAACTCTATTCAAGATTCACTCTCGGGTTAAGAGTGTAGGACCATATGGGAAGATTTTTGTATTTTCCTTTAATATCTTGTATTCTCTTTTTACTGACTTTATTTTGTAACCCTAGTTAGTGGGTTATATTTCCTGTATTTTAACTATTTCCCTACTTTATTTTATAATTATAACTTTAAGTTTGTACAAAGTACGTTTCTAGTCTTAGCACTTAGTATCGGAATTATAGAGGTAAACCGATCTGGTAATAAAAACGACGATATCACCTTGAAATTTACTGTATTTGCTTTTGCATATAACTTTTAAAAACAAAATTTTTTAGTGGTAAATTTTGGAGGTGTTACATAAATAAATAAAATTCATAACTTTAATTAGAATAGGTAATAACAAAGATTGAATTCAACTACTCAAAATCACAAACTCTATTAAATAAAAAAAAAACAAGAATTGCATTAAAAAAATAAAAATTACAAAATAATTAAATAAAATAAATAAAAGAAAGAACTTAAGGTATTATAGAACTGTAAACACCGTATGATCTCTATTTCTTCATTAACAACACAATTAACTAACTAAATCTAACATAAGAACCCTAATGGTTTAAAAATAATAAAACTGAAGTCGAAAGTCTGAAGATAATGCTCTCCATGTTCTATTTAACATAATATAAGTTGTATATATAGATAAAAGGTTGTATGAATTAGATGTAAAATTTCTTTAAAATATGGTCCATATTGGTATATATGGAACACCTATATTTTTACTTTAGCACATTGCATGTTTCTTGAATTAATGGGGCACATGGTAGAAAAAACCAGAAAATATGACCTCTTGTATTTCCTCTCTATTACTTATCTTATCTTATTTTTTTTTCATATGACTTCTCTTTTAGGATATTGTATGATCGTACATCCAAAAATTTATGAGTTCAAGCTTGCATCTCATATTGTGCTTCTTTTTCCTTAGTTATCAACCTAAATTACCTTGATTTTTTTTTCAACATTAGGCTAACATAGAAAACTCGAGGAAAATGATTAAATTGTTATACTAAATATATAAAATTGGGTTAAGGTATATTAAATAATTCCATAACATATAAACCTATCAAGGTGACGTAGGGCATGTTGCATCTACCATAAATGAGGTAGAGGTTGTATTAGAGGAGTTAGTAAATAACTTAATACTGGGGAAATATTTCCCTAATTTGTGAAGATAAACCTGGCAATTTGGGTTGTATCAATGGTTGTGATAATATCTAAGATATTATATCTTTAGTAGATGTGCCTTTGTAGTTAGCCATCATAAACTTCCATTTAAGTTGTTGTTTAGAGTGTACTTGTGTGGGGGGAAATTTACCGTTTTGTTCTTAATGTTAATGAAAGACATTTGAGCATAATCAAGCCTAATAGTTGATTAGTTGTGGGGGTATGGGGATGGTAATTTTTCTTTTTCCATGGCCCAAACAGATCACCGCCATCATCTATAACCTTAAAGTTAGACGAATCATCATTTAACAACCTCTACACATTGTTGTTTCGTGATTTTGTTGAGAATTCCTTTTGTTCCTTTGTCGCCCTAACTTGCTTATTAGCTTTTAATTTATGAGCTAGGAATGGACAAGTTTCTTTAATGTAGTCAAAACTATGATGCAAGAGTATCTCCATCTCATTTTTCTTTTATGGGCGGTCAAGAGTTAGTATATTTAAAGATGGTATCAATTGTTCTCGAAAATCTTAAACACCTTCATAATAACCCTAATGCTATTAATATTTTGTTAAGTAATTCTTGCGAGAATTATATATGTTTGCAAGAAGAAGAAATCACCAAAGACATCTAGTGTAAAAGACAATGATAATACAAGGATTGCAAAGTTGCATAGAAGACAAATGTACAATACACGAAGTTTGATTACCTGATTATTGCATGTATTGCATGATTAACATTTTGTTTAGCTTTAATATTTTATATAAATTTTGTAGTATCTTGTAAGTTGTAATCGTAAATCATTGTATGAATAATATAGTCGTATAGTGCATTAGTTTAGCTCTTTATTTTAACTAAGTAATCTAGTTAGGCTGGTTGGGTTGGGCTTGTTTAGTAAAGAGGAACTAAGGCCTACGTGAGTGTATATATATATACAAGTAATGTTGACTTCATTTTATGAATCAAGTGAAATTAAGTTCAAGAATTTTTAAAATTATTCATCCTTCTTCAAGTGAGTATTCTTGAGAATTTGAGTATTGTTCTCTAGAGAAAACTCTTTGATTTCTTTTTAGAATTGAGTTGATCTTAGTGAAGACCAATCTCAAATTCGTGGAGCATAGTTGAAGATCACCTCCTCAGCCGAACACTACAACATTTTTAAGCATCGATTCTCCTCCAAAAATCAACCAAAAGATCCTGCATTGTGAAGGATAATTCTTTTATTATCTTCCACATCAAACTCTAATAAGGGAAAAAAATGTTGGAAATGTTTTCAAAATGCACTCCATAGTATCTAACACCAATTTTAATTTCGCAACAAAAGGTTTGTCTATCTTAAGTTTAACACACATTCGAGCAAACCTCCCTCTTTCACCATTTGTAGTGTGTAGCATACAATTAAATATCGGTCCCGATACGCTATATCGACCGATATTTATCGGATTTTGGGTTAGCCGATACGCGAAATTGGCGATACGCGATGGATTTAGAATTTCACGTATTTATCGGCGATATATCGGATATCGACCGATATTTGCCGATATTTTACCGATATTTGTCGATATTTACCGATATTTACTGGTATTTGCTAATATTTATCGTGAAAAAAAAAATAAAAAATCACACCGCGATGACCGCGACATATAAAATATCGTTCGCGATGCTCCGATACCGCAATGCCGCGACCGCAACCGCAATCGCGACCGCGACCGCGATTTTATTGCTTGGTGTGTAGGTCAACTTTGAGAACACTACCAATTAGACTTTTAATTTCAAAAAGGTGCAAAAAGATTGTAGTATTCAATTACAAGTTTCTTTCTTTTTACCAAGAGAGCCAATTTTGAAACCATTGTGGTGTCTGGATTGAAGTTTGGCTCCCAAAGCCTAATGGGGAGGAATTTCTTATTGATGAAATAAGGCCCCTAGCAGTGCTTGTTCTTGATCTTTTCTATTGGAGAATTTTGATAGGAAACAACTTTTTCCTAAGTTAATGACATCAAGCTTTTCTGAAGGTTGAAGATGATTAGGAGATTGGATGTCATAGCTTTAAGTGACTCAATTCTACATACAAGATTTACTATAAGGGCGAAAATCCAAGGTTTGCATGAATCTAGCTTGTGTGCTTTGGATAACTTAATTTTTGGTTATGAGGGCTCAACTCCCCCGTTGTCTGATTTCAGGTTGAGAAGTAGAGAATTATAATGGTCCTCTAATTAGTGGAAGGGAAGATGATTGAAGTTTTTAAAACAATTCTTAAAAAAAGGTATCGAGAAATCATGATGAGGTAAAGTTAAGGATTAGTAGAGAAATAAAGGAGACAATTAACCAAGGGATAAGGAAAAGAAATAAATGTGGTGCATGTACTCTTCTCTCATCTTCACCTGATGAGTTTTTATTTTTTATTTTCAATTTTTTTTTGCATATATATGTATATATTTGTTCTTCTTTCCCAACAATTTATCTAGAGCCCAAACAAAGGTGTGTGGCTCCATCTCGAAACATGAATCTTCACCCATGTCGAAGCCCACCCCCTCAAAACAATTGCTTTGCCTCTAGGCCCTTCTGCCCGCACCATTTCTCACATCTATAGTAGAGAGGTCTTACCACAAAAATAGAAGGTTTTAGAGAGAGAAAGTGTGTTTTTAGAGAGAGAAACATCGAGCAAACGAAAATACGAATTCGAAGAACACCAAAAGAAAACACCCCCCTCCCAAATCAAATTAAGAACGCTCTGTTTGGAAATTCCCTACGAAATTAATTTTGAAGAGGAAGAAGGTAAGGGCGAAGAGAAGACAATAAATACGTGTTCGAACGTAGGCATGCTCTACATTTGCTGGCAGATGCCATTCATATCCCTAATTTAGTTCCAATTTTGGAACACCATTTGTCAACCCTCACAAAAAAAACCCTAGCTTACGACAATTAGGGTACTGACTTTGCTGCTTTCGTCTTAGCTTGCAATTAGCGTATTTTTCCCAGGTGATCCTCCGATTCCTTTCATATTTGATCTCGTTTCCTTGTGGTTTTTGTTTCATCTGAAAACCCTAGAATTTCTCCTTCCGCGAATTCGGTCCCTGGGCTGTCGAGATTACATAATTTGGTCTAATTGACTGTTCCTTATGTTCCATCGTGAACCAATTGACGTTGAATTGATTAAAATTTGTGAAGTGATGCTCATTTGCGTGAAATGGTTGCTGGGGTCCTTGTAGTTTGTGGCCATGACTGTGAAGGGGATGGCTTGCTTTAGCTTTTGTTGAAAATTCGAAGTCTTGCATGGAAATTTAGATGCTTGTTTCTGATTACGTGTTTGTCTGATCAGTTTTTACTTCTTAGTCTTGGTAATGTAGTATAGCGAGTATATATGCGGCGGTGTCCAATGCTGATTTAGGAGTGTAATACTTTAGCATAGCAGCATTTTGTTCTTTAAGATCTTATTTCAATTGTCATTGCAAGTGCACAAAATCGATGGAGCAGGATAGTTGTACTCTAGCTTTATATTTGTTTTCCTTGGTGGTGGGGTTACGAGTTGTCCTTTTTGGATATTGCATTGTAGCTTCTGACCTTTTCCTCTACAGTTTAACGTAGTTGCATTATTCGCTGCGTTGTTTGATTCTCAAGGTTTGAACATCCTTGATGGGAGTACATATTTACTGCCGAATTCAGACCCTACATTACTTAACAATTACTTTGCTCCATTGCTCTCTATGGACTTGATTTACTTACTAATATCTGCTTTATTCTTCTGTGGACTGGCAAGCCTTTCTATCTTTTCACTCTTTCACTCCTTTTCGTTTCTTATTTTTTTTTATTTTTATTTTTTTTGAGGTTGGATGTCAATATGACTATGTATCACACTGTAGAATTCTATGCTGTCAAATTAATTTAAAATATCTGACAGTTTTATTGCAAAGTATTTTGAAGGCTATGATGAGAACTTGTATCGAAAGTGCATTTCTCTTTTCATTGGCCTAAGAGTCTATCAGTAAACTGAACACCAAACACAACTAAAGAACATACAAGTGAATTGCATTTGGATTTCTGGAAGAGAATGATTATTTGTCTTTAAGATGTTTCTTTCTTCAGTAGTTAAAATTAGAATACCCATAAATCACACATCCAGGTCATGGATTCTGAATCTACCCTTAAATAACGACACACAGAAAATATACCTTTTCCTCCATCACATTGATTCAATATTTGAAAAGTGCTCAGTAAAAACATCAAAAGTTGGTTCCTTTTATGAACTACCCAAATAAATTATCACAGCAATTTGACACCAGCAAAGGTGGCTTGCGATATGAAAAATGGGTACTGAAAAGTCTGAAATGCTAGATACTGGTTCCCTCATTTCTGCTAAGTAAAAGACTTATGTGATAGTACTTAAAGTACAGATAGTCTCATAAGTACACTAAAAAACTGAAAATGTTTGCTATTATTGATGTGAATATCATTGAAAACATGGTTTATATTTTTCCGCGTCTAAGGGAGTCTTGAGTTTGATTTCGCAAACTACCCTTTTCCTGTTTTTCCAATTGTTGTCTTCCTTGTGTTTCCAACTTCCATATTTGCCACGTGCTGTGAACTCTTTCACAGAGAAATTAAGAAAACGGGGGTTTTAGCATTAATGATCCTTATGATAATAAACTCAATCGCTAATTTGTATGTCTGGCTGTCTGACACCATTATCTAGCTGTGTATGAATTTGTTTTAATGCCTGTGTTTTTTGCCTTTCACATGACTGTCACTAATAATTTTGAGTGTGCATGTTGATGCAATTTTATTTTGGTCTTCATGCTTTCCCTTCTCGGCAGGTTCTCATCAGCTTTTATTATTTCTGGAACAAAAGCATATTTATTAAAAATATTGTTGTTTTATTTTCTCATCTGAGCACTTTCCGTTTTTAAATTACATAATTTTCTTCATGACTTTCTAGGACATGGTAGTAGGACAATTGTAGTTTTCAAGATAGGAATGCATGGATATAGCTCGGGTTCTACTCTCCTAGTAAATGCTGAGGTTGATTCCATGGGAGGAGTAATTGACGGTGGAGTTGATATTGGTACCAAGACATCTCCACGTCGAGTAGCTATTGAGAAGGCTCAGGCTGAGTTGAGGTAAGAAAACTAGGTACTTGGTGTTTATGCTAGGATTCCTTTTGTTTGGTTGACATATGTTTGGCTTATTCATAACAGGGTGGAGTATGATGTTCGTGAAGAAAGAAGAAGAGAGCTTGAATTTCTTGAAAAAGTAAGATGAAGATATTTTAATTTTATATTATTTTCGCATTTGTTTTGAGTACCTGATGTTCTGTTTTACAGGGTGGCAATCCTCTTGATTTCAAGTTCGTGAATGCAGCTTCAGTGAGCGTGCACTCTACTTCGCTTAATGGTCAAAACCCTGATCAGATTGTGATTAGGTTATCTCAGACTTCCAGATTCTGGTAAAATTTGCTTTACTGGAGCAGTAGTTATATTTATACCATATATTGTTTTTTCATGTCATGCAGTGAAGCAAAAGGCAGCTTTGCATTGACTGCTTCCCCCCGGGGAGATTCTGTGGAAAGTAGTGGAAGATTGGGCATTACTGTTGCTGGTGAACCTAATAGTGCTGATAATTTTGATGGTGACCATGATTTGCTATCTGTATATCCTAGCAGGGGTATCAACCCATCCGTACATGCTTCCCAGCTTGAGTGGAGTCAGGACGCTAAAGAGCCCCAAGACCCGCCAAAATCTTATCCCAAAAAGGGTCAAGCATATAGGAGGAGGAATCGCTCTAGGACAAATCGTGATGCTGCTCGATCCAGTTCAACCGATGTACAATCTCGTGCTGGTCATTTATCTTCCCTGCCTAGTCGCCATGCTGTAGTTTCTAGGGCAACACCATCCGACAATCAGTTAGATGCGGAGTTGGAGAGTGTGTGTGTTGTCAATTCAATTGCTGATCCATCTAATGGTGTTGTCCCTGAAGGTAAGTCAGAGGCGTTGAGTTCCAAGGACTTAAGGAATGATTTGCATGATTTAAGTGCAAAGACTGACGAAGCTCGTACCACTGGAGAGGATGATTTTGGTGGTGAAGGGAAGTGTGAAGCTGCAGGTCGTGTTGAATGTCCTCCTTGTTCAGCTGTGAAGAAAGTTGAGAAAGATGGTAGTGAGCAGTTGGATGAGCTTAAAAAATTAAAACAAGATGAGAAAGTTGTACCAGCTGAAGCTCTTGCCAATAATGTTGTCAATATGGCAACCGGTTTAGATTTTGAGTCATCTTGTACCCATACTAGAGTTAGTGCAGATGATAATCAAATCATTGATAATGATGTTTGTAATTTGAAGGATGTAGATAATAACAGAGCACAAAAGGAATATAAGTTAGTGTCTGAGAAGTCGAATACAAATGACGTTGGACTGATGGAGGAGGACTCTTTGAAAGTTAATGAAGAGATCGATCAAGTTGATGGTTTCACTAGCACTGATAAGGAAGAACCACACAGCTTTCCTGCTCAAAGTGAGGTTAAGCCACTTTCCAACAAAGAGGAAACAGAACCTTCTTCAAATTCAGCCATGCAATTGGATGCATTGAAAGAGTCAAAAAGTGCTTGTTCTGACCAGATGGATGCCTCTAAAGAGCCTCCTATGGAGACTAACATGCCTTACTCGACTCTTGCACTTGAGGTTGTGACTAATGAGGAGGACCAGCCAAAAGTTGTTGACAAGGAGGATGAGGATACAATTTTGGAAGAGGCACGGATGATAGAGGTAATTCTATGTTTTCCCTTCAAAATATGATTTTATAATCTGTTCTCATATTTTCATTTTGTGTTATTTTATTTGGAGGGAGTTATGTTGTGAAGGCTGATGTTGTGAAGTCAACAGGCAAAGCGTAAGAGAATAGGACAGTTATCTGTTGGTAAATTGCCAAAGGAGTTTCGTCGGAAGTCCCAGTGGGATTTTGTCCTAGAGGAGATGGCATGGTTGGCTAATGATTTTGCCCAGGTTATTAATATGCTTTTTTAGCGCTTTCCAGGTTCTGGCTTTTACTGTGGCAATATTCCAGGATGTATACTATATGAAACTCTTTGAATCATTCATCTCCACATTAGTAGCTGATTCTTATATAATGTACCTCTAGGAGCGCACTTGGAAGATAACTTCTGCAGCTCAACTAGGCATGCGGGCAGCTTTTGCTTCTAGATTGAGGCTAGAAGAGCAAAATAAATTTGGGAAGCAAAAATCTGTGGCTAAAATCTTGGTGGAGGCTGTTATGGAGTTTTGGCGGTCGGCAGCTTTGCTTTTGGAAGACGTCAACGTCAGTCCTGGCTTCAAAAGTTGCAAGAATGAAACAGTTGCACCTAGGACATCTTATGAGGCTGAATTTGTTGCCGGCAGGATTTCCATTCATGACAAGGTTAGGATTTCGGTGATGATTTTTCTGTGTTCGTTGAAGCTGTGAGAATACTTTTACTTCTTTGTAAAGCAATTCATAGACTATCCTGATAATTATAAAAGAAAAAGATATTTTGGACAATTTGTATCACAGACCAAAGCACTGAAAGCTTCATCAGTTTGCTCATTGCGATTTTGTGCGGGTGCCTGCAGACATTTTATATTTGTGAAACACATTACAGAACCCGGAGCTTGGAGCTATTTGAGAAAATGTACTTAAATCAAATCATAATTTGGCCAGATCTTAGTTAGTCCATATCTTTGGATCTCAGAAAACCTCAAATTTTGTATATATGATACTTTATCAAGAAACCAAGCAGTTTCCTGAACTAGACTGCATATCCCAAATAACAGACCATGGAAAATAAATGATAGTGGATGATAGCTTCTTGATGTTGTTAATGGATGATGTTGTATCTTTAACCTTTTGGAGAATCTAGATATATAATGATAATATCAAGATTTTTTAAACAAATTTTTTAGTGGATAATTATGGGAACAATCCCTCTTACTAGAGGCGAGGTTGCATACTAGGCCCCTGGATTTGCTATTGGTGGGACTAAATTGGGTGGTGGTTGTTATGATGATATCAAATTAGATATTTTTTTTGTAGATTTAGTATTATCTCTAAGAGTGCGTATCTTTGTAAGAGGCGGAAGTAAAGGCTTTTTAGATAGATTTTGTAAGATATTTGCTAATATTTTGTATTTCTTTGGCCTATATATGGACTTAGTTTTATGCTATTTTAGTGTTTTTGGATGAATAAAACCCGATATTACTTGAGTAAGATGATTAGAGTTTATCGTGTCTCATCCTCCTTGGATTGAGTGTCTTCTCTTCCACAAATTCCTTTTGTTTGATTATGTCTCTTAGGTTATTTACCCTACTTTCTCTTCTCATTGATGGTTTGGTTTTAGAGATAAACCTCAAACCTTTGCAAATCTGCAGGCAAACAAATATTCACAAGCACAAAGTAAAAGCCAAGAGACTGGCCACACCTGCATTAGCTGTTGCAAAACTTATCTGCACTAGCCATCATTATTGCATATGCCTGTTCCACAATTGCACCTGAAATATGATAATGAAAAATAAACAATTCTCGAAGTGTAAGCTGAACATTAGCTGCTGACAAAAAGGAGAAACAAGAATTAACCATCTGAATATGCTGCTGCACACCAGCCAGACAAAAACATATGCAGTACTTCCTTGTGTTTGAAGTTGATGTTGTTTGCAGTTTGAATTGCTATTCTTCACTGTTAAATGGTTGCCAACCTTTGCTGTATTGGATTCTGTTTTTGCTTGGCCGCTCTTGGTCACTCTTTTCATGACTCGTATATGAGAACGTTGGAGTCTTTGCCATTCATCCTCCTTATTGTCCAATCCTTGTGGTCACCAGACTTGCTACCTTTGTTGGTGCTCACAAGTTTGTGATGCCTTGTCGTTGGGCCCTTCTCCAACCTCATGTGGTTGCGCAATCTTACATCACTTGTACATGTCTTATTGTTGCATCGCTGAAGCTATTTCAGTTGCTCATTGCCTTCTGCTTGTTTATTGTTGTATATTGTTCTACAGGCCGCAGATAAGAAGATGATTAGGCTCAAACTCTTCTATTTTCTTCTTAAAATTCCTTTTGATACTTTTTTTTTAAAGATTGCTAAAAGAAAAGTAGATTATAAATGACAAAATGAAAATTGAAAAAAAGATCAAAGTTTAAAAAATAGTAAAGGAAAAAATAAGAGTTGGAAAAAAGTGTTGAAAAAGTAATGTTTTTCAAGCCTAAATGTTGAGTTTTCACTAACTAGGGAGGATGATGCGTTTTAATAGTAGAAGATAGTTTGGCCTTTAATGTTTAGAGTTTAGATATTATTTTATAAATATGAGCTAGATATTATTTAGTAGATATGATCTATTTTTTCTAGAAATAGTATCTTCCTACTAGTAGATGCTTTTAGGTTGATCTTTTAAGTTATTTGTTGTGTTTTCTTACATTCAGGTTGGTTTGTATCTTTTAATCCTTTTACCTAAATATACTGCCTTAGGCTTATTTTATTGCAGTGTGTTTGGCTGAATAAAATTGTTTAATTGACTTAGTTGATTAATGATTGATGTGTCCCATCTTCCTCCCTAGAGTGAATGAGTGTGTCTCCTCTTCCCCTTGTTCTTTTGGATTATGACAGAATGGAATTCCAAGGTCTGAGAGATATGTCTAGGTGGCAAATAAGTCACTCAGGTCCATTCGGTTCGAGTTATCTTAGATTGGGTTAAAATATGGGTTCTTGTGCAATTGGTTAAGGTAGAAGTGATTAATTCTATTTTTGGGTTCTATTGTTTCAGTTTTGGTTTTTGTTCGGGATAAAGATTGTTTCGTATAAATATTGGGTCATGTGAATCTTTAACCCTTTATTTTTCTCATTTATTCTCAACTAAGGGTTATGAAGTTTGGGTTTGATTGGTATAGATTGGTCAAAGTTGGTTTGAAATTTGTAGTAACATTGGTTGTTAATTTGTTATTACGAATATATATTATGAGTTTTACAATTTTCTTTGTGGCATTATTTTTTCTTTGCTTAATTTTGGCTAAATCCTTACAATTGTATCAAATTTTTATAACTAGAAGTGGATTTACCTTTCGATTTTACAAGGTTACTTATACAAAGCTGATCTCATGGATTTCTTAAAAGATATATACATGATATAATTTGTTAGAACATAAATGTAGACTATCTAACTATACATGAAACACATCATTGTAATAAAATATTGAAAATCATGTTGGTTTACCAATTGTTAGATTCTGTTATCTATTATCATATATTATTTGTTCATTAATCTAGTTATTATTATTAATATTATTTTTTGGTAATTAATTAAATTTCATTAATACCAAATGAGCATTTACAAATGTAAGGAACCAAACACTGCTAACTATACAGGGAGCAGTAGTCAAAAATTATCTAAAAGCTTTAGGATGTTGCTATACTTGTGCATCCTTCTCCCATACTGAAGCCGGGTGAAAGTGAGAAGAATAAGTTGCTTGAACAAGTTCTCAGCACTCTTATGTATACCTTGGAAAACTACCTGATTGCGATTATGCCAAAGCAGGTATACAAGGATACAAGCATTAGTTTTCAGAATACCTCCCAAACCCTTCTTTCTTCTGGTAACTTGAATAAGCCATTGTATCAGCTGATTCCACTGTTGGATTGGAGGACAGTAATGAAGCCAATTGAGCATCCTCTTCCAACACTTATTTGCTAAATCACAATGCACTAATGTATGGCTCAGGTCCTCTGTATCTTGTTTGCAAACATCACACAGGGAGTTATCCACCACATGCCAGGCCTTCCATTTATCCTTGGTCAGCAGCGCTTGATGACATGCTAGCCAGCTAATCATTTTATGTCGTGGCATACAATCATTTAGCCATACTAAACGGAACCAGATCTTAGGTTCATTCTTATGCCTCAAAATTTCATAGACACGACTAATACTATACTTACCATTGACTTCACAGCTACCATCATAGATTATCATTCATGTGGTGATTTGAATAAATGATTCTACATGTATTTTGGATTTCTTAAAAGATATATACATGATATAATTTGATTTGGGTTACTTATTTTATTGTGGCTTGTCAATGCGAACTTTAGTAAATATACAGTAGGATATGCAAATTTATCATTATAAATTTGTGATTACATTGCTATATCTGTTAATGAAGCTATTGTAGCTTCTTTTCGAAAAATACAATTATTAACCAATGTCTTCATTTATTAATACCATAATTTATTTTAGAGCTAGTAATTTTTTCATTCATTTGATTAGGTTTGTCTTTGGTTTGGGTTTGGGTTCTTGTTCAGATAATGGATAGTGTTCGGTTGGGATTATTTTTGGTTTGGGTCAATGTGGTTCATTATCTGATTATACTATGGTTAGTTTTAGTTTGGGTCTGGTTGTATTAGGCTTTAGAACAGGTTCAATTTCTTATTTTTGGATCAAAATTAGGCACGAGTTTGGATTATTCAGTTTGGGTAATTGGGTCCATCTCAGGTAGTTCCCATTGAGTTGATAGCTGCCAACAACTGTTAAATGTCCATGAATTGGAGCTATTTGATATTCAGTTTTTTTTTTTGGCATCTAAGAAGTGTAAGTTTAAAGTCTATGTTTGTTGTTGTGTGGGTCTTGTTTGTATTCAGATGTGATTTAGACAAATAAGGAGGCAAACAGTTGGTCGTCATTGTTTAGGAGAAGGTTGGACATTACTACATGAAGGGTGTGGCTAGATCTAACCTTGACAGATAATATAAACAGAACAATCTGAACCGATACTTGATTGATTTGTAACCTTCAATGACCTGGACTGACCCAAAAGTGATACACAATTATTTAACTCAGTAATGACTGCTAATTAACAAGAATAAAAAATAATTGGAGCCAAACACTACCCATACGTGAATGTAAACCCGAACTCTAACCGAACAGATGTTCAACTTGATTTAATGGACTTGTGATCCACTAAGGCATCATTTTACTGCAAAACAAGTTTTTACATAAATATCAACTTTTTTGTTGAACAATATTTTGGTAAAAGAGTGTAATACTCATTTAACAATAAATAAAACTAAAGTAGTAAGGCTTCTTTTTTGTGTTTCTTAATAATGTCATAATTTCCTTACCCATATTAAGAAATTTAAAATATAAGAAAACTATCAAACAGTAAATTTTTTTTGTTTAATTAATTATATAAATAATATTTTTTTTTAACGACTAGATTAATAACAAGATATTTACATTGCTCCCTCCATTTCATAACAAAAGAGTTTTATTTTTTATTTTTTTTATGTTTATTATGAAGTATTAAAATCTATGCAAAATTTATGTACTATTTCTAATGTACCTGATACTTTTACTAAAAGGCCTTATATTGTGTGAGAAAAAGAAGATAAAATTGGAGATATATCAATTAATTTTTTGTAGTTTTCATAGAAGTCCTTATATTGTGAAACAGAATTGAAAACTTATTACTTCTTATATTATAAAACAGATGAAGTAATACCTTAAAATCATTAAGTTCCATAAACTTAACAAGATTCCAATATTTTATTTTTATAAGATTTTTTTTGTTCATAATTTTATAATTTACCTTAAAATCTTCTAAGCATACTAGTATCTTAATATCTTGTAAATCCATGATAACACCTTAATTGGCTCATTTTACAAAATGAAAGTTAAATGCATCTCTAGTTATAAAAAAATTGATCCAATTGTAGATACAGCCATATAAACTTAATTAATCAAAGAAAAATAATGTCATAAAAAGATAATATATTATAAAACTCAACTTATTTGTTATAATAAATAATGACCAATGTCGATATGAATTCTGGATAGATTTCTCTTGACCTATGTCCAATCTGACCTAAGCTTTCCCCACACAAATTGAACCTGAACTGGAAAGCTGGCGGATCAGATATTGACCCACCAGATCTGGTCTAAAACAGAGACCGAACAAAATTAGCACAACCCAAAACTGTCCTGGTATGAAATAGACCCTACCCAAACCTGACTCAATTGCATAGTATGCCTGATTTTAACCTGATTTGTAATGACCTGGACAGAAACCGATCCAAATGATCCATTCGTTACCCCTAGTAGTGGCTGCATGATGTGCTCTTTTATCACTTGTCCACCAAGCACTGATATAATTGATATGTTATCTCTGAACTGTTTTATGTCCAGGTTATCTCTGTCGGCATGAGCTTGTTGTACTGTTTGTTTCTGTGTCATACTTGTCATGTCAACGTGAAATCTGATTATCCCTTTTTCTACATTGAGTGATATACAAAGGTTTGTTGCTTACTATTCCAAGGAAAATGAACATTCTACTTATTCTCAACAGGACTTGCAACGTGAAAAGAATCAGGCTAATGGTCTTCAGGGATATGCCGTTAGATTCCTGCAGTATAATACTTCGGCATCTGGCCTCATCAAAGTCGAATCTTCTGGTACTCCTGACGGGAAATCTGAGGTGGAGATGCTTGAAACATCATGGAAGGACCAGTTCACAGAAGTATGCATTGATTCCATTTGCGTCAACTGTTATATGTGCAGTTTGATGTGGATATTCTTTGTATCTTTTGATCCTGCATGTGGTCTTTTGAACCATCACCCCTAGTAAATGGGGTTTGTGTTTTATCTTAGACTTGGGCATATTGCAGAAGATGTGTGCAGTTCTGATTGCTTGTTTGTTTTTGTGATTGGCCCTGTTTATGCATGAAAACACTCCTTTTCCCATTATTTCGAAAACACTCCTTTTTCCCATTATTTCCCTTGTTTTGGTCCATTGGATGGCTTTGCGAAACGAGTCACACAACAGGTAATGACAATTCTCCACCTTGTAAGAGATGCATCCCATAAATCGTTCAACTTGTTGTGGGCTGGATGTGGTCATGGTCCTGGACTTTCTACTGTCTAAGCTACTTGGCAGCTACCTTTTCTTATGGATTTCTTTGCACCTCAGGGCATCTGACACTAAGTTGTTTGTCCTTCTATAATTGTTGTTTGGTTTTGACTTTCATCTACTAATGTTGTGGAGCTTTTGTCTGACAAGCTCATCACTTTTGTGACGCCTGTAGCTATTCATTCATGCATCTTACACCTTGTTAACAGATTATTCTGATTACACCCATGTAGGAAAACCTATTCTACACAGTTACTCCAGGTGTGATGGAAGCGTATCGAAAATCTATTGAGTTGCATTTGGAGCAATTTGAGGTACTTATTTTCCTCTATGTTACGGGCATATATGCAAGATTGAGTTGATTGTGACTATGGTGAGAGACATTTTATAGTGTAATGGTCCTCCTTTCCAATGTGGCTTTATGCTTTATATTTACACTATAAGCCAGACAAATCTAGTGTTTCTAATGAACATATATATGGAAGCATCTTGAAGGTTTGACATTAGTATTTTGTTGTGGCTCCCATTTCCCCATTGGTGTTACTTCTGGAAATTTTGCTTGTAGTGTCATTAATTAGTATCAACACTATTTCAGAAAACTGGGAATAATATGCAAGAGGAAGTTGATACGTCAATGTATGATGCTGTGGCAGGTAAAGTTTGAATGTTTCTTCCAGTATTTGATTGAAAAAGAATAGGACTCCATGCATAATACATATTGTTATCTCGATATTTATTTTCTTTCAAATTAAAAAATACAGAGTTTTGCTCCCAAGAGAACAGATATGAAGAGGATGAGGGAGAAAATGTGTATAATCTCTCAGGTACCTTTGATGGTAGGAGGACACTAAAGGCTGTCCCAAAGAAACGGAAAATCATGAAATCTTATGTTTCTGGATCATATGAAATGGGAGGCGATTTGCCATATGGGCACTGTGTTGAGAACAGAATAGGGACCTCACAGTTTGCATTAATGGGTAAAAGAACTGCTAACAGTCTTAATGTTGGTTCCATCCCAACCAGACGAATTCGCACTGCTTCCAGACAGAGGGTTGTAGGTCCATCTTATGGTGGATCTGCTGGTTTTATGTCTGCGCCAAGTAGGAACGATGCTTCCAGTGGTGATACTAATTCTTTCCAGGATGACCAGAATAGCCTACATGGTGGATCTAACATCCCGAAAGGATCAGAAGTTGATTCAGTAATGGACTTTGAGAAACAGTACACATTTGTTTCTGCTGATATATCAGAAAAACCTAAAAAGAAAAAGAAAACTAAGCACCAGGTACTGTTGATATGTTTGTTGGATTTTATGCAGATACATTATCTTAATTTATAATTGGTTTCCCTTCTGAGTGTTTGCAGGGCACTACATACGATCATAAATGGCATATTGATTCCAACCTGCAAACTGATCAGGTAATTGGGTGCTTTGATCTTGTGTTACAGTTCATGTTTAATGAATTTTGTTTCATTAAAATTGGGCGATGTTGCATATGGCGTCTTATTTTGTTTGTTAAAATTTGAATTATATACAATTGTTACATTCCCTATTATCTAGAATAACTTGGTGATGACTATTGAGGTGTGGTACTATAAAGTATTTCATTCACATGCACAGAAGAACCCAACAGAGAGAGAGAGTTTTCCTGGGACTTTTTGAAATGAGGTGCCATGGGCCTGTGGCTTTAAAAATACAAGGAAGCTTTTGTTTGTATGCTACCACATTCAAAACATTTAGTTCTAGAGTGCTGTTGTTTGTGAGGTGCTCTTGGGGATTTTGATAAGTGAAATATTGGCATTTGTTTTTGTTTGGATAAGTAGAAAATTAGAAAAATATTAGTTAATAATCAAACAAAGGTTTTTGCAGGAAAGGAACTTTTTGAAACAGATTTATTTGCATTTATATTTGAGTGGACTCTGGAAGTTGAGCTGTACATTAATTAGGATTACATGTTCCTGATGTGAAATTAGAATTCTAAGTAATTTGCTTTCTTTTGAATCTTTTTTTTTTTTTAAATTATCAATTATCAAATCTCCATCTCAAGTTGACTCCAAGGAGTATTGAAACTTAAAAAGTACCCCCGGTGGAAAGCTTTTGTTGTTCTTCTCAGTAGAAATCATGTACTTAAGATCCCAAATTAACAAGGGTTGGCTACATGAATCTTACTCTGCCTGTATATAAGTCTTTAACATGTGTGAGATTTACAGATCATATATCATATATTGGTCATATTTTCTGTGCAAATTGTAGGATCTCTTTTATCAACTCGGAAATATTCAGGCCAATACCATGCTTGAAAATTTCTGGATGCCAGCTATTGAAGAAAATGATGTAACTGACGTTTTGTTTAAATTTGTGTAATTGTCCAATGATTGATTCCAGTCTCTTGATTAGTTTTAGACAAATTTTTGGGCCCTCCATGATACTCTTCTACACAGTAGCTGAAATCATTAACTGAAGAAATTCTCTAGCTAAATTATTGGCCTTGAGAACCATTTTCCTGTACCCATTTTGGTGACAGCATGCGAGCTCTTTGTAATCTTTCCTTGCGATTTAAAAAAGAACTTGTTTAGCAACTTGCAACCCTATATCATGCTAGAGAGAAATAAAATATTGTAGAAAATAAAGGATACTCCTCCTTCCCTCTATCTTTGGCGTGATTGTGCAAAGAGCAATTCCAGTCTCCTGGTTTGTTTCTAGGCAATTTTTATGTGCCCATTCCTGATACTCATCTCCAGAGTTACCTGAAACTCTAGCTACTGTATTGATGACTAGAACCATTTTCCTTCATCGGCTTTGTTGAACTGGTTAAAATCTGTTGCCTCTTCCCTTTGCTGTAGTTTGTCGAATCTACCTTCCTTTTTGGGGAATGTAATATTTGAGAAATGGGCTTGCAGTTTTTGAAGTCCTTTAGTGCATGGTATGGGTAGAGAACAGGATCTTCTAGTAGATATGGAGGTTGACAAATACATCTTTGAAGAGGGAGATTCCACCTCAGTTGGCCAAGTACCATGGTTTTCTGATGACCAATACTAAAATTTAGTTTTGTTTGTCAATGGAAGGCCACAGAGAGTGGATGTGAGGATTTGCTTTGGAGTGTCCAACCATGCATTGGAAATGGCTGAAACTTTGGGTATCGTGATTCTAAGTCTGTTATCTTACAGCGTATGCCTTGTGATATTTTACAAATTCAATTTTTTGAATGTTTAGAGTAATTTGCTGAGGTAGATTTTGTTCTAGCAGTTGCATCTGTTTCATACTGTTATTTCTATACCTGTCTTTTTATCTGTTGCAAAGGCCATTTTCCTTGCATATATCAATTTTCTTATCAAGCAGTGCCGTACTTGCAACTGACCTTGTTTTAATGTGTAGAAGGATCACTTGAAAAAGAGATTGGATGATCGCCAATTTGAATCAAATGACAGGAGTGGTAATGCTTCATTCCTGCCTTGTCCATTTTCTTTCCTGGCCATTTCGCGTGTCACATTTTCATGTGATATTATTTTTCTTTAGGTTTATTTGGGCAGTTTGCAAAGAAGCCCAAGATGATGAAGCAGTCATTGGACAATTCAATCGAGAATGCAACTATGAGTGGATCTATTGCTTCTCCTGTTGCTTCTCAGCTGAGCAATATGTCAAACCCCAGCAAGCTTATCAAGTTGATTGGTGGTCGAGATAGGGGTCGAAAAGCAAAAACACCTAAGGTAATGTTATAAAGAGACCCGCTCACTCTCTTCTCCGCTGTATCAGCTTTGGTATTTGTGGATCACTGCTCTCTGGTATTAGTATGTGCTTCGAATTAAGTATCAGCTTGTGCATGTAGATACCTACGGGACCACCAGGATCGGGAAGCCCATGGTCATTGTTTGAAGACCAGGTAGCATCTTGCTTTTGGCTTTTTGAGTATCTGAATTCATCCCTCCACCCCCCCTATTTTTTCCATTTTTTGGTTGGAGGACTAAACAGTGTTGACTTTGGCTTTAGGCCCTTGTGGTGCTTGTACATGATATGGGTCCAAATTGGGAGCTCGTTAGTAATGCCATTAATAGCACTTTGCAGTTCAAGGTATACTCAGCAATCTTTGTTTCTGAGGCGACTCTTCCTCTCATTTATGATTATTCTCATAGTCAATTGTAGCATTCCGTGCTTTTATCATTTATTGAATGAGTCATCATTTCTCTATTGTATTTCCTCTTGCCCCTAATTTTTTTGATAGTTTAGAATGTTTAGAGTAGGAAAGTGTATATTCTGATACTTTTGTCATGTAAAATTGACAGTGCATTTTCCGCAAGCCTCAAGAATGCAAAGAGCGCCACAAAGCGTTGATGGATATAACTGCTGGTGATGGGGCTGATAGTGCTGATGATTCAGGATCTTCTCAGCCATATCCATCTACATTACCTGGCATCCCAAAGGCAAATACTTGTCTTTTCTCCCTGGCTCCATTGTTCTGACAGCTCTCTCAGTTTCTTCCAAATTTCAAATTGAGATAACGCACCTTGTTATAATCAATGGTTTTTAAGTTTTCAAAAGTTGACTGCCTGTGATCTCGTCATATAGGGAAGTGCTATGCAGTTGTTTCAACGTTTGCAGGGACCGATGGAGGAAGAATCTATTAAGTCTCATTTTGAAAAGATCATTTCAATTGGGATGCGGCTGCATCAGCGTAGGAAAAAGGTACTTTGTGATTATTATTATTATTATTATTGATTCAGAGGAAGCTCGTAAGGATGCATACAAAGCATCATATAGATGCTGAAGTCACCATAAAGGTGTACGATACTGAGTGAGAGAATTCAAACTTGAGATTTCTAGTACCGTAGATTTCAGCCTCAACAGCTAGGCTTTGGCCTTGCTGATACTTTATGATTGGTTTTTGTTGGAAATTTCATCTAGGCTGAGTGTATTGACTTAGAGATGTGTAAGGGATGGCAATGGGTCGGGTCTGGACCGGGTCCAGCCATATCCAGACCCGGACCCGTTTATATTACCTAGATCCAGACCCGACCCAGACCCATCGGGTCTTAAAAGTTCAGACCCAGATCCAGATCCATTGGGTCTAGCGGGTAAACGGGTCCTAAACGGGTCCTAAATGGGTCTGGTTATTTTTTTAAAAAATAATTAATAATCTATACTAATACAAATACATTTATGTTTTATATAACTTAATGTGTAATTTTTTTGTTAAAAACAATCATCTAAGTGAAAAACTAAATATATTAAAATAGTTATATTAACTTTTCAAATAGTGTTTTAATACTTTCAGTAGGGATGTAAATGGGGCGGGTTTGGGCAGGTATACCCATATCCGCATCCGTATCCGATAAGAAAATCCGTATCCGTACCCGAATCCATATCCGTTAACATATCCATATCCGTATCCGTTGGATATCCGTTACTCGACGGATTATCTGTTTACCCGTTAATGGATATTATCCGATGGATAAATCTATCACCCGACAGATAAACTCATTTAGAGTTAAGCTAAATGATAATTCTAACTTTAATTTATACTATATTTATTTTAAAATTAAGGGTAAAAAGGTAATTATATATCGAGTAAACGGGTACTGATATGGATACGGGTATGGTTACGAGTACGGGTATGGATATCCTATACCTGTATCCGTACTCGAATCCGACGGGTATTTTTTTCCATCATCAATATCCGTTGGACAAAATCCATAGGGTTTCGGGTAAAATCCACCCCGTTCATATCCCTAACTTTTAGAATATAATGTTATACATATTGTTTATAAAGTAAGTATACAAAAATAAAATTTTAAAAAAAATGAATAAGGAGCTTATATAAAATTAAGACAATAATGACAAACATAATATTAGTATGTATATATATATATATATATAGACACACACACACACATATGTATATTAAACGGGTCTGGCGGGTCGGGTCTGGGTCTAGAACTGGACCCAGACCCAGACCCTTTAAGATATATGTGGACCCAGACCCGATCCAGACCCGTCGGGTCCAAAAATCATGGACCCAGACCCGCTAAAAATAAGGCGGGTCTAGTGGGTCTGGGTCGGGTCCGAGACCCATTGCCATCCCTACACTGTGTACTTGTAATGATTGCTCTGCTTATGTGACTTATATCTAATAAGGAAGGTTATTTTCTTTCCTTCCCCTTCTGTTTTGGTAAGTCTGGTAGGGGCCCACAAGTTGAAAACCAAGCCCAGTAAGCCGGCTTTTGTTGTGTCCTAATTGCAAGTTATTGAGATTCGTCGGTAAGAGTATCAACAATATAGACTCTGGTCATACAAACTAGAGTGTGATACAGTTTACCATTTAATGTCATGCTTACCATTTTTACCAGCCTTTGTGTGGGTCTTTATTCATTCATTTATTTATTGAGAGCTTTGTGATGCATGATGGTGGAACTTCTGACTTCTTGCTTGGTTACAGTCATCTCTGGATGTGAAATGTCATGGATCTTGGATTTGCTACTTCTCATTGTTATTATTATGCTTTTGTTTCTATTCCATTTGTTCTCATGACGTGTTACTTTTCTTTGTGAAGGATGATACCCAAGATATGAAACAATTAGCACCTGTGCATGGGTCTCATATCGCTGCTCTTTCCCAAGCCGTGCCTAATAATGTTAACGGGGGTGTTTTGACGTAAGTTTGAATTTTCCTGTCTAGTAGATTTTTTTCTTCCTTATTATACATTAATTAAACCTTTTGTACTTTTTGTGAATACATTTTATGGCATCGAGTTTCAGTGGTTTTGAATGCAAGGTGTTTACTGAATGCAGGCCCCTTGATCTGTGTGATACGGGTGCTTCAAGTTCTGATTTTCTTATGGGTGGATACCAAGGTTCATTCTCTGGTAGTTTGGCAGTATCACATCAGGGTGCTGCTTCTTCCATGCTTCCTTCTTCTGGTGCAAATTCCTCAATGCAAGGATCTCCTGGCATGGGTATTGGTGGCAGTTTAGCATCACCATCTGCTCAACTAAATGGCTCTGTCAGGTGGAAATGCTGAATGTGTTGTGTTTCCTATTTTTGCTTGCTTAAGATGTTTTGAATATATGTTGGCTTATTCAGTCTCTCCCTGCTTCTATAGAGATGGTAGATATGCTGTCCATAGGCCAACTATATCAATTGATGATCAGCAGAGGTTGCAACAGTACAATCAAGCTTTGTCTAACAGAAATATTCAGCAGTCCAATGGGACTGGCCCTGGAGGTTTTCCTGGAACTGACCATGGTGTGCGCATGTTACGTGGTGGTGGCGGCATGGGTGTCATGTCTGGTATGAATAGAAGCATGCCAATGTCAAGACCAGGATATCAAGGGATTCCTTCATCATCTGTGCATTCAGGCAATGTGAACCCCAACACGGGGATGTCAAGTACCATGAACATGCAACCTGGATCTAGTCCTGGTGAAGGCAACTCGTTGAGAGTTCATGGTTCTTTACATGTTCGCGGGGTAAGTTTCTAATTTCCTGAATTTTCTTATATGCGCGGTATAGACTGGTTACTGGATAAATTTCCTGAAATGTTGATGAACATCATCATACCAGGAGGTCCAGGACTTTTATTTATCATCATGCATTTTTTGTCTTTTTGGGTGATTGTGCTCTTTGAAGTGTTATCTGACATAAACAGCCTTAAGAGGCAAGGGATTCTGCTTCATGTAGATACCAAAGTGTTCTGCAACCATATTGTATGGTTTGTTAGTTTGTGTAACCTCCGATAGTTAGGCATCCCTAGATCACTATTTCTCTTCCGTTACTGCTCTAACTATTTAATGTGGAATTATGTAATCTGTACATGGCTTAATATTGTCATGTTTATACTTGCTATATATAGCATGTTCTGTTTCATATAGGCGTGGACTATTTTCCAATTTTGGCGGACTAGTTCTGTTGTCATGCATGCTGAAGCATACCCTCATGAGTTTATTATTGGCATTGCAATTATTTTTGGCGTATCATGAACGCCCATTTTATGAAAATAAGGTCTAAAGTGATCATGTTTCTTGTTCATGTAACTTTATGGTCTCGCAGTTATGTGCATCTCCCTCTCTATTTGTCATTGATTGATATTTTCATAAGCAGAAAAAATTGTTTCTCCATCCATGCCACTTTTATTCCTAGCCCTTGTAATTTGGTCCATACAAATTTTATCCTTGGCATTCATCAAGCACTTGTATTAACAATTTATTATTATGTTTTTAAAATTGTAAAATCACCAATAGCAAATTCAGAAATTTAGGTTTAGATACTTTTTGGTAGTAATATATTGCATTTTAGTGCGTTTACTTTAGAGTACATTTCAAATTGTGTTTTAGGTGTGGCATTTTTATTTTTATTCTGCTGATTTGTGCTATAGAATAATTAGTAGTGACTTAATATAGATGCATTTAGGGTAAGGATGGTGAAAGAGTGTCATATTAATTTGGCTGCTGCGAGTTGTGTATGGCCTATAGTCAACTGCTGGTTGGCTGATTACAAATCTTGTGCAAAAGAAGTCATTGTAGATAAAGGGTTTTCCTGCCTGCTGTATATTGACCCATATTTCATGTGACAGATACCCATCTATTTTATTTTATTTTATTTATGATGAAGCATAAGCTTTTTGTCTGTGGGAGGGATTACTGGAAATCCCTACTTGGGGCATATGTTATATCAGATAAAGACAATTCTTTATCCTTCCATCTATCATACACGGAGTGAAAGATGAAGACATTGTGTGTGTGAACGTAGGTCGGTTGAAATGGAGGAGTACATCAGGAGTCTTGTGCACAAGACAATACTTCTCAAACTTGAGGAAAATTTTATTGAGTGGCTATCAAATTGACTGATTTATAGGTCAAACTGTTTATGTAAACCCAAATTAATAAGTTGAATGCAGTCAGGATATTTGATTTTATTATTTTGAGCAGTTGTAAGAGACAGAGGTAGCCTTAGGAAGATGTGGGCAAATATTTCTAGAGCTTGACAATGGCATGACCTTTAATAGGAAGTTTTGGCACCTGAGGATTCATGTAGCGAACACCCAAGTAGGTGACCTCCATATCATAGACAACGATTTTAACACACTGCATCTTTTCCTTTCCCTATTAAATTATCTTTTCTTTCCATGCCCTGCTGCATAAATATTTAACTTTGGTGATTATTTTTACTGTGATGTTATTATTTTGCGATGAGGATTTCTGCATGTTTTTTATGATCGAGTGCCTCCTGAAGTTGTAGAGGCTCTTAGATTCTAAACACATACCTTTAGCACATATATCCTGGTGGTTCAAGATTTATACTGAGTTGTTAGTTCTTAAGCGAGAACACTGAGTGGGGATACTGAAAGGTTTTCTGTTGATCAATGTTTAGCCTCGAGTCTCTTTTCTTTGCAATTGTATTGGATGAGCTTACAAGTCAATCTCAGAGAAAGTCGTTTGTCTGCAAATGACTGTGTCTTAGTTGACGAGGCAAAGAAAGGCATTAATGGTAGATTAGTACTGTGGAGGGACTACTTGGAGGTAAGAAATTCAAATTGAGCAGGACTAATGCTTAATACATAACCTGGAATGTTAAGGGAGACAAAGATAGCCCAGTCTCGAATGTTAGGAAGGGGATGATATTATTCCAAGAAGGATTGTCTTTGGTATGCGGGGTCTATCACAGAAAGAAATGGTGATATTGATACAGACATTGTCAATTGTGTGAACTCTGCGTGAATATAGTGGCAAAGTGTATCTGAGGTCTTGTGCAATAAGAGGGTACAGCTCAAATTTAAGGAAAAACTCTATTATGTTGCTATTTGAGTTTGAATGGCAATGATTTTGGTGTAAATTGTAACCAAGTTTGTAAGCTGATGGCAGTGGAGACAAGGATGCTATGTTGGATGTGTTAACAGTACTATAAGAGGCAAAACAAAGAATGAGATACTAAGACAGAAAGTGGGCGTGATAGTTATCGAATGCAAGTTGTGTGAGGGTTTGATCATCTTAAGAAACATACCTGAGTGATCAGGTGAGGAGTTGTGAGAGGATCATGTTAACTGATTGCAAGAGATGGATAGGAAAACATTAAGAAGATTTAGGGTGACTAGGCAGGATTTGGCCATACTAGCACATGCTGATCATGGATAGCAAATTGTGGTATTGGAGGATTTAGCCATTTTGGTTGTGGATTTTAAGTAGAGATATCATGTGTGTTGATTCTCTTATAGTTACGTTGTGTACCATATCTTACTGTTTATCTTATCATCTATTTAATGCTCAGTGCATTTTTTGCTCTTTTTCCTTGGTATTGTAGTTATTGTTCTTGCCATTAGCGATGCAACATTAGTTGTTAGTTGTTTTTCAGTTAATTTTGCTATTGTATCCATAGTATTAGTGTTCATTTATGTTCCAGGTGTGATAAATATTTCTATCAATATATTATAATAACTATTACTATAATATATTATAATAACTTGTATTATCATCATATTTACTAGTGTTTGACCTGTGTTTGCATGAATTATGATTAGTACAGATTATAATTTGATGTCTTTAAATACACTAATATTGTTATTCCTTGACCCAAAAATTATATATTCAAGATTCACACATTTAAATAGCTGGGAATTAACCGTTACATGTGTCCTGAGACCCTATATATATACAGATTAGAAAAAGACAGATTGAAAATGTCCCATCATAATATTTGGAAAAAAGAAGTTTTAAAACCATGAGTAGAGATTTGAAAATTAAAAACAAATAAAATCTTAGACAAATATGAAAAACTAAAAATAGTCATAAAAAAAATTGAAAAAAAACCAGAATAAGTTCTGCATAAATTTACATACTGCCTAACAAAAAATATAATTATAATATGGAATAAATAATATAGAATAAAGTATAAGAAAAACAAAATCAAATATTGTAACCACGAACACTGTACAAATGAGTGTAAAAATATTCTAAAAATCTAATATAAATAAAATGTATAATGAGCACGACTTTGAACAAATTGTGAGGCATATATATTTAAGTTAATGCAATTGGATTTTAAGATACCCTACAAAACCATACAAAAAAAAAAAGAACTTAGAAAAATCAGAGAAAAAGTTAGTATGACCCACGCATATGAAGTGCAGTGAAATATTGAAACATAAGATTTTCTAAATATTGAGAAAAAAAAATGTAATTTGGAAAACATTTAAGCAGACCAAGAGTCATTGGGTATACCACTAATCACTGACATCAAACATCGATGAACTCATTTTTTATTGATATATACTTGCATTAATTTGACAACTTCTATATTTAGTTATTGGTTGTGGGTGGGAAAACTTGCTGCTAAACATATTGGCACAAATTCTGTTTATATATTTAATATTGCATGTAGTTTTACTAAACTTATGAGTTATGGCAATCTATGTTCTTTTTCAATCATATATATAATTTTCATTGAAACACTTTTTGTGGGTCTAAGGGGAAGTTGTGTTTATCTAGATTTCCGTTGACTTTGTTTGTGTTGGGATTCAACTTGGTTGTTGTATGTTGCAATTATTATGTTTATTGAGAAATATTACTCGTTTGTTTTTGTCAGCTTGTTCATGTATATAATACCATTAGATATTCTTTGTTAGTCGTTACTCTAACCATCTACTAGCACTATAAATAATTTACTACTGTATCAATTTTCCCTATATAATTCTTCTTCATACTTTTCCCTAATAGTGAGGTTGTGACATGAATCTTTCCAGAGTCTCCCATTGTTAATATGCATACAGTTTTGTTATTATGATGAAATTAGCTCCAAGTCCAAACCCAGTTATTTGTTATCCTCATTTCACATATTTCTTTGTGTGACAATATCATTCAAAGATGCTGGTTGTATTGGATTCTTCTGACATTCTATTTATTTGATAGATTGGTCAAAATTCAGAGCAACGAAGGCAAATGATGTCACCAGACATGCAGATGCAGGTAACTCAAGCCTGCAGCCCTGCAGTCCCTTCTTTTGGTGGAATGAGTTCTGCTTTCCCGGATCAGTCTAGTTCTCCACCTGTTCAACAATATGCAACTCATCACCAGCAGCATCAGCTTCCCCAGCAACACCGTAATGTGTTTAGTCCTCATCATTCTCATCTTCAGGGATCTCCTCATCCCACCCCTCATGATCCGCAAGCTTATGCAGTTCGTCTTGCTAGGGAAAGACAGTTAAACCAGCGAATGTTGCAGCAGCGTCAGCACCACCACCACCAACAGTTTCCTGCATCTAGTGCTCTGATGTCACAAGTTCCAACTCAAAACCAGCTCGCTATGTCATCTCCTCTGCACAACAATACGCAGGTCCAATCTCATAGTGCTTCTCAGTCAGTCTCTTTGACCCCTGGCGCACCGTCTTCGCCCTTGACTCCTGCCACTTCACAGCAGCAGCAGAAACATCAGCTGCCACCTCATGGAGTTGGACGGAACTCTCAAGGTGGTGCAAATGGAATGATGACTCAAATAGGGAAGCAAAGACGGCAATCTCAGCAGTTGCAGCAGCAGTATCAACAATCTGGCAGGCATCATCTGCAACAGCGTCATCAATCCCAGCCTCAACAACCTAAACTTATGAAGGGAATGGGGAGAGGCAATGTACTGATACATCAAAGTCTTCCTGCAGATCATTCTCATCCCAATGGTCTTTCTGCAATTCCAGGAAACCAAGTGACTGAAAAGGGAGAGCAGGCTATGCATATGATGCAAGGTCAGAGTTTATATTCTGGGTCAGGTGCCAACACAATCAAATCCTCTAAACCTTTATTATCAACCCAACCTTCAAACCAGTCCCATTCTCAGCAAAAACAATATTCTACCTCTGCACCATCAGCATCTAAACTCATGCAGCAAATGCCTTCTCATCCTGATAGTAGCAGACAAAGCCAAGTTTGTGCTGCTCCATCATCAGCTTCTAAGCATGGGCTTTCACCATCAGCAACGCCCTCCCTTAACCATCAGGTATCGCAGGTGCAGCCACAGCCTCCAATGAAGTTGGTAAATCCACCTAACATTCAGAGAGCAATTCAACAAAATGGACTATTGACTGCTGACCCACCGACCAAGCTGCAATCTGATCAAGCCCAGGTAGATTCCCAGTTCACCAAAACTTCAAACCCAACCTCTGGGATCCCATCATCATGTGTCGAGTCTACAAATGTAGTACCCCTTGCATCTGCTTCGAGTTCAGCACACTGGAAAGCATCAGAGTCTTTATCTGATTCAGTCATTAAAACATCATCCACTCAGATTGGTCCCACTGGGCTCCCCCCTTTAGCAAATTCACCAGGAAGTGAATCATTACCGTCAGGTGCCCATGGTCTTGGCCAGAGGCAGCTATCAGGTAGCTTGCCTTTGCAAGATCATAATGTAGGGGCACAATGGCAGCTGCCGTTTCAGAAACAGTCTCAACAGCAGCAGCCAGTAGAACATTCACCCCAGAGACAGCCTCAGCAGGAGATTCAAGCTGGACAAAGCAGTACATTAACAAGAGAAGTCAATTCAAGGCTGGAATGATGTGTATACACCTAACTATTGAAGAATGCCTGGTGCAATTCTTCCTGCTAGGACCTAATCGGCATGCTTTACAGCAGGATCGTACAGGTTTGCCTGTCTCTGGTAGCTCTTTCATTATGTGATAGAAATTTGATTGCGACCTCCACATCATCTACAGTGCTTTAGAAATGGGTTTGTGGGAAATGTAATTACTTCATTCACTAAACCTAAAGAGAGAATTATGCAATGCTATTTTTTTTTCATTAAGTAAGAATTTATTACTTTTGAAATAGAGCAGTTACAACCACACATCCATCAAACCATTCAATCTACCAAACTAACCCAGTTTTGAAATTGAGTGTTGAAATATGGGTGCACTAATCTTCTAACTACGGGTATGACAATAGCTCAAACAAGAGACATCTCTACTATGATTCTCTAGGATTCTCAGGTTTTTCTCATACCAAATATTAGCAATATAGGACACAAAAAGAGCTCCCAGAACCTTGTTCTTCTGACCATTTTGCCTTGACCTGGTCAAAAAGTTTGGATCACCTGCTGCCAACCTTGGATGCTATACCTTCTTCCAGCAGCTCATCTTATTTGCCTCCAGATTGCAACCATGAAAGGGAAGAGGGTGCTGATCATTCACATCAATGCCTATCTCCAGTGGCCTACCTTTAGTCATCAACCTATCTCTTAAGGCCAGTCACAAAGAAAATCTATATCTTGGCAAGTTGAAGGAGTGCCACACAAGCTTAGACCTCCTTTGTTTAGCCTGCCTAGGTTGCACACCTTCATAAGCTGTTTTGATACTATAATCAAGGTAATCATTCAGCAGTGTATATTGCATGAAGCTTTGTATATCAATTCCTACAAGAAGGATTTTTTGAAAAAGCCATGAAGTGTATACAGTGGGATTTTATTCCCACAAGCTAATGTGCGTGAGGTAGATATCATGAATCCATCTCACCGATAATGAATTATTCTTGATAGCAATATTCCATAGAAGTTTTCCTAAGGTATACTAATTCCAAACACCCAGGTTAAGCAACCCTAGATCACCCTCCTCTAATTTGCTCCAAGGGAACTAGAGCTCTTCATGTAACGTGCACTGTTTCAGACACAGGAAGTTCCTATAGAGATCCACAAACCGATGGAGTACCTTTTTAGGTAAAAGAATGACCTTAATAAATTACAATTGTATGCTGAATAACACCGACTTGATAAGCTGCAACCTTCCAGCATAAGATAGTTAAATTGTGCTCCAGGGCCTTAGTCTTGCAGTTGCCTTTTCCAACAAAGGCCGGAGAAGGGCAAACAAGACTCTGGCTGAGGTTAAAGGCAAACCAAGGTAGGTGATAGTAAAGACACCCTCTTGAAACCCAACAAATCAACTATTGACTTTTTGATAGCAGTCGCCACACCACCAAAATAGATGGTGCACTTTTGGGGATTGAAGATTAGTCTCGATAGCCCAGAAAAATGACCTACCACATCCATAAGACATTGCACACTTTGCAAGTCAACATGACTAAAAAGAGAGTGTCTTCCGCAAAGCTAAGGTTGACAAATCTTTAGGATTTGTATCTATTGAAAGAGGCATTAGTCCATAAAATTTTGAGGCATCTACTCATATAGTCCATGACAGGAACAAAAAGATAAGGGGAGAGAGGATCTTCCTGTCTCAAACCTCTCTTAGCCTTAAATGGAGGAGTCAACACACCATTACATAAGAGAGACAGTCGCTGTATCCAAACATGCCATGGTCAACTTGACAAATTGATAGGGAAACCATACCATAGCAAAAGGTTCTAAAGAAAACACTAGTTGTCCATATCATAGGCTTTTTGATGATCCAACTTTAACATGCATCTCGGGAAACTCCTTTGCAAGCATATTTCCTCACCAACTCATGAGCCAATAAACATTCTCACCGGTACTTCTTCCCTTTATGAAAGCATTTTTAGCATAGTTAATGATTGAGGGCATGATACCTTGTAGTCTTTGAGGTAGGATATTCGAAATAATTTTGTAAAGAATGGTACAACATTCAATAGGCCTGAAATCAGTAACCCTTTGCGGATTTTGTTTTTTAGGAACCAAGGTTAAAGAAGTGACATTAACCTTCCTAGACAAGCAGCCTGTAGAAAAGAATTCGTTTACAACTAGAAATAACTCCTCTCCAATTACATCCCACCTTTTCTTGAAGAAACCAGCTGTGAACCCATCCACATCTGCGGCCTTTTTGTCACCAACTGAAAAGACAACTGCTTTGTCCTCCTCTTTTGAAACTGGAGCATTCAGAGCTACCTGCTGATCACTTTTTAAAGAGCAATCCACCAAATTATGGTTGAGCTGTCCAATTGAGGGAGATTTAGTGTCCAAAAGTTGCTTATAATAGTCAATGAATGCCTCATGAATTCCCAGGGAACTTCTCACCTCCCTGCCAGCCACATCAAGCAAGAATGCTACAACCTTCCTCGAGCATAGAAGAACTTATGATTGGAGTCCCCTCAATTCAACCATTGAATGCAAGCCTTTTGTGTTAAGAACATCTCCTCACAATGCAACCAAGTGAGCGTGCCTTTGTTTAAGGACCTTCGGCTGATGTCTGTCCGATTTATCAATGACTTCGGCATCATCTCCTATTTTACTAGACCAAGTATAGAAGCAACTTTGCACCTGTAAGTTAGCCAAACCCAAATTGAGACAGCAGTCCTGAAATTCTTGCATGTCAGTGGAATTTGGTAAATCTCATTGAAATTTCTCACTAGAACTATGTTGAAATCCTCCATAAGTATTCAAGGAGAACCAAGAATTCTATACTGTTTCAGCCAACCCCAAAGCCTTCTCCTCTCAACACCATTATTTAGAGCATAGATCAAACCAACATGAAATGAAAGATTGCCAGGGAAGTGCTTGACTTCACATAATATGGTTTGATCACACATGTTAATGGCTGTAATGCACCACACATAAAGGTCTCATGTGACCCAAATCCTACCAATAGGGTGATAGGAGTAGTTATTTATAATGTCCCATCCTCTCCGGACTTTATTTAAAACACCATTACATTTATTCTCTTTTACTCAAGTCTCCAAAAAACACTAATGACCCAGCATTACTACAAAAATGACTGACTTATGCTAGGAAGTCTTGTTCAAACCTCAGACATTCTATGTAATAAACATGTCCACCAGGATCAGTGTGTTGAGCGCCTCTCCTTGCATACTACTACACAGACACTGAACCAGACCTTGTGAACTCTTGAATAGGTTTATATGTTCCTTGTCATAATTCTAACCTCAAAATGTGGGACAAGGTTAGTAATCTCTCCTGGTCTATTAGATCCCTTATTAGGTTGTTGATGGGCACAAGCTTCCTCTCGTTGGTTACTAGTGCTAGCCTCTGCCGTGGTCTCTCACAACAACCCACTCTCCTCCATTAACTTTGTGAGCCTTATTGATGGCTGCATGACAAAACACATCAAAAAAGTGGTAATAGCAAGGCCTCCAATCACACTCATTTCTTTGTGCGATCTTGCACCCCCTCAAGATCAACGATAACCAAGGAATCTAGGAGAGGTTTCTTGAGATTTATCTCAACTAGCACCTTAGGGAAGGACACTTGTTCCCTAGTTATGGTTATGGCATCAGTGCACTGTGGCTTCCCCACGGCACTTGCTCTTCCGCTCAACGAATTCTTGGCCCAGTACTCGAGGTAAGTCAGGGAATTTGATCCATAGGGGTACAACCTGCATCTCATTCTTGTTAATCTTCATCGTCCTATGCCAAAGCTTTAACACGAAAGGCTTATTAACAAAGGTCCAATGCTGGCCTAGAATAAAATTCACATCTTCCATGATCTTGAACTGAAAGAGAAAGTAACCCAAAGCATGGAGCAGCGCCTGTGGCAGGGTAACCTCTCTCCAGTGAGCAAGCATATAACTACAAATCTGGTTATAGGTTGGAGAGTCACCAAACACATCCCACCAAGGTGTTTGGCCATAATTCTGTTTCAGATTCAATCTCCATCTTATCCAATTTGACAGTAATCAGTCCTTTATCCATGGACTGGGAGACATGATAATTTGTCACCTCGATTAGGATTATGGTTTCCAGCCATTATATCGCTCTGGGTAGGTCCTTCGCTAGGGGAACAGACCTTCAATGGATCCAAACTGATTTCTTCTCTTCAATGCCAGGGTCTGATTGTTGAGGGTTTTCAACCTGCAATGCCTTTTCATTGATAGGGTTCGTAGGGGTTAGATTTGAATGATTCTGATTAGCAACATTATCATGTTGAGTCTCCTCTGTCTGGGCATTGAAAGGGCCATAATAAGGCTTAGTTACATTCAGCGAAGGGTCATCCTCTCCAGTAGGGGTAATTTTGACATCAATCAAAGCAATCTCAAAGGGAGCTGTTGTTAATTCTCCTTGCAAAGTAGCCATCGAAGGGCCATGACTTTCCTGGCTGTGAGAACCAGCAACACTCGGACTGGTATTACTGTTAGAGCCAACAAATGAGCACAACTGGTTGACAATCATGGAACACTTCTTCCTAGCCATGGGTGTTCCTCACTCAAACCTTTGGAGAGAGAAGGGAGGAGATAGGCTGGCTTTAGGAGCTTATTAATAATGTAAATATTGGTAATTTAAATGATGGCAAAATTGCAATGCTATTTTTAAAGTGATGTTCATCCAATTGGAGGAAAAAAAAAACATAAAATATGTTCTTTATGTTCCTCACCACAGCTTGAATTTTACTAATCTGTCTCGCATCTTGGAGCTACGCAGTGGACCTGAACATAATGTGAATACTTACTGAATCTTCAAAGAGATACATAGGACTTATCAGGGAAAAAAAAGGTACATAGATAGCCAGAGAAATCATTTTTATAGGGAAGTTTCTGGGTGTGGAAGACATGGAGGCTTTTCACAAAATGCAGGGCTTATTATGAAGATGTTAAGGTGCATCACAGATGCTGTAGCTATGTTGATTGCTGCCTTTCATGTCTGTCTGATTTTTGCATTGCCTCTTGCGTGTCTGCTCTGATTCTTTGTGATCGGTTTGTATATCTCATCAGGCTGATAAAATTTAGTACTAATTATTTTGATAACTTTTTGCAGATGATGGGCACTGCAGGATTGATGCAGTTGCTATGAGAAGGTTGAAGACTAGCATCACCAGGTTAGGATAGACCTTTAATTTTTTTCCCCCTGGTTGGTACCATGTATATTAGCCACTATTTAGAACTTTGGGTAGATAGGGACAAGTTATAGAGGTATTTGTACAGGGTCTTATCCTTTTTAACATTTTTCCAAATTTTTTCTCTATTTTGGTTCCAGTCAAATGTGGGGCCTTATTTGTCTGCGCCCCCCATAGGTTTAGGCATGTATGATTTTTGTTGTGTATGAAGGGGGTGCCGTCATTCATATGGCTTGGGCCTTTTGAAAATTTTGTGAATATAATCCTAGTGCATGCATCAACTAGATGTCTCGCTGACGGTGAACATATTCGCCGCGTTGAGCACCTGTGCTCTTGGTGTGACTTGTAGTTCAATTGAATTCGACGAGACGCCTTTAAAAGGCTTGCAAAAAATTACTCACATCTAAAACATAACAGAAATCAATTGATCAATCAGTGTCTCCATCCCATTGCATGCTGCTACCAACGAACTCATTGTTGCGTGCCCGTTAGGTTGGGCGGAGACCGAGAAGGTATTCTCGTTTTGCTTAGCGTATTTTCAGGTAAGAACACTTCCTGAAAGTGCAATCTGCGTAGGGGAAGAAGATACGGGAAAACTAGCTCAAACGTGTCACAAAAATTGTTCTTTGGTGGTCAACATTCTTTAAAGATCCTGGAACAATATTCCAGCAAGGAACTGGAATAAATTGGTTTCGAATGCATTATATCACTATTTTCTGGATTCGGCATTGGATCATCTCTCGCTTGACACGAGGAATCTGGCATGTGTTTACTTGAGCGCTATAGCTCTTTACTACGAATAAGCGCGAACAACACGAAAGATCCTGACTTATTGTCGGGTTCCTAACTTCCCGTCTATAACTACTTTGTTTCCTCCTCTTCCTACTTTAATTGTGTAGCGCATTATCGATGCAGTCAACGGGCGCGACTCGCGTGCAAATTCTATCCTTCAACCGTTAGCCACCTGGAATTTCTTTTTATAAATAAACTCTGTTTTACTATTTTGTGATTCTATGCCGAGCATAGATATGTTAAAATATTAAGAAGTATATTTTGGTAAATTGTTTTTAATATTAAATCATAAAATTTCTTAAAATTAGAGTTAACAAAATAAATTATCAGATCATTTCATTTTCAGTGGTCACTCTAAAATAACAATAACAGAAATTTAGAAAATGTAAGAAAAAATATGATTGAATTGGAGTCTCCTTCTTAAGGTACAATGAGATGAGTAAAATAAATTAATATAATTTCATGGAAGGCACTTATTTCTATTGGTCATTAGACTCATTATGCTTTTGAAGACTCCCTTTATCAATGTTATTCAGATTAGGGAACTTTCAAAAGCCTTCCACCCCACTCAGGGCATTTGCCAAGGGGATTCGATCTCTCCCCATCTTTTTGTCTTGTGTATTGAGGGGCTTGCCTATTTAATTAAAAAGTGGATACCAAGAGATGAAAATCTGTATTGGTAATAAGAGGTGCCACAAAAATTTCACACATACTTTTTTTGCTATCAACATCCTATTCTTTGTACAAGCTAATAGAGCACAAATGGCGGTTGTACTTGATTGTTTGAATCACTTCGAATTTGCATTAAATCAACAAATCAATAGCAACAATGTACCATGAAGTACAATTAGGGAGCTACCTGTGATGTCAAAATTTAAAGCTATCAACTCCTTAGGATGCTATATTGGCTTAAGGGTGCATGTGGGTAAGAAGGACAGAGCAGTTATATTCCTATATTGTTGACAAAGTTTACAAGAAACATTTTTTTATTGGAGATCTATGTAATACCTCTATCCTAAAATCTTTTAAAATTTATTTAAAATTATGTCGATATAAAATAAAATAAATTTGGAAAGGGATTGAAAAATGGGTGAAAATATGAGTTTTAGGTGTACAAGTCAACTATTTATGACCTAAACTAGTTAATTAGTTTATCCTAGGACCCCAGTTATTGAAGCAAAGAACCAACCAACTAGTCTGTGGAAACTAGTCAAGCGGTTATACCAATCACTTGGTATTTTGAAACCATTTAATTCCTTTTGTTGGAAATTCTAATTGCTTTTTGGTTTTGATTTGATTCTTCTCCAAATGTTTGTGAAACCTTATTATTATGATCTCTTTGTGCTTATATATATTTATATATTTATTATTTTCACATTATTTATACTTTATTTGGATCATCATTAGACTTTATTTAGATAAATATTTCCAAAAAGCACTTTTGAGTTGTTTCCTCACCTACCCTCTTCCCTATCTCCTCTACCTCAAGCTTGTGTGTGCATACCTAATATTGATGCCCTTATATGCCTCTAGTATGATATGGCCATATTTTATTCCATACAACAATCAAATGGGTTAGGTCACTATCAGGTTGAGCCATATGATGATCGGTTTATTTCAGTTTTGGATAATATCAAATCATTTTATCAGGTTAGGTTGAGCTGAGTCAAGTTTGATTCTTATTGACTTGGGGTCGAATAATCTTGAGTTATTTCAACCTTTTATATCTAGTTGGATTGGAATTGGATAGACTTAGATTTGAGTAAATCCAAGTTGTTTTATTTTCGGTTTAATGTCGGATTGGGGTCAAGTAAGTTCATATTATTACATTTTTGTGTCACGTTTAGATTGAAATTCAAAAGTTATTTGAGCAGGATCACTTTCCTTTTTTTTTAAAAGTTTTTTTTTTGTTTTTTTGATTGTTAAGGTATAACTCTATTATATGATATTTCATATAGAGTTCGTGTATTATTTTAATTTTATATTATATCCATATCTCATGTGGTCCTTACATAATATTAACTTATAATGACAATTGGTAATTGATAATGAATGAAATCTTGTATGGTTGTACTTCTCACATTATTTTTATAATAGATTGATTCCATACTATCAACCTAATTTTAATAAATATAATAATAATGATAATACAAAATGAATGATGAAAATTATAATAATGATAACAATAATAATATTAATTAATAAATATCAATTATGGAAATAATAATAATAATAATACATTCATTTTTTATTGTGATTAGATCATATCAAGCTAAATAATATAAAAGTTATATAAATTAATAACTATTAACAAATGACTAACCAATATTGATTGCTTACTGTTTAACATATTTGATGTAATAAAAGTCATTGATCTTCAATTTTCATAACAAGTAATTAATATTCTCACTCTATATTTTTTTTTACTTTTCTATGATGCTTTTGGTAGTATATTGCAATTTATAGGTACTAACATATAATGTTTAAGGCTATAAATTTTTACTGATGTTTGCTTGTAATAGAATTGATAAATACTTTCCCTTTTTTGATTGAATTTTACTTATGGTGCAATCGCCTTTTCTTTTTATACTTTTATAGAATTGTTCCAAATCTTTTAAATATTATAATTAGTATTATGATCAATAATATTAACTATATTTCAAACAACCAAATAAGCTATGATTATGTAATATTCATTTTAAACTAGAGGGACAATTGGTTTATATCATAACTATTATTCAGGATTGGGCTATTAGGTCATGGGCTTGAAGACTTAGTCGAAACTTTTTTTGGACTTAATCAATCAAAATATGTTAGATATCACTTTTGGCCCATATAGAGTGTTTTATAGTCACTAGGATTAATATTTTAATAATTAGTTTTCAATCCAAATATCATATTGTATTATTAACTAGTTAGGCTTATAGATAATTTGAGCATATATTTTAGTTTATGTATTTAGTTGGCTTCAACTCTTTAGTTGGACTATGTATTGTATTGTGATCCATAAGCTAAAATGCTCTTTACCAATTGCTATAGCATCATATTAAAGCTATGTATTTTGTATTTGATTTAGCCTAAGCTTGGGAGAAATCATATGTATAGCTTTGTTCTTCTTATAACATTTAGAATTGGTAGAGTTGTATACTGAATTAAGTGATTAAAGGTTATGCACCATTGTTTTTTCTTCTCTCTTATCTTCGTCACTTTGTGAATGATGGTGTGGGAGTGAAATAATTTCAATGGTGCTTGAAAAAAACATCTATCTTTAATCTTAGTCCATAGCTTGAGTTGAGAAAGGTTTATGATGGAGGATGTCTTAGCCTATTATCCCTAACTCTTCAATGTTCTTCTCAGCTCAATTTGGTAGTGGATTGAACTTTGTGAATGTTTTCCGTATTCATGAGTTTTTCTTTAGGAATCGTCATCATTACAATCATACTAACAATAGTTATATCACATACATATCATTACAAGTATGCCATAATATTTGATAAAATGAGTTATGTTGTTGGCTTTACCAATTAGCACTCACATTCATAATACCTTGACATTCCCAAATTGAATAGATGATAAGAATATCACTTTAGTTGGATATCTCTTATCTTTCATCCATATTTAATAATAAGATATACGAGGGTGTATCTAGTGAACATCACTATTTATAATGAGAATTAAGACCCACTAGTTTTATAAAATAATTATCCTAGTTTCATAAAATACTTATGGTATTTTCATAAAAATATGATAGTAGTTTCATAAACTAAAACAAATAGTTTCCTTAGAAAATTGAAGTAGTTTAATAAGTTGAGATGAATAGTTTAATTATAAATTTAGAGTAGTTTCATAAGCTAAAACTATTATTTTCATAAGATGGAGTGGTGACATTAGAAACATAAAGTAGTCCCATTAGAATTTAAAATAATTTCATTATAATATTAGAGTCTAGTTTGAATTGGTTTATTTGTATAGTTTTTATTTTGTTAGTATAGCTACAAAAATGGGATAAGCCTACAATATTATTGATCATCCTAATCTAACCTCCATGCTTTTGGTTATAGTGCTACCAACATGTGGTTAACCAACTACATTTTGATCTTATATGAAGATAGAAGGCTCAATTGTCTAGTATTTTGATAATGAATCTACCAACTTGTGGTAAACCCAAACTTTTGACTAATTTAGGCATGCCTAATAAATTAAGTGTTAGATGTGTGCCTTTTTAGGATTTTTAAATGCTTATGTGGTGTCTTTTGAGGCTTTCATATTTATGTCTTGAGCTAAATTTATTGGATGTATTTGTATTGTTATTATCTTATGGTTCCTTTGAGGAATGGATATTTGTGCCTTGACTTACAAATGTTGGATATGTGCCTTTTTAGGCTTTTTCTTAAGTGCTTATATGGTACCTTTTGAAACTTTCATGTTTGTATTTTGAATTAAATGTGTTAGATTGTATTGTTATTTGCTTATGGTACTAGATAGAAGTGAATTAATATTTAGATGGTGTAGTAGAGTTTTCCTTTTTTTCTCCTTTACCTATATTCCTATACTTCAGTGTTAGTATCAATGGATATTATATATACACAAGAAACGATATACACCTCTAGAAAGTATATTATTTCTAGATGTTGATGTAAGAACATGGTTGTATTAGTTATACATTTATAATCTTTCATGTTTTATGAAGTTTTGGGTAGGTACTGGGTTGGATCTTTTTAGATTTTTTTGGGGGTTATATTGGCTTTTAGATAAACAAAAAATTAATCATATATGTATTGTATTGTGCTGGATAAGGTTTTGGGCACTTACTTATTTAAGTAATATCATATCAAACTTCAGAAGGATTGGGTCATTATTCATCTGATTTTTTTTGGATCGGATCAATTTTTACTAGCTCTATCCATACATCCCTCATTCCTATCACATCAACCCTTACACTCATGTCTTACACTCCATCTCTCTCTCTCTCTCTCTCTCTCTCTCTCTATATATATATATATATATATATATATATATTATTTTGCTGGTGAATGGGGGCTCCCAAATTCTCAGTTGATTCATTTTCTCTCTCAAACTTAGCTCTCTTTACTCTTCTCTCTTTTGTTTACTTAGAATTTTCTAAGTGTTGGAAACCTTGAATTTTCTCTTATGCTTCTTCCTTAGAATCAGTTCTCCTCCTTCTTTTTTCTTCTTAGTCCTTATTTTTACTCCTTTTTTTTTCCTTAACAAAATAAAGGTTAAGGTAAGAAAAGGGTTGAAGAATCTATAATTTCCTCCTTTTGACATTCTTGGATTTTGGGTTGAGGTTAAGGATTTTATCTCCTTCTAATTTTTGGGTGTTTAATTGGATTTTTGAAATATTTTATTAATTTAGATTTCTTGATTTTACCTGGTAAATTAAGAAAGCCTATTAGGGTTGCTATCAAGCTAGGTCTCCTTTACTAGAAGGTTTATTTGCTTAATGGTAAAATCAAACTTACCTTAATATGCGGTTAGCTAAATTGGTTGAAAATGTTATTCAATTATCTATACATGTTCCTCTATAAATTCATGTATGAAGCATTATTTATGTGATTTTGAGTTACTATATATTTAATCATGATGTTATGAAAGAGTGATTTGGTATTAAGCATGATATATTGGAGTATACAAGCATGTTTTGCTATATAGGCCTCCTTTTCAGTGAATATTGGTGATTATGATGCATGATGGTTGAGTTGATTTGCTAAGCATATGTTGGGTGTAATCAAAATGTTTTTTTCATGGGTATTTATGTTTAAAAACATGTTAGAAAATCGTACTTGTGACATCTCCAATTTTTGAATCAGAAAGTTTTGTTTTAAAGATAATGCAAAAGCGTTTAAAAAATAAAATCAGAGAATGATCCGCCACATCAACTATGAGAGAGGTGTGATCGTCATCTAACCCATACCCAATGCAAGGAAAAATGGAACAAGGAATAAAAGAATGCATGCTCATAATATTAATGTGACAATACAAGATAATAATGACTAAGGCGATATTATAGATAGAATGAACTTGATAGTTTTATAAAATCAATTATAGGAAATCGAGCCAATATTTTAAATAACCGAAAAATACAAAAACATCCCAATGCAATGGGAAAAATACTTATAACCAGTTAGCCTAAATCTTAGGTATAATCATAAACCTCCAACCCCAATCAATGACCCACTAATGGCCTATGTTGTCACCCTTAGCATACTCTAACTGAGAGTTGTAACCCTATAAATTATTGTTTGCTTCCCCGACCAAAAGCTTGATCATCATAGTGACCACACAAGTGCGGTATCAGTATAATGAGGTATTGATAAAATATACTACCTAAAATATTGTAAGACACATGCAACACATTGAAGTCACATAACAATATGGTGATATTATATCAGTACAACTCAAGTACAACATGGCATACTTGTGTGGAATCATAGAATTATAAAATAAATTAATACAAATTAATACATGAAATTCATACAATATAAACCATATTAGAATTTCTCCTTTAGTGACCATACGGTTTTTGGTTATTAGGATAGTTTGTTCGACCACACCCAATTCTCCACCATGAATAAAGATCATGGCAATACAAATAATCACAATGGGATACCACACCCATCACACAAGGTCATGATACATCAAAGGAGATTTTTTTGAGAATACCACACCCAACACATATCAAGTGTACCTACCAAAAATTGAGATACTACACCCATCACACATGGTCATAGCACATCCAGGGGGCTTGTACTGGGATACCTCACCCACCACTCTTTGAATGTCTTAGTAAAGTGCCAGGGACTTATACTAGGATACCTCACCTACCCGAGCTAGACATCGATGCTATGCCATCATGCCACATTATAATCTTATACCTCAAAGATATACGCATATCCCCTACCTACCACAACCTGGTAGAGAAGAAGATAGGTACTAAGTGAAAAATATAACTAAGGACAACCCGCCCACTAACTCCTAGAATCGACCCTAATATTCAGAGAAAAAGGCTCGAACAAAATCTTAAACCATTAATTTATATTACAAGTGATATCAAAAATCACAACAAAGTCCACACATAACCAAATTGGGTGTTTCCAAGTGATAACACCGAACACAATTAAATTCTATTATTTAACCAAATTAGATGTTTCAAAGTGATAACACCAAATATATCACAAGGAGTTAAAGCCACCATATAGGTGTTTTCAAATGCTAACACCAAACCCATCCCAAGGTAAAAAAGCTACAAATTTAGTGTTTACAGATGATACCAAACTTACTTGAATTCAAGTCTCAAATACCATCATGGTGATTCTTATTAAATCAGGTCAATCATAGTTTAAATCATAATTAAAATATTGTAAATACATGGAAGTATCAACACAAAAGGCCTAAGAGAAAACACAACAATTTATGACAAATAACGTGGCTTTCAGCCGGACCAATTGACTAATCTGGTCATACTAGACCTAGACCAAAACAATACTAGAGGACTAGTTGACTGGTTGGCCCCATCGATCAACTATTTATGTGAACCAGTCAACTGGTTTAGTCCAATCTATTGATGGGTTTAAGTAGAGACCAACCCCTTTTGGCTTGTAGAGAAACTAGTCCATGGGTTTAACCAACAAATCGAATGTTTATAGTAACCATTCGACTGGTTTCGTCCAATTAGTTGATGAGTCTAAGCAAAGGCCAAATCATTTTAGTTTACAAGAACACCACTCGATGGGTTTGACTAGTTTATCAAACCAATATAATAATCTCACAACCAACCAATCTAAAACTCCAAACCATTTGACGGCATGCAGAACTGGTCAATGGGTTTGAGGAACTAGTTAACTTGTTTGGGTAAAACAATACCTAAACTTGCAAAAAATACACCAAATTTTACCACACTTCACCATATTAATCCAATCATACTTTTATGTCAAAACATACATAAAAATACATGCTTCACATATTGAATCATATGGATATATGGTAATGTACATACTTAAACAAATCATGCTCAAACAACCAATTATATGCTTAAAAATTAGAGATTTCCAACAACACTAACTTGGGAAGAATTATACCACATGCCCATACCATGGAACACAATTAGATAATACTCATATAAGCACCAAATATATGCATACTTAGGGTTAGGCTATTATAGTTACTAAGTGTCGTCTAACCTAGGAGCCAAAGTGTGTTGGATGCTAAAGATCCCAATACAAGTCCCTTTGCACTAATGATAAAAAAGTGGATGTTATAGACTCAAAATTGAGCTTATGTGCCATTACATCAAAGTCCAAGTGTGGTGGATGTTAAAGATCCTAGTACAAGCATACTAGTGTATAATGGTGGTGGAAGTTACAATCAATTGCTCATTCCCATAAGGATAATGTCAAGTAATTAGGAGATAATAATAGAGATACTTAGAAGGACCTTTGCATCTTGAGATGATTTTATGCTTCACTTATGTGTTTAGTTTAAATGATGAAGTATGTTTATATATATTATGTGTCAGCATGGCCTTTTTTGTAAATGTAAAGAATGTTTCTATGTGCTATCTGATTAAGCATGATTCCCTATGTGCAACGTGAGGCTTAACTTATATTAGTGTAGGTTTGGTTTAATCGTACCTTCCATATTGATATTATCTCATGTGGTTACTATTATGATATAACCTTTGTGTTGGTGAGCAAAGGATGCTTTGCAAGGCTACGATTCTCAACTTGATTAAGTTGAGGATGATGACATGGGATGATAGACACTCATTGCTTGAGGAGCATTACTTCTGTAGTTTAGAGTTAGGTTAACTACATTAACTAGTTTATTTATCTATTTATTTTTATATTTTAACTCACTTCATTTGTTTTCTTTTGAGCTTTTAGTTATTTATTTTCTTGGTTTTGATCATTATATTTTAGAACATTGTTTAACATTAGCATATGACTTATATTATTGTCTCATGTTAGTATCCTTATATCATTTTCTTGTGTCGTTCCATTTTCCCTTACAATAGATAAATCAGGTGGATGCTCACAAATCTTTTATGTTTAATGTGGTGGTGAAATCTTCTAGTTTTGGATTTTAATAATTCCTCATTGTCTACAATTGAAAATGTTTAGTTCAAAAGTTTGAGGGTGTTGCAACTTGAAAGTTTTTCATTAATAGGATACGCAACACTTATCTAATCAATTGCTAGTGGGGTGCCTACTTACCACATGTGATTTACTTTGATGCCTTAGGGAATTAACATGGAGTTAAATTGGCTGCATAAAAGCTTCATTTGGGGGAGTATTCGAGCAAGAATAATGGTAGATTTGGCTAACTAGAGTATGCTTTATTGTGATAAGAACCACATTAGATTACGCCTTTGGTGCATGGATTCTTCTAACTAGGCATGAATTATGAAAATGGCATAGGAGCTCTAGCATAATAAAAATAGATTCCGTGTTAAGATTCTTTAGGAAAAATACCTAACTACTAATTCTCTACTAGAGTTTAATTCATCAAGGACTTGTTCTCATATTTGACAAAGTATCACAAGATGTATGCCAAAATTCTAAAAGGGTATCAAATAGATGGTTATATTGGGGCATTTGATTAAATTTTGTCTAATTGGTGGGTTGGATTCTAGCAGTCACTAGATTTATTGCTGATTTTTGTACCATAGGCATAAAAACTTAAGATAATAAGGGAATATATTACTAACGATGGTAATTGGCGATGGGAGGAATGTTAACACTTCTTACCAAGATGGAGGTTGGTATAACAAAGGGTTGTTTTTGTCAACCCAGATTGCTTGGATAAGATGTCACAACTTGGGGATTCTCATCAGATGGGATTTTTTCCACCAAAATAGCTTATTCGCTAGTGTAGGATGACTCCGCAACTTGTTCTATGCATTTGAAGCTTATTTGAAAACTTGATATTTAACAAAGGATCAAGCCTTTTTGGCTTACTTAGGGTCCATGCCAGATTGCTAACAAATGCTCATCAGTTAAGTAGGGTCCTTACTATTCAAGCATCTTGTGATTTTTATCATCACTAATGGGCATGTTCACTATATGTTTTTTTTAATGATTTTTCAAGAAGGAAAAATGGGAAGATATTATTTTAATGAAGAAAGAGATACCTTCTTCTAAGGAGATCTCCATGACTGATTTTGGTGTAAATTAAGGAAAAATAGCAACAACAACCCAATAGACCCCCTCAATGTTCTATTTGGTTCTTAAGCACTTACAGATACATATAATGTTAGAGAAATAAATGCCTTTACTTTGATTTAGTTATTTCTGGGGAGGATAACATTGCTTTGACCATTACTGAGTTCTATAAGAATTTACTTGGACAATCTTATTATTCCATCCAGAGTATTGATTCTTCCATTTGTCAAAGTGGTCCTCTTTTGACACAAGAAAGTTCAAGATTTTTGTTACAAATTCCCACTTCTCATGAGATCAAGAATGTAGTGTTTGATATGGGGGATCTTAAAGCTCCAGGTCCAGATGGTTTCAATGCCTTATTTTATAAGAGATATTGGTGCATCATAGGAGATGAGATTTGTGAGGCTGTTCAGCTGTTTTGGAAGAATCAGTTTCTACTGAAACAAATCAATCATACATCTATAACCCTTATCCCCAAATTCTAGGGTGGTTGTAAGGTAAAATATTTTTGTCCTATAGCATGTTGCAATGTTATTTACAAAATATTTTCCAAAGTCCTTGCAAATAAATCACAGAAGGTGGTTCATGAGGTTGTGGATCATTCACAAGTAGCATTTATTAAGGATAGAGTCTTATATGACAACATTCTCATGGCTTCTGAACTTCTTAAGCATTATAATAGGAAAAATATGAGTGCTTAAATGATGTTGAAGGTTGATTTGTAGAAAGCTTATGATACTCTAGAGTGGGGTTTTCTCAAACAAGTTTACTTGCTTTTCACTTCCCTTGGAAGTTTGTTGAGATGATAATCCAGTGTGTCTCTATAGTTAGGTTATGTATCAACATTAATGGTTCTCTTACTCCTCCATTTCTTAGTCGAAGAGGTTTACACCAAGGTGACCCAATTTCCACTTATCTTTTTGTGTTATCTATGGAGTATTTACATATATTATTGAAACAGCTATAGAACATGGTGGATTTTAAAGTTCATCCTAGGTGTGTTGATATGAAGATCATTGACCTAAATTTTTCTAATGATCTACTCCTTTTCTGTCTAGGAGATGTAGCTTCTGCCACAGACCTACAAGAGGCTTTGCTTACTTTCTCCTCCTGTTCTTGTTTGAAAGTAAACCCTATCAAAAGTTCATTATTTTGCTGTGGGGTTACTACTAAGGTTAAACAATCCTTGATGGATCTTTTTGCTTATGCTGAAGGTGTTTTTTCTTTTAGATATTTGGGTGTTCCTCTAGATAATTCCTATCTTGGTATGCAACACTATCAGGTATTACTTGATAAGTTATTGTCTCAGGTGAAGCATTGGTCTAGCAAGCTACTAAGCTATGTTGGGAGAGTACAACTCATTAACTCAGTCCTCATGGGAACCATTAAATTTTGGTCCCAAATCATTTTATTCCATACTGGTGTGGTCAGGTACATTGAGAAAATTTGTAGAAGATTTCTATAGTCAGGTAATATGGAGAAACACATTGCCTTAGTATCCTGGAAGGTTGTTTGTTTACCCAAGCAGGAGGGAGGTTTGAGCATTCATGATTTGATGAGATGGAACCTAGCACCAATGGGGAAATGGTTGTGGCAAATTGGACATCATAAAGAGGGTTTATGGATAAAATGGGTCCATGGCTACTATATTAAAAACAAACCTGTCCATGAATTAGATGTGAAGGTGAATCAATTATGGGTCTTTCGATGTGTGTTGAAGCTCAGACATCACTTTCTCACTATGATTACTGATGGCCAGTGTGGTTCTAAGAGTTATCATATTCAAAAGGCCTATGATCTTATTCGATATAGGGATTCTCCTCAGGTCTAGTATGCTTTTGTTTGGAAACACCACAACTTCCCTAGCCATAAGTTTATCTCTTAGCTAGCAGTTCATAATGCACTCCTCACTAGGGCAAGGTTATCTTAGTGGATACCTAGCATTCAGAACCTATGTAGTATTTGTGGTGCACACAAGGAGACTTTGGATCATTAATTTGTACAGTGTGCGTTTGCCAAGTTCTGCTGGTAATCCTTATTTGGCTGGTTAGAGTTAGATTTTTATCCTCTGGATTGGATGAACTTCATTTGCACACTTTTTGAAGCTGCTGATCGAGATTCTGCATACGGAATACTGATTCAAGCCACTATTGCAGCTGGGATTTACAACATATGGAGAGGATATAATCTATCTGTCTTTTAGATTACAAGTTTCTCTTCCAAGATTAGTGGTTAAAGATATCATTGGGAGGATTCATAATAGATTAAGTTTGTATGAAAAAAACAAGATGTATAGGAAAATATTGATTTACTTTGCTTGCAGGGCTTAGTTTAAAAGTACAGATTATAACTTATACTTATTCTGTCATATTTGTTAATATAAATCCCAATTAATTACCAAAAAAATGCCTTTTTTTTTTCTAGAGAAAATGCTAATAGATTAATTACCTGGTGGATATGTGACTTTGTGTAGAGAATTTATTTTTTTATATGGTAAGAGCTAGATAATTACCAGCATCCTATAACTCAATAAGATCATAACACCCTCAATTGGGAGCCTCCCCTTCTTGATACCATCTAAATTAATGTTGACGGTAATGCACTCTCTAATCATGGGTTTATTATGGTAGATGGAGCAGCTTTAGACCATAGCAAATGATGGTTGTTTAGATTCACAGTGAACATAGGGATTGATTCAATCCTTCTCTAGACTTAAGTAGCCTTTTTCATGGCCTCCAAAAGGAAAATAAGAGACATTACAATCATGCTATAACATGTTGTGATTCTCCTGGGTGTATCGATGACAATCACAATGAAATAATCTCCATTTGTGGATTTTGATTTTTTCATCATCAATTTATTCTTCCTAATATCTCTTTATTGATTCATTTCATGTTCATTATATTTATATATTCACTTATGAAATTGATTTTATCCATGTGTGAGTAGATATCTCTTTTTTTAGATTGTGTTTTAGCCTAATTTTAGTTGCTTATATAATGGAATAATATATTGTCTAACTTGGCCACCCAATTTTAGTTAATTAAAGGACTAAAATATGAAAATTATTAGTGTACATATATAAATCAAGAAAAAGAAGCAAATGACAAAAGTAGCTTTGAGTCTCTTAGGGTATAAAGTGGAATTCCACATGTATGTAATAGGTTTAATTGGATTTATTATCATAAGAATAAGTGATTTGATCTTATTAAACACTATTATTCAACCACAAAAGTGTCTTTTGTCTTTTGGTTAACTTAGATAATCCGCCCTCTCATATTTGCGTAGTCATATTATACTTAGCAAACTCATACTTAAACACCAAAATTGTTGTGATAATCATTATATTTGATTTCATTTCTATTATGTATATATTTATATATTGTGACATTTTATTTCTTAATCCATCTATTTCCATGAAATTGTTATATTTTATTTTAGATAACCATACATGTAAAAATACCAATTTCTTAGGGAGACGGCATTGATGCACTATAATGGGTTCATAATCTTATTGGTTTTCTATCATTAGGTTCTAGAGGCTTAGATAGATTAAAAGGCATAAAAAGGCATCTATACAAGCCAAAATTATCCTTGAAAGTAGTTTCCCATTGATCACCTTACTTTATACAAATTTGGTGGCTTTCCACTTTTAAGGTCTATCTTAGAAAAGATTATACTACCATTTAATAGATCAAGCATTTATCCATTATAGGCATGGGGTAATCATATTTCTTAGAGATCTTATTGACTCCTTTAGAGTCAACACACATTTAATAGCTCCCCTCATTCCAGGGAACTAAGAAAATGAGGATAACGGGGCTATGATCTCCCTATTGTAACCCTTTTAAAGTAACTATGTGACTTGAAAATTTAATTTCTTTGCCTCTTAAGGGTTGGCTCTATAGAAAAATAAATTAGGAATAATAACTCTAGGAATAAAGCTGATTTGATGATTAATAACTCTGATAGGAGAGAGACCACTAGGTCATTCCTTGACAAATAAGTCATAATAGTTGGAGATGAGATTTTGAACGTCTAGAGGAAGAGACTTTATATGATGAATGATAACTTTAAAATAGTCCTTGTAGATAAAATTATTGATGAAAAAACCATTGAAAAAGGAATATTTAATATTTATTTTATTAGAAAAGAAATGAATTTTATTTTATTGTTTTCCCTATAAAAAATATTATCACATGATTATTCTCTCCAACAATTGTAATAAGATTTTAACTTGACTTGGTCTTCCTATACTTGTGCAAGGAAGAGTAAGCAAGGAGATGCTTTTATCCATTGTGGATGACATCTCATATTTAATTTCCAAGGCCTTCCAAAAAGAACATGACTAGCTTGCATTTGAACCACATCACATATTAGCCCATCCTTTTACCGACCAATTTTGATGTTATGTAATGACGAACAAATATTTTTACACATTTTATACCCTTTTAATTTAATATTTTGGTCATTTACATGAATAATATGTGAAGTTATTTATATTATTTTTAATTATTTTCTTAATTTATAATAATATCATGTATTTAACTAATTTAGAGCTCAAAATTAATTTTTATATGATTTTGATAGCCACCTATATTTTGATCATAACTTTCACATAATAACTCGGATTTAGGTGATTTAAATTTTTTTTGAAACAATAGAAACTATATCTACAACTTCTACATCTAGTGTATTTTCCTAAATATGATCCTAGCTGAAATATGAAAAACTTATTTAGAATGTTTTTACGTGACTTTAGGATTTCTAATTTTTTTCTCACCTGCACATGCCCATATGTGAATAATTCATCTTATTCAGAACAAAAATACATAGAAGCACAACATGAAATAAAAATATATAACAAAGAAAAAGATAGAAGAAAAACTAAAGGATATGTGTTTTACTTGTCACAAACAATTTTTTCCACTATTTTACAACAAAAACTAAGGGACCTCTAGTGTGTGTGCGTGTGTGTGTATACTCCTATGAAGATAAATACGAGGGGAATATATAAGAAATGGAGTAGGAAGTAGTAGAAGGAAAACCAAAGATAAAAATCTGATAGGAAAGGCACATGTGCCATTAATTGCGGAGAGAACAAAATTGAAGAACAAACTTTAGCATAATGCTAAAGCCAAGGAGGAAAAAGTTCAGTGCTACTGTGTATTATCCAATCCTAAAATTCTTCAAACTATGTTTAAAATTATGGTGATATAAAATAAATTAGTTTTGGTTTAAAAATGGACTTGAAATTCTAACAAAAATGTAAATTTCAAGTATATTGATTGACTGGTTTTCCTAACCAATTGACTTGTAAGCTTAGAGATTGAAAACTTTATTCTTAACGAGCCAACCAACTGGTTTGATCAAACTAATGGACCGGTTATCCTACAAATTTAGACTCTTTTTTTTTATTCACATCCCTTTTTAATATTCATGAAAACTTCAAATTAGACTCCATTTGTGCTAATGAGCATATTTTGGTACTTTTTGATTATTTTAACATTATTTAGATCACTCTATGACTTTTATTTAGTTAAATTTTTCCAAAAATTACTTTTTGAGTCATACATCACCATCTCCCTTCTCCCTAATTTTCCTCTCTCTTCTGATAGCTTTGCTATGTGTTGGACTTCGTGCACACCTTCCTTAACTTATCAAGTTTCTACCATGCCTCTCTCCAACTATACTCAACTTCCCTCAAACCATTGTATCTTCTCTTATACCATAGTTTCCCACACTTAACCATACCAATCTTGTAACATCCCCAAAATTTACAGTTGAAAATTTTCATTTGTTATAGAAAATCATGCACTAAAAATGGCCAGGGTGCTATCATCGTGATAAGTACAAGGTTGACCCCTAGCCAATCTCACACTAACTATAAAGCTAAAGTTATAAAAATTATTAACACGAATGATTAAAGACCAAAATAGTTCAACATTAGTTAATAAAATTAGAGTTTGCAAATGTTAGGGTTAATATATAAATGAAATAAGGTACAAAACAACTTCCACTACGAGGGAATGAAAATGGCAGAAATAATAGGAAATAATAAGCCCAGGGAACACCCTCTTAGACCCCACTCCAAGTACATTGGATTGTCATTCTGCCCCAACCAAGGCATCATATGCATCAAAATCAACAAGGGCATCATCTCTTACCTACACAGACACATGAAGGGCCACTAATCGTGGGAATGAGTAGCACCCATGATAAGGGTGATCCGTTTGCTACGTACTGAGTAAGTTAACCATATAACTAAGACAAGACATATCATATAAAAGGCAGATAATGCAAGTAGTAAGTTAATCATATTAATAACCATTATTAGAATTTAAGTCATTAATTTCGTCTTTACATATCTCTCGAGTTATACCCATATGATTATGGAATCCCACTATTATGGCTGGTGGATTGGAATATAAATCTGGGGCCAAACACACCTGGCCACTATTATTTGTCGGTGGATCGGTCTCTAGGAAAAAATGCTCTTAGCCACTATTCTCGTCAATGGATCGGTCTGACCCCAACCCATGTGGTGTTCTACTATAAGTGATTAGTGTCTTCCCTATGATTTGTTATCATCTAAGATTTGGTTTATTGAGCTTAGGATCCTCCACTATTTTAGTCGGTGAATCAGAAATATAACTCCAGGGCAGAATGCACATGGCCACTATTATTTGCAGTTGGATTGGTCTCGAGGGTAAAAATGCTCCTGACCAATATTCTTACTTGTGGATCTATCTGGGCCTAACTCAATAATCTTACACTTTAAATGATTAGTATTTTTATTCGTGTCTTATTCAATAAGTAACCTCTTTAACTAGACATGCATGCCCCCAATAGACTTCCCTAACTCATTTTCACTCTTCCACCCTAGGCTTCTTGAATAACCCTATCCCATAATTTAGGATCTCTACACTCCCCAAGAATCCATGACCCTTTTTTACCTTTAACCATACTCACTCTAAATTTAAAGCCCCCACCCATATTGGTCAAGGCCCACTTTCCCATTTCTCCTCCTAAGCTCACCATCGCCCACTAGGATTTCTCCTTGAAACCCTAATCTTGCCTATGTGGCCCTATCTTCTCCTTATCCTTCATAGCCCGCACTTCCCCTTGATTCCAAAACCATCATTTCACTCAACCCACTCCAAACATCACAACCCGACTCTTCAACTTTCCTATGTGATAATGAACCCTATTTGGTCACCTTGAAACCCTAATACTACCCTTTTCTTTTACATCTTCTTCTCATACACAACTCAACCCTCCATTTAACTTGACCCTCACCTTCCATATGACCCACTTCTCATCATAACCCAAGGTCCAACCCACCTCCTTAACCTTTCTCACAATAGCCCTATATTTAGGGTTTTTCCCCAAAAGCCCTAATTAGGCTCCTATGCATACTTCCACTAACCTATGTACTAACTCTTCCTCGAGCACTCCAATCACTCAAAATACACTTTTCACCTTATGTTCAACCCTCAAACTAGTTTTTTTTTTTTTTTTTTTTTTTTTTTTTTTTTTTTTTTTTCTGTGTAAGCTTTTTCGTCGTGCAAAGACTAAACACCCCATATAAGACTCACACTTCCCATGCAATATTTTACCCTAACCTTTTATTTTATTATTTTCTCCATTTATCTTCTCATTCATATCTCACAATACACTTAGGCTTTTATCCACTTCTCCTTACTCACCCCCTCTTTATTTCTTTTAGTTCCCCCTACAACCACTCAACCCATCTAAGGCCTCTATGCATGCATGTCATACCATAATAACCATACATAAGAGCATGTCATACATAACAAGTCAAATCACATATTTTACACATAATATAATCATAGTCAACATACCTTAGCTTCTTATAAGCCAAGATGCACTACACACATATTTAGTTCATATCCATATATAAATACACATCACATGCTATTACACCTATAAGCACATAATTTATAGAAAAACCCAAAGCCCTAACTATATCCTTACCTAATAGGACTCTGGGCTTGGATCACAAATCTTGGGCCTCCTCACAGGTAAGGGTTTGCTCACAACCTATAAAAATAGCATACTAGTAATTTATCCTTCTACCTACTCCTTTTTCCATTTTTCTTTATTTCCTAATTAAATAGTAGTAGTAGTAGTAGTAGTAGTAGTAATAATAATAATAATAGCAATAGTACTAATAATTTTAATAATAATAAAATTTTAAAATAAAATATACTAAGTAAGTAGAAGGGATAAGGGCACAACAAGAAGGGACAACATGCAAGGGGCAGCGGTGGCGGTAGTGCACTGCTTACCGCCACCGCTGCGGCGATGGTGGTGATTGAAAAGGAAGGGTTTTGGCTGAAAAAAATAGGAGAGAAGTTAGGGTTTCTTAGGTCATAGGGTTTTCGGGATCAGAACGTGTTGTGGTGGCAGTGTAGGTGGAGGAAGTGGTGGTAGCCAAGAGGAAAGAATAGAAAAGGAGGAGGAAGGAGGGAGAAAAAAGGGAAAATGGTGGTGTGGTGAGGTAGGGATGAGTTTTCTAGGTAGGAAAGAAGCTAGTGAGGGTGGTGGTTGCTACGGCAGCGGTGGCGTAGGGCAGTGTAGGCGGTAGTGAGGGGTGTAAAAGGGCAGCTCGAGCGACCCACTTTGCACAAGGTGGAGAGAAGAAGAAGGGGAGTTATGGGGGTAGGGAAGAGGTTTGTTGGGTGGAGGGTGATGCAGGAAAGAGGAATAGAGGGTGTGGCGACAGTGGCACGATGTAATGATGGTGGCTGAAGGGCTATGTGAGTAATACAGGGGGTGTTAATTGGTAGAGAAAGAGGGTATTGAGATATCAAGGGTGTATTTATAGGGGAAATGATTGGGGGAATTGGATAAAGGAGGGAAGAAGACAAGGGGAGGGGTGGTTGGCTACCCACAATTACAAAATTGGGGGACAAGGTAGGGGTAGTTTAGGGAGTGTAGGGGTTAGGTGGAGGAGTTGGGGGTTGCAAGGTGGAGGGGGACCATGCAGGGCAGTGCCAGCTGAATTCCCTGCTGGTCAAGCTAAGGAAAAGGGGAAGAAAAGGGAGGAAAAGGAGAAGAAAAGGAAAAAGGAAAAAAATGAGTTGGTTGGGTAGTTTGGGATTTTTAAAATTTTATGAATAATAAAAATTAGTGTTTTAGAGTAGCCTTAATCATCCCTTCTATGTACCTTTCTTTCAACCACTGAATTCTCTAAGTCTTGTATCCACCTTTCTTCCTTCTACCCTTTGAGTATTACCAACCTATCTTCTTACACTCTTCTTATCCTATCTTTAGATATCTCTTATTTTAATTATCAAGTAAGGAAGAGTTAGATTCTGGAAAAGGCAGAGTGGTCTAGTTGAGCTTCTTCCCTATTTTTTCCTCAAGTGGTACGTTCTTCTTTCTTTCTATTTTTGAGTTCAAAGTTTTAATAAGGTTTTGGTGTAATATTTAAGTTTAATATATTGGTTTTAAGGTTTTCAAAGCTAAGATTTCCCACAATTGGAATTTTAGTTTTAAAGGGTATTTTGCCTACATCAAGTAAGACATTTTTTCTTATAAAATGTTTAGTAATTATTCCTACATGTTAGGTGTTACCTTTAGTTGATTTTTGCATGTTGGCATGAATGAATATAGTCTGTATAAGTGATTTGGATGGTTAGATGACATGAGTTGAGTAATAAGCATGAAATTAGGTAATAATAGGTTATGATTATTCCATATTGTGAAATGTAAGTTAATTTGGTTGGTGATATGTTAGATTATGATCATACATGTTTTAATATTCTTAAGGATGAATTATATTTAAGAATCGGCATGAAATTTTAAGGTTTAGTGCTATGTTAGGGAAAACCAGTCGACTGGTTAGGTTAAACCAATCAAATTGTTCATAGAATAGTTGATTGATTGACCTAACCTGTCAAGTGGTAAACTTGTAGAGACCTTGCTCTTAATCTCTGCTTAAACCTATCGATTGGTTTGGCAGAATCAATCGACTAGTCTATACATATTTGATTAGTTTGCCCAAATTGATGGTTTGGGGAAAGCATGGTTTGGTTGACTTAAATCATAGTTTTAAAAATCGGACCGGTAATCGAACCAATATCATAATTGGTTCACCGGATTAGTGGTCGAACTAGTGGTACATTTTAAGTCAAAAATTATGAAATATATAAAAAATTAAACTACACATGAATTTGACCGGATCCCAACCAGTTTTTTAACCGGTTCTGTGACTAGTTTTTTGACATGTTCACCGATTTTTACTAATCTGACCCAGTTTGACTAGTTTTCACTGGTTCCAAAATCCTAATAACTGGTATATGAAATCTAACTAGTGACCCAACCGGTTCGCTGGTTCACCTGTCTGACCGACTGGTCTGGTCCTATTTTTAATACTAGGACTTAGACTAATTGGCTGGTTGGTGCAACCGATCGATTGGTTGGGTTAGATAGATCGACTTGTTGGACTATTTTACATCATTTGTTTCCTTTTGGTTTCATTATGCTTTAACGCTATAAAAGGGACTATACCGTGATTATTAATTGGATAAAATATAGATTTTATCATGAATTGTTGGCCTAATGAAAGGATTAAAATGGATCATATATTATGGTATATCCTTTGAGTAATATAAAGGCTAAATAGGTATTTCACTTCTAATAAGTGATGATATTGAGAAAAGAGTAATAAAACTTAGCATGAGCTTGAATTAGATAATATGGTGGATATGAATAAAATTGGCTAAGGATAGATGGAAACCCCCATGCTATTGAATTAGATAATATGGTGGATATGAATAAAATTGGAAAAGGATATATGGAAAACCCATATGCTAGGGAAAATGGAAAGAAAAGGATTGGTATGGATTAACATGGAAAATGAACTTGCTTGCATTGTATGGGCCTTGTATGATCACCCATCTTTATAAATATTATCCTAATCACATAAAACGAAAGACAATTGAGTTGAGTATGGGTTTGAGTTACCCGATCTTCAATTAGCTACTAGGGGTTAGTCTACCTTCGGGTGTTTTTGGTGTCTTTGGGCGGGATCCTGAGAGATTTCGGTGCCTTACCTACTCTATACATTGATAATGTACTAGGGAGTATCAATATTAAAGGGCCAAACTTATATCCACTTAGTGATTGGCTTTAGCCTGGACTATATGTCCCTTATTTAGATAAGCTTCCATGGTATGTGAGACCATTGGGCGATGCACAATCCATTGATCGATGATAATAAAATATGAATGATGACCAAGAGAATGGTTAATTTGGTTAAGAATGGAAGTATGGTATGATTGATTGAAAGGAATAAAAGTTATTTTATACACTTGGCTAATGGTTGAAATGACTAGCTAGTTATGGAATGGAATATTGATAGGATGACTCATTTATCTTATAAATAGATAAGTAAATGGTATAACCTAAAGAATTGAGTAATTGGAAATAAACCCTAGAGTTTGATTGGATGCTATTTGCTATTACATGTGTAAGTGCTTATGTGAGAAGGATGTGAAACTAAGCATTATGTATTTTTCTTTGTTGGAATGGTGCATGATAGCATGTCCTTGTGTACCTTTTACCTTTATATATAGCTTTTTCATGATGCATGTTGTATTTTGTATCCATGTTCTATTGATTTGTATACTTGTGTTACATTAAAGGAGAAACTTGGCTTACTTATTACGTAGTGTACTAATGTGCCCATTTTCTTAGTTAAATGCTCAATCCCACAAGTAGAGGACCATGTGTAGGTCTTTGAGGATGACCAATAAAGGGCCTACCTTATTTGGGTTGGGGCTTGAGAGTATGAATATCTAGAGGTTTTTGGTGGGGTTCGTGGTTGGTCGAGATTTTAAGTTGGATGTTTTCCCTAGCCCTATTTTAATTGTAACCTCAAATTTTTAATTACATGTATTTTGTAATAATTTGGTCATAACCCGTTAGGGTCCTTCGATGTAAACACTATTTGAAGTTGTTTAATTAAAATTTTATTTTGTGCACTCTATTATTTTAAGCGTTTGGTTGGTTTAGCCTTATATATGATATGAGGTAGGCGGTGGACATCCATCCTGTGTTAGATATGGTAGTAACACCTTATTTTTCCTAGGTGTGTTTTCTACTTCTGTAAAATTTTTAACGAAATTTTTGGTAGTGAAAAATGGGGGTAGTAAAAAATAGGAGGGTGATAATTACCAACTCATATTAATATGAATCCTAAACTAGCTTATCTTATACTTCCACCCAATCCAATATGAAGTTTGTAGATCTTAACTAAACTTAAATCTAAGAAGACCAACTACTTTAACGTTAACCCTACATGGTATTCATTTGAACCAATTGTGTAAAGCCAAAACTAAAATAGAATGAGATAAATATAAACCACGCTAAACCACTCACATAGTAAGCATAATTTGACCTCAATCTTTATTGATCTAAATTAACATCTACCCAAATGACTCATTTACCACCTTTTTCTATAATCTAGTTGAATAACGACTACCATACTATATAAACACGTTCACGTATTGAAGAATTGAAGGATAGCCTAACAAATAAAGGGTTCAAGGCTTCTCTAATTCACTACAAAAAATCCTTTAGGATTTTAAATTTACTATTTTATATGATTATGGTAATGATCACTCATCTCTAATTGAAATTTTCTAGAATCAATTTGCAGTTTAGTAAAGATATTTTCTTTTAAATTCATAAGAGATTATTACTCCTTAAATTTCTCTTATAATGCTAGACAACCGACTCTTCACTTTGGGTATTTCAATCACAATTAATCTCACTAGAATAGATAGCAATATTAGGTTTTCTAGACATAATTCAATATAACTATAGAAGGAAAATTATAGGTAAATACCACTCTAGATTATAGTGTGAGATAATGAACCTAAATATTTTCTTAAGGAAATTGATTCACAAGTATAATTTGATATTGTAGTGAATGAGAGTAAAAAGTATTGGTTGTTTAAGATTAGGATTAGTGGTTTTCTCTCATTAGTCCTTAGTCTCTTAAATATCAAGAGGATTATACACTATTATTTTTGCATTAAACATAATAATTATGTATGATTTAGTGGGAGAATTTTATAAATTGGAGAAATTGCATAATATTGAAGGGGGTTTAATGCCAAATATTTTGTCTCGTGCCAAGAAATTGATCAATTGTTTCTCTAATGGGTTGAAATGTTCTCCAATAATCATATATTACTAAAGAACATTACTCCACCATTTTTCACAAACAGTAGGTAAAAGTTTTAACCATAAAACACTTTTTGCTATTGAATTTCATTTTCTTAGTAAGTATGCCAACTTTCCTCATATAATAGTCGATTTATGTGCTTAATCATTGTACCCTTATTTAGCCATTTTATTTGAAATTTGAAACTAAATTGAAAATTGTTTATTCTTACATGAAAAATATATTATAAACCTAGGAGTTCCTTATTAAGATCACTCGAGGGGTAGAATAATAATAGTTTTTACTATTTAGTACAACATATAATTTTGTTTAGATAATACTCACCTCTAATATATTTTTTTAAGTAAGTCAAATATTATTACTTCCTTAAATGGATCATATAATACATCAAAAGAATCACAATACCAATTAGAAGCTATCTTATGCTATCAACATGGGCCACCAATGATCTATATGATTTACAATGGGTCCTACTAGTTATCTTAGTGGCTAACTCCTTGACAATCAAGAGACATATATGTTGTGGTTTACATATCTTTTGATGGAATATTCTCTAATTTCTTTTGTGTCATAAATGATAGGTATTCACTACATACACATAATGAAGCACCTATCTCCTATAACCAAAGGTAACCACACCTATTTCATCCATCTCAGCACCACATTGAAAGAGGTAGCATCATGAGCATACCTAAACTTTTTAACCAAAGGTAACCACACCTGTTTAGAGTAAGAACAATCAAAGAACAAATGTGAAACTGTTTCCTTTTCAACTTCACACAACACACATGTATCATCCACATTGAGTCTCATTGCTCTTATTCTGTTCTTAGTAGCCAATCTTTTATGAATTATAAACCATTAGTGGAGCTTGTGTTTAGGTATAGAGGTAGAATTCCACACCACCTTATACTATTCTACAATTTCACTATGAGTTCTCAGTGCATTATATACCTTCAGAATATTGTATTCCACTAGATTACCTTCTTGGTTTTGTGCATTGGAATTAAATACATGTTGTATTAAATCTATGATTTTTAGTAATCTCCTGAAACACCATGATATAGACATGGAGTTTTGCACATTCCATAGATCTCTACCTGCCATGAAGTATGTGTATATCCATTTAACCCATAGAGTGTCCTTCTTTAGATGCAATTTCTAGAGAAGTTTTCCTATAGCTGCAACATCCCAACATTCAAGATTAAACAAACTAAGACCACCTTCTTACTTAGGCTTGTAGACAGTATCCTAGGAAACGGGGAATTTTTTTATATTATGATGATTGCCATCCCATAGAAAGGATATACATTTTGTGTTGATAGAAACAATAACCTTTTTTGGTATCAAATACATTAGGCTCTAATAGGCTTAGATATCAAAAAGGATTGATTTAACTAGTTTTAGTCTTCCCACATAGCTAAGGAATCTGGTACTCCAAGAGCCGAGTCTTGAAATGAACTTCTCTAGGAGTTCATGATAATCCAAATCTTTTAAGGAGCTACAAGTATAGGTCAACCCTAAGTATCTATCAGGTCTTTGGTGGTATATGCAATAGCCTAAATAGATATTATTTAGTCACTTTATCCTTAGAACCATCATAATAAATGGAGCTCTTATTAACATCAAGTTGCAAACTAGATATCTATGAAAACTTCATAAAAGTCCCATAAAAAATCATCAAAGTAGGAATAATAAGAGAAAAATATCATCAAAAAATAGAAGTGAGATTAACTTGACCTTCTTACACTTCAGGTGTGGATGAAATAGTTGATTTTGCCAAAATATACCGAGTGCTAGGAGAAATTACTCCATCACAATCACAAAAAATTAGGATGAAATGGGATCACCTTGTCTCATACCTTTGTGAAATTTAAATGGAGGGTGTAAAAAACCATTCAAAAATAGGGAGTAGCTCACAGTAGTTACACAACTCATGTTCATTTTAACAAAATGTATTGGGAAGTTTAAGCTTAGTAACATCTTCTCCAAGAACTCCCAACTTATAAAATCATAAGCCTTTTTCATGTCTAATTTTATCATGCATATAAGAGTAAATACTTTTTTTGATACCTATGAACAAGCTCATAGCCCATAAGAATGTTATTCCCTATGGACCTCCCTGTATTTGAATTAGTAGGTATTAATGGCCCATTATAGATAATCTCAAAAGATAACTCTCTTAAGGTGATAACACTAGTGCCCTGTAGTTACTTGAAGAAGTCTTGGAATGTGTGAAAAATGCTTAATTGAGTTGTGTAAATCTAACCATTAACATCTATAATTGAGTGAACACGGTTGGAACTTTGTCTCTTTTTCATAATGGAATGGAAATACTTAGAGTTATTGTCTTCCAGTTTGAACCAATTAATCTTTAGATTTTCAAGCAAAAAAACTTTGTTCACACTTAGTCATGAACTGTAATCTCTGTTTATACTTTTTCTTAAGTAATATTACGTCTATATTAGTAGGAGAAGTATCTAGTCATAATTGAATTGTATTTAGCTCCTATCTTGCACTCTAGACTTGCTGTGATATACTACCAAATTTATCCTTATTGAGTTTTTTAATGGTGTATTTAACTGTTTAAGCTTAGCCCATTTCTGTTGTAACTTTATTCCTCTATTATTATGCCCCATATGCATCTTGAACTACGTTCATAAATTCAAGACCTAAGACCCACATGTTGAAAAACCTAAAAGATTTGGGACTTGACTAATAGAGCTAATAAAGGGTGATTGTCATAGATACATGATCAGAAATAAAAAGGGCATGAAAATGAGCATTTGAACCTCCATCCATCTCTGATTACATAATGCTTTACCTAATTAGCATGAATTTCTATTTTGAACACTTTGCCTATTATCCCAATTGTACTACACCCTAATATACCTTAGATCATCAAGTTGGAGATGTTGGAGGTAGTTCTAGAATTCCATGGAATCTTACTCATGCCACAAACCTTGAATCTTCTCATTTCCATGTAAAACCACATTGAAATCACCCAGTAGTAGCCATGGTTCATTAACCACTTGATTGGTTTGTAACCATTGCCACCGCTTCCTACATTTAATTCCAGTACTATAGGCACATATGATACATATGTAAAATAATTTAGGTCCACTAGCCTCTCTTACTTTCATGAGAATTGTCCAATCACACATATTAATGGTAATGACTTGCTAAGTATTATCCAACCAACTAAACCAAATATGCCAATTAGTGGGGTACTGATATTTAGTGATCCACTTCCAGCTTAAGAGAAGAGTATTTTGTACTTTACGTACATTAAGAGCTCTTATTCTAGTATCCACAATCCCTACTAATGACAGATTATTATTCTTAATCCATTTTCTAACCTCACTATGCTTTAAAGGGTCATTAAACTCTCTAATATTCCAACAGTCAATCATCAATGTAAATAGATGTCAAACTAGGATGAGTACTCCTCCTCAGTCACTTTTCTACCCCTAATAATCCCAGTCCATGGATAATCATTACCTTTAAGATCTGTTAGAAGGTTCTCTCCCAGTAAAGAAGCCTCAAGGGTGGCTAGATCCAAGGGATTACTAGTTGTGTTTTCTTAATAGTTAGTCCATTTAGAAGAAATGGATTTTTTCTCTGAATTAGGCACTAGAGTATTTTTTCTTTTAGGGGAGTGAGTAGGTTGATAATCCTTTTCAATTAGCTTTCTCACATCCTTCACTATCACTAATTTTTTTGGCATTATCTAGGTTCATCTACATTTGTTAGTGAGGTGAACAACCATGTTACAATTCAAATAGAAATTTGGTTTACATCCATATTGCACCTTTTGTGTTATTATCCCCGACGGAGCTTTGATCATTAAAGAATCAGGGCATTCTTTATGAGTATCAACCTTAATTACTACCCTTGCGTATAAATTCTATCTTACCTTGATGTCATATTGTCCATTCCAATAGGTTTGTCCACAATGCTTGCAATCTTGTTCAGAGAATTAACTGACCAAAGGTATAGTGGAATACCTAGGAAGTGCACTTGGGTGTGTAAAAATTGAAATTCTATTAGGTTAAATTGAAACCCAGGATGCCAACATTTGAGAACCAGGGGCCTCCCTAGTATCGACTAATAAGGTTGTTGCAGGATTACTTGATAATCATCCTCAGAGGATAATTGAAAGAGAAAATAGCCATTTTGTTAATGAAAGTCCGGTGGTGCATAATGAAGTTGCACAAGTGCATTAGGTCTTCTATTCTGTAGGAGTTTATCCTTCCATGACATTCTATCAGAATTTATATGTTAAGAGTTGGGACATTTGAATGCACATTTTCTTCAGTTTAAATCTAGTTTGACTCATCAATACCTTTCAATTTAATTGTCATATCCTTGGGAATAGGTTCTTGAAGAATTGATTCATGGTGTATTTTTTCCTCTAATTTGGTAATGAGAGATTGGGGATTAGGATCATTTAGATTGGGAACCAAATCTAGAACATCCTCCTTCATCCCTGAATTAGCATCCGACAATGGTTCTTATGTTGGGGATGGCTTAACTAGGGTCTTCATCTTCTTCCTTTTTGCCATTGGAAGGGATGTGAGGCTTTTAGTCTCATCCACCTCTAATCTTACTTCATGTCATGTTCTATCTTATATTTCTATCAACTTAATTTAATATTCATTTGTTTTGAAATGAGAACTTTAATTTAGATTCAAAATATAATCCTTTACCTTAAAAAAAAATCCTATAATGAAATAGAAACTAACAAATTTCAAATTGAACTTCATAATTAATGAAAATAAGATGACGTTGAAGCCCAAAAACAATAATAAACCTAATTTTACATGTACCAATTATTTTTAATTAATTTAATACTAGAAAAAAACCAAATGAATTTTTATATAAAGAAGGTAATTAAATGTTGGTAATGAATTAATTTCTAACTACTTAGTCCACTGAGTTTGTACAACAATGTATTAATAATTACGTATTCAAGTGACATCAAATATATATAGTCATTATTCTCTTTGTATATAATGATTTTTTCTATAATTATATAATAGTAATTATAATAATTGAAATGACAATTGAAAAAACTATAACATAAGATGATTACCATCATCACTAGCAAAACTAACAACTATACTTGAGATAATCACCAAGCTAGCAATAAGATAATCATCACTATTAGAGGTGACCGCCATTATATTAATGATAATCACCATAATCACCAACATTATTAGTATTACTAATAATAATGATTATCATAACAATATATGCATTATTACAATTATTATGATTTTAATAATAACCACTCTATGACTAGATAATCGCTTAAATTGGGCATAATAATCATATGAAACTATATAATATTGTAATATCCCATACTTTTGTAAATGGATGAATGAGAATTATGCCAAATTTAGGCCTTTGATTTTGATTTAAGGTTATGATTTGGTTTGGGACAAAGTTTTATTTGAAATCATATTGAAAAATGGAGTTTATTGAGTTTTGTAGGCAAACCAATTGACTAGTTTGTCATTTCACCAAATTTGGTTTTGTTGACTAAATTAATTGTCTAGTTGGAGGAAACCAATCAGCTGGTGGTAGAACAGTCTATTGATTGACCTAAGCTCATCGACTAGTTTGTCGAGCTTTTCATATTTTTCGAGCTTGATTTTTTGAAAAATCCCTTACACTAAAATGGAACCTTACCAACCCATGGCAATTTGTCTCTAAGATATTCCTAACCATTTTCATGATGCATTTAACCTAAAATATTGCCTCAAATTGATCTAGAGGTTGATTGGTATAATTGAGGAGGAGAGATGACCTCAGCATTATCTTCTTCCTCCTCTCTCCTCTACATGATTCTGTGATCAATGCTTCGATCTCGGACATGAATCTGACTAGCTGGAAAATTCCTTCCATATTAACCTTCCATTATTTCACTCATGTATGTTAATTCTGGACTAAAATATTTACATTCTCCAGAGACATCATTTGAGCTTTGAAGAATAGGTTAGCAAATCATTGACAAAATCCATCTGTTCTACTCAAATTCAAATGGTCAATTTTAAGGTTTTGATTTGGTTCCTGAACCCTCACTGTTTCCCTTTAGTCAGTTGTCTATAAATAGCCCCAATCATCCCTTCTACACACCTTTCTTTCAACTACCAAATTCTTTATGCCTTGTATTTGCCTTCCTTTCATTCCACACTTTTAGTCTCACTAATATATTTTCTCACACTCTTCTAATCCTGTCTCTAGCTCTCTCTTGTTTCAACTATTAAGCAAGGAAGAGTTAGATTCTAGAAAAATGTTGAGTAGCTTAATTGAGCCGTTCCCTATTTTTCCTCAACTGGTATGTGCTTCTTTGTTTTTAAGTTCAAAAATTTCATAAGGTTTTGGTGTAATGTCTGAGTTTAAGATTTTGGTTTTAATATATTCAAAGCCGAGAATTCCCATAGTTGGTATTTTAGGTTTTAAGGGGATTTTTCTTGCATGAAGTAAGTAATTCTTGCTTCTAAAATGTTTAGCAATTAGTTCTACATGTTAGGCATTACCTTTAGTTGATTTCTGTATGTTGGCATGAATGAATATAGTTTGTAGAAGTGATTTGGATGATTAAATGGCTTAATTTGAGTAATAGCATAAAATTTTGTAAAAATAGGATATGATGATTCCATGTTGATAAATACATATTAATCTAGTTGAAGTATGTTAGACTATGTTGATACATGCTTTAATGTGGATAAGGATGATTTATAAGTTTTGTATTTCATACCCATATATTATAGTTTGGCCTACTTGTTTTGGCATTGAGGGACCAACTTGGCTTACTCAGCACATAATGTACATATGTACCCATTTTTTCGGTTACCTGCTTATTCGTACAAGAAGAGGGACATGTGTAGGTCTTTAGGGATGGTTAGTAAAGGGCTTACCTCTTTTGGGTTGGGGCTTGAGAACAAGGACATCTAGAGTTTTTTTTTTGGGTTCATGGAAGATCGAGATTTTAAGTTGGGTGCCATGCCCTAACCTTATTTTATTGTAGTCCCGTACTCTACCTACATGTATTTTTATAATAATTTGGTCAGAACCTGTTAGGTTCCTCTAATGTAAACACTTTTTGAAGTTATTTAATTAAATTATTATTTCGTACACTTTGTTATTTTAAGTGTCTTGGTTGGTTTAGCCTTGTATCTAATACAGGGTAGGCAGCGGATGTCTATTTTCTGTTATATATCACGTTAACTCCCCATTTTTCCTAGGTTTCTTTTCAGCTTCCACAAATGTATTAACGAAAAATTTTTTATAGTGAAAAATGGGGGTGTTGCAAATATGATTTATTTTCTATATATAAAAACATCATTTGTATAATCAATATATGCTTATTGGTTAAAAATTTGTACCTTGTAAGTATTTTAAACCATGAAAAGTTATAGAGTTTAATTATATATTATATTTGAAAGTTATGACACGTAATTACATGCTATAATTTATAAATATTAATTTTGACAACTTAGAATAATTGGAATATGCTGACTATGTCTTATATTCGTGGTATATGTCTTCTATTAATAATGAATATATTTTATTTTCATGGTCACTATGTTCCTTGGTATGAATAATATGCTAGGAAAATTCAACATTGATAATAGAAAAAGTGGAGAAAATATAGTAAATGGCGATTATATCTTTTTTACATGGTGATTATATCCTATATCTATAATGATTATGTCTTATATGCATGATGATTATGTCTAAATTTTTATTTTACGCCCCAAGAGCACCTATCTATCTACTCCCTGGTTCATGATATAGCAATTGTGTTTGAATAACAAGTGACAAAAGTGTTCTTATGCATTGAAACATTTAGGTACCAAGAGCCATGTATTGATTGATATGCCCTATGTATACCACTTTCCTTCACTGAAAAACTTAGTTTTTGTATATCAACTAATATACAATAAGAGTAAACTATTTTTCATAAAAGCATAATATTTTTTACGCTGAAGGTTTTTTATTACTAACACTTAAAGGATGATTTTATGTTTAAATTTAACTTAAAATCATTTCAAAATAGTTTTAGAGATAGGAAAAAACTATCAAGCATTATGAAAAACATAATTGTTGATCTATCAAACACATATAATAACAAACCTAGGATTTAAAGGCACTACCCTTGAGCTTGAGTCTTGAAAGACTCAAGCTCATACTTATGATATTTTTAAATACATAAATTAGGTATGTTGTAACCACAAATAGTTTTTTTTTATGATATAAATAAAATTGTATTTACTTATGAAGTCAAGAATCTTGTGCCTTTTCATAATGATAGGAAAAAAGATGTCATATTGAAAATAATATAATGTTTGAGATAAATGAATATGTAAGAATAACATATTCTTATTCACTAAGTATACAGCAAAAGAATTTAATGAGTTAAGACCATAATCTCTTACACACATAACTTACCAAACCCTGACATCGCCTTACCATGAGGTAAAACCTTAGTAATAATATGAGTGTATGTGTATCTAACAATACTGCTAACCTTACGTGTTATTTTCTTATTTTGATGATGACATACCTATTATGGGTCTAACTTGTTTATCAAAGTGTGTACGTACTATAAATTTCATATTAAAAAATTATGTGCAAATGTAACATTTTCATTTTTCACTCCCAGAAATTTATAGTTTTACAAATGAAAATGCTAACACTAAAAACAAGAATGGGGATGAAATTGACACATTTAAAATAAGGAGAGGTATATGTGTTCAACTAATCTATGTTGGATGCAAGGATAAAACCTATCTAATCAAAGCTTAAACATCATATATAGTAGGAAAACAAATGGAAAGTTATCATTCTCAGAACAAATCATTGGTGATAAAGCCAACAAAAAACCTATAATATAAACCTGGATTTTAGAACTTGAAAAGGGAAAAGAAAATAAAATCCACATATATGTCCAATGAAAATAAAAACCAAAGTATCTTAACAATGGGCCAAATTTTTTCACCAATTTCAACCATCATATAGCTTACTCTCAAAACCCAAGTCAAACCTTCACCTAAATGACAAGACATTCAATATTGAGCCTGTAGAAATGGTTTGCACCCTACCATTTGTGGTTCATCCTAAGACCCAATCAACTAACGTGGTATCAATACATGTTTGGTACTATATAAATCAAATCACCTCAACTTATGGGGGAGGGGGGACATGGAGCATAAGAATAAGATATATATAAAATCAAGGTGTATTGAGTTTATAAAAATAACATTTAAGGAATACATAGGTTATGTTCATGTTTCACACTCAAAAGACTTGTACGATATCAATATGCCACCAAACAAATGGTGATACATGGCCACATGACATGAAAACATGTGATCATAAATGATGGAAAACATGAATCTTATCATGCATTTAATGGTAAATGCATAGGTTCATGCAACATACATACCAAATCATGCATTAATATATTCAAGCACATAAACAATACTCTTATCAAGTCATGTATGTAACATTGCACATGTTATCCTACTCAACCATACATGCTACCATTACAATGTATATGTTTATTTTTAACTACCATGGAAAATTAGCACGATATTCATACATTATCATGCTAAAGATAAAACATGTAATGCGATATGATCACATATTACACCAACCATGTATCATATGAAGAACAATATAACAAAGAGAGGGATACCACTTAATTTATCTTTGGGCCTAATTATTATCCATTTAGGATTGTCATCAACAATTTAATTAATAAAATTGAACAAAGATACTAGTACATGTATACCAATGCTAAAATGGGAACATGCTTAGTCATGTACATGGGGTCATCAATGAAACATGCATTCTATGAGACTTAGGAAGTTTGAATCATATTAACCATATGCACACAATAATAACGAATAAAAATGACAAAACCATATAAGACTATAACACTCCCAAATTTTGAACCATAAAATTTTATTTTAAGACAATGTGGAAGCATTTTTAAAATCAAAATCCGATAATGTTACCGCCAAAACAACCATGAGAGAGGTATGATCATCACTTAACCCATACCTGATACAAGGCAAAATGAAACAACTAAAAAAATACATGCTCTACTAACAATACAACAATAATAATAATGATAATGTTGAGAATAGTAAAAATATAGATAGAAGGGAGTATGATAGTTTACAAAATCCAAATATAGGAATCAAAGTTAAGAGTTTAAATAAGCAAAAATAATTAAAATTATGCCAATGCAATAGAAAAAAAGTACATCTAGTTGGTTATCCTAACTCTTAACTAAACTAGAAGGTAACTCTTAAACCCCAAACGGTATATAGCTATATACCCATGATATCATCCTTAACATATTATAGATGAGAATTGTAGCCCTACAAATCATCCTTTGCTCACCAAACTAGAAGGAAGATCATCATGGTGACCATACAAATGTAGTATTAGTATGGTAAAGTACTAGTAAAATAGACTACCTAAAATATGGTAAGGGCTCATGCTACACATTGAAGTCATATAGTAGCATAGTGAAAAGCATACTAACATAATAAATCACTCAAGTTCATGTTAGAAATATAACAATGGATGCTTGCATGGAAATTATGAAAGAATAATAATATAGATAATGCATTAAAATCATATAACATAACATATATTATAATAATATTCCTTTAGCAACCACATAATTTTCAGTTATTAAGATACTTCATTTGACCACACCTAGTTCTCCACTATGAACAGAAGTCATAGCAATATAAACACATGATGGGATACCACACCCACCACATGGAGTTAAGATACATCAAAGAGGTTTTTCTTCAGGAATACGATGCCCACCACAGATTGAGTGCACCTGCCACAAAGGCTAACATAGATTGGGATGCCACATAGTCAAAATATATTAAGGGGGGTTATACTGGGATACCTCAAATAACACGCCTTGAATGCTTCTACCATAATGGATAAAAATGTGGGATACCACATCTGCCTAATTAATGGATAACACAAAGTGTTACAGGGCTTATAATGGAATATCTCACTCACCTACACAAGAACTAATGCCATGCTAGCCTACCACATTATAATCCTATACCTCAAACATATTCACATAACTTCTACCAATCATAAACTAATAGAGAAGGAAATAGGTACCGAGTGAAAAAAATAAAACACAAGGTGACTCGCCCATTAACACCCGAATAGCTACCCCGACTGTCAGAGAAAAAGACTCGAAGGAAATCATAATCCATTAATTAATAATTACTAGGTGATATCAAAAATAATAATTAATTCTATTAATATCTAATTAGGTGTTTGCAAGAGATAATACCAAACACATCACAAGGCATATATGCCACTAATTGGGTGTTTAGAGATGACACCACTGTAACACCCCAAAATTCACTAATTTTTTTTTTTGAAAGCGGAAGCAATTAAAATAGAAACACTTTAAAACCTGTGAATTCTGGGAATGTTACCGCCACACTTAGTACCAGACCGGTTCTCTCCGACCGTTCCAATACCAAGTGCTAAGGCTAAAGAAAATATTTACATTAAATTCCAATGAACAACTCATAAAAGAATTCGAAAGATCATACAATAAAATCAGAGTACGCATAAACGTTAACACTTGAAACTTCATGAAACCCGATGGGTCAAATTCCGGATTGCCTACTCACTCAAGTCAGCCTGCAACCCCAAGAAGTCTCTGATCTTAAACCTGCACAAGAATTCTGCTCCCCACCATCGGTGGATCATCACAGGACCCATCAACCAAGGTAGTATCAGTACGGGTCCAGTACTGAGTAAGGAGACTTGATTACTAAGGCCAACATATAGTTATACACAAATAATACAAGAATAATAATAACGGACAAGATCAATATGATCACATAAATACATACGACCATCCAAGTAGCGTACAAAGGCCCAAATATAATCCAGATTAATCATTTCATTAATCTCTTATCAAAATCCAATTCGCACCATGCCTTTTATCAATCCATGCGAGCAGAGGAACACCCCACTATTATAACCGGTGGGCCGGTCACAATAGAGCATCATGCCCTAACCACTATTATTACCGGTGGATCGGTCACAATAGGGTAGAAACCCTAACCACTATTCCTAACCGGTGGATCGGTTCGGTTCCTCCTCGCATGGTATTCCACTATAAGTAATTAGTGTCTTTTATTTGCCTTAGCAATACTCTGGTTCATTTTCATTGAGATCGGGATCCCCCACTATTATAACCGGTGGGCCGGTCACAATAGGACACCATGTCCTAACCACTATTATTACCGGTGGATCGGTCGCAATAGGGTAAAAACCCTAACCACTATTTTAACCGGTGGATCGGTCGCACATAGGGTAAAACCCTAACCACTATTACTGACCGGTGGATCGGCTGGTCCCATCTCAATATCTTCCACTTTAAGTAATTAATGTCTTAAGTATCTTATTCAAAGGCTTTCACCATGGACATGCACGAATCATAAATAATAAATTCTATATTCATCATCATACTTTAATCACCAAGTAGACATGTACTACCACCAAACCCTAGACATGCATTAATCGCTCCCTTTACACTTATCCTCCAATTCTACTCCACATCTCACTCTAGGGTTTTATCCCGAAACCCTAATTTAGGCCTTAACAACTCCTCTTACTCTACCTCACATCACCCAAATCATTTCAACACTCCACACATTACAAATCATCGAACCCATTCCCATAATTACACCTTAATCACCCAAAATACATGATACAACAAAAACCCTAAGCAGCAACATCAAACCCTAATCAACCACCACAAACCCAATTAACCACAACAAACCATAATTCAGTCTCCTCCATACCCAGGTAATGCTCTACGTACTATCTTTCACCCAAGGTGTTTAAACGCCCAAACAACACTTATATTATGTTCCCTACATCCCAAATCAACTTTCCACACATACATTTCATACCCATGCAGACATTAACCTCCCCATGCAAACATTCGAACTTCTTCATGCAAACCCTAAATTCAATCAACACAAAACCAAAGACCCATTCCAAACCTAAATTCAAGCAATATAAAACCCAAAGATTTGTCCATACTGAACCCTAAATTCAATCCATAAAGATTCTTCCACATAAATCATAAATTAGAATCTCCCAAGGAAAAGTATAAATTGAATTTCCCCTAAGCAAATCATAAATTAGATTCCTCCATATAATATTATAAATTACATTCTCCCCAAATAACATCATAAACTAAATTCTCCCAAACAAATCATAATTTAATTCTCCCAATCAATCATAAATTAAATTCTCCCATATAATATTATAAATTACAGTCTCCCAAATAACATCATAAACTAAATTCTCCCAAACAAATTATAAATTCGATTATCACATATAACATCATAAATTAGATTCTCCCAATTAACACCATAAATTAGATTCTCCCAAACACACCATAAATTCGATAACATCATAAATTACCGTCTCCCAAATAACATCCTAAATTAGATTCTCCCAACGAACCATAAATTCTGCTCTTTCACACATAAAATCATACATTAGATTACTCCTTATAAAACCATAAAATTAGGTTAACTCACTTCCCTTAATCAAATTCTTTCCCCATCCTACTTCTTCATCCTTCCTCTCACACAAACCACATCGACGTCCTCTCATGCATGTCTTACAAGGTCACAACACATATCATCATACATAAATAATACAAATGCCATACAAAACATACTTCAACTTCACTCCATACCATATACGACATAATTAATAATCATAAGCATAGAATACATAGCATATGAAGCACATAAACCACATAAACACATAAAAGGCCTTAGCACTCCTTACCTAAAACGACACCGGTCTTGGAGCATGCTCCTATTCCACTTGAGAGATTTGACCAAATAATAACATACTGATAACAATAACATTAACAAAATTATAACTTTACTAAAGATATTAATAGAAATATTATAAAATCTGATAATATGGGGTTAAAGACTTTACCCTAATAATAATAATGACACTAATATAATAATAGCTAAGGTACTAAAATAATGTAACAACAATATAATAAGTGTAATAATAATAACAAAACTAATGGTAAATTATTTGTAATATTAATTACAGAATAATAATAATGGTAATTCGAAATAATAAAAATACTAATAATAACAATAATTATAATAACACCTTAATATTATTAATTAGGATAATGACAATAATAATAATACTTATAGTAATGACAAGATCGAATTAAAATATATTAGAGCTTCAGAACCTGCAGAAATAATAATCAAAACATTAATACCAATAATAATATTAATAACACAATAATAGAAATAATAATAAAAGTAATACTAATCTATTTCAAATAATTGAAATAAATTAAATTAAGGATTATAAAAATAGGAAGAAGGGTTCATAGGGTCTTGGGTTCAACCTTATACTGGTGGGAACTGGCGGCACCGGCGGCGGAGCACGGCGGTGGTGGCGGTGGCCGGAAAAAGAGAGGAAAGAAGGGAAAGTTGCATGCTGGGAACAAGATAGGAAGAATTAAAATGGGAGCTTGGGTGTTTTGAGTTCCCCAGAAGGAGAGGGACAGAATAGAGGTGGTGGCGCAGCCAGAGGTGGCGGCGCACGGCGGCGGCGGCGGTGGCCGAGTGGAGGAGAATTAGGAAGAGAGAGGAGGAGAGGGAGAAAAAGGAAGATAAAGGCATGGGGAGATAGAGCAGGGTCTGCAGCACCGAATGGGAGGAGAAAGAAGCGTCTTTAGCGGCGGAGGAGGTGGCTAAGGGCGGCGCGAAGGGTGGCGGGGCAGAAAACAGGGTTGATCGGGAAGAGGACTTCGCACAGCTGGAAAATTCTATGCAGGAAGAATCGAGGGTGATGAATGGTTTGGTTAGCTAGAGAGTGGTGCAAGGAAGACACGGGTGGCAAGAACAGGCGACGAAGTTGGCCGGAGGCGGAGGACGAGACGTCTAAAGGAGAGGCGGTGGCAAGGTCGGATTCTGGGTTGGGGGATTCAAGAGCTCGATACAGAGCTGCTTACGAGGGTATTTATAGGGAAAATAAGATAGGGTAGGGTTCTTTGGGTCGGCTACGGGGTAAGGAACGTAGGGTTCAGGTCGCCGGTGGCGTGGTGGCCGGTGGGAGTGAGTTTCGGGTAGGGGGTTGCGCAGGAGAGAGAGGGAGGAAAATCGCGCGATAAGGGGAGATGGTTGGCTATATGTGGTCGCCGAATCAATGGGAACAGAAAGGGAGGGTGAAAGTCGGTCAAAACGGCGAGGTCGCCGGCGAAAAACTCGGGGCGGCGGCGAGTTGCAGGTAGGTGTCGACGAGGCTGGGCAGGTGCGAGGGGCTGGGGGAAGAAGAAGGGTAAGGCTGGACCGGTTCGCGGGGGAAGAAGAAAGAAAAAGGGAAGGAGACCGGCGGTTCGGGCGTGGGGAGGGGTATTAAATGAAACGACGGGTTTCAGTGGAAGTGGACTCAAAACGCGGCGTAGAGGGGGACGGGCGAAGGGCGACTGCGCGAGGGGTAACGGATTAAATGAAACGGTGAGTTTCGGTGACAAACGAAACAAAACTCGGCGTTGCGTCGGCAGAAGAAACAGCCGCGCGGGCTGGGCCGAAGGAGGGAGAAAAAGAGGAACTGGGCCGCTGGGCTGGCCCAGTTCGGAGAGGAGAAAAAGAAAAAGAAAAGAAGAAGAAGAAAAAAAAAGAAGAAAAGAAGGAAAAAGGAAAAAGAAAAAAGGAAAAATAATTATTTGGGATAATTAAATTAATTAGAATATTTGGGATAATTAAAAATATTAATATTTAAATAAAATAATATTTAAAATCCCTTTTTAGGCTAAATTAGGATTTTTAAAAGATTTTCCATAAATTCCTTTTTAATTAGCAAAACACCCTAATTTTCTATAATTAAATTATTTATAAAATTAATATTAATTTGAAAATATTTTCTCCTTCTTATTTTAATTAAAATAATTTGCTTAATTATTTTCAAAACAAAATGCTTAATTTGCTAAAATACCCAAATTCTTTTCTAATAAAAATACTTATAAATTTCTTCTTGATTTTCCCTAATTAATTCAATTTTAAAATAATTTATTTAAATAAATATTAGAATAAATATCATTTAAATGTAGTTTATAAAATTAGAAATTTTCGGGGCATTTCAACCACACTTACCAAATCAAGGCCTAAACAATGACAATTTTATCCATACTAAATTCAGGGTAAGCATGATTGAAATTATGATGTTGTAACTACATGGAAACATTAATATAAAAGGCCTCATCGAAGAACAATAGTTAACAAATAAACATGGTAAAATATAGGTGGACCATTCGATCGGTCTTTGGGACTACTTAATTGGTTTGGTGGTACCAGATCTGAACAAAAAATAAATCCAGAAAACTAATCCACTAGTTGGTCCCATCGATCAATTGTTCATAGGAAACTAGTCAACGGGGTTGATTGAAGTGGCCGATGGGTCTAAGTAAAAACCAAGCCACTTTGGTTACAAGTTAGCCAATCAATGGTTTTAGAAAACTCATCAACCACTCATAGGAACCAGTCAACTGGTCATCAAACCAATCTATTGATCTCACAATGAGTCAATTGAGAATCCTAGACCAAGCGACTATCCACACAACTAGTTGATTGGTCCAACACACCGATCAACTGGTGTGGGAAAACAACACCCAAAAATGTGATCCTCATATCAAAATTTGACCCAACATACCATATTAATCCTAACATGCTCCTATTTCATAATATATATAAAAAGATATACTAAATACATGGATATATGATAATATTGGTATTTAACAAAATCATGCTCAAAATTACCAAAATCATAGATAATAACAAGGAATTTAAAACATGCTTAAATTTCAAAGAAGAAACCTTTATCACATGGTCAAATCTAAGAATATAATTAACTCATACTTAACACAAAACACACTAAGAACATTGAATTTTTTTTATTCATATTAAAGATAAGAATGGCTTTCATCTAAGTAAATTTTCTAGCACAAATACTCTTAACTTGATGATTCTTTACCAGTATCTTGATCCTAAGAGAATCCTAAATCAAAACCATTAAAACTCCTTTTCAAACAAAACTTAATATAAAATAAAATTAGAATAAGGAGAAGAAAAATGGCATAAACCAATCTTTTCTCGAAATTGAAATAAAAAACTGCAACCCAAGATCTTCAAACATTCTCAAAACTTTAGGTGTCCCTTGTTTGAGAGAAGCAATCCAAAGCTAAAGCAAAGATTAGAAGAAGAAATAAGAGAAAATAATTTAACTAAAGGATGAGAAAATTAAATGCAACCTTTATTTCCTCGGTAGAGAAGAAAACCAATATAAGTGGAGAATGCCCAAAACTTGGGGGAAATTTTCATTAAGGAAGAGGGAGAGAATGAGTAAGTGTAGATGATATGGAATGAATTGAATTAGAAATGGAGTGTATAGGAGGGATTTTTTTGTTGACGTACAAAAATGGGAGAGAGGGAAGTACGACTTAGGTTGGTTTGGGTAACTAAAGTGTAATGAGATCACAAGTTGAGGTAAGACAAGTAAGGTGTGATCAGGAAGAGGCATGACAAAGGTTTTATAGGTTAGGGGAGAGGTGTAGATAGTTAAGCACATAGCCATGGCTTCCAAAAGATAGATGACAATGAGGGGAAAAATCAACGGTGATAAATGTCTCAAAAGTATTTTTGAGGAAATATTAACTTAATAAAACCATGGAGTGGTCTAAATAATGTAAAAATAATCCTAAAGCACCTAAATATGATTATTAGCATAGATAGATTCTAATTAGAAGTTTTCATAAACATTGAAAAAGTATTCAAATCAAAATCATAAAAGGATTTGACATCATTGGACAATCAATCAATTGGTTTAAGCAAACGAATCAACTAGTTTATCAAGAAATAAAATTAACAATTTTTTAGCATATTGGTTAATCGCTTAGGTAAACCAGTTAATCGATGAGCTTGGAGTTCATAACTTTATTAAAATTTCAAGCCTTGTCCAAAAACCAAAACTTGTTTATTTTATATCAATATAATTTTAAATACAATTTGAAGGATTTTAGGATAGGGTATTACAAAAACATGAACAAAGGCGATTGTAGTAGTTAGTCAATGCATATGACCAAAGATGATTGATATTCTCAAAGTTTACACCCAATGATTGAGGAAATGAAACTTTGGAGACAACTTTAAGGGTAATATCATTGGAATTGGAAGCATAATGATTGGTAATTTTAAATATTTTATTAATGATGTTTATTTGGTTGTTGGCTTAAACATATCTTGTCCATAAACTAATTATTTGATAAAGTTTAATCTTTATAATCTCTTTCACTCATATTGCATGATATTAAATGGTATAGATAAATCAATCTTATTAGATGCTCACTCATCAATAATGTGTATATGTTTGCTGTCAAATATATTAAAATGCATAATACTTTTTTAAGTGGTATAGATAATGATACATAGTTATGACAGAGGCTTATTTCTCACGGTAGCATAGATTAGTAGACTAAACTTGTTATGATAGTATTTGTCTATGCTCTTTCTAAGTTGAAATTTGCAAAAGATCACTTATATGTAAATAAGGAAAACCACGTAGGTTCCTTTTAAACCTAAAAATGTTATGACTACATCTAGATCTTGAGTTATTACATATGGATATATACAACCCTATAATGTTCTAAAGCATGAGGTTGTAGATATGCACTTGTAATTGTCAATGACTACCCTAATTACACACATACCCTATTTCTTATCACTAAAGATGGTAATTTGAATATATTTATCTAAGTTTCTATCCTGAAAACTTTATAAATATTTAAAATATGTGTTTATTATATATAAAATGTATATAGTTTCATGAGGATAGGGAAATGCATGAAAATGAAGTTCCCTGAAAAATAAGACAACTATTATAGACAAAGCAATCAACTAGTTCATATAGAAATGTGATATATATCTCTATTTTGATTTAGCTATGAACACAATGCTCGTTAAATATCTGTATGCTTAAATTTTTGTGCTAGCAAGAAAAATTATGTGTTTTTAAGATTGTTCTACTTAAATAATTAGATATCTCAAAAAGTGTTTTTGATTCACTATTTTTTTTATATTAATTTTTAGCCTTTTTTTTCCTTCTCTTCTGTCTCCATTACCTAGGCATATGAGTTAAGGTATGGAGAGATTTTGTTCCCTCTACCTTTCCCCTTCTTTCTATTCTAAGGTGATTGATCCAACCCCTTAACTCACAAGCTATTATTCACATACTTGTAGCACTCAAGTAATTTAGCTTCCCAACAACTATACCCGTCTTTTTCCCTCTATGATTTCAAACTTAAGGGGGTTGCAACATCATATTTTCACATCTCTAGCTCACACTTTCCTTTTACTCTCCTATGCTCTTATTCCTTAACAAATTTACCAAGTGTTAAACTTGGTTATTCTTCCCTTCCATACGCACCTTTGTTTAGTAATCTCCATTTCTATTCCCCCTTCACTTTCAAGCTTATTACCTTCTTTTTTTAACTCTACCAATCCTTCTCCTAATCATATATTATTTTCCTTAATTAAGGTGAGTTAGATGTTGAAAACAATTCTAGTTTTAAGTTATCCTGCTAGCCATTCTAGATTTTGGAGGAGGTTGAGTTATTTTCTATGTTAAGTCCCCCTTTTTTTTTGTCTATGATTTTTTTTCCTAGGAAAGAGATCTGATTGATTTTTGGTTCTTATTTTTAAAGGTACTCAAGATACTCAAGTCTTAAAGCTTGAAGCTTAGGGTTATCTTTCTCTTATTTTTGTTTTGCTTTGCTTAAGATAAGTAAAGTCTCACCTGATAATGTTCTTAAGTTTATATTGTATGAATTATCTTATCTAATATAAATTTTTTTGAATTAATTATCTCTATGTTAAAGCATGAATCTCATAATTTTGGAAAATTTTATATCATGAGTGAGGCTTGATATCTTAGAAATATGTATGATTTGATTTGATTTTATGTAGCTTATAATACAATTATGACACCCCCATTTTTCACTACAAATTTTTTTTATATAAAATAATGTAGAAGTTGGAATATGCCTTGAAAAAATGGGGTGTTATCATCATACCTAGCACAAGATAGATGTTTGTCACCTACTTCATATAAGATATAAGGCTAAAAACAAACAACTAATTAAAAATAATAGAGTACACGAATTTAAGTTACATAATATTTAAAATATTATTTATATCAAGGACCTCATCGGTCCCCAACCAATTTAATACCAAAATATAAATTGATAAAAATAAGGGGCTACATTAAAATAAGATTAGGGTGTGACCCCAAAACTAAAATCACAGTCCACTACTGTAATCCCCCAAAAATTTAGAAAATATATAATTTAAAAATAGCTTTATTTTGAAATAAATTATCTTATAAAATTATATAGTTTAATTATTTTATAGATTTTTGAGTATATAAAATTAGATAGGAATATTTAATAAATTAAAATAAATATTTTATTATTTTATCATACTTATTTTATTTAAATAAATTTTCAAACCAATATTTTACTAAAATTATCCTTTTTAAGCCCATATATTTAATTATATTAAATTCAATTATTAAATAAATTTATTATTAAAAATATTAAATCTTATTATTTTCTAAATTAAATTATTTTAAGTTCTCCCATTTCTTTTATTTTTTGTTTTTTCTTTTTTTCTTCGCTTCTCCTTTTTCTCCTTTTTCCTCCTTTCTTTCTTTTTCCTTTTTTTCTTCCTCCAGGCCACTCGGTCTGGCTTGTCTTTCCCTACGTGCCTGAGCCACAGGCCCGTTCTTCCCTCCCCTCTTCTCGTTCTCCCACGCACGACACAACCTAGCCCTAGCCCGTCTCTCCTTTCTCTCTTTTTTCCAGACTAGACCGGCCGGCCTACCCTCTCTTTCCTGCATCGATCCGCCCGCTCGCACCCCTCCCCTTCCTTTTTTTCTACTTCCACGCCCGACCAGCATCTCCTCCTACCATACTCAAGCACGCTGGCCACACCTGTAGTGGCCATACCCGACCACCACCTACCTCCCTGCTACTCCCCCTCTCTCCCCCGTCATTTTCTTTTCTATTTCGAACCAAACTAACCCCTACATCCCTAGCCCTCATGCCCTTTTCCTTTCATTCTTCTTCCCTTCCCCTCCTTCCATCCGACACCTCCCTGCTACCCTACGACCTACCACCGACCGACCACCTACTCCCTCTCTTCTCCCTCTTCTTTTTCTTCACCTCTCCTGCCCAATCTTTTGAGTCTCTCCCTTCCCCGATCTCCATCTTCTCTCCTTCCTTCTCCCCCATTTTTCCTTATTTTTGCACCACCACTACCCTCCACTGCTTACACCACCGCACTGAACCCCCTGCGCCACCTTCTGCCACCACCTTCTACTACCTTGCACCATCACACCACCCCCTCGAGACCCTGCACTTCCTCTCTTCTCCCCATCGTCTTTTCCTCCCCACTTTTCTCCCTTATCGGCATGCCACTTGCAACTGCCCCGTTCATCGCCGTCAACAACCTCTGCCACCACCCAAGCCACCAATCCACACCCTAAAACCTCCTCTACCACCCCATACCTTTCTTTACCGAAAACAACCCCTTCACCCCTCCATTTTCCCTTCCCTTTTCCTTCCTTCTCAGCTCGGTCATCCCGAAGGCCCCCTTTGTCGCCTCATCGCCGCCGTCTCCGCCACCCTTGGCTGCCAACAACCCATCCCCATCCCCAACCTCCACCTATACCCTCTCTTCACTCCTACACCCTTCCCTTGCCTCCAATCCTTCCCCATCTACCTTCTTTTCTAGCCTAAAGACCCTAAACCGAGCCATCTCTCCTCCCTTCTACCTCATTACCTTCAAACCTTTTCTCCCCCTTAGTCTGCATGTGGCTCACACTGTTCATGCAGCGTGAGCTCCACATTGATTTGGAATTTATTTGTCTAAATTTTGAGGTATATTAATAGTTAATTAAAGTGTATTATTATTAAATAAAATTTTTATAAAGTTTTATCCTTTTTAATTTTCTACTTCTAATATAATAATTGTTGATATTATTTTTAGGTGTTGAGTTGCTAATTAATCTTTGAATCTTTAACCGGGATACCGGTAAGGTTCTATTTTTGTGGGATTAAGGTAATCGTTAGACCCCACTTAAACGCATGGAAAAACATATGCTAGCACATTAGGGATTTTATGCATATTATGTGTTGCCTAGTATGATATATGTGGTTGCTTATATTGATTGATAAAAATAAAAGTATGCTAGCTTTTGTGCCATGTGTAGATATGATATATAAGGAAGGAGTTTGATTATTGATGGAAATGTTAAATGCTTGTCAATGATGTATTATGTCATTAATGCATGAATAATATTATTTTGAGCCTAAGGGTACTTTAGTAATATGCCTATGTAATTATGTGATCTAATATATGTAGTTGCTAATGAGTATTATGTTGAATAATGACAAGTTAGTGGAGTTAGATGATAAGAATGAAATGCTAATATTAGTATTTTATGTAGTGGTGGTAAATTCATAAAAGTGGTGAATAAAGGGGCTAAGTGGTAATTTTATAAGTGAAAAGGGTATTTTGAAAATTTTGTAGTAAAGGGGTATTTTGGTAATTTTGAAAGAAAAAGGGTAAAATAGTGATTTTGTAAGCAAAAGGGGTATTTTGGTAATTTGTAAGAAAGGGGTAAAATAGTAATTTTGGATGTAAAGGGTATTATGGTAATTTGCAAGAAAAAGGGTAATAGGGTAAATTTGGATGTAAAGGGGGTAAAATGGTAATTTTTATAAATAAAAGGATATTATGGTAATTTGGAAGTAAGGGGTAGAAGGATAATTTTGTAAATAAAAGGGATATTTATGGCAAACTTGGGAGTAAGGAGTAACTTGGTAATTATAAAAACGATGAAGGGTAACTTGATAATTAAGTTAGGATTATAGAAGGGCAATATAGTATTTATAAAAATGAAGAGGGGTAAATTGGTAATTATAATTATGGAGAAGTGTAAATTGGTAATTATAATTATGGAGAAGTGTGAATTGGTAATTATAATTATAAAGAAGTATAAATTGGTAATTATAATTATGGAGAAGGGTAAATCAATAAATATAAATATGGAGAGGGGTAAAATGGTAATTATAATAATTGAGAAATGGTAATTATGATAATAGAGAAGGGCAATTTGGTAATTTAATCCACTAAAGGGTAAATTGGTAATTATTTAACCAACTAAAGGGGAAAATTGGTAATCATGATAATGAAGAAGGGTATTTTGATAATTTATCCAACTTAAGGGCAATTTAGTAATTATAACAAAAGAGAAGGGTGATTCGGTAATCTAACCAACCAAATGGGAAATATGTTAAGTGTAACAATTATGAAGGGTGAATGGTGATCTGAAAAGCGTAGGAGATAACTTGGTAACCTAAACCGAGTAAAGGGTAATTTGGTAATTATGCAACAAGGAGGGTAATATGGTAATTTGTCAAGTAAGGAAGTGATGACTTAGTAATTATATAAGGGGTAAATGAGTAATTTGTACCTAACATGTCGTCGTGATTGTGGAATTTCATAATATGATTTAAATAATGCTGATTAGAAAGGTAAGAGTATTTGATAATTAGTAAGTATCACAAGAACGAATCCTAATTCGGAATTAGATGAGATTATGATGGCCTTAATGATTTCTCTATGTATTCTTGGATAACCGTCTGAATAAGAAATGACTAATGATATTAGAACGATTGAAAGTGAATAAGTATTTGATCATTGTGCTTTTCGTGATCACTTTAATTAAGACACTAATACCTAAAGTGAAATACCTCGAGATCGGGAATGGTGGCTCTTTAGGGGTCACTACCCTAAAGACGTGGTTTAGCCCACGATTATTCTGGTATTTGCTGGTGTGCCTTTGTGCCTCAGCCAGGCCCTATATCTTACTCTATCTAGCTCTACGGACCTAGTTAGGGGGTATGCATACTTATGGATTAAGTGTGCTTGTCGGTAGGGTACTAAGTAGCTTTATGCACCAGTACAACCAGGGTACCTTTGTGTCCCTAGGTTTGTGGTTGAAGGGTACTGAGTAGCTTGTATGCACCGGTACGATTGGTGTACCTTTGTGTCCCGGGTTCTTGATCTCCCATCCGAGGCAAATAAATAGAATTATTGTGTTGACTAAAGAAAGGAAAAACACTAATTACGAAAGTGAAAGATTAATGAGCCGGGCCCAGTTGACTTATGATATTGAGTACCGATCCACCAGTTATAATAGTGGCCCAGGAGCGTGTTTCCCTGGTAGGTGATATTGAGTACCGGTCCACCGGTTATAATAGTGACCCAGAAGCGTTTTTCCCTAGATGATGATTATATATATCCCGGTACACTCGCTAAAATAGTGGGGGTCCCGATGTCAATAAAACAAGCATTAGATGTGAATAAATTATGGAAAGATATTAATTACTTATAGTGGAACACCTTGTGAGTCGGGGCCAGACCGGTCCATCGATGAATAATAGTGACCAGGAGCGTTCTGCCCTGGAGACCGATCCACCGGCAATAATAGTGGCCAGGAGCATTCTGTCTTGTATGTATTCCGGTCCACCGGCTATAATAGTGGCGTTCCCACACTCACTTGGATATAACCAGAGAGATGATTGAATAATGATGGACTAATGACTTAAGGCCCAAAAGTATCGATCATACCTTATAACTTGTTGATATGTGGCAGCCTTGTTATATATGTGATTGTTATGTATGCACCTCTCATTATATATTTATATAGCTTGCATTATGTGCCGCATTGCGGACCTGTTTTTAAGTGTGGTATTAAAGGGTTACTCAGTACCATAGTTCTGAAGGGTTCCCTTCATGGGCCCCTGCCTATTCAATGGGCAGTGTCCCTTGCAGGTCTTTTCAGGTGCTACTCAAGTGGGCAACAGGAAAGAGAGTAAGGAATTATCTGGAACCATTAGGGTTTTTCTCCTTCTCTTTTGAATTCCTGATTTTAATGTTATGTTGTTACTGTAACCACCACTGGTGGATTTTATTCTTGTAAATGATTATGTATGCTACTCTAATTTAAGTATGTTGAATTTCTTGAAAATTGTATTTTATTTTTTTAGCCTCAGCACTTGGTACTAGAACGGTATGAGTGAACCGGTCTGGTACTGAGTGTGGCGGTAATATCCCTGAAATTCACAGTTTGTTGTTTTGCTTCTGCCAATCTTTTAATAAAACGAAATTTTTCAGTAGTGAATTTTGGGGGTGTTACAACTACAAACCCCACAAAATCTCAAAATATCCATGCTCTCAACCCTCTACCTTAATGAGGTATGTCCTCTATTGGCCATCCCAAAAAACATGCACATGACCCTCTACTTGTGGGAATGAGCAGGTGATCAAGCAAACAAGTACATCAATATGCTATATACTAAGTAAGACAAGTTGTTCCCTCAATTGAAACATAAATATGACATTTCTATCGTATATGGATATAATGTTTAACAAGTGTCATGAAAATTTCATATACGTGAAGGTAAGAGTGTATCCGAGTATACTATCATGTATAACTTAAACAATATAGGATATATCATGCTTTTTATCACATAGATATTCATACATGTATTAAACAGAGTAATTTAAACAACCATAAGGGTTTATTTCCAATTACCCAATCCTTCAAATTAAACCATTTCCTTATTTATATATGAAATAGATGTACGGGCTAGCTTTTATCCTTTTTTCTCAACCAACTATTTTCCATCCTTGTCCAATTATTCATATTCACTTATTCATTATCTTGTTATTTATCATCCAATTACTTATTATCCATATTTTATTATTATCGAGTGATGAACTATGCACCACGTCATGGTATCACATACCATGGAAGCCTATCCAATAAGGGGCATAGAGTCTAGGCTAAAACTAATCACTAGAGCAGACATAAGTCTAGGCTGAAGCTAATAACTAGAATAGATATAAGTCAAGGTTGAAGCTAACTAATATCGACATAAGTCGAAACCAAAGCTAACCACCTAGATAATTAGGCCCTTTTAGTATTGATACCACTAATATATCATCAGGGTCTAGAGTAGGTAAGAGATTGAGACCTCTAAGGATCATGCCGAAAGGTAAAGTTCAAAGGCACCAATAAACACTCAAAGACAGAGTAACCCCAGGTAGCTAAAAGAGGATCGAGTAATCTAGACACATACACAATTTAATTTGTTTCACTTTATATGATTAGTACATTATATATAAGGTTAAGTGATCACACAAGGCCCATGCAAGAATAAGCAAGGAATTAACATATTTCTTCCACATTAATCCTTTCGATTTCCCATCCATGAGGGGTTTCCATTTATCCTTACCCAAAATTAATCTTGCCCATCATGTTATTTAATTTAAGCACACGCTATGCTTTATTTCTCTATTCTCAAGGACCATCACATTTCATAAGTGGAATACCCATTAGCCTTTATAATACCCATAGAATAGGTTAGACATTATGATCCATTTAATCATTTCATTAGTCCATTAATCTATGATAAAATTTGTATGTTAATAATCATAGGATAGTATCAAACATATCCTCAAGCATAATCAAACCAAAAGGAAACAAATCCCATAAACCAATCAATCGGTCTAACCCAACCAATCGATTGGTTTGGGCCAACTAGCCGATCAGTTTAACTCAACCAGACCTTACTTTCCTCAAATCGGTCTATCAGTTTGGGCAAATCAATCAGTTGTTCATAGATTTGTAAATTAGTTCTGCCAAACTATTTTATGGGTTTAAGTAGAGAGCAGGACCAAGGTCTCTATAGGCTTACTAGTTGATGGGTTAGGTCAACTAGTAGACTGTTCTATGAACTAGTCGATTGATTTAACTTAACCAATTGTTTGGTATGCCCTATAAAATCATCAAACCATTATTTCCATGCAAATTCATACTTATAAATCATCATTAACCACATTAAAACATATATCAGCATAGTTTAACACATTCCTAACCGAATTAACTTGTATTACTTTGCGTCTAATCATCACATCCCATTTTTGCTTATTTTTCATGCTTTTCACTCAAAATATACAATATACCCATCTAAATCAATTCTAAAAGGTACAAATATTCATGATTATATGCATATTACTTTAAAAAAAACTCATATCATATAGAAATATTCAAACCATTTTAGACGCAAGAATCACTTAGTTGATGCAGGCAAAATTTCATTTAAACCATAAATTCTGATATATGAAAATCTCAAATTTTAACAACTTAAAAAAAAAATCTTTGACTTAGAATTTCATGAAAACCTTAATAACACTAAACTTAAAACATAAGGAAAAGAAGGACATACCACACTTAGGATAAAAATAGGGAATGCTTAGTTTGGCCACTTAATCCTTTTTCCCAAATATAACTCTTCATTGCTTAATGATTAAAACAAGAGAGAGTTAGAGAAAGGATCAAAAGAGTGTAAGAAATCGATTAAAAGGTTTGAAGTATTGAAAAGAAGAGTGTGAATACATAGACTTAAGGATTTTAGTGGCTGAAAGAAAGGTGCTCAAAAGGAGTGATTGGGGTTATTTATAGCCAACCAATAAACACGATTCATAGAGGGTTCAGGAAAAATTTGAAAACCCTAATATTTACCATTTGAATTTGAGTTAAATGATGGATTTCATCCAAGATATGGTGACCTAGTCTCTAGAGCTCAAATAGTATTTTTAGAGAATATAAGCCAATTAGGGTAGAATTGATATTCACAAAAGAGGTAATGGAAGGTTAGTACGGAAGGAATATTCCAACTTCTCAAAATCATGCCTAAAATTGAATAATTGATCTCAGAATTGTGCATATGAGAAAGGTAGAATAAAATAAAGCTGAGGTCACCTCTCCCCCTCCACTGTCTTAATCGACCTCCAAATCAATCTAAGACAATATTTTGGGCTAGATGCATTATGCAAGGGGTTAAGAATCTCTTAAGGACAATTTGGCAAGGGTTGGTAAGGATCCATTTTAGTATAAGGAATTTTCCAAAAAATGGAGTTTGAAAATATATCCAACTCGATAAACCAATCGATCGGTTTGGGCCTACCAATCATCTATAAACCATTTGATCAATTCCCCCAACTAATTGATCAGTTTATCCAAGAAAACCCATTTCATTTAAACGACGAACAAGTCAATCAGTTCATGGAACCATCAATTGGTTCACTTAAAAAACTCATTGAACTTCAAATTTTAACTTTATTTCAAATCAAACATTACCTCAAATAAAATCATAACATTAAATTACAATTAAATTCCCACAAATTGGCATAATTCTCATTTAACATTTCTAAAAATATAGGGTATTACAACACTACCCCCATAAAGAAGTTGCAATCCCGAAGTCTATAACAATCCCATCACATCATTACACATATGGTAAAACAAAAATCATATTTAATTCAAGAAAAAGGGTTAATCCTCTTTAAAGAAAAATGTTTACACTAAGGTAATAAGCTACAAAAATAACTCGAGGTACTTGGCTTAAATTTCCTCATTAGCATCCCAAGTAGCTCCTCTATACCCTACTATTACCAAAGAACTTTTACCAATGGGAGGGTCTTATTAAATGTCTCTCCTATCTTTGTGTCTAGGATGTTCACAGGTCAATCTTCATACATAAAAAATTCATTGAACTACAGCGACTTCGGTCAGATAATGTGCAAAGGATCCATTACTTACTTCCTTAGCTACGATATTTGAAAGATGTTGTGCACACACGCCAACTCCTTTGGTTGAGTTAAGTGATAAGAGACTTCATCAATACGGTTTAGAATTTCATATGGTCTAATATACCTCAGATTGAGCTTACCCTTCCTATCAAACCTCATGACTCCCTTGGTTGTAGAGACCCTCAGAAGGACTCTGTCACCTACCTTGTAACCATTAGTCTATCTTTTCAAATCTGCATAGCTCTTTTTTCAGTCCTATATTGCTCTCATCTAGTCCTAAATCAAATAGATGTGCCTATTCATCTCCTTAATCATCTTGGGTCCCACCAAAAGTGTCTTGCTGATGTCATTCTAACATGAGGGACTATGATAAGGATTAGAAAGGTGTCATCTTGATGAAAGCATGGTAATTGTTGTTTTATGAGAACTTGATTAAGTCTAGAAACTCTTCCCAACTTTCTTTAAAGTTTAGCACACATACCCAAAGCATATCTTCTAGAGTTTGAATGGTCGATCCTCTATGTCTGAACATCTGTTACCAGGTGAAAAGCCATACTCATCTTTAGTTGAGTACCAAAGGAAACTTACAACTTTTGTAAAAATTATGACAAGAACCAAGATTCTTGATAAGGCATAATTTCCTTAGGAACTCAATGTAGTCTCACCACATGCTTCCTATAGGCGTTGGTTAGTTACTCCATGTTCCATGTCACCTTCATTGGTATGAACACGATTGATTGAGTTAGATTTTCCATAACCCATATGGAATCAAATCCACTATGGGTCCTTGAAAGACCAACCACGAATTCCATTGATATACTATTCTACTTCCACTCGGGAACTTATAGTGGTTGCATTAAACTTACCGGTCTCTTATGCTTGATCTTAACCATTTGATAGGTCAAACACCAGGCAACAAATTCTACCACTTCCTACTTTATGTGGGGCCACTACTATACCTTTTTTAGATCCTTGTACATCTTTTCTCCTCTAGGGTGGATAGAGTAAGGAGTACCATGTCCTTGCTTAAGGATCCTTCTCTTAAGCTCAAGACACCTTTGTACTACACACAATCTACCACAATATCTAATACTGCCATCCTTATGAATTTGGAATCTTTCAAATTTGCCTTCTACAATGCTAGTTTGGATTCTCTTGAGCTTAACATCACCAACTTGATTAGCTTAGATCTCCTAGAAGATTGAATATGTAATGGTGATTACACTCATTCTTGCCTCTAGAATTTCAATGGTGATTAGTTTAGTTTCTAATTTCCTGATCTCTTGGCACAGATGATTTTACAATACAATTGTACCCAAGGAATGTGACGTCTCTCGGCTAAGTGCATTTGCCACCACATTAGCCTGACCATCATGGTGGGTTAATTCTAACTCATAGTCTTTAACTAACTCCAACCATAGGTATTATACTCCTACTAGGTAAAGGTATACTTGAGGCTCTTATGGTTAGTGTAGAACTTCCACTAGACTCCATAAAGGTAATTCCTTCATATCTTAAAGGCAAATAATACGGCAGAAAGCTCTAATCATGTGTTGGGTAATTCTCTTCATAGGGATTTGGTTATCGAGAAGCATACGGCACTACTCTTCCATATTGCATCAGCACACAACCCAGACCATTCTTGGAAGCTTTACTATATACCTCAAAACCATCAGACTCGCTTGGTAATGTGAGCACTAGGGCTAAAGTCAAACAACTCTTCAACTCCTTGAATGCTTCACTACACTTCTCTTCCCACTAAAAACATGTGGCCTTCTTTAACAGGTGAGTTAATGGTCATGCTATTTTAGAGAAATCTGCCATATACCTATGGTAGTAATCAGCTAACTCTAGAAATTTATGCACCTCCTTGATAAAAGTGGGTACTAGCCATTTCAAAACATCTTGAATCTTGGTAGGATCCACTACCACTCCATCCTTAGAGATCACATGTCTAAGGAAAGCCACTTGTTGTAAGCAGAACTTGCCCTTTGATAGTTTGACATAGAACTAATGTTGTCTTAGCAAGGCTAAAGTTTGCCTCAAATGTTTACTCATACATCTCTTGATTGTTGGAGTAGACGAGGTTGTCGTTAATAGACACTATGACGAACTAGTCCAAGATTGGATAGAAGATCTAATTCATTAGGGACATAAAAGTTTTTGGCACATTAATGAGTTCAGAATTCATTACTTTGAACTCATAATTTCCATACTATATTTGGAAGGCAGTCTTAGGGATATCCTCAGTTGATGGTAGTCTGAGTGAAGATTTATCTTGGAGAACACCTTGGATCCCTTGACTTGATTGAATAAGTCGTCAATCTTTGGGAACAAATAAAGGTTCTTGACATTCACCTAGTTCAACCCTCAGTAATCGATGCACAACCTCAAGCTTCTATCCTTCTTCCTTACAAAAAGAAATGAGTACTCCCCATAGTGATATGCTAGGTCTGATGTAACCTTTCTCCAAAAGCTCCTACAAATAACCTAGATTTGTAACCTTAGTCTTTAAATTTCAAACTTAACCTTGTCATTGAATAATACAATCAAAGAAAAAGAGATAAAGTGAGGAAGTGCTATAATGGCTTTGTTTGTGTTTGGTATTATAACCTCTAAACACCCATAAAGATAGGTAATTTGGTTGGTTTGTGTTAGTTGAAATTACTTCAAACACCTTATTTTGTTAATAAGTATGATTTAGGTCATGTTTAGTATTATAAATCTAAATATTATTAATTAGATAATAAAAAGATTTTGTTCATGTATATCCTTTGAGGTGTGTTTTTCCTATTCTTCTAGACTTATGATCTTTTAGAGGGTGTCAATGCTTAAGTGTTAGATCATCTAAGTGTTTTTTTTGTGTGCTAAATGGTATTAGGTACCCAATGTGTGGTAGGCAGTGAAGTTAGTGTACAAGTCCCTATATATTAATGCCCATTGTGGTTTGATTCCACTACTCCCTCTTCTTTCCTTTAAGCATGCCAAGTTTTTTTTTTTTTTTTTTTTTTTTTTTTTTTTTTTTTATCTTACGTGGGATTGGATTGCCTATTTTTTATCCATTGTACTATATGTCTATCAGTAGTGGAACAAGATATCCTATCTTACTTGGCTTATGTTTGAGATAGGATGCCATTTTATTAAATATAATTTTCAAATAGAGAGAAGTAGTTGTCGAAAGTTTGGATACAATACATCAATAAGGAGAAATTTTCAGAAAACTATAAATGAGGAAAGACTCACAACTATTAGAAAGGAAATTAGGATAACATATATGTGATTTATCAATTTTCTTTAACAAGTAAAATCATAGTGGATTGATGCTCATTGATGTGTTGAAATCATTTTTGTAAGCTTAGAATATGTGTTGGTTTGAATTAAATTTGGCCTTCCATGATTCAAATTATATATGTTGAGATTACATTTACCAGTTAATTGGTAGACATCTAAACTAGTCAACTAGTATAGTTGTGTGTAATTTTTTTATTTATTTTTTATTTTTTTCATGATTGGTAGTTATTAGTCAACTAGTAATTCAAATGCATGTCAATTGGTTGGTATGAATAATACATTGGCATTGTAATACTAGTTGAGTAGTGCCAGAACAAACACTACCCTAGTCTATCTTTAAGAGTGCTAGATATTATCTACAATACAACAAAATCTTCTACTTTTGGTATTGTGATATCTATATCTATTCCTATACCCAAATAGATTCCTTCTTCATAGAAAACTAGGAACCTTGAAACCAAAACATTAAGAACAATATAATAGTATGAACCAAATCAAGGATGTATAAAAACTTGATACTTTTATTATTTCCCTATCAAATACTTACAACAAATCAAGAACCATTCAAACCTATGTTTTTTTATTTCTCAAAAAAAAAACTTGAATAAGCACTCCCTGTAGTAGTAATATGGTTTAGTGCATGCTTATAAGGTATGAAAGTATGCACCGCATTATGTAAGCATACACAATCATTCTAAGAAATACTAATTAAGTGACTGAGTATCATCCCATAGAGATGGGGAGATACTACATTATTAGTGTAGAGTGTAATAATCATATAATGTTCATAAATCATAAATACTACTATAATGAATACTGTGAATAGGTGTTGGGGTGCACAGTACTGTGAATAAGAATTGAAGAGCAAGATGAAAAAAAATAGAGAATACCATATGAATGTAACATAATCAGTGGAATGAAAAACTTATCTAATATATAAGGACTACGGGAGAGGATTCTCCTATCACTATAATTTTCCAAACACTATAATATACTACACCTTACCAAATACTAACACCTTACTTCTCACTAGGCTTTACTCACAGTAAAGCATACTCTCATGTTGTCCCCAAATTGATACATAGGCCCTAAAAATTTCATGTTCTAAGTGTCAAGATGTTAATGATAAAGCTTAATTAAACATATATTTTTGTAGTCCCTACCACAAATATCACATATTTTCCCCTACTTATCTTTCTTGGGCTTCATAAAGTTGAGAAGGTACAAATGTGGCCAACATTAAAAACATAAAAATTTAGAAAATAATTAAAGGGAAATGCCAATTAATCATGAAAAAAGTTATTGCAACACCCGCAAATTTTATAAACCTTTATTTTTGGGTGTTTAGCCTTTTCTTGAAACATAATCCTAACTCTGTCTAATCTACCTCTTTTAACCAGCAAAATTGTAACCCATGTTTTTTACCTTATTTTTTTTATAAATATTTTAACTGAATAATTTTCATTTATTTTTTTCTTTTTCTTTACCCCTCATTCTGAACTATTTATTTTTCTTGGGTTAGTTTTGCTAACAAAACACCTCCAACCTAAGCAAACTGAACCTAAAATAACTAAATCCTAAACTATCACTTAACCCCTTACCTATTTTCATTATCACACAACCCTTTTCTCCTATATTATATTCCCTTGCATAAAAATCCTTCTACCATCTCCATTTAATATTTATGATCCCCTTCATGTCTCCTTTTTTATATAGGAAACCATTCCCCATATAACTCTCCCTCCCCCATTGTTTGTTTTTCTGGCTATTCTTAGCTCAATCAAAATTCCCTAGTGGTGCTCCACTACTTTTCACAATATTTTTAACCAACACTTCACAACCATCACCTCAAATCTAACCTTCTTTCTACACATAAACACTACCTCATGCATCACCCTTTATCACCCAACACCTCCTATCCTTACCAACATTCTTTAGCCTTTTCACTTAGCTTTGCATGTTCTTCTTCTTAGCTAAACATCAACCCAAAATCAATAACCTCACAATACCTGTCCACCAACATAAACATACCAAAATTCCTCACCTTCTACCACCAACTTCACCCAACCCCTCTATAGTGTCAATCTCTCATTCTACCAACCCCTATATTTAGAAACTCTTCACACTCACCCCTCCCTAAAAAATAAACCATCCACATAGCTAATCCCTATGTAGGGTGTCTATCTATTGTAACTCTTTTAATATAGCATGTAGTGCTAATGATTGTCTTTCTATTTTTGTGTGGATAGCTTGAACAACCCCAACCCAATTGTTTATACAAACTCCAATACAAGTAGCAACCAAACACCCTTTCAACCATGCTATAGAAAATTTAAGACACTATGTCACCACCTTAGCATGTGAAGCTTCACCTTAAAACCCTATTCCCTCGCTACTTGTTTGGTTTCTTTGTTGTTTGTTGTGTTGATTTGGTGGTTAGTATATTTTAGTTGCTAATATATGTGTTTTGTTGATTTACCTTTAGGTGAAGAAGGATGATATTAGGGGATGCTAAATTTTGGTGTTATTTGTTGGTATTTTTGCTATTTTTCTTTGAGATAAGATTATCCATATGTTCTACTAAATTATAAAAAATATCACGATAGCTTATTAAGGTTTTGATTGTGTTATGATATATTATACCTTAAGCAAGTCTTGTTATGTTAAATTTATTTCCCTAAGTATGCTAGTATGAAAATATATGTCTTATGCATGTAAAGTATTTATAATATTGAGTGTATGAAAGCATCCTATAATAAGTTTAATGTAATGATTTAAGTAAACATAATGTTTATTTATAGCATGATAGGTTGAGCATGTTTTAGCTTCTTTTCACATGACTATTATTATTCATATACATAGGAGTAAAATTCTCTTTTAATTCCATCATGCTTACACTATTCCAACATGTATTTCCATCATTTAATATATGATTTTAAGTGTGAATTCAAATGATTTATGATGAGTTAGTTACATCTTCTGGGTTTTATATACTTAATCACATATAGGGGAAAATAAGCATTTTCTATACCTTATAATTTGCATGCATATTAAAGTGTTTCAAATTATTGTATTTTATACTTTTCATGATAGATTGTTAATTGAAATAAAGTTAGTATTTAAATGGATAATACCATGATAAATTGGGTTTTGAGGGAATTTTAATTATATATGACTTAATGAACCTGAATGTAAATAATTAGACATATGATAGTCTTAGTATATTGTTAGGTTAACCTAAGTGTTGCCTTAGAATTTTTCTTAGACTATTGAGCTTAGGATTTAATTAAATAGTTGAACATAAAGGAAAAATGACAAAGTATGGAATTACAATTGTTGTTCCTTGTAGGATATTTTATGACCACATACATAAAATACTGGTATTTAAAGTAAAATACTCTAATATTAGGAATGGCAACTCTTTTGGGGTAGCTACCCTAAAGATGTGGTTTAATCCATATTTTGATTTGGTTTGAATGTTCATGGTGCGCCTCAGTTCCCTAGCTATGCCTTATATCTTACACTACTTAGCTCTTTAAACTTCATAGAGGGCATGCATATTTATAGATCAGGTGTCTTTGTTAGTAGGGTATTGTAATTCCTTTATATGTTAGTAATACCATAGTACCTTAGTGTCCTTAGGTTGATAGTCAGTAGAACACTGTGTTGCCTTTGTACATTGGTATGGCTTAAGTACCTTATTATCCCTTGGTTGAAATTATCTCTTCTTAAGTTAATAAGATGGAATTAATTTTATTTGGTTTGGAATGAATTTGAATTGGTTAGTCATTAGTTGCCTTTATACCCTACTTACGGTTCAGTAGTAACCTTCATACGCTACATATGATTGGTAGTTGTATTTCTACCCTACCTATGGTCAATAATTTTCTTTATGCCCTAACTATGTTTGATAGTTGCATTTATGCCTACCTATGATGTTTAGGAATTCAATGGTATGGTTAGTTGAGAATTATGAGATATAATGTGATTATTATAGAAATTAGTTATGAATGGTTTAGTGTATTCCCTTTGGTGATACCCTTGACCTAGTTTGGTTTATTAAACTTTATATCATGGTTTAAGTGAAATAGTATGTCAATTATGTGACCATGGTGATAATCATTTTCTTGGTATATCATCATACCATGTTATTGCATGAATGATTCGATATATGTATGCCATGTTTCTCTTGTGACATCTTCTATGTGCTCCATAGAACATTTTCATGGTTAGTACTATATAGTCATTCAATCATTTACTTATCACTGTGGTACATATGTGCTTTATTTTATTGTTCCCTATCTATTTAATGAATTTTCATGACTTTAGTGGATCATTTATAAGTTCATCAAGATGGCTAATACATTTTGGCTTTAGAGTTAGGACTATAGTATTAAAAACTAGACCAGACCAACTGCTCTAACAAGTGACCAAGAAATAAATTAAGTAACCAAAAAGATTATATTTATTGATTCTTGGGAGTTTAGAATAGATCAAAGCTGATCAATAAACCGATTTGGAGTTAGTTAAAGTCATGTGTAGTTTTTTTTTTATAGATTTTATATGTTTTAACAATATATACTACTAGTCTGACCATTCCAAACAATTGGATTGAATACTAGAGTAGTGAACCAGTTATGATGCTAGTTCAATGATGAGTTCATATTTTAAAATATAGTTAGGACTATCTAGTATTCTCTCTAGCATCTTTTGATTCAAATATCCATAAAATGTTGTGTCCTTTTTGTATTTCTTTTCATTTGAATTTTGTAACCTATGTCATATCTTATTATATTAAAATAATTTTGATTTTTAATATAATTTCTTATCTAGTTCTTATGATTCTTGTTCATAATTTAAGCATAATAATGTTTGAGCCTTAGAACTTGGTGTAAGAATGGTAGTGGAGATTTAACATTTACTAAGTGTGGTGGTAACTTATTTTAGCATATGAAATTAACTCTTTTAAATAAAATTTGAAGTGCTACAAATGGGGGTGTTACAATGATAATATTAAGTTAGTTATAGTATAAGCTTTAATTCGATCCTTCCCCATAAAATAGTTTTAGCTCATGTTAACCTTAATAATAAAAAATGGAGCATCAAACAAACAAGGAAGAAGGAGAAGAGTGAATTAGGGAAGAGTAGGTGGAATACACCTTGCTTTAGTTTGGTGTTAGCTTCTTCTCCTTCCTCTAACTAGTGGTATAATACTCCCTTTACCTATGTCTCCCTTTTCTAATAAGGCTTTATCCTCTAATATACATAATCCCTTTAATAATTAATGAATAATACATAATTGTTTTGTCTTTATATAGATTATGGGAGAGGATATCAAGGGTAATTACGGTTTTTTGTAATATAAACATATTTGGGTTTCTATTAGGGTAAGAATACCAAAATATAAGATTTTCTACAACAATGATCATTATTCTTATATGCCCTTACTTTGATGGTGATAGTAGATCATTCAGCGTAGTGGTTATTTGTCCTTATATTTTTGGGTGTCTTTCTACAACATTATGCTAACCTATTTTGCTACTCCACCATGTAGGATCTCCAAGAGATAATATGGTGAGTTTTCCTTAGCATTGCAAAAATAGTTAAAAGTTAGGCATATAGTATAGAGTTAGGGTATTTAAGGTACATATTCCTATTTTCCTTTACCTAGGTATCATGACTATATATGATGGATAAAATTGGTAGGAAGACACACCCTACAACCTAACTATTAGCAAAAACACATAAGAATGCACCTTAAGAGAAGGTTAAGACATGCACTACTTGAGTGTTATAAATTCCCCTAAACTCAAATTATCCCTCATTCCAAGTAACCAAGTAGTTATCTAGATCTTCCAACATACTAACAACTACTTCTTGTTCACTTAGTGGGGATTTAGTTGAGTTAAAAATAAGAGAGTACTTGATGTAACAATGCATTATTTGAGAGTGAAGGAATGGTAACACTACCCTATCGGTATCCCTATATAAGTATCATCTCTAAAAGTCTCTTAATCACCATTTTTCACAACCTAAGTTGGGTATCTCAAGATAGGGTAAAACTGTTTAGGATAGTGATGTTTGCTAAGTAGATTATCCTATAGGGTAAGGATTTTTTTTTACGCAAGATTCCTTAGGTACATATGGTTTTTGGCTCTGGGAAACATTCACATCTCAAATATGAATGCCTAGCTATGACACCATATCATCTATACTGAACGTGATCTTAGCACATGCAGCCTACATTAGTGTTTTATGCAAGTGTGCATATTGGTCTCATGTAAGCATCCCTAATTAAGTGTTGCAGGCATAGGAGTTACCAAGATTGTTTTTATCAACATAAGATTTTTCCCTTGCTTAGTTTTAGTTTGGTAGGGGCTCCCCTAAACTTATTATAATGTCTACCTTAAGGGTTTCCCTAACCTAGAATGTCCAACTTCCTTCGAAGTTTTCACTACCCTATAGGGTCACTCTATCACTTCTTATCCCTTAATTTTGTTCACTTTGGGTGTAGTTAAGTTAAAGTCACACAAGTGATTGTGCATTGAGACTATTAGCTATGTGAACTTACCTATTATCATAAAGTAGGATATAAAGCTCAAGTAGAAGTTTCTTTCTTCATCAGGCTTCTTTAATACCCTTCATGTGGTTAGGGTGCACCACATACATTCCACTAGATTGTAGAGTTAATTAAGGTATTAATGAGAATAATAGATGTTGCAGCAAAGATCATGCATTAAGGTAAGACAGATAAGCTACCTTATATGTTTGGTAGGGTGTAAACAAAGTCTATTCTCTTATAATACATCCATGTTACTTGTCTTGCTCATCCTTTGTCTAGCATCCTTCCTAGTAAGGAAACTCTTATGTTGGGATATGTTTTAAGGTAGTGAACGACAATAAACTAAATATAGGTAAAAGTATATAAAGTAAGAAAGAAAACAAAAAAAGAAAAGGAAAAGAAAAAAAACTCCCTAGGTTGCCTCCTAAGAGAGCTTAATTTAATATCCCTAGCCTAGCTATCGAATAAGTTCATGGTGCTTGTAGGGACATAGTTGTACTGTTGTTATTACACTACTCACCATAATAAGGCTTCACCTGGTGATTGTTTACTTTGAATACTCCCTATATTTTACCATCCTTCAAGTCCACAACTACATAGGGATATGTGTTTAATACCTCATAGGGTTTTGACCACCTTAACTTTTACTTTCTTTGGAACAATTTCAACCTATAGTTCTATAAGGGAACCCATTCTCCTAATTATACCTCCTTATCTTCTAAGTTTTTTCATGATGCATTTTTATCCTTTCTCTATATAACCATGCACTATATTAGGGAAGGTGTTTTAATTATTCAAACTTATTTATTTATGACTTCCTTGCTTCACTTGTTACAACATAGTCCATTTTGACAACCTTTAAGGTCCAATATAACTAGTGTTAAATTTTGATAGGTATTTGACATATCTTTCCATACACAATCTTAGGGTGACATACTAAAAGGTGGAAGATGTTCTATACATCCATAGTGCATCATATAGCCTAGATGACCAATCCTTCCTATTAGAGTTTACCACTTTTTCCAATAGCCTCTTGATCTCCCTATTAAAAAGTTGTTCTCAACCACTTGATTGAGGGTGGTACACTGTTGCTGGTTGATGCTAGACTCCATATTTTTCATCCATCACTCATGATCACCATGGGAGTCCCAAACCAAGTGAAAATATATTTCTAGATAAACCTTGTGGCTACCCTAGAATCATTGTGTGGTAGGGTCATTGCTTCAATCCACTTACATACGTAGTCAACTACTACTAGAATGTATTTGTTCTCAAATAAGGGAGGGAAGGCCCCCATGAAATCCATACTTCATAATTCGCACATTTCTACTTCCATAATACTCATTCGGTGCATTTTATTTCATTAGGAGATATTCCCATCTCACAAACACTCATCATAATTCCTCACTTTCTCCCTCACATCCTTGAAGATTGTACTAATAGTAGCCAATATATAGAACCTTTATTACTGTGTAGATCCCTCTAAATTGTCCACTATAAGGTGCAGTATAGCATGCTACCAACGTGTCTCTAGCTTCATCATGACTAACACAACTTCTAATTAGTTCATTTGTACACTATCTATAGAGTTGAGGTTCATCCGAATAGTAAAGCTTTGCTTCATGAAAGAACCTTTCAATATGCTACTTCCTTAGCTTATGGGGTAACATCTTACATGCTAGGTAATTTTCTTCGTCTGCATATTAAGTTTTATGTCCTTACTTCAACATCAATAACTGGTCATCAGGGAATATTTCTTCTATGCATAGGTTATCATTATTCATAGCGTGTCCTTAAGATCTTAAAAGACTATCTACCCTTAGTTGTCCATTACTATCCTTGATCTCCACTTCAAATTCCTACAACAACAAGACCCAAGACCCACCTTATCTGTATAAGCTTAGCATCCTTTTTGGCAAGTAGGTACTTTATTACCACATTATCAATAAACATAATTACTTTTGTTCTTAGGAGATAGAAGAAATTTATCAAAAGCATAAATTACTGTGAATAACTCTTTTCCAATCACAATGTAATATAGATGTGCTTCATTTAGGGTCTTACTACCATAGTATAAGTTATGAAAGATCATATCTCTATGTTACCCTTACACAACCCCTACCAGCTAGTCACTAGCATTGTAAATCATTTTAAAGGACTTATTCCAGTCAAGTCCTATGATCATAGGAGAACTACTAGAGGTTTCTCAATTTTTTTATTGTTGCTCTACAAAGTTCATCAATAATCAAACTTCTTTCTTGTTCCAAAAATGAACAAAGAGGCTTAGTAATTTTAGAAAAATCTTTTATAAATTTTTTTAGAGTCTTTCATGGCCTAAAAAGCTCTTTACACCATTTAGGAATGTAGACAGATGTATCTTTTGAATTATCTCAAATTTGGCCTCTTCTACTTCCAACCTTATAGGGGAGACCTTATATCCTAGCAAGATGCATTCATGTACCATAAATCAATACTTATCCTAGTTAAGCACTAATTTGACCTCCTCATAATTTTGTAACACTATTTTTATGTTCTATAAACAAAATTCAAAGTCATCCCAAAATATTGAGAAATCATTCTTGAATATCACAATTATGTCATCTTCCATGCATGGGAAGATAGCCATCATGCACCATTGAAAAATTAGATACATATTACATAATCTAAAGGCCATTCTCATAAAGGGAAATATGTATTAGGGGATGTGAGTTTCATCTTTTTTTGATCCTCAAGGGCTATAGATATTTGCTTATTCTCTAAATAAACATATAAGAAAGAATAGAAGGCTAGCCCTACCAACCTATCCAACACTTAATTTAGAAATAGTAGGGGAAAATGGTCCATTCCAGTATCTTTGTTCAACTTTCTATAATCCATGCATATTTTCCACCCTATCACAGTTCTATTAGGGATAACCCCATTAGAATCATTTCTAATGATTTTCATACCTTGTTTTTTAGAAAAAAAAACTAGATAGAGCTTACATATGTGCTATTAGATGTAAGCTAAATCACACTTGCATTATGCTATTTAATTAACTCCTTCTTCATTGCCTCCTTTATAGCAAGGCCAAGCCTCCATTACTAGTCTATTGATGAACTTAAAGCATTATCTAGTACAAATTTATGCATTTAGATGTTAGGGTTGATTCCCTTGATATATATTATGGTCCTCCTATAGCATGCTTTTGTTGTTGGAATAGCTGCACTAGCTTCCCCCGCCTCTGGATAGATAAAGATGTTATTATTACTTTCAAGGTACTCCCTTCACCTAAGTAAGCCTAGTAAAGGTTTGAGTTTGAGCATGGGTGGCTCTTCTATTGATGTTTTAACATGCTTGACCTTCATGTTAGTTAATCCATGATTTGGCTTAATATATAGAGTTACACACTATATCTTTCCTATTATCCTACAATGACACAAATTTTATAACTGATTTAATAGTTAAGTGTGCACAATCAAACAACCCAACTTCCTCATCTAGCACATTTACAATGAATTCGTCAAGTATAGTTATATCCACACTATAATCCCTAGAGCAATCTTTTATTTCCTCCATATAGATTCATGGATTTGATCATATTAGATTTCATTTGTTCCCTTTAATCTTCATAGTAAGTTCATCTTTAGTACATCAATTTGGGTCTTACTTGTAGCTATAAGGGTCCTATCATGACTGATGGAGACTTTATTGGTTACTTCATGATCTAACACTATGAAGTTATCTGAGAAGATGAACTTGTCGAACTTTACTAATACATCTTCAATCATATATTTTATGTGAACATATGAATTTTTAGAAAGATTTAAGGTTATTGTTGTTAGTTGAGCCTCCCTTATACCTTAACATCCCAAAAATAGATAATAACATCAATTTAATATTAGCTCCTAAAATGCATAAAGATTTACCATTGTATTTTTCTCTAATAGAATAAGGGATTGTGAAACACTCTAGGTTATTAAACTTATATGGTATCTTGTGCTATAGGATGGAATTTCATTCTTTGGTTAATTTCACCATCTTGTAGTCACATAATTTTGGCTTCCTTTTGTGTATGCATTTTAGGAACATGATATTGTTTGGAATTTGTTGAAGTGCATCCACTAGGGATATATTGATATTTAGATACTTAAGTATGTCTGGGAACTTGTTAAACTGTATATCCAATTTTTTCTTCTTGGGAAATTTTGGAAAAGGAGGGGATGGTATGTAGGGTTTATTAGTGGTAGAAAATAGTGTCTTGGAATTATTCTTTGGTTTAGTAGCGATGAACTTCTCCTATGTAATGTGAGAGTTAGGGTTCTATAACTTTCTTGAGTGTTCCATAAGTATAGAGTTTTCGGCATCTTCCTCTACTTCTTACCACAAAAGGTGAGATGTTTCATCCTTAGTTGTGGCGTGAACTTTTATGATGACATTTTTATAATAGTTCAAGGCTATGGATTTATAGTGCTTCTTACATGACACGCAGGTATCCTTAATGTCACTAGAGAAAGTACCATAGGGCTCATTAGTAAAGGTTGTAGCAAGCTATCACATCTAAATCTATAAGTTTTGTATGGAGGTCTTACGTCCTTTAATTGTTGCATATGTATTAGCCATGTATCCTTTAGGCATAGTTTCTTAAGATTTTGAATTATCATCTTGGAGTAGGTTGGTTAGTTACATGTGGTTAATATGATTGATAGTATAAATGTTGTTGAAATCAAGGGCCTAGTTTTGCACATTATTTGGGTTTAGCCATGATGTGTTAAAACAATCCCACTAATAAGGGTTATAATTATTCCAATACTAATATGGGCCTTTTGTAGGGTTTCTAATATAGTTCATAGATACTGGGTTTGTAAAGCACTGTTCAATTAAATGATCCTCTCTATAATATATGTAGGAAACTATTATTGCATGTGTTGTAATGTGTTCTTCCATCTTTGTTCATGCACCCTAAGAGTTAGTAGGAGAGAGATTTTTAACATATTATCCATTGATGAAACCTCATATCTAAGACTTATGAGAGCATATACTTCAAGAACACATGTTTCCCTCACCGTATGAACACTTCTAGCATTGTTCCACTACTAATTGTTGCACGCAATTCTCTTAATGTTGTTATATGGTTTTCATACATCTTATTGAGTAAAGGAACAACTACTAAAGCATCTACTAGTTTCCTAGTGTATGGTTTGAGACCTTGATAAAATGTCTTCATCTGAAGTCATCTAGGAATTCCATGGTTAGGACTTTTACGCAAAAGTTCCTTGGATCATTCCTAAGCTCTATGTAAGATCTCATCATCCTATTGCATAAATGAGATGATGCCATCTCTCTATATTTCTTTTGGAGTTCTTATTGGGTGGAAAATAATGCATAAGAAACTTTTGAACTAGTTCATCCCAAAACGTAATTGACTATGTAAAAAGTGAAGTGAACCAGTCCTTAACACAATCTCTTAGGGATTATAGACATATTTTTGATTGAAGCGTTGTTTTTGGTTCTTTAGTGATTTTGAATGTGTCTCTAACTTCCATAAAGGCTTTAAGATGAATAAGGATATGTTATGTGGCTTAACCACTTAATTTCCTTATTGTTTAGAGCATGTGGAACATGAAAATTTTAAGTTCGAACTAGGTAAATTGTATCTTAGGTCGGATAATGGTAGGTTTATGTTTTTAGAATTACGACTACGTGATCATGGATCATATGGTGATAATCATGTTCATAGGTTAAGATAGGTGGTGTAATTGGCTTGATGTAATTTGGTTGAGGGAATACGAGAACGAGGAATCCATTCACTTGTTAGTGTTGCCATTATGGTTACGGTTGCGGTTGCGATTGCCTTGATAGCAAGTTATTAATTCCTTGTTGCTGAGGTGTATTTTCCATGTTGTTGGACTCTTCCAATACCTCACCTTCCTATTTTTGTTGTTGATCACACTGTGGAGCTAACCTCCTTTTGAGGGCGTGTTTAATCTTAGGATCATATTAAAAGATCTTAAATCCACCAGTTTCTTACATTCAACTGGGATCCACAAGGTAAATAAAGTGAATCAGTGCAAACAATACAGAATAAAATCTAACTCTACCAATGTTACTATACAAATAATATAATAATATAGAAAAATTGTCAATACCTGGCAGTGACCCAAAATACATGGTGGTGATGTGAGTTGGAGTGTACTTATAGGGAGTGAAAGTATGAACCACACGATACATAATTGTTCTAAGTAATATAGAGTGAGTGAGTATCATCATAAATAGATTAGTAGAGACAACACTATCAAGGTAAAATGTATTAATTACATAATGCCCACAAATCCTAACTACTACTACAACAAATATTGAGAACAAATGATAGGGTCTATAATAATAGGAACTAAAGAGTAAGATAACTCAATATAAAAACTATAAAATGAACATAACAAAATTGGTAGCATGGAAAAATTATTGTATTAAAGGACTTTGGTGAAGGGATTCTCCTATCATCAAACAATGTAACATTAAACACTATAACATGACACACCTTACTAGATACCAGCGCCTTACTTCTCATTAGGCTTCATTAAGGGTGAAGCATACTCTCTAGCTATCTCTATATCACTACATAAGCCCTGGAAATGTCACATAGTAAGTGTTGAGATGTTAATGAAAAGTCCTAAAAACATTTTTTATGTCACCCTTGCCATCACTCTAACATGATCCACACAACATATCCCTCTTTATCTTTATAAAGATGAGTAGGTGTAAATGGGGCCAACATTCAACACACATAGAACAAGTAAATCGTTAAAGTGAAATGCCCAATAATTGTGAACAAAACTATAGTATTTATTCAGTTACATTATTAGGATCATATTGATATTTCCTTACAAAAGAGAATTATCTCATACTTATTGATGTAAAAAAAATATTCTAAGATTTTGAAGATTATCTTATGCATCAAAAAAGAAGGAAGTAAGGGTAAAATTTAAAGATTATTTAACATAAAATATGGATATCATTGGAAATATTATTAAATCAAGAGTCCAATGCTTCTTTCGGATCTCAAATCCAAGGTTTCTACATAAAGTTATGACTATTTTACCATATGTGTGTCAAGCTGAATTTTTACACACTAAAGGATAAAGTGTTGTCATTAGTATTATGGACACCATTATCTTTTCATATTAATTAGCTAGGTTGTTATTGAATTATTTGATAATTATATTAGGATATTAGTTAGTTTATTTATTTCCTTAATCATTAAGAAATTATACAGTGTTTATCTTTTATCTTATGATGTATCTTATCTTTTTAAGATTTTGTTAGGATTTAATTATTATTATCATAGGAGATCACTATTCATATGAATAGTGATTTAATTAGTATTTGTGATATTTAGATTTAGTTTATCTTATTATTAAGGATTTCATATGTGGAGGTGGATATTATTCTATAAATATCGCATGTAAACTCATTATTTGAAGAGGATAGTTGAATTGAGTTATTAAATCAAATTTTCTCTCATCGAAACCCTATGTGAGATTCTTTATTCTATGTTTATGTTATCTGTGTGATTCGTAAAATAGATTTATCTCTAAATTATCTTACCTATGTGGGTGATAAATCAAATGCAATTAGTTTTACTTTATAAGGATTATGGGAGAGGATCTCAAGGGTAATTGTGGCATTTAGCAACAAAAATTATCTAGGTCTTCATTGGTGCTAGTAGAAAAAATATAAGATATGTTGTAATACTGGTCATTATTCTTCTATGCCCTTGATTTGACAATGATAATAGTTCATTTAATATTTTTATTTAGTGGTCTTCTATTGTAGGGTGTGTCTTCCTACTGCAATTATTACTCCACCTTATAAGTCATCTTAGACACACTAAGGTTTGTTTTTCCAAGCATTATAGAAATAGTTAAAAGCTATCCACATGATACTAAGTTAAGGTATTTAGGGTACAAATTCTTATTTTCTTTTACCTAGTTTTCATGACAATGTAAGGTGGAAAAAACTAGTTGGACACCACAACCTATAGCCTTATGACTATCAAAAATACGTAAGAAGTCACCTTAAGATGAGGTTAGGACACATAATCCTTAAAGTGTTATCACCCTACCCTCACTAGAGATTTTCCAAATCAAACCCTAGATCTTAACCATATGAGAATCATGTAAGAATTTTATCCACAATATACTCCCTAGTTATAAATTCCAGTTCTATACCCTAACACCCTCCATGGAGTTGTGACCTTCACACAAAACCCCATAGGGGTCCCTAGTTAATACCCTCTCTTTTATCCCTTTCTCTCTTAACCCTATGGTTCATATTGATACAAAAGTATTACAATTTAAAAAACTTGGAACCAACTAAGCAAATAGCACATATAGACTTTGAGAAGATTTAGATAAAAGGTACACAAAATATCTTATCTTGATAAAATATAGATGTTGACACCCTTTGTTAAAGAACACTCCCATATCAATTGACACAGTTATGTTGATTAACAGCTCCCTGTGATGTTAATACATAACTTCTCCATTTTGGTCCTCTTCAACATGAGTATGTTCCTCCATACTTTACACTTGTGTTGGCCCCAAAAATATTTGATCTCTTCATTTCCTACATACTAGTTCTTCCATAGCCATCCTGAGATTGGCTGAAATCCTTACACTCCTCTTCAAGATAAATTTACCCTAATCCATGAATAAGTTACACGATTGTGCCACCATCTCCATATGGTGATGTATCCCTCAAACAAAGTCCCTGCATCTCTACTTCTCTCAAGATTGATGAATCATCTTTGATCTTGGGTTCCAAAACAAGGTTACAATTCTCTATTGAGCAATTATCATCCTTGACCATATTTGAATTTTTGCATAATTGTTTGTCCCACAAGCAATTCAATCATAGTCATCTACTAAGTAGGAAGAAGATTAATTTATTTGAGAAATCAAGATACTTAAGATTTTTCACATGTTACAAGCTAGTAAAAAAGGAAGTTTATGTACATGAAAATTAGTCAAGAAGACCTAGTCAATCTTTTAAGTCAACATCATTGTTTTGATTATGATTCTTGTTAATTGTTTTCATGTACTACTTAGCCTACTGTATATGCAATAGTCTTTGTTGATTCATATATTATATAGGATAAAAATACATTATTAATACTAGTTTATGTGCTAGTCATGTGTTAGTAATTTCCAACTTCTATATAAGACATGAAAGGCTGACATTTGTAGCATATTGATGAATGATTGATATTGTAATCTAATATAAGTAATTCACTTGGTTAGTTCTCTCTTTGTGATTGAATAATCCTTTCTAAGACTACTTAGAGTAATCTTATTTAGGAAATATTCAAATTTGATTTATTTGAATCTTGTTGAGTTCTTTAAATTCTCTTTGGGTTCTTGCTTGAATCTTCCAAGTTCTTCTTCCTAATTAGACAGCTAAATGATCCACTTTAACCTACATTCATACTAATCTTCATCAATCCTTGAATAATTATGTCAAAACCTGGGAGAAATGATAAAGAAATGGAAATGAATTATTTAAAAATATAACTAGGGTTTCAAATTTGATAAATAATGTAATAAAATATTTAAAATAATATAACTTTATTTTTAAATATGAAAGATTTTGAATGGTCTAGGTTTTTCAAGAAATAGGGTTTTATAATCTTGCATTATTATCTTAATTGGAACCTAGATCTCACTCAGAAGCTGTGAATGATGTAAATTAGGTTATTTCAATGCAAGATGAGCCTAACCAATTTGAGAAGAATTAAGTTTAAGGGTTAGTCCCTATGAATCAAATTAAACTAATCATTGGGAGTAACTAGGTCATTAGAAATATGCTAGATGAGGGGGCATGGTTGTTAGAAAATGCGCCCAATTGGTTGTCAAGGGGTATGACCAATATAAAACCATTATTTTCAAAGAAACCTTTTTCCTATAGCTAGACTTGAGGTTATATGCATATTAATTACACTTGCATCATCTATATGTTTTATGTTATATCAAATGGATGTGGAAAATGAAAATTTAATTGGTTTCATTAAGGAGGAAGCATTTTTTAAATAATATATATACTTTGAGTACAGATCTAAGCATAATCCTATTTATAAGCTCAAAAAGGTACCCTATGGTTGAAAATAAACAACTAGGGCTTAGTATGAGTACCTTAGTAAATTTCTAACTAAAGAGGGAGTTTAAAAGATAAACAATTGATAAAACTCTATTTATTAAGAAAACTAAGAAAGTATATTTCTTGTTCAAATTTACATTGATGACATCATTTTTATGCTACTAACAAATTCTTGTGTAAGGGTTTTTTAAATGATATTCAGTGAATTTGAGATGAGCATGATAGGGACATTAACAAACTTCCAAGGGGTTCAAGTTAAAAAAACTAAGGATTGGACTTTTATCAACCAAGGAAAGTATACTAAGGAGTTTCTCCATAAGTTTGGGATGAATAAGAGCAAGCCTTGCAAAGCTAGGCATGGATGAAAGAGGTAAAAAAGTTGATCAAAAATGCTATCAAGGTATGATCAACTTACTACTTTCCTTACTACATCTAGTGTCATTTTTCATTACCAAAAAATTTCATTTTAAAACATTGTAGAAGAGAAATACAAGTGAACCTCATGAAAAATAGGGTGCTACCACCACATTTAACACAAGATAAGAAACTTAATGCCTACATCACATTAGACATAAGGCTAAGTATCTAACCAACAAAGGATAAAGGATAACTAGAGTGCCAAATAAAATGCTTAATGGTACAAAAGTTAAAGTGTATAACCCAAAGCTATATAAGCCTTAAAAATCTATATAAAGGTACACTAGATGAAGATATAAACCAGAGGAAATTCATTATAATGAAGGATAACTTGGTCAGTCAAGAAAAAAAAATTCTATAGGAATGCTAATGTGAAACAATCCAACTATGTTGGGAAGAGGATGGACCACTCACTTGTCGTCCTCAAGAAACCTGCACCAGACCTCCTATTTGTGGGATTAAGCATGTGATTGCAACACCAAGCCCATCAATATATATACATATTGAGTAAACCAATCTACCACTATCATGTTAGTCATAATACAAACAAGACCCACACAACATATTCATTGTACAATATAACAAAATGTGAATGCAATTCTCCTATTATGTCATTCACATGCTATGACACCTAGTCATACAAGACATATTTGGATCCAAAAAAATAAGCTTAATCATATTCATACTAGCATAAAAAGATATGCATATTATATTATACATATCACCTTCCTAAGGAAACATGGATTACTTATATTATCTACACAATAGTGTTTAGAGTATCGCTTGAAGGGTAATGTGAAATTAGAGTTACATATGTGGCTTTCCAACCATGGATTCTTACAATAGATGGATCATGATTTCAATAAAAATATATCATGTGATATTTTATGGAAACATGCAAGCAATACAAAATCATACCACAACGGAGCATCCAAGGGGAACATATAGTGGCACATGTTCGCATAAACAATAATATGTACACCACATTAAATATTTATACGGACACATAAAGGAAATAAAATTTAAGGAGGGAATACATGAGTTACATAACATACTCATAACTTAATTGAGGCGTAAGCTCTTAAATACTTATAAGGAAAAACAAGTACCATGTCAGCAAAATAACCATATCAAGATTCACCATAGAATATGAAGAGGCTAATTTAATACCTCTTTCGATTTCATTCTGGTTATTATTTTATGTTAGGTGAATATAGAACTCCCTTACAAAATGATTAAGTAATAGGAGAACATAGATTTATTTTACCCTAAGCTATTGAGAAATAGGTAGGATTATTCCCTATGGTCTCTCATAACCATGAAAGTCAAACTAAATGAATGGACATAATGCCTTGGCTCATGCCAAAGTAACTTGGTGGCTATATGTCATGGCTCATGCAAAGTAACTCTCTTGTAATAACCATACCCTTTAGAATTGATACCCCCAGTACATCATCAGTATCTAGAGTAGAAAAGACATTAGGATCAATGATGATCCTGAGATCAACTAGGATCCCACTCGAAAGCACCTAAAGGTAAAATGTCTAAAGGTAAATTAACCCCTGGTAGCTAATTGAGTATCGACTAATCTAGACCTATTAAGGTGATCATTCCAATTTAATTGATTAATATCTTAGTAGATCAAGATTTCATAACACATAAACATCCACAACCAATATCACACTAAATAATAAGCCATATCAATTCAATACACCCATATAGAGTTCTCACATAATCTAGTGTTCTCATGTAGGCTATCTTAAAGTGATCATTGCATTATGTGAACAATTATGCCAAAATGTGGAATTATATATTGTTAATATCATCCATAAATATCCAATCAAACATTTAATTTCCATTTATTTCTCTTTGTTCATAATTAAAATCTAGGTCAAAGCCTAGGGCTAAGTTCAAAGCCATAGTTTATTTCCTAACCATAGTCTTACCATTCATTAAAAGGGTATTCTAAGTTAATTCCCTAAGGCTAAAGATGAAGGTCTAATTGTAGGTCAACTAGAGTTCAACACTAAATCATGATTATTTATCTATTTATCTCAATATCCAAGTGAAAGTCACTATTTATAGATAATGTCAGCTTAAGGCCACTATATATGTTAATGTTATTTTTTTATATTCTTGTTCACTTATCTAAACTTACAAGGTTTCACATTTTAATGCCGTGATATAAGTCATGAGGTCTATTAGCCATCATTATGATTCATTACATAAGCACAAGCCATAGGAAAAATCCATTTTCTTTTATCCATATAATCACTTTTTCATGTTATGGTCTAGAAAAAGGCCCAGTTGCTAAGTTAAGCTCACAATAGGTTAAACTAGGATCAATTTTCTTATTACTAACTTTAATCCATCATTTAAACTCAATTAGTCCAGGTAAACTTATAGGTACTAGCATCTTAGGCTATTATCCAAGCATGATAAACTCAAAATATCACATTTGGGAAGAAATAATAAATAAAAACAAAACTAGTTGAGACTAGTGGATGGGTATTCAAAAATAGGTCTACGGGTCTTGTTGACTAGTTGATCAGTCTTATAAACTAGCTGATTAATCAAGGTGCTTCCAACCTTTCGAGTGGTGGTGAACTTGTAGATTAGTCAACCCCATCAATCAACTCTTCTAAGAACAAGTTGAAGCGTCCAAATCAAGGCTAAGGCTAATAGGCTTATAGAATAACAAGTCGATGGGTTGATCTAACAAGTCAACTATTCTAGGAACCAATTGATAGGTTTGGTCAAACCAACTGATGGGTTTAACCTCAGACCAACACCACTAAAGTCACAAGCTAACAAGTTGATCGGTTGACTCAACCAACTATTTTAGGGACCATTTAATGGATTTAGTCAAACCAATCAATCAATTACGGAGAAAATAGCCCCTACCAAGCACATCACACACAAGCTCATTCTGTAAAATTTAATCAATCACACTGAACCTAAATTATAGCTCACTCATGCTTCTTAACAAGCTAAAATTATATATTATCATGCAAAACATCAAATCATGTTAAGAATCTCAATGGAATCATAAAATCATGCTTGCAACTTATAAATTTAAATAAAAGCGAGGAATTTATACATCACATTCTCTTCATGCTAGGTATTTATGCAACAATCTATTCGTAATATCACACATACTAATGTCAATTAAGACACTCAAAATATTAAAGGTAACTAAGAATCTAAAACTATATTTATGAGGCATATGCATACAAGACTTTAAGTTAAGCCTATTACCAACTTTTTTTTTATTCAATGGCTCCCTTATCTACACAAACTCATACTTTTACTAAAACATGGAATATGAAATTTACTTACTTCTACCATTTTTGACAAAATAGGGAAGACAATGGTTTAAGATGTGTGTAGGAGTATGGACTTATGGTCTGGGTGGTATTATGGCTCAGTTAGGGTTGTAAAAGGGTCATGATGGTTCAAAAATTATTAAGAGATAATGATGATAGTTCGATAAAGAAAAACTAATTATGATGATGCTCAAATGATGATGACTCTACATGGCTTGGTTTGTGGGTTAGCGTTAGGGTTTACGATTAGGGTTTAGTAGTGATATGAATATTATGATGATGAACGATTGGAATAATGGTGATTTGATGATTAGATTTGAAGTTAAGAAGATGATGATGAATTTATGATAACAATAATATTGTTATCTAAGGTTTTGAAATAGATAAAATTAAGTAAGAAAAATAGGATGAATATGAATGTTGAAGATGATGATGATGGCAATTGAATGTGACGATTAGGGTTGGGATGGCATGGGTTTTTGTGGAGAATTTGAAGGATAGATATTAATTTATAATTCAAATAGATAAATATATGAAGGATATCAATAATAATCACTCAAAAAGAATTAATTAAAGTTTAGAAGAACTCACATAGAATTTAAATAAGCAAAAACTTACAACTTGCATCAATTTTTATCTCTCCTTTTGTGTTGTGTGTTCTATGGTTTTTATAGTCATTGCACCTCCCTAATATTACAATAAAATTATCCTAAAAATATAAATAGATATAGACACATAAATTCATGGCTTCCTGATAAGTGTGACTTTTACATCTTATTCCTAAGGTTTATAAGAGTTTTTACCTTTAATTTCAGTCAGAATTCTCCCTTTTTGTTCTTGTTACTGCCTTTGTGTTGTGAAAATTTGCAGGGTCTCAAGCAACAAAAATAATCATGAAGGATGAAGAAAAAGAATAACCTTAAAGGGAGAATAAAGGAGAAAAAAGGAGCAAAGAGGAGCAAAAGTTAAAGTGGAAAAAGAAAGAATGCATATTTAAAGTATATGAGCCTGAAAGAAGTGAAATTTAGACCAAGAAAAGGTCTGAATTTGGAGAAGCTTTCAACATCAAAGTTTTATATATTTTTAATAGCTTTCCAACGCATCCAAAATCAGCTTAATCGGAGTTATGATGAAAACGTTATGGTCAAAATACGAATCATTTTCAAAGCTGACACGGGAAGCCCATCGTTACCGAAACCCTAGCGATCCACGAGGCGGGAGTGTAAAAACTCTTATTCTAATATCTCGAGGCAGCCTCCACTCCCTCTCTTTTCTCTCTTCTATATAATCTTCCCCAATTCATCAAGATCTCTCTTGTAAATTAGAGACGCAGGTTCAAGAAGTTAAATTTTTGCAAGAATTTGTGAACATCAAGGGTATTATCTAATGATATTTTCTTTATCTATGGAATCTCTTATTGTTTCTAATATTCTTTCTATGAATTTGATGGGCTAGATCTTGTGCTGAGGTGAAGGGTAATTTTTCCCGATCCTAATGTGTTGAATTATTGCATCCTTTTTTATTCAATACATAATGTATGTGTTGTGTTATTGATTGATTGACGGATTCTTGAACCACGGCCGGGTTCTGATTTTCGGTGTGGGAAATACCGGTGAGATCGAGAGATAATCCAGTATTAGACCCAATAGCACAACGGGAGATTAAATTGTAGGTCGAGAGACGATCGATTTGACCTCTTCAACAATAAAGGAGGAAACTTTATAGACTTTAATGCATTACATTCTATTAGACTCTAAGCTAGAGATAGTTAGGGCCATAGATATCTAATAGGGTGGTTGTGGCTTGAGAAAGCACAACACTTTCTATCCTTGTTGGCATGATTGATTATGATTGTTGAATTATTTTGTGACGTGATATTCGATTACATGTGAGGATCGGGGGCGATGAACCGGAACCTTAGCTCTTCTATTTATTTGAGTGACTTGAGTGCTATTTTCCTTTCTTTTTAGCTTATTTAGTTATTTTAGCTTACAATTTATTATTTCATATCATCTCGTAGTTTAGACATAGTTAAGTTCTATCATTGTCCTAGTGGTCATTCACCAATCCTTGTGGGATCGACCTTGACTACTACTCTGACCCCGTGCACTTGCGGGTAGGAACGTGTCACTTCCTCCTTACTCCAAACACAACTTATAAGATAGAATTAGATAAACCCTAAAAGACAAAACTAAGCTACTTTTTAACTAATTCAAATTCCTTATCTCTTTAGCTAATATTAATGTAATATTAAATAATATTACACATCTAAAGTGTCAAATATAGTATCCTCATGCAAATTACACATCCAATCCTTCCATGGAACACATTTTTTCCCTTTATGCATGCCATGCACACGTCTATCACACTAGTGACTTATTTTGCAAGTTATGTCCATAACTAACAATGTAGTTATCCATTTGTCTTCAAATTTATAGGAGATCATCTCTAAATAGAGTACAATAGGTTTCAACACAAAATTTTTAAATCTTGACCATTCTCTCTTCATCATTCTCCCCCTATTAACTTGAATTTGCCATCAAATTAGTATCTTCATAATAAGGACTAATATCTCCAACATTGATCGTCCTAGATACTCCACCGTATGAGTTAGGTAATTCAAGTTCATAAGCACTTTTGCTAAATTTTCTTAGTACTTTAAAAGGACCATCTTCCCTTGACATAATTTTTTTTCCTCAAATTAGAAAATCTCTCCTTCCGTAAGTGCAACCATACCAAATCCCCCTTGTAGAAATACATGTTGACTCCTATGCTTGTTTGTTCTTATCTTGTATACTTCATTTTCCTTCTCAATGTTGTGCTTGATTTGTTGATGAATTTTTTGAAATAAATCCACTCTCTCTTATGCACCATAATTCTTCACTTCTCCCTTCTTCAATGGTACCATATCAATCAACATATATAGATTAATAGCATATATTGTCTCGAATGGACTAGAGTTTGTTGTAGTTAAAGGACTCTGATTGTAATAAATCTCTGCATATGCTAACTTAACATACCAATCCTTAGCACTCTTACTCACCAATCCCCATATTAAAGTACCTAAAGTTCTATTAGTAACCTCGGCTTGACCATCTGTTTTAGGATGATGTGATGTACTAAATAGAAGCTTTGTTCCTAGCATACTCTATAATTTCTTCCAAAAATTACTTAGGAACTTCACATATTTATCCTAAACTATAATTCTTGGAATCCCATATAATCTCATGATCTCCTTAAAATACAAATCTGTAATATGAGTAGCATGATTGGTCTTGTTACATGGAATAAAATGAGCTATCTTGGAAAATTGATCCACCACCACCATGATAGAATCTATGCCTCTTTGTGTTCTTGGAAATCCTAAAATAAAATTGATACTAAATCCTTTCCATAGTTGATTAGGAATGGGTAAAGGCATGTATAACCTTTTGTGGAATAAACTCTTGTTTCTTTGACATGTAGTACATCTAGCAACCATGTCTTACACTCCCCTTTGCATTCTTGGCTAATAAAATGTTCTTGCAACAAGTCCAAGGTCTTATGAACTTCAAAATGTCCTACAATACTTCCTTCATGCACTTCTTTCATTAGAAAATCTCGAATTGAGGTTTTTGGTGCACAAAATTTGTTTTGCTTGAATAAGAATCCATCTTGAAGAACATAAGCTCCATGAATTCCTTATTTCTTGTAATTTTTGAAAATCAAAGCCAACTCATAATCAATGGCACATTGATTTTTCAACATCTCAAACCCCAAAAGGTTTGCATCCACCATTGTAAGTATCATAGTCCTTCTAGAAAATGCATCCGCGACAAAATTCTCTTTGCTACCCACATGTCTTGTAGAGAACCAAATATTTGCAAAAAACTAATCCACTTAGCATGTCTTGGACTCACTTTCCTTTGACCATGTAGATACTTCAAACTCTCATGATCCGAGTGAAGTAAAAAAGACTTGGGTCTTAAATAATGACTCCATGTCTCCAAACAATGAACAATAGCATAGAACTCCTTATAATAAGTTGAATAATTAAGTCCTTCACCATTAAAATTTTCACTAAAAAAATGCAATGGGTCTCTTCTCTTGTGAAATTACCCCTTCAATATCTACACCACTAGCATCATAGGTTACTTCAAATAATTTATCAAAGTAAGGTAAAGATAATACCGGTGCATTTGAAAGCTTTATCTTTAAGTCTTCAAAAGCTTTTATTGCATGTTCATTCCACTGGAACTCTCCCTTCTTCATAAATTGTGTAATAGATGCTATAAATGTAGAAAAATCTTTGATAAATCGCCTATAAAATGAAGCCAATTCATGGAAAACAGAAACCTCATGAAAATTAGTAGGAATTGGCCATGTATGAATAGCTTCTACCTTTGAAGGATCAACTCTAATATCGTATCTATTAATAATGTAGCTAAGAAAACCACTCTTCATCATAAAGTCACACTTCTCCATTTTACCATAGAGCTTCACCTCCTTAAGTTTATCAAATATTCTCTTCAAATGTTGTATATGTTCGAACTCACTCTTGCTATATATCAAAATATCATCAAGTTAAGCAAAAACAAAGTCTCCAAGGAAAGGTCTAAGTACTTTGATCATCAATCTCATGAATAAACTTGTGGCATTACATAGCCCAAATAGCATCACCAACCACTCATACAATCCATCCTTAGTCTTTAAAGCCATCTTCCATTCATCCCCTTCCCTTATCCTCATTTGATGGTATCCACTCCTAAGGTCAACCTTCAAAAACACCTTTGCTCCATGAAGCTCATCTAACATATCATCCAATTTTGGCATCAGAAATCTATATTTGATTATGATATTGTTGACTACTCTAGAATTAATGCACATCCTACACATACCATCCTTTTTAGGCACCAATAAAGATGGTACACTACATGGAATCATGCTTTCTTGAATATAGCCTCGATCCAACAATTCTTTCACATATCTTTGCTACTCGTTAGACTCTTCAGGATTGCATCTATAACCCAACATAAAATCAATAGCATGCTTAATACCTCTCAAAGGAGATAATCTAGTCAGCAACTCATTTGGGAAAACATATGCATACTCTCTTAACACTTGTTACAATTTTTTCATCCGTGTTAGTACACTCACCTTGTTGAACTTCTTTGACCACTAAGGCATAGAATACTTTCTCACTCTTGATAACTTTAGTCATCTCTAACTCCTTAAGGATCAACAACTCCATGCTACTCTTCTTTCTTCCTCCCTTACCTTCAACATCTTCCTTCTCTTTTTTCTTCCTTCCATTTTCCCTCAACTCTCTTTTATCTTTTTTTTTTTTTTGCTTCATACCCTCAGCCTCTTCCTTCCTTTCACTTCATAGAGCTAAACTCTCCCCATATATGTTAAGCTTGAGCCTAAAGTTCTTTTTGCCTTTTCTCACCACATATTTATTAACAACTCCATCATGTGTAACCTACTTATCAAATTTCCAAGGTCTTCCCAACAAAATATGACAAGCATCCATAGGTAGAACATCGCATAAAATAGTATCAAAATAAATTTAATTTTTTAAGGAGATAAGAGCTTGTTTGGTTATCCTTACAACTTTGTCCTTGTTGAGCCATTGGAGTGAATATAGCCTTATATGATCCATGGTCTTCAATCAAAACTTGATCACTATTCTTTTACTAGCAAAAGTGGTATAAGAGCCACTATCGATGATGACTTTACACACTTTGTCTTCAACTCAACACTTGGTTTTAAAGATCTTCTCCCTTTGAGTAAGTTGAGGTTGTTGTTGCACTTGAAGAACTTGTTGCAACACATAGCAATATACTTGGCAATCTTTTGAAGCATCTTCTAGATCTTCACTACCTTCTTCTAGGTCTTCATTAAGATCTTCACCTTCCTCAACACAAGCTTCAATACTTTCTATCTCCTTCAAAGTAATTACCCTTTAATTTGAACAATTTCGAGCAAAATCACCATAGCCTCTATTGTTGAAGCATTACTTGTTCACTTTATCAACCATCTTTTCCTTATCCTTTTCTTCATGATTATACCTTCTAGTGTTGTCTTGAATTGTATCTTGAGAGTTTGATGGCTTCAGCAACCCCTTGAAGTTTGAACCATAAGGTGCATTGGTTGCTTTGTTTGGTTGCTTGGTTCTCTTCAATTGCCTCACAAATTTGATTGCTGATTTTTTTCAATTCTTTAAATAGCTCATAAGGATATACCTCCACCTTCTCTCTAATATTCATACTTAGAACTATGATAAATCTAGTAAATTTTTGCTTTTCATGTTCTTGAACATCACAAATAAGAGATAATCTTTCAAACATTCTAATATACTCCTCCACTCCAAGCAACCCTTGCTTCAAATTAGTCATTTTTATGAAATTCTCTTGCGTATATTCTCTAGGCATGAAATTTCTTTTTAAGTGCTTTTTCAATTTCTCTCATGATCTTATTTTTATTTTTCCATCTCTTTCTCTTATTCTCTTCAAATTGTCATACCATACTCTAGCAAACTTCTTAAATTTTAATATGAAAATTCAATATCTTTTCTCATCATTAAGCTCCTCATATTCAAAAATAGATTCAACAATTTGCAACCATTCAAGGAAAGATTCCAAATTGAGATTACCTTCAAAATCAGATAGGTCAAATCGAATCCCCTTCTCCACACCATCATACAATTTTCTTAGTGTACTATGGGGTTGCTCATAAATTTTTATGCTCTCTTCTTCTCTTTATTCCATTCGGTCATGTGGCCTCCTTACATGATTTTCTTCGACTTTATCTCTTTAATTTTGATTTTAGATATGGGATCTTTGTTATTGTGAGGCTTCCATCCATCCATATGCAACTTTACTTCCTTGATATCCTCCACAACACCTTGAGATCATCTCTCAAATCCTCCTCTTAGCTCGCCATGTCTTCCTTACACCAACGAATGGTGTGCTTCCAAGAACACCTTCTCAAGTTAACCAAAATTCAAATCTTGGCACCTCCTTGATGAGTTTTTGCAATAATCTTGAAATAGGAACTTAGTTTTGAAAGAAACTTGGAGGAAAGATTGGATCTTGATTGTGTATGTCACATTACACCAATACCTAATCTCTAATACCAAAATTGATGTGCGTAGGAGTATGAACTTATGGTTTAGGTGGTATTATGGCTCGGTTAGGATTGTGAAAGGGTTATGTTGGTTCAAAAATGATGAAGAGATGATGATGATGATGATTCGACAGATAAAAGCTAATTATGATGATGCTCGTATAATGATGACTCTACACAGCTTGGTTCATAGGTTAGGGTTAGGGTTTACGATTAGGGTTTAGTGGTGATATGAATATTATGATGATGAGCAATTGGAATAATGATGATTTTATGATTAGATTTCGAGCTTAAGAATATGAAGATGAATGTATGATGATAATGATGATGATGATGATGATGATGATGATGATGATGATGATGATGATGATGATGATGATGATGATGATGATGATGATGATGATCATAATAATAATAATAATAATAATAATAATAATAATAATAATAATAATAATAATAATAATAATAATAATAATAATGATAATAATAATAATAATATCTAAGGTTTGGAAATAGATAAAATCATGTAACAAAAATAGGAGGAGGATGAATGTTGAAAATGATGATGATGGCAATTGAATGTGACAATTAGGGTTGGGATGGTGTGGGTTTTGTGGAGGGTTTGAAGGACAGATATTAATCTATAATTCACACAAACAAAGAGATTAAGGATTTAAATAATAATTTCTTACACATAATTGATTAAAATTGAGAAGAACTGATACAAAATTCAATTAAGCAAAAACTTACAACTTTCATCAATTTTCGTCTCCAATTTTTTGTTATGTGTTCTACAATTTTTTATAGCCATTGCACCTCCCTTATATTATAAGATAATTATCCTAAAAATCTGATATATATTGAGATAGAAAGTTGTGGCCTGCTCCCTACTCCAAACATAACTCATAAGATAGAATAAGATAAATCCTAAAAGATAGAATTAAGCTACTTTTTGATTAATTCAACTTCCTTATAACCCTAGCACTAAATATACAAAAGGCCCGAATACATAACAAAGTTCATATAGTAATCAAAATACAATCAATATATATATGACTCTAAACACAAAAGGCGACATATAACCCAAACATAACACTGACCCTCCATATTTCCTCTTGTGTATTACATTTCTACATCAATTAACTTACACTTTTCTATAATCACCATTTGAGCTTTAGAAGATAGGTTAGCATATCTAGGGTACAATATATCCACCTAACTCAAATACAAAATGTAAGAATTAAGGTTTTTGATCTATTTTTTACTTCACTTGTGAATTGTAATGATTTGTTGGAAAAAAAATGGCCTTAATGGCTCCTTCTATTCACCTTTATTTCATCCACCAAAATACTCTAACTCTCTACCATTCATCTTCTCCCTCAAAACAATCAATTAGTTTTTCCCAACTAGTTGATGGGTTTAAGTAAAGAGAAAGACTTGTTTTCCAAGCAATTGACTGCTTTGAGGGAAGTCTGATCAAGGTGAACTAATCCAATCAACTAGTTAACCTAAATCATTTGACTAGTTGGGGAGATCAATAGATTAGTTTGGTAGGTTTGTGTGATTTTTTTTCTTCTCGATTTGGATATGCCTTGAGACTATGCATAGGATTTTTATATGACTATTTAAGGGATAAAATTGATATATTACCATGGATCAATGACCTAATGAATGGATTAAATTCACCATGATTCATGACACACTTAATAGGTGTTATAAAGGCTTAATGGGTAAACCAAATTGGAAATATGATGATTTTTGAGAAAAAAAGTGATGAAACAAAGAAGTGTCTTGAATGGAATAATAAAATAGTTATGATTAATATTGAACGAGTATAAATGGAAATCCTACACATGGTTCAGGATGGAAAGGATTAATATGGAAGAAATATGTGAATGTCTAACCTACTCTTTGTATGAGCCTTGTGTGATCACGTAACCTCATGAATAATGCACTAATCACGTACAGCAAAAGATAGTAGAGTTGTGTATGGGTATGGGTTACCCCATCCTTAATTAGCTATTAGGGGTTAGTCTGCCTTCAGGTGTTTATTTATACCTGTGGAGGGGATCCTAGTAGATCCTAGTACCATACCTATTCTAAACACTAATTATGTACAAGGGGGTATCAATACTAAAGGGTCTTGTTACCTAGGTGGTTGGCTTAATCCCTAACTTATGCCCATATTGGTTGTCTTCGGCCTACACTTATGTCTATTGTGGTTGGCTTTGGCCTAAACTTATGTCCATTGTCGTTACTGGCTTCGGCTTGGTCTTTTATGCCCCTAGCTTAGATTAACTTCAATGGTATGTGACACTACAGGGTAGTGCACATTCCATCACTTGATCATAAATAATTGGATAATGATTGGAATGAATGGACAAATGATGAAAATAATGATAAATTGTGGAATGAATATATAGGGAATGATTTGAATGAATAATTGGATAACAATTGGAATGAATGACCAAGTGATAACCTATATAAGTATATGGATAAGAAATAGAATAAGAAATTAGATTGAAAATAAAATAAGGATATGGTAGGATCAGAAGATAAAGAAAAGGATCAAAAAAGAGAAATAAAGACTATAAAGGAATAACCTAATTGATTCACCAAGTTGGAAAATAAACCCTAGAGTTCATTTTGAAACCTACATAGTACGAATGTGTGACATTCTATGATATTATACTATGAAAATGAGCATGATACATTCTAAGTTTCCTGATTTATGCATGATAGTAAATATTGATGCATTACCTGACCATGATAGAGTAGGTACACTCAATTATATGGCATTAGCATGATACATGTTAAGTATGTTTTCCTAACATGATATAACATTATATGTTTGCGAATTTTGTTGAGAAGGAAAGGCTTACTTAGTATGTAGAATACTAATGTACCCATTTAATCAATCACTTACTCGTTCCCACAAGCAGAGAGCCATGTACAGGTATTTAGGGATAGCTAGTAGTGGGTCTACGTCATCTTGGGTTTGGGGCTTGAGAGAATGGAAATTTGAAGATTTTTTTGTGGTATATGATGGACCATAGTTTTAGGGCCATACCTTAACTTGTGTTCTATTATAATAGCCCTAAATTTCTAGTTAATCATTGTTCCTATATATTACTATGCCAAGGACCATCAAGGTCCTATTTTGTAAATGTGTCTTTTAAATATCTATAATATTTATGTAACTTGATTTTGCATACTCTATTTTAAATTAGTTGGTTTGGTTTCTAGCCTTGTATCTTATATGGGATGGGTGGCAAACGTATATCTTATGTTTGGTATGGCAGTAACACCCTATTTTGGGTATGATAGTAGCACCTTGTATAGAAACATTTACAAAATAGGACCTTGATGGTCCCTAGAATAGTATTTTCTACTTATCCACTATTTTAAAACTAAATATTTCAGTAGTGATAAATGGGGGTGTTGCAGGTTGTTATCAAAGCTTTTCTTAAAAACCTATTGTTTTTAAGGATTATTAAGCTGATATCACAAGGTGGTATCAAACTTGTTTTGAAACCTTTTCATCCTTGATATTTTTAGCCTTGATATTTCCCTACTATTTGAATATTTAACTAGAATTTTAAATATTTCTAAACCCAAAATGTTTGAGAGTGAGAGTGGGTTGGGAATGTACAATAGATAGTCTTTATGAGAACTTGTTGTGCGAGTCTTAGCACTCAGTAAATTGAATTTCTCTTAGTTATTTCTATTCTGAGGAATTGATGACCACTAAATGCTATTACAAGTGCATCAAGGCATTTATGGAGACTATTAGAGCCTATGTGCAAGGTTAGATCTGAGTACCACAAGCACCATCGATGCTAGTAGACACACCAATTCTGGAGGATTAGCTTAGGAGGGCTGGACATCATTACCCACCGATCATCAAAGGCAAGGAAGACCCTAACATCATGGAAAGATGAGTAAGGGATATGGAGAAAACCTTCATCACATGCAGTTGCCCTACTGATAAGAAGGTTTAATGGTAATGTATTATTTGAGGGGAAGGCTAGACTGTTTATGGAAGAACTTTTAATGTAGGAGTGCATAACCTATGGGATGGGGATTTTTCTTAAAGGCACTTTGTACCCGCTTTTATCTGACACACCTTTGAATGAAGAAGTATGATGATTTCATGGCCCTTTGGTAGGGAGGCATGACCATTGAGGAGTATTATACAAGATTCGTGGACTTGGTCCAGTGTTCTCCAAACGTTGAGGCCAATGAGATGATATAAGTCCACCATTTTAATACTTTCCTTAGAACCAAATACCTAGATCTCTTAGTGGGAATTACTCTACTAGACATGGTAGGAATGTACGAGCATGGTTTAGAGGCTTCCCAAGTCATCCGATCCCGAATTTCTCATTTGGGGGGTAATAGGAATTTCAAGGGTTGTCAAAATTCTAAAAGGATCATGGGGTCAGTATCTTGAGTGGGGTCATACCAAGGAGAGGAACTACCACTACAAGTCTTATGGAACATATCACCCGGGAGTAAACTGTAGAGGTAAAAAGGTGACGTGCTATTGTTGTCGCTTGGTGGGGGCACAAAGCTTATGAATGTCGTGTTGGAGGTGGAAGTATCTAGAGAAGCTAGTTTAGAGCTCAGAGTATAGGATCTATTCAACAACCACAAATATAGACTTAAAGAGTCCCTCTAGCACCAGCTAGTGTTGCTAGCCAAGCTAGACAGCCTAGAGGTCTATGTCCTCACCCTTTACAACAAAGGTATAGATTAGCCAATGCCATGGGAATTCCTTTGGGACGACACATGAACATGATGTGCTACACAAAGGCATATCATCAGACAAGTGCGATGACTGGTATGCTTACTAACTTTACCTTTCTAGCATGTGTATTATTTGACTTTGGTGTATCACACTCCTTTATGTCATTGGCATTTGTAACCGGAGGTGCCTTATCTCCTTCTAGCAATATTTCCATTTCTATTGTGTTACCTTTTGGGGATAGGATTGCATGCTCTAGATTCTTTAAAGGAGTGGCCTTGATAATAAGGGGGTAGAATTTATATTGGATCTCATACAATTTATATGCACGACTTCGATGTAATTGCCAAGATGGATATCTGGGAACAGTACCAGATATTGATTGATTAGGCTCAATAGTGCATGGTTTTCCAAGGACTAAAGTGTGTTAGGACCTTGTATCGAAAGTGTGAAACTAATCCCTCTTCAAGGATCATGTTAGCAATCGTGATGAGCAACCTTGTTCATAAAGGATATATGATCTTCTTGTGTAGGGCTCAAGACACCGAGGAAATTGAGATGTTGTTGGAGCAGATAGGAGTGGTCAGCAAGTATCATAATGTATTCCATGAGGAGATTCTAGAAATACCATCCATTCAAGAAGTTGAGTTCACTATGGACATATAGCATGGGACATAACCAATTTCTAAGGCCCCATACAATATGGCACATACGGAGATGAAATAACTTAATACCCAGTTCAAGAAGTTATTAGAGAAGGATTACACCAACCAAGCATATCACCATGGGGAGAAACAATCCTATTTATGAAAAAGAAGGATAGGAGCTTGAGGTTGTGCCAAGGATTGATAACCTATTCGATGAACTCAAGGGTTGAACCAGATTGTTATAAAGAACCATTATCCATTGAAGGATCGATGACCTATTCTCAAGGAAGCCAAGGTATTCTCTAAGATTGATCTTCGGTTAGGCTACCATCAATTGAGGATAGAAAAGTAGAATATTCCTAAGACTGCTTTTTAGGAAAGATATAGCTATTATAAGTTCAAAGTATTGCTTTTTAGACTCACTAATGCTCCCGCAACATTCATGTCCCTCATGAACTAGATATTCTAACCCTTCTTAGATTAGTTTATCATAGTATTCATCGATGACATCTTCATCTACTCCAGCAATCTAGAAATGAATTTGCAACATTTAAAGTAGACTCTGATATTGTCGATATCACACTAGTTGTATGCCAAACTCTCAAAGTGTGAATTTTAGTTATATCAAGTGGTTTTCATTAGACATGTTATCTCTAAGGATGGAGTGGTAATGGATCTTTCCAAAGTTCAAGTAGTTTCTAAATGGCCAACACCATCTTCTGTCAAGGAAGTGCGCAACTTTCTAGAATTGTTCGGTTGCTATTATAAGTTTGTGGCAGACTTTTCTAAGATAGCATAATCGTTGAATAATTTTCTGAAGAAGTCTACTCATTTTTAGTAAGATTAGAGGTGTAGTGAAGCTTTTGAGCAGTTGATGAAGCACTTGACTTCAGCCCCATTGCTCACATTACCAAGTGGGTTTGGCAATTTTGAAGTCTATAGTAATGCTTCCAAACATGGTTTAGGTTGTGTGCTGATGCAACACACAAGAATACTTGATGTAGGACTTAGAGCTTGTTATGGTAGTTTTCACCTTTAAGATCCGAAGGTATTATCTCTATGGAGTTAAGTGCAAGTTTTGCACTAATTAGAAGAGCCACAAGCACATCTTCATGCAGCGGAGAGTTGAATCTGATACAATGCTGATGGTTGGAGTTGGTCAAGAATTATGACCTGAAATTGACCTACCATGAGGGTAAGGCTAATGTGATGGCAAATGCACTTAGCTAGAAGACATCACATTCCTTAGACATGATCATGTTATTAGACCATCTGTGCCAAGAATTTATAAATCTAGATATTGAGCTTATCACCGCTGGTAGTCTAGAGGCAAGAATAAGTGTACTCACCATTACCCCTTTAATCATTGAGGAGATCCAAGATAATCTACATGATGTGCTAAGCTTCAGAGGATCTAGACTGGTATTACAAAAGGTGGAGCTGAAGGATTTTAGATCCACGAGGATGATAGTGTTAGATATTGAGGTAGATTGTGTGTACCATAAGGATGTGTTGAACTTAAGAGCATAATCCTTAAAGAAGGACATTATACCCCTTATTCTATCCACCCTGGAGGGGAAAACTTGTACAAGGATATAAAGAAGGTATATTGGGGTTCCCATATAAAGCAGAAAGTGATAAAGTTTATTGCTCGATGGTTGACTTGTCAGAAGGTTAAGATTGATTATAAGATACTAGTAGGGTTAGTGAAATCACTAGAAGTTCCTGAGTGGAAGTAGAAAAGCATATCCATGGAATTTTTGATTGGTATTTTGAGGACCCGTAGTGGATTTGATTCTATCTGGGTTATTTTGGATTGTCTGACTAAGTTGGTCATGTTTATACCAATGAAGACAACATGGAATATGGAGCTGAGAGCCAATACTTATAGGAAACACGTTGTGAGACTGCATGGAGTTCCTAGAGACATTGTATTAAAAAGAGACTATAGGTTCTTGTCACACTTTTGGAAAAAGTTGCAAGCCATTTTTGCGACACATCTGAAGATGAGTACTGCTTTTTACCTAGCTACAGATGGTTAAATGGAGAGGACCATTCAGAATTTAGAAGACATGCTTCGAGCATGTGTGTTAGACTTTTAGGGTAGTTAGAAACCTAGACTTGATTGATTTCTCCTACAAAAACAGTTACCATGCTAGCATCAAGATGGTACCTTTTGAAGCTTTGTATAGGAGAAAATGTTGTAGTCCTTCATGTTGGAACGATATCAGTGAGACACTTGTGTTGTAACCCAAAATGATGGAGAATATGATGAGGCACATCCGATTGATTTAGGAGTGGATGAGAGTAGCTCAAGATTAATAGAAGAGCTACAAAATCTGAAAAGATAAACCAATGGTTATGAGGTGAGAGACAGAGTCCTTTTGAAGGTCTCTCCCACCAAGGGAGTCATGAGGTTAGGTATGAAGGGGAAGCTCAGTGTAAGATACATTATACCTTACGAGATTATGGACTGTGTTAGTGAAGTCGCCTACCATTTAGCCCTACTAACAAAATTGTTGTGCGTGCACAATGTCTTTCACATTTCTCAACTAAGGAAGTATATAGTAGACCCTTCATATGTTATTCAACCAGAGTCACTAGAGCTCAATGAATCATTAACTTATGAATATCAACTAGTGATAATTCTGGATTTAAAGATAAGAGAGACACTTACGAAGACCATTCATCTAGTAAACATCCTTTAGTCATGGCATGGTACCAAGGAAGCTACTTGGGAGGCTGAGGATGAAATTTGAGCCAAGTACCTACAGTTATTTTCTTGTTGTATTACCTTAGTGTAATCCTTTTTTTAAGGGGGGTAGTAACCCTTTTACTTGGATGTATTGATTGGATGTGTGACTTGTTATATGTTAAAGTATGTGATTGGAATGATTATAGGCTTTGGGGATGCAACCTCCTTAAGGGGGTAGCATTGCAATATCCCCATTTTTTTGTAAATTTTTTGAATAAGAAATTATGTCATTTATTGGTGTTTGATTTTAATTTAGAACTATGATTAGGTCTAAGGTAAATTTGGATTTGAAATGAGGTTGGAAAACTAAATTAAATAAGCTTTTAGGTGGACCAAACCAATCGATTGGCTTAGGAATTGATCGATTGGTCTGAAGGATAGTTGACTTGTAGGCTAAAATGATTGATTGGTTTGTCGAGCTAAGTATATTTTTGAAACTCAATTTTTTGAAAAAATTTATTATACTAAAAAGGAAACTTGATAACCCATTCCAAATTGTTCCTAAAATATTTTTAACCTTTTTTTATGATGCATTAAGCCTAAAATAACGCCTTAGATCAATTTAAGGAGTTAATTTGTACAATTGAGGGGGGAATTGACCTCATATTTGTCTTCTTCCACCTCTCTCCTTAGTACATATTTGGGATCATTGCTTTGATTTTAAACCTGATTATTCTTATCTAGGAGATTCCATTCACGCCGACCTTCCATTTCCCCTCTTGTATATTACATTTCTAAACCAATTAACCTGCACTCCTCCAGATCATTATTTGAGTTTTGGAGGATAGGTTAGCATATTTTGGATGAAATATGTCTATTTAACTCAAATTTAAATAGTAAAAATTAGGGATTTCAATTTGTTCCTTACCACAGTTGTGAATTGTATCAATTTGTTAGCTATAAATAACCCTAATCGCCACTTCTATTCACCTTTCTTTTAGCCACCAAAATACTCTAACTCTCTAGCAGTCACATTTTCCCTCTTCACTTTTAGCTTTGCATTCGAATCCATTTTTCTCTTTTGATCCTTCATTTAGCTCCATTTATTTTAATTGTTAAGCAGGAAAGAGTTAGGTTTAGAAAAAAAGGTTGAGTGGTTCAGTAGAATTACCATATATTTTCCTTTTAGTGTGGTATTTTTATTCTTCCCCTTCTATTTCAATTTTGGATTTATACAAATTTTTGAGTTAAACTAGTTGTGTTTAAGGTTTTTGAGTTAGGCTAGATTGATCAACTAGTTCGGCTGGTTTGAGTGATTTTATTCTTATTGGTTTGGATATGCTTTGAGACTATGCATGGGACTGTTATATGACTATTTAAAGGATAAACACATATATTACCATGGATTAATGACCTAATGAATGGATTAAAAGGACCATTATTTATGAAACACTCAATAGCTATTGTAAATGCTTAATGGGTGAACCACATATGAATTCTGATGCTTATTGAGAAAAAGGGTGATGAAGCACATAATATCTCTTAGATGGAATGATATAATGGGTATGATTAATATTGAACAAGTATAAATAGAAATCCCACACGTAGTTGGAGATGGAAAGGATTAATATGGAAGAAATATGTGAATGTCATACCTACTCTTTGTATGGGCATTGTGTGATCATGTAACCTTATGAATAATGTACTAATCACATACAAAAAAAGACAATTAAGCTGTGTATGGGTTAAGGATACCCAATTCTCGATTAGCTATCAGAGGTTAGTCGGCCTTCTAGCGTTTGTTGGTGCCTTCGAGCGGGATCCTAGTAGATCTCGGTACCTTACCTAATCTAGACACTAATGATATACTAGGGGGTATTAATACTAAAGGTAGTAGTTACTTAAGTGGTTGGCTTCAGCCTGAACTTATATCCATATTGGTTGGCTTTGGCCTAGACTTAGGTCCATTGTAGTTGGCTTCAGCGTGGACTTATGTCTATTATGGTTATTAGCTTCGGCTTAGATTTTATGTCCCTTTGGTCGGGATAGGCTTCCATGGTATGTGAGACCACGAGGTAGTGCAAAATCCATCGCTTGATAATGAATAATTGGATAATGATTGGAACAAATGGATGGATGATGATAATAATGATAAAAGTTAGAATGAATACTTGGGGAATGATTTGAATGAATAATTGGATAATAATTAGAATGAATGATCGGGTGATGACCTATATAAGTATATGGATAAGAAATTGAATAAGTAATTGGAATGAGAATAAAATAAGGACATAGTAGGATTAGAAGATAAAGAAAAGGATTAGAAAAAGAGAAATGAATACTATGAATATATAACCTAACTGATTGAGTAAGTTGGAAAATAAACCCTAGAATTCATTTGGAAACCTACTTATTATGAATATATGACTATCTATGATATTGTACTATGAAAATATGCATGATACATTCTAAATTTCTTAAGTTATGCATGACAGCAAGTCATAATGCATTATCTAACCATGATAGAGGAGGTACACTTATTTATATGGCATTGGCATGATACATATTACGTATGTTTCCATGACATGATAGACCCGTATATGTTTGTGACTTCCTTTGAGGAGGTAACTTGGTTTACTAAGTACATAGCATACTAATATGTTCGTTTTCTCGATCACTTGCTTATTTCCACAAACATAGTGCCATGTGTAGGTATTTGGGGATGGCTAGTAGTGGGCCTACCTCATCTTGGGTTCAAGGCTTGAGAGCGTAGACATATAAAGGTTTTTGTGCAGTTCGTAATTGACCATGGAATTAGGGCCACGCCCCATCTTGTTTTCTCTTATAATAGCCTTGGATTCTTAGTTAATCATTCTCGCTATATTTTACTATATCAGGGACCGTCAAGGTCCTATGTTGTAAACATTTCACTTTAATATCTATAATATTTATGTAACCTGATCTTGCGCTCTCTACTTTAATTTGGTTGGTTTTGCTTTCAGCCTTATATCTAATATGGGATGGGTGGCTAATGTCTATCCTATGTTAGGTACGACACTAGCATCCCATTTTTTCTAAGTGTGTTTGTTATTTTCCACTTCTACACTGTTTTTAAAATAAATTTTTTTTGTGGTAAAAAATGGAGGTGTTACATTAAGGAGTAAAAATGTGTAGATTGACTAGTTACTTCAATGGTAATATTTTCCTTCATGTTTGAACATAACCATTTAGCTGGTAATGTCAACCAATTAGTCGGTCAAGGTAAACAATCAATAGGTACCCTGAATCAATCAACTAGTCAACATTAAATAAAATTTTGTATGTTATTTATAGAATGGTAATATGGTTTTTATCCCCATCCCCAATGACTACTTTGTGAGCTCATGGTGTAGATAAAACTTATTTGGCATAAATAAAACTTTTTTGGTCTCATTAATTGCACAACTCATTCCTACTTTTTCTTTTGCAATTAATTCTAAACTCTAATTTTTAATTAATTTTTTTGAGAAATAATTAGAAGTGCTCTTGCTTAGTATAACCAAGATAAAGTTAATTTTGAATTTTTCAAATATTATTATTCTAGTTGATTACCTCCCACATATTATTCTTATACTTTCATATAAGTTATCTTTGTTAGAACTCTTGTAATGACAATACCCTTCATCAAAATTCAATATTAAGAGGGTGTGAGAATGTCTATTATTCTTGAGAGATTTTAAGGTTAGAATATAAAGAATATAAATATGTGAAGTTGTAAATATGTTTCATAAATTTCATTCTATTTGTAGACCCATAAACATAGAACAAGATCATCAATAAGCTAATCATAACAATTTCAAAAATCCAAAAAGAGGGGCCTTTTAAAAATAGAGATAGAGAAACTACATTTAGTTTTTTTGAACCACTATTATTCATGTATCAATTTTTTTTAATTTCTAATTATATATCATTAAAATATATTTACCTTCCTCTAGGGTGTTTTCAAAGGGTACAAGAGTTGTTAAATATATGCAGACCTACATGTTTAGGAGATATTATGTGGTTAAGGAAGTGTGTCTTAGAATTATTTACTTCCCTTCACAACATTTGTTTCACTCACTGTGTTGTAACATCATCTTTCCTAAGTATGGTTAAGGATCACATGTCACAAACAAGAGCTAGTACGCCATTGATCATATCCTCTCCTATAAGGGAATAGCTAGAGCTAGAGGAGAGCACATAGATGATCACAAATCTTTATCTTCCTCTTTAATTGTTGCTTCTCTTACATGAGATGCTTCTTAGATTACTCAAGCTCCTTCTACAGCTCTTGCTTCTAGGATCTAATGCCACCAACTTCATTTTAGAGTCGCTATAGCTATTTCTACTACACACGAGGGTTAAGCTATAGTTTATGGTATTATAGGATTTTCTCACTAGAGGTATTTAGATTATCAAGAATCACTTCATATGTATAGACAAGACATTAACAGAGCATGGGTCATAGATGGACACCTTAGAGAGCCATATATGTATTTTGAATTTTATATCTCTAATTGAAAATCCCATACTAGTAAATCATCCATATATGCCTATTGTAGTTAACTAGTGTTTGGGACATTGAGATTACAGATATAACTCCTCCACCTAGTACAACTAAGATGGTTTGTGGACTAGGCATATACAAGGTTGATGATGAAAGTAAAGATGTGATGATAACTTAGAGGAGGCAGTGAAAACTAATCCCAACCTTGGGTAAAGGTTACATGATTAGAGTCCCCAGAATGATGAGGAAGCACTTCTCAATATTATTTCCATAGCTTATCCACTAGCAACTCTGACCACTACTCCTACTCCTTCGTTTGAGCATACCCTACCTTCTTCCACTTATCCCCCTCTATGGTCCACTTATAAGGATCTTAACTTCTAATATATTACTTAGTCTTCATCAAGTACATGGTTACATGCTTTTACTTGTCATCTTTTTTATTAAGTTGTACAATATTCTTGTATAAATTATTGACTATTAACATGTATATATGACGTTTTTGTATGATTATTAGTATCTCTATGTACATTGTGTGTGTGTGATGAATTTTCAATTTATCTTCACATATGATAGGTTATTAGATCTAGAATCATGCTAAGATTTTATATTAGGTAAGTTTTATGAAATGCATGATAAGATGACAATATGATCATAAATAGTTAATAGGTACGTTTGACTTACCATTAGTTATAAGTGATATGCATGTGTAATTTGTTAAAAGATTAATGTACGCATGTCTAGGGTTTTAACCTTGACAAGATACTATGGTATTGCAATTTTAATCATTCCATAGTTATCATTTTATGTGTAGCTAGAGTTTATATAAATAATATGAACTTATACACACATGATTAGGGTTAAAACACGATAATTACTATTCACATACTCTAGGATAGAATTTCTCCCCTACATGCCCCATGAAGATAATTGTCATTTTAAATGATGTATCATACTAAAATATGTATGTATGTGTTGCATGGTATATATGACATTGTAGATATGTATGATTAGGATTTGTATATGTAAGTGGATAAATGCATGCTAAATGAAAAATATAGTCAATCACTAAATCTTAAAAATTACCTACATGCTAAAACATTATGTCATTTTCTTTTTGTCTTTTCATAAAAATTATCATAATAATAACTTTTGGTACTAAAATGGATAATAATGGTGAAATTATACGTTTTAGAAAATTTGGGTTATTTTCGACTTGATACACCTAATGTGAATAATTGGACTTCAGAAGGCCTTAGACTTGTAATAGATTGGCTTTAGTATTGACTTTGGATTTTACATAGACCAATGACCTTAGAATTTACTTTAATAATTAGAAATAAAGGAAAATGATTAATAATGGAAATGAAAATTATTGTGCAATGTGTGTTATTTGTGATTACATCATAAATTATTAATACTTAAAGCAGAAGAACTCGAATTTAGAAATGGTTGTTCTCTAATATTAGCTACCCTAGAGATGAGGTGCAACCTTTGTTTGAGTTTGGCTCTCTGGTGTGTCATTATACTTTAGTAAAGCCTTGGTCTACTCTAGTGTTGCACGAGGATAGGAAAGTGGAAATGGGGATAGATAAAAACACAAAAATGTCATTTATTAAAAAAATTAGAAAATGGCAAAAAAAATTACACACACACACTATATATATATATACATTTTTTTAAAAAAATAAACCAAATCTACTAAAATTAAGAGAGAAATTTTTTTTTATAAAAAAAATCCAAAAACTACTACCTACATTAGTTGATGTATGCCATTAATATATATATATTTTTAAAATTATCAGATGCTTCTAGTACCAATTTTGACACTAAAACAATTTTGGACAGGAAATAACACCTCAGTGGTATTTTTAGGCTTCACTGGTTTACTCTATAGACGACTTACGAGCACTATATGGGATATTGATACTTAAGGATTAGGTGAATAAGGTTGGAAAATATTACGTTACCTATGTGGCCTAATATGGCTAAGTGTACCCAGTGTCCCTAGGTTCTAAAATAAAGGTATTATGTTACCTTTATATAGTAATATGACTAAGTGTACCTTGGTGTCATCAGGTTGACTGTATCCCCTCTAGAGTAATCAAAAATGAAAATAATTATTGTGAAAGAATTATTATGGTTGTTGTTTGGCAGTTACATTTATATGGTACTTGATTTGATGGGATGCTTTGGCAATTGCCTCAATGCCCTACCTTAGTATTTGAAATTGAATTGATTAGTGAGATTTGGTCATGGATTTTGATGTGGCTATCATATACTTAAAATGATGTGAATGAGTTAAGTATGATTAGTTGTTGAGCATGAAACTTCAATGTTGTATATATATTATACCATGATTATCATATGTTGTTATGGCATATGCTTTGTGATTGAACATGTTTTTTGAATTGTTGTGTAATTATGTACAATGTAAGCATACTACCTTTTGTGAGGAATTATGATTTACTCCGTACGAGGAAGTCATACTAATACTATATTTACAAATGACTATGTGAAGATCATAGAATGACATGAAGCTATAAAAGTGGTAAGGATATGTGGAGATTTTGGGAAGAGATTCCTTTCTCAAAAAGGGGTTTATGGATCTAAGAATTAGGATAAACCCATGTTGCACCTTCAAGTGCTGGCTTTTGATGTATTTGGTTTTTCTTTGGATTCTTATGTCCCATTTTGTATTTTAGTTTTCATTATTGTACAAAGAATATTTATCCGTAACTTTAATCTATTTCATTGTCTTGTATTTTCGCTTATTCTTTTTTATTATGAAATTTTTATGTAGTAATACTTAGTATAAGAACAGTAAGGGAATCATACTAATACTAAGTGTGGCAGTAACACTCATTATTGTTGTCATTAGGCTTTCATAAAATAAAATTTTATAGTAGTAAAATGAAGGTGTTACACTAGTTGTATCAACTAAAAAAATTCTATATTTAAGGCTCTATTTGGTTTGTAGAAAGTTAAGTGGAAAGAAAAATATAGAGGAAAGAAAATTGAAGGAAAGAAAACGAAAGAAATTAATTTTCTTTCCTTTATTTGGTTGTTGGAGAAAATTTTATGGAAAATTGAAATCTTGGAAAATATTTTTAGTGTTTGATGTAACGAAATAAAATTATGAGAAAACTCAAATATTATTATTTTAATTTTTTATATATTTAATAAAAATTAAAATATTATATTAATATATTAAAAATTTATTAAAGTCTATAATAAAATTATAAAAATTATATAAACTCAATAATAATTCCAAATTTTTTCAGAAAAAATCCAAAATATTACATATATATAACTAAGCATAATTTAAAAAAAAAATATCTGTAAAATATTAATAAGAATCAAGAATTCCTATTAATAAGAGATAGAGTAAGCAAAAATAAAAATAAAATAAAGCATCCTACTTTACTTACCAAAGTAAGAATTTATAAACCAAAACTCATGCAAACCAATAAAGCTTCTAAACATCAATATGCCAAGATCGACACGCATAATTTTTTTTTTATAAATATTTAAAAAGAGATTATATTAAAAATATAATTTCAACTAAATTAAATTTTGCCTCAAATAATAAATTAAGTAAGTAAAAATTATACACACAGAGAGACATTTAAATTTATTTATATATAATTATATACAAAATAAAAAATTATAAAAAAAATTATACATATTTTTTAATTGGATATTATTTGTATTTGTTGGATTAGATATTTGTTTTGTTTGATTTATCATTGATTGGATCGTATATTTGATTTGAAAAAAAAATTGGATCGGTTATTTGCTTTTTCTGATCGGATCTCTTCGGATATCAGATCAAATAAACAGATATTGAATAACAAGAACAACTCTATTAAATATATATCAGTTGTTATATCCGTATCAATTTGTCTCTATTTACCTAATATAAAATTTTATTTTTATTTTTTTTATTTATATAACATCTAATATATTTTTTAAAGTTAAAAGTAAAAATATAATTAAATTTAAACAATTTAAATATATAATTTTAATATTAAATGATTTGTATTTTGAATTGAATGTGTTTTATTTGAAATTTGATGGATTTTATTAGGTAAATATATAAATAAATATAGAAAATGGAAGAAAAAATATGCAGCAAATTTGGATACAAAAATATGCTAGACTGCTATAGAATCATTGTAAAGTAAGTGAAATCAGTGATAAAGTTAAATTTGAAAAAAGATATATGTATGTATTGTATATGTGTGTGTATATGGAATGTGACAGAATCATTATAAAGTAAGTGAAATCAGCGACAAAATCAAATTTGATAAAAGATATATATATATAGACCAAGACAGTATCATTGTAAAGTAAGTAAAATCAACGACAAAGTCAAATTTGACAAAAGATATATGTATGTATTTAGATGTACATATAAATTTGACAAAGTCGAGTTTGGGTTAGGTCAAATTGTGTCATGTTAAAATCGAGTTGGTATGCAATCGAGTAAGGTTCGGGTTCAATTTGGGTAACGATGATTCAGGTTGAGTTTGTATTGGGTCGGGTCATTTTTGGTCGGGAGAATGTTGGATAGGATTAGAGTCTAACCCACCAGGCTTCTTCAAATTCATGTTTGATTCGAATCTACAAACTTCGGGTTGGATCTGATTTGGATTGAGTGAATTCGAGTCTATAGACTCTAGGTTAAATTGAGTTGGACCAAGTTAATTTAATTTAAAATTTGTATTGACAATGATTATTATCAATTTAATATAATTAATGAATTAAATTTTGAGATTTATTATTATTGTTATGATTATTACAGTAATTTTTATCATAATATATGTAATAATATAACAAATTATTATCATAAAATATGTAATAATAATAAAAAATCATTATCATTATTAGCATTATTATTATAACTATTGTTATAAATACAATTATAAAATAAATAATTTATAAGTATATAATAATATAATTTTTTATGATTTAATTTGATTGATGTTAATATGATATTAAAATAAAGTGAGGAGAATAGAGGCTTACTAATTTTGTTTAATTTGTTGTTATATGGGTTGCATATTTTTTTTTACATAAAATTTTATTAATAATATAATGTATTGATATTTATGTATCAATTTATATGAGATAAGATGTTACCTTTGTAGATTAACTTTGACTTTAGTTTGGATCAAAATTAAAAATTATGTCCGGATATGAGTATAATTTGAGTCGAGTCATTTTGAGTTGTTTAAGTTTGAATCGATTCACTATTGAATTTTTGTCTGAGTATGGGTTAGGTTTCGATTAAATTCTTTTAGTTTGGGTTATTTCAATTTAAGTTATTTCGGATATGAATTAATATCGGTTAGCTAAATTTAGATTGGATTCAAATTGATTTAAGTTATTTTGAATTTTTGGATTGAGATTGAATTTAATTTTTTAGATTCAAATTAAATTTTATATCGAATTATTTGGATAAGATCGGACCAGCTTTGCTAAGTTTATAATTAGATACCAAAACATAATTATATATATATATATATATATATATATATATATATATATATATATATATATATATATAAACAACTATTTGTCTTGCTATATCTATCATAATATGAGACTTTATAAATGATTTTTTTCATAGCTGCATCCCCATGCTACAATGCCTTGTATCTACAAAATTTTCCTCAATTTTGCTCAACTTTCCTCTCGCTTAGAACGGAAAAAGCTAATAGTTCAACTTTCTATATTATTTTCTTTTCTATAATTTTTTTAAGCAATCAAATACTCGAAAAGTTCTTTTCGTTTATTTTTTTTTCCTTTCTTCGGTATTTTTCTAAAACTAAATGGAGTGTAAATGTTATCACCATTTGAGACTGAGATATCCTAAGACACCATGAAGAGCGCTATTGTATTGCCCTCAATCTACGTTTCTAAACACCAATTCATCTTATGGTAGGCAATCCAAGATAGCTTGGCAACTAAACTCAAACTATAAAGGGTGGGTGTCATGGTTATGTCTTATGTGAAATTGTTGATGAAGACCTACACTATATCTTCATTCATTGCTCCTGTTGATGCACTATTTGGAACTTCATTTTTGAGTAGGATGGGACAAGTTTAGGTAGCTCAATTTTGGCCTATGAAGCTAAAATGAGTGTCAAAAATAAGCAAGAAACCAAAAGAGAAGACGCTTTAAAAGTTCTACTAGCAGCTTATATTTACTATATTTAGAAAGAGGAATAGTTGAATATTCAAGAATGTAAAAGCACCCCTACTAAGATCTTAAAAGCAATGCATATAAAACGGTGAACATTCCACAATTTAGTCTTGATGATGGACTTACTATATGTATATATTTGTGATCCTTAATTTTATGCTTTATGGAGCATTAGGCAGCAACTTCAAGCCCATTTAGTAGCAATAATAAATTATAGTACTCACCAAAAAAATTCTTTACATCAATGCAAATGAAGAAGTTTCAGAGAGTTCATCTATCTTATGAAAAGTGGTTTGTTGATGCCAAAATTTACAGGGGGTATGTTTTGTCAATTCAACATTGTTGAGAACTTGAGATACAAATGTACGCATCATTTATAATTTCTTATACCTTATAAAGTCCAGTACGTTCATTCCCTTTTGGCTTATGACAGGGCATGCAAGTAGAAAAATCTATAACCTATAAACCATAAATTTTAATTTGAAAAAATAACAAAGAATATTTTGGAACTCCATTGCCTATTGTTACCACCTAGTCGGTCCATCAATCAAAAGCCTGAAAAGTAACAACCAGCGTTAGAAACATGTATAAGGGAGGAGAATAAGAAGGAATAAGATGATACAAGGTAGCGCAAGTCCTTTCAATACCAAAGGGAAAGAACTCAACAAACACAACTTACACGCTTTCTGAATCAAGTGGAAACTATATATGATGAAGTCAAGATATAGCTCTGACAGAATTGGTGGGGTACATTAACAAAATTTGGAGCATTATCGTCTCTCTGTAGCTGGAAATCTGCAAGTTTTCAGCCAACAGTGCCTTCTACCCTGTATATCAATGAAACGTTTGATCATCAACAAATGTATAGTATACCTCTTAAACTAGACATGGTACAACTAGGGCACTCACACAATGGACCACTTTTTTCAAATTTAGTGAGACGTGTTCCTACCAATTGTAAAGTTTCATGACATAATAGTGGAGAACTAGATGCAGTAGAGGGAGCACATGTAAAGTTGTTAACGAACCGAGCCAACTCGCGAGTTTTTTGGGCTTGGCTCATTAAAAGCTCAACTCGGCTTGCTTATTTAGCTAAACAAGCCTAAAAAGAAGGCTCAAGCTCTACTCATTTATTAAGCGAGCCGAAATTGAGTATAAAAGATTTAGGCTCGAGCTCATTTACAATGTAAAAACTCGTGAGCTCAGCTCATTTACTACAAAATCTCGCAAACCAATTCGTTAAAAGCTAAACAAGCCGAGCTTGAGCTTCAGTTTTAGGTTCATTTATTAAACGAGCCGAGCCCAAGCCCACCTCGGCTTGGCTCGTTAATAGCCTTAACCACATGTTGCTAATTTGCAAAAATAAAACAAAGAAAGTTAATGAAGGAGATTAACAAAACCCCAAACCCCTTCAATTTAAGATATAGCAGTAACACATATGTATTAATAGTTTTATGCAATTAACTTCTATCACGAACTTTGAAGCCATATATTACAACTCGTTCCAATTTCACCTCATGGATTCGAGAGTGCAGCTTCTAATTTAAAAGATTTTACATAATTGGTCATCTAACAAATTCAGTATAATTCCATTGGCAAGGTCCATATATGTGATTGAAAAGACACTATCATGTTATTAGCATGCTTGAATAGGCTAACATTTTTTTTAAATGTGCTAGACAGGACTCTATAACTAAAGTTATCCCCAACTCTGTGCTATTATCAAGACACAAGACACATCATTGATATATATTCAGAAAGCCTTCGCACATCCTACAATCACTAAACACATAATATCTCATTACAAGCACCAAATAAATAATAGTAAAATAAAATCTGTTTGACTATAGACACCTTACTTTTACTAGTTACGCTGACTTGATCGTAAGTCTGGAAAAGTTTACTATCATAACCTCTAAACTAAATATTTTCCAAATCTCAAGAGGTTTAACCGTTTAAGAGGCGCTTCCAATAGACAAAAATGCAACTAAAATAATAACACATTTTCTTCTATCAAATAAATAATCTTTGACACTTCTAAGAACTAACGTGCATTCATTGTGCTCAATATATTTCCTCCTCTCCACATATCGTATGTGCCAAAATCCCTTTCCTCAATCAAGTTCGATCAAACATTGCCAAATAATTTTGCTCCAACGAAAGAATAATGGTAAGAAAGCAAGATGATGATTTCTAGAGTTTTCACAAATGTTGCACTTCAGTTGACTTCAAAAACATGTTAGTGCCACAAATGCACTGGCGAGGAAGTTTGATGATCTAGTCAGGGCCCTAAAGTAGATTAGTTATCATCCATGAAGATCTTTATTTGATGTTCTTTAAGCCATTCCTATCTAACTATAACAAACGAAATATAGAATTCATATCCTGAAGTTGATACACCGAGGTGTTGTTCAACAAGTTCACCACAAAAAAAGGTGAAGTGCTACTTGGCAGTTCATTTTTAACTTCCTGCCTCCTCTTTTTCAATGAAAGATAGAAGAAAACTTACATATGCACTGTCTTCCTTTAAACTTTCAAGTGACTCAGCAAGCTCAACTTGCTTAGATGCAGTTGCAAACAGCGCCTGGAAAATCAGAGTTAAATGTTATATAAAAAATGATACTTCCAAGTTCCAAGCAGTTAAGAGCATCCAATTAAATATCGACCTTAATATGCAATATCATCTGATATTTATTAGATTTTGGGTCAGACAATACGCGAAATTGACGACACGCGACGGATTTAGAATTTTATGTATTTACCGGCAATATTTTGGTTATCGATCGATATTTACCGATATTTTCTGATATTTACTGATATTTGCTAATACTTATTGTAACAAAAAAAAAAAAATCACACCGCGACAACCATGTCATATAAAGTATCATTCACAATACTTCGATATTGCAACACTGTGATCACAACAGAGATTTTATAGCTTGGTTTAAGGGTTATGAAAAATCACCTAACTTTAAACAATTACATAAGGACTGACCTTCTTTGTCTTCTGCAAATCATATTCAATACCCCTTATTCGATTTAGTGACTCATGGATCATGTCATCTTTCTCTGGTGGGATTCTATTAGGTTTGTTGAAGAGATCAGTAACCAATGCTTCCAAATGCTGCAGCCTCTGCCAGCATGGGTTTAGCATCTCGTCATCAATCTTTGTAGAAACTTGCAGCATCTGAGAGCTATGATCTAATGGCGCTGTGCTCCCATTTACAGGCCCTGACAGTTGGTCCATGTGTTCATCTTCATGCCTTGCTCTCGCGCGAAAAAAATCCCTCATGAAGCAAAAATATATATATACAGAAGCACAAAATTTGAGAAGTAACTCGACAACAGAATTCCTCGCACAAGGAACAAAAGTTGGTGGCCCTCTGTGAATGGAGTTATCAACTGCATCACCTGATAAAATGTCCAGTCAGGATCTCCCAGTCCTTTCCATTAAGCACAGTCAAGATAAATGCCAAAATCGTTATCGCAAAATGTAAGCTCCAGCAAGCCAAAGTTACATATAACAGTTATGACAGCAAAAAATATCTTTCCAAACACAAGCCTGTTAATATTGGTGAAAATAAATGGAGTGGGTATAAAGGCACAAAACTCTTTCTTTTCTTTTTCTTTCTTCTTCTTCTTCTACCTTTTTTTTTTCTTTGGGTGTGTGTGGATAGGATGAACATATTTGATGGGTGTGAGGTGAGATCATTATCATTAGCTGGATGGCATTTAACATAAACAGATCACCTACATGAGATTCATGCATAAGAAGCCAGGCACTAGTTTGATATTCTGGTTGTATTGCAATAATGGTATCGAAAAAGGTAGCAAGAACAGCAGTCACATACTTCTCGAATCAGAATCAGCAAGTCTCGCAAAACTTCTATTTGTTTCTACCATCTTTTCAGCAGAGGAGGATTCTCCAGTCATTTCCTGAGACAAAACATAATAAAGAAATGAAAAATGAAAACACAGTAATATAGCGATTATGTTTGAAGGAACTGACCCTTGCATAGTAATAACAGGGTGATGTTTCAAACCAAACGACTCCAAACAGAATCTTGATTTATATCAACATAACAGGGAGAGAAGGGAAGATCTATGAAACCGCCTACTGTAATGAATATCCTCGGGAGAAGGTTAAGAACTCCAGAGAAATTGGGGATCCAGCATTTCATATAATTAACATAGGCACTTACTTGCATTTGTTGTAGAAAATAATTTGAAAAAAAATCTGGACATGACAAATCTCAGTTCAACGAATAACAGGAGCCTTGAATTAACTCTTCAGTTCTATACTGCTGCAAAGGCCAAATACAATGGCATAAGCCATATAACTACTATACCAATTAAAATAAGCAACTAGCTTCTTTTCATCATTAGAAAGAATACCTGCCCTAATAAGTGTGTGGTTAGTTTATTATTTCTATTTTACAGAAAAGCACTGCTGAATTACATTATAATCTTTTCATTTCAATGAATTTTAATTTCCAACTCCAGGGCCTTGAAATACGGCAAGGAACCAAAAAAATAAACAAATAAAATCATTGTGGCAGTATCGGAACCCCTTTAGCAAAGATCCAACTCCAGTAGGAAAAGTATATAATTGCCCAACATTAGGGACATTAAAATAGGATGACAGCTAGCTACAGATTTGTGATGGAGGTAACATTATAATTTATTTTCTTCCACCTTTCGCCTCACTCATTTTCCCGCTCTTTGGAGTTGGAGGAAGAGGTGGCTGTATTGGCTCTTCGAGTTTGAATCTCTTCATAGTTCATGTATTGTCCAGTTGCAATGATCTTACCATATTATTTGGGTTTCTCCCCAAATCTGAAGCTGATTCTGAAAGAAATGCTTCCATTTTGGTTGTCTGCATGAATAATAGACTTCTTATATAACAACTAGTTCCAAAAAAAGAAAAAGAAAAAGGAACTCATACGTTCATCTCTTCAGCACCTTATGAGCAAGGGATTTGGATTTGAGATCTTCAGAATCAGAAGAACTTGCGCATTTCTTTAGATGCAATGTTTGTTGAGCAAGCACTAGCTGCAATCAAAATCAATTATTAGTCATTGATTTTGTGCCTTACAACAAATGATATCCAAAACCAGACCATATGATTTTGGATACTTACTTTCATTATACTAGGATCTTTCCAAGGTCCCTTCTCAGATCTAAGGCATCCACCTGCATTTTGGCACAGGCAAGTCCCGCCAAGAAAACTGGGCAATTGGCTGCAACAGAATTACATAGTGAGTAACCCAGAACTAAAAGATGAAATTCGGTTACAGAATCAGTCAAGGATGAAGTTCTAACCTTGGATTTATAACTTCCAGCAATTTATTCTGGAATTTGCTGCCTAATACCTGTTAAACAAATTTAAAACATATCTGAATTTGCATAAACTTAGAAGACTAGCACAAACAGTAAAGTACTCATACATGTATCTTAGAAGCAGTCCTTGGATCAAGGAAGCTTTTAGCTGTATTCCATACAAGCTTGAAACCATTGCCGGCATTTACAATAAACATCTGATGCAAAGTCTGCAGATACATAAGAACCATGAGGTTTACTAGGTGTATCGTATTACTTAAGAAAAGGTAAGAGAAAACAGTCCTTAGAACAAGAGAAGCAAATATATTTCACCTCAGGATAGTTATCACCATCAATTTTCTGTATGCGCATTACAAGATCACGAGCAACCTTCCCAAAGCTCATCCAGTTCTGCATAATTGATGGTGTAACTAGGTGATGTGTTCCTGGAAAGTAAAGCTAGATAGAGAGCAGGTTATCATCCATACCACTCCTTGAACATCCAAGATTGTAGTTGTACAATCCACATGCCGCTTAGCAGCAATAGAACAGGCTGGGAACTTCTGAGAAAAAGCCTTTTCAAAACCTTGAATATGATACCTCAGAAACCTGTCGACCGTGGTGACATTCATAAGCATAGTGGGTTGAACTTTCCCAAGTCTTTCAATATAAACAGGCCGTCCTTCCTTATCTACACCATGATATCCATGTGGATAGTAGCACTGCACCTCTTCATATTCATCATATGTGAAGTCCTAAATGAATCACAAAGGTTACAGCATCTTTCAGTAAAAGATCACAATAAAAGACGTTGGTTTGAGTCAACAAATGAGCAAGGGTTCAGAGAGAGAGAAAAAAAAAAAGAAAAAGGTTACGAATCCAGTCTTTGATAGGTCCCAACAAGTCATGACGCACACGTAACCTCACCAATAGTAGAGGGATTGTTTCCAAAGGACCCGCAAAACATGTCACACAAGGGTAGATTCAAACTGGAAACCTTTGGGTACTCAGACTCCTTAATCTTAACCAGTAGAGTATCTCTTCGGTAGAGGAGGAAAGGGAAGAAGAAATATGTTATGGGTCAAAACTGACATGCTTCAGTTTCTAAGAAAGCCAGAGAACAAAATTCAAGATAACAAATAGCAGGCTGTAAGGGTTAACTGCACGGATCAAAATTCTTTAAATGTTGAAACGCATGTTTGACGTGACGTTTTAGCCCCACCACAAGTTTATTCATTGAGTTTTCTTTTCTTGTTTTTTCTTTTTTTTTTAAACAACACTTTTCTTTCATTGTTTGTTGGTGCTGTCCTACTTGAAGCTCTTTACTTTATTAGTAATCTTTCATTGGTCATCCAACCCTTTGAACTTTGATAGTTTTATTATTTTATTAATATAGTATTCTTTATATATATAAGTATAAATATAATATTATTTGATATTTAAGTATATTTGTTATATCAAATTGATCACAGATATTAGTTTTCCAAGCCAAAAAATATCAAATGATATTATTTATTTTTTAATAATGACACTATAGATTTATTAGCTAGATAACTCTATTATTAAATACAATAATAGTTACTAAAAAATAAATTATACTAGTGTCTTTATATGTTATTTTATATATTTAAATGAATAAAAAACTTTTCACAATCCACTAATGAAATCAGCTCAGATTCAGCGATTAGCCAACCGCTAATACAATCCATTATAACAGGTTGTATTTGGAAAAAGCAAAGTCTCTGCACAGAGAATAAGATAAATACATTGGTGAAATGCAATTCAGCAGATACACAACATTCATGATCTGATGATCCGAGAAAGTGAATTGTGTGCTTCAACAGGAAATTAAATAGGCAGCGCTTCCGAAATCACTTAATGACAAATTCAACTAAATCCAACTCAATTATTCTCAGAAAAGTGTGGATGAAGTTGCTTCTATACAGGGAAAAGGACTGCTGCCTCACTAGTGAGTACCCTGTGGAATTTTTAGACATGTTTAGATTATCACTGATGACTTATATTTTCAGCCACGGAAGTAAAACACTTCAATACAATATGTATGGACTCAAAACTCTTATTCATCCAAAGGAAAGGAAATAAACCCGGGGGGGGGGGGGGGGGGGGAGCAAAGATTCTTTGGAAGGCCTCAACTAAAAAATGCAACTAGTATTCTGTATCTACTCAAATCATTTACATAGCAACCAATTACACGTGTAAGATCAAGTGTAATAAGAAATTTTTTGACCAAAAGACACTTACTGGGAATCTAATCTGGCCACAATAAAACATCTTTCTGCAGCTTGCTACCAACCAAGATATATTGTTGAGATACAAAAGTACAATTGCACATTAATTGGACACATTTTCTAGACTTATCAAATTATCAGAATTTATTAAAGTTTAGCAACATTTCTACTCACATTATAACCAAAAGATATAATCACCAACCAATTGAACAGTGGACACTATAACACATCAAGTATATCATTACCTGTATAATGGTGTCTACTCGATTTTCTTCCCTCCATTTGAGCATTTCTTCCCACATGTGGACTGTTTTATCAAGATCAAACTTCCTTGCCTTCAAAAACCTGCATGAGGAAATCATAAATTTTCTTCAGAAATCTAGATCTATCAAACATCAGATAAATAATAAATACACATGATTCGACTAACAATATTAGAACATACATACATAGAAAACCCTTCCAACAGTTCCAATGCATGCAGCAATATATTGTCAACTTCAAAAGCCAAAATTATGGCAGGTATACTAATTTCTACATACCCAAATGAAATACAAAGAAGCCTAGGATAACAGCCATTGATGGTCCATTGGATACTCATTGGATACTCTTGATGCACTAACAAGGCAAAGAAATTAAGATACAGAGTAACAGGAATATCTAGTAGCTCTCAGAAACTACATCACTTTAATCATAACCATTTATATCCAGCACTCATAACAACAATTTTCCCTTTCTATAATTATATCACCAAAAATGAAAGTAAACCTTGGCAAAGTTGGGGCATCACTTTCATCAAATTTCCTAGCAGCTTAGTGAGCTGAGAATTTTTTTTTTTGTTCTTCAGCATACCTAACATATGGCAAATTCAGGGATTTTGAGCAAGAAACATGCACAGTATCTTCCCTCAGTATACAAGTCTTCAATTCACTCTGGTCAAACTCACACAATCAGCATACTAAATTTCTGTGATCATTGTCCTTGTTTGCTAGCTATGCATTCCGCCTAAGTACTTAAGCAATAAAGAGTTTTCAACCAATAGAGTGATTGCAAATTGAGCCTTTCAGCTAGGGAGACCTATTAGCCTTAGAGAAAAACCTATAAGTTTTGCTACAATTTCTTTCCTTCTCTATAAGTTTAATTGTTGAAAGACTACATGAAAATGGGGTTTGGGAATAAACTTGGATCAAACAATTTTGTAAATGCCAACCTTCTAGGAAATAAAAGTTAGAGAACATGTACCAAACCAATAACAAATTTTGTACACATAACAAAATAAATAAATAAATAAATAAGTGACAAGGATAATAAAATAAAAGTAATGTAGGGCTGATGGTATAATGTATATCAACAATGTCCTTAATGCATAATTTCTTAAATAACAGAGAGAACTGGTTAGTAAAAAAACGTAAATTTAAGTAAGACAACAAGAATCAAAGATCTTTAGATTAAAGCAAGGGATTTTTTGGTGGCATATAACCACAGCAAGAATCAGATGAGAACATTCTTTTAGGACATTTGATTTTGCAATGACTCATAATTTATTTATTTTTTATTATTTCAAAGGAAGCTTTAGCTACAATCATCATAAATGTATTACAATACCAATAAGAGGAGGGAGATTTGAACCTAGGACTTCTGATAACTTGGAGCTAACCTGACTAAACCTCACTTGTTGCAATGACCCATAATTGGAATTCCATCTAGGGTAGCATAAGCTTGTACATACCTCAAGAGACCCACCTTCTCAAAATTTGATCTAGGGTAGATCATCCAAATTTGACACCAGAAATTTAAAAGGATGAGAATATACAATCTAATTTAAGAAATTCAGAAATTGGTGATTTGGATACATTGTCACCCAAGCAATAAAACCGCGATCATGGTCGAGATTGCGGTTGCTGTGACACGATATCGGGGTGTCATGAACGATATTTTATATATCACGATTGTTATGGTGTGAATTTTTTTTTTTTTCACAAGTATTAGCAAATATCGACTGATAACCGATATATCATCAATAAATACGTAAAATTCTAAAACTGTTGCGTATCACCAATTTCGCATATCGGCTACCCAAAATCCAATAAATATGGTTGATATTGCGTATTGAGAATATATTTAACTGTATGTTCTCACCCTCAATCAAGGAAGATGCTATATCTTTATAAAATGAGAAAATAACAGCTTAAAAAAATGGAGAGGGTTGCAGAAAGCAAGAAAACTCATCACTTAGAGCTCAGTACACAGATTCAGAATATTATCAAATAATATGTATGACCCTGCTTAGGCTTATGTGCTAGGGAATCGGCCACACTTGAGTATTATATATACTTTGCCAAAAATGAAATGTATAATACAGCAGTAAAAATTGGCTATACTCATATGTAAGTTAGTGACTAATGACTGTTTATACAACAATATCATGAATGCTGGTATACATGTCATGTAAATTATTCTTTGGAAAACATAGGTGCATTCTTGTTTGTCTTCAGGTGTTTTTTACACTTGGGCACTTGATGCCTGTGTTTAGCATAACAGTAAACAAATGCCCAGGTTTCAATTCTTTTGTCTGCATTGGAACATCATTAGTTCTCCAAATTTGCTACTAGCACTCAATGGGACTTCTACAACAACGTTAATGGCCAATCTGGGTGCAGTTTAGGAATCTTTCAACAAATTTAGAAATAGTCCAAACTTATGATCAAGTCAAATGCAAACAGCAGTACCAGAAGACTTAAAGAAACGTCATTCCAATGGACATTGAGCAATGATAAGTTAGGACTGTAATGTTGATGCACCATTTTGATCAAAGAGTTAATTTTAAATGCCTTAATCATGATCAACTAAAATGCACAAGACAAACAAAAAAAAAAGGTTCATCTAAATTACATATGGCATCAATCCCTCCATCTCACAACAAAAGGAATTTATGATTAAAGCAAATTAATTACGTGCTAAAATTTAGAAAAAAAAAAAATGATACCTAAATTGACCAAAGTACCCTTACCAGACTTGAGTAATTTTATTATAATAAGAGACAATAATGTAAGATGGGAAAGTAATGATCATGGAATAAAGTATCCGTCGATTTTTGACTTGCTAATATGCGAAATGTTTGATATGTAATGTAAAAATGATATTAAATGCATACTGGCTGATACAATGCGTTTCAGCAAATATTGTCGATATTTAATGACATGCACGATGCACCAATATTTGTTGTGGTAAGAAAATATAAAAATTGTGTCATACAAAATATCATTTGTGACACTCAATACTAAAACACTGCAATTATTAGGACAATTGCAGCTATGGTTTTACCGTTCAGTAATAAGGTGGGTAGAGAATATGAAAGAAAGAACAAAAATGGATTGAAAATATAGCATTAAATTTTTATTGTTTTTTAGATTGATTTATATTATGAAACAAAAACAAAAACAAAAAAAAAATTATATGCCCTATATGGTGAAATAAAGGAAGTTTATATGAAGGTTTGAACTATGAACTATGTAGGTACTTGAACATGAATATTGCCAATTAGAGAGACAATGTTAATACAAGGGAAATAGCAATATTTATTTGTCTTGGAAAAGTTCATCAGAGATATGTTATATAACTTGAATTTAAGTTAAAATACGATAATGGGATATTCCTACTATAGTGGAAAATAAATTAGTCTAGAGGGGGTGGGGAAGAAAAAAAAAGAACAAGCAAATAGAGTTGCATCCATTTACTACAAATAGTTTGATCACGGAAAAGTGAATACTAGTGATGAAAATTAATATACCACTAAAAGCTAATATGATGAAACATTTATCATCAAAAGGCTTCCCAAGATGAATTTTGACCCTCCGTAAACAAAACAATTTTCCCCTAGAAGAATATTTCCTATGTAAAATGGTAAAGGTAGAAAATCCTATTTCACCCAGCTCATCCAAAACTTGCACTAGATAAATTATCATGGAGGTTTTGTTTAAAAGAACCAAAATGGGTTAGGAAAAGTTTGTAAAGCATAATATTGCTTCACAATGATCAACATCTAAGCTTTGGCATATTTTTATGAATTTAATAACATTAGATTAGACAGTACTCAAAATTTTCCTAACAAGGATTCAAAAAATTAATTCTAAGAAAATGGGTTCATTGACACATGTTTCCGCGCCTCTCCCACTTACACTCATTTGGGAAGCATTTACTATTTTACCAACTTTTTGTTCGGACATATCACTATATCAGGGAATTTACTATTTTACCAACAATTTGTACCCTCCTGTCCATTTCATTTGATTGTAATACTTCCTGGGATATCTCAATTTTTTACATTCTTAAACGAAAGCTCCCAAACATTTTGAACGTCCATATATGCTTTTTTGAAGATTCAAGTTCTCTTAGAGCATCACTACTATATTAATATTACAATTAGGGGTATATTCAGCATGTCAAATATGATATGACAGTTATTCATCTTTTAACTCAAGTTTTTATCATTCTTTGCTCTTTTAAACATGCATATAATTGGGATAGCAATAGCACTTTGATCTAAGAATTTTGGTTCAATGTGGCTTTTAAGAGTTTGCACTTGATATGAAGAAACTAGGAGGTTTCATACAAGACGTAATCATATGTGACATTTAAGATTTTGCACTTGATATAAAGAAGCTAGGAAGTTTCGTACAAGACATAATCAAATAAAGTTTTGAGAAAAGGAGGTTGCCCTTTCAATTTTGATAAACTATCCTATGATGGTAGTAATAATTCTGTTTACCAATTTAGGGATCCATACCCTAAGTGAATCACAAATCAATGCTACAAAAGAATTGTTTATTGTGCTAAAAACCTCTCATGTTCCCTTACAGTAGTTTATTTAGTGTTAGAGCATGTAATCTCAAAAAAAAAAAATCGGTCATGTCCTCCCTAACCTATAAATGTTGAAGCCTACACTGCAAGAAATAACAAATTTAATTACATATGTTTGTTATCAAAGAGTTGATGGTCACATTTAACCAAACACTATTGACAAATTTACTAAGTTGTTTTTAATTGTCTTTCAAGCCACAACATGATCAGCTACTCTTCAAGGATATTCGGAAGTACATGTGTAGCAATCTAGCTGCCACAAATGAAAGTTTTACGATGCCCACTATAATGGAAGTTTGAAAGAATTTATTAAGAAAGATGGGGAAATGAGACACACACACACACACATACACATACCTATATATATGACGTATCAAGTAAGAATGGGCTAATCATGGTGCGGACCGCAGACTACACACCTACTACATTAGATTTGAGTTGTCCATGAATTGTAGCAGCTCAAATAAGGGTTGCGCACAGAGCATACATAGATCCTACTTGATAATGTAGGAGCATCCCAAACACAAGACTCTAATCTTAATTTTACTAAGAACAAGGGCAATAACAAAACCCTTATTACTTAGAAAAATTGATCAACTAGAAGCCCTAGCCATGCAAGCCTTAATTTTCAACACCTATTTTCGGCTTAAATATGGCTTGACACAAGCCATGTGGGACTCAATTTTCTTGGCTTATTGAGGAGTCCAATTTTTGGCTTTTATTTTCAGCATTTCAAATTAAAAATCAAGACTAAACAACAAAATTATGAAGAAGCCATTTTTGGCTAAGTGATGCACCAACCAATGGAAGAATCAACAAGCCCCACTTTCCTTTCAAGAAGCCTGGAGAGGTTCCTTTCAAGCTTTTTAGGCTGGAAGTTTCAAACCTTGGGAGCTGATTGTCTACTAGAAAACATTCCATATTCCTTTTTTGTATCTTACAACTCTAAAGGGTGTTTTGTTTGTTTCCATTTTGGCATAGCTGATTTTAAACATCCCTAGAAAGCCTTATATTATTTTATGTTTAGGTTAAGACGTAGAAGTTAGACTCACACTCTTAGAGTTGGCTGTCACGGTCCGTGACTCACCTTAGGCATCTCGCGAATGAGTCATGCAAATATGGGTGCTCCCTCGTTGCCTGATGATTGCTAATGTTAACCTTATGTCTCAGGTATGACTCGGTGTTCCTTCTATACATTTCTATGAGCTATTATTGTGGGATGTTGCATATATTCGGCATGGTGCACAGTAGGATTGCGTGTTCGATGTTGGCTTCAACAAGGGCACTAGGGCAAAACCTCCGAGTGCTTGACAAGAGGTATCAAAGCAGCTCGTTACTCATGCCAGTCAACAAGCATTTCGCCATGTTGTTTGAAGCACACTAGGGATGACCAACTTCGAAGGAGTGAAGTCAAGTAGTCGTTTGTGTTGTGCGGGTCCATTGACAAGGAGTATTGATAGACGTGGTTTGGTATGGGATCCAAGCCATTAAAATGAATTGTTGGGGGTCGCGTGATGAGATGATCTCGGGCGTGCTTGTATAAGTGTTGCGAGGGTAGGTCGGATATGTCGCAACAAATTGTGGGAATGTGAGATGCTGGTTGGAACTTGAGCCTTGCGGGGCAGCGTATGGTGTTTGTTTGGTGCTTTCTTAACATTAGGCGAGCGTTGAAGGTCTATCAAGGGGACAATGCCTGAGGTACAGGGAAGTGATGTTGGGACGCCTTTGAGGTACAAATGAGGACATTTGCAATTTTGGGTGGGGAGAATATCACGATACGTGACTTGTCGCGTGCATTTTGTGAATAAATCATGTGAATATGAGTGCTCCCTTATTGCCTGGTGGTTGCTAATGTTGATATTATATCTCAGGTATGACTTGGTATTCCTTCTATACATTTCTATGTGCTATTATTGAGGGATGTTACGTATATTCAGCATGGTACTCAGTAGGATTGTGTGTTTGATGTTGGCAACGCTAGGGACACTAGAGCAGAAACCTCTGAGTGCGTGACATGGCGCACCACACTAGGACGCTTGGGAGTTGTAGCTAGTTCGAATCTTGGTCCTTCTTGCTAAAGACCAAATTGTCCTCGGCACTTCTATAAGCATTAGACTTGTTTTTGAATGAAGGGTAACTCTGGGCTACCACTTTTCATCTCTCATTTTCAAGAAAGAGCACCTCTAAAGCTAGTGCATGCTTTAGCTGAATGCCTTCATAAATCTTATTTCTTTTTATCTCAAGTGTTGCAAGGCTTGAGTGGTAGCTACAAGTATATGAATCTAAGGGTTAATTCATATCCCTATTCTCTTCAACATCCTAAGTTCTCTTTGTTTTCTGGTGGCTTTGCCCAAACCTCCATCAACCTCTGTTTGACCTAATTTATATCCACCATGCATCGCTTGAGCTTCCCACAATCGCAATTCACACCCAATATATATTATTTTTGGTTTTTACCTAATGTCCATGTTTCCTCATATTCTAAGAATTGCCCTTTCCCCGTTGGCCATTTTCCCCATTGTCGTGAATTCACGTTTTATCTTTGCCTTTTTCATGCAACATTGAAAGTATTTAAACCATATCGGGCATTTGTGAACTCATGGATGCATTACTACAAAAATTCCATGGTATTTATTTTTGAAGGGTGTTAGAATACAATCTCAGTGTTTAAAGACATTTACTATCTGCATCTCATTGCTAATTTCAGGAAACCATTTTCTCAAGAGCATCTACTAGTTAGTTAAGTTTATGAAAAAAGGTGATCGGTACAATATGCATGACACAGTGGTATGGTGCCATTTATGACCACATACTACTGGGATAATATTTTACTTGGTAATGTGCAGGATATTTTACTGGCAAGCAGCTAATGCCGCCTCAAATTTTAGATTTTGATTAAAGAGTGTGTTAGTGGAGGCCTACAAGAACTTGATGGACATTTCTCTGGATTTATAGGCAACTTTCCAATTTGATCCTAGTTTCAGCATAGATGATGCATCCAACTTTGTTAACTTTGTATTGAATTGGCACAAGCCTCTTCTAACAGTGTTTGAAGATAAATTAAGTATTTCTTTGTTTTGGTTACACAGGCTATTTTGTACATAAAATCTTGTTCTTACAAATTCCATATCTTCTTTCATTTGTAAGCATGAAGAATTGTATGATCAGCAAGGCAATCAAAAGTGGAGCAGTGACCAGCAAATTGTGTGTCTAGAAAATCTTGAACATAGCGGCCAGTGATAGGAGATTCTATGAGGCATATAGATATGATTTAGGTTAATTAGGTTCAGAAGGGCGATAACATTGACCATTAATTTAAATTGAAATAGTTGTCTATGGAGGTAATGGCAGCTTAGTGGAATTCCTTGTAGGCAAGCTCATAGATATACTGTTGACGAAGAACAAAATCATTGCATTTTGTTTCTCCTTATTATCCTGTTACTACTCACAATATTGACCACCAACTATTCATTCAACCAATACTAGACTCAAAGACTGATCAAAATCTAACAACCCACTAAGCAAACCACCCACTATTAGTAGATAGATAGGTAGATATGCAAGATTTAGAAAGCTAGAAGAAATGAGAGAAAAAGGAGGAAATGTCAACAAGTACAAAATGCAACATGTGGTTCCGGAGAATGCAAAAGTAGAGCAGATGGCAAAGAAAAAAGGTGTTTATTGTTGCTGCCAATACCCCAACTGCCCCATCAAGTAGTTCAACAATAATGCTAGTTCAGTAGTTTCGACGTAGCACAATTAGTTCAAGTTGTATATCATATATTATGGAATACAAAATTAGGTGTTTCTCTATTTTATTTCAAATACTAGTGCTAAGTTTGATCCTGTAGAGAGTATAGAGAGGCAGAACACTAATTTACAAAAGAACAGAATTTTGTTAAAGCTTTATATTTGTAAATAAGCATGATACCCAGCACCTTCTCTTTTTCCCTCCTTCCTTCTCTCTCTTCCTCTCCTTTTTTCTCTCTTTCTTTTTTCTTTTAATATTTCTCTTTTTACCACTCGTACTCCACAACAATACATGCCCCCTTTTTATATGTTAAACATTCTTATTATTAAAAGTAACCTAATCTTAATTTAGCAAATCAGTTTTTTAATTAAAGTAAGCATGGTTGTAATCATTGTCTTTTGAACATGTCCATCTTTTGTAAATCAATCCACAATTTGTGAATTAATATGTTATTTTCTTTTCTAAGAAAATAGGTATATGAAACAGTATTTCTAGCAATAGGCAACTTGGCTAATGTATAGCTGTTGTTTTTTGGAAACAAATAAGTACTCAGGACTGGCCCTAGATATGGCCCATGCCTAAGGGCCCCAAATTTTTTTTTGTGTATGTATACATATAGTATAAAAAATAAAATATGAATAAAAGTTCACAAAATGAACATGGCATAGTTGGCTTGTAGAATAGCAGGCTCTAGTAAACGGAACCAGGTAGCACACAAGACCCACACATTACCCATTATTTGCACAACTTATTTTTTATAGCTCCAACATTACTATTCCCTCCTCCATGTGGATTATCCATTGCGCCAACAGCCCAACCAATCTATTCAATACTTATCTTTGCTCTCCATTTTCCATATTCCCAGTCCACCCAACCTTGGGTCTTCAGCAATTTAACTTTTGGCAAGTTAAATCAAATGACTAGATTATTAGGAAAATTAAATATCCACCGTATTTCAATACATTTATCTATGATGCAATTTTTCCATCAATATTTTCTAAGGTTCAATTTTGCGATAAGCATCCCTTCAATTTCTTTGGGAAAATCTTGTGTCCATCTTACAAGGCAATTTATCTACTAATTGATTTAAGTATTATTGTCATAAACTTATCCATTCGTTTAATTTCTTCTTAATATGCTTAAAATTGATTCAGTTAAAGAATTATTAGATGACCGATTCATAAATCTCATATCCCTTCAATTTCTTTGGGAAAATCTTGTGTCCATCTTACAAGGCAATTTATCTACTAATTGATTTAAGTATTATTGTCATAAACTTATCCATTCGTTTAATTTCTTCTTAATATGCTTAAAATTGATTCAGTTAAAGAATTATTAGATGACCGATTCATAAATCTCATCATCTAACCCTCTTACAGCTATTTATTTATTTCCATCAATTTTTATTTGAAATTTGGAGAAAGCCATCAATGGCAGGAATTTTCACACTTCATTGAATATGTACCTGTAGCCAACAGGATTTTTTATTTAATTTTTTCAAAATTATAATTATAATATTATATATATACATATGAGCCCAAATATTTGTTCCCCCCTAGGGGCCCCTAAAAGCCAGGGTCGACCCTATAAGTACTAGGAATGTTATTTTGATGACAATCAATTTTGATTACAACTTTGCAAATTTAGTAAAAATTATTCACAAGAGAACTGCACTAAAATTATCCTCCAACCTATGAATCTTTTTTTTCCTTCGGTCCTTTAATCTTGACTAGAAGTGGCTATACTTGAAATATTTGATCAACTATAAATGTTTGAAATGTAGGATTTGCAGTATCCTCATCAATATTGTTGGTGTCAACCGCTAAAAGTAGTCAAAAGTCTGACATTTGTAATATTTTCTCCACCACTATGTGAAATATGAATGGGTGCTAGCCTGCCAATTTTGTGGAATAATATGAATTCTTTGAGTTGATGACTTGGTGGGATGAGGAAGAAGAAGAAGACATTTGGCGTTGCTTTGTTCTTTATTTTTAATTTATTTTATATTAAAATAGAAGTAGGAGAAAAATAGGAAGATCAAAACTGACTGTGTAAAGGAACACCAGTTTATGAAGAAGGAGAAGTGAGGAGTGGGTGAAAGAATCTGGTATTGACTTATCATTATATTAGGTGTGATTATAGTGTATATAGAATGGGATATTTTGTACAAAGAGTGTTGCATTAAAGCGGTGGAAGAGAGAGGGTTATTTTGATGAAACAAGTAGGGGTATTACAGTATTTTACATTATTGCTTGGAAGATATGATAGCCATTGATGGTGGTTAGATATTTTTAAGGGTATTTTAGGTATTTCATGTCCAAAACTAGGAGGAATTAAAATGCAAATATGAGGACTATTATATAAGGTAATTTTGTTACTTGAGGTTAAGAGATTACTTAATTGTCACATATGCTACAATGAGAGTTCCAAAGTCAAAATATTACTTAAATATCATATAGTAAAAACAAATAGAGAATTTAGAAAAAGGTTACATGGTGTAAGAAATCATAAACATAGGGGCCAATGACACACAGAAGAGAAGGAAAATAAATAGATAAAAATAAAATAAAAAAGGCCTTCTAGGGTAAATGGTATAGTTTCGAAACACAAGTGTACATGGTGTAATACACTTATTATTAATTAACATTCCCTCTATTTCATAATGTAAGAGGTATATGGTTTTTAAATTTGTTATATAAAGTCTTTTGTAAAAGTATCAAAAACTAAAACTAGTGTTTCTAATCCTAACCTTATACTATTATCTTTCACAAAAAGTACTAAGAAGAAGTATGGAGTATTAACAAGATGGAATAATAGTAATAGTAGAAAACTTATTCTCTAGATTTTAACACTTCTTAATATGTGGATAAAAACTTTATACGTCTTATATCAAAGTATTGTGATTATTATGATTACTAGTTTACAATTTGTTAGAATGCACAGGTATTTGTAGATAGCATTATAAATGAGTCAAGCCGAGCCAGGTTGCATTCTGACTCGGCTTGTTTAATAAATGAGCCTAAAAATAAGGCTTGGGTCCAACTTTTATAAACGAGTCGATTCAGCTTGCGAGCTTTTGTACTATAAACGAGTTTAAGCCTAAATTCTTCATGCTCAAGCTCAACTCATTTAGCTAAATGAACAAGTCGAGCCGAGTCTAAAAAGCTTGCAAGCCAATTATGTTCGTGTACATTCCTATTTGTAGACAATGTGACCTATTTTCCTTTTTACTAATGCATCACAAAAGATTTATCCAGATAATATACTTAATGGCTAACTATTTTGTATCTACTTCATTAACATTTTAAATTTGACATTAGGTATTTGGAAAAAAAGTAATTAGTTAGGATATAAATAATGAGGGTTACAGAAAATAACATTAGATACACATATCAAAATTAAATGCATAGAAAAGCTGCATAAAATGAGAAGAAACCCAGCAAAGTAAAGCACAAAGCTCATGAATCAAAATTATAACTATGGTAAACTTTCATCCCAAAACATTAAATAAGAATTAATAATTTGTTATGCAAGCTTGGAACTAAAACAAAAAAAAAAATGAAGAAGTCGGGTCCAAATGACATACTTTCTAGAAAATACCTTGTTCAAAATTAAGAAGAGAAAAACTGAAATTTGAGGGTATAACTATTATTGGGTTGTAGAGTTTGTCGCACGATTATTGTTAGCTTGTAGGCGTTTTAAGTCAATGCTGCATTAATGTTGATCAAAGTTCATTTTCATCGCTCATCTTGCCATGATGAACACAGATGAGATTTTAGGAGAAGAGGTGAACTGATGATAGATAAAAAAATGACTACAAGAGAGCTTCAGGAATGAAGGAAAGGGATGAGAACGAGACTCAAAATAGGCTTCAAATTAAGGATATTTGGTAAAAAATTATTACTCCCTCCATTTTTAAAAAGAAATCTTTTTAGCACAAATTTTTATTTCAAAATAGAATTACTTTTTGAAAATTTAATGCTTATTTTCCATTTTTACCTCTACTTTTTCTCTTTCTTCTTCTATACATTAATTGTCATTATTTTCCAATGAAGGGTATAGTTGTCATATTAGGAATATATTTATTACCTCCAAAAATAATGTGTAAATTGCTAAAAAGACTTTCTTTTAGAAAAGGAGGGAGTATTTTATTATTTGGTAGGCTAAAAATGTTGTTTGGTAAGAATCGACCGATCCTGACTGATACTATCCCGACCTATCCTAAGTGCTCCTACTCCAATCCTACCCATCCTACTATCCTCCAAATTTAGAAAATAATGTTTGGTTGGAATCAGTAGGATAGGTTGTACGATCGCAATCCCACCGATCCTGACCCACTATCCTAGCTATTTTCCTTCCGTTCCAGATTGCAATTTTAATGTCATTGATATCAGATTTGCAAAAATAATTTGAGGAGAAGAAGGCCTAAGCTATCCCAAGGAATAAACATATTAGGGGCAATTTCCAATGAAGAAATAGAAGCTCCCCAGTTTTCTCAAAGAATTAACCTTAGAATACTTAATATGTGATAAGAAAAAGATGAGAACTTTTAGAGTATTCTATTGAGTTAAATATCACTAAAAGAATAAAAAATTGGGGCTAGTTCCAATAAACATTTCTCTATTTTCTCTAAAGGAATAAACGTGAATCACATCTAAAAGTTTAAGGAATAAATGTTATCACAAAGCAATAGGAATACGCAAATCCAAAAGTTGTTTTAATTTTACGCCATGAAAAGATAACAATGAAGAACAGAGTTTTTGTAAAAGAGCAGCCTAATAGAAAAACGAAATGAAATTATGTTGCTAGTACATATAGTAAATGATAACAATTTGCAAAGTGTTCCCCACTGTGACAATAACGGGAGATGTAGCCCATTTCCAGATCCAGAAAATATGTTATATTTCAACCTCTCCTAACAGTTGAGTCTGAAAAAGAGCACTGCTCCTTTGAGACTACAAGTTTGGAATTTGTTACCCTTACTCCGAACATGGAGCATAAGTTTTACATGACAAGGGAAGCAGCACTCGAAAGGCTTATATATCAAAGACTTACAGTGAAAAGTGTGCAAACGAAACATCCTATTTCAAAGAACCAGTTAACAAGATGGTCATTTTGGATTTAAGATATACAAAAATAGTCTCTAATTGAAAAAGTTACCAACATAGTCTTTTATAGTTGTTTTTATATGTATTTTTACATACTTATCATTTTTTATTTTAGTTTTATGTGAAATTAGCTTATGTAAATATAACTTGAAACATTTTTAAACAAATAATAAAATTTGAAGTATAATCAAGTATGGCCTATTTTGGTGACGTCTTGGAGAAGCAGGCTATTTTCGTATTTTTATTTTTAAACCCAAGATGACTATTTTAGTAATTAGGTATATTTCCAGGGATATTTTATCCAATGAGCTCTTCCAGAGAATCTGTCCTATCGAAAGCAGGAAATAATAAAAAGAATATCGTTAAGAACTTTGACCACGCCGGAGGTACCAATTTATCTTTTGATTTCCGAGTTTTCTATCGCATGAGACGGATCCAAATCTATATAAAATAAAATAAATAAATATATAATCGAAAGTAGTATAGTTTCGCCATAACTGACCTCAACATAGTATGATAATCATCAAAAGGAGGAGGCAAGAGATCTCCATCAACCAGCATCTGACGGAATGAATCGACCGCAGCCTCCTCTTCGGCGTCCCTAACATCTTCAATCGTAACAGCAGCAAACTGACAATCAGCTACCCGTTTACATTTTTTTCTGATATTATGAGTAAATTTAGAGGAAGCACTCGCAGCTTTTTTCCTCAATGTTCTCATTCGATTCCTCCTCCTTTCGTCGTCAGAAGTCCCAAAATCAGATTTTCTCGCACGTTCATCTTCTTGGACCAGAACTATCTCTTCTGAAACTCAAATATTCTTACCAAAATCAATCCACAAGACAAGAAGTAAAAGCCAAAAAACAAAAAATCGAATCGAAATTAAGATATACCTGGCATTCTTGCTGAAGATCAAGTGCAAAATTGAATCGCTAATGAACCTGTAAAACAATTAGATGAATCATAAAATGTGAGTATAGACACTTAAAATTGAGGAAGCGCATAGCACAGATCCAGAGAGATATCGACTGACTTTGTTCATAAAGTTGGTGATCGCTATTACCAAAGTACTACAATCATTAGTCGCCCAATAATTAACCTGATACAACTGAACTAAAAAATAAAAATGTGAAAATTTTGCATATTAATATCCAAAAATAAACGGAAAGAAGCCGAAAAGAACAGACAAAGTAATTCTAAATATATTGAAACTAGAGGTGTGCCTTGTGATGCAAATATTATCAATGATCCGGATTCGGATTCGCGTGTAAAGTGGAGTAACAAATCATCATGTTATCATCGACGGATACAAAATGAAACAAGGAAGAATATGACAAACATCGAATCTTGAAATACCTGGGAATGATACCCACATTAACTCAATTCATTCGTTTCCTTCCTTCTTCGTTCACTTATTAATTACCATCAATGGAGTTAGAGGATAAAGTTGATTATATATCTTTGTTCTAATAAGATGAAAAGCTACAGCGGCAAATTATCTGCCGTCTTTCTGTCTCCCATGAATACGCCAGTGAATTCTGAATTTTGAGAGGAGATGCGTCGATTTGCCTTTCTTTCTCTTTTCGTAAGCGAAGTGAATAGTGTGAATGGGAGAGCCGGGTTGCTATCGGAGGAAGGGAGAGTAATGGGCAGACGTCGTTGTCAAAATACAAGACCAGACGGAAGGGTCCAAGCGTACAACACCCGCGGTATATTTGGTTTTGATACGGAAAAGGTTCAGAAGTCCCGTCAATCCCGCTACTTGACGGCATCCGTTACGGGTGGAGGACCAATTTTTTGACCTATGACGATCATGCAAAGCGGGTCGTAATATGGTACCGACTACCAACTGGTATAACCAAAATGAATTATTAATAAATTATTGTTTCAATACTTATTCCTAGTTTTTAAAAAATCAATGTATCATATCAGTACTTAAAAACAGTACTATGAAAATATACTAGTATGTCTTTATTTATACTTTAATTTTTTTCAATTTGTATATAAAAAGTTAATACTATTTACATTATGAAATAAATGGAGTAATATTTTTCATTTTAGTTTATCTTATTTCAGCATATAAAGGTATCAAACATATTGATGGTAACGGTTATTTAATTTCTAATAATAGCTCTCAAACAAATGTTCTTTTCTTTTCCTCAAGAAGAATAAACACATGATTTCATTAGTTATGTAAATTATATTTAAGAAGAGGTATAATGGTGTGTGGAACAAAGGATGTCCAATTTTTCTCCTTGTTTTCATGTGCATACTTCACTAGTTGGCATGCCACACAATTAGCAACACGGGATACATGTACCTAAGATGCCTTTTGAATTCCCACAACAATTTTAATGATATACTAGAGGATGAATGAGACCCCTCATCTTGCAAGTGTTGTCACATCTCATTAGGTTAATAACGGCCAAATAATCAATTTTAATGGTAATCTTTTCCTAAACTTAGTTTGCAACTGTTGTAGAGCAAACACAATTCCTTCACCCTCCATCTCTTTGGGAGTTCGGTGTCCAATTAGCTTTCAAAGACCTACTAAAAGTACTTCCCCATCTCAATCCCAACACACAAAACTAGCACTCCATCCGTCTTCGGTTAAGCATCAGGCATCAATATTCATCTTCACACATCCTACTTCTGAAGGATCCCACTTCAGCTCCTAATTATTTCTCTTCTCTATACTCTTATCTTCTCATATAATGCTAAGCATTTGCTCTACATAATCCCTTAACTCATTCTCGTGTTTCTATGATTCCATTGAATGTTTCGTCGTCACGTGCCCATCATATTGTCCATGCAAATGTACATACCCATGTTGCTCTCCATCAAGCTTTTTCGCTTGTTCAAATCAATCAAAGAGGCTATGTATTTCTATTTTTTATATCAACTTGTATGGGACACCACTCACATTTTCTCATGGTGACTATACATTTGAGGATAGCATGGGTGTCCATTTCAAACTGGTTATAAAAGGGATAGTAACTTAGACTGCTAACTCCTTTCTCTTTTAGTTTCTCTATAATAGAGAGAATGTTGTGTGCATAGCCCCACTCAAAACTTTCTCACTTTAGAAAAAGTTTCTAGAATCTATATGTTCCTTTATAAAGTGCTAATTTCCAATCAAGATGCACTTGCTTTGTTGCTAAATTCAATTCGGAGTGGCATGTTATAGGTCGATCGAACTATGTAATCTCTATCATGTTCGAAGTACCAAGATAGGATATCTTCCTTATCATGTTCATGCAATGGGATAGTGAGGATGATGATAGTAGCATAAGGTATAAAATAGTTCCATGAGTAAATCCTCATGCATTAGATCTAGTACCTACAAGTTACTATGTTGACCATTTTTGGAGTTATTACTTAGAAGGCATAGTCTTGTCGAACCCAATTATCTTTCCACACATTTAGATCCCTTCTATTCCTAATCGACCAATAAGTTATATACTTAACCACTCGTAATGTTTCAAACACGCTCCTCCATGCATAGATTGGTCAAAACCCTAAACCAACATGCTAAATATTTGTACTAAGAAAATATCTTACTTTCTAAATTATTCCAATCAAGAAAAAATTGCTTCCCCAACATAACTTGATCAAATAATTTTAGATCTCATAATTCAAGCCCTTGCCCCTTTGTCTGCATAGCTTGCGCCAAGATAGCCAATTTATGCTTCTATCCCTCTCTCCACTAATCCACCAAAATCGGGTGATCATGGGCTGAATATCATCACATAAAGTATCAGGGAATCAAAACACACTCATAGCATATGTGGGAATCGCTTAGAGCACTAACTTAATCAAAACCTATTTGCTCACCCTTCAATTTCTTGAGCACCCCCACCAGTCAATTATAGCTTGTATATGATCTCTAATTGACTACAAAATAACTTTTTATGTTTCCCATCATTATAGAAAGACGTATGTATTTATTAAACCATTGTACATCCTTTACCCCCAAATATGATCCAAATTTGTTCCCTTCTATCTTGTGAGACACTTGGGTTGAACATGATCTTGGACTTATCATAATCAATGAGTTGTTTAATATTATTTTCATACTATTGTAGACTTATTTTCCACATACATGCCTCTTCCATTATAGCTCTAGTAAAGAGCATGTCGTCATTGGAAAACAAGATATAGGATATAACAAGATCTTCTCTCACTTCCTTGATACCATGGATCATATGGTCTTCAATACATTAATTAACCAAGGAAGAGAACACTTCAGCATAGAGAATGAGCAAAAAAAAGTGATATTGGGTTACCTTGCCTTAAGCCCTTTTATGGTCTAAACTCCCTTTCTAGTTTACCATTAATTAGTACCAAAAAGGAAACCATGGAGAGGTAAGTATGAAATAGTATTATCCACTACATGCAAAAACCCGTCTTGGCCATTATTACCTCAACACAACATCGTTCCACATGATCATAGGATTTGTTCATATCAAGCTTAAGTACCATATGACCTTGCTTCATTTTCTTCTAGTTCTTTAAAGTGTGCAATAATTCAAAGGCTACTATCATATTAGTGGTAATCAATCTACCTCCTATAAACACACTTTAGTTCTTCCTAATAATCTCAAGCATTATTTGTTTTAGTATATTAGCCTTAGTATTGAACACCAATTTTTAAATTACATTACAAATACATATGGGTATCAATCCGGTTAAGAATCTCAGTTCATGCACTTTAGGGATCAACAAGATAAAATTATGATTCATTCCAACTGGCATATCATGCCCATATAGCACATTAACCACTTGTGAAATTAATTTCAGCTAATGATGTGCCAAAATTTATATATAAAAAAATCCTCACATACCATCTAGTTATGGCAACTTAGTTAGATGCATTTAATCTTATGCATGTTTCACCTTCTATACCATAAATGGTTGTGCAACAATATCATTCATCTTATTTGCCATGCATTGATTAACTCCCATCAATGTTACATTCATATTAGATTGGTTATTGGTTAACATTTTGTAGAAATAATTATAACCGATCTTTTCTATCTTATCTTGTTTAGTTTCCCACAACCCATCATCATTGAGCTAGCCTTAGAGCCTATTGTTTTTCAATAAGCACCTGTCTCTTTATGGAATAATGTATTATTCTAATCTCACTCTTTAACATTACTTTTATGTGGCTCTTTGTTGTAATATTAGCTCCTTCTACTAAAGTCATTGTTTCAACTCCTTCAACCAAAATTACCTATATCGAGTTACCTTTGAGTTAGGATTAGGCCCATTCAACTCCTTCAATTGATCACAAGTGTAATACCCCACTTTTTGACCCTTGATGTATGTTAAAGTGTGCAGTTTTCCATGATTTAGGTGTTTTTAATCATGATTAGACTTATATTTAGGTTTGATTTTAAAAGGGTTTGGAAAGTATGTTGATTATTTAAAGAGGAATAGTTTTATCATAAACTTGTCCACTGGTTTGGGCTATACCATTCAATTACTTCACTTATTCTTATGGTTTTTAATTTGAAAGAGGCATCCAATTGATTCTAATGGACTAGTCAACTAGTGAAGAGCCAGTAGACTAGTTATGTCAAACCAATCCACCAAATTGTTCGACCTGAATTTTTTTGCATCTGGCTTGGTTCAAATATCTTTCCATTGATCTTGTAATTTGATCATTATGTTTTGGGTTGTTCCAAAATATTTTTATTTTATTTTAATCACTCTTGATTCAAACATTATTTGAACTAAATCTAATTGAGAGGAGAGAATCACCATAAAGTTATTAGCTAACCTCATTCCCCCTTTATCTTCTTCTTTCTCACACAGTTCCTTTTTGAACAAATTATCATTAATGTAATTTGTTTGTAGATTCATCTACCAATATTTTGATCCAGTCTCAGCATCCTCTTTTTTTTATAAATTTTCTTCATTTGTTAATAACCAAAACTAACCTTGGGCTTCAAGGTAGGTTATATATACACCATTTCTAGGTTAGGTTAGTTTCACCTCAAATTTTCCCTCCAACCATGCACATGCCAATTGACCTAAGATTTGGGTGGCATTTTGTGGTTATTAACCATTTGAGCAACCCCATTCAATCAAAAAACTCTAGCCTCATTTTCTCTCTTATTCCCTTATCTTCTCTAAGTGTTGAAACTTCTTCAAGACTCACCTTTTCTCTGAACCATTGAGTTATTATCTCCCTTTCCCCTTATATGATTCTAATCTCTCCCCTTATAATCCCTTCTTTAGATCTTCCTTTTTCCCTTGAGTAATAAAATGTTAGATTTAGGAAAGGTTAAGGATTTGAGCTTTTGTTGTTTTATACTTTTGGTGGGAGGGTTGTGTTTTATTTATGGTTTTCTTTGATTCTTAATCCTCTTTTAGTTTTTTTTTCTAAGTTTTAAGTTTTATAATCGTTTGAATTGTATTTTCAAGGTACTCAAGTGGTTGTAGAGTTTGGACCTCTTAGTTGAAGGAAGAGCCTTCTTTTCTTCTATTTCATGTTTTACTAAAGTTTGAGGAAAATCATTATTGCTATCTATGTAGTGAATGGGTTGAAAAGGGATGTATTCTAATATAATTTTTTATAGCTTGATTATTGGGGAAATAATATGGTATTTAGCATTTATGGGCAAAAGTATGAAAGCATGAGTAGTTGAGCATGGAAATAGGACCTATCATGCATGATGCATCTTTAGGATTTTATAGTTTGAGTTGTATATGAGCATGTTTATGATTCTAGAAATTTTCAAGCATGATTGGCACAAAGTGTGATGTATTATGCAAAAGAGAAACATGATGTAAGACATTTATCCTTGATTAGAGTTAAATATGTTAAAATCATGATTGTTAATGCTTTGTATAAATCTAAGTGTTACAAGGTATATGAAATTTTAGATCTGAGATCAAAAGTGGTAGAATGGTTTTTATGCATGAAATGGTTGCTTAATATGGAGTATAAAAGCATGAGTTAGCCTTGAAATACATGTGTGATGTGTGTTTTTGAGGAATCAGTCAACTATTTCAGGTGGATACCCTACCAACCGGTCTATACAACTAGTCAACTTATTTTAAATTTTTATGTGCTTAGTTCTGCACATAACCGATCAACTGGTTTGGGATGAGATCAATTGATTGTTTTGTCCCAAAACATTTAACTAGTTTTTCCATGTAAATTGTTTTTATGTTTTGCTATGTTTCCAAACTATTTCATTAGGTTTGGAGATCAATCAGTTGGTTTTGCAAAGTTCATGCATGGTGTTGCCATGATCTATCCTTGGATGTTTAATCATGGTTTTAACTTTTTCATAGGATTTGACTTAGACTTCTAGTTATGTGTACACAACACATAAATGAATTAAGTAAAGGTTCAGCATGGCTAGATAAATGATTGAGATATCACCCAAAATATTATAAATGATCTATAAGTGAAAAGTGTGGAACCCTGTATATTGGGAAATTGATGGACACAATGTGGATTTACCTATAATGTGAACCCACTTATTAATTAAATATTACTAATTCAAAGGGAAAAAGTTTGTTCAAGCCTATGTCTATTTAATTCTTGGAGTATCTAGTCAGGTAACTTGTATTATGATGTGCCTTAGAGCAAGGAAATATCCTACTCTATGTTACACTACGTGTCACTCCTACCATTATCAAATGTGAAATAATATCCTATTTATCCCAAATTCATTAGACCATAGTCATCAATTATGTTACAAAACTAAGTGATATAACTATCATCTCTAGGAGGTTCTCCCTATTTTTCATGATGAAAGAGGATTCCATTGAATTCACCTACTACCAATGATGGGAGGTAAACCCTCTCTTTGAGATATCTCAGTAAGTCTCATGATAGATGTTGGTGATGGGTTTCAAGCCATCTATTGTAATACCCCATCTTTTTGTAAAGTGTTGAATGAGAAAGTATGCAAATTTTGGTATTTGAATTTGATTTGGCATTATGATTTGGTTTGAGGAAAAGTTGGATTTAAAATGAGGTTGGAAAATTAAATTTTAATTAGTTTTTTAGACAAACAATCGAGTGGTTCCATGAACCGATTGATTGGTTCATCGTTTCAGCAAAATGGTATTTAGTTGACTAAACATATTAACTGGTTGGAAAACCAATTGACTGGTGTGTTGTAAAACAGTCAACTAGTAGGCTAAACTATTCAACTTGTTTGTTGAGTTAGGTATATTTTCAAAGCTCAATTTTTTGAAAAAAAAAAACTAAAATGGAGCTTTGTAAACCCATGCAGAATTGTTCTCAAGAGATTCTTAGCCTTTTTTATGATGTATTTGGCCGGAAAATACTACCTCAGATCAATTTGAGGAGTCAATTGGGACAAGTGAGGGGGATATAACCTTAGCTTTATCTTCTTCCACTTCTCTCCTCTGCACATTTTTGAGATTATTATGTCAATCTCAAACTTGATTCTACTCAGTTGGGAGATTTCTTCCACATCAACCTTTCATTTCTCCTTTTGTGTATTGTATTTCTAGACCAATTGAACTACACTCCTCTATAATCACCATTTGATATCTAGAGTATAGGCTAGTATATCTTGGATGAAATATGTCCATTTAACTCAAATTCAAATGATAAGAATTATGGTTTTTGATTTGTTCCTAACCATGTTATGATTCTTATCAATTTGTTGGCTATAAATGGCCCTAATCACCCCTTCTATTCACTTTTTTTTAGCCATCAAAAATACCTAACTCTCTAGCTTTCACCTTTTTCCTCTGCACTTTGAGACTTTTAGTTGAGTCCCTTTCACTCTTCTAATTATTTCTCTAGTTACCTCTTATTTCAATTATTAAGCTAGAAAGAGTTAGATTTAGGAAAGAGGTTGAGTTGGTCAGCTGAGTTATCCTCTATTTTTCCTTTGGGGTGTGGTATGTTCATTCCTTTCCTTCTATTTGATGTTTGAATTTATAAAGGTTATTCCCGAATTTCTAATTTAAAACTTATTTTTAGGTTTTAAGAATTGATGATTTCATAATTTAAGTGTTCTTGTTTAAGGAAAGTTTTTCTCACATCAAGTACATTATTCTTACTTCTAAAATGGGTTATGAGTAATCTTGCATGATATAAAACTATTTAAGTTGATATTACATGTTGGAATGAATATATAGCTTGCTAAATTGGAGTTGGATGGTTAGATTGTGCATTTTGAGTGAAAAGCATGAATCTCGAGAATAGTTTGGGTTGATATCATTAATTTTAAAATGTGCAATTAAAGTAAGCTAAAAGTGTGTTATGTGATGTTAGAACATGTTCCAATGTGGTATAATAAATATTTATAAGCATGATTTGTATGAAAATGACTATTTGGTGTTATTAGAGGGTAAACCAATCAACTAGTTAGGTTAAACTGATCGATTGGTTCTTAGAGTAGTCGACTGGTTGACCCAACTTATTTCCCGCTAAGCCTACAGAGACCTTAGCATTGCTCTCTACTTCAATCTATCGACTGATTGGGTAGAACCGATTGATAGGTTTATGAACAATAGATTGATTCACCTAAACCGATTAACCGGTTTGAGGAAAAGCATGATTTGGTTGAGCCAAACCGATCAATTGATCAAACCAAACCAATCGATGGGTTGGTACAACTAATCGACTGGTTAAACTAGACTGATTGATTGGTTTAGCCGGTTTGTGTAATTTAGTTCTTTTCAGTTTGGTTATGCTTTGAGGCTATGTATGGGATTTTTATGGGATTATCTAAGGGATAAAACACATATTTTATCATGGATTAATAACCTAATGAAGAGATTAAATGGACCATAATTTATGACATACTTCATGAATATTGTGATGGTTTAATGGGTGTACCACATATGAAAGATGATGATTTTGAGAAAAAGAGTAATGAAGCACGGAATGTGCTTAAATGAAATAATATAGTGGGCTTACTTTATATTAGTGAAGCATAAATGGAAACCCCACACATGGTTGGGGAATGGAAATGGATTAATATGCAAATGACTTGCTTGTTCTTTGTATAGGCATTGAGTGATCACTTAATCTCATAAATAATGTACTAATCACATAAAAACAAAATACAATTGAGCCATGTATAGGTCTTAGATAAATGATCCTCAATTAGCTACCAGGCATTAGTATTCCTTTGGGTGTTTATTGGTGCCTTCGAGTGGGATCCTAGTAGATCCCGATGTCTTACTTACTCTACTGATGATGTACTAGGGGGTATTGATACTAAAGTGTTTGGTTATCTAGGTGGTTAGCTTCGGCTTGGACTTATGTCCATATTGGTTGGCTTTGGCCTAGAATTATGTTCATTGTGGTGATTGGTTTTGTCCTGGACTTTATGTCCCTTGGTTTAGATAGGCTTCCATGGTATGTGAGACCGTAAGGTGGTGTATAGTTCATCGCTCGATGATGAATAATTGAATAATGATTGGAACCAAAGGTTTGGATGATAATAACGATAAAAGTTAGAATGAATACTTAGATTATGGCTTAAATGAATAATTAAATGATTGAATGAATGTTCACATATATCAATATATGGATAAGGAGAGTAGGCCTTTGGGTTTAAGAGTTAGGGCAAATCGGTGTTGTACCTTCGGGTACCGGTTTTGGTTATGATCGGCTTTCCTTTGGACTCTTATGTCCCTTCTTATATTTTGGTCATACTATTATACTATAACAATTATCAATGACTTCTATTATGTATTATTTTATTTCTATTGATTCACTTTAGTTATGGTTTGTTTTAGCCTTAGAACTTGACGTAAGAAAGGCGAGGGAGCCAGACTTATGCTAAGTGTGGCAGTAACACCTAGTAATTTGGTAATTAATGCTTCCGCAAAATAAAAAAAATTTCAGCTGACAAATTGGGAGTGTTACAAAGATAATAATTAAGATCATACTAAAACACCATATTATGCTTAAATGATATACTTAGATATACATATACCATCATGCTCATATAATGCATTAGGATTTTATGCCATGGAAATAATTAGACAACTCATAACTCATCATGCTTTCCAATAAAATATAGATATGATGGATAGCAGCATATGATAAATAATAGGTTATTCCACACTTCTCTAGACTTTTCTACTACCCACTTACAAGAGTATTCCATTAGGTCCATTTTCCAAGTTTATGTGATCCCTCATATTAATTATCTACAAGCAATTATTCCTTTTTCTATTTTCCTTTTTGATTATCCAGCAATGGACTAATTACCATTCTATGGTCTCATATACCATGGAAGTCTAAAAAAACTTGAGGACATAAAGTCCTATAGAAGCAAAGTAACCACCAAATGGACATAAATTGTGGATGAATACAAAAACCACATAGGTTACCAGACACTTTAGTATCAATATATCCTAGTACAATATTAGTGGTTAGAGTAGGAAAGGAATTAGGATCTAATTAGATCCTGCTCGAAGGCATAAATAAATATCCAAAGGTAGACTAACCTCTAGTAACTAATAGAGGATTGGGTAATCTAAACCGATGAACATATTTATCATCTTTCACTTTAAGTGATTACTGTGTTATTCTCCAAGGCTATGTCATCATATAAGGCCCATGTAGAATCCAAGCACACATCCCCATAATCATTCTATCTTAGCCATTATTATCCTTCAAACCATGTGGTGAGATTTCCATTAGTACTTGAACAAGTTTAAATCAAACCATTAAGATAGTCCATTAAGCATAATAATTTGGATTACATCATCCCTTATGAAATCATAGCATACATATTCTAGTTTTCTATAAAAACCTTCCAAAGGCACTTATTGTGAGTACCATGAATTATGAACCATTTAATCCATCTAATATGTTTTTTAATTCATGCTAAAATGTGTGTTATCATCATTAAAGAATAATATCATAGCATAACATAAAGCCTCAAAACATTTTGATTTCAAAAGAAACAAAACATCATGCTCTAACCAAACTAGTTGATTAGTTTGGGCTAATCGGTCTATCAATTTAGCTCAACCAAACCCTAGAGGTCCCTCAAACCAATTGATTTGTATGGTCAAACTAGTTGACTTTTATAGAACCAGTAGATTGATTCTAACAAACCGATCAATGGGTCTTAAGCAAAGAACAACCAAGATCACTAAAGACAACCTGATTGATTAGTTTGGTCTAACCAACCAATTGTTCTAATAACCACTCAATTGGTTTGGCTTAACCAATCAATCGAATCCCCATACAACACATAATATACATTTTAAATGTGATTAAATTTCTAAAATCCTACCATGTCCAAACCATAACACTATCATAGCATAGAACCATGATTAAACATGATCATATATTAAATCATGCTCATTTACAATAAATCAATCTAATTTATCAAAAATAAAGCCTTTTTCTAAGAAGTATTTAACACTTTAACACGCATCATTACTTAAAAAAACCTCATACATGCATATAAATATTAGAATTTTATAGAGTACACTAACTCACAGGCTTATTCATGCCACATTTCAATGGTAATAACAACTAACTTAAAACTTAGCAAAACTTTCCACCAAAGAGGCAAAAACCTTAAGTTAAAGGATTTGAAATTCCAAAACCGTAAAAACAAGAGGTTAAAACTCAAAAAAGTTTAAATAATATTTAGAAATAAAGAAACTCAAATTAAGGAAGGAAACAAACCTACCCCGTCTAAGAGAAATTAGATCACCTGAATGCAAACTCAACTTTTTCTTAAATTTAACTCTTTATTTCTTAAGAATATAATAAGAGGGAGATAGAGAAAGGATAAGAAGAGTAAAAAAAATTAAAATGAAGTCTCAAAGTGGAGAAGAATTAGCACAAGTGCCGAAAAGCTTAGGTTATTTTGGCGGGTGAAAAAATGGTAAGGAAAAGAGATTATTAGGGTTATTTATAGCCAACAAATCGGTAAAGAAATGAGTAAGGATATGAAATATAATAAAAACCCTAATTTTACCATTCAAATATAAGCTAAATGGGTGAATTTATCAAGAATAGGCTGACTTCCATTTAAAAGCACAAATGATGATTTTTTTTTACAAGGTGCAAGTTTAGTTCATCTAGAAAAGAAAAAAACACGAGAAGGGAAATGGTAGATTGGCATAGGAAGCAAATCTCCTAGTCTTGTAGTGATATTTTAGAATTAAAGCACAGGTTATAGAGTTGTGCATAGGAGAGAGGAAGAAGAATACAAAGAGTTATCTAATAATAGGGTATTATAAAACCAATGGTTTAAACTGGTGGTTCAAATAGTTATCTAAAAATAAACAAAGCTTATACATATTTATCTGATAGTATGATCTAATAATCAATATTTCTTACCATATATCTCAAAATAGCATATTATAATAACAAAAGTACGTTAAAACATTCAAATAAAATGGTAAAATAACATATGTAAACATCAAGTTCTATATAAATTCATAAAACATGGTAAAAGTTGATTCATACATATCACACAATACTTAATTCACTTAAGTTTACAAATCTCAACATTATAAGCAACTATAAAACCAAAATAGAGACAAATGAATAAAATAATCATTGAAAAACAAAAAAGTTAAGCTACAACATCTAAAGTAGCATATGCTACTAAGAGGCTAATCTTAAGTTCACACCACACCAAATTAACAAGAATTACAACAACATAAAATTTAGCTAATAAAAAAATTTAATTTAAAATTTTGGCAACTAAATAGCAAAATATATATGCTCATTTGAATTACTTGATTTCTTAGAAAAAACAAAGTGTAACAAAAATTGCACCCTAAACTGAGTAAGTGTTTTGTGATACCCCAAACTAACTAAGTGTAGTTCTTTGTACATAAAATGTCTTTTATTCAAAAAAATTAAAGTTAAAATGAATTATAAATATGAGGTTCAAACTATTTTACTGATACTGTAACACCCTAAATTTTGCAATGGAAAATTTCCATTTACGTGGAAGTGTAAAACAAAGTAATTGAATGTTACCAACGTAATCAGCCTAAAGTTAGCTTACCATGCCATCTTGAAATTGAATACGAGGCAAAAAAAAGTTACATTCAAACATAATAAAATAGAGAAAGAGATAAGTTTCATAAAATTAAACATATGTTTTGGAGAATTACTCAGAGTACAAAGATAAATTACATAAAGGGTTATATTAGAAAATTAGAGTCCCAAGAGGCATCTGAGTTCAAAGTGGTCAACTAGATAACTCAAACTATGATCCAAAACCCCAAGATATATTCAACACTCACCCCCCATCTACCGAAGATATATAGCCTTTACCTAGTTCTAAGATCGATCGCTTCAACCTCAGGCATACTTCTTAGCAGTTTTAAGATTCTTTTCAAGATAACCCCCCATTTCTTCATTTACGTATGATAATTCTAGCCGATTTGACTTGAGTTCCATAGAGTCACCAATTGAGCTTGGGAGACTAGGACAGCAAATCCTGGATAAATCTTTCCATTATGATCGAATTCAAATGGTCACAAGTAGGGTTTTGAGTTGTCTTTGGAATGCTCTATGTTCTCCTTCCATTAGTTAGCTATAAATAGCCTCAATCATCCTTGCAATTCACTTTATTTCAGTCACCAAAATCCCTTAAGTCTTATTTTCCTCTCTTCTTCCACACTTTGAGCACTTGCTAAATTATTTTACACACTCTTCTGATTCTATCTCTAACTCTTTTTTTGTTTCAATTTTTAAGCAAGTCATAGTTAGATTTTGGGAAAAGAATGAGTGGTTCAATTGAGTTTTTCTTTGTTTTGTCTTAGTGGTATGTCCTTCTTCCTTTCTATTTTTTTTAAATAATTTGATGAAGTTATGGAATAAAATCTGAGTTAGAATTTTAGCTTTTAAGGTTTTAAGAGTTGAATTTTTCATATATTTGGAAATTATATTTTTAAGGGGATTTAGCCTGCATCAAGCAAGTAATTCTTGCTCTTTAAATGTTACAATCTGTTCCTACTTGAAATTTGATACCTTTTTTTGGTTGACACATGTTGGTACGAAGAAATGCAGTTGTATACATGATTTTCATGTTTAAATGACATAAATTGAGAAAAGAGTATGAAAATGGAGAAAATAGGCTATGATGATGTTATGGTAAGAAATTCATGATAATCTGGTTAGAAAGATGCTGGCTGATGTTGATACATGTTCTAATGCGAGTAGCAATGATTTTTATGCAATAATCTACATGAAATTTGTGAATTAATGTTGTGTTAGGGTAAACAGATCAATCGGTTAGGTCAAACTGATCGACTAGTTCATAGAACAGTTGATTACTTAACCAATCTGTCGGTGCGCCTACTGAGACCTTTGTCTTGCTCTCTACTTAAACCCATTGATCGATTTAGCAAAACCAATCGACTTGTCTATGAATAGTTGACTGGTTTTCCCAAACCGATCAATTGGTTTGAAGAAAGCATGATCTAGTTGAGTTGAACCAATTAACTGGTTAACCCAAACCAATGGACTGGTTGGTGTAATTGATCAAAAGGTATGGCCAAACCGATCAACTAGTTTGGCCGGTTTGCATGATTTGTTTCCTTGCCGTGATTACCTAGACATGTGTCCATATTAGTTGGCTTTGGTCTAGACTTATTTTCATTGTGGTGATTGGCTTTGGCCTTGACTCTATATCTCTTTTTGGATAGGCTTCCATGGTATGTGCGACTATAGGGTAGTGCACAGTCCATCACTCGATGATAATAAAATATGATTTTTAAGTAAGCAATTGATCAATTATGAGTGATGATTAAGAGAATGGCTAATACTTAGTAAGAATGGAAGTAATAGTATGATTGGTCGAAAATGAGTAAAGCTAGTTATTACACTTGGTTAATGGTTGATCTAACTACTTGGTTAATTCCCCTATGAACCCTAATTTTGCAAACCTAACATAACATCTCCTTTATTACTCATTTTATCACCAAATTCTATAACCATCCTGAAAATATTATTATCAACAATATACCAAAAAAATAAGGTCTAATTACCATATCTTACACATGTGATAATAGCCTACCTTTAGGGCTACTATTTACATTTCCTATAAAATCCTAATTTCATAATTTAATCATAACGTGTTCCATAAAACCTATATAGAAACCAAATTTAATATACATCCTAAAAATATTATTATTGATGTCATAGATAATAATTGAGGTCCAAATCCCACATCATACACATGCTATAACAACCTACCCTCAGGGTTACTATTTATATTCCCCCACAAAGCTATTTTTCTTATTTATTGGACTTAGACCATTCATGTTCGATCCAAACTTTCAATATAATATAACTAACCTATTTTAAACCATTTACCATATTAAAATTCCTAATTTTCTATGTTTAACCCATATTCACCAAAATTCTCTTGAGAAAGCTACAATATCCATTTTTCGACAAAAATCTTATGAGTCCCAAAATAAATGATTTCTCAACCTCTAATACATTCTATCAAAATACAAATGTGTAGCCACTAATATATATAGATACTTTATATCCTAATTCACCTCAACCAATAATATACACAAACCATGTTTTCACAACTTTCTTTCAACACACCATACCCCATACCATATAGTACCAATATCATGATAATATTTTCATATAACAATTCCAAATATGATAGTATGAAAAAATATATATAGTTTTCACATAAAAGCCCTAACTATAACATGTATCCTTATCAAAGTGGCTTCGATCTCTAAGCATGCAATACCTATGTCGTCTCCTCCAAAATCACTGGAATATAACTTAAAAGCCAAAACATGCATAATCATGCTTAGAAAAATTTAATATCTGAAAAATATGGTAAGGGGAGGAAGGAGAAATAGAGGTAATCAAAAGTGGAAGTCTTGGGAAGGGTTGTGCATGGAAGTGGTGCAACAGTAAGTATGACTGTGGCATAGTGGTTATGATGGTTAGCACTAAGGGTAGTGGTGATGGTGGTGTTGGGATTAGTGGGAGTTGGCGGTAGGGAGTGGTGGTACTGATGGTTATCGATGATATAGGGTGGTGTGGCTAGTGGTGATGGTATTTAAAGGTTGCTGGTGGTTAGCGGTTAAGGGTGACTGGTAGTAGGGAAGTGGAGTGAAGTTGGTGGGCTATAGTAGGGAAATGGTAGTGGACTATAGGCAACAACCGAGGATTGGAGGTGGCTTGCATGGTTGACGACTGGGTATGGAGTAAAAATATAGGAAGGTAGAGGAAGGTAGGGGGTTGTGGTCAACAGTAGGGTAGGGATAAGAGGAGGAGGAGGAAGAAAGATAGAAATAGGAGGAGGGAGCTTGTAGTTGTGATGGCATTGGCAGTGACGGGTAGTGACGAGGTAGGGAGTGTTGTCCTACTGTAGGGCATGGGTGAGGAGAAAAGAAAAGGTTGTGGTTAGTAGTGAGGGTGCTAGATTGAGTAGAAAGGAGGAGGATGAAGGGAAGGTTGAGTGACAACAAGATGGTGATGCTAACAGTGATAGATGACATGAAGGAGAAAGCAAAATAGAGTAGGAATGGTTGGCTACATCAAAAATGGAGGAGAAAAGAAAACAATGAAAAGGGAGAAGTAGGGAGGTTCCTGCATGGCTAGAAAAATTATGGGAAAAAGATGGAAATGTGAAGAAGGCAATGATAGAGGAGGGGGCTTGGTGTGTAAGGGGGAGGTGAGGGAAAAGGAAATGGTATAGTATAAAAGGGTGGGGTTGGTAGGGGGTTGGTGGTGTAGAGGGTGGGTGAGAAAGGTTGTGTCGGGCAGGGCACATTGCATAGCTGAGAAGGGGAAAGGAGGACGATGTGTTGAGGGCTAGTAAGTCACTATTTAGCCCAAATGGGGAAATTAAAATGGGAAAAGAATAAGAAGATAGAGGTGATGACATAGGTAAGAAGGGAAAAAAATAGAGAAATGAGAGAATAATGGGTTGGGCTAGGACAAGCCAGGCTAGGAGAAGAAGAAACAAAGAGTGGGTTGGGCTGGGGTGTAGCCTAGGGAGGAAAGGGAAGAAAGAAAAAGAAAATAATAAAAAGAGGAAAGAAATGAGAGAAAAGAATAAGGAAAAAGGAATTTTTTTTTTGCTTAAGATTAGGATTTAGGTTTATGTTTAGTTTACTTGACATTAATCTAAAACTTTATCTATAAATTATCTGTAGTTAAGGTTAGGCTAAAAATAAAATAAAATTCAAAAAAATTTTGGTTAAGATATTAAATAATTGGGATTAAAATTTAATAAAATTATATGGTGTTATAGGTACAACAAGTTAATAGATTGGTATGTTGTGTGTTGTTTTGAAGGTTCTACTAAAACAAGTAATATTTGTTTTATTTTAATTCAAATATCTTCTTAGTTGTCATCTAACCATGTAAATATATTGTACTTTGATTATAAATTATTTTTAGGATTTTTAAATTCTCATTAAAACTTTTAATTGTTTAATTCCCCTCTAAAATGATATCTCACTATAAAACACTTTTTTTCACCTTTTCCTTGATTTTCTCCTTATTAACTCATACCTCTCTCCTCTATCCATATATGTGTCCTATAGATCTCCTCATCAGCCAAATACCCTCAATTTTTATTCTTTTCTACCTAATCATAAGATCATTTGCACCTTTAAAATTTTCAAAGTTTATAGCCATGCTACCATATATCTTTCTATAAAAACAATCAAGTGCCATTACTATATTCCCTACCTTACCTTCTTAACCACAAATTAACCCTCATTTACATCATAGTTTGGCTTAAATTGTTTGCTTTGGTAAACTTACACTTTAAATTTTTTCTCCTCCTTCCATTTTAAGAGAAAAACTCCGAAGTGTTATCCCGTGATATCCTTTTAGATTTTAGCTTCCTAATCTTCCATTATTTAGCTTATTACTATTTTCCTTAAATAATAATGGTTTAAAGTTAGGTGATGTGGAGGAAATACATAGCTTCATTTCTCTTAAGCTCATTTACTCTAAGAGAAAGGCATGGTTGGTTTTTATTTTTTTCTTTATTATAGTTCTAAATAAAAAATTTCATGTATTTTACATTTATTTTGTTAAGTAATCAAGGTTCTAAGGAGGTGGCCTTAGATTATTGGGTCGGTCTTCTATGCTTAAGACTTTAACGTAGGTAAAGTTGGCTAGACCTTATAGATGTAGGCTTTATGTGCTATGTGATGATGTGTACTGCATTATTCTATGATGATCTCATAATTTATGCCATGTTACTGTGATTTAAGTATGGCTAATTTGATATAAAAACATGAAATTGGCCTTAAAGGCATGGTAGGTCTTGGTTTATTTTCATGGAAATTTGCGGTGTTGAATAAAGCATGATTCGTGTGTATATTAGTTAGCTAAGTCTTGAAATTTGGAGAATGTATATTATATTCAATTTTTGGAAAGTCAAATATGATATGTTTGATTGTTGATGTAGCTTAGTTGAATTTGAAAATATAAGAAAATTTTGTATGCCTGCCATGTAGAACTAATCGACTGGTCATATGCAAAACAAGCCAACTAGGTCATTAGAAATTTTATTTGTTGGTTTTGACTTAGTACTAGCTAACTAGATAAGGTCTTATCAAGTTGAATGGTAGCACTATTTAATTGGTTTCCTTTACTTTGCCTTCTTTTCTCATGGTTTGTTTCCCAAACCAATTCACTAGTTGTGGTTGACTAGTCTATTTAGAATTATTTTGGTATTTTTATGGGCTAACCTTTAAGTTTAACTTCTTATTTTAAACTTTTCCTTCCTAAATAATTCATAGAATGAGATTATGTAGGTAAGTGTGGAGATATAGTTATGTATTAAGTGTTAGCCTAAAATAAGATAATCATACTTAAAGTGAAAAGGTACATGGAGTCATGTGCTAAATTACCTTATTGGATCATTTAATGGTTTTAACTCACCTTGGTATGAGTTGTTTTGGCTAACCACCATGTAGAATTGATATAACCTCTAGGGGTAGGATTGTGAGCAATATGCCTTCCTTATTTATGAGTAATGTTTGGTTTGATTTTGTGTTTTAGTTAAAGCCCCGTATCTATTCTTTTTAGATCTACAAACTTATTAGAGGGTATTGACTAAGGTTGTTGAGTGATGATCACAATCTAAAGTGGATTAGCTAGTGATGGTTTGAGTTTGCATTGGCTATCTATATTGGGTTAGTTGATGGTAAGCAATCCACCTTTGTTATTTTTTTTGTGCTAATTATTTATATTGGATTAGAGATTGGGTAGAAATTCTTCTTTGTTGTATATATTGTGCTAGCTATCTAATGCATTAGTTGGTGGTAGAAAGCTCACCTTATTTAGATATGAGATTTTTATTACAATTATGGTACCATTTATGAGTTGAGTATTGATTATGAGATGTATGAGTATGTATAGATTCTTTGTTTAATATTGGTTTTGTATAAGGACTATTATAGCATGTTATTTAAGTATATTACATAATTTATCGCCTTTATATCATAACCTATGTGATATATGCTACCTTTATGAGGGAGACCTTACTTAGTGTATCAACGTACTGATACTATACTTTGATAGTAGCTAGACGTAGGTACTAGATGATGATGATATGCAAGGACAAAAGTGATGTATTGGGTTGGGACTTAGAGTGGGAATTATCTAGTAGTGTCTTTTGGGATCTTTTATGATGTAAATATTTTAGACTCTCATATTCCCTTATACCCTTTTTGCTTGTTTCACCTTAAGGTGATGTATTTTGTGAGTAAATCTCCACAACATTTTTTTTTGTTATATTATATTATCTTTCACTTGTTTTTATTTTGTTGCCATGTTTTTAAAATATTTTAGCCTTGTCCGTAAGATAAAATGGTATGGTAATGGGAATCATGCTAAGATAAATGATGCCCCCTTGCTTTAGTTTTTCACTTTTGTATAACTTTACTTTAAATAAACAAATTAATCTAAAATTTTAGAGTTTTACATTAAGAATTGAGAAAATTTTAAAATAATAATAATAATAAATGAAATAAAAAAGCTCATCTAAAAAATATAAATAGAGCTAAAAATATATTGTAGTAGTGAAATGTAAGGAGCAAAAAGAAAATGAAAGTCACAACATGCTCACCACAAAAAGAGAAAACAATTATAAAAGAGTTAATACTAATAATTGTAACATTCCTATTTTTCTCAACTTAAAAGTTTAGTTTTGAAAGAGCAATGAAGAAGGTAAAATAGTAAATGGGAGATGTTAGCGCCATATATATCATGAGGAGAAGTGCACACATTCCTCTAACCTATGGTAGATAAAATACTATGTATGAAATTGTCAAAGAACAAGAAGAGTAAAACTCTTTATAAATTATAATGTCTCAAGCCAAGGTTATAAGGTCAAATTACACTATTTAGAACCACAAATTCCAACACGGGACAAAACACTAGAATCCCTACTCTCCCTAACTCCAACCTATGCTCTAGGTTTAACCAAGATACCTACACCAAACACATTTGAAAAAAAAAATTGTTTTGTGCAAAATTACCAAGTAAAAAAACCTATCTCAGAGAAAATCGTATGCCCATACAATCACAAAACACATAAAGGTATAAAATCTTGCATCGCTAGTGACTTATATGTAATAACATCAAGTCATGCATAAATTGTAGCTAATACACACACCAACATTTAATACCGCCAACTATCTTAAATAACTATACTATAACAAAACATAGTGCACATAATATAAATACCAACCAATAACTCAACCGACCATATAATAACATAAGAAAGGTATTACACGACATGTAACTACCATATATCATCAACTCATAGGAACAATATAAAGGTAGTGCACAATAAGTGCCTATCACTATTCATAACACATAACACTATAACATAGTACCCTTCAAACATGTAATCTGGAGATGTATACAATACATTGATCATACTAATGTAACAAGAGGTGCATAAGATACATTGATAATACTGGTTCATACTAGGAAAAATAATGCCCTCCATATATAGGACACCCATACCTAAAGTACACATACCTCCTAAGATGTATAAGGGACTTATAAGAGTAGACTAAGGCTTTATAGGTCTCATAAGGGTTCCAATTAATGTTTTAAGTGATAGCATCAAAAACATTTCCAGTATAAACAAAGGTCTGAGCCCCTATCCCTAAGGTAGTTATCCCTAGAGAATATTGATTTCCAATCTCAAGGTCTTCTACTTTAATTAGTATTTTACTAAATATCAAAGTGTTATGTATTAAGGAACATGAAGATCCACACATAATATTCAAGCAAGTACTCAAATTACTCTAACCACTAAGTGTCTTAAAAAATAACTAGCCATGAAAAAAATTGGTTATCCAATAAGCCATAAACTCCACAAAAGACAAGATCTAGCTGTAAAAGGCTAAGGTTAGGAACAAGCTAATAATAATCAGTCACTAAAGACTAAGGTTAGTCATGCCTTAACCTTGAAAATAAATGAATCTCCTCTAACTCAATCCATCTTTCTCTTAAAATGATCAATGTTTTATTATGACACATTAACTCACCAAATGATCCTAAGATCTAAACATGACATTTAACTTATATTCTCGGTAACTCTTTACCACCAAGGGTTACTGTAATTCTTAGTCATAAGAGGCTAAAGGTTCAATAAACTAGCTAAAACCTATCTTCATACTTACTTTCTTAGATTTAGTTATTCAAGGATAATAGGAACTCAAGTATAAGTTTTCTATGGTCATTGAAGGCTCCTCATACACAATATTTAGGTGAAACAGTCCACCAAAATATACATAAAATGATCATATATTCTATATACATCTTTCAGCTTAAAAACCACGTACCACACCCATTTTTCAGTATATATATATATTTTTTTATTTTTTGATAATATACTTGCACAAGAAAAATATAAATGTATCTTATGAAAAATAGGGTGTTACCACGATACCTAGTATAAGATAGATATCTTGTCATCTGTCTTATGCTAGACACAAGGTTGAGTATCAAAAACAAACAACACAAGATAAAAGTGGAATGTACAAAACAATTGATAAATGAAATAGAAATGTTTGAGGTTTACAAACTAAGGCCATACTAAGCTAAAAACATTAGTACATGAATGTAACAACAAATGAGACCTATATCCAAACAAAAACAATAATAACGCAGAGAATCCAAATCACCAAATGACCAAAAAAGGGTGCAAATCAAGAATATCTTTTCTTAAGTTGCCTGACAAAATGTGGCATTATAAGGGAAGATAACATACTTGATTATCCTTTAAATGCTGCACAAAACTTCTTACTCGTGAGATTGAGGAGGGAATAGTAATAACAACCACATTAGTGTGAATGCATACTAAGTAAACTAATATACCACCATCAAGTAGATCTCGACACATACTTGATATACATAAAATGTTATGGCTAATCATATTATAAATATATGCCATCTGAATAAAGAAAATTATTTCACTTTGACCAAACATAAAATTTTATACACGATATGACCCATACAATGTGATACATACATGATACACTCAACACACTTTAACCAAGTAGAAAATGTGATACAATTCATTGACTTTATTATATCATAATTCCTTAAAAATATACTTGTGCAATAACACATAGAAACATACATGATAGGAAATTCATGTGAACATGGCACATGCGAATACGATCAAGGACATAACATGTTCACATAGTAAGATATTGAAAATACTTACATATCAAACCATGCACCAAATAGCGACATACTTGCACAAATATGCAGTTAGTGCAAAACATACATAGATCATGTACATGACAACATTTTCTTTCTCATTCAAGACACATGGATGAAGGAATCATGGATCACAACAATATTAAACACATATAGGAATTAAGCATTCTATAAGACTCAGGGCCATCTAAGGCATTGCCATAATACAATGCATTTATTATCTCTTTTTGATAACATAACTTACATCAAGGTAAAACATTCGAGTAAGTGCTTATGTCCTCCATCATAGGATTAACCATGCTATCACACTAATAGCATTGCCTATCTATGTAACCACATAAAGTATAATGAAATCATAATCTACTCAATGTTATAAGCTAAGGTACCTACCATCTCATTGTTAGGTATCCCAACCATTAAGTGCCAACACCCTTTAAGTACACTGGTGGAGTAAGTAAAGCAAAAGAGGTAACAAAACCAATGTCTTTTCTCTTACCAACACATATAATAATATTTATCTTCAGATTAACTACTTCATAAGTAAAATGATCTTAGGCTCGAATAATTTCTTTATCTTTAAGTGATTAGTGTCTTATTAGGGAGCAACATTCAACACATGAAGACCAATAATTTACCACTTTGCCAAATTCTTATCATGATGTGCTTTTTGTCATAATATAGACCACAAAATCATTACTTTATTGCATCTCATGAGGAGCATAAGTTATTAATTCACTGAGGTAAATCCCAACTAATCATTATTCCATTCACTCCCTTTAATATAACAAAAAAATCACAAGTTATGAAGTTAATTAGGTCTCTAACACTACCATATTAATATCATTAATAAGGGTTAAGGAAAATTGAAGTTTTCTAAAAGTAGGATGAAAGTTGGAGTAAAGTTTAGCCTAAGCCCAATTATTTATACATTTGCTTAAACAGTTAAGTGTGGGTTAATATTTAGGACTAAGATCTAAGTAAGGTTGAATTCATGAGGTTGAAGTTATAACTAAATGTATAAGAATTTAAGAGTCCATTTTAACTATTTATTCACCCCTTATTCCATGGTTAAGAGAAAGGTCAAATCCCAACGTTAAAGTCATGACATTGCTAGTGATGATAAAATATTTTAGAAAGCTAACGTAATTATAATGATATAATAAAAGGCATAAGTCACGCAATTCCATTTTAATTCATGTTCTTATTTAATTATCCAAGCTTAAGAATGATAGTTAAATGGACTCAACTTATGGCCAAAATTCCAGGGTTAGATCACAAAAATATCATACAATGTTCCAATAAACTAGTTGAGTCATTCACAAAACTAGTAATTGGTTTAGGACCATAATAGAAACTAAAGACATATTTGGCTAGAATAACTAGCTAACTAGTTTTGCGACTAACCAATCAACTGGTCAAATTATTTGATCAGTCCCATTCCAAACTAGTTGCTTGGTTACCTACAACAACTAGGCATACAATGTTTCTCAATAAGCTAACTAGCAACTCAAATCACCTAATTGATAAAATAGTCCACCTGTTCTTACCAAAACTAGTTGGTTAGTTGCCTATAGAAACCAAACATACAAAGTTCTTGAACTAATTAACTAGTGGCTTAAACCAGCTAATTGTAAACCAATCAACTTGTTCTCACAAAAGCTATCTAGTTGGATGCCTTAAAAACATAACACACTTATTCAGGTTGGGTTAGGCATATACTTCTAACTCAAATCAACCATCACTTTTAGAGTATACATGATTCTTATTATACAAAAATAATGAATCAATATACTTAATACTTAAATCGTGCTTGAGCTCTTATTAATACATAAAAATCATGTTCATACTTTATCAAATCATAAAAGAACAAAAGAACCCTATAATTTGCATTCTCATGCTATAAAACTATTTAAAATGGATTATGAATAATCAATACACATGCCAATACTTGTTGAAATTCTAAAAATATTAATATAACCATAATCCCAGATATTGAAACTCAAGTATATACACACACAAAGTCATATTCAATGTCATTATACTCATGCTTTCACATTTTCTACCATAATACTTTTAACCAAAAGAATTAATCATTACACAAGAATGCAAGGAAAATACTCAAACACAACAACCACTTTCTAAACAATAGGGAGATAATGGTTTACCTCAATAACTCAATAAAACCCACTCAATGAGAAGATGAAAAAGTTTTCCTTTAAAATTGAAAATCCTCAAAAATCTTCAACCCTAGATTACCTTTTCAAAAACCTAATGACAAGACTCAAAAAAAAATTTACTCAGTACATGAACATATTGGTACTATACTTTGCAGGTAGCTTGTCGTAGGTATAAGATGATGATGAGTTGTATGAAGATGTGCGTAGATGAGAGTGATATATTAGGTTAGGACTTAGAGTGGGAGTTATTTAGTGGTGTCTTTGGGATCTTTTTTTATTTGAATATTTTGGCCTCTCATGTCCCCTTGTGCCCTTTCTGCTTGTTCCAGCAAAAGATGATGTATTTTGGGAGTTAATCTCCACAACAATTATTTTGTTATATTATATAATATTTAGCTTGTTTCTACTCTTTGACGTGTTTTTAAAATATTTTATCATTATCCTTAATATAAAATGGTATGGTAATGGGACTCATTCTAATATCAATGGTACCATAGTTGCTTTGTTTTTTCACTTTCATAAAGCTTTATTTGAAAAAAAATAATATAAAATTATAGCATGTTACATTAAGACCAAAGAAAATAAAAAATAGTCAAAAATGAAATAATATGCTCATCTAAAAATATATAGGCAAAGCTAAAAATATGGTGTATTTTTGAAATGTAAAGAGCAAAAGGAAAATGAAAGTCGGCGCATGCTCACCACAAAAAGAGAATACAAATATAATAAAAGAAATACCAAAAATTATAACAAACCCATTTTTCTCAACTTATTTTTTTAATAATGAAGAAGTCAAAATAATAAACAGGGATGCTACCACAATATATATCATAAGGAGATATGCATGCATTCCCCTGAACCATGGTGGATAAAAGGTTGTGTATGAAAATATCAAACAAAAAGAAGAGTGAAACTATTTATAAATTATAACTTTTCAAGCTAAGGTTATAAAGTCAAATTACACTAACTAGAACAAAAAATTCTAATGCAAGACAAAAAAATGGAAGCCTTATTCCCTCTGACTCCAAACCAAACTCCAAGGATAACCGAGATACTTGCACCAAAAACATTTGAAAAATAATATATTTAGTACAAAAGTACTGAGTAAACAAACCTACCTTAGAGAAACTATTATGCTCATATAGTCACACAACACATAAAAGTATAAAAATCATGCATAGCTAGTGATCCATATGTAATAATATCAAGTCCCACATAAACTCTAGATAATACATATACTAACATTCAATACTACCAACTGTCTCAAATAACCATTCAATAACCAAAGATAGTGCACAAAATGTAAATACCAACCAATAACTCAACCAACCATACAATAAAATAACAAAGGTAGTACAAGATGGGAACTATCATATCTCATCAACTCATAGTAAAAAAAAAGGGTAGTGCACAAAAAGTAACTATCACTACTCATAACACATAACACCATAACATAATACCCTTCAACCCCTTAATCCAGAGATGTATATGATACATTGATCATACCAATGTACCTTAGAGATGCATAAGATACTTTGGTCATACGTGTGCACACTAAGAAAAACACTACCCTCTATACCTAGGACACATAAACCTTAAGTAAACATACCTCCTAAGAAGTGTAACCCTACGTTTGGATTGGGGTGAAAGGAGGTTAACGGAGGTAAATCAATTGATTCATCCAGTTTGGGTACTAGGTTAATAATTTTACTTAGGTAAATTGAGGTTAATGTTTCACCTCTATTCACCTCGATTAATGTCATTTTTATTAACCTTATATTTCGGGGGTAACATAGGTGAAGATAAAAGAATAAGTAAGTTTTTGACTTGATAGGACCAAAATACCCCTTAATATAACTTGTCTATTTAATATAAGGGTATAAATATCATTTGTTTTATTTTTTTAATCTTCATTCACCTCAATCTAAATGGAATTTTTAAAACATTCATCCTAATTCACTCAGGTTAGGTAAATATTATCTAAATAATATTTTAAAATATTCCCCCTAATTTACCTCCACTCCCTTTACCTCGGTTAATTTTTAATATTTACCCTCACCTTGATTCACCCCAATTCAAACAGATCATAAGGGACTAATAAGAGTAGACTAAGGATTTAGAGATGCCATAATGGTACCAATGATGTTTTAAGTGATAACATCTAAAACATCTCAACTATAAACTAAGGTTTGAACCCCATCCCTAAGGTATTTATCTCGAGAGAATAATGATTTTCAATCTCGAGGTCTTTCACTTTAATAATTAGTATTCTATTCAGGATCAAAGTGATATCTATATGGGAACATTAAGTTCCACACATAATAACTTAACAAGTCCTCAAATCACTCACATAGGGTCTTAAAAAACAACTACCTATGAAAGAATAAGGTCGGGTAATAAGACATAAAATCCACAACAAATAAGATCTAGCTATAAAAGGCTAATTCTAGGGACAAGCTAAAAATCTCCACAACAAAAAATAATTAGTCATAAAAGACAAAGGTCAAGCACACATTAACCTCAACAACAACCAAATCTCTTTTAACTAAATCTATATTTCTTTTAAAATGATTATTGTTTTATTATGACACATATTAACTCATATTCTTAATAACTCTTTACCACATAGGGACACCACAACTCTCACTCATGAAAGATTAAATGTTCAATCAACTAGCTAAAAATTATCGTCTTACTTATTTTCTAAGATTTAGTTATTCAAGGATAATAAGAATTCAACTAGATGTTTTCTAAGCGTATTCAAGGCTACTCATACACAACATTTAGGTGAAATAGTCCACTAAAATATACCTCAAAAGATCACATAATTTTGATTATAACTTGATGTGTGTAGAAGGATGGAATTCTCAAATTTGTGAGAATATGGCTCGATTTTGTTGTGATTGATTAAAAGATGATTCAGTGATGATGTATTAGGGTTTGAAGTATTCAAATAGGATGGAAATATGGTGGTGATGATTAAAAAAAATAAGCTTTGATAGTGGTGGTGATGGTTTGAATGAGTTGAGATAATTAGGATATACATTCGACAATGGTATATTGATGATGATGAGCTTTGAATGTTAGGGTTTGGATGGAAGATGATGTCGTGGTTTAGGGTTAGGGTTTAGTTCGAATAGAAGGATAAGGTTATGTTTGGTTTGTGTGGAAGGGTTAGGGTTTGGAATGGTGGTTTAGGGTTTCGAATGTAGAAACCGAATTAGGGATTCACTTAGCTTCCAATTAGAGTGAGGTTTGAATGATAATTATGGCTGAAAAATATGGATTATGGAGAATAGAAAAGATGTGAATTAATCTCTAATTCACACAAACAAAGAGATTAAGACTTTCAAGATTAATTGTTCACACAGATTCAATTAACTTGAATTGAACACACATAGAATTCACCTTGTATTCAACTTCAATATTGATCTTCAACTTCAATATCCATAATTGTGAAATTGATGGCTATATATAGCCATTTTAACACTTAGTTAAAAAGCATAATTCAAAAGATTCTAAGCTAAAAGATTTTATGCTAACTTTATGCTTTATCTTATATCCAACTCTACTACTTAATTAATTAATTAGATAAATTAATATTAGTGCTCAAAAAAGCTGCAAATAAACTCCCCATGCATGTGTTCATCATTTTCATGCATGCCATTTATGCCATGCACATGCACGTAGATACTTAGTAGCTTATTTGGTACGTTTCTAGCAATGTAACCATCCGTTTATCTTCAAATTTGTGGGAGATACTTTCGAAATGAAGAATAATTGGTTCCATAATTATGAAAGCCAATTCTTTAGTGTTTTCTCCTGCATCATTCTCCCCTTATTGATTTGAATTTGCCCTCAAATTTGCATCACTATAATAAGGGAAAATGTCTCCAACATTGAATGTCCTTTATACCCCACCATACTAATCTGATGAATTATGCTCATAAGCACTTTCTCTAAACTTTTGAAGTACTTTGAAAGGACTATCCTCCCTTGGCATAAGCTTATGTTTTCTTAGATTAGGAAATCTCTCCTTCCTCACGTGTAACCATACCAAATCTCCTAGTTGAAAAACATATTGGCTCACATACTTATTTGCTTATGTCTTGTACACTTTATTTACCTTCTCAATATTATGCTTGATTTGTTGATGAATTTTTTGAAAGAACTCCACTATCTCTTGTGCATCATAACTCTCCACTTCACCCTTCTTCAATGGTATAATATTAATCGACATATATGGATTAATACCATATACTATCTCAAACTGAATAGAGCTTGTTGTAATAGAAGGCCTTTGATTGTAAGCAAACTCCGCATGTGCTAACTTGACATTCCAATCCTTAACACTCTTACTCACCAATCCCCTTAACAAAGTACCCAAAGTTCTATTAGTAACTTCAAATTGTCCATTCATTTGAGGATGATGTGGCATGCTAAATAGAAGCTTCGTTCCTATCTTGTGCCATAATGTCTTTCAAAAATAACTTAGGAACTTCACATCTCTATCTGAAATAATACTTCTCATAATTCCATGCAATCTCATGATATCCTTGAAATATAAATCCGCAATATGGGTAACATCATCGATCTTGTGATAGGGAATAAAATGAGCCATCTTGGAAAATTGATCCACTACAACCATAATAGAATCCTTGACTCATTGTATCCTAGGAAATCCCTGAGTAAAACCTGTACTAACACCTTTTTATGGTTGAGTAGGCACAGGTAAAGGTACATATGACCCTTTGTGAAAGAAACTCTTGCTCCTTTGACACGTAGCACACCTAGAAACCATGACTTGTACCCTTTTTTGCATTATTGGCCAATAGAAATGTTCTTGTAGCAACTACAAAGTCTTGTAAACTCCAATGTGTCCTGCAATTCCCCCTTCATGCACCTCTTTGATTAATATGTTTCGAACTGAAGTCTTTAGCACACACAATTTTTTATGCATGAGTAAGAACCCATCTTGAATAACATAAGCTCCATAACTTCCTTGTTTCTTACAATCATCAAAGATCATAGCAAAATCATCATCCATGGCATATTGAATCTTTAATATCTTAAACCCTAAAAGCTTTGCATCCATTATGGTAAGTACCATGGTCCTCCTTGATAATGCATCAACCACAATATTTTCTTTGTCATCCACGTTTCTTGTAGAGAACACAAATGTCTGCAAGAAGTTTATCCACTTAGCATGTCTTGGACTCAACTTCCTTTGACTATGTAAATACTTCAAACTCTCATGATCCGAAAGAAGTAAAAAAGGCTTGGGTCTCAAGTAATGACTCCATGTCTCCAAACAATGCACAATAGCATAAAATTCTTTATCGTAGGTCAAATTGTTAAATTTTGTGCCATTCAACTTCTCACTAAAGAAAGCAATCGACTTTCTTTCTTGTGAAAGAACACCCCCAATGCCTACACCACTCACATCACATGTTACTTCAAATAATTAATCGAAACAAGGTAAAGATAATACCGATGCATTTGAGAGCTCTGTCTTCAAGTCTTCAAAAGCCTTTGTCGCTTGATCATTCCAATGAAACTATCCTTTCTTCATCAGCTATGTGATAGGTGCTGCAATGGTAGAGAAGTCTTTGATGAACCTCCTAAAGAATGAGTCCAACCTATGGAAACTTCAAACTTCATGGACATTAGTAGGAATGATCCACATTTGTATAGCTTCTACCTTTGACGAATCAACCTGAATACCGTCTCCACTCATAGTATACCCAAGAAAAATCACCCTCTCCATCATGAAATCACACTTCTCCATCTTGCCATAGAGCTTCACCTCTCTAAGCTTATCAAATATCCTTTTCAAGTGTTGTATGTGATTGAACTCACTCTTGCTATATGCTAAGATATCATCGAGGTAAAAAAACAACAAAGACTTCAAGGAATGGTCTAAGTACCTCGGTTTCAATCTCATGAAGGAACTTGATGCATTACATAGCCCAAATGGCATCACTAACCATTCATACAACCCATACTTATTTTTGAATGCTTTCTTCCACTCGTCCCTTTCCCTTATTCTCATTTGATGGTAACCGCTTCTAAGATCAATTTTTGAGAGCGCCTTTACACCATGTAGCTCATCTAACATGTCATCCAGTCTTGGCATTGGAAATCTATACTTGATTGTGATGTTGTTGATTTCCCTTGAATCAATACACACCCTTCACGTACCATCCTTCTTAGGTACCAACAAAGATGGAACACTGCATGGACTCATACTCTCCTGAATAGAGCCTTTGTCTAATAACTCTTGAACTTATTTTTGTAGCTCTTTAGCCTCCTCCGAATTGCATCTATAAGCTGGATTTTTTGGTAATGGGAATCTTGGCATATGATCAATAGCATGCTCAATACCCTTCAAAGGAGGTATCCCACTTGGCAACTCATCTAGAAACACATCAGCATACTCTTTTAATACTTGTTGTAATTTCGGATCCATATTAGTATTCTCCCCTTGTTGGACCTCTTACCACACTACTTAAGAATCAACAACTCCATATTACTCTTTTTTCTTTCCGTCCTACACTTGAAATCCTCCTCCTTTTTTCCTTCCCTTCATTTGTTAAAACTGAATCCTCCCCATCTAGATTAGGTTTGAGCCTAAACTTCTTTGGACCGTTGCATACCACATATTCATTAATGACCCCCGTCATGCACAACCTTCCTATCAAATTGCCACGGCCTCCCCAGAAAAATGTGAAAAGTATTCATAGGAAGAATATAGCATAAAACATCATCAAAATAGTTTCCAATCTTAAAATATATAAGAGTTTGTTTGGTTACCCATACACCTTTATCTTTGTTGAGCCATTGGAGTGAATATAGTGTTGGATGACCCTTGATCACCAAGTCGATCTTGTTCACCATCTTCTCGCTAGTAACATTAATGCATGCGCCACTATTAATGATGACTTTACACACTTTATCACTAATTCTACGCTTGGCCTTAAAAATCTTCTCTCGTCGAGCATTTAAAGGTTGTTGTTGTACTTGAAGCACCATTTGCAACACATAGCAATCCACTTAGCCTTCTTCCAAAGCATCCTCCAAACTATCACTTTCTTCTTTGAAGTCTTCATCAAGATCTTCATTCTCTTCACAATCCTTCATATTTACTATCTCCTTCAAAGTCAATGCCCTTTAGTTTAGACAATCCCAAGCAAAGTGACCATAACCTATTCACTTGAAGCAGTATTTGTTCACCTTATCAGCCACTTGATCTTTTCCCTTTTCTTCATGTGTGAACTTCCTAACATTGTATTAGCTTGCGGCTTAAGAAATTGGTGGCTTCAACACACACTTGAAAGTCAAACCATATGGAGCATTGATGGACTTGCTTGGTGGCTTTGTCCTCTTCAACTGTTTCTCAAACTTGATGGCTAATTTGGTTAGGTCTTCAAACACTTCATCAGAATACATCTCTATCTTTTCCCAAAGATTCATATTTAAAACCCCAATGAATCATGCACACATTTTTCTTCTCATTCTTGGACATCACATATTAGAGCTAAGCTTTCAAAATCCCGAATGTATTCTTTAACTCCAAGTATCCCTTACCTCAACATAGTCATTTTTATAAAATTTTCTTGCTCGTATTCTCGAGGCACAAAATTCTTCTTCAAGTGCTTTTTTTTTTAATTTTTCCCAAGACCTAATCTTTTATTTTCCTTCTCTCTACCATCTTGTTTTTAAATTATCATACCACACTGTAGTAAATTTATTAAATTCTAATATTGCTATTAAGCACCATTTCTCATCCGCAATTTCCTTACACTCAAAAATCGATTCAACAATTTGAAACCATTTGAGAAAAGATTTTGGGTTGAGATAAACTAGAAAGTTCAGAAGATTAAAGTGGATTCCTTTTTCCACATCATCATAAGTTATCCTCAAAGTGTCACGTGCCCTTACATAATTTTCCACACTCTCATCTTCTTCTTCCACCTAGTTTTGTACCCTTCTCACATGGTCTTCCTCTACTTGTTCCCTTTGGTTTTCTAGTTGCATATGGGACTCGTGGCTTGGAAAGCTTCTATTCTCCCCACATGAAATTTTACCTCCTTAATTTCGTCTATCAAGGTCATAAGAATATCCCTCAAGTTCTCTACTTGGTTCTCCATCCTTTCTCTTGACTAACCGATCATGGTTCTTCAAAACACACCCTTAAGTGCTCGATCCTTTTGTGTTTTCCTGATGAATTCTTGGAGATTCTTGAATTTGAGACACTTTATTGAAGAATCTTGAAAGAAATATTGAATCTTGATTGTAATACCTCCAACCTAATGCTTTGATACTAAAATGTATGTGTGTGGGAGGATGGAATTCTCTAATTGGTGAGAATATAGCTTAGTTGTTTTGTTATTGATTAAAAGATTATTTGGTGATGGTGCATTAGGGTTTGAAGTATTCAAATAGGATGGAAATATGGTGGTGATGATTCGAATAAAATAAGTATGATTTTATGGTGATGGTTATCTAATTGCGATGTTTCTAATGAGTTGAGATAATTTGGATATGCATTCGACAATGGTATGTTGATGATGATGAGATTCAAATGTTAGGGTTTGGATGGAAGATGATGTCATGGTTTAGGGTTAGGGTTAGGGTTTAGTTCAAATAGAAGGTTAAGGTTATGTTTGGTTTGTGTGGAAGGGTTAGGGTTTTAAATTATGGTTTAGGGTTTCGAATGTGGAAACCGAATTGGGGCTTCACTTAGCTTCCAATTAAAGTGATATTTGGATGATAATTATGTCTAAAAAATATGGATTATGGAGAGTAGAAAAGATATGAATTAATCTTTAATTCACACAGATAAAGAGATTAAGACATTCAAGATTTATCGTTCATAGAGTTTCGATTAACTTGAATTGAACTCACGCATAATTCAACTTGTATTCAACTTCAATATTGATCCTCAACTTCAATGTCCATAATAGTGACATTCATGGATATATATAACCATTATACTACTTAGCTAAAAAGCATAATTCAAAAGATTCCATGCTAACAGATATTATGCTACTTTATACTAACTTTATACTTTATCTAATATCCAACCTTACTACTCAATTAATTAATTAGCTAAATTAATATTAGTGCTCTACAATGCTGCAAATAAACTCCCTATGCATGTGGTCATCATTTCCATGCATGCCATGCACATGCACCTAGATACTTAGTAGCTTGTTTGGTACATTTCTAGTAATGTAACCATCTGTTTATCTTTAAATTTGTGGGAGATACTTTTCAAATGAAGAATAATTGGTTCCATAATTATGAAAGCCAATTATTGAGTTTTTCCTTCTGCATCTTAACTTGAAACAAAAAAACCTTCTAAAACACCCATTTTTCACTATAGTTTTTTTTTTAAAAAGCATTTGCATAAGCAAAATATGAAAGCGACTTATTAAAAAATAGGTTTTTTTAGCCTCACCTAGTATAAGATAGGTGTCCTATAATCCATCTCATACAAACCAACAACATAAGATAAAACTAGAGTGTACAAAATAATTAGTAAAAGAAATAGAAATGTTTGAGGTTTACGAACCATGGCCATATTAGGCTAAAAAAATTAGTACATGAATATATAAAGAAATGAAATCAATACCCAAACAAAAACAATCATAACACAAATAATCCTAATCACCAAATGACCAATGAAAGGGAGCATTGCTAGATTGTATGTTCTCACGTCCCTCCCCCAAATACTACATTCAGAGGGAAGACCAATTACTTGGTTGTCCTTGAGATTGTGCACAAGACCTCCTACTCATGGGATTGAGGATGAAATTGTAATAACAACCCCATCATTATACATGCATACTAAGTAAAGTAATACACCACTATCAAGTAGATCATCACATATACTAGATATACATACAGACTTGTGCTTAATCATATTAAATATAGATGCCATTTGAATAAATAAACTTAGTTCACTACAACCACACATAAAATTTTACACATGATATAACCCGTACAATTTGAAACATACATGATGCACTAAACACACATTAACTAAGCAACACATGTGATACTATTCACGAGATATGGAGATCATACTTTTTCATAAAGATACTTGTGTAATAACACATGGAAGCATACATGATAGGAAAATAATATAATCATGGCACATGATGATACAATTAATGACATAGCATGTTCACACATTAAGATATTAAAAATACTGATACATGAAGCCATACATCAAATAGTGGCATACTTTCATAAACATGCAATTACTTCAAAAACATATATAGATCATGTACATAAGGTCATATTCTTTCTCATTCAAGAAGAATGGATGAAGGAATCATGGATCACAACAATATTAACCACATATTGGACTTAGGCATTCGACAAGACTCAAGGCCACCTAAGAAATTACCATAATCAAACCAATTTATTATCTCTTTGTGATCACATAATTTACATCAAGGTAGTAAATTTAAGTATCTATCCCCTCGGTCAAGGGTTTGACCATGATAACACACCAATATCATCGGTTATCTAAATAAACATATGAAGTATAATGAAATCTTAAGCTACATTTCATTATGAGCTAAGGTACCTACCATATCATTGTTAGGTATCCTAACCCTTAAGTTCCAACACCCTTTAAGTACACCAATAGTCTGAGTAAAGTAAAATAGGCAACCTAACAATGTGGGTTCCCTTACCTGTAAACACATATAATACTAGCTACCTCCTGATTGACTACTTGAAGAGTAAAAGGACCATAAGCTTTAATGATTTCTTTATCTTTAAGTGATTAGTGTCTTAGTAGGGAGAAACACTCAACATATGAAGACCAATAATTTAACCACTTTACCAACTTCTTATTGCAATGTGTTTTTTGGCATAACATAGCCCATATAATATTTATTTCATTACATTTCATGAGGAGAATAAGTCATGAAGTCACTAAGGTCAATCCCAACTGATCATTATTCCATTCACTCCATTTAATATAACTAAAAATTTGCAAGTTAGGTAGTTAATCATGATTATTACATTGCCATATTAATATAATTAATTATGGTTAATGCAAATTCATATTTCCTAAAAGTAGGATTAAAGTCTAAGTAATTATCATCTACATTTATATTATTTATACATTTGCTTAAATAGCCGATTGAAGGTTTATATTTAGAACTAATATCTAAGCAAGGTTAAATTAATGATATTAAGGATTTAAGTAAAGAGGAAAGTAAACTAAAGGTCTTATGATATTTTCATGTTATTCTCTTGAAGTATGTTAGGTCATCCACTCTCATAAGAGTGAACTCTTTGATATCAATGTATAAGAAATTAAGAGTCCAATTTTAACTATGTATTTGCCACTTATACTATGATTAAAAGAAAGGTTAAATCCCTTAGTTAAAGTCAAGCTATTGAGATGATAAAATATTCTAGGAAGTTAACATAAACATAATGATGCAATAAAAGACATAAGCCACAAAATTCCATTTTAATTCATGTTAAAGTTTAATATTCCAAGGTTAAGAATGATAGTTAAATGGCCTCAACTTATGATGAAACTTCTTGGGTTAAGTCACAAAAATATCATGCTATGTCCCAATAAATTGGTTGAATCATTCAAAAAACCAATGATTGGTTTAGAACCACAATAGAAACATGAGACATATTAAGCTAGAACAACCGGCTCACTAGTTTTGGGACTAACCAATCATCAGGTAAAATTAGTTATCAGTCCCATCCCAAACAAGTTAATTAGTTACTTATAATAACTAGGCATAAAATGTTTCTCTACAAGCTAACTAGCATATTAGATTACTTAATTTGTAAACTAGTTGACTGGTTCTTACCAAAACTAGTTAGTCGATTGCCTTTAGCAACCACGCATATAAATTTCTTAAACCAATTGACAAGTGGCTTAAACTAGCTAATTGTAAACTAATCAACTTGTTCTCAAAAAAGCCAATTAGTTGGATGCCTCAAATACATAACACAATTACTTAGGGAAGGTCATACATGTACTTCTAACTCAAATCAAACATCACTTATAGAGCATACATGGCTCTTAACATATAAAAATAATGAATTAACATACTTAAAACTTAAATCATGCTTGAGCTCTTATTAATATATACAAATCATGCTCATAATTTATCAAATCATGAAAGAGCTAAATAACCATATAACATGCTTTTTCATGCTATAAATCCATTTAAAACCGAGTATGCACAATAAATTCACTTGCTAATACTTGTTGAAATTCTAAAAATATTAACATAACAATAATCCTAGAGATTAAAGGTCATACATATACACACAAAAGTCATATTTAATGTCATTCTACTCATGCTTTCAAATATTTAACCATAGTATTATAAAAATTATAGTTTTAGTTATAAGAAATCATGATTACATAATAATGCACGAAAAACACTCAAACATAACAACCACTCAAAGCTAGAGAAAATTTAAAGAAAGATCAACCTCTTTATAAAATAATGAAAAACAATGTGAGGGTCAACCTTTTCTATGATCTAACTCACTCTTGCTTCTGGGATAAGCAATATATGGTTAGAAAGAGGGCTATAAAAGAAAAATAGTATAATAATGGAGAAAAATAATGGAAAACAAATGAGGGAAGTTATCAATGTTATAAGGAAAATAAGAATACATGCTATTGATGGTGTTTCATAGTTTTAACTTTATGTGAGGGAATATGATAGGGGAAAAATGAATTAGAATAAGGTAAGATATAAGAAGCCATGAAATTCCCTGCCTCTCCCATTACCACTGATTAGTAAAACCCAGAAGAATGGAGGGAAACTTGAATGAGTCTGAAATTAACAAAATAGGTGGGCAAAATGCTCTAGTTTGGAGGCTAAGGAACCTAGCCATACACAATAAAGGAAAAAGGGGACATTATAATGACTAGGTAGTAGATCAGCAAGCCAGCTAAGTTTTGAAGGTAAATCATGGAAGAAATTGTAAGTGCAACAAAGGAGAGAGTAAGGAAGGAGAAAATAAGGAAGGTAAGCTCGTCAATATTACTTTTGATATTTTAATCCTTAAATATGATTAGTTCCAAACAAATTGGTTTACAAATATCATTAAGTTCTCAAAATTGATTTATAACAAACCTGGGGTAAATCGAAAAGTTAGAAAATCAGTAGACTATATTTACATTAAAATCAAGCACAAAAATAATTAGATTAGGTAAACTAGTCAATTGTTCTAACAAAACTAGTTAACTATTTGAATGAGTTTATTACTCTGTCATAACCATTGGAGTGATTTTTCATTACCAAGAAACATAGTGACACAAATCTTCAAAGTGGATGAAGATTAGTGTGAAAGAGTTGAAGTTAGGATCATTTTGGCTTGGACTTCAAAGAATAATTAAAAGACTCAAGAAAGTACTCAACAAGAACTCAATCAATAAATTAAAGAAATAAAAAATATTCAAAGAAACCAATTTGAATATCACCAATCTAAGATTGCTCCAAATAGTCTTAGAATGGGTATTCAATCACAAGGAGAGAATTAACCAAGTATCTACTTGAGTTATATTTCAATATCAAATTATCCAACATCATGCTACAAGTATGTCTACATCCATACCTTATATAGGAGTTTAGGACATTACTAACTAGCACACTAATTTAGCCACATGACACACAAGTGACTAACTAGCACATAACTAGTATTACAATGTATTTATTTCCTATATAATACATGGGTCAACAAGACTATTACAAATAAAGTAAGCTAAGACTACATGAAAGTAATTTACAAGAATCCTAATCAAGATAATGTTGTTGATTTTGAAAGGTTGACTAGGTTTTCCTAAATTTGACTTTCATGTACAACCTATCTTCCTTTGTAATAACATTTAACATGTGGAAATATTAAGTATCTTGACTTCTTATATAATTTGATCTTCTTCCTGCAAATATGTTACATACCAGTAAGAATAACTTAAGGCAATATCATTAAATATGGTTAAAGAATAATTATCAAAGACAAGAAATGTAATTTGCTTCAAAAATACCTTGAGGATCATCTTTGGATGCACCTAGATCACTTAGATGAACTGATTGACTAGTATAGGTTAGCCAATCTACTATTTTTTGCAAAAACCAAGTCTCTTTTAAAATTCAAACATCTTTCAAACTCATTTGAAAAAGAAACATCCAAACCACAACTCAACACACTTAAATCGCGATCAAATACATGTCTAAACCTCTTTTTTAGTCATACTTAAATAATAATCAAATATATAAAATAACATAAAATATATGCCCTAAAAAGTGAGGTATCATATACCTTAAAATATCCAATGGGTAATAATCTCAAATATAATATACTTAACCACCTCAAAAAAAAAAGGTTTTACACCAAATTTGGGGAATAAAGTAATTATAAAAAAATATCATTCACATCCGATGAGAAATGTTATTTTGTAATGAGAAACTTAAATTAAATAACCTTCAAAATCTTTACTACTAAGAATTATTATTATTCATTATTAAATTTCTATTTACATTCAATTACTATTCTAAGGGTTAAATTCAATTGTTGACCTTTGACCATAAGAGCATACTTAATGTTTTTAGGGTTAAATGGGTCATTTTATGTTTAATTTGGACCAAAACATGACTAAATCTAAATATGACCCTAATTAGGGTAATTAGGCCACTTTTTTCAAGATCATTTTGAATATGTTCATGAACATCAAGAACTTTCATAAGAATACCTAGGGCATCACAATCTTTAACTATAATGAAAACACCTTAAATATATTTCTTTGATATTACAATTGTAATATACAACATGGTATCATTCCATCAACTAAAAGCACGCAATCAAATATTATGCCACCTAAGACCAAAATCCTCCAAAAATAACTAACATCATTCGTCTTCAACAACTAACACAAATACATACTTAAATCATCCAAAATAATGAAGAACACATAAGATTGCATTTACTAAGAAATTAGGAGCTTTAACTTTAAAATCAAATCTCCAACATCAAGGGAAGAAAAAGATAAAATCTAGAACAAAAATAAAAAAGATTAGGGAAATAAATCCATAAAACCCAAATCAAAGGATAAAAGGATTAAGGAGAAAAAGAAAAATAACTTTCCCTCAAAGGGTGGAAGGTAAAGTAAGCTTCAATAATGGCAGAAAAAGGCCATGAAAATGGAGGAAGAAGGAAGAGAGAGGGTTTCTATGGTGGAGAGAGAAAGGAAAATAAAGAAGACCCAAGTTTGCTAAGTTAGACTACTTAGTTACTAAGAGAAAACCAAAGACTTAACAACTAAGTATTCATTAGCATTTTTTTATATGAAAATGAAGGAAATAATGTCTAACATAAGAAATGAGCGGAGGAGAGGTAAGAAGGAAAATTTTCTACCTCAAATATTTATACAAAAGATCTAACAATGAAGATAAAACCAAGATTATCACAACTAAGGGGAAGCCACAATATTCATTACGCACAAATGAGAGGTCCTACTCCATACAAACAATAACAAAAGGTTCAAATTGAGGCTTATAAGGTTAAAATAACATTTGGCGAAGAAAAGTCAAATTTGATGACTTATTTTGACCAAAAGTATTTGAATAAATCAAAAAATGATAAGATTAATAATGCATTATTCTTGGATCATATTTATCTCAATAATACTAAATAACATGATTCCAAAGTTTAAGAAAATTTAGATAACCAAAAAGGGCTCTTGAGGGCTTAAAACATGCTATTAAGGTATATCGGAATGATGCATAATGACTTTTGCTAAAAACTTGGTTTGACATTTTAAACAATTTTAAGGGAAAAAATATGTAATAATCTCAAATATCCATAGTAAATAAGGGTCTCAAAAGGGTTCACAAGTTAAAAGTGGTTCAAAAGTCTCATATGACATATCATTTTAAGAAAAGACAATGAGTCTTGAACAAACTACTTCAAAAACCTGACTAGGGTTTCAAAACTTTAAATATGTAAGAAAACATCCAAAAAAGGGAAATATATATATATCCACCAATACCACTCCTTAATAATTAGGTTTCCTAAAAGAATATGCTATTATAAAACCAGGATGGAGCTACGATAAAGAAGCATATTTAACAAGAAAAATGAGTAAACAACATCGATGAAAGCTCTAGTGATAGGAAATTACTATTCTTTATTGAGATTGACATAATTTTTCTTAATACAGATTCCCATTGAGGGTTTAGGGTTGTTGCAAATTTGAATAATGAAAAAGAATTATAACACTTCACAAAGTTAAATAATAATTAGTTTATAAGATAATCGCTAATATCCTTGGAATTTTAGATGGAGTTATATTTGTTTTTTAAAAAGAGATGGTGAAAAAAGAAGTTTTATGAAAGAGACAAAACCAATTTTGTTTCAACCATAGTTGATAGAATTTTCATTTTTGCAAAATTGGCCAGTCTGACCAATTTTTCATATATTCTCTTGAAAAACTAATGTTATTCATTATTTTGATCGGTATGAACCCCAATTCACAAATCCAACTTCCCTATTTGATTTGTTTTTCATAACTAAGTATAACACCCCCCCCATTTTTAGGACTTAAAAATATTATTTAAAGAGTTAAGTGCGAAAGCTAAAACAATATAAATAAAGAGTGTTACTACCCCTCTTGGTATAAGTTATTTTACCTTTACTATTCTCATACCAAGTGCTAAGGCTAAAATCATTACTCTACATAAATTAATAACACAACTACAAGATTCAGATTAGAGAGAACAAAAAGATTGATATCGTTCTGAAAATAAACAACATCAATTGTTACAAAAATCAACAAGTGAAAGTATAGGAGGACAAAAAGGTCCAAATACAACCAGAATCAAAGATGTCAAAAAGGAAACCGGATAATCCTAAGCTCTCAAACTACAAGCTTTTGAAAACTCATAAGCTGACTTAAAAATTCCATTACCTATGGAATAGATAAGGACCTACAAAAGTAATCCTTCAGTACAATGGCACCGAGTAACCTACTATATAGAATTCATATGAAAAACTAGCATGGAACACATACAAGGTATACAAAAAAAGATGGTATAAGATAGTTAAATATACATATGAGGATTGTAGTACAATAATCATTAAGATAATCAAATATCACAAAGGTCATATACTCCTTATACTCATTCATCTAGAATAAACTAAAACGTACCAATCAAATATCCAAGGGATGCTCTTTGGAGCATTATTAGAACCTACATCACCCAAACCATAACAATAGCAACGGTTACTTATCTCATTAACAAAACCAATAAATCCCATAACATCACACATAGACTCATAGAAATAAGACTAATAAAAATCCACATCATTACAGGCAAACATGAAGGCTACTACCAAAACATAGGTTGGCACAAATGCTACTATCGAAACACAGGTAGGCATAAAGGCTACTACCATACATAGGTAGACACAAATGCTACTACCAAACATAAGTAGGCACAAAGGCTGCTACCGACTAATCAAATAATAGTCATTTTCACATCGGTCATACCAGTGCACCAAGGAAACATGATATCCTAATGATTATCAACCCAAAAACACAAAGGTACCCTAGTCATACTGGTACATAAAGGTAACACAATACTCTATTGGCAAGAACATCGAATCCATAAATATGCATACCCTCTATAAGCCCAAAAAGTTAAATAGAGTAAGATAGAGGTTCTGGTTGGGGCACTAAGGCATACTAAAAAAAATCTAGAATCAACCATAGGCTAAACTATGTTTCTAGGGTATCAACCCCTAAAGAGCCACCATTTCTAATCTCGAAGTCTTCCACTTTAAGTATTAGTATTTTATTAAGGTGACTATGAAGTCACAGTCAATCACATAGATTTGGTTTTTATACTTAACCATTTGTAATAATTTACCATTAATTCAAGATAACCATAAATGAGATCATTACCAAGGTCAATCGTAGAAATATATTAAAGTCATCCAAGGCTCAATTATCCACATTTAGGTGCATCAGTCCAAAAATGACCAAAATACCTCTAAGATCAAATTTACCACACGATCATCCTTTTTAAATATTATATCAATTTTATTTATAAATTTGTCATGAAAAGGCTAAAAATACTATATATAAATTATTTATCAAGTAAATAAATTATCAGATACACCATATAACTAGTTTATCCTTATTCATGATTTGGCACATAAAACTCAAGTATGTGTATCTAATACATCCATATTCATGTAGTCAAATGCTCAACGATATATAATACACATTAGACATGCTTTTTAGGATTATCATAATGCACATAAAATGCCCAAATTGACCTTAGCAAACACATCAATAGTAATTATTCTCTAAATATATCAAAACACACTTAACCTATCTTTTTATACATTACATGACGTATATACATTATTCCTGTCATCTAACCCAATTTAGCCTACTTTCATGCACATTAAAAATATTATATGAGATAACATACTCATTTTTCCTGATTTTCATACTAACAATAATAAGCACGTAATTATAATGTAACGAATCATGCTTAACATCTTTCATATACACAATTCATAATGTGCTATTATGCGATATTTACCATTTTAGTAGATTATAAGAGTTATCTAGTTTTCAGCAAAACATAAATTATCAACATCTTACAAAAATTTATAAGGCCTCACTAATCAAACTTTCATACCTAAAAATAATACTACAATTACCGTATTAATATTTAACTAATAAAGTAAAAATTATAATATTAAAATATTTATTATCTAAAATTATCAAAATACCCTTCCTTATTAAAATTAGATACCAAAATCCTCCTCATAGTTCATGAGCAGTGTGATCCCATGCACTAAGGGACAATGATGGCTTGTTGTAGGGAAACAAAGATGGTTGGATGGGGGAGCTAGGGGAATGGTGTTGGGTTGGATGAGAAGAAAGGATAAGGAAGTGGTGGTGAATATGGTGGTTGGGTGGTGCTACTTTAAATGGTGTAATGTAGGAAGATTAGGAGGTAAAATAGAGTGGAAGGGAGGTGAAAAGGTGGCTAAATTAGTTAGGTTGGTGGATTCAAGGGAGGTGGTGTTGCAAGGATGATGAGGTTGTGGTAGTGGTGGTACAAGAGTTTGGAGATGCAGAGGGAAGTGGTGTAGGAAGGGCTAGAGCTGTGGAGGAAAGGAACTAAAATGAAGTGTGATCCACGATAGGTTTTATTGTTACCCACATTTGTGCTATAGAGGGAGTAGCCAAAGTAGAGGGAGAGGTAACGAGGGATAATGTATAAGGGGATGGCTAGCTTTGATGATCTTGGTCGAAAGTGGTTGGTGAGCTGCAATAGGACATACCTAAACAAATAAGGCCTATGAAGGTTGGGGATGGCTAGTCAAGGAGAGGAGGATGGATAAGGTTATGGTGGTGTTAGGGTTAGCACAAGTAGAAAGAAACTAGGGAAGGGAAGTGGTGGATGGTGGTTGACGTTGCAAATGTAGGAGGGAAGGGGTGGATGTGCATACAAGGTAGTCAAGGGGCACAAGCTAGTGATGGGGGTTTATGTAAAACTAAACAAAGTAGAGGGGGGAACAAGTATGGTCTTGAATGGAAGTGAAACTAGAAAGATAGGGAGTTATGTTTTGATTAATAAAAAAAATAGAGGGAAAAAGGGTCGTGTTTGCTGGGGGGGAGGGGAATACATGAAACAAAAGATAAAGGAGATATGTATGTATACATGTCTATGGTTTGATATAAGTAGATGGTTGAGCGGTGATGATGATAAATCATGGCTTGATAGAGGAAGGGTGATAGGGATGGTTGGGAGGAATGGTTCAATAGGTGAGGGATATTCTAAAGGTGAAGGTTGTAGCATGAGATAAGGAGGGGATAGATAGAGTGTTTGGGGAAGGGGAAATTGACACGGCACGGGTTACGTGATGGAGAGGGGGTTGGTAAGGATAGGGTAGGATAGGTGTAGGGTAGTAATTTATTTATTTTATTTTTATTTTTAGTTTAGTTAGGTTAGGATACCAAGTATGAAAAATAATTTAAAAAAATCGCTTTCAAATAGATATAATAAGAAGGATAAAGGTAAAATAATTAAAGAAAATATTGCAAGTTTACAAAATTTTGAGGTGTTATACTAAGGTTATATTATCAAGAGATGGATAGGGGATTCAAAACTAGAAACTCTAGTACCCATTTTATGGCTTTAACTACTAATTTAAACCATAGTGATATTAGATATTAAAAAATATAGATATTTAAGGCATATATCTCTAATAAGTTATAAAAGTATTCATATTCAACACTAGAATATCAATTACCCTATTTATGTACTTGTAGTAGAGTAGTATTTTTATACCCAATATTTCTGTATGATTTATAAAATGGAGAATTATTATGTTTAATAAATTTGATAATGGTTTATCTTGATTTGGAACTATAATTGGGGTTAAGTTAAAAATAGATTTTGGAAAAGTTAGAAAATTAAATAAAACAAGTTTTCTGGCAAACAGATTAATTAGTTCTATGAACAAATAGAAAAGTTCATCGTTTTAACTAAGGGTTTTGCTCGACTGAATTGATCAACTGGTTTATCAGACTGAGTGATTTTTGAAGCTTGATTTTTAGTAAATTTCTTAGATCAAAATAGAAATTTGATAATCCAACTCCGAGCTATTCTTATAATGCCCCACTTTTTAGGGTCTATAACGTGTACTAATCTATACATTTGATGGTGATCTAAGTGTGTTTGATCTTATTTTTAGAGTTTTGTTTAATATTGGTATGGTATTTAGTTGAGCTTGGTTTAGACTTGGTTTTATTAGAAAACTAATTGACTAGTTGGAGGTATTGATCAACTGGTATGTTCTTTAAATTAAGTTTTGAAACTCAATGAACTAATCAACTAGTTAGGGGTACCAGTCGACTGGTTTAACTAACTGGTTGTTCTTTGGACTCAACTTTCACTTTAAATCTTTCCTTAAAACTTTTCTAGCATCATGCCTATGTTTTGAGTGGTATGTTTACAATTTTTATGAAGCTTATTAGCATGCCTGACCTATTTTATCAATTTTCAATGGATTAATGAATAAGTAATTCATGAGAAGTCACTTTCATGACGTTAGGTTATTTATCTCCTTTTTCCTTCTTCTCTCTATTCTATGAGATTCTTGACCTGATTATTTGCTCCTGCAACCTTTTCAGATTGATGGACGTCAATTCCCTTCCTTTGTTATCATTATTCCTTTCTTGTGTCAGAAATTTCTTAGGCATATTACCTAGAACACTATAGTTTCAACAATTGAGTTCAAAGGTAGAAATGCCAGATCTAAACCTTCGAAACCCAAACTTTGAAGCTTGGATTCAGGCTAGGGTTTGGGATCTTGATTTATGCACATCCTTACCCTTCTCTTTTTATTTAGTAGAAACCCTCAGTAAGTCAAACTTAAAGGCTTTATTTTTTTCTCTTCTTCCCTAAACGTTGAACTACCCTATTTCTTCCTACCTGGTCTGCCACATTTCTTCTCCTTAACTTTCATTTTAGATCTTCCTTTCCTCTCCCAATCCTTTCTCTATCTCTTTATTTTTATCTTAAGCAAGATGGGTTATATTTAGGAAAAGAGTAACGGTTTAGCTTTCATCTCGAATGTTCTCAATTATCTCCTTGAGAAGGTGGGTTTTTCCCAATTTCCTCTCCTAGGTTTTCGATTTTACTAGATATTCTTTGCATGATTTTAAAGGTTTTACTAAGTTTTAACCTAGATTTCTTGAAAGGTGTTCTAGTATTGGAAAGGATTTTGGATTTTTCAAAGACTTTTTCTCTCTTTGGTGTGTTGCTTAACTTTATTGAGGTAAACCATTATCTTCCCTATTTTTGTATAATATGGTATGGGTAAGTGTAGTGCATGTTCTATAAGTATAAGATAACCTGAATATTAGAGATGATAATGTGCCTGAACCAATTTATTATGGAATGAACAAAAGAAGTGGTAGAAATCTTTTCTAATAGTATTGCATGTCTAATATTCGAATTGTGATATGTGACAATAGTATGTGTGGCATGATGGAGATATTGTTACATGATGGCCTTATAAGAAGAGAATATGATGTATGTTTTTTTAGTTCTTATCAAGTTTATAGAGTATAAGCAACATTTTATTAAGATTTCAGACATGATTTTTTATCTAGCATGCTGACTCTTGAATATTTCTTGTTAAGAACCTTTAATGACCTAATATTTGATGTTTAGACTAATTGAATAAAGATTATGGAATTTAATTGTGTTTAAGTGCATTTTGTTGGGGGTTGTTTTCACCCAAACCGATCTACTAGTCTCCAAGACCTATGGACTGGTACCTAGGACCGACTAACTAGTCTTGTAAAGCCATTGATTGGTTGGCCTGTGACTTTAGAATTTTTGGTCCTAGGTTAAAACTATTAGCTATTTTGACCAACCCATTAATTGATACCTAGAACAGCTGACTAGTTAGATCAACTAATCAACCGGTTCATCTGTGACCTTAGCAATCTTAGCCTCAGGTTAGACATATCGACAGATTTAACCAAACCAATCAACTAGCTCTCAGAATAGTTGATCGATGAGGTTAACTAATTTACTATTTCACCACCATAGTGAAGGCTAATGACACCTTGACTTGTTGATTGGTACATAAAATTGATTGATTGGTCAGCGAGCCCCATTGATTGGTTTCAGAAACCTATCGATTGGTCTCGACCAATTATTCTTTCTTGCCTATATTTTATTGAATGTGACATTTTGAGTTTTCTTATGCTATAAATTTACCTAGATTACTGGATTTTAACTAATGGATTAAACTAGTTAGGAGGAAATTTATCCTAATTGACTAAGTTGACCATAGCATCATATTTTAGGTTTTCTCTTGACGATGGAATGAGTAGAGTATTAAAAGGCTAAAATGGATTATTCCTATGTTTAGTATTTATGTAATGAATCAAAATGATGGATAATAGACCTCTAATGACTTATATTGTGGCTTTAAATGTGAAATCTTGTAAGTTAAATGACTTAGCAAGAATAGGAGAAAAATAACACGGAGAGTTATGGTGGTCTTAAGTTAACCTTATCTATAAACAACGAATTTCACTTGGCTATTAAGATAAACAGATAAATAACAATGAGTTAGGGTTGGACTCTAGCTTACCTCCAATTGGACCTTCATTTTTGGCCTTAGAGAATTAGCTTGGAACACCCTTTAATGAATTGTAAGACTGTAGTTAAGAAATGAACTATGGCTTTGACCTTAGACCTCAACTTTGATCTAAATTTTAATGGTGAACAAAAGAGAAATAAAATGTTGGCTTGGAAATTTATAGATGATATTAACATTATATAATTCCCCCTTTTGGTATTATTTATCACATAATGGAATGATCACTTGAAGATATCTTAAATAGGAATACTGGATAATGTGAGAACCTTATATAGGTGTATTAAATTAAAATGGATTGTTATTTGGTGTGATATTGTTATGGAACTTTATGTGATATGACATCACAATCCAATAAGATATTAATCGCTTAATTTGGAACAAGAATCACTAATGTGGAAGATATTAGAAGAATTATTCTTTCATAACGCAGGACCTTTTTGTCTTGTTCTTCAAGAAGAATGATGTTCAAAGTTGATGTCACATTCTTAAAGTCTTCTTCAACAAATTTTCATAATTTAAATTTGATCTTCACCAATATCAAATAAATTCTAAAGAGAACAATGTTGAAACTCTCAAGATAAACTCACTTAAAGAGGAAAGAAGGGAGGCTGGAATTCCCTCTTGAGAATTCATCTCAATTCTTATTTCATTTATCAATGTTACCAAATATAAAACCACCATCATATATATACACATATGTAGTCCTAGTTTATCCTTCACTAATCAAGCCCAAAGCCTAATTAACAAAAGACTAAAGTAGTGTACATCCATGTTGTATATATAATGGTTTACAATTACAAATGACAAGACATTACAAAGTATACATAAAATATCAAAGCTACATAAAACCCTAATCATGGTAATACATTGAATAATCAAGTAATAAAGCTTCATGTCTTGTAGCTTTGTCTTCCAGATAACTTTATAACCCTTACATTGTCATTTTCTTGCATACTAGATATCCTTGGTGAATTCCTCTTATTGCAAACAAATATAATATCTATAAGAATCACTTAATAAAACATTATTGAGGTTATTATGAAGGTGTTTAAGATTTTCAAGAATAATTGGTACCATCTCTAAATATGATAGCTTTTGACCTCTAAAATGAGAAGAATGAGATGGAGATGCTTCTAAATCAATCATGATAGGTATGGATTATTCGATCCTTGATTAACTATCGGGGTTTAGTCTACCTTCAAATGTTTTACCTTTGGGTTCCCTTAGGAGGGATCCAAGTTGATACTAGGATTTGTGTTGATATTAGGGGTTACCGATATTGAAGGGTCTGGTCACCACAAAATGGTTATTTTGGTATAAGCCAAGACTTATGTCTATCAGTTTACTTCTACATGAGCCAGGAATTTATGTCCATTTATTTTGTTTGAATTCTATGGTATTGGGAGACCATGGATAATAATCCCACCTATTGTTCAATAACTTAGGGTAAAAAAAATTATATGAAAAAGAACTCTATGTTCACCCTCAACAACTTAGGGTAAAATAATTTTATGTTCACCTATTTCTCAATAATTTTTTAAAGGAGTTATATATTCACCTAACACAAAATAATAAGTGAAATAAAACCAAAAGAAGTATTAATTGGCCTTATCTTATTATATGCTCAATCTTGATATGGCTATTTCACTGATATGGTACTTGCTTTGACCTATAAGTACTTAAAGAGCTCATGCCTTACTTAAGCTATGAATATGTGGTGGAACCCAGATTTACCTTCCTTAAGTTCTATGTCAATCATATATGTCCCTTAAATGCCTTGTTGTGGTATGTTTCTATGTTTCTGACATGTTTCCATGAATTATTACATTATCTCTTCCTATTATAATCATGATCCACCTGCTATAAGAATCCATGGTTGGAAAGTCAAATATATAATTCAAATTTCACATCACCCTTCAAACTATACTCTAATCACTACTGTGTGGAGAGGTAAGTAATCCATATTCCTTAGGAAGGTAATATGTTCAATATAATTATATACCTTTGTATGTTGGTATGATTATGATTGAGCAAATTTTAATGGATCCAAATATGTCTTGTACAACCATTTTGATTGTACGTGAATGACAAGAATCGCAAGTACATTTTGGTAGGTCATACGATGGGTATGTTGTGTGGGTCTTACTTGTACTATAACCTAAATGACAGTGGTATATTAGTTTTCTCAGTATGTATGCATACTAATGGGGATGTTGTTGCAATCCCTTGCTCAATCCCAAGAGCAAGAGGTTTGGTGGAGGTTTCCTGAGGATGAATAGTGAGTGGTCCATCCTCTTTTCATCATAGTTAGGTTGATGAGCGAAGGAATTCAAGGATACTTTCCTCTATGGTCCTTGATTGACCAAGGTGTTTGGGCCTACGTATGGAATTTGGGTCTTCATAGCCCTGGGGTGTAAAACTTGATTTTTCCTATCTCCAAATACTCTCTTTCATACACAATTTTTTTCCTATATCTGATTGTTTAGATACTTATCCTTGTGTCTAATGTGAGTTAGACGATGAGGCACCTATCTTGTGTTAGATAAGGTGGTAGCATCCCATTTCTCATTAGTTGGAATTGTATTTCCACTTCCGTGATGTTTTGAAATAAAATTTTTTTAGAAGTGAAAAATGGGAGTGTTACAATTTATGAGTGATCCTTAACCCTTTTGATCATTTATTCAGCTTTAGTTGCTGCCTTGAAAAGATATGAGGGCTAAATTTTGATAGATGAGGGAGAGGATGAAGTCCTCTTATCTTTTTCTTCCTTTATCCTCTACACACCTCTATAAATATACTTTAATTTCCAAACTATCACTGCATAGGTAGGATATTTTCTTCCCACACCAATCTTCTACGTTCATTCTTGTGTTTAATATTTTTTGGATGAGCTCTACCTAGACACTTCATAAAATCACCATTTGAAACTTAAGAAGGAAGTCAACCTACTCTTAATAATATTCCCATTAATCTTAGATTTGAATGATAAATTTAGAGTTTTTGATAAATTGCATAACCTCACTTGGTTCTTAACTTATTTGTTATCTATAAATAACCATAATCATTCCTTCTTCTAATCTTTCTTTTAGCCTCTAAAATACCTAATTTCTCAATCACTTGTGTTAATTCCTCTCTTATTCAAGCTTAAATTTTAATTCCATTCACTCTTATTATCCTTTCTATGGCTCCCTCTTGTTTTATTCTCAAATAAGAAAGAGTTAGATTTAGGAAGAAGCTAAGTTGCTTTCAGTTGAATGCTTCTCTACTTTTCTGTTAGAAGTCATAAGTCTATTTTCTTCCCTTACTCAAGTTCTTGATTTGAAAATTTTTTTTAATGATTTTTGAGTTTCAACCTACTCTTTTTAAAGGTATTGGAAGTTGAAATCATCGAGCTTGAGTTTTTCCTCTTTAGTGGGAAACTTTGATAAACTTCAACAAAGTCATTCTTACCTTTGAAATATGGCATAAATAAGCATGTAAGTTGGTGTACTCTTTGAAATGTTTAATTTTATATGCCTACATGAGAGTTTGGCTTTTTAATTGATACATTTTCAATTAATTAAGATCGTAAAGAAAAGGATATGAATTAATGGAAATAGAGTCAATTGCTTGAAAATAAAGCATGATTAAGTTTATGAGCATGTTAAATCTTGGTATTTTGCTATGACATGTCATGCTTTGAATGTGGTAGGATTTTAGAGTGACATAAAATGTTTGTTATGTTCTATCTAGGAGCAAACCAATCCACTAGTCCTCAGAAGAGTCAATTAGTTGGCCTAAAATGATTAACCGAATGGTCTGTGGTGACTTTGGTTGCTCTCTATTCAAAACTCATCAATCGGTTTGTCAAAATTGATTGAATAGTCTTAGAATAGTCAAATGGTATAACCCAACCAATTGACTAATTTAAGGAAACTCTAGGGTTTGGCTAAGCCAAATCGATCGACCAATTAGCCCAAACCAATTGATCAGTTTGGCTAGAGTGAGTTATTTTTGATCTTTTGGACTTAATATGACTTGACACTAAGCCCAATGCTACTATAGGATTCTTTAATGATGGAAACACACATCTTGGAATGAATTAAATAGCCTATTAAATGGATTTAATTGTTCATAATTAATGTTATTCTTAATAAGTGGTTGGGAGGGCTTAAGTGGAAAAACTAGAATGAGTATGTTATGAATTCAAAAGGATACTATAACCTATTTGAACTAGAGAATTTCATTTTGAAAATAATACAAAAACTTTTGTAAATTCAAAACCAGGGAATGTCACTGCCATATTAACCATGAGAGATTTGTGATCATCATCTAACCCATGCTTAGTACAAGGTAAAATGAAACAACTATGAAAGAATGCATGTTCACTAATATTGCAACAATACTAATAATGTCGGTGATGAGAATAACAATACTATAGATAGAAAAGAATATGAGAGTTTACAAAATCCAACTATAAGAATCAAAGCTAAGAGTTTTGAAATTGGAAAGAATAAAAAACATTCCAAAACTATGGAAAAAATACATCTAATTGATTAGCATAAATCCTAACTACATGAGACACTAACTCTCAAATCCCTAGGCAATGGCTAGCTAATAGCCCACAGTATCATCCTCAATATACCCTAGCTGAGAACCATACCCTTGCAAATCATTCTCTTCTCACTAGACCATAATTTGGATCATTACAGTAACCGCACAAATGTAGTATTAGTACAGTGAAGTACTTGTAAAATAGACTACCTAAAATATGGTAAGGGCTCATGAAATACATTGAAGTCATGTAATAGCATGGTGATAAGCATACCAATATAAAATGACACGCATGTTCATGGTAGTGATATAACAAGGCACGCTTGCATAGAGATCATGGAAGACTAATAATTTGATAAATGTATCACAATACATATAATGTAAACCATATTATGAATCTTCCTTTAGTGACCATGTAATTCCCAGCTATTAAGATAATTCGTTCAACACAAAGGGATATCACTTCCACAACACAAGGTAAGGATACATATCAAGGGATACCACACCCAACACATATTGAATACACTTATCGCAAGGGCTAACACACCATGGGATGCCACACCCACCACATGTTGTTGAAGTACATCAAAAGGGCTTGTACTGGGATGTCTTACTCACCACACCTTGAATGCCTCAATTACGAGGGATAAAAAGTTGGGATACTACACCCGCCTAAACAATGGAAAATAAATGTAATACCCCATCCTAAAATCTTTCAAAATATATTTAAAATTATGTTGATATAAAATAAATTAGTTTTGGTTTTTAAATAGGCTTGATGTTCTAATAAAAATATGAATTTAGGCGTATCGATCAACCTGTTTACATAACCGATCAACTTATGCAATGAGAAATTTACATTCTTATTCTCAACAAATCATTTGACTCATTTGTCCAAACCCATTGACTGGTTGTTCTATGATTTCATATCCATTTCTTATTTTGATTTGAATTCCTCTCTAATGTTTATGAAAACTTTTTATTAGAGTCCATCAATGCTTATAACATGTTTTAGTGCTTTGGGATTATTTTCACATTATTTAGATCATTACATAATTTTAATTAGCCAATTTTTCGCAAAAGACACTTTTGAGGCAAGCTTCACGTTTTCTCTTCTCCCTCACCTCTTCCTCTCTCTTCTAGAAGCTAGGCTTGCTAGATTGACTTTATGCATCATCTCCTGACTTACCAACCCACTATCATACTCAATCCTGACTGCACTCAACCCCCACCAGTCCATCAAGTCAGCCCTCATTTCTAGTTCCACACACTCAACCTTACAAGTCTTATCTCCCTCACTCCTATAAAAGTCAACCCAAAATTTCCTTTATACCTTTCATTTTTAGTCCATTATCATTCTTTAACAATCGATCATTGGGTTAAAACCATCGACTAGTGTTCCTACAAACCAAAATGGTTTGTTATCTACTTAGACTCATCTACCAGCCAAACCAAACCAGTCAACTAGTTTCTATGACCAGTCGATTGGTTGGTCAACCCCTCAACTAGTTTCTCTGTAGGCCAAAATGTGTTGGTCTCTACTTAGACCCATAGACCGGTTAGACAAAACCTGTCGATTGGATCCCATGAATAGTTGATCAGTGAGGCCAACTAGTCAACTAATCCGAGGGGCCGATCGACTAGTCCGACTGAAGTCAACCAGTTTATTATAAATTATTGTGTTTCTCTTGGGCCATTTGTGTTGATACCTCCATGTATTTACAACAATTAAATTATGATTTCAATTATGATTGCCTTAATTTAATAATAATCATCATGATGGTATTTGAGACTTGAATTTGGTTCAGTTTGGTGTCAGCTAAACACCTAATTGGTAGATTTTATGCATTGTGATGTGTTTGGTGTTATCACTTGGAAACACCCAATTTGGCTATATGTGGATTTTATTGTGATTTTTGAAATCATAAGAAAATAAAAATTAATAGTTTAAGATTTTATTAAAGCCTTTTTCTCCAGCTCTTAGGGTAGTTGTGGGTGTTGGTGGGTGAGTCATCCTTGGTTATATTTTTCATTCAGAACCTATTTCCTTCTCTACCAAGTTGCAATCAATAGGGGGTATGTGCATATCTTTGAGGTATAATATTATACTATAGCTGGTCAACATGGCATTGGTATCCATCTCAAGTGGGTGAGATATCCTAGTACAAGCCCCTGGAACTTCTTATTATGCATTTCTTAGGCGCGTGTGGTATCCCAACTTTTTATTCCTTACGACAGAGACATTCAAGGTGTGTTCGGTAAGGTATCTGAGTACAAGCCTCTTGGTGTACTTTAACCACTTGTGGAGGGTGTGGTATCATGATTTGTGGCACATGGACTCGATATATGGTGGGTGTTGTATCCTCATAGAAAACCCCTTCAATGTATCTTGACCTTGTGTGATGAGTGCGGTAGCCTATTATGATTATTTGTGTTGCCATGACTTTTGTTCACGGTGAAGAACTAGGTGCGGTTGAACGAACTAACTTATTAGCCAAAATTTGTGTGGTCACCAAAGGAGATTTCTCATATGGTTTATATTGTATGGATTGCACGTATTTACCGTATTTCTATAATTTTATGATTTCCATGCAAGCATGTCTTGTTGTACTTGAAGTATACCAATATGATATCACCATGTCGTTATGTGACTTCAATGTGCTACATGAGCCTTACCATGTTTTAGGTAGTATGTTTTACGAGTACTTCATTATACGGATATAACACTTGTGTGATCACTATAATAATCCATCTTTTGGTCCAAGGAGTAGATGATGATTTGCAGGGTTACAACTCTTAGTTAGAGTTGCTGAGGATGATGACATGGATCATTAGTGGGCTATTTCTTGGGGTTAGAGGTTTATGTATATGCCTAAGAGTAAGGCTAACCAATTATAAGTATTTTGCCTACTACGTTAGGAAGTTTTTATATTTTTGATTATTTAAACTCTTGGCTTGGTTCCTGTATTTGGTTTTGTAAACTATCTTACTCATTCTATTTATATTATTATTCCAGCCCATATTATCTTGTCTTATCAAAATTATGTTATGAGCAAGCATCTTTTATTCCTTATTCCATTGTTCCTTACATCAAGCATGGGTTAGGTGATGATCACACCTCTCTCACAGTTGATATGGCAGTAATATTCTACGATTTTATTTTTCAAACACTTCCACATTGTGTTAAAAATGAAATTTTCTAGTTTAAAAATTTGGGGTGTTACAAGTTGGTATCAGATCCTACGGTTTAAAATTATAAATTTGTTTTGTGAAAATGAATTTCTTCGGTTTCATCCGAACTTGTAGAATCTAGTTTAGCCTGCAATCGAGCGTTGGTTTTGGTTGGGAGTTAGCCTTAATTTTATATAATAGGACTAACTTTTGGCCTTATGTATAGTGTGCTACCTTCATGTGTACTAATTATGTAGTTACTATTTGGTTCCTTTCTAATGCAGCTTAGTATTCTAGAGTTTTGTTGGCTAGTAATCAAAGACTCGAGTGTTTCATGGAGACAGTTGGAGCATTCAAGGAACGACAAATTTAGTGTGAGGAAGTTTAGCAACCGCCACTTCTGCCACTAGAGGATTGGATTCATCGGGTTGATCTTCATTCTCCATCAGTCTTGGAGGGTCACGAGGTCTTGGATGTGTTGGAATAGTGGTTGAGGGGATTCAAGAAGATCTTTGTGGCCAGTGGTTTCCTAGAGAGTTAGCAAGTGGACATTGGGGTATTCCATCTGCGAGGTTGTGCTATCAAATGGTGGAGAGGTCAACAGCTAACGAGAGCCACTATAGAATAGTGTGAGACTTTTGTTCAGATAAGGGGCACGATTTTACCCTACTCACCTAAGGATGATGAAGTATTACAAGTTCATGGCATTGTGTCAGGGGACGTCTTTGGTAGAGGAGTGCTACAGCCATTACTTGGACCTGGTCCACTTTGCTCCGGAGGTTGACACTAATGAGAGGATGAAGGTGCACTAATTCCAGCTAGGGTTGAGTCCGAGGCTTCTTGAGATTCTGGTGGGGACTCATGTGCAGGACCTATAACCTTTATATCATTATTCTTTGGATGCCTCAGCGATGGCTTGGGCCTATAGTGCCCAGTCAGAGGCCAAGAAGAGGTTTGAGGGCGGTCAACACCATAGGGGAGAGAAGAGGTTTTAGATCTTAGGCAGTCATTAGTCATGAGTGGTACCTCAATTTGGAGGGCAACTAAGTCAGTTGGGTGTGAGGTGTTTCATTTGCCAGTGGTGTGGTAAGAATCACCTAGGGAAGGATTATGCTGGGCAGCTGGTTCAGTACTATGTTTGGGGCTGGTTGGGGTATCATTAGTTCAAGTACCACACTATCTGGGTTAGTGTTCTGCAAGGGAAGACATGTTCATAAGGTATGGTGGTACATATGCCACCGGTTAGAGGGCTCAACTGATAGATAGTGGAGCCAGCAAGACTCCTCCATAGTAGGGGATGCAAAGGCCTTATACTTTTTAGTAAGGATAAGGCTTAGGCATTGCTGCAATACTACCTCTACGTAGTCGCCTGAATGTGATGAGCCAGTTAAAGGCTAACAGGCAGGTTGATGAAATCATGGGTACACTCACAATTTCTTCTATTCCTACTTACTTGTTCTTTAATTTGGGTGCTTCAAAGTCCTTTATGTCTACTGATTTCATAGCAAGGATAGCTATAGTTCATTCTAATAGGATAGAGACTTATATTGTGTTGTCATTTGGGGATAAACTTCCATGTTCTAAGCTATATAGAGATGTGGCTCTTGTTGTTAGTACTGTTGGGTTTTCGATAAACCTTATAGGGCTTGAGATTCAACACTTTGACATTACACTTGAGATAGATATAATTGCAAGATATCGGGCATTGATCAATTGTGCATAGGAGAGTGTGGTTCTTAAGGGACTACAAGGTTCTAGGGTCTATTACTGGAGATGCAAGCCTAGGCCCTTAGTGAAGATGGTGTCCATGGTGGTGCTCAGTAAGCTAGTGTAGAAAGGGTACCTGCTCTTCTTGTGTAGCATTTAGGATATGGATGCTAAGGAGCCATTATTTGAGGAGATTCCGATGATACGAGAGTTTTCAAATGTATTTCCCAATGAGATCTTAAGGACTCCACTAGAGTGTCAGATAGACTTTAATATAAACCCTCCACCAAGGATTAATCCTATGTTGAAGTCCCCCTATCACTTGGTACCACTGAGATGCGGAGTTACATACTCAGTTGGATGAATTGCTCGAGAAGGGCTACATTCCGCTGAGCGTATCACCTTGGGGAGCACTAATCCTTTTCTTGAGGAAGAAGGATGGTGGGTTGAGGCTTTTCATCGATTACCATGGGTTGAACCAAGTTATGATGAAGAACCATTATCCTTTACCATAGATCAATGACCTTTTTGATCAATTACATAAGGATACAGTGTTTTCAAAGATAGATCTTATATTAGGGTATTATCAGCTGAGGATTGCTGAGAAGGACATAACAAATACATCTTTTAGGATGAAGTATGGTTATTTTGAGTTCACCGTGATGTCCTTCAAACTCACTAATGCGCCTATGGTTTTCATATCTCTTATGAACCACATATTTTAATAGCATCTTGACCAGTTCATTATGGTCTTCATCGACAATATCTTAATTTACTCTCAGACTCATGAGGAACAGGAGCAACACCTTAGACAGGATTTGGAGTTGTTAAAGACTCATTAGTTATACGTCAAGCTCTCAAAGTGTGAGTTTTAGTTGGATGAGGTAGCTTTCCTCAGTCATGTCATCTCAAGGGAAGGTGTGGTAGTAGATCCTTCAAAGATCCGAGTAGTGTTAGAGTAGACTGCATCAATGAACATTAGGGAAGTTTGTAGTTTTCTAGGGTTAGCAAGCTACTACACACAATTCGATCAGGACTTTTAGAGGATCACTTGTCCTTCGGCTAGCTTGTTGAAGAAGACGATGTGCTTTCTTTGGGATGATAAGTTCGCCGAAGCTTTTTGGGAAGTCAAGAAGAGATTGAAATCATCTCTAGTGCTTACCTTACCATCAGGTACAGAGGGATTCAAGGTGTTCGGTGATGCATCCAAGTTTGGTTTAGGGTGCGCGTTGATGCAGCATGGAAGGCTAGTGGCCTATGCTTCTCTCTAGTTGAAAAAGCATGAGTTGAATTATCCTACGCAGGACCTAAAGCTAGCTATAGTGGTTTTCTCCTTGAAGATTTGGAGACATTACCGGTGTAGAGTATAGTGTAATTTCTATACGGACCATAAGAGCCTCAAGTACATCTTCACACAACAAGAGTTGAACATGAGATAGAGGAGATAGCTGGAGTTAAGGACTACATTTTAGAGTTAACCTACAATGAGGGTAAGGCCTATGTAGTAGCAGATTATCTCAGTAGAAAGACTTTGCATGCCTTGGGTTCATTGTAGTGTTAGATTGGATTTGGCGATATCTTTAGGAGTTGAGCATTGAGATCAGTGGAGTTGGTGATCTTGAGATGAAGGTGAGATCCCACTTGATCACCTAGACCATCTTCGATGAGATTCGAGCTTGTCAGCTTGGAGATGTCAAGCTCGAGTAGATCAAGAAGGTGATACGAGGGCAGAGAAATGCGGTTCGAGATTTTTGAGGATGGTAGTATTCGTTTCAGAAGAAGGTGGTGTGTTTCGTAGATCTATGGAGAACTTAAGAAGAAGATCCTTGAGTAGGGCCATCATGTGCCTTATTCCATCTATCCTATATGGGATAACTTGTATAAGGATTTGAGACGAATCTATTGGTGACTTCATATAATGTGGGAGGTTGCAAACTTTGTGGCTTGGTGCTTGATTTCTTTGAAGGTTAAGGTGGAACACAAGCGTCCGGCGGGTTTTGTTTAGCCATTGGAGGCCCCTGAGTGGAAATGGGATAGTGTGTCAATGGACTTCGTGGTTAGATTACCAAAGACCTATAGTGGTTTGAATTCGAACTGGGTAGTGGTCAACCAGTTGACTAAGTCTGCATTATTCATACTAAAGAAGTTGATATGGAGTATGGAGTAGATGGCCAGTACTTACAGGAAGCTTTTGGTTTGGTACCATAAGGTGCCTAAGGATATAGTGTTGGACCGAGATTCTAGATTCTTATCGCACTTCTAAAAGAAGTTGCAAGCAACTTTGGTGACACGGCTTAAGATGAGTATAGCTTTCCATTTAGCAATAGATGGGAAGACTGATTGTACTATTTAGACCTTAGAGGAAATGGTTCGGGCATGCATTCTTAAGTTTTAGGGCATATGGGAGGATCTCTTGGACTTGGCAGACTTCTCCTACAACAATTGGCATCATGCAAATATAGGGATGGCACATTTCGAGGCACTTTATAGACAGAAGTGCCATAATCCTATGTGTTGGGGTGACTCTAGTAAGATGGTTGTGTTGGGACGAGAGATGGTAGAGGGCACTGCCAAGCACATCAGGTAGATTCGAGACCAAATGAAGGAAGCTCAGGATAGACAGAAGATCTACGCAGATCTGAGAAAGAGAGTAGATGAGTTTGAGGTAGGCGACCTAGTCTTTTTAAGAGTTTCACCAACCAAGGGAGTGATGCATTTTGGTCTTAAGGGAAAGATTAACTAAGGTTCATTAGGCCTTATGAGAATTTGGATTGCGTTGGAGAGGTTTCTTACTGTCTTGCCTTGCCTGTGGAGATTTTATGATTGCATAATGTTTTCCACAACTCTCAGTTGAGGAGGAACGTGTAAGATAAGTCACACATCATTTAGTCAGAGTTGAATGAGCTCGATAAAACATTAACTTATGAGATCATCCATTGAGGATCCTTGATTCCAAGACTCAGGAGACGCATTCAAAGATTGTTCCACCCATGAAGGTCTTGTGGTCACGTCATAAGGCAAAGAAGGTCATTTGGGAGTCTGAGGATGAGATCAAGATGAAATATCCAAAGTTTTTTTCTTAGGTGCATTGCAGGGTAACGTTGCCTCTTTTAAGAGGGTAATACCCTTCTCTTTTATATTAACCCTTATTTATTGTATTATTTTAGTTGATAACTTAGGGTTTTCTTATGTTTTGAGCTTACAACAATACATTGCTTTTGTGGACTTTGGGGACTATGTCTCTTTTTAAGGGGTAGTGTCATAGTACCCCATCCTAAAATTCTTCAAAATATATTTAAAATTATGTTGATATAAATTAAATTGGTTTTGGTTTTGAAATGGGCTTGAAATTTTAATAAAAATTTGAATTTCTAGTGTACTGATCGACTAGTTTATCTAACCGATTGACTAGTGCACTAAGAAATTTGCATTCTTGTTCTTGACAAACCATTTGACTGGTTTGCCCAAACCATCGACTAGTTGTCCTGTGATTTTATATCTATTTATAATTTTGATTCGAATTCCTCTCTAATGTTTATGAAAACTTCTTTTTAGAGTACAGCTATGCTAACAAGCATGTTTTAGTACTTTGGGATTATTTTCATATTATTTAGATCATTACATAATTTTAATTGGCCAAATGTTTCCCAAAAGGAACTTTTGAGGAAAGCTTCACCTTTTCTCTTCTCCTTCACCTCTCCCTCTCTTTTCTGGCAACTAGAGTTATGAGATTGACTTTGTGTACCATCTCCTAACTTACCAACCCATTGCCATGTTCATTCCTAATTGCACTCAACCCCTACCACCCTATCAACTCAACCCTCACTTCTTAGTTGCCCACACTCAACCTTATTAGTCTCATCTCCCTCTCGCCTATGAATGTCGAACCATCCTTTCCTTTGTACCTTTCATTTATGATCCATTATCATTCCTTAATTGTTGTTCTTCCTCTTTTCTTCCTTTTATTTATGGAAAATTTCCCCAAGTGTTAAGCATCCCCTCATTTTCACTATTCTCTTCCCTGTTGAGAAAAACAAAGACTTTCTCTAATTTTTCTCCCTTCCTTGTGCAAGAATTGTGTTCCTCTCTCTTATTTTATTCTTGGTTTTTGTTATCTCCTACTTTCCATGGAAAAGGAAGAATGAAGGTTGAGAAATATTGAAGATTCTAGCTCTTCATTTGACACCCTATTTTTCAGAAAAAATGTGGTGTTTTGTGTTCTTCTTCTTATTCTGATTTTTCTTTATTTTAATGTAGTTTTGAAGGATGATTTTAATAGTTTTAACTTTGATTCTCTTAATATTCGAGGCTCTACTAGATAACCATAGAGTATGAGCTTTTGTGCTAGAGGAATTGCTTCAAGGTAAGGCCTTCTTATCTTTAACATAAATAGGGTTTTGTGGTATATTAGGGTTCCATGTTTTTAGTGTATATGTGAGCATAATCTAATTGTATTTTATAATGTGAGCATGTGGTATAATTATTGCTAAAATATTATGGCCGAATTTCTCTGATTTTATGCATAAGTTGGCCATCTGAGCATGATTCATTTAAGTATGTATATTACCATGTATCCATGTGATTATATGTGTGCGGCATATATGTTTATGTGTATTTTGACATATAAGCATGATAAGATTAATATGGTAAAGTGTGGTAAATTTTGGTGTGTGTATCATAATTTTTGGTAGTGTTTTACCCAGATTAGTCAATAGGTTCCTTAAACACATTGATCGGTTGTGCGAGTAGTCGAATGGTTTAGAGTTTTAGATCTATTGTTCATGAGATCAGTTAATTGGTTTGATAAATAAGTCACCTAGTTTTGATGAATAGTTAATCGATTATTCAAACCCATTGACTGGTGTCCCTACAGACTAAAATGATTTGGTATCTACTTAGACCCATCGACCGATTGGACCAAACCAGTAAACTAGTTTTGATGACCAGTCCATCAATTGGTCAATCCATTGACTTGTTTCTCTATAGGCCAAAATAGGTTAGTCTCTTCTTAGACCCATAGAAAGATTGGACCAAACCAATCGACTTATTCCCATGAATAGTCAATTGATAAGGTCAACCAGTCAACTAGTTTTCTGGTGTTGTTTTAGTTTATGTCTGATATGACCAGGCCAATCAACTTATCCGAGGGACCAATCGACTGGTCTGGTTGGAAGCCAACTGGTTTGTTATAAATTGTTATGTTTCTCTTGGGCCTTTTGTGTTGATACCTCCATGTATTTACAACATTTAAAGTATGATTTCAACTATGATTGCCCTAATTTAATAATAATCATCATGATGGTATTTGAGACTTGAATTTGGTTAAGTTTTGTGTCACCTTTAAACACCCAATTAGTAGCTTTTATACATTGTGATGTGTTTAGTGATATCACTTAAAAACACCTAATTTGGTTGAATAATGGAATTTAAGTTTTGATTGATATTATCACTTGGAAACACCGAATTAGGTTATGTGTGGATTTTATTGTGATTTGTTATATCACTTAAAAATATAAATTAATGGTTTAAGTTTTCTTTCGTGCCTTTTTCTCAAGCTCTTAGGGTAGTTGTCGGGAGTTAGTGGGCGGGTCACCCTTGGTTATACTTTTCACTTAGTACCAATTTCCTTCTCTACTAGGTTGCGGTTGGTAGGGTTTATGTGCATATCTGTGAGGTATAAGATTATATTGTGGCAGGTCGGTATGGCATTGGCATTCAATTCGGGTGGGTGAGTGAGGTATTTTAATACAAGCCCCCTAGCACCTCATATTATCCATTGCTTAGGCAAGGATGGTATCTGATGCGGAAGCATCCTCATCTAATAACCACACTCTTGTCCTTAATTTTCTCAAGTTTGGAAGTCATAAAACTCTCCTCACTTGGACAAATAAATCACTCCTAATAAAACTATCCATGAAAGCCATACAAACCTTGTCAACTTTTATCACCTCCACATAATAAAAATCCCCACCTTTTTTAGCCACAATTTTACCACCCTTTTTAGATCATTTTATTTTATTATTTTAGCTCTAAAAATATCCCAAAATGCAGCCTACTCTGCACCCACAATAGCCACACAAAAATAAACCACAAGTCCCTCTCAAGCTACATGACAAGTCCTTTTCAGTACTTGTGAAGAACATCGCATATTTTTGGGAAGAAGAAGGAAGGATAGAAGAAATTATTTACTTATTTTTGTCTCTTAAAAGATTAAAATGAAGCTTGTCTCTTTCCTTATAAATCAAGTGGCAGTTGTATAAGTTAGACACATGATGAAGGCTCACCACATTCAAAAATCAACACATACACACCTCATGGACAAGTGGCATGGGTGGTATATTAAGTAGTCTCTTTTATTTATTTTAGCTCAAATAACTTGTATTAGTTGGATAAGTTGTAACCTTTAATCCTGCACTCCATCTATAAGTGCCAAGGAAAGAATAAAAAAGAAACCAACTTGGTTTTGGCTGCTCATTTTTCTCTCAAAAACCAAGAGTCTCTCATCTTCAAATTTAGTGCAAGAGTTTGAAGTTTATCAAAAAAATCTTCCAAGATTTATCCTAAGATTTTAAACCTCAAGTGGTTCTTGTGAGTATTTATTTAATGAGTTACCAAGAATCAATTTCAACTTCTCAAATCTCTCCCCATTCTATTCTTAATTTTTCAATTGATCTAATCTAGATTAGACACCACTTCCTATTATGACCCAAGTTGGATCTCTAATGCATCAATATCCTAGCTTTTTATCCCTTGGGATGGAGACATACATGGTGTAATAGGTGAGGTATGCCAGTATAAGCCCCTTTGGTATAATTAGACCATGTGTGGTGGGTGTGGTATCCTGATTTGTGGTAGGTGCACTCTATGTGTGGTGGGTGTGATATCCCAGAAGAAAATCTCCTTCAATGTATTCTGACCTTGTGTGATGGGTGTGGTATCCCATTGTGATTATTTGTGCTACCATGGTATGTGTTCATGGTGGAGAACTAGGTGTGGTTAAACGAACTATCTAATTACCTAGAATTTATGTAGCCACTAAAGGAGAAATTCTAATATGGTTTATATTATATGGATTGCACATATTTATAGTATTTCTATACTTCCATGATTTCTATGCAAGCATGCCTTGTTGTACTTAAGCTATACCAATATAATATCACCATGTCATTATGTGACTTTAATGTGTTGTATGAGCCTTACCATATTTTTGGTATTATATTTTACCGGTACTTTACCGTACTAATATTGTGCTTGTGTGGTCAATATGATGATCCGACTCTGGTCCTGGGAGTAGAGGACGATTTATAGAGTTATAACTCTCAGTTAGAGTATGTTGAGGGTAATGACATGAGCCATTAGCATGTTATTGCTTAGGGTTGGAGGTTTATGTCTATGGCTAAGAGTTAGGCTAAGCAGTTACTCGAACTCTTAAATTAAATGGAGATATTAGCATAGAATATCTAAAAGAAGAACAACAATTAATAATGGACATAGTGGAATATAACCGGGCCAGTCGACTTGTTTTGTAATCCCCCAAAATTTTAAAAACCTATAATTTAATAAATAACTTTTTATTTGGGATAAATTAGCTTTGAAATTTATTTAATTAAATTATTTTATGGATTTTTGAGTATATAAAATTGGATAGGAATATTTCATAAATTAAAATAAATATTTTTTTATTTAATCATACTCATTTTATTTAAATAGTTTTCCAAACCAAAATTTTCTAAAATTAACCTTTTAAAACCAATATATTAAATTAAATTATTAAATTTATTTATCTACCAAAACTATTACCTTCTATTATTTTATAAATTAAATTATTTTATTTTCCCTTTTTCCTTTTCTTTCTCCTTTTTTCTCCTTCTCCTTTCTTTCTTTTTCCTTTTTCTTCCTTTGAGCTGCCAGGCCCCGGCCTGCTTCTCCCCCTCGCACTGGGCCACTGGCTCATTTCTCCCCTTCCCTCCTCCTTCCCTTGCACAGCAACGCAGCCAAGCCCCTATTCTTTTCTTTCCCTTCCTTCTCCCCCATACCCACTTCTTTCTTTTTCCCTTTGCCCAGCCTACCCCTTCCCTTCTCCCTTCTTCTTCTTGCTTTCTTCTTCCATAATGCCCGGCCACCCAACCATGTGTAGCCGCCACCTCCCTGCAATCGCCTGCCTCCCTCTCTCTCCCCCCACCATTTTTCTATCCCTTTTCAACCCAACCAACCCTTCTCTCTCCTCACGTATGCCCCTTTCTTTCTCTTCTTCCCTTCCCTCTCCCTACCACCCGACCAGCCTCCTACCACCCTACAGCCTACCCCGGCCAGCCACCTGCTTCCCTCTTCTCCCTCTCCTTTTTCTTCTCCTCACCAGCCCTTTTCTACCTATTTTCGAGCCCTTCCTTCCCCTTCCCTGATTCCTTTCTCTCATTTTCTCCTTCTTTCATTTCCCCCTATTTTTGTACTACCACCCCCTCCGTCGCTGCCTCTGCCTCACCAACCACCTGCACCATCTCCTGCCACCTTCTACTCGCACCTTGCACCACCACACCGCCCCTCGAGCCCCTACAGCCCCCTCTTTCCTTGCCTCTTCTATTTCTCTCTTCTCGGCAACCACCCTACACCTCCTCCTTCCACCACCGTCCCGCCACCTCTACCGCCACCCAAGCCACCAAACCACTCCTTGCAACCTCCCCTACCTCCCCCTCACCTCCTTTGGCCAAAAAAATACCTACAGCCCTTCATTTTCCTCCTCCCTTTTCCTTCATTCTCATCCACCTCCACCTCAACAACCACCTTCGTAACCTTGCTGCTGTCGCCGCTACAGCCCTTGGCTACCAAAAACCCATATATGACCACCACCTATACCGCCTCGCCACCCCTGCACCCTTCCCTTGCCCTAAATCCTCCTCCACCTGCCCTCTTTCCTAACCCCAAAACCCTAACCCGAAATTAGCCTTTCCCTTCCTTTCCTCCACCACCTTTGACCATTTCCTCCCTTACTTTGCATGCAGCTCATATCGCATGAGCAGTATGAGTTGATGCATGCCTTGGTCTAATTTGGTTAATAGTTTTTAAGGTATAATAATATTTAAGTTAAGTATTTCATTAATTAAGTTTTATAAAGTCTTATGCATTAGTTTTGTTATTTCCAACATGATAAATATTGGTATTATTTTTAGGTATTGGTTTTGCTAATCAAAGCTTGAATCTTTAACCGGGATACCAGTAAAGTTTGATTTTTGCAGGAATTAAGGTAATCGTTAAACCCCAATTAAACACATGGATAAACGTATGTTAGCATATTAGGGTTTTAATATGTTGTTATGCATGATATATGTTGTTTAACATAATATATATATATATATATATATATATATATATATATATATATATATATATATATTTGCTTGTATTGATTGATAAAAAGGAAAGCATGCTAGTTTATGTGCCATGTGTAGAAATAATGCTTAAGGAAGGAGTTTGATTATTAATGGAAATGTTAAGTACTTATCCATGATGTATTATGTTATTGTGATAATTGATGCATTAATAAAATTATTGTGAGCCCTAGGGGTATTTTAGTAATATGTCTTGCATAAGAGTGTGGCCTAATATGTATAGGTGCTAATGAGTATTATGTGGAAATATAGTAGTTGGTGGAATTAGATGATGAGAATGGAGTATTAATATTAATATTCATGTAGTGATGATAATTTAATAAAAGTGGTGTAGTAAAGGATAAAAGGGTAAATTTGTAAGTAAAAGGGTATTATGGTAATTTTAAAAGTAAATGGTAAAATGGTAATTTTGGAAGTAAAGGGAAAAATGGTAATTTTGTAAGTAAAAGGGTATTATGGTAATTTTGGAAGAGAAGGGTACAATGGTAATTATAATAATAGAGAAGGGTAAAATAGTAATTATAATAATGGAGAGGGGTAAATTTGGTAATTTTAACAAAGGAGAAGGGCAATTTGGTAATCTAACCAACCAAATGGGAAATTCGATAAGTGTAACAATTATGAAGGGTGATTGGTGATTTAATAAGTATGGAAGATTACTTGGTAACCTAAATCGAGTAAGGGGTAATTTGGTAATTATTCAACACAGGGGGTACTATGGTAATTTGGGAAGTAAAGAAGGGATGACTTAATAATTATACAAGTAAAGGGTAATTTGGTAATTTTATAGACATGAAAGGGGTAAATTAGTAATCCGTATCAAATATGTCATTGTGATAACGGAGTTTCGAAATAAGACTCAAGTAACACTGAATAGTAAGATAATGATATTTGACAATTAGTAAATATCACGAGAACGAATCCTAAATCAGAATTAGATGAGATTATGATGGCCTTAATGATTCCTCTATATTATCTTAGATAACCGTATGAATAAAAAATACCCAATGATATCAAAACAATTAAAAGTGAATAAGTATCTGATCTCTGTGCCTTTCGTGATCACCTTAATTAAGACACTAATAATTAAAGTGAAAAACCTCGAGATTAGGAATGGTGGCTCTTTAGGTCTCACTACCCTAAAGATGTGGTTTAGCCAACAGTGATTCTGGTATTTTGCTAGTGTGTCTTTGTGTCTTAGCTAGGCCCTATATCTTACTCTATCTAGCTCTACGGACCTATTTAGGGGGTATGCATACTTATGGATTAGGTGTTCTTTTTAGTAGGGTATCGAGTAGCTGTATGCACCAATACGACCAGGGTACCTTTACATCTGTGGGTTGATAGTTGAAAGGTACTGAGTAGCTTGTATGCACCGGTACAACCGGTGTACCTTTGTGTCCCAGGATCTTGATCTCCCCTCCGAGGCAAATAAATGGAATTTTTGTGATGATTAAAAAGGAAAAACATTAATCACTTATAGTGAAAGACTTGTAAGTTGGGGCCAGATCGGTCCACCGGCGAATAATAGTGGCCAGGAGCGTCCTACCCTAGAGGCTAGTCCACCGACGAATAATAGTGGTCAGGAGCGTTCTACCCTGTACGTATTCCGGTCGACCAGCTATAATAGTGGGGTTCCCTCACTCACATATATATAACTAAATCATGGAAAATACTAATCACTTATAGTGGAACACCATGTGAGTCGGGGCTAGACCGGTCCATTGGCGAATAATAGTGGCCAGGAGTTTTTTGCCCTAGAAACTAGTCCACTGGCAAATAATAGTGGTTAAGAGCATTCTGCCATGTATGTATTCCAGTCCATTGGCTATAATAGTGGGGTTCCCGCACTCACATGGATATAAAATCCGATAGATGATTGAATAATGATGGACTAATGGCTTAAGGCCTAGAAGTATTGATTGTACATTATGACCTATTAATATTTGATGGACTTGTTAAGTATATGAATATTATGTATGCACATCTCATTTTATATGTATATAGTTCTGTATTATGTGTGGCATTGCGGGCTTGCTTTTCAGTGTGTTTTAAAGGGTTACTCAGTACCATAGTATTGAAGGGTTTCATTCATGAGGCCCCTACGTATTCAATGGGCAGTCTCCCTTGTAGTTCCTTTTCAGGTGTTATTCAAGTGGGCAATGGGAAAGAGCGTAAGGAATTATCCAGACTTTTAGGTTTTTATCTCTCTCTCTTTTAACCCTAGTTTAAATGTAACTTGTATTCTTGTAACCACTATTGGTGGATTATATTATTGTAAATTATTATTTATGCAACTCTGATTTAAATATGGTTTGAGTTCCACGTAAATTGTATTTTACTCTTTTAGCCTTAGCACTTGGTACTGGAATAGTAGGAGTGAACCGATCCGGTACTAAGTGTGGCGATAATATCCCCAGAATTCACAATTTTATTATTTTTCTTCATCTAATTCTTTTAATAAAACGAAATTTTTTAGTAGTAAATTTTCGGGGCGTTACATGTTTAGTCGTACAAGACCTAGACTAAAAAAAACTAGTGGACTAGTTAACTGGTTAGCCTCATTGATTGATTATTCTTGGAAAACTTGTTAATGTGTTCAGTCCAACTGGTCGATGGGTCTTAGTAGATACCAAACCACTCTAGTCACAAGATCACTAGTTGACGAGTTTGGCAAACCGATTGGCTACTCATTAGAACTAGTCGATTGGTTCATCAAGCCAATTTACTGATCTCACAACCAGCAGATCAAAATTTCCAAACTAAGCAATTGTTCACACAATCAATCAATGAGTCAATGAACTAATCAATGGCTTGGGTAAAATAACACTCAAACTTGAGATCCACATACCAAAAATTCACTATACATCACCATATTTCCATGTCCTAAAATTCATAAAAAGACTTTTTTGCACATATAAAACCTCATGGATGCATGGTAATATTGGCATTCAATAAAATCATAATCAAAACTGTGAAAAACATGCATAATATTAGGAAACCCAAAACATGCTTAAATTTCAAGAAAGAACTCTATCACATGCTCTAATCTTATAATACAATTAACTTATGCTCAAAATAGGAACAAACCAAGAACAATGGAACCACAATGAGCAATAAAAGACCTTATTCATATTAAACATAATAATGTCTTACCTTAAAGCAATTATTCTACCATATAACTCCTAACTTGATGGTTATCTATCATGACCTCAATTTCTAAGAGAATCAAGAATCAAAACCATAAAAAATTCCTTTTCAAAATGTAATAAAAATAAAATAAGAAGCTTACAGAAAGTAAATAATACAATACAAAATTTTTCAAAATTGAGAGTAAAAACCAAAACCCAAGGTCTTTAACCTTTCTCAAAACTTTAACCCTTCATTACTTAATAGAAACAAGGAATATGTAAAGCTAATATTAGGATAATAACAAAGAGATAATAATTGCAACCAAAGGATAATGAATAAGAGGCAAGCCTCTATTTTTTTCCCTATTAGAAAAGGAGTAAAATGGAGAATTCCTAACATTTGGGGGAGAGGGAAGTCTAAATTAGTTTAAGTGTGGGCAACCTAAAGTGTAAAAATATCATAAGTTGAGATTAGGGAGGTAAGGTTTGATTAGGAAGAGACATCTCAGAGGTTTGGTAGGTTGGGGGAATGAAGTAGAAAGTGAAACAAGCAACCATGGCTACCAGAAGAGATGGAAAATAAGGGAGAATATAGAATGTGATATATGCCTAAAAAAATACCTTAAGGGAAAAATTAGCTAAATAAAAACCATAGATGGATCTAAATAATATAAAAATAATACCAAAGAACAAAAATATACTTATTAGTGAAAATAGATTATAATTAGAAATTTTTTATAAACATTAGAAAGAGATTTGAATCAAAATCAGAAAAATGATTTGAAATCGTGGGATAACCATTTGATCGGCTTGATCAAACTAGCTAAGGAAATAAAATTGATAGTTTTTGAGCATACAGATTGATTGGTTAGGTAAACTAGTTAATCGGTGAACCTTTAATTCACAAGTTTATTAATATTTAAAGCCCTTTCCAAAACCAAAATTCATTTATTTTATATCAAAACAATTTTACATATAATTTGATGAATTTTAGGATGGGGAATTACATAACCTAGACTCTTGGCCTAAATGGATTATCATGATGGATTGATTTAATATTGGTTAAGCACTAATGGAAATCCCACCATATAGTTGGAGGGTAATGATGGTTAAGATGGAGTAAGTGTGTGGATGTGTTACTTGGATGTTACATGGGCCTTATATGATAATAGAACATTGGAAAATAACACACTAATCACTTAAAGTGGAAGATGATCGAGTTGTTCATGGGTTTGGGTTACTTGATCATCAATTAACTAATAAGGGTTAGTTAACCTTTAGGGGTTTATTATTACCTTTGGGTGGAATCCTAGTAGATCACACTATCTTACCTAATCTCGAAATTGATTATGTACTAGGGGGTATCGATACTAAAGGGCTTGGTTTCCCAGCTGGTATTTGGCTTAGGTCAGACTTTATATCCATTGGTGGTTACTTGGCTTCAATTGGACTTTATTTTTAGTGGTGGTTACTTAGCTTTAGCCAAACTTTATGTTCTCTAGTTTGGATAGGCCTCCATAATATAGGATACCATGAGATGGTAAACAATCCATCGCTAGATATAAATAAGAATAAGGATGCGGATAAGGAAAAAATAAAAGAAAGGGAAAGAGGAATAATGTCTTATAAACAATTAATCTAATAGATCATGTCAACTTGGAAATGGACCAAAGGGAATAACCTGTTATTAAATCATACATTCTTATCCATGTTATTTTTGTTGCATTACTACACATGATGAGCCATGAATTATCTAAGTCCTTACATGGTGTGAAATCCTATTGCATTATATGATTATAGTATTATAGGTACACTTAAGTATAATGTGACTTTTATTGTTTTTTGTGGCCTTATATGCCTGTGACTCCCATTAAGGAGGTAACTTGGCTTACTTAGTATGAAGCGTACTGATGTGCTCGTTTTTTTGGTCACCTTCTCAATCTCACTAGCAGAAGACCATGTGTAGGTTTTTTAGGATGACTAGTAGTGGGCCTACCTCATTTTAGATGTGGGGTCTTCAAAGCATAAACATCTGAAGATTGTTGTTCGATCCATAATGGACTACAGCTTGGGGAAACTCCCTACCTTTGTTTTCTACTCATAGTAGTTATGTACTTCAACTGAATCTTTTCTCATGTATTTGAATATTTCGGGGACCATCATGGTCTCATTTTGTAAGCGTTTTCTTTAGTATCTAAATACCATGTTTCTTATATACTCTACTCTTGTTTTGATTGGTTTAGTTTCTTAGCATTATATCTAATATGGAACGGGTGGTTGACATCTATCTTATATTAGGTGCAGTGATAACACCCCATTTTTCCTAGGTGTGTTTGGTATTTCTCTACTTCCACAATGTTTTAAAATAAAAATTTTTATTAGTGAAAAATGTGGGCATTATAAGTATTATTATTCCAATGTGATAGTATGAATGTACACATTGATAATAAATTAGTTATCAAAGATTTTTTTTTAATATATATATATATATTATATAAGGCTAAAACATTCAGGAGTGAAGCATTTTTTTCTTTCCTATTATTTGTAAACCTACAAAAGGTAGTGAATTAATCTTTTCATCAATGGAAAGTCTATTAATTAATTATGCTTAGGCATATAATAATATGAATCACTCATTAATAATGTTTATTTGAAATGTAGCCTAAATTATACAAAAATAAGTTAATAACTTACATGAAAAAAATAAGTAAAAATAGTATAATATGAAATTTACTACTTTAAAATCCAAGTAATCATTTACTCCATCAATGTCACATGCTATTTCTTTAGTTTTTTTATTTTTTTTAAAGTTCAAAATTATATTTACATATTAGAAAATTTACTTTGAATAATTAAAAATTTATTTAAATGTATACAATAATAAATATCAATATGCATCATTTCATCAATGTTTTTTCAACATGTTACCAATCACCCATCATATGATACTCCAAGGTAAACACACTTAGTTGTGGAGTATCTCAATAATGAGCTTCTAAAAAGAAAGGTGTACCTTATTTACAATTTATATCATACACTTAGAACACCTATCAAGGTGTCCTTGATGACCCTTTTCATAATTATATAAAAGTTGAGATGCAATAGAAAGATAATTTCAAAATACTAATATAAGCATGAAAAAGTTTATGTTTTAATTTTTTTCACTTAAGTATATTTGGGGTCCCTTTTTTATAATTTTAAAATAAATTATTGTTAATTTGGGTTGTTAAAAAAATATCTTTTTTCTCTAAAAATAGAAATACATTTTGTTATATACTTATAACAATAAAAAAAAATATGTGATGAACCTAATCTTTATATATAATAAACTTAATCGTTATATGTGATGAATTTAATTATTCTATATGACAAAGCTAATCATTCTATGTTGTGAATCTAATCATTATATGTGATGAACTTAATCGTTATATGTGATAGAATTAATCATTATATGTGATAAATAATATTACTCTATAGAATAAACCTAATCATTATATGTTATGAATATAATTATTATATATGATTAACCTAATTATTATATGTGATGAGTCTAATCATTATATGTTATGAACCTAAATGATAGTTGTGATGAGCCTAGACATTTTATGTTATGAATCTAGGTTGAGCTTGTTCATAATAAGGATTATAAAATTATAAATAAGTGTTCATATTAATATATTTTCAACACAAAGATAAAATGTATATGTTTTGGTTATGATGAACATATGTATCACATTTAATGCATAAACGAGTTAGGTTTATTGCACAAAAAAAATTAGGTACATGGCATAAAACACTTAGATTTATCATACTTGTTGGATAAGAAGTTGCATGCACCTCCGTGTCATTCTTTGCACTTATATTACTCCCCTACATGTTCTGTATAAAGAGCCATCCATAACTTTCTTGATTATTGTGAACATAAAAAATAAAATCAACAAGAATTAAGCATCAGAACTTATAAAGGAGTCTCTTACCAGTAGGCTAGCACCGACCCTTCCATCAACCTTTTGTTGCACAAATGAAAGAGTGCAGTGCAAGTAGAGGTAGCAAGTATGTCTTTGTGTGTCTACGCTTCAAGGAGATTATATACAATTACTTTATGTTTAAGTAGTTAGACTATCAAAAATAAAATTTTGTAGTTCACCTCTAACTCCTTGCATCATCATCCTTCTTTATCTACTCACAACAAGGATACAACCAAGAAAGAAGAGTAAATCCTCTATATTTCATGAACCTAATTAATTTATGATATAAACTTATATATTTAGTGTTATGAATCTACATGTTTCTAATGCTAAATATAATTTATAATATTTATAAACCTAAAAAATTTATATGATCAACCTAATTATTTTATGACATAAACCTATATATTAAGTATCATATGACATAAACCTATATTATATGTGTCATAGACCTAACCTTTTCCAAGGCTAAACCCAAACGGACCATGCAATAAACATAATTTTTTTATGAAATAAATAAGAATCTCAAAGTTCTAAAAATTATCCTTTATTCAACATACTTGCCAAAATATGTTCACAATAAAACGCTATAAAATTTATGAAACTGATCCCATATATATGAATACAAATCATAAATTAAAAAATGATCACATTTCTGTACATAAGAACTATAAATTATACAAATAACTTCATGTTCCTAAATAAAAATTGTAAAATTATAAAAATGACTATGTGCACCTAAATGATGTTTATAAAATTTAATTAAAAAAAAACTAGTTGCACTTTGTCATTTACTCTCGGGTCCATGATATAGGAAATTTACTTTATTAATTTAATTAGTGGTATTAATCTTTTTAAAGGTTAATTATTTACCAAATACCTTTACGGTATTGCAAAGTATTTATTGATATAGTCTGATATAATTCGATAATACTACAAGAAGAGTAGATTATTACTTTAAAATAAGCTTGCAGTTCAAACCGGTTGAAAATCTATTTTTCTTGTCTTATTGTTATCATTTCACCTCAAAATGATAATATTTTGATAATAATAAACATAATATAAAATTATCAATAATAATAATAATAACTTGAGAGTATTTGATTGAGTGGTACATGTCGTCCTAACTTAAAAGGCTTCTATCCATTCAAAATGCAGCAAGGTTTTCTTAAGGGAGGAGCCTTAGATTAGTCGGGAATCAAGATCTCTTGAGAGAAGTCTGGATTAGTCAGGAGCCAGGAAGGGTCAGCAAAATCGACCTAACATTAACTCCTGATGGAGGCTAATTCAACCGAAGCGTCACTATGCCAAGTGGTTGGTTTTTACTCAATGGGCACGCCGTTTGTCGACGGAAGTATAGGCTGGGGCGGGGACCAAAAGCGAAGAGTATCCGATTGTACGGCGTCCATAGCTTTGTCGTGATGTAATTTAATTCCTGACTTTTGGTAAGTCCCGTAGCCACATCAAAATGAAAACATGGGACCGGAGAATCAATACCAATACGTGCATTAACGTGTACTTGCCAAAAACCAAATTGCTATGTACTCCATCCCCCCCCCCCCCCCCCATGTGATTCGTGCATGGTGTCATGATGCGTCGGCGGCTTATAGGTCATTCATTATCTGCATCACCATATTCAGGCCTTTAAGCAAAAAGTCTTTTACCTCCATTCCTGTGTCTTTCCACCTGGGAGTGTCCTAGGGGCTACAGCAACTACTATGGTTGCCACTTACCCATCCTCTTTGCTTTTGCCATCTCTTGTTTATTTAAAATGCTGCACTTGTTGGTATGGTATCACTACTACACCCTACTTTATGATGGCCGCCATTATTTCGATCGTGCCTAAAGTTTTATGGAAAGCAAACTTGATGAAGATACTGATATTTGGTTTATGAAATTGGACGCCTTTCTTGCGTCTCCTGTTAGCTTTTAACTATGAGCTTATATTAAATATCGCGTTCCTGTTTGGTAGACACTGGAATACAATACAGCTGCTTTTTTCTTTTAGGCTAAAAGCGGCCGGATCGACCTTTTTATTATTAATCATTCATATCATGAGAAGCTACTTTAAAAATCTCAGCAGGTACATTAAAATCTCGTTCTATATTTGTATATCTAAAACTAAGACCTGGCTTCGGAATACACGGGGCCAACAACCTTTAATTTATAGAGTTATAGTATACAATTGAATCAAGTAGAACAAACATATATGGATAAACCAACTAATAAACTGGAATACAAACGTAGTAAATTTCACTTATATGTTACGGTACAAAATAACTTTAGATATCTAACTTCTAAGGTTACCGTATCTCTCTAATGAATTGGTGCACTGAAATTAGTAGACTAAGAGTTATTTCGTTGTAAGTTGAATAAAATTAAGAAATATTAGAAAATAAAATAAAATCAAGAGAGATTATGAAGACTTATTATTTTGTGTTGTGTGAGGGATGATCTTTGACTTACAATAGTTTAGGGTTTTATAGGAGTGGATTGAAAAATTAATTTATTGGTAATGGTAAGTAATTAATAGTAGTTTAAATAAAAACTAATGTTGGTTATCAAATTATTAAAATGTAACCATCGGTAATTAAGGACACCGTCAAATTGTTAAAATGTAACCAAAAGTTTTTAAAAGGTGTCATCATGGTGGTAACCATAATGTTCAATAATTCAAAATCATTCATTAAAATATTTGAAAATAGATAACGCCATCTGAATTACATCCCAAAAATGCAGAGAAGAGAGATCGTATTGGACCAAGTTATTCGTACACAAACCAGATTAAGCAACATCTACTACTAATGTGGTGCTTCAAGTTTTGAACAACCCACAAAAACCAACAATCCCTTCTTGATCCAAACTTGGAATCCCCCCTAAAATGGTTCAATTGGGTGAACTAATTTTTGAACCTAAAAATAGAGATAGTTCATGCGAACAAATTATATCCCATCATACCCTAATTTCATGATTACTCTAAAGAGTATGTCCATGATACTTCTCATAAGAGGTGACTAAAACCCCACGGTCACATATAAGTGAATACTACTCACAATGCCTAAACTTTGGCTATGGAACTCATTAAGGACTTTACGTCTAACCTTAATAACCTTAGAAAATATAATATAATCAATAAACACATTAACTTAATACACAAACAAAAATACAAGTGATAGCAAGTATATGACTTTGTTTGACCCATTAAATATATTGTACCAAATAAGGTGCAAACCCAATGAATCTAAATAGATTGAGTATTCATCATAAACATTTATTCTTGTGGAACAACTCCATTTCACTAGCAATTTCATAAACTAGTTTCTTGTCAAGTACTTTGGTCAATAGATCCAAAATATTTCTCCTTGACCTAATATCATCAAGAAAAATGACACCACACTTAAGAAGACTACAGACACCACTATATCTCAAATGAATAGCTCTAATCTTGTCATTATAGACTTTGGTATGACTATATGGGTAGTTGCTTGTGAGTCATACTGAAGAGATAACAAAGCCACAAGCTTCAAATATAGAGAGATTCTAACAAAAACATTCCTCAACCATTGAGCTTCTTGTCTACGTAACTCTATTGTAACAAATTCTAACTTCATTTGCTTGAAAGATATCCAAGAGAGTATAGTCATTACCAAAGTAAATTTATCCATAGGGCATGATAACCATAAGGGCATAAAAGCTCTATAACCTAGTTAGTATCATAAAAGCTCTCCAAAATTAGAGGGTTCCAACATCAAGACAATCCATAGGGCATGATAACCATAAGATACTTTAGTTGCATGTAAGCGCTTTCTAGGAATATATATACCACTTAAGTTTACTCATAGAGAAAACATCGAGTTTGGAGTAGTTAATTAGATACATAACACTAACAAGAATCTTAGCATACTTTACTAGATCAATCCTCTCATAACGATTCTTCTTTAGAGCCAAACTTAGATCATATAGTGTTCTTACCAACTCTTCATCAAAGTAGTTCAACTTACTCAAGAGTTTTCCAACATAGTGTGACTAACTCAATTAAGAATTAGTTTTTTCTACTTTTTTAACACCCCCATGTTTATAACCAAAAAATCTTTTAGTTAACAAGACATTTTGGGGAAGCTAAATAAGAAATGTAATGTGTTATCGCCACATCCAACATAAAAGAGGTATAACAAATACCTATGCATGTCGGGAGTACAGCTAAAAAGTAAACTCATATCCCAAAAAATAGGTGTAGTCTTCACTTAACTTGAGTTAGATATAAGACTTACAAAAAATATAGAAAAATTAAATACAAGAACAATAAGGTAAAAAAAACTCAATAAGAGAAAAATCAAATAGAATGTGAGATCTCAAAGATCCAAGCCAAAATTCTAATTGAGCCAACCAAGGACTTGACAGTCTCAACTTTACACCAAAAATAAAGTAGAAGAACATGCACAAGAACTGAAACAATGTTGTATTACTAGACGGGCATACTAAGTAAACACAACATACTACAAGTGATAAAACGCCCACATAATACACATAAAACATGTCAAGATAAAGAAATAATCATGGATCATGTAGAATTAGAAGAATACTCATAAATCATGTTAATAGAAAACCACATATGGCAGCTCTAAAGCAAGTAACCTAGGGTAGAAAATAATATGCAATCTAATACCACAAGGGTATACTAGGTAAAAATAGGAAATCTCAAAAGATTAAACAGGCATAGAGATGAATCAATCAGAGCCTATGGACATATCTATCATGCATCTCAATTATAAAAGGACATCACATCCCACCATAATGGACACATAGTCCATGAGGTACAAGTATAATATAAGGTCATGTAAGGACATATGGGTCAAAACACACAATCAAGGAATGCCACATAAGTCATAGGTGTATAGACATGAACTCTGAGGAAAATTCCCAGACATCTAATCTTACCACCAATGGACAACACCAATAGGACATAACATAAAAATATTACATAAAAGCCAAAATCATTTAGGGACTCCAATGCCATTCCACAAACGAATAAAGTCAAAGGGTACAAATAATAATCCACAAGAGCATCCTGCTTAACTACAAATGACCATCTACTCTATGGGGTTTGTACAAGGACTCCATCATTCGCCTAGCCTGAAACTGTAACATGCCACCATAGGTCGTATATCATGTCCACTACTAAAGAACTTCGACCAAGGTAGTCTCACCAAAGGTATGCTAATCCTTAAGTGGTCACACCCCCTACAAAGGTCAATGATTATATAAAGTAGAAAATGTACCAAGCTTCTATATGGCTATTAGCCCCTAATGTTTTATTAAAATGAGAAACTATAAGTCCAAAGGACCGTTTTTATGCGTTAACACTAAATACATCTACAAGTGAAAAACTCAAGAAGCACATAATTCACATATCTTAAAAGTGTTTAAGGTTAACAAAAAACCCTTAAAAAAGATTAGAGATAACCCAAATCAATTAAAACCAATATTCTAGTATATCATAGCGAATCAGTAGATCCCTAAAAATCTATAGAAAAAAGTCAAAAGCAAAGGCTAGAGTTAAGCCTTAGGGGAAAAACTAAAATCAAAAGTTCAAACTACAAGAAATACATTTTAGCAAAAAATAATAACAATATACCTTTTACCAAGTAAGAGTTTTCAAAAATAAATTGAAATCAAACTTGAGCCAACCCTATTCTAATGTCCAACCTATTTCATTATCCATCTATTTTGTTAATCAATGACTGAAAGTCACCATAAAGAACTAGAGCCTTACTCAAAAGTTCAGATATCTCAAAACTAAGGTAAAAATGCTAAAAATTACTTTTTGTTATTGTAACACCCTCAAAATTCACTACTGAAAAATTTCGTTTTATTAAAAGATAATTGCGGAAGCAGATAAATAAAACGTGAACTTTGGGAGTATTACCGCCACACTTAGTACCAGACCGGTTCACTCATACCGTTCCAGTACCAAGTGCTAAGGCTAAGAAAATGAAATACAGCTTGAAAGAAATTCAACACACACAAATCAGAGTAGCGCATCAAATCGTTCACAAGAATAAAATCCACCAATGGTGGTTACTTTAACAATGTTAATATTTAAAACCAAGAATTTAAATGAGAAAGAGAAAAAGCTAACGATACCGGAAAATTCCTTACTCTCCTTCCCGTAACCCACTTGAGTAGTACCTGAAAATACCTGCAAGGGCACTGCCCATTGAATAGGCAGGGGCCCCATAAAGGGAATCCCTTCAGTACTACGGTACTGAGTAACCCTTTAATACCACACTTAAAGACAGGTCCGCATACGGCACATAATGCAAATCGCACATAAATAATGAGAGGTGCATACATAACAATAACACGTAACACAAGTTATAATTCACGATCGATATCTTTGGGCCTTAAGCCATGTCATAGTTTAAGATCAGTACATTCTGGCCTTAAGCCATTATTCCATCATCATTCAAGTAATATCATATTTTATATCCATGTGAGTGCGAGAACCCCACTATTATAGCCGGTGGACCGGAAAGTATACACTCAAGGCAGAACGCCTCTGACCACTATTATTACCGGTGGACCGGAAGATAAACACACAGGGCAGAACGCACCTGACCACTATTATTTGCCGGTGGACCGGTCTGGCCCCGACTCACATGGTGTTCCACTATAAGTGATTAGTATTTTTCCATAACCTTATTCACATACATAACTGATTTTATTGAGCTCGGGACCCCCACTATTTTAGCCGGTGGACCGAAATATATATAAAATCGTCATCCAGGGCACAACGCTCCTGGCCACTATTATAACCGGTGGACCGGTACTCATAATCACATACCAGGGCAACACGCTCCTGGACCACTATTATATCTGGTGGACCGGTACTCAATATCACATACCAGGGCAACACGCTCCTGGACCACTATTATAACCGGTGGACCGGTACTCAATATCATAATCATCTGGGCCCGGATCATTAATATTCCACTTTCAATAATAGTATATTTCCTTTCTTTAATCAGCACATCAATCATATTTATTTGCCTCGAATGGGAGATCGATAACCCGGGACACAAAGGTACACCGGTCGTACCGGTGCATACCAGCTACTCAGTACCCTTCAACCATGAACCCAAGGACGCAAAGGTACCCTGCTCGTACTGGTGCATAAAGCTAACTCAGTACCCTACCGACAAGGACACCTAATCCATAAGTATGCATACCCCCTAACTAGGTCCGTAGAGCTAGAAAGAGTAAGATATAGGCCATGGATGGGGCACAAAGGCACACCAGCAAATACTAGAATAATCGTGGACTAAACCACGTCCTTAGGGTAGCGACCCCTAAGGAGTCACCATTCCCGATCTCGAGGTCTTTCACTTTAAGTAATAGTGTCTTAATTAAGGTGATCACGAAAAACACGATAATCCGATACTTATTCACTTTCGATCGTTCCGATATCATTAATCGTTTCTTATTCAGATGATTATCCAGGATATCACAGAGAAACCATTAAGGCCATACTAATTATCAAATACTCTTACTTGGCTAATCAGCATCATTTAATCATATTAATGTTCCACAATCTCAAAGACATGTTAGGTACAAACTACTCATTTTCCCTTTTCTTATATAATTGTTAAGTATCCATTCCTTACTCGCCAAATTACCGTATTACCCTTTAGGTTACATAATTACCAAATTACCCCTTGTCCAATTTAGATTACCAAGATTATCCCCTACACTTTTTAGATCACTATTCACCCCTCATAATTACTACACTTATCATATTTCCCATTTGGTTGGATATATTACCAAGTCGCCCTTCTCCTTTATTAAAATTACGAAATTGCCCTTGAGTTGGATAAGTTACTAACTCACCCTCCTTCATTATCATGATTACTATTTTGCCCCTTTAGTTGGTTAAACAATTATCACTTTACCCTTTTATCGGCTAAATTACCAAATTGCCCCTTTAGTTGAACAAATTACCAAATTGCCCTTCTCCTTTATCATAATTACCATTTGACCCCTCTCAATTATTTTAATTGCCATTTACCCTTTTTAATTATCACAAATCCCAAATTACTCTTCTTCATAATTACCAATATTAATTTACCCTTTTTCATAATCAAAATTACTATATTACCCTTCTCCGTTATTAAAATTACCATAATGCCCTTTAATTGGTTAATTTACCAAATTACCCTTCTATAGTATCATACTTATCCAATTGCCCTTCTACAATCATAATTTAATTGCTAAATTATCTTTTGTCGTTATCATAATTACCAAGTTACCCCTTACTCCCAAGTTTACCATAATATCCTTTCATTTACAAAATTACCATTTTACCCCTTACATCCAATTTTACCATAATATCCTTTTATTTATGAAAATTACCACCATACATCTTTTACTTTACAAATTACTATTTTACCCTTTTACATCCAAGATTACCATCTTTATCTTTCCTTACATAATTACCATTTTACCCTTCTTTTCCAATTTACCATATTACCCCTTTACTTATAAATTTCCACTTCGCCATTCACTTATAAAATTTACCATATTACCCTTTACTTATGAAATTACGATTTTGCCCCTCTACCTCCAAAATTACCATAATGCCCTTTTTCTTGAAAAATTACCACAATGCCCTCCTTCATCCAAAATTACTATTTTACCCCTACTTCCAAAATTACCATTTTACCCTTCTTTCTCACAACTTACAATTTTATCCTTTACTTATAAATTATCATTTAACCCCTTTATTTTTAAATTACCAAATACCCTTTTACTTATAAAATTACCGAAATACCCTTTTCGCTTATAAAATTTCCATTCAACCCCTTTATTCACCATTTTTATGAATTTACTAACACTACATAAAATAATGATATTAATACTTCATTTTTATCATCTAAGTCCACCAACTTGTCATTTTTCAACATAATACTCATTAGCAACTACACACATTGATTTATATACCTCATAAGCATAATTACTAAAATACCCTTAAACAATAACATCATTCATGCATTAACAACATGGTACATCATAAACAAGTATTTAACATTTCTATCCATATTTTAACTCCTTCTTTATTTAACATACCTACATATGGCACAAAAGTTATCATGCTTTTTCTTTTTAACAAACAATATAAGAAACCATAAACATATCATGCTAAGCATACAAAACATGCATAAAATCATACTAAACCCTAAATGTGCTAGCATGCGTTTTTCCATATATTTAAGGGAGGATTAACGGTTACCTTAATCCCGCAAAATATCAAATCTTACCAAGCATAATTAGCAACTCAACACCTAAAAATAATATCCATCATTATTGTTAGAAATAAGAAGTTAAAAAGGATAAAACTTTGTAAAAATTTAATTAATAGAACACTTAATATAAAATACCATTATACCTTAAAAATTAGCCAAATAATTTTCAAACTAAAGGGGAGCTCACGATGCATGAGAAGCGTGAGTTTCATGCAAAATCCATGGGGGAAAAAGGCTCAAAGAGGGGTGAAGGAAGCAAGATTTATCATTTTCGGGTTAGGGTCTTTAGGCTAGAAAAGAAGGTGGTTAGGGGAGGTTCTAAGGCAAGGGAATGGTACAGAAGGGAAGAGGGGGTGTAGGTGGAGGCAAAGGGTGGCTTCACGGCGGCATAGGGCGGCGGAGACGGCGGCGGCAAGGCGGCGAACTTGGCTGCCGAGGAGGGTCGAGGGAAAGGGGTTGTGAAGGAAGGAAAAGGAGAGGGAAAAATGGAGGGGTGCAAGGGTTGGTTTCGTCCAACTAAGACATGGCAGTTGTAGAGGGGGTTGCAGGGTGTCGAACGGTGGGTTGGGTGGCGGCAGAGGTGGTCGGACGTCGGCGGTAGAGGTGGTTGCAGGTGGCTCGGCGGTAAGGGGGAAAAGCTGGGAAGAAAAAGGAAAAGGAGGAGAATGGAGGAAGTGTAGGGCTCGAAGGGGCTGTGTGGTGGTGTAGGGTGGTAGTAGGCGGTGGCAGAAGGCGGCGCAGGGCTGGGCTTGGTGGTTCAGGCGGCGGAGGCTGGCGGTGATAAAAAAAACGAGGAAGTAAAATGGGGAAGAAGGAAGGAGAGAGGAGGGAGCTCGGGGGAAGAGAAGGGATCGAAAATGAGGGGAATGGAGGGCTGGGTAGATGGAGAAAAAGAAGAGGGAGAAGAGAGGGGCAAGGATGGCCGGCGAACGGCTCTGCAGGTGGCAGGTGGTGGTCGGGTGGCAGGGGAAGACGGGGAAGAAGAAGGAAAGAAACAAGGGCACGGGAGGCTATGGTCCAGGGCTGGTTTGGCTTGAAAAGGGAAGGAAAACGACGGGGGAAGAGAGAGGGAGAGGGAGCAGGTGGTGGTGGCAGGTGCAAGGTGGCGGTCGGTGCTCGACAATGGCAGAAAGGAGAGTCGGGCGTGGGAGGAGGAAGAAAGGAGAAGAAGAAAGGGACGGGCGGCTGGACCGGCGCAGAAAAAGGAGGGAGCCGGCCGGTCCAGGGGAAAAAGAAGGCTGCGGCTGGGCGGGCGCGCGAGGGGCAGGGGAGAAAGATCGGGCATGTGGCCCAGTGCGCAAGGAGGGGGGGAAGCAGGCCAAGGGGTCTGGCGGCCCAAATCTAGGAAGAGGGAAAAAGAAAATAGAGGGAAGGAGGAAGAAAAGAAAAGGTAGGAAAAGGAAATTGGGGAAAAATGGAAAAATTGAGAATAATTAAATTTATAAAATAACAGGATGTTATATTTTTAATAATAAGTTTATTTAATAATTTAATTTAATATAATTAAATATATGGGCTTAAAAAGGATAATTATAGTAAACTACTAGTTTGAAAATTTATTTAAATGAAATAATATGATAAATAGCAAAATATTTATTTTTAATTTATTAAATACTTTTATCCAAATTTACATACTCTAAAATCTATAAAATAATTAAAATAAAAATCTTAAAGCAATTTTATTCCAAATAAAAGTAATTTATTAAAATATAGGTTTTCGAAAATTTTGGGGTATTACAGCTATTATAGCCAAAATTAGTGGAAAGAAAACATAAATAGCTTAACCCAAGTCAAAACAAAGTTATACGTCAAATTTTGTTTTAAAAAAATACTATTCACTATAACATTATTTATAGTTCAACGAGAAATGTCATTTTATACTGAAAAGCTTAAATATAAAAACCAAAAAATATTTTATTACTAAAAATTACTATTTATTTGGACTCACTATTCATACTTGGTTATTATTTATGAGGGTCCAAAGTGAAAAATCAAAGGTTGCGGTAAATCTTTGACTCTAATACAATCTAAAAGCCGTTTAGGGATATTTATGTCATATTTTGAATAATTATCCCAAAAACATGATTAACCAAAAATTAAACCCTAATTAGGGTGATTAGAGGTCACTAACTTAATAATATGTTGAAAAAAAACATAAAGAACACTTAAACTTGCCAAACTTTCATTTACAAAGTTAAGCATCCACACATATATGAATCAAAGCATGTTATATATGAAAGTTCATCCACAAATTACAACCTATAACATGATATAATCAAAGAAACATAAGTGTAAAAGGATCAAAATCACATCTAAGTGCCACAAAACCCATTTCAACCCAAACATGGAATAATCATACATAACTAAAATCAATCATGCTAAACACTCAAGATTCCATATATAAGTAGTTTAGATATGTTAACCTAAGCTACAAACTCCAAAACAAATAAAGAATCCCAAACTTGAATATGAGAAGATTTTTTCTATATGTTAAATGATTAATCCCCTATTGTTTATTTAAAATAACAAGGGATTATTTATTTTTTTGAAAATGGAAGAAAAGGATGAAAAATGGAAGGGTTGCCGTGGTAGCACATGGTGTTAGGTATGGTGGTGTTGGTGAAATAGTTTTGGGAGAGAAAAGGGAGGTTAAAAGTACAGATGATGAGATAGAGGAAGGGATAAGATCAATTGATAGGAAGTTCAAATATTTTATTTAACTTAATGGGGTGTATAAATGTAAATATGTTAAAAAAAACCAAAGTAGGATATTTTGAAGGTGGGTATTGAATGTTTTGAAAGCCAAGAGGATAATCATGGCCCTTATTTAGATTGGGTGTGACATATGGAAGCTTAGGATAAAGTGTTACAAAGGCTAGAATAGATACAAGTATTGAAACGAGAGTTTCAGTTGCAAAATGCTCCCAAAACGAATGAAACAAATTTGAAAAATCATAAAAATAACAACTTAATATTTTGAAACCATTTCTAGCTTGTTAATGCAAGAATATAATGATCCATGAAGTTTTTTTAGGTTCAAATTATTAAAAGGGTTATTTTAGGGCTCAAAAACAGAAAAGGAGAGCTACAATTAAGTATAAATAGTAATTTTCTTAGAGTTTTTTTATTAGAATTTTGAAACAACTTAGGAGACTTAAAAAAGTTGAGGAATACAAAAAAAAAGAATTATAAGGATCTAGAAGAAGTTTGATAGTCAAAAGTGGCTTAGAAGAGCTCATAGAAATAAACTATAAAGAAAAGGTTAAAAAAGTTTCAAAAATGAAACAATAATTTTTATTCCTTCAAAGGGTGTAATAAATGTACAAAGTAAAATAGTTGTATTTTCATTAAAACATTAATAAATAACTTAGGTTTTAAAAAATAGGGATGTTACACCATCACCCCCTTAAAAGGAAATTTATCCCTAAAGTTCAATTGGAAGAGAAAGGAAGAGTAAGTCACTAGACAGGTTAAAGGATAAGACTAACTTGTCTGGTACTGAAAAAGAAGGTAAACAACAATAGGGTTTAAGAGATTCGATAACTAGAAACTCAAGAGAGAAGGATACAAGGAGTAAGAAAGGAAAGGCAAGGAAGAAAAAATACAAGATTATTAAAAACACAAACATTGTATACACATCTAATATATACATTTCTTATAATCATTACATGTTATGTACATAAAAAACTTACACCATTACTATTTATTATTGGCATTACACTACTATTAGAATTGCACTAACCCAACGTTCTAGCCTATTAACTTATGGAAGAGTCCAAAAATACCCATTAGCTTACTAACTACACTACATAAAAGGTTATTCCCCAAAATGTCTTCTAAAGGCCACTCGTTGACTAGAATCATATAGATACACTATACCACTTTCCCCATCATTTGCCAAATGAAAACACCATCTAATTATACCAATAGCATCTTGAATTCACCTCCTTCTACTCCTTACTACTCATAGTAATCTGATAGCTCTCATCATCCCTCATGAAATAGAATCAACAAAATCCTTAGGAAATAACCAAAAATACGAGGCTTAACTCCATGTCAAGCTCTCCTCCCATCCTTGCCATATATAAGATCCAATGAAAAAATATGGAAGCTCCTCAAAAATAGATCCTCAAACATATAAGTAGGGTTGGGTTCATCCCTAAGAAAAATATCAATATAGTTATCCTTCATAAATCCCTAAGGTCTATATCAAGAAAGAGAATCCATCAAGAAGTAAGCCTAAACTGCATGTAAGATGTCCCCTAAATCATCACCCTAAGTTGTCATAAGAATCTCCTATAAAAACTGGATGCGCTACCTAATCTCCACATAATCATATATCATCAAAAACTCTGGCATGATACCTCCCTAATAGTCAAGCATCTTAATGATCTACAAGAACCTAAAATCAAATCTTACTACTAGAGAGACTCCAACTTCCTCAATATACATAAGAGCTATACACCATCTACAATCTTTTAAGACATAATTGCACATTAAGTATACCTATTTGAATCTAACAAGTCAAAACTAAGTTATCTTGATTCCTTAAAGGTTATCAAGTTCATTTTAGCACCAACTATAACTACGAAAGTAAGGATAGCAACACTAGCGAGCAACTAAAAACATGGTAACAACACTAGGGATATAAAAAGAAAACACTAGAATATTCAAATATCATGCATAATAGTAAAGAGGAAATCCCCATGTGTAAGGTTATAAAATATATAAGAGATATGATAAAGGGGTAAACTATAACAAGTTAAGACTACAAACACCAAAGAATAAGTACAAGGTAATAAGGAACTAAATAATGTAATAAAATTAAAACTCTAATACAAAAAGCACACATACATACATATGGAAGTTATCATAACCCAAAAACCTTACAACAAATAACTCCTAGTTACCATCTACTAAAAAAAACTTATAGACCTGACTTGGTTACTCCAAATCATCACACTCATTATGGCATTGGAAACCTTAGTAGCACTTAGTGTTTTATCTCCGTGGTCACCCATTAGGTCCACTCTTAATGTAAGATCTCACACTCTAGCTCAAAATCCATGTATGACATGAACAAATCTATAAATCCCCAAGGTAGGCTCTGTGGTTTCCCACATCTAGTGCACAAAGCATCATCAATTTCTCATAATTCCCTATCTAACTAGAATTAATGCATATCAAACATTTATTCTTCAATGAACTTAGGGTGCGGAACAGTGCAAATAAAGAGATCATTTCTCCTTTAATGGTTTAGAGAAGATGGTACAATCTAAACAAGTAAAGATTCATAAAATAATTAATCTTCCATAAATGGTTTAGCACACCCTAGAGCCATATTACATACCCTCAAATATCTTCACATGTCATCATCATGAGCCCATCCATAAGACACTCTAAAGGTGGAAACACCTTTATAATGCCTCAAAGTTAGTGTTAGATGATAAATGCTTAGAAGGATTGGTATGGCTACCAAAATTAACATGATATACCTTTTTTTGGGAAAATTTAACCAAAGAACTTCACAATTAAGTGTGTTTAAGATAAAAAAAATTTATGGATAGGTGACCTCTTATGAAGTGTCATGGGATGTATAAGAGTTGATAAAAAAAAGTGTACAAAAAAGGAATTGTGTTGATCTATGAGGTCATTTATCAATCCCAAAAGTGTTTTTTGAAAATGCTCCCACCTAGGGCGGGAGGAATGTTGCAACTATACCTAGAACCTCCTAGAATATTGTTAACCTCATAGATCAATCAACCTTTGCTTAGATGAGAACAAACTCAATTATGAATTTGACTTATCGTATTAAGTGTGCATGTATATCAAAGCAAAAGTGAAGTAGTCAACACTTAACTAAGTCAAGGAGTGTTAAGGAGATCAAGTTTGCAAAATATATCCCAAGCACAAACCAAAGATCAATGAGGGAAAAAAATCTATCTTCAAGTACTTCAATTTCATATGTGTAATACACAAACTATGAGGGGATAAGCAAGTGTGCTCAGGATATCAAGACTCAAGCTTCAAAGGGTATGTTACAGTCCTAGGTTTTATGTACATATGATTTACATATTGAGCACTTAGATTTTTCAACGATTTGATATTTATAATCATATTTAAAAATAATTTTGTAAGATCTTAAAGTTATTTCATGCATCAAAAACATTTTCAAGTATTTATGTAAAATGTTGTCTTAAATTGAATTTATTTTAAGCAATTTTGCATATGATCCAATTTATAAAATTCAACATAAATTATATACACATTTTTTGTAGGTGAACAATATTTCTTTTCAAGGACTATGATGTCTACTTTACAAAAAAAAAAAAAGACAACATACAATTTTCATTTCTGTAGCTCAAGTTATGGTATGTTTTGTAAGGGTGTGCAGTGCTAAAAAATATTCTACCAATCGACTAGTTTACCAAAATAAGTCCATAGTGCTGGGCATTTTTGAGATTTTCTATCCGTTGTAATTTGACTGTGGGAGTAATTTTTACACCCAATGACTAGTGCTAATTTTTTCCATCTTTTAGCACTATAAATAAGATTTGTTAGACTTTAATAAACATCTATCAAGCTAGCACAACTCTTCAAAAATCATCATTTTTACATCTTACGAAGAATCAAAGAGTGTTTTGATTTTACACTTTCAAATCCAAATCAAACTTCTCTAATGCTCAATTCATTCTTCATATTTAGCTAGAGTTCTCATATACTTGTAATTATTATGTTTCTAGCTACATAAAAATATTCACTAATGATTAGTCACTTTCATATGATATCTAGTGAAGATTCTTATTGTATTTATTTAAACTCATCATCTCAAACACAAGTGAAGAGTGGTGTGTTGTCTAGCATTCCTAAGAGAGATCATTAAGATTGTAGTCTCATAGATAGGATAACCAAACAAAGTGTAAATCATCTCCTAGAGGATCATTTAGATTATAGATTCATAAACCAAAAGATGAGTGATCATCATCAAACACACGCTATAAATAAAGAGAGATTCAAATCCAAAAAGGAAAAACCTTTTGGTAGTGGATATAAAGAAACTTTGTAGAGTTTCATGAACCACTATAAATTACTTGTTTATTGTTTGTCATCCTTATAGTTATTTCTCACAAAAGTTTAATTTGACATTATTGTTACAAAATACTCTATTCACCCCCTCTAGAGTATCTATATGGTCTTTCAAATACGTTAACCTAGATCATAGTCTACAAGGCCTACAACCAAAAATTTCTTTATATTAACCTAAACAAGTAAATTTGCTTATCCTTAGTCAACATAGACTATCTTCCTAAACAAAACTTATTTCAATCCTTAAGTACAACCAAAAGGGAACATAAATGAGTTAAGCTCAAGGAAACCATACTACACATGACAACAATATGAAAACTAACATAAAATCAATTAATCGCAACTAGCCAAAAGTTATTCATATGCAATAATATAAATGAATACCAACTCCCAAGCCCAACTAACAATTACTGATCGATCAAATCAGACTTGACCTTTTTAATTAGAGAGAGAGCTATAAACATTTGGAATAAGAAAACTATATCACAAAGAAAAACACAATTTCAACAACAAAAAAGCTTTGATACTAATTTGTACACCCTCATTTTTATAACCATATTTTTTTCTTTACAAGACATTTTATGAAAGGTAAATAAGAAATGTAGGGGGTACCACGATATCCAACATTAAAGAGGTACAAAAAAATACCTAATATATGTCAGGTGCGTGGTTAAAAAGTAAACTCATATCTTAAGGGGGAAGAGGCAAATGTGGTTTCTAATACAAGAATTACATAGCTATACATAAAAATTAAATATAAGATAAAAAAAGTTCAATAAGAAAAAAAAATGAAATAAAATGCTTGATCTTAAGGATCTAAACCAAAATGCTTATTAAGTTGGAAAAGAACATGGCATTCTTCATGAGATCTAAAATAGTGTGATATTAGTATGGTAAATGTACTAAGTAAAAATAACCTTCTAAAATTGATAGCATTCCCACATAATATACATAGTGCATGCTAAAATAGAAAAATTATCGTGGATCATGCAAAAATAAAGAATAGTCATAAATCATCTTGATAGATAACGACATATGGTAACTTCAAAGTTAATAACCTAATGCGATATATAATATGCAATTTGTTATCCCATGAGAATATAGTAGGTAAAAAAAAAGAAAATCTCAAAAGATTCAACATGAATGTAGAAGAATTAGGCAAAGCCTATATAGATATCTAGCATGCATCTCAATAACATAAGAACATCACATCTCACCACAATGGACACTTAGGCCATGAGGCACAAGCATAATATAACATCATTACATAAGGACATATGGGTCAAAATTCACATAAGCCTTATACATATGGAAACAAACTCTAAGGCATAAGCCTGGACATGTAGTCCTACCACCAATGGGCTAGACCCATGGGGCACAGCATAAAAATAAGGTATAAAATCCAAAAGTATATAGGGAGCCCAATGTTCTACCACAAATGGAGAAAAGCTAACGGTAGAAATAATAAGCCATAAGAGCATCCTACTCAAATAAAAATGAGTGTCTGCGTAGGGGGCTTATACAAGGACTATAACGTCTGCCTAGCTTGGAACCATAACATGTCATCGTAGGTAGAATATCCCATCCATTATCAAAGGAATCTAACTAAGATAGTTTCACCAAAGGTATCATACTCCTTAAATGTACATACCTCCTATGGAGGTCAATGATCATATAGAATAGAAAAGGTACCAAATTAATATATGGCTAGTAGTCCCTAACATTTTATGAAAATGCAAAATGAAAAGTTAAAAGGATTTTGCGTTTTGTATGTTAACACCAAAAGTATTCCCATATGGATAAATTAGAGACCACATAATTCACATATCATGTAAGTGTTTAATATTTACATAAAACCCTAGGAAATGATCAAAGATAACCTAAACCAATGGTAATAGATGATCTAGAAAATCATCACAAATCATAGGATCCCTAATAGTTCTTTACAAAAAAATCCCAAAATTAAATGCTAGTGTTAAGTGTAACACCCCCATTTTTAGGGCTAAAAAATATGTTTTAAGAGTTAATTGTGGAAGCTAAAAAAATAAAAATATAGGTTGTTACTGCTATACTTGGTAAAAGATAAGTGTCCTCTACCGTTCTCACACTAAGTGCTAATGTTAAAAATATGACTCCGCTTAAAACCAATAACACAATTGTGAGAACCAAAATAGATAAAATCAAAGCATAGGTTAATATCATTTTGAATAAAACAATGATCAACGGTTACAAATATCACCACGCCACGTACTGCTTATATCTATTCATATAGTGCATACTAAAAACTTATCAACTAAGCATCTAAGAGATGTTCTCTAAGATAATGATTAGAACTAACATCAAGACAATAACCATAACCTACACAATATATATCATAACCAAAATAATCATAACACCATAAGTAGGGCTCAAAGGCACTATACAGAACACTAACTAGGCAAGAAAGCTACTACTGAACCATAGGTAGGTACAAAGGCTACTACCAAACTATAGGTAGGTACAAAGCTTATTATAAAACCATAGGTAGGAAGAAAGGATAATATCAAACCACAAGTAGGCACGAAGGCTACTACCAAACTAGGAACAAAGGTTGTTATCAAACCATAGGTAGACATGAAGGTTATTGCTGACCTACAAGTAGGCACAAAGGTTGTTACCAAAATATAGGTGGGCACAAAGTTTGTTGTCAAACTATAGGTAAGTACAGAGGCTAATACCAAAACATCACTTGGCATGAAGGCTACTAAGGCTACTATTGAACCATAAGTAGGTATAAAGGCAACTACCAAACCATAGGTAGACACGAAGGCTACTACTAAATAAATCTAACAAGCATTTTGATATAATAATAATCATTTTCATTTTTAGTTACTCAATAGGACATAATATCAATCTAGAGACATGAAGGTACTTCACTTATATCGATACACCAAGGTAACATAGTATCCTATCAGCTATCACCCCAATAACAATAAGGTACCCTAGTTGTATCAGCACACAAAAGAGACATAGTACCCTACCGATAAAGATACCTAATGTATAATTATGCACACTCTCTATAATTCTACAAAGCTAAATAGAGTAAGATATAGGTTCTAGTTCAAGTATTAAGGCACACTAGCAAAAATTCATAATCAATCATGAGATAAACCACATCTTTAGGGTAGCTACCCCTAAAGAACCACCATTCCTGATCTTAAGGTCTTTCACTTTAATTATTAGTATTTTATGATGTAAGAGCATATCAATCTCACTCTTCTACTATTAAAGACCAAGAGTTAGCATGCTTAGAGATGGTACCAATTGTTCTTGAATTTCCTAATGATTATAATGTTTTGTTAAGTGATTCTTATATGTGTTATTTATTTCTACAATAAGGAGAATCCACCCATGTTATTTGGTGTATAAGAAAATGGTAGACACAAAGCTTGACTGCATATAATTATTCAATGTATCACATAATTAGGGTTTTGTATAGCTTTGATATTTTATGTATACTCTGTAATGTTTTGTAACTTGTAATTGTATATCATAATGTGTATGATATAGGCATGTAGTGCATTAGTTTATTTCTTTATTTTATCTAAGTGGTTGGTTGGATTGGGCTTGGTTAATGAAGGGGAAACTAAGGCCTCGTGTGTGTGTGTGTGTGTGTGTGTGTGTGTGTGTGTGTGTGTGTGTGTGTGTGTGTGTGTGTGTGTGTGTGTGTCTTACTTGTTCATGGTAGAATTTTATGAAATCATAGAAGAGAATTTTAAATTCTTCCTTCCCAAGTGAGCACTATCATTAAGAGTTTGAGTTTGTTATCTAGAGAAACTTGGTGATTTCTCTTTAGAATTGTGTTGATCTTAGTGAAAATCAACATCAAAATCATGAGACATTGATGAAGACTTCCTCCTTATTTGAAACTTCCATCAAGTTGGAACATTATTTTATACTCCAAGAAACAAGACAAAAGGTCCTACATTATGAAAGCATGATTCTCTATTATCTTCTATATAATTTTATTAAGGACACATCAAGACCACATAATAATTACATAGGTCACATTTCCATAATTAACCATTTATAAGCATTTTCAAACATATGAGACAACCATAATGAAATTAAATCCTGATGTCAAAATGATAATATACTAAGGCCATCTCAGGTTCAATTATTTACGTTTGGAAAAATTATGACAAAATGACTAAAATTCCCCTAAGGCCATAATTTTCACATTATCATCCATTTGCAACACTACTTTTTATTTATTAAATTTTAATGAAAAGTATAGAATAAAATAGTTAAATTATTAAACATGAAAGTAAATTAAAAATCATGCCAAATGACCATTTTATCCTTATATATGATTTTACATGTAAAACCATAATATGCATTTCTAAAACATCAAATCTATATTTTCATGCCCAATAATAAATAATACATATAGGGTATGCTTATTAGGATAAACATCATGATACACTTCATATGAAAAAAAAAACTAGATCCCATCGTAATAATATTTATGCTAAAAATACGCCTAGGCATGCTCATCCTATCATATTAGACATACATAACACATATAATTTATTTCCGACATTAAACCCATTTTTACATGATTTTTTACACATGATAATTCACTCAGGTTAGTATGCTCCACTTTACCAAATTTCATACTAGCATAATTAGGTGAATAATTTCAACATGACAAATATGCTTAATAAAATTTATACATCAAAAACCCTAATACTCTATCATGCAATATCTAACATTTTATTAGAGTATAAGAATTACAATGTAACAAAAATACTTAACAATAACTATATATCAAAACTCTAATGTGTTATCATGCGATGTTTAACATTTTAGTGAAGTATAGGGATTACTTGATTTCCAAAAAAGAAAAACATAAATTATGGGTAACTTACTAAAATTTATTAGGCTCTACTAATTAACCTTTTGTACTTTAAAATAATATCACATTAACCATATTAATAATTAACCCATAAAATAATTTTTTTTATTAAAATATTTATCAAGAAAAATTACCAAAATACCCTAAAGTTGTAAAAAGGTAAATTTATCAAACACGCGTTGTATGGGCAGCATGATTCCATGCATGAGGGAAGAGCCATAGGTGAAGGAGATGGGAAGCAATGATGGATAGGGCTAGAAGGGAGAATGGTGGTGCTAGATGCTGGAGTTGGAGGAGCTGACTGGGAGAGAGGGAGGCATTGGTGGTGGATTGTAGGTTACAACGAAGTCCATATAGTAGTAGGGTGAGTGGTAATGTGCTTATGTTGAGGGGAACGATTGAGGATGCAATGGGGCATAATAGGAAGGTGTTGTTAGATTGATGTACTAGACTTGGGACTAAGGGTGTGAGGTAGGGAGGTGAGGAATGTTGGTAGTTTTGACAAGATGTCAAGAGAAATATGGGGATGATCAAGGAGGTAAGGGCAAGGTTGAGGAAGGCATGGGCTCAATGGTGAGGTATAGCTTGGGGCAAGCGAGGATGGGCATGGGTATAGGAAGAGCATAGGCTACGTGTGTAAGAAGTGCATGGTTGTGTGTAGGTGGTGCATAGTTGTGCAACATCTACCAAAAAGAGAAAGGCTCAGGAAAGGACAAAGAGAAATGAGAAGATAAGAAAGGAAGGGTAGGGGCTTAGTGTTAGTGATATAAGTGGATTTGAGCTAATTAAAAGACCCTGCAAATATCATTATATCTATGATTTTTACCATATGAGGGACTCATAGGGTGTGTTTCTTAACAATTTTTCCACCTTTTGAGATCTCGCATGACTTGCTTGAGTGTAACCTCAAAACTGACAGCACTTTCCACTCTTCTGACACATCATAGGATTAATAATTTTACTCAATTACTTTCAAGTCATGTGTAGGAACGACAACAACCCAACATTTTAAAGCATATCTGCACCCTGCCAAGCATGCAGAAGCCATCGCCTAAGTCGCCATCATAGGTTTGCACACCCAAAAAAGAAGAACAAAAAATTTCCCTAAAGGCATTCACTAAGGGACCGGTGTAAGGTACTGTCACCTAACACAAGGTACAACCACTTGATGTCTAGGTACAACCGACCATCGCAGCATCAAAGGACATTTGTCCTATCTGCACAGTTGGACATTATAAATACCCTATGACAATATCAAATCGAGGAGAGGATCATTAACAAATCATCATCATCAATAGAGAGAGATAATAATAATAATAATAATAATAATAATAATAATAATAATAATAATAATAATAATAATAATAATAATAATAATAATAATAATAATAATAATAATAATAATAATAATAATGGAAGAGTAGTAGAGAAAGGAAAAAAAGAAGAAGAAGCATCCCAGCTAAGCTCAACCGAGAGAGGAAAAAGAAGGAGTGATTAGGCTAGATAAGGTTGGATTACCAGGATATACCTATTCCCTTCCATTCTTTCTCTTCTTTATTTTATTTTGGCTAGAAGAAGTTTAACATTGGCTAAACTTCTTAGTGAAAGGAAAGTTTGGAAAATGCCGATCTTAGACATAGCATTACTACATTTTTGCAAGAAGAAGATAAGACACTCCATGATGCATGGGAAAGATTTAAACAATTGTTAAGGAAATGTCCAAACCACAAGATCTGTCACTGGTTGTAAATAAAAACATTCTACCATGGACCAAACCCTCAGACATGAAAGTTGGTGGATGCCTTAGCCAATAGTGCCCTACTAAGGAAAACTTATGACCAACCCTATGAGATTATCGAGACCATAACATGAAACAACCAGTAGTGGAGTAGTGTTAGGAGCATTCATAAGGTGAGAGCAGCGGGATAATTCAAAGTCAATTCCATCTCAACCCTACGAGTTGAGGTATTATCTATGACTAATCTATTAAAAAATATTGCTTCCACTAACTTGCATGTACATAGAAGATAGGAACATTCCACTATTTCAACAGCTACAGTATCGTGTGTATATCGTGGAGAAAGTAATTTGTTTGAGCAATATCCGGCAAATCGAATGTCAGTGAACTATGTGAGAAATTAGGCTAGGAACTCTCAATAGCCTTATGCCAATCATTACAACCCAACTTAGAAGCAACATCCTAAATTCTCATGGTTTAACCAAAACAATATAAAAAACCCTACTAACCCATACAACCAACAATGCTACTACCAACCTTAATCCCAACACCTCCAACAATCACAATCTCACCAACCTCTTACCCAACCTAATAACTCAACTCTCTAGAAAATCTACTGAAAGAATACATGGAAAAAATGTATGCTACAATCTAGAGAAACACAACCTCACAGAGAACCTTACATACACAAATGAGGCAATTAGTTACAGCCCTAAGTAGCAGATCCCATGGCACTCTGTCTAGTGATACTGAGAACCCCAGAAAAGAAGGTAAGGAGCAGCATAAAGCCATTACCATCAGATTGGGTACGGAAAGTGTACCTCCCTGCCAATAGGATGGAACTAAGAATGAGCCTCGCCCTAACAAACAAGACAACAACAAAGAACCCTTAGAGAGAAAATCAAATCGCACACCTTTCCAACTACTAACTAACCCCATCAAACACCAAAAAGAAGGCACCACTTCAACACCTGAGCCACAAAAGAATAGCAAACCATTGTAGAACATCATTTCTAAACCCTTTAATCCATCACCAGCTTTCCCTCAATGACTCAAGTAGCTTCAGCAAGATAATCTATTTGATAAGTTCTAAGAAATTTTTCATTAATTACATATAAACATCCCATTAGTGGAAGCCCTCCAACAGATGCCTAATTATGTAAAATTTTTAAAGGACATATTAACATAAGAGAGAAGACTGTGTGAATATGAAATGGTAGCAATAGCCTAGGGATGTAGTTTGATTTTCAAACAAAAACTACCTAGAAAATTACAAGACCCTAGCAGATGCACCATTCCTTGTTCTATCGGTGACAAATATTATGGTAAGGCCATTTGTGACCTCGATGCCAGTATCAATCTGATGCCTAAGTCTATTTTCAGGAAGCTAGGCATTGGGGAATAAAGGCCTACCACTATCACCCTATATCTCCCTAATCAATTATATGTCCACCTCGAACAAAGGATTAAAGATGTGTTGGTAAAGATAGACAAGTTCATCTTTCCAGTAGACTTCATAATCCTTGACCATGAGGTCAACAAGGAGGTCACTATCATTCTAGGTAGACCTTTCTTGGCCATTGGTAAGACCCTGATAGAGGTTCAAAAGAGATAATTGATGATGAGGGTCAATGAGGAACAGATAACTTTTAATGTTTTTTAATTCTATGAAACTACCGAAAGAGGAACTTGATGAATGTTCACGAGTTGACATTATTGACTTGACTATTTATGATGTGTTTGGTGCAAGAACGTTTCATGAGGAATCCAGGTTGTTTGATGGAGGTCATTTGGGAGGAACAAGGATTGCAATGAAGGTCTTATAAGATAGATTTTATTAGCCCACCATATTCAAAGATACTAAGGAAAAGGTCTAAAATAGTATGCAATGTCAATAGACTGGGAACATTTTGACAAGGAATTAGATGCCTCAAATGGGAATCTTAGAAGTGGAATTGTTTGATGTATGGGGCATTGATTTCATGGGCCCAATTTCGTCCTCCTTTGGCAATGAATACATTATGGTGGTAGTAGATTATGTATCCAAATGGATAGAGGCCATCACACTGTCAACTAATGATGATAGGGCAGTGATCCGCTTCTTACAACAAAATGTTATGACGTAATTCAGCACTTCCAAGGTAATCATCAATGATAGTGGCACACATTTTTGTAATAGGTTGTTTCAACAACTTATACAATAATATGAAATTCATCACAAGGTAGCCATAACCTAGCACTCAAAATCTAATGGTCAAGCTGAGCTTTCTAATAGGAAAATAAAAAGAATTTTAGAGAAAGTAGTCAACCCTGCTAGAAAAGACTGGTCAAACAAATTAAATGACACATTGTGGGCATATTAGATAAATTTTAAAACTCCCTTGGGAATGTAAGCCTACCCCATTGTATTTGGAAAAGCTTGTCACTTACCTACTGAGTTAGAGCACAAGTCATATTAGGCCCTCAAATTTGTCAACTTCAATCAAGATGCCACAAGAGAAGCACAAAAATTACAGTTGAATAAGCTTGAAGTGCTAAGGGATGCTTCGTGCAATAATGCTTGGTTATACAAGGAAAGGACCAGGAAATTTAATGACTAACACTTAAATCCAAAAGAACTGTATCCTAGGAAGTTGGTGTTACTCTATAAATAAAGGTTATAGGTAGTTAAAATTGGGATGGTCGGGCCCTTATGAAATTGTCAAGGTGTATCCCTATGAGGCTGTGAGACTCAAGGACCAAAAGATGAGATGAATATCCAGGGTCAATAACCACCAGGTAAAACCATATTAGGCTAAGAATCTTAATACAGAAGTGTATACACTTTCTCGATGAACCTCATATGGTCACAACAGGTTGTTAGGCTGATGACATAAAACCAAGCGCTCATAGAAGGCAGTCTAGAATTTTTTTTCCTCTCATTTTCACTTGTATTCTATACACTTTACTTTGATTTTTTGGCAATTTTTTTAAAATAAACAAATATAATTTATGTACCCTCTCAATTTTTTAATTACTGGGTTAACAAGTAGGTGAAAGGAGGGGTAGAGAGGTGTGCTCCACGTGTCATGAAGAAAGAGGATGTTGATGCTTCTAATCCTACAGGATGATGTGGCCACATCAGGTGTCAAGAGGTTGCTCAGCATGCATGTATGGTCCATCACACTTTCTTGATGACTATCTAGCCGCCTCACCCACCTTGACTAAGCAAGATGACACCACCATTGCCACCACCTCATAAGAAAATATACCACTGTGCATAACCGTACCTATTTCATCATCACCATCTGCCTCTAACCCCACGATGTCACAATTACCCACTCATTTTGCAGCCAAAGCAATAGCAAAACCTCATCTAAAACACATAAAGCCCACATCCTCTAAAAAATGGCCAGTACCGTCAGTCTCGTCAGATGAGTACTTCTCCACTGAAGACATAAGGAAACCTACTCTTTTACTCCCCTAGCCAAGCACTTGAAGCATTCAACCAAATCGCTTACTTTTCAATCTAAAACCACCCAAGAACACTTCAACAACCTAACCAACAGTAATATTTATTTTGAGAGGGGTTTCACCTTACCCGACCTACCCCGTTACCTCGTCAACCCTATCAACCACCATTAGTGGGCCACTTTCTGTCAGCACCCCTAAATTTTCCCCTCTCATAGTCTTAGAGTTTTACAGTAACCTTGACACAAAGCAAAAGATGACAACTATTTACATCCATGGAAAATTAATCTCTTACCTCTCTACTACCATCAATAGCCTTTATGACCTACTCTCTTTCGACATCGACAAATACTCTAAGCTAATCAAAAACCCTACCAAAGAAGTTGTAGTAGAAATTCTCACCACACTAACAAAGCCTAGCACACAATAGAGAGTCACCATGAACAGTACTTGCCACTGCGATAGCCCATAGCTCCTCCCTCAGGTAAAGGTTTGGTACCATTTTCTTCAAAGTCATTTGTTATCCGCCACTCATGATTTGTTCAATTTATTTTGATCGTATGATATTAATTTACTACATCCTCACAAAATTCACTATTGATGTTGGCAGAATTATACAAGACCAACTGGAGTTAGTAGCCATAGAGTCGTAGGGCCTAATCTTCTACCTTACCTTAGTTACTGGCCTCTATGCCAAGGCAGAAGTAACCCTGTAACCCAATTAATAAAAAGTCAAAAACCCCCAGTCCATTACCTAGATAGATATAAACCGCTTCTTTAATGCTCCATTATCCACCCCTAAGGCCAAGTCACTACCATCACATCTAGCATAACATCATATAGGGTTGGAGGTAAAGATGCAAGCACTGAAGGACGACATGGATATTATATTAGAGGGCGGGAGGAGATAATCACAATTATCAAAAATTTGTTAACCACACTAGAATTTGTTGGTTTGATTAACTTAGAAATTAGGAAATTTAAGCCATCGATGACAGTATCAATAGCTTCTTTTGACGAAGGCAAATTCAGGACACTCACAATAGTAGGTGGAGGAGAGGTAATTGAGCAAGTTTTCACACGCACAACGTAGTAGGTTGACATATGTCCCCATTTCAGAAGCTAAAGGAGCAATAGGTACCTAGACTAACATCCTAGTATAGGAAGAAGACCCAGACAATTCTAAGAAGGAAGAACCTAAGCACATGAAAATCACTATTACACCACCCATAACCCTACCATTTAAGCCTTCACCATCAAAATCCGTCTAACCCATGTCAAGATCAAAAAGCAGACGATTATTTTACGACTATGTTCTTTTTTTATTTATGTCAAATCCTAGCCTCATGGCCATCCTATCTTTTAGTTTCCCTCCCCTACCACCTTAACAATGAGGACATTTTCCACTTTTTTCCATGGGCGAGCCTATCCTAGTTAATATATTAGTATGTTGCAATGTTATCTTTGATTCTAGTACTAATTAATGTATTAGAATTTTCATTCATTTTGATTCCATAGATTTTTTAGGTTTTTTTCTTCAAGATGACTTTTATGAGCATTCTTAGCAACTAAGGTAGCCCTAAACTTCTTAGTGAAAATAAACTTTGGAAACGCTTGTTGTTGTAATTGTTGACATTTTAATCCTAATGGTTTAAATGATGTTTCATTTTATTGAGCTAAATTTGTCAAAGTGTTGAATGTTAGCCACATTAAGTGCTCCTCTGAATTCTATATCAACTGTTATAGTGTATAGAGCTACGATCACAAATGGTGATAGGGTTGGCACCTAAAGGTGAATAGACCTTGTCATCAATCCTTCAAACCTAAAATGCCCCAAAAAATTTATTTTTATTCATTATTATTAAATAAGGTTTTATTAGAAAAATTAAACAAATAAATTATTTTATTAAAATAAAAGGGAATTACTTAGGGCTATTTAGGAAAATAATAATAATAATAATAAATAATTTTTATTGGAAAAGTTTTAGGTACTTTACCAAATTAAGGATTTTATTTTGGAAATTAATTAAATAAATTATTTTATTTAAATTAAGAAGGATAAAATAGTTTCAAATTAATATTAATTTTATAAATAATTTAATTGAAGAAAATTTGGGTGTTTTGCTAATTAAAATGGAATTTATGAAAAATCTTTTAAAAATCCTATTTTAGCCTCAAAAGGGATTTAAATATTATTTTATTTAAATATTATTATTTTTAAATATCCTAAATATCCCAATTAATTTAATTAACCTAAAACATTATTCTTCTCTTTTTCTTTTTCCTTTTTCCTTCCTTTCCCACTTTTTCTTTCTTTTTCTTTTTCTTTTCCTCCCTGATTGGGTCTGCCTTCCCGCGCCCAATCCTTCTGTTCCTTCCTCTTTCGGCGGCCCAGAGTTCTACGCTGTGTCTCGCCTTTTTTGTCCTTAAAACGCATCGTTTCATTTAAAAAATATTAGTTGTGCCTAGCCCGTGCAGCTGTCCCACTCTTTGCACCTTTTCCACGCCGTGTTTTGACTCCTTTTTCCCCTGGACGCCGCGTTTCACTTAAACGCCCTCCCCTCCTCGCACCTGACCAACCAAGTCCATCTTCTTTCCTTTCTTTCTTTCTTTCCCTGAACCCCTGGTCCAGCCCACCTTTCTTCTTCTTCTTCTTCCTTCGCACCCCTCGGTCGTCGGCAACCTACAACTCCACCGGCCCAACTCCTAGGCTTTTCACATGTTCGCTGCCCACTTTCTCCCCCTCCCTTCCATGTCGAATCACGGACCATACCTGTATGCCCACTTCTCCCATTCCTCACATGATTTCCCTCTCCCCCGATAATTTGCAGACCACGATCGAGGAGTGTGCCGACTGCCATCGTCGACCAGTGCCCACTCCTGCCTACCACTCCCCCACTTTCCCTTCGACCCTAACTTCCTTTAAAGCCTATAAATACACCCCCATAGTAGCGTTGAGTCGATTTTTTTTGTTAATGTTCAAAAAATACCTTCCTTCGCACCACCGCCTCTTTAGACGCTACTTTCGCCCCCTCCAGCCAACCATGCCACCCATTCTTGCCGCCTACGCCTTCCCTGCACCGCCCTCTAACTAACTAGACCACCCATACCCTTTGATTCTTCCTACACAACCCACCCCGACCATGCGAGTTTCCCTTCTTAACAAAACAATTTTCTACCACCGCCACCCTTCAAACCACACTTAGCCACCTCTTCCGCCACTGTCGCCGCTTCTTTCACTTGCCAAATTATTCTGCAGACCACCCTCTAACTCCCCCTACCTTTCTTTTCCCCTTTCTCCCTCTCTTCCTCTCTTTCTCTTCTTCTTTCCTATTCGGCCACCGCTGCCGCCACCATGCGCCGCCACCTTTGGCTGCGCCACCACCCCTATTCTATTCCCCTCCTTTTGTACAACCATAATCACCCTTGCTTCCACCCTTTTCCTCTTTCTCTTTTTCCCAGCCCTCAATTTTTACCCTTTTATTCTCTTTTTCCGGTCGTCGTCGCCGCCGCCATCCACCACCGCCGGTGCCACCTATCCCCGTTAGCCGAAGGTTAAACCCTAGACCCTCTCAACCCTTTTCCCTATTTTTACAAGCCTTAAATTATTTTTATTTCATTTATTCTAATATAAATCCTATTATTATTATTATTATTTCCATTTTTAATATGTATTATTATTGTTATTAATATTAATGTTTTTATTATTATTCTGTTGAGGGCTGAAGCCCTATTGTAATTTTTAATTCGATTTTAGCACTATTACCCTTAATAATTCTATTATTTCTATTATTAATATTAATATGTTATAAGTATAATTATTATTATTATTATTTCCTATTTCGAATTTCTATTATTATTATTCCATTATTATTAATACAACTATTGTACCATTAGTGTTGTTAATAATGTTATTATTATTATTATTATTATTACTATTATTATTATTATTATTATTATTACTATTATTATTATTATTACTATCATTCTTAGTGTTTTCAAGTGTTAGTATTATTATTTTATATAGGGCTAAAACCCTATTGTGCTTATTTTAAATTTTAGTAGTAGTATTATAAATATCATGTCTTATTATTATTAGGGTTATTAGTATTCTTATTAGTATTAGTATTTATTCTTACTAGTGCTATTATTATTATTTCTTAAGTTATTATTATTCAATTTAGGGTGGAAACCCTACTTTTTATCTTCAAATATTATCATTACTATTATCACCATTATGATTATTATTATTATTATTATTACAATATTATTATGGTTATTATTATTATTATTATTATTATTATTATTATTATTATTATTATTATTATTATTTCATCACTATTATTATTACTAAATTTGGTTATTTATTTTAGTAATATCATTATTATTATTTTAGTAAAGGGGCCAAAGCCCTTATTTCACTTTGTTTTGAATAATGTCCATGTTATTATTATTGTTACTATTATTATTATCCTTATTTATATTATCATTGATATTATTTTTAGTATCTTTGCTCCTATTATTTTAGTATCATTATTATTATTATTAGGGTAAAGTTTTCAACCTTATATTATCAACTTTTATAATATTTCTATTTTTTTCTATATCTTTAGCAAAGTTAGTAATTAATTAATGTTATTTTATTAATATATTATTATTTATTTAAAAACCTAGTCTTATAATAAGTTGGTGATTAATAGAATTTTGATAGGGGGAGTCTAATTATAGCTTGTCCCTCATAATATGTGAAACCAATCAAAGCCTTAAGGAGGCGTAAGAGCGTGCTCCAAGACCGGTGTCGTTTTAGATAAAGGATGCTAAGGCCATATGTGTAATATGTGATTTTATGTTATGCATGCTATGTGATATGAAGTATAGTGTATTTCATGTGTATATTGTATAATTTTTATGAATGCATCATGATTATAGAGTTGAAGTATGTTGGTGTGAATAAATTGTGGCATGAGAATTATGTGTATAATTGTGTTATTCTTATGGTATGATGTGGCCTTAAGACATGCATGCTAGAGTTTTAAAATAATGATGGGGAGTGTAACAATGTGGTGTTAGGGTTTTGCATAAAATGGTATGGTGTTAGGGTTTTGCATGAAATTGTATGGTGTTAGGATTTTGCATGGTGGTATTAATATTGCATGGTGTTAGGGTTTTGAATGGTGGTATTAATGTTGCATGGTGTTAGGGTTTTACATGGTGGTATTAATGTAGCATGGTATTAGGGTTTCATGGGAGTTAGGGTTTGCACGGGGGGTTAGGGTTTTGAATAGAACTGCATGGTATTAGGGTTTGTGTGGAATTGCATGGTGTTTGGGTTTTGCATGGAGTTAATGTTGCATGGTGTAGGGTTTTGCATGGACTTGTGGGATGCATGGTATTAGGGTTGGGATTTGTATGGAGTTAATGTTGCATGGTGTAGGGTTTTTCATGGAGTTGTGGGATGCATCGTATTAGGATTTACATGGAATTAATGTTGCATGGTGGTATTAGGGTTTACATGGTAGTATTAAGGTTTGCATGGTGGTATTAATGGTTACATGGTGGTATTAATGGTTGGATGGTGGTATTAGGGTTTGCATGATTGAGCTAGGGTTTTGCATGGGAGTTAATGATTGCATGGGATGTAGGGTTTTTATGAAAAGTTCGAAAGGTTGCATGGGATGTGTAAAGTTTGCATATGAGTGAAATTTACGTATGAAAGGTTGATTTGGGATATAAGGAAGGTAATGTAAGTGTTATTTGGGTGTTTGGACATTTTGGATGAAAAATAGTACATAGAGTTATACAAGGATCCATAGGAGACCGAATTACGGTTTCTGTGGACAATTAGGGTTTGTTGTGATTGCTTAGAATTTTTGTGTTATCATGTGTATTTGGTGTTTAAAGTGTAATTATGATTGTGGAATTTTATGATTTGTAATGTGTGAAGTATAAAGAGAATGATTCGTGCATATCCATGGTGAAAGCTTTTGAATAAGATACTTAAAACATTAATCATATAAAGTGAAAGATTGTTGAGCTAGGCCCAGACCAATCCACAGGCGAATAATAGTGGTTAGGACATGATGTCCTATGTGTAACCGGTCCACCAGTAATAATAGTGGTCAGGCATTGTACCTGTGCATTTTCGGTCCACCAGCTATAATTGTAGGGGATTCCATGCTCAACAAAACCGAACATATTTGTGCCAAGACATGAGAAAGACACTAATTACTTACAGTGGAATACCATGCGAGCAAGGGCTAGACCGGTCCACCGGCGAATAATAGTGGCCAGGTACTACGGTATCCTGGAGACCGATCCACCGGCTATAATAGTGATCAGGATCTATATGCCCTGTGTGTTTTTTGGTCCACCGACTATAATAGTGGGGTTCCCGTACTCGCGTGGATTTGATAAAAAGCATAGTACGAATCGACTTCTGACCAGTGATTAATTAAGTAATTAATCTAGATTATATATGGGCATTTGTACTTTTACCTGGTTGATCATATGCATTATCATTGTGTTCTCCTATTCTTCTCCATAATTTATGTGCTTATGTGTGGGCCTTAGTGCTCGGTTACCTTACTCGGTACGTAATGTACTGATCACCCTTTTCATGGGTGCTACTCATTCCCATCTGGTTGATCATACTCGATGAATCTTGGTCAAAAATTAATTATTAGTGTTAACATAGCCACCAAAACTCAATCATTAGTCAACACCAACATAACACACCAAAAACTTAATTTTTCAAGTTATACCAATTTTTCATATTTGACCTTTCCTTATTATAACCCCATCTGTTTTCAATACATAATTCAAAATGAATAAAAAATAATTTTTATAAATCCTAAAATTCTAGGTCTTATATTTAATAAATAATATGAAGGGTAAAATCTCATAATTGAATTTATTTTATTTTAAAAAAATAGTGCAAAGTTGTAGCAAAATCAAAACTACTACAAATTTAACATAAAATCATATTTTCTTATGCTAATCATATTATATATCATGATGCATAAAATATAGTCATAATAAGAGTAACATCCCCATTTTTCACCACCAAAAAATTTTGTTTAAAATATCACAGAAGTTAAAACTACACCTAGGAAAAATAGGGTGTTACCATAGTACCTGACACATGATAGACATCTGCCACCTATCTCATATCAGATACAAGACTAAAACCAACCAATATATTTAAAACAAAAGAGTAAATGAATAAAAATTACATAAATATTTAAAAGATTATTTACAGCGAGGACCTCATTAATCCCTAGCCAACTTAATACAGAAATATAAATTGATAAAAGTACATGCTACATATAAAATGAAATTAGGGTGTGACCCCTTAGATAAAAACCTCAATCCATCTTGGATCCCATAAAACCTTTGTTTATCCTTGCTTTCAAACCCCAACCCAATGGAGGTAGGTCCTCTAATAGCCATCTCCAAAAACCTAATATGGTCCTCTATTCATCGGAATGAGCAGGTGACCGAGCAAACGGGCACATCAGTATGCTATGTACTGAGAAAGCCAAGAATGCATGAATTTTCTCAAATGTTGTTTGGGATCTGAAAATGGAAGCTTTTCAAATATCCTTGGTTATGTCTTCTATATGTAATAACTCTAGTAAGATTAATAAGTTTAGTGGTTTGTTGGGTCAAGTAGATCAATTCTATAGGATGGTTTGTAATTTTGCCTAATGTTATAAAAAAATTCTTTTAAAAAAAATATGCAAATTCTATCAAGTATGGATATAATAAATAACATGTGTCATGCTAATGCCACATACAAAAATACAATAGTACATCAAGAAATTCTATCTTGCATAACTCAGACAATGCAGAATATACCATGCTTGATTTCACAATATAATCATGCAAGAACTTGCACATGTAATAGCACATTAAATCCAAGCAACCACTAGGGTTTATTTCCAATTACTCAATCCTTTATATTATGCCATTTCCTTATTTATATATGATATAGATCAATCAGCTAGCCAACTTCCAATCAATAGTCAATAGTCATTTAAGCCAATAACCAAGTGTACAAACCAACTTTTATCCTTTTGGTCATTCATACCATTACTTCCATCCTTATCCAATTATTAACCATTCCATTGGTCATCATTCATATTTTATCATTCAATTACTTATCATCCATATTTTACTATCATTGATTGATATACTATGCACCACTGCATGGTTTCATATACCATGGAAGCCTATCTAAATAAGGAACATATAGTCCAACCTAAAGCCAATCACCAAGCAGACATAAGTCCGGGCTAAAGAAAATCACTAGAATGGACATAAGTCCAAGCCGAAGCCAACCACCTAGGTAACCAGACCCTTTAGTATCGATACTCCCTAGTACATCTTTAGTGTTTAGAGTAGGAAAGGCATGGGGACCTCTCAGGATCCTGCCTGAAGGCATCAAAAATGCCCGAAGGTAAACTAACCTCCAGTAGCTAATCAAGGATCAGGTAACCCATACACATACTCAACTCGATTGTCTTTCTCTTTATGAAATTAGTATATTATTAGTGAGGATATGTGATCAAACAAGGCTCATACAAATGGAAGCAAGGCATTTTTCATGTTTATTCTATATCAATTTTCTTCTTTCCATTTTTCCAATCATGTGGGTTTCCATTTATCCTTGTCCAATATTATTCATATCCACCATATTATTTTATTAAAGCCCACACTATGTGTAACACCCCCAAATTTCACTCCGGAAAAAAAATTTTTGAAAGATTAAGCGGAAGCTAGGAGCGAATTTGGGAAATGTTACCGCCACATCTAACACAAGATAAATGTCAACCATCTATCTCATGTTAGATGCAAGGCTAAAACCTGTCGACCAAATAAATCCGAATAGTAAACACTTAACAGAGTACGAGAAATTTAAAGTCAATTACAAAACCTTTAGAAATCTAAATACAATACTTGCAACTTCCAAATGTGAAAACAATTAAACAAAATAAATCCCGAAGGGTAAATATCCGGACCGCCTACTCACTCGGTCAAGCCTTCCACCCCAAAACAGTATCCGATCTTAACCTGCACAAGAGGTCTGCTCCCCACCATCGGTGGATCATCACAGGACCCAGTCAACCAAGGTAGTATCAGTACGGGTCCAATACTGAGTAAATCCCACTACCCTATCTTATGGGAGAGACGTAAACTATAAAATCAAGTGCATATTGAATCATGGTACATTTACGTTGATATAATATTATGCATACTCAAAACCCACATCATAAGTCCTACCATACATATATAATAACATGCAAAACATATATAACATTTATTTAAACATGTAAGTGTGGCAGCAAACATCTTAAACCAGTAAGACATTCAGATAAACTAACCGAGCATTCATGGACAATATTAAACCAACCAATCGGACATTTTCGGACAACGCCAAACCAACCAAGCCGAATCGAGTCCTCTGCTCGTGGAAATGAGCGGCATGTAGTAATACAGATAATAAAAGCCGGCTATGGTCCGGTTAGACTCATTCAGTCATTCTCTAGATCTCTGGTAAATATAATCAATTCACATCATAGTCTTTAACAATTCATGTGAGTGCGAGGACCCCACTATTATAGCCGGTGGACCGGGAATCATGCAGGGCAAAACGCGCCTGGCCACTATTATAGCCGATGGACCGGTCATGCAGGGCAGAACGCTCCTGGCCACTATTATTCGCCGGTGGACCGGTCTGGCCCCGACTCACATGATGTTTCGCTGTAATTACTTTGTATCTTTCCCATGTCTTAACGTTATTACGTTCGGTTTGTTGAGCACGGAATCCCCCACTATTATAGCCGGTGGACCGGAAATCATGCAGGGCAAAACGCGCCTGGCCACTATTATAGCCGGTGGACCGGTCATGTAAGGCACCCCGGCCCTAACCACTATTATTCGCCGGTGGACCGGTCTGGGTCCGGCTCAACATCTTCCTCTTTAAGTAATTAGTGTCTTAACATATCTTATTTGAAAGTATTTTACCCTTGACATGCATGGCTAACTTTATCCACACTTATCCTCCCAGGAGGGCCCGTCCCATATCTTGGGACACTTGCGCCCCTTATCACACCTCATTATCCACTCCCTTTTTTTTTCTCTCTTACACATAATAAAGACCAACTCTTAATGGCGTGGGTTAAGGCCCAACACCTCATAACATCCACTCCACATGCTATCTCCCTCTAGGGTTTTCCTTTGGAAACCCTAATTGGACCTATGTGGCCCGACTTTCTCTCACTTACACTACCATTACTCCATCTATTGTCCTACTCCTCATCTCATTTAGATCCAATCCCAAATCATATCGCTTTACCCCTTGACTCCACACGTGACCGAAAAACCCTAGTTGGCCACTTCAACCCTAGCACCTTTCTTCTCCCACAAGTAACCCCTCTCTTTTTCACCCAATATATCTTCTCTCCCATGACACCCATAATCACCCCTTATACAACAATTCCCACTCTTAACCCATACTCCACTCTCCCTTAATCATTTTTACTTCTACATTTCCCAGATTACTACTTTCTCCCAAAACTCAAATCGGGTCCCTTATACACCCTTACAGCAACCTACGTATTATCTTTCATCCCAAGTCTCCAAACACTCCACAACTCTCCCTTTAGCTTATTTACACCTTAATACAACTTTTCTCACGTAACGATCATCCCCTTGCAAGCTTTATCCAACCCATGCAAACTCTCGGACTTTCCATGCAAACCCTAAAATTTCCATGCGTGGTTCTCATCTCTTATTCCTTTTGGTCAACCTCATACCCCCCTTTAGCAACTCACTTCCCATTTATTTCCTTTATCCTTTCATCTCCATGTCATAATAATAATTACCCTAACATGCATGTCCTAGAGGGTTAATTCATGCCACAGCACATCATAATCACCACGTATGGATATCACATTTATGTCATGAGAAAACACATACCACGTACCTTAACTCCAAGATGCGCTACGCATAAAACACGTTAAGGATAATCATGTGATACACAACAGGACATGATACATATACAAGGCACCCAAGGCATACAAGTCACGTAACACGTAAGAACCTTAGCCACATCCTTACGAAACACCCATAAGTGGAGGTAAGTAGAAACTTACCTGGATCCGAAGCTAGCTAAGCGAGATAAGAGGGAGAGAGAGATCACTAGCTCGAGGATCCACAATAAAGCTTTCCTAGATCGCCGATAGAAATCGGAACTAGGTTAGAAACTTTCTTATCCATAAACAATTCACATATTATAATTAAATAAACACAAATGATCTTTCTTGGAAAACGTGTACCAAAACTTAGGACTCAAGAGCATAGCTCTATTAAGATTAAGATTAAAAATATAAATCAAATGATTTAAAATCGAAGGACAGAAATCGATTTGATAAAAGACACACAGCACAATCAATTTTATAAAACCATCCCCGAAGATTAGGGTTTTAAATGCCTAAACTACAAATCAACCAAATCACTTCGATTACCTCAAATTGATAGTTTTAAAACACAATTACACTAATTTTAGATAAATCTAAATAATCAATTTCAACAAAACAATATTCCGATTAACCAATTCAAGACGATCCGTTTTCAAAATTAGGGTTTTAAAGCCTACGACACAACTTGGGTAATTCGAATCAATTAATTCCAATTAAAGGCATTAGAATACAATTAGGATCATTCCAACTATTTCTATAAATTTAATTTTAGAAAAACAAATATATAAATGATCAATTTCATGAGTTCACTTGAAATCTAGGGTTTTAGGCCTGAAAATGCAATTCGGTTGAATTCTATTAATTTAATCAAATTGAATGTTTAGAAATGCAATTAGACATATTTTATAACATATCATATAATCAATTGCTCAAAACCAATAAAAGAAATACCCAATTCAGTGCAATTAGGGTTTTTGAATCCGGAACGCAAATCCGATCAATTCTTGCTAAAATATATAAATTGACGGTTCAGAAATGTAATTAAATATATCCTAATATAAATTGTATAGTCAATTGAATAAAACGACCCGGTTACATAATCCAATTTAGACCCGCAAGAGTTTTGACCTAAAAATCCAATTCCGATTAATTACGCACAATTTTCCCAAATCAACACTTCCGATATGAAATTAAATACATTTCAAATGGTATTGTAAAATCAATTGAGCGAAACGACTCAATTACGCAACCCAATTTCATTACACAAGAATTTTGACCTAGAAATCAAATTCCGATTGATTCCGCATAAATTTCTCAAATTGACGGTTCCGACATGAAATTAAACACATTTAAAAACATATTGTATAATCAATTTATCCAAAATCGCCAAATTGGACGGATCCGAAAAATTTGGGCATAACCCGGCCTAAAATTCAATTTCCCAAATTTTCAACACAAACCATACAATTAATATATCCAAATAAATCATACAGCACATATATACATAATACAACAATCAATTTAGCTTTTCATAAGCTAAATCACATTCAATTAATCAAATCCGTATTAGGGTTTTTCAGAAAATTATACCAAACGAAAATCAACGAATCGGGACAAGGAAGGGCCGGAGGAGCTTCGTCGGAGGCCGAGGGTTGCTCGTCGGTGGTCAGCGAGGCTCGCCGGTGACCGGGCGGTGGCGCGAGTTGCGTGGCTCGTCGCTGCTGCCGCTGCTGCTCCTGCGCGCTTCGGTGGGCTGCTGCGCTGCTTCGCCGGTGGCAGTCGCTCGTGGTGGTGTGTGGCAGCAGGTTGGAGGCCAGGGGTCGACGAAGGAGGAGCAGGGAGGAGGAGCTGGGGAGAGGTGGCGGCTGGCTAGGGTTTGGGAGTAGAGGGCTGCGAACAGGGAGTCGGGGCAGCAGAGGGAAGAGAAGAAAAGAGAAGAGAAAGAAGAGAAGAGAAAAAAGGAAAAGGGAGAGGGGGGGTCGGCCGGGGCGCGGGGTTGCGGGGTTTTTTTTTTTTTAAATACAAATACACATAAAATAAAATACTAAAAATATCAAAATATTATTGGAAGATTTTATCTAAAATTTATTTAATGAAAATTTATTTCGAACGGATCCGAAGACTTAAAATTAATAAAAAGCTATATAAAGAATTTCGGAAACATTTTCGGAAGAATTTACCAACGAACATAAGAATTTATATTATTTACGAGAATATATTATAAAGCCTCGAAAAATTATTTAAAAGCATATAATAAAATATTTAAGTCAAATTCTAATAAATCGAGAATAATTTCAATAATTTCCGAAATCGGTCTTCCGCAAACCCAAAAAGCATAAAACGAAAGAAAAATTAATTCCAAAAATAAATTCATAAATAAACTTCGAAAATATTTTTAATTTAAAACTTCCCAAAAATATTAACGATTTCCGAAAATGAATAAATTTAAAGTCGGAAATATTTTCTACGGATAAACTTATTAAAATAAATTTAACTATTTAAATAGAAATTCTATAATTTAAGTAATATATTTCGTTAACGAAATATAACTTCAAAACAAAGTCGTAATCACATGACGAAGTTATAATCGAAAACGAATTAAAAATATTAAAAACCAAAATACGAGAAAGAACGGGAATATATATTTTTAACCGAAGATCGACATCATAAGAATATAATAAAATCATTGTCGTGAACGAATTTATCTAGAATGGTTCGCAACGACAATGATTAATTACATTCAATTATGAATTCGAAATCATCGATAAATCCGTAAAACGATTCGAAATTAAAATAATTAATTGTTTACATCAAATTATGCTAATAAAATCATTAAACTTAATAAATCTGGATTTTAAAAATACGGGGTATTACACTATGTTTCATTACTCTTTTCTCAATATTATCACTTATCATAAATGGAATACCCATTTATCATTTACAACACTCATAGAGTATGTCATAATTTATTATTTATTTAATTCATTCCTTAAGCCATTAATCCATGATAAAAATCTATACTTTATCCCATTATTAATCATAGGATAGTCCCAAATATAGTTTCAATGCATAACCAAACCGAAAGGAAATAAACCGTATAAACTAGTAGATTAGTTTAGCCTAACCAATCGATAAGTTTGACTCAACCAAAATATGCTTTTCCTCAAACAAGTCAATCAGTTTAGGTAAATCAGTTGACTATTTATAGACCAATCAATCAGTTCTACCCAACCAATCAATGGGTTTGAGTAGAGAGTAAGGCTAAGGTCTCTACAGGCATACCAGCTGATGGGTTGGATCAACGAGTCGATTATTCTATGAACCAATCAATAGGTTTGACCTAACTAGTCGATTGGTTTATCCTATAGCAGCATCAAACCATAAATTTTAGGTATAATCATGCTTATAAATCATCCTTAATGACATTAGAGCATGTATTAGCATAGTTTAATACATTTTTTAACCAAATTAACTTGGATATCTCAACATTAAATCATCATATCCTATTTTTTTTTATCATTTTTCATGTTTTTTACTCAAAGTATATAATCTATTCATCTAATCGCTTATGCAAGCTATATACATTTATGCTACATTACAAAACTAGCTTAAAGGAACTCATAACATGAAAGATTACTTATTAAACATTTTAGAAGCAATAATCACTTAATTGATGCAGGCAAAATCCCCTTTAAACTAGAAATTCCAACTATTAAATTCTCAACTTTTAAAACCTTAAAACCAAAAATCTTAAACTCGAAAAGTTACAGCAACACTTGTTAATTTTTCAGACTTAAAATAGAAGGAAAAGAAAGAACATATCAACTTAAGGAAAAACAAGGAAATGCTTAACTAACCCACTCAACCTTTTTTCCAAATCTAACTCCTCCTTACTTAATAATTAAGACAATAGAGAGCTAGAGAAAAAATCATAATAGTGTAAGAAATTCAGCCACAAGGCTCGATGTGTAGAAAAGAGGGAAGATGAAAATAGGGACTTAGGGATTTTGGTGGACAAAATAAAGGTACACAAAAGTGATGATTGGTGTTATTTATATCTAACCAATTGAGAGGCATAATAGAAGGTTCAAGAACAACTCAAAAAAACCCTACAAATTACCATTTGAATTCGATCTAAATGGATGGATTTTGCCCAAGATATGCTAATCTATTCTCCAAATCTCAAATGGCGTTTATAGAGAATACACGTCAATTAGACCAAAATTAGAATACATAAGAGAAGTATTTGAAGGTCAGTGTGGAAGGAATCTTCCAGCTACTTAGAGTCATACGTAAGATAGAAGCATTGATCTCAGAAATGTATAGAGGAGAGAGGTGAAAGAAGACAAGGTTGAGGTTATCTCTCCCCTCAGTTATCCCAATTGACATCTAGATCAATATGAGGCAATATTTTGGGCTAAATGTATCATGAAAATTGTTAGTAATCTCTTAGGGATAATTTAGCATGGATTGATATAGCATGAGTTAATAAGGTTCCATTTTAGTATAAGAACGTTTTTAGAAAATCCAGTTCAAAAAATATGCCTAGCTCAACAAACCATTTGATCGGTGTAGGCCCACTAGTTCACTGTTCTACAAAATAGTCAATTGGTTTTCCCCAACCAATCAATCCATTTAGTTAAAAAAACCCATTTTGCTAAAACTATGAACCAATCGATCAACTCATAGAACCAGTCGATCGGTTCACCTGAAAAATTCATTAAACTTTATTTTTCAATCTCATTTCCAATCAAACTTTGCCTCAAACCAATGATTAAAAATTTAAGATCTACAAAATGAAAAGATTAAAAAAAATGTTATATATAACAAAGAAAAACTTTCTTTCTCCAGAATATATCAACTAACTACAAAAAATAATGTAAAATTGTATCATATGCATATGCAAATAAACTTCCAAATTAATAAATTAATCTCACAATTTACCTAATTGAAAAAATTATTTTAAATAAAAGTAATATTGTATACCCTAATTTAATCATATGGTAGAAATATTATTATTTACTTTCTTTTTTCTCAAAAATTATCTTTTTATGAAATTCTCATTTTGTCCTTTCATTATTCTCTACAAATTAAGGGATTAAAATAGTTTTTAAATTATAAGAAAATTACAACCACTAAAATAATAATCTTTAAAATATTTTCAACACATTATTATATGAAAATAACTATTTTCTAAAAATATTAACTTTCAGGTTATCAAAAGCATTATAAAAATAGTATTTTTTCTTAAAAGTTCTAAAACCAAAAAGAGAGTTTCTCCTTAATATTGAAATAAATAAAATATTATAAATTTAATTTAATTTTAACTCAAAATATGAGGTATTACATTCTCATGAAAAAAATTAAACAATAATCATCAAAAGAGTAAATTAAAAAAATTTAAATTATAGGGTATTACACTATATGATGAACCTATTATTAATATGTGATGGATTATTGGCCATACATACACATCTTGTGTAAATCTTGAATAAGTGGTTAAATGGTTAGGTTTGATTAGCTACTTAATATTGATTCTAAGAATAAATAGTTAAGCATAAATGAATTATGGCTTAATGTCTTATATTGGGCCTTATGGCATCATTGTGGATGGTTTAATGATTAATTTTCATTAGCTAATCTCTTACAAATTAATGGCTTAAAAACTCCATATGAGTTATAAGTGGTTAATGGACAAGTGATCAACAATAGTTATGTGGATTCTTATGTGAATGAAATGGTATATTATAACCCTATTGGGTTTATTTCTAACACCTCATTTCAATGATAATCAACTTAAAGTGAAATGAACATTAAGATGGGTCCAGATTATTCCATCCTCTATAAGTTATTGAGAGTTAGTCTGTGATGGGAAATTTGCTTATTCAAATATATAAGATTAGATCTAACAAAAAATTTAATAATCTAAAATTAGGTTGAGAAATAAACCAAGCAATAGCAAAATTGGGGAAAACTGATGATCATTATTACAATCAATGTTTGTGATTACAAGTAGAATGGAAAATTTTCTCTAAATCACACACAATCTAAAAATCTCTCACAAATCACAAGATAAATAGAAGATAAGAGTAATAGAGTTTGATGGTAGGTTAGGGTTTCCATCACAACAATTTATATTAGTATGAAACTTCTTGTAGAACCATGAAATTGTGTAACCTTTATTTTTGGGTGTTTAGCTTGTTATTCAAAACTTATCCCTAAACCTTAGGTTAATTATTTCTTTTTCACCCTTAAACCATAAACCAAACCATTTCTTAAAAAAATAATCATAATTATTTTTCCTTCTTTTCCTTTTTCTTTACCCTTACCATTTCTCTTTCATATAACCCTCAGTTCCTACCATCTATCCTATATATTCCTGTAATCCCCCAAAATTTTAGAAAACCTATAATTTAATAAATAGCTTTTAATTAAAATAAATAATCTTTTAAAGTTACTTAGTTTAATTATTTTATGGATTTTTGAGTATATAAATTTGGATAGGAGTATTTAATAAATTAAAAATAAATATTTTATTATTTTATCATATATTTTTATTTAAATAATTTTTCAAACAATATTTTACTAAAATTATCCTTTTTGAACCAATATATTAAATTATATTGAATTAAATTATTAAATTAAATATTTTATCAAAAATATTACATTTTATTATTTTCTAAATTAAATTAAATTATTTTCCCTTTTTCCTTTTTTTTTCCTTTTTCTTTTCCTTCTCCTTTTTCTCCTTTTTTCCTCCTTTCTTTCTTTTTCTTTTTTTTTTCTTTTCCTGGCTCGGGCTGCCAGGCCTGCCTTCCCCTCCTTGTGCGCATGGGTCGCTGTCCCATTCTCCCTTGCCCCAACTGCATCGACGCCGACCCAGCTGCCTCCCCTCTTCTCTTCCTTCCTTTCTCCTTTGGACTGGGCCGGCCCAAATTCTTTTTTTTCTTCCCCTACACCGGCCTGCAACTCTCCCTTTCTTTCTTTCTTCTTCTTCTTCTTCTTCTATGCCTCGACCCGGCAGCCCCCGACTTATCCCCATCGCCAGCCTGCCGCCTCGGGCACGCTGGCCACTGCCCCGCTGCCACCACTACAACCCTCCGTCTCTCCCTCTCTCTTCCCCCCATCCTTTTTTTCACAATTTTAGACCCAACAAGCCATGCACCCCCATCATGCATGGCCTCCCCTTTCCCCATCTTTCCTTCCCCTCCCTGCCACCCTACCACCCTACATGCTGCCACCGGCCGGCCAACTGCCCTCCTATCCTCCCTCTTCTTTTTCTTCACTTCTCCAGCCTCTCCCTGCCCTATTTCTTCGAGCCTTTCCCCTTCCCTGACCTCCCTCTTCTCCCTTTTTTCTCCTTCCTTTTTCCTCCCTGCCTTGGCCACACCACCGCCCTTCGCCGCTCCAACCGCCGCACCAAGCCCCTAAACCACCTTCTATACCCTTCTACTACCGCCCAAACACCGTCCAAGCCACATCGCAACTCCCTCTTCCTTCCCTCTTCTTTTTCTCCCTATTTTTCTCCCTTCTCGGCAGCCCCCTGCAACCCCTCCTTCTGCAGTCGTCCGGCCACCTCTGCTGCCACCCAAACCACCAATCCACACCCTACAACCTCCTCTACCATCCTCATACCTTGTTTGGCCAAAACAAGCCCCCTAATCCACTCCATTTTCCCCCTCTCTTTTCCTTCCTTCTCAGCCTGATCCCCTCCTACAGCCCACCTCGCCGCCGTCACCTTTGCCGCCCTTGGCCGCCAACAACCCATCACCATCCACCACCTACACCCCCTCTTCACTCCTGCACCCTTCCCATTCCTCCAAACCTCCCCCATCTATCTTCTTTCCTAGCCCCAAACCACTAATCCAAAAATAACCAATTTTACCTTTCCCTCACCCCCCCCCCTTCGAGCCTTCCTCTATTTATTTTTGCATGCAGCTCATGCTGCATGAGCAGGATGAGTTGCTGCATTCTTGGTTTATTTTGGTTAAAAATTTTAAGGTAAGATAATATTTAAGTTAATTATTTTATTAAGTAAATTTTATAAGGTCTTATGCTTTGATTTTCTTATTTCTAATATAATAATTATTGACATTATTTTTAGGTGTTGATTTTGCTATTTAAAGCTTGAATCTTTAACCAGGATACTGGTAAGATGCAAATTTTGCAGGAATTAAGGTAATCATTAAACCCCACTTAAACGTATGGATAAACGTATGTTTCCACATTAGGATTTTTAATATGTTATTATGTTTGATATATGTGTAACACCCCAAAATTCACTACTTTTTTTTTAAAGTGAAAGAAATTACAATAGAAATATTTAAATTAAAACCCGTGAATTCTGGGGATGTTACCGCCACACTTAGTACCAGACCGGTTCACTCCGACCGTTCCAGTACCAAATGCTAAGGCTAAAAAGAGATTAATATTAAACCCAAACAAAGAGTTCATAAAGTGAATTAAAAGATCATATCACAAAAATCAGAGTATGCATAAAATTTTATAATCAATAATAAAACACAAATCAGAGTGCGAAATCAAAATTCTTCGAGGCAAATATTCTTACAATCGATAAAAGGTTTAATTGAAATACTTAATGCACAGAAATAAGTCAAAAAGGATAAATGTGATACAAAAGAAATACACAAAGAAATAAATCGCATAAAGAGATAATATGGCCACGTCACTCTCAAACTTTGAGCTAAACATGCTCAACACTTAGCCCCGCCAGATATCTCGCCCACATGCACAAAGTCAGAAGGGCATACTACTCATGGGAATGAGCAGCACCCATGAAACGGGTGATCAGTACGCTACGTACTGAGTAAGGTAACCGAGCATTAAGGCCAACACATAACAGCACTTAAATAATGCAGAATAATAATAAAGCATAAGACTAACATGATAACATAAATACACATGACCATCCAAGTAAAAGTACAAAGGCCCATATATTATCCGATTCAATTACTTAATTAATCTCTGATCAGAACTCAATTCACACTATGCTTTTTATCAAATCCATGCGAGTATAGGAACATCCCACTATTATAACCGGTGGGCCGGTCACACATGGAGCATCATGCCCCAACCATTATTATTACCGGTCGATCGGTCACAAATAGGATCAAACCCTAACCACTATTATAACCGGTGGATCGATCACATATAGGGTAAAAACCCTAACCACTATTCCTAACCGGTGGATCGGTTCGGTTCCTGCTCGTATAGTGTTCAACTGTAAGTAATTAGTATCTTTTAAGTCTTAGCAAACTATTAGATATATTGAGCTCGGAATCCACCACTATTATAGCCGGTGGATCGAAGGCACATAGGGTAACATACCCTAACCACTATTATAGCCGGTGGATCGGAGACACATAGGACTACGCGTCCTAACCACTATTTCTAACCGGTGGATCGGTGGGACCCAACTCAATAGTCTTTCACTTTAAGTGATTAATGTCTTAAGTATCTTATTTAAAAGCTTTTACCTTGGACATGCATGAATCAACACACATCACAAATCATAAATTCCAACATCATAATTACACTTTAATCACCAAATACACATGGTACAATAAAAACCTTAAGCAGCCACATCAAATCCTAATTAACCATAACAACCCATAGTTAACCACTCCAAACCCTATTTAACCATAACAACTATAATTAGCCCTTCCAAACCTTAATTAACCACAACAAATCATAATTAGCCACTTCAACCCTAGTTAATCACAACAACCCAGAGTTAATTACTCCAAACCCTAATTCAGTCTCCCCATACCCTTATAATGCTCCACGTACTATTTTACATTCTAAATGTTCAAACACCCAAATAACACTTGCATTACCTTACTTATATCCCAAATCAACCTTTCATACGTAAATTTCACTCCCATGCAGACCTTACACATCCCATGCAACCTCTCGAACTTTTCATACAAACCCTAAAACCCATGCAATCATTAACTCCCATGCAAAATCCTAACTCCACCATGCAAACCTTAATACCACCATACAACCATTAATACTACCATGCAACCCTAATACCAACATATAACCATTAATATCACCATGCAAACCCTAGATTCCGTCATACAAAACCCTAAATTCAATCCACACAAAACCATAGATCCATCCATACCAAACCCTAGATTCAAACCATATAAAACTAAAGATTCCTCCATATAAAACCAGAGATTCATCCATACCAGTCCTAAATTCAATCCAAACCAAACCAAAGATTCATCATTACCAAACCCTAAATTCCAACCATATACAACCAAAGGTTCATCCATACAAAACCCTAACTTCCATCCATACGAAACCAAAGATTCATCCATATAAAACCATAAATTAGATTCTCCAAAATAACATTATAAATTAGATTCTCCCATATAACATCATAAATTAAATTCCCCCACATAACATCATAAATTAGATTCTCCCATACAAACCATAAATTATATTCTCCCACACAAAACCATAAATTAGATTCTCCCATATAAAACCATAAATTATATTCTCCCATTTAACACCATAAATTGGATTCTCCCCCACAAAATCATAATTTAAATTCCCTCATATAAAAACATAAATTATATTCTCCCACACAAAACCATAAAAATCATAAATTAGATTCTCCCACACGAAATCCTAAAATTCTCCGTTTTATTCTTCCACTCATGAATTATTAAAATAATTAGGTCAACTCACCTCCCTTGGTCAACTTCTTTTCCCATCCTCCTTTTTCATCCTTTCTCCCCACATAGACCACATCAACACCCTCACATGCATGTCTTACAAGGTCACAACACATATCATCATATATACATAATGCACATGCCATATAAACACACAAAAACATACTTCAACTCCACATCATACTATATAGGAAATAATTAATAATGATAAACATAGGATACATAGCATGCGAAGTACATAATGCATATAAACACATAAGAGGCCTTAGTAACACCCTTACCTGAAACGACACCGGTCTTGGAGCACGCTCCTACGCTTCCTTAGGGCTTTGACCAAATAATAACATACTAATAAAAATAACATTAATAAAATTCTAACTTTGCTAAAGATATAGAAATAATAGAAATATTATAAAAGTTGATAATATAGGGTTAAATACTTTACCCTAATAATAATAATGATACTAAAATAATATCAATGAGAATATAAATAAGAATAATAATAATAATAGTAACAATAATAATAATGATAATAAAAAGGACATTATTCAAAAACAAAATAAAATAAATGCTTCAGCCCCTTTACCAAAACAATACTAATAATAATATTAGTAAAATAAATAACCAAATTTAGTAATAATGATAATAATGAAATAATAACAATAATAATAATAATAAAACACTAATGGTAAAATAGTTGTAATATTAATAATGGAATAATAATAGTAGTAATTCAAAATAGTAAAAATAAAAATAATTATAATTATAATAATAATAACATATTAATATTAATAATATTAATAATAGAAATAATAAGAAGAATAATAATAAAATCAAATTAAAAATACAATAGGGATTCAGCCTTGAACAGAAATAATAATCAAAACATTAATACTAATAATAATAATAATAATACATATTAAAAATATAAATATAATAATAATAATAGTATTGATATGCAAATAATTAAAATAAAATAATTTAAGGGTTATAAAAATAGGAAAAAAAGCTGAGAGGGTCTAGGGTTCAACCTTAGGCTGGTGGGGATAGGCGGCACCGACGGTGTACACGGCGGCGGCGGCGGTGGCCAGAAAAAGGAAAGAAAAGGATAAAAGTTGCATGCTTGGAAAAAGATAGGGATAATTAAGGTGAGAGTTGGGGTGTTTTGAGTTACCCAGAAGAAGAGGGACAAAATGAAGGTGCTGGCGCAGCCAAAGGTGGCGGCGCACGGTGGCGGTGGTGGTGGCCAAATAGAGGAGAAGAAGAGAAAGAGAGGAGGAGAGGGAGAAAGAGGAAAAGAGTGGTAGGGGAAGGTCGAGGATGGTCTGCAGCACAATTTGGGAGGTGAAAGAAGTGGCGGAAACGGCAGAATAGGTGGCTAATGGTAGTTCAAAGGGCGGCAGAGGCAGAAAAATAGGTTGGTCGAGAAGGCTACTTCGCACAGCCAGGGTGGTTTATGCAGGAAGAATCAAGGGAGATGGATGATTTAGTTAGCTAGAGAGAGGTACAAGGAATAGTTTAGTGGCCAGGGATGGCGGCGAAGTTGGCTGGAGGCGGCGGATGAGGCATCTGAAGTGGCGTCGGTGGCAAGGATGGAAATTGTGGGTGGGGGTTAAAGGCTCGATACAGGGCTATTATGGAGGGTATTTATAGGCTTTAGAAGAGAGTTTAGGGTTTCTTTGGGTCGGACACGGGGTAAGGCAGGTATTGTTATGGTCACCGGCGGCGACAAAGCCGACAAAAACAAAATTCGGGGCAAGGGTCGTGGTCGGCTGGGAGAGAGAAAAACGAGCGGGAATAGGGGAGTTGATTGGGTTTATAAGGCTACCGAAACAAGGGGTAGAGAAAGGGAGGAAAAGGCAGGTCAAATCGACCGAGATCACCGGCGAAAACCCAGGGCGGGCGGCGGCGATGTTGCAGGTCGAAGGTCGGCGTCGGGGCTGGAAGAGGAAGAAGAAGATGGAGGAGTTGGATCGGGCGGTTCGGCGAAGAAAAGAAAGAAAAGAAGAGGAGATCGGGCGGTCCAGGTGCGAGGTTAAATTTTTTTTAACAAAACGCGGCTTATAGGGAAACGAAGAAGCAAAACGCGGCGCTGAGAGGGAGAAGGTAAGAGGCAGCTGCGTGGGCTGGGCTGTGCCGAAGGAAGGAGGGGGAGGGGATTGGGCCGCGGGAGAGGCAGCCCAAACGGGGAAAAAGGAGAGGAAAAAGAAAAAGAAGAAAAGAAAGAAAAGGAAAAAGGAGAAGGGAAAAAGGAAAAAGGAAAAATAATTAGATTGGGTATTTAAATTAATTAAAATATTTGGGATATTTAAAAATAATAATATTTAAATAAAATAATATTTAAATCCCTTTTTAGTCTAAATTAGGATTTTTAAAAGATTTTCCAAAAATTCCATTTTAATTAGCAAATCACTTTAATTTTCTCTAATTAAATTATTTATAAAATAATATTAATTTAAAACTATTTTATCCTTCTTATTTTAAATAAAATAATTTATTTAATTAATTTCCAAAATAAAATATTTAATTAGCTAAAATACTAAAACTTTTCTAATAAAAATTATTTATTATTTTCTTCTTAAATAACCTTAATTAATTCCCTTTTATTTTAATAAAAAAAATTATTTAATTAATTTTCATAATAAAACCTCATTTAAATATAATATTTAAAATTAGAAATTTTTTGGGGCATTTCAATATGGTTGTTAGTATAATTTATATGTTTGCTTGTATTATTTAATAAAAAGGAAAGTATGCTCTTTATTGTGCTATGTGTGTAAATGTGGTTTAAGGGAAGAACTTGATTATTAATGAAAGTGTTAAAGTACTTGTCCATGTCATATTATGTTATTGTGACCATATAGGCTTGAATAATATTATTGTGAGCCCTAGGGGAATTTTAGTAATATTTCTTGTGTAAGAATGTAGCTTAATATGTGTGGGTGCTAATAAGTATTATATTAAAATATGATAGTTGGTGGAGTTCAATATTGTTAAGGGAGTATTAATATTATTATTCCATGTAGTAATGTTAATCTAATAAAAGTGGTGTAATAAGGGAACAAGATGGTAATTTTGGAAGAAGAGGGTAAAATGATAAATTTTCTAAGTAAAAGGGTAAAATGGTCATTTTATAAGTAAAGGGAAAATATGGTAATTTTGGAGGTAAATGGAAATATGGTAATTTTATAAGTAAATAGCAAAATTTTAATTTTATAAGTAAGGGGTATTATGGTAATTTTGGGAGAAAAGGGTAATATGGTACTTTTGGAAAAGAAGGGCAAAATGGTAATTTGTAAGAAAGGGGTAAGATGGTAATTTTGGATGTAAAAGGGTATTATGGCAAATTTGGATGTAAGGGGGGTACAATGGTAATTTTTACAGATAAGAGGATATTATGGTAATTTTGGTAGTAAATGGGTGAAACGGTAATTTGCAAATAAAAGGGTAAATTGGTAATTATAATTATGGAGAAGGGTAAATTAATAATTATAAATATGGAGAAGGGTAAATTAATAGTTATAAATGTGGAGAAGGGTAAATTAATAATTATAAATATTGAGAAGGGTAAATTAATAATTATAATTATGGAAAAGGGTAAATTGGTAATTATAATTATGGAAAAGGGTAAATTGGTAATTATAATTATGGAGAAGGGTAAATTAATAATTATAAATATGGAGAGGGGTAAATTGGTAATTATAATAATGGAGAAGGGTAAATTGGGAATTGTAATTATGGAGAAGGGTAATTTGGTATTTAGCATAACGGAAAAGGGTAAAATGGTAATCATAATAATTGAGAAGGGTAAAATGGTAATGGAGAAGGGTGATTTGGTAGTTTAACCAACAGGAGGGTAATTTGGTAATTTTGATAATGGATAAGAGCAATTTGGTAATTTATCCAACCAAAAGGGGTAATTCGATAATTATGATAATAGAGAAGGGTAATTTGGTAATTTAACCGATTGAAGGGTAAATTGGTAATTATTTAACCAACTAAAGGGGAAAATTGATAATTATGATAACGAAGATGGGTAATTTGGTAATTTATCCAACTTAAGGGAAATTTAGTAATTATAACAAAGAAGAAGGGCAATTCGGTAATCTAACCAACCAATTGGGAATTATGATAAGTATAACAATTATGAAGGGTGATTGGTGACTTAATAAGTATGGGAGATGACTTGGTAACCCAAACCGAGTAGGGATGTGGCTAAGAACAAAAATGTGTGTATTATATGCCTCGTGTGCTATGTGTTATGTCGTATTGTGTACATTATGCTTAATGTTTAATCATTTGTAGTACAACTTCGAGTGATGTATGCTTGTGTGACTTCCTTATGGCACGTGGATGATGATTATACATGTTGTGCGTACAAGGTTATCTGATGTGACCCTCTAGGACATGCATACTAGGGTGTTTAATAATATGATATGGGGTGAAAGGATAAAAAGGAATAAATGGGAAGTGAGTTGACTAAGGGGACACGATATTGACCTTAATATCTCATGATCCATAGGGGAAAATAGAAGGAGATTATGATCAAAACGAATGAGTGATGCAACTCTTGCATGGGAAGTTTCTAGGGTTTGCATGGGATAATCATTATGTAAGAAAGGTGTTAGGGTTTGAACAACCAACTAGGGTTTTTACGGTCACATGTATGATTGGTGAGTAGAGTGATGGGATTTGGGTTGAAACTAAATGAGATGAGGTGTTGGATTTTAAAAGAAAGGTTGGGCCACATAGGTCCGATTAGGGTTTCAAGGGAAAACCCAAGAGAGCGGTAGTGAGAGAATTTGAATGTCGTAAGGTGATAGGCCTCGACCCACACCCTTAGGAGTTGGGTTTTCATTATAAGTAGATGTAAGGGGGAATGGATGTCGGGGTGTGATAAGAGGCGTAAAGGTCTCAAGATATGGGATGGGCCCTCTCAGGAGGATAGACGTAGAGGTCGGCAGTATGCATGTCAAGGGTGAAATACTTTTGAATAAAATACGAATAAGACACTAATAACTTAAAGTGAAAGATTATTGAGCCGGACCCAGACCAATCCACCAGCATAATAGTGGCTAGGTGTCGGGGTACCCTAGAGACCGATCCACCGGCATATAATAGTGGTTAGGTGTGTTCTGCCCTATAAGTGAGCGATCCACCGGCTATAATAATGGAGGATCCCGAGATCAATAAACCAAACATAATAACGATAAGATATGGGGAAGACACAAAGTAATTACAGTGGAACACCATGAGAGTCGGGGCCAGACCAATCCACTAGCATAATAGAGGCCAGGAGCGTTTTGCCCTAGAGACCGATCCACCGACATATAATAGTGGTTAGGTGCGTTCTTCCCTATAAGTGACCGATCCACCAGCTATAATAGTGGGGTTCCCGCACTCACATGGATATAAAATATGAGAGATGATTGAATAATGATTAACTAATGGCTTAAGGCCCGAAAGTATTAATTTTGCACTATGACATGGCTTAAGGCTCGAAAGTATCGATTGTACACTACAACCTATTGATATCTGATGTGAATATTAATTATGTGAATGTTATATATACACATCTTGTTATATATGTATATAGCTTTGTATCATGTGTTACATTGTGGGCCTGCTTTTAAGTGTGTTTTTAAATGGTTACTCAGTACCATAGTACTGAAGGGTTCCATTCGTGGGGCTCCTGCCTATTCAATGGGCAGTGTTCTTTACATGTCTCTTTTTAGGTACTATTTAAGTGGGTAACGGGAAAGAGAGTAATGAATTATCCGAAATTGTTAGGGTTTTTCTCATCTCTTTTAAATTTCTGGTTTTAATGTAATTGTTGTTCTTATAACCACCATTGGTGGATTTTATTCTTATAAATGGTCTGTTACGCTACTCTATTTTAAATATAGTTTGTAAATCGTGTTTTATTCTTTAGCCTTAGCACTTGGTACTGGAACGATATGAGTGAATCAGTCTGGTACTAAGTGTGGCAGTAATATGCCCAGAATTCATAGTTTTGTAATTTGCTTCCACTAACTCTTTTAAATAAAACGAAATTTTTCAGTAGTGAATTTTGGGGGTGTTACAATTCCTATGCAAACCTGACCCCTCTTAATAATCACCTTTTGATATATCACCAACCCCTTGCCCTATTAGCTTGGTTTGCACACCACCTCCTACAACTCTTCCTCCCTCTTCTAATTCAATACATTTAGCCATTACACCACCAATCGTTCTCCTTTGTATAATTTTCCCAACCATCAAATACTAACTCTTCCTTCCGATCTATTTTCCTTCACCCATATGCAACACTTCATGTTATCTCCTACATGCAACAACATCACCCAACCTAGCACTCCCCATATTTTGATTTCTTTATTTCATAGCAACACACCTTACTCACAACATCCCCTCCTTCGTCTCCCAGTGCACATTCTTCATTCCCTATTATATTTTATTCTCAGCAAATTTTTCCCCTTGCTTGTCATCTCCTATTTCCCTAGCTCTCATTATTGTTCCCGTGAAACTTCCCCATATGCGCACCACCTCCCATCCACCAGCCCAATACCATCACCATTACTTGCATATGTTGCTAACAACTAACACCATCATCACCACCAAGCCTCCCCTTAACTTCTTATTCATTTCCCCCTTCTCTTTCTCCATGGTTTTTCTTCTCTATAATTTAGGCTTATGCACTACCATTATTATCCTCTACATCTATCCCAATTCCCACCATTTTTTCTACCATGCTAACCCCATCTCCATGCAATGGTAGAATCCCATGCAAATTCCTCCTTGTTATGTTAGTGAGTCTTATTTTTGCCCTTGGTTATGTGATCAAACTAATAGACTGGTTTGAAGAATCAATTGACGAGTCTAACAAAATCAATTGACTAATTTGTGAAGCTGAGTTTTTGAGTTTGATTTTATTAGAAAAACTTCTTTCCTCAAAATAAAATGTTATTAATCCAACTTTGAGTTATTCTTGAGTAAACCTTAACTCTTTTAATCATTTATTTAGCTTTAATTTTGGCCTTAAGTGGAGTCAAATGTATGGTTTAGTAGGGAAAGGGGAGGATGACATCACCTTTTGTTATCTTCTTCCTCTATCCTCCATACAACATGATTCATTCCAGCCTATCACTATACGATTGGGAGATTTATTACCCACACTAATCTGTCATTTCCTTTCTTATGTTTAACCTTTATCAATATGAACTTGACTTGGATTCTCCAAAAAATATCTGTTTGGGCTCTCAAATGGAAGTCAACCTATTCTTGAAAAATCCATCCATTCATTCCAAATTATAATGGTAAAAATTAAGGTTTTTATTTTTTATTTTTTCTCACTTGTTCCTTGACCAATTCACTGGTTATCAATAACCCTAATCATCTTTTTCCATTACCTTTTTAGACCACTGAAATGCCTTGAGCTTCTCAAAACCTATGCTTACTCTTCTCCACTTTGAGCTTTCACTTTAACTAGGTTTACTCTTTTAATCCTTTTTCAATCTCCCTCTTATTTTATTCTTAGGCAAAAAGGAGTTAGATTTGAGGGAAAATTGAGTATTACTTATAACTAATTCTTTCCTTTAGATTCTCTTGGAGGTGGTAATTTTGTTTTCCTTCATGATTTGAGTTTCTTAACTTATAAGAATTATTTGAAGGTTTTTGAGTTTTAACCTCTTGTTTTTAAATTTTTGAAAGTTGAAATATTTCAACTAAAGGAATTTCCTTCTTTGTGGGAAATGTTGCTAAGCATCAAGTAAGTGCTTGTTTGGAGCTAATTATTAAAAGTAGTTATCTAAGATAGCTACTTATTTTTTAAAAATTTAAGCTAAAAATTATCTAAAATAAGTAGTTATCTTATATAATTACTTTTTATAAGTAGTTCTAAACAAGCACTAAGTCATTCTTACCTTTGAAGTGTAACATGAATAAGCATATGAGTTAGTGTACTTTAACAAGTCTAATCTTTATATGCATATATGAGATTGTTCTTATTTTATGGATGCTTGTTGGAATATTGAAGAATTATGGGGAAAAGTCTTGATTCATGAGAAATAAGATTGATTTCTTGTAAATCAAGTATGATTTAGTATATGAGCATGTTAGATATTGGTTTTATGCAACAACAATGTGACGGTTTGGGTGTGGTAGGATTTTAGAGCTTTAATTGTGTTTAAAATGCTTTTTATATGTTTTTTAGGACCAAACCGATAGACTAGTTAAGCCAAACTGATCTACTTGTCCATAGAACAATCAATTGGTTAGCCTAAACTGATCGATCGGGATTATCTGTGGTGATTTTGGTTGCTCTCTATTTAAACCCATAGACCATTTTATCATAATAGACCAACTGGTCTTAGAACAATCGATAGGTCTGACTAAAATAATCAAATAGTTTAAGTGAACTTTGGGATTTGGCCGAACCAAACCGATCAACCAATTAACCCAAACTGATCAACCAATTCAGCTAGAGCGTGTTGTTTTTGTTTCTTTTGAAACTTGATATGATTTGAGACTTGATATTATGCTGTAATACAATTATTTAATGATGATAGAACACATCTTGGCATGAATTAACTTACATATTAGATAGATTAAATGGTTCATAATTTATGGTATTCTCTATATGTGCCTTTGAAAGGTTTCAATAGAAAAACTAGAATGTGTATGCTATGATGCTACAAAAAAAGGGTATTCTTGTACTAAATGAACTTTGCTAAAAGCTAATGAGAATTCCACCACATGGTTTCTCAAGTAACAATGGTTAAGGTGGAATGATTAGGTAGATATGTTTCTTGGTTATTATGTGGACCTTATGTGATAACATAACCTTAGAGAATAACATACTAATCACTTAAAGTGAAAGATGATCAATTTGTGCTTGGATCTAGATGAACAGATCATCAATTAGATACCTGGGATTAATCAGCCTACTATTATTTATTGATGCCTTCAGGCTTTGCCTATAAGCAGGATCATAGTAGATCCTGATGTCTTACCTACTCTAGAAAATGATAATGTACTAAGGAATATCGATATAAAATAATATGGTCACTCAAGTGGTTTATTAGCTTCAACTAGGATTTATGTCCATTGATAGTTACTTGGGTTCGATCAAAATTTACGTCCACTGGTGGCTACTTAACTTTAGTTGGAGTTTATATCCATTGGTGGTTACTTGGCTTTGGTTGTACTTTATGTTTTCTAGTTTACATAGGCTTTCATGGTATGTGAGACCAAGGAGTGGTAATCAGCTCATCAGTTGAAAAAGAAAAAGAAAAAAGGAATAATGGCTAGTGAATAATTAATTTAATGGATCATGTAAACCTAAGGAAATAGACCTAATGGAATACTCCTACAAAGGGATAGTAGAAGAAACTAGAGATTTGTGGAATAACTTGTTATTAATTATATGTTTTATCCATGATGTCTATGTTTTATTGATAAATATGATGAGATATAAATTTTCTAAATCATTGTATGGCATTGTAACATCCCCATTTTTCACTATTAAAAATTTTTATTTTGAAACCTTACAGAAGCATAAAACTACCAAACACTTAGGAAAAATAAGGTGTTACCGCCCCCACCTAACATAGGATAGGTGCTAGTCACCCATCCCATGTTAAATACAAGGTTAGGAAATAACCAACTACAACTAAAGTAGAGTGTGCCAAAATACATTATATAAATACTGAAAGAAAGGCTTTCAAGTACAAGACCTTGACAGTCCACAAATATTCAAATATACTAGGGGAAAATTAAACTAAAGTACAAGGTTAAAATTACAAAAAATAAAACTAGGACGTAGCCCTAAAATTTATTCAATCAAAGACTATACAAAAGCCTTCATATTTCCATGCTCTGAGAGCCCATGTCCAACACAAGGTTGGAATACTACTAACCATCTCTAAAAACCTATACATAACCCTCTGCTCATGGGAATAAACAAGTGATCGAGAAAACTAGCATATCAATACACTTTGTACTAAATAAGCCAAGTTACTTCTTCAATGTATGTCACCAGCACACAAGATTCCCGCATATAATCATAATCATACTAACATAGTTCATGCCTATTTCATATACACAAAATACATGCTCTATCCTAGTGATATCATACATAACTCATCATGCTTAGCAACATAACACAATGTCGTAGATTATTACATGTGATCTACTAAGGAGATTGTCCAACTATCATTAAGGCTTCATTCATCCATGCACATAATTCTGCCATAGGTCATTTTTCTACCTTCCTAATCCGTTAGGTCATTTATATATAAGCCATTATATTTATTACCATACTTTTCCTTTTACCCTTATTTTTTCCCTTTAACAACATTAATATTTCCAAATACTTATTCACATTCTTATCCAAATACTCATTAAAATTATTATCAAGCAATGGATTGTTCACCACTACATGGTCTCACATGCTATGGAAGTCTGTCCAAACAAAGGTCATGAAGTATAGGCCGAAGTCAAGTAAACACCAATGGACATAAGTCTGAGCCAAAGCCAAGTAATCACCAATGGACATAAGTCCAGGCCAAAGCCAAAAACCATCTAGGTAATCAAATCATTTAGTATCAATACTCTCTAGTACATGATCAGTGTTTAGAGTAAGTAAGGCACCAAGATCTATTAGGATCCTGTTTGAAGGCATTAATAAATGCCCGAAGTGCGACTAACCCCTAGTAGCTAATCGAGGATTATTATAAGACTCCAACGCTATTTCGAAGTAAACTTTTATTATGAACATCTTTTGATTTATATTAATTAAAATTTTAAAAAATAATATCAAAAAGTCACTTTCAAATATGAATATGATATTCTTATTTTTATATTATAATCCATCATACTTTATTATAAATTAAAAGTCAAGTTTATCTCAAAGTTTGTAGAGGACTTATACTATGAAACATAGAGAATATTTTGATAAGTATATCTTGTTTTTTCCTTTAAGTTGTCATAGTTTAAAATTTGGTTTTTCTAAAAAGATTTCACAAAGATCAAGGATTTTCTTTTGAAAACCTAGGAGTATAGTTCTTTGATGGTTAAGGGTTTTATTTTATGCTTTGAGCTTAGTTGGTAACCTTTACTTTCTCCTCGATATGTTGGATTTTTTATAGAACGAATGTGTATTTGAAAATATGATTTATATAGCTTTGTTGTCCTTAGCCTTTTTTAAAAAAAAATTATTAGATTAGATTAGATCATATCATATCAAAATTATTTTTATTAAGTTATTAGATTATATCATATCATATCAAATCAAATAAATAAGCATAAATTAATATTATATAAATATCCACATGATCAAATCAGATCAAATAAGTATCAAGACGAGGTCATATCAAAATAATATTAATAATTTGATGCTACAAAAAATAATCCTTATATAATTAATAATAATTTATATATTTTTAATATTATTCCTAATAATTTTATTAGCATTATTAATTAGTATATATTATTATAATATTATAACTATTATGATCTCAATAGTAATAATAAGATATGTTTATTAAATAATGGTAATAAAATACTATCACTAATTCATTTTATTCATTATTTAATGTTAATAATAATAAAGTTTTTTTAATGAAATATCTATCATTATTAACTATAAATATATAATTATACTATTTCTATTTTTTATATAACTATCATTAATATTATAATTTTTATCAATAATATCTATTTTTGTTCGCAATACTAATTTAAATATATAATTATTAATTAATCATATCATTTCTTATTTTTTGTAATTATTATTGTTCATATTAGTATTCTCTTAATAATATTAAGGAAAAAATATTTTCAATTCCAATTATAATGTAACTATTTTATTGTTTAATACTACCGATTAATATTCAAATAAATATTATCCTAGTAATAATAAATTATCAATTATTATTCATATTATTGATAAAAATATGAGTAATTATTAGATATTTTATTTATTTATTTATTTATTATAATGTTTGATATAATTCTTATAATTTAGTTTTATTATTGTTAGTTATAGCTAAAAAAACATTTAGATATATTATCATTAGTTTTAGTATTATCTGTTAATAATATATTTCTTACTGGTTTAGAAGTATTGGTAAGAGTTTAATGAATTATGAATATTTGACTCTCGGTCAAATGGGAGATGAGAAAAAAAAAGTCCAAATATCTAGCGCACCGGAACAGAAATGTCGGCCACAAGATTTTGCCTTTCCTAACCCCCTCCGATTTTGCGGAACACGATATCCTGGATGCTTCTCTCTCGTTCTATTTTCCATCGCTATCATCTGGAATTAAAGAAGCCTCTACGACGTCTGAACTTTCTCTGGCCTCATGCTTCGCTAGCTACTGCTTCTATCGCACGAACACGATCGGTGACTGTTGTACCACAATACACAACTAACTCGTGCTATTGACACTTTCTGATCCACTGTTCGAGCGTAAACAATGTCATCAATCGCGGTTCTAACCCATAGTCACGGGTATTCCTTTCTGGGCTCACCTGGACCGGCCACATTCTTGATTTCCAATCGACGTCGGGGGCAAAACCATTCAGTTATCTTCAATGTCAACTCAACTACAATTTTATCGACCAAAAAGGCTCGCGTTTATCTTCCCCGTTCTTATTCGCGTTTCCTGTACGTTTTTGCGCTCTCCAGTTGTATCCTTGTTGGTATTCTGTTCGAAATAATTTGAGTTAATTTGTCATAAATTTATTCTTTGTGGCCGGTTCTAGTTGTTTTCTCTTATGTTTGTTCATTGCTATCTGTATGTGATGATGAACACATATTGTTCCTTGTCCATTCACTGTGATGACAATAGCATGTCAGAAGTCTAAAGCGGCACCCGGGGGGGTATTGTCTGCTGTTCTCTTTGCAAAGTGAGAGGCCTTCTATTTTGTTTCATGGATTATCATCCATTATCAGAAACCCAGGCTTTCTGTATCCTGAATTATTTACGCTTTCTGCGAAATTGAAATAAGGTGAATGGCGGACCCTCTATCATTAAGACCTAAATCGAGTTGCTTTTTCTTGCTGAATATTCTGTTCACAATAGTTGCGTCGGTAAAATGCAACTTCTAATCGATGGCAATGTAGCTATAAAACATTGAAAATATCCTCAGTATATAAGTACCATAACAGGTAGTTAAGTTATCCTCAATATATAAGTACCATAACAGTTAGCTAAGTTTCTGCACACTTACTTCTTAACTTGTGATAAGGTATGCAAGAAAAATAGCTGAAAAATAATGATCGAGGGAAAAACTTTACGTGATTCATTAGCTATGTGTTAGCTACGCCCACGAACAAGGAGGAGAGCAATTTATTATTACACGAGGTAATGAATACAGAATAGGATAATTTATTCGTAGCTTGACTTGGATAGCCTGACATAATAAGTCCACGATTTCAAGCCATTTCAACATCACTGTTTCTGGATGGAACTGTCCTTTTCTTTGTTTAAGTGCTTGCAATATTTCTGGTGACTTTTATGTTAGACTTGTGCTACATTGTCGTCCTTTTTGGGTTTAGGGAGCTCTTTGCCACAGGCTCTATTCGTTTTAGGCTTAACATTACATCTCTTACTCTTGTTCCTAAGGAGTAGAATGCACAGTGAGTTACTGATTATTGGCCTATGGCTTGCTGCAACCTTCTGTACAAGGTCATCTCTAAGATGATTGCCTATAGGCTATATTTTGCAGGTGCCTTTTATCAAGGGGTGGAGTATTGGTAAGGACTTTCTGTTTGCACATGAGTTGGTGAGAAAATATGCTATTAGGGGTGTTTCGCCAATATGTATTATCTAGCTAGGTTTAAAGAATACTTTGCACACATGAGTTAGCATTTTTTACATGATATATTATTTAGTTATGGCTTCATGATCCATTTTGTTAAGCTTGTGATGGCATGCGTACGCATAGTATCTTACTCAATAATGTGTAACAGCTCAATAAATCCTCCTTCTAAGGGGCGGAGAGGGATAAGCAAGGAGATCTTATCTCTCTTTACCTGTTTGTCTTGGTATGGATTATGTGAGTTGTTGTCTAAGGTTGTTGTCGGATAACCTTAATTTCAAGGGTCTCCCGAGATGTATGCCCCAAAAGATTATTAATCTATGGTTGATGTATTATCTTCTTTTGTTCTACCATGGCAACCTAAGGAGTATGCAGTGCTTGATGGCTGCATTAGACCACTTCTTGAGGATTGCTGGATTAGGAGTTAATCCGGCTAAGTCACGGTGTACTTTAGAGGAGTGGATGTTAGGGTCAAAGCATTTATTACTTTGTTTCTAGGCTTTCAAAAGGGTGTGTTTCTGATTACATACTGGGGCATGCCTTTTTTGTTGGCTAAGATTACCTCCACTCACTTGCAAGTGTTGTTGGAGGAGGTTATTGCTCGCTTGCAGCTAGGACTGTAAATGAGTTGGGCCAAGCCAAATTGGGCTTAGGCTCAACTCATTTATAAAAATGAGGCTCAAGCTAAACGAGTCAGCTTTTAACGAGCCGAGCCTGCTCGTGAGGTTTTGCACTGTAAACAAGTTTGAGCTTTATTTTTAGGTTCGTTTAATTAAATAAACGAGTCTAGCCGAGTCGAGTCCTTAACGAGCCTGGCCAAGGCAGTTCTTAATGAGCCGAGCCCAAAAAACTCATGAGTCAACTCTATTCGTTTACAGCCCTACTTGCAGCGTTGGAGTATGTTGTATCTTTCTTATTCAGGGAGAATCTAGTTTATCAAGTCCGTAATGTTTAACAGCCAGGTTTACTTTAGCTAGGTCATTTAGCTACCAAATATATATTATTTTTTTTACAAGTTTGTAAGTCTTTGTTACGCATTTATCTAGTTTGGTAAGCTCACAGAGAGACGGAGAGCACTTATAGCCTGGGATCAGTTGTGTATGCCAAAGGATGAGGCAGATTGGCTTTCTTGCAGCTCGACCTATGGAGTTGTTGTACTTTAGGGAAGCCACTTTGGAACATATGCCTCAAGAAGGTTTCTCTGTGGGTGCAATGGTTGCATGTTGTTTACTTACGATGCCCAAACGTACACTCCTTCAATGTATACGTTGTGGATATTCAATCAGGTGCTTGCTGTCAAAGATAGCGTTAGACAACTTATACAGGGTTGGCAGGGCATTGGGCAAGATAACTATGTCATTAGGAAGGCATATGAGGAGTTGAGATCAAGATAGTTTAGGAAGTGGTGGGGACATTTGATGTTGGCAACTGCTCACCCACCCTAGGCACCGTGTCCCATTATATTTGGCAGTACAGAATAGGCTGCCTACCAGAGAGCGATTAGTAGAGCATGGAGTGCATGTGGATGCCACCTGTGTGTTTTGTGGTAGTGTTATTGAGTCTGTGTTGCATCTGTTCATGCAATGTTCCTTTTCGTTGGGTATTTGGTGCTGCATTTGCTTTGATGCAGGAAGACTAGACGAGGTGGTAGATCGGGCTAATGAGATGCAAGCATTGGTGGCTAGAATGAAGCAACTGCATAGATTAGGCTAATGAGATTTGGTCATTGGTGGCTAGAACGAGGCAATTGAGGTTGAAGAAGCAAGTCTTGTATGCTGTGATTTTTGCCTATGTTGCTGTCATTTGGCATGAGCAAAAAATTAGGATTTTTTGAAATTTTTATTGAGAGGAGGGCACAATATTGATATGATTGTTGTGAGAAGAATTTCTCACCCCTGTTATACTGCCAAGTATAAGCGATGGCCAGATGTCTTGGATAGAATTTGCTAGTCATGTGTTTGGATGTAACGCTAATTGGAAGTAATGAAATCATCTTATAAAATAAAATATGGAATGGATGTTGTTGATGTAGTTTATAATAGCTTAAAGATTGTGATGTGTGGCTCTTGGATTAGAAATGTTATAAAGGATATGAAGCTTCTGAGAAAGTTATAGTGGCCTTGAGATGATCATGGTCTTGGAGTAGAAAAAATACTATGGAATTTTGAATTAAGAAGGTTGCCAGTTTCTAGGAATTTGCGTGGTCCTCAATCTCTGGTATTAAATTCCTGTTGCTACTCTTTTCATTCTCTTTTTGTAGGCATGGATGTCTTGTGTGATGAAGCTTTCCCTGCTACTTTTCTAGTAAGTCTCTTTCTTATTGATAGAGAAGAATGGTGTTTGGTGAGGAATTGCATGATGGTAGGCTGAATTTCCTGCTAGGTTATCAATATAAATGGTAAACAAAAATCCTATTCTGGGTGGCACATTTTGTCTTCGGTAATGAACACTAAAAAGATGAATGAGGAAATGAAATGGAACTTTTGTGATTGTTCTATTGCACGACATTAAACATTCCCGACCACAACTTTTTAGCTGAAGTGATATTGATCTTAAGCCACATCGTGGGCGGCTGGGGATCAATCCTCTCTAAAGGCTTAGCCCTTTCCAAAAAAAAGAAAAAAAAACATTAACCACTCCCGCATTACCATGTTATTGCACGGCATTATTTTTATTTGGACAAAGTAGATGTATAGGTTTTAAACATTACATTTTGGGTTGCTTTTGAGTTTTTATATATATGTATGTATGTATTTATATAAATTAGGTTGTTTTATAAAGTTGACTTCCTAGTTTTATCCTTTGAGTCTTAACAAATTGAAATTGAAATTGATTAGACAACTAAAATAGCTTCCCAAGTTAGTTGTAGCTTTGCAACTATGAGGATAGAAAATATTCTAGCCACAACTGTTGCATTCTCACCAAAATAGGAAAGATTAATAGTTTGATGGAAATCTTTTATGACTACTATGCTATCAATGTAAATATATATATATATATATTATTGATGTTAAATAATGATAATATACAAGTAAAAGTGCATAAATAAGATAACTAATATATTATCCATTGGTGTTGTAAGATGATACTGAAGTTGCTTGTCAAACATGTCAACCCTACAAATTTTGTATTTCAATGTTAGATAATGATAATTTGTAATTGAAAGTACAATAAATAATATAGTACCAACATTATGTAATGTCATTATTATAGCTTATCAAAGATACCAATCTTTATGTTTATACCATTGATGTTCAATGATGATAATATTGTGGCTTATCAAAGAGATCGACCTTATAGATTTATATTATAGTTGTAAAATAATGATAATATGCAATTAAATGTTCATAATTGGATATCTAGCATACTATCAATATTAAATAATAATATTGTTGTCGCTTTGATAACCATGTTGTAAAGTTATATGATGTATTGGTGAAGAGAGTTACATTTTGTATGATCAAAAAGACAGTTTTTTTTCTGGATTTATGGCAAGAGAGATTTTATAATCAAAATTCAATATTGATTTTCATAAATAATGATAGACTATGTAAAGATTTAGCATTTCAATGTTCATTCCATAATCCATTTAATCTAATTTATCATAAAAAATACCCGACCTAAATTGTTATAAAGCATGCCTAAGTAACTTAAAATATACTTTTCCAATTTATTTTTATTTAATTGACATAAATACTAATGGAAAACTGCACAAATATCTTATTTTTCAATGTTGATTTTATAATTCAAAAGACTTAATTTCCACAAAAAGAAGAATTAGGTAGGAACCCAAATCAATTAAAATTTATGAAATTAACCTAAACTAATTTTTTCCCAAATGGTTTCATAGTCTTTGTCTCCTTTTTTAGTGTTCATGACACTCATAATGAACGTAGCTGCCCAGCAGTCTCTGTAATGAACTGATATAATTTGTGGCTGTGCATTTCTTATCTGTCTTGTGGTTGATATATTTGTTGCATTCTTGTGTACCTGTGTCATTGAATTTCAATATACTAGCTACACTGAATGATTTGATAATAATCTTTTGACAGCAGTATTAGAAGCTTCCAGCGGGAGGATGCCGAATTATTTGATGCTAAGAGTTCTAGAGATCCAATTATTGACCACAGTGGTTTAACTCATGATATGTCTGTGGATCAAAACAAAAAAATTAATGGTAAAGGTGGTTCATTCCTGGCCAAATTAGCAATTGCCCTAGGAATAGCTGCAACATTTACTGTACTGTCTATTGGCCTCAAGTCTTCTACGGGAGGATCATCTTTTGGAGTTCAAAGCTTGGCTAGTGGTGGATCCTCGGCAACCTTGGCTGGATCTTCTGCTGGTTTTACCTTTAAGGCATTTGGATACCGGATTGTACTGCCAGAATATGCTCCAGGGTATGAATCTGGTCTTTGGCTATCTTGGCTGCTTTCCAATCCCATCCATGTTTCTTTGATGTCATATGCTTTAGGTGAGGTACTATTTTTATTCAATTCAGGCATTGTTTGTTCAGCTGCATAGTAGATCTTATATTTTATTTTATCATTATTGCACGTTGCTATATTCATCTTGTCTTTACTACTCTTTTGTCTTCTTAGAAAGTCATTGCAGGGGAAAAAATGCTCTAATCTCTATTTTACTCTGAATTGTCATTTTCTGTTGAATAATGTGATGGAAGTATTCTCCTTTGAGTATTTTCATTCCTTTTTTTTATTATAAACATCACTTCATATTATCCTCTTCATGCGTTTTATAGATGGATATACTTTTGGTTGCTCATGGCTGCCGGATGTGGACTTTTCATCAGTGAAGAGGCTTTAAATATTTGGGTCTGTTATTTTTGGCGGTACTTCTGGTTAAGTCATTCCAGCATGATGTCTGTGTTTCTTCATTAGTTGTCTGTGCCGTTTTTGTTTGCAGTTTTAATTTCTGGTGACTAATGCAGGTTGGCATATCCTTGGCCCGGTTGCTGACTTTGGATGGAACATGGCAGTCTTTTGCTGAATCATTCTCAAGGAATGCTCCTTACTTTATTTCAACAATTTTGTGGGTTTACTGGTCAGTGCCATTGTAACTTTTATGAATTATTACACTGGATGAGAATGAACTTTCATAACCAGCCTCTGCTAGATATGCTAAATTTTTTATCTCTCTGCTTTTTCCACTGAATTTTATGCGGAATAGAGGTCCTTGTGATGTTCTGTGCGATCTCACAGTGTCTAATCAATCTTCAGGGGAGTTTGTCTTAGTGATATGATCCCATATTATTTAGGGAGGCTATTTAGGCAGTCTGGAGCATCTCATGATGTTTGTTCAAAGGTCAGTTATCTTTTCTTTTGTCAACTTAGCTTCTGCATGTAAGCCGTAACTATGGTGCTGCTTGAACTCTGTTTTATTTCTCTTTTGTTAAGCATCTTTTTATCCTCTTTCTATTGTTATACATGTTATCCATTTTATGAATGCAGGTAGGGATTCGCAAAGACAAGGTGGCGGACATTACAAATGCTGTGCGAAAATATGGCAATCTCAGTGGCTTTGGTAATTTTTTAGTTCTCATTACTCGTTTTTCTTGCTCCTTTTTTTTTTTTCTGGTTTCGTTTGAGGCAAGGATCTAGGTACAAGCAACTTGCTTTCTGTATTAGATTCCACATGGCGGCAAGGATTATAGGTTCATTATTGATGACTTTTGTTTGATGCTTGCCATATGTCTTCTAGGTGGTGCCATAGAGCTATCTGGCTACTTTGATGTCATATCAATCACTTTTGAGTTCAATGTATGCTCACTTACAGCTGCTGGCTTTATAAATTGCACGATACTGATCTTACATGTGTCTTTGTATTTGCAGTTGAGCGATTCTCCCTTGGAGTGAGAAATCCCACTGCTTTCTTAGCAGGAGCCATGGTTAGTGCATGTCTTCGGTTCTACTTGACTATACTAGCTAGAATGCTCATTCAGTTTTACCTTCCTTTTTTTTCGATTATGAATGAGGTGTGATTGTGGCCCAGATAGCTTCTGTGCATAAGATGCATGTAATTTGGCTGTGGCAACTGTTTGCGCTTCTATCGAAGGACTCCCAACACAAAGAAACGTACGAAAATTATGAGGCCATAGAAACAAATAAAAGCCATACAATACTGAATCAAGTGAGAACCATACCAAATGAAGCCTTATCATTATAGATGGGGCAATGGGGTGATGAAATTGTGCTAGAAAATTGATCTTTGCATCTCTAGTTCAAGCTGAAGCATGAAGGTAGTAAATTGTTATGTTAATCTTCTCGTTGCTTAATGGATTGAAATATTCGGTGAGGAGAACTGATGTTCCTATTTTTGCAACCAAGCAGTTATTTTCTGTGACTTCAGGCCATCAATTTTGTCCTGATAAAGGTGTTGAGACTGTATCTCTTCAAAATGGCTTTATTTCATATACACACCATTTTCTCAAAGATGTAGGGGATGTTGCCTGGTTCATCTACGGAAGTCTCAAAGCCTTTAAAGCATTCATTTGTACCTTGGCTCAAGTTGAATGGTTTTTTTTTGTTTTAATTCCAAAGGCACAAGACTGTAAGAAAGTAGTTTTTCTCTTCTTGAGAATCTGTCTTTAGTGTCTGGACAGCACAGCACCTAGCTCTTCTGTAAGACTGGTCTTTCTATGTCTCCCTTCCTTGTTTTCATCGTTTCTCTTTGTACATATGTACTCGAACCACCAATATGCTTGGATAACTCCATTTCTCTAATAAAAATCGTTTTTTTGATTAAATGTCACATTGGTTTTGATTGATGATTCTACCTAATTTTGCAGGGAGTTTCCCCCGAGTGTTTCTTTGCTGGAGTTTGCTGTGGTGGATTGATTACTCTTCCCATTCAGGTTACTCCCCTTTAATAACAACCTGTTTTAGGCTTAGGCATGCTTTTCTCCATTGACATACTAGATGCAAAGTTTCCTTTGATTTTAGTATTGAACTTACAGTAGGTTTCTGCTGTGAGATCTAATCTCTATCTATTTGTGGCACACCAAGGAGTTATCCATTTTATCTCTCATTGTGGTAGTGGGAAGCAATTTGGTGTCTGCACAATTGATGCTGAATTGCTTTCTTCTCCCTCTTGCAGCTTGCAATTGGATTCTTGCTAAGAGAACGCCCAGTGTTTGCTGTTGCAACAGTTGCAACTGCAGTGGTAAGAACCAAGCAAAGCCTATATGCTTTGGAAATCCTTAATCCTTTTTTTCTCTCTTTTTGTGTTGTGATATGTATATTAGTCTCATCATGTGAAACGTACAGGGTATCTGGACTCTCTTTCCATACATTGTGGCTGCTTCAACAGCAATTTTCTTCTATTTGCGACAAAGATACTCCACCTAGCCACTTAAATTAATGCATTCTGATTCATGGGTCGTCCCATTCATGACGAGTGTGGCTGTATATAAACACTATACGAGGACTCAAGGAAGATGATTTCAGTTATTCATTGAGGGGGAATTTGATTGTCTCTCTTTGTCCTATATACGCGGTGTTATGGAAGAGGTGTATACTCAGACCAGAGCGCTCTCGCCCGTCTGTCATTAGGTGAGGTATGATTCTTAAGTCAAAACACCAAGGGCATTCGCTTCTTGTTTCAATGACAGTAGCTATTTCTGAGGAATTTATTTGTATAGACAGGAGCAGTAGATGAGTCTAGAAGTAGGCAGACTTTGGTTCAAGTGGAGTAAGAGTGTGTTGAAAAAGGAGACTGCAACTGGAAGCAGCAGTTAGCATTTGCTATCTGATTGATACCATAGATATCAATTTTTGTCTCATGTTTCTAGGCCTGCATCCGTTGCTCATATTTCTGATCCTTGCTCTTTTATTCTTTCTGTTAACCATGATATTGATCTTTATGCTCTTATTCTTTTTCCTCTTATTCTGATGGACAATTGCATAGGTTATAGATAAATAAATTTGACTCTTCCTGTTCAAATATTTGTTGCATGTGGGGTTTCAATTGAGTAGTTGTCTGAAACTCCATCACACGTTGATGTAGTGAAAGACGCGATTCCTGATAAATCTGCAGGAAACGGGGTCATGGTTCTTGCTGCTGAAAATTTGAACATCAGCTATAGTGTATAGAAATTTGATAATTCGGTTACCTTACTACTAAATTGTCTCCATTCAAAGACTGGGGGAGAGGACCCTGTAATTGTCCTCCAGATTATCGAGGGAAAAAACGGGTGCTACAGGAAATCAGGAAGAAGTAAGATCAGTCCCTGCTGCTGATATGCTAATACATCATCTTCGATTGTGACACCTACATATCATACCAGGAAGAAGTAAGATCAGACCATTTTTATTTTTATTTTTGGTCTGAAAACTTAATATTTGAGACAAAATGAATTAGTTATTGATAAAACTCAAATTCAAACCGTAGAGTCGAGGCAGTAGCGACATCGACCACGGTGTCATACTTCAATTATGTCTGTAACTGTAACAACGGACACCCATATCTAAAGGCTCTTTGTATCTATATTTTAAAGAAGAAAACATGTTCTTGATGTCTTCTTTTTCGTCGGATTCTGCTTAAAATCCTTGCTAGCATCTGACCAAATGTTTTTATTCCCGGAACAATATCGAGACAAGAAATGACTGGTTATCCATATTTCGGTGCAACTCTGGCCATAAGATACCTTAGTAACTTTTAAGGTAAATAACAAGAGTAGTTTACTAGTACTCATTAAGATAATACCATATGCCTTTAGTGATATGCTGGAATCTATATAGTACATCCCACTTACAATCGCACATTTTCTTATTACCACGGCATTCGGCCCCAAGTAGTTCTATAAAAGACTATCTCGAGCCCCACGTCCTACATCGCCGGAGGAAACGTAGCATGGAGTTTCTCGTTCCGAAGAGGTATGATCACGCCTGAATGATGCAATAGGACAATTACTGCTCATGTCGCTAGCTACTAAACTCCAAAACTATGCCTCTATGATTCCCTCGTTATCTATATTTTTATTAAGTATATACTATATATTATAACTTCTTTAAAAGAATCCATCAGTTTTACTAAATATCTACATTATTAATATTATATCTTTATTAATTATTTGCTAGAATATATTTCTATATTCATAACAATGTAAACATTGGTAGTTACCATATATAACTTAGCAAAACCCTAATTATGTACTTATATACATTCTTAACATGGTTAATGCGTGGATCAAGGGAGATTATACTCTCACATGGTATCAGGCTAGGGTTTTTCCTCTCCCGCTTATTCTGCCATTACTGCTCTCCTTCACTGCCACCTTCTTGATTCTCCAACCCCCTCTTCAATGGCCGCCACCTCTAAATTCCACCATGTTATGGCCGTCATTAATATCAAAAACCATATTCCTATCATCCTCGACTTCGAAAGTGGCCTATATGATTCTTGGTCGGCTCTTCTCATCATTCATTGCACGGCACATGACGTGCTTGATCACATCGTCCCTAACACTGTTGATAAGGGACTAAACTCCTCGTTCGACGCCAAACCCAACACTGCCCTCTAGAAACGCCTTGATGCTATTGTCAAGCAGTGGATATTGGCACGATATCCCTCGACCTTTTCCACACCGTATTTATTAAGGACGACACAGCCATGAGGGCATGGGAGCGGTTGTCCGAGTTGTTTCTTGACAACCAACCTACTCGTGCCGTCCACCTTGAGAACGAATTTGTTGTGATTCACATAAGCAAATTCTCCTCTGTAGATGCATACTACCAAAAGCTTAAGATGGTGGTTGATCAGAAGAATAATGTGGATGCAACCGTCTCCAAACAACACCTCATTACCGGGCTTGTCACTGGTTTATCTGACCCTTACGTAAGTCTTGGCTCCGTCATCACCAATCTCCAGCCTTTTCCCACCTTTGCTCGTGCTCGTTCAATGCTCCATGCCCATGAAGTTAATGAATCCTCTCATGCTGCGCTTGAATCTTCCACCGACTTTGCTTTAATGGCTGCCACCAACGAAGACTCTTCTACAAAATTCGGTTGCTTCAACTTACATTATTAACCCACCGCGGACTAATTTTAATTATAACTAAATAATTAATAAAAATAATATTAATTATATTTCATTAAGTAATAATATTATTATTAATTGTCATGTTAAATTATTAAATATTAAAAATAATATTAATTATAATTAATTAATCAATACAAAAATATTAATTATAATCTTAAATAGCAAGTTAGTAAGGATAGTATTTATAATAGCTATAAAATAATAATTAATAAAAATATTACTAATTAAAATTATAATTAATTAATCAACATAAATATTATTTTTAATGTTATATTAATTCATTATAAGATTAATATTAATCAAAAGTGTAAATAATAATGTTAATAATGTTATAAAGAAATATTCAACAAGAATATTATTTTTAATATACGATTAATAAAAATATTATCAGCCTTAAATGTAATGAAATAATTAAAACACATAGAATTAATTAATGATAATTATAAATTGTTAATCAACAAAAAAACTAGTTATAACTTTAAATAAATAATTAACAAGAATAGTATTAATTATAACTATATATTAATTATTAAAGATAATATTATTAATCATATTTATAATAGTTAATTAATACAAATAAAATTAACCATGATTATAAATAATAATGTTAACTATAATTACAAAGAAATAATTCATAAAAATAAGATTACTTATAATTATTAATTATAATTAATAAAATATTGTCAGAATTAATTATAATTAAATAATCAACACATATATTATTAATTAAAAGTAAAAGTTATTAATTAATAATAATTAAAAAGTTAATTAAAACTATACATGAATAATTATTAAAAATAATATCAATCATTATAAAAGCTATAACATTAAATAGATTTTTTTTAAATAATATTAATTACAACTATAAATTTATTTATCAATATTAAATTATTAATCATAATTATAAATAATTAATCAATACAAATAACATTAATCATAATGATAAATAATAATGTTAATTATAATTTTTAAAATAATAATTATTAAGAATAATATTAGCTCTAACCACTGATTATAATTAATAAAAATATCATTAAACTTAATCATAATTAAATAATCTATCTGTATCCCAAAACGGCTCTTTATGTCAATTTGCATATTTTAAGAAAAAAAGTAATAAAAATAAGTTCAAAATTATATTAATACCCTTTATTAAAAATTAATAATACATAATGCATATATAATTAATAAAAATAAGGATAAAAATAAAAAAAAAAATTATTTTTCTAAATGAACATTTTTTATACAAAAATTTAATGACAAAATAGCTTCAAATTAAATAATCAATATATATATCATTAATTATAATGAAAAAATTATTATTTATTATTTGATAATAATTACCAATTATAACTATAAATTAAAAATTATGCAAAATAATACTAAGTTTAAATATATTTTTATTATATATAATTTTATTTATGATTTTGAATAAATAACCAATAAACAGGTATATTGTTATTTATAATTGAATTAATAGATAAGAAATAATTAATAGGGAAAAAATATAAAATTAAATTTACAGACAAACAAAAAAATTAAACATAACTTAAGATTTTCAGATCAGATAAATTATCAACTTAAACATCATTATTATTTTAATTATATTATTACTTGAACAAACTACGAATCACGTAGAAGCGGCACAGACTACAGATTTAAATATATTTAAACATAACTTACTTAAGATTTTCAGATCAGATAAATTATCAACTTAAACAACATTATTATTTTAATTATATTATTACTTGAACAAACTACGAATCACGTAGAAGCTGCACAGACTACAGATTTAAATATATTTAAACACGAAATGAGCCACAGAATATTGGCAAACAAGTAGAAGGTGCATTTAGTTGACCCTAATTCATTCCGTCTCTTTGTAATAACCAAGTAAAAACGCGATCTTCAAATGATGATAGAAAATATCGCAACCAAAAACAAATGATTCACATGTATGTCGGGGGCAGGAAACACTCCAAACACAAGAACAGTACATTAAAAGCTTAAATGACTATTTCTTAACAAAACTGTCAAGTGCAACGCTACTGCCAAAGATCTAGTACTTGACTGCCGCCAGAACGTCAAGTTGAGAACCAAGCTTCTCTTCAACAGCCTTTTCTGCCTTGATCCTGAGCTTTGTAAGCTGCTTTCTTCTCTCATATGCAACTTGGGCCCTTTCTTTCCTCTTCTCCTCGAGCTCCTGCAGGCAAAGAAGAGAATGCGAACGGAAATATTAGCAGTCATTCATATATATTAGGTACATTCCCAGAGAGCATCTGCAAAATTAAAACTCCCACCTAACCTAAAGTAACAAACAATCATCATTGCCCACAAACATCTCAGGAACCCAGAGCAGCCACATGAAACAATTTGTCAGATCACCTCAAGAGTCTCAAAAAATGCAACCACAAGAACAAATCAACTGAAATGAACCAAAATAACCATACAGAATTTCTCTTTGAAATAGCATGAACGGAAGAAAAGTGCCACAAATATGTCACTACATGTTAATCAACCTTTTTTCCTCAAATCAATTAACTCACTACAAGTTAACTCGATGAACTAAGCAGGTGACTGAAGAGAGCTAAGAGAAAGAGCTAGGCTATGGTTCAGTAAATGCATCAAGGAAGGCTTCAAGGTAATAAGAACACCGTTTTACCTACTCATTACATGTTTATTCCAAATGGATACACCAAGGTAAACCAAAATTGAACAAATCGATTAAAAACCTTTCATCTCATAATCATAAGTTCATAAATCCAGATGCCCCACTCACCCTAGCAAGAAAGAATCTAAACCAATAATACCAGGATAAAAAATATTTCACCACTCGCCATTCCAAATAACAGAACAGAAACAAGGAAAGCAATAACTAACCTTAATTGTGTCATAATGGTTCCAGCCAACTTCTTTGGAGAGACGGCCAAGCAGGCAGTATCTGTGACCCTTCTGCAGCCTCAGAACTCTGCACTCATTACAATCCCAAGAGAAGTTACACACCATATTTAGAGCAACACAGTAAAGTAAATGACGAATGATAGACCAAACAACCACTTACTTGAGTGCATCGGGAACAACCATCCTCTTCGTTTTGTCAAATGGAGGAGGCACTCCCTCAAACACCTTCAACCTTGCCAATGCAGCGGCACCTCTCTTGGTCTTGTGGGGAATCATACTAAAGAGGCCACGCATAAAACCATTACTACTGTAAGTAAATCCAGAAAGATACATAATATGGAACAACTTAGCGCAAACTACATCCACACATGACAATGCCCGCAATGGGAGAGTCGCTACGCAGTTCAAGACGCAGCCAAAACACCTAATCCAATTACTACTAGCCTCAGTAAAGAAGAACCAACAAGAAAAATCCAAAATAACACATTTTGTATCGCCATCATATCACCATGATATAATCCAAGTCAATTGAGAATCCAAATAGCGCTACAAGATGGACGTCAGATTTAAATCTACAAAATGCCAAAAAAGACAGAAAAAAAATTACCCGCGGACAGTACGCCAGAATATTTTGGATGGAGCACGGAAATGAATAGGACCGTGAGAAGGCTTGGTGTTCATCCTCTTACGAAGAAAACGATGATACTTCATCTTTTGACGAACAAGACCTCCGGAAAGAGCAATTTCTTCACATCGAACCACCACAACTTTCTGGCCGCTCAACAGCTCCTTGGCGACAATGGAAGCTAGCCGGCCAAGCATATGGTGCCTGGCATCGATCACCACCCTGCGAGCCATAACTCCTGATCCGGACACCATTTTCCCTTCTCTCTATAGTCTCTCTCGCCTTGCGCCTCTCAGTGGAAAGAAGGTGAACGAAGAAGCTAGGGTTTAGAGAAAGTGGGGTATTTGTATGGTTTGCGACGCAGAGCGTGCTATTCATGGGCTTAGGTTTTATTCAGCCCGTCTTCAAGGACTATAACAGTTTCTAACTTTCAGTCAGCGTACCGCTAGATCCATGTTCCTATATCTGAAATGGGCCGGGTTTTTGTTCTCTGGAGAGGTGTTGGGCCTTTCATTTGTCCTATCGGTGGTAAAATACTAAAAGTATTGCTAATGTATATTATAAATTTAGAATATTGCATTATATATATACCCCTAGTTTTTCAATCGTTCGGGGTGCAATTCTTTTTATATTTATAGTATAATCCAAAATCTTGAAATACAACAAAATCATCATTCATTGAAGAATAAAAAAAATTACTTATGTATTTGAAGAAAGAACAAAAAGTAAAATGATTGTATATTGTTAAGGAGAAATGCTTAATATAATATTCATCATTGAATTAATTTGTATTTCATCCTTGTTCACGTCAAAAGTTTCAAAATCCTACCATTTATAGCTCTTAATATAGTTGCATATAACTTATTTATTTTATATTTATTTTAATCAAAGCTACTTTTTTCATTTCATAAACTTTACGAAAATTGTACAACTTAGGTAATATAAATAATCCGTGCAATATAAATAACCAACAAGATTCTTCACCCTATTTAGATGAGCACATCTAGAAGATATAGCCATACCAATGGCTTTAATAAGACCATGCTAATTTAGGTTCACAGTAGAATATATGTAAGCATCCTTAGCTCTTCAAACTTCATATAAAACAATAATAAATGATGCTCTAAGCATCTCTCTCTCTGCTAATAATGCTCGATTTGTTCTTTTTATTGATGCAATGGTTCTAATTAGAACTGAGTCTACTAGCTCCCACAACCTTCTTTGCCACCCTCTAAACTCTATTGATGATATGACATTCAAGAAATAGATGTGTGCTTTCAGCTTGATCATAGAATCAACAACTCAAGTCATTCACAAGCACAAAACTTTGATTATGCAACCTTAGTAGGTATTTTGTTTTAAGTAGCAATCCAAAATACTAACTCATGTCATAGAGCTACTAGGTTGATTCAAACAACTAAAGTACCACTATTGCTTTAGATCTTAGATGCACATAGATGTCACTAAATTTGTAAGTGCATCCTGTAGGATATCGATGTAAATGAGATCTAACTTGGGTCTTGCTAGGTGTTGGTGTTCCAATAACCCTTAGAAAAACATAAAACAAAGAGACAAGTGAGGGAGATTTAAGAGGATAAAACTTGATTCTTAGTAACCTTTTGAATCAATACTTATAATAACCACCTGAGGTTTAAACTCTTAGGATAAATCTTGAAATATTTTTGCAAAATCTTCGAACTCTTATGCTTGAGGTTTGAAGGAGAAGCTCTCGATTTTGTTTGAGAGAACATGTGTAACCAAATAGTTATCTTCCTCTTTTTTATTCTATCATTGACACTTATAGAAGAAGTGGGGGTATTAAAGGTTACAACTTGGCTAACCAATACATGTGATTTGAGATAAAATAAAGGAGAAAATATACTTAAATTACATCCATGAGTTTTGGTCATGCGGAGGAAGATTTGAGAAGATTTTTTAACATGCTTCTTCGACTTAGCACATGTTCTAACTCATATAACAATCATATTGCTCAAAAAGGAAAGAGATAAATGTCCTTTTAATCGTGTAAGCAACAAAAAGAAGTAATGAATATCTTCTAGCATTCCATGTTCTTTTCAATATCTATATTATTCTTCCCAAGTGCTGAAAATGAATTGACATTCAACTTGAGAGGGACTTGTGGATGTTTTGTGTGTCTTTCAAGGGTCATAATGGTTTGTATTTTTGTGGAGTTTTTAGGTGTAACACCCCAAAATTCACTATTTTTTTGCGGAAGAAATTAAAATAGAAATATTTAAATTAAAATCTGTAAATTATGGGGATGTTACTGCCACACTTAGTACCACACCGGTTCTCTCCGACCGCTTCAGTACCAAGTGCTAAGGCTAAAGAAAAGATTAACATTTAAACTCAAACCAACAGTTCATAAGGAACTAGAAAGAATCATACATCAAAATCAGAGTACGCATGAAGTCAATAATAAGATAGAAATCAGAGTGCGAAGTCAAAATTCCTCAGAGGAAATAATCTTGTAATCGATAAAATATTTATTTGAAATACTCAATACAAGTAATAATTCATAAAATAATAAATGCCATACAAAAGAAATAACATAGTGAAATAAAGTCACATGAAGAGAAAATACGGCCACGACACTCTCGAACTTTGAGCTAAAACGTGCTCAACACTCAACCCCGCTCGGATGTCTCGCCCACCTGCACCAAGTCAAAAGGGCATACTACTCGTGGGAATGAGCAGCACCCATGAAAAGGGTGATCAGTACGCTACGTACTGAGTAAGGTAACCAAGCACTAAGGCTAACACATAAGCACAGAAAATTATATAAATAATGCAAAAGAAATAGAAGAACATAATCCATCATGATAATATAATGTCATACAATCATTCAAGTAGATACATAAAGGCTCATTTATAGTCCGAATCAATTATTTAATTAATCTCTGATCAGAAGTCAATTCACACCATACTTTTTATCAAATCCACGCGAGTACGGGAACCCCACTATTTTTGCCGGTGGATCGATCTCCAGGGCACTTTTGGCTCCTGGCCATTATTATAGCTGGTGGATCGGTCACTTAGGGTACATGCCCTACCACTATTATATGCTGGTGGATCGGTGTGGCCCTTTCTCGCACGGTGTTCTACTGTAAGTCATTAGTGTCTTCCCACATCTTAACAACATATATAGTTTTGTTTGTTGAGCTCGGGATTCCCCACTATTTTAGTCGGTGGATTGGTCGCTAGGGTAACATACCTTACCACTATTATACATTGGTGGATCGGTCTCCAGGCTACCGTAGTACCTGGCCACTATTATGCCAGTGGATCGGTCTGGGCCCGGCTCAACATCTTCTACTTTATGTGATTAATGTTTTAAGTATCTTATTCAAAGGCTTTCACCCTAGACATGCATGAATCACTCCCTTTACACTTCACACATCACAAATCATAAATATCATTCTCATAATTACACTTATTCACCACAAACACATGATACCACAAAAAAACTCTAAGCAGCCACACCAAACCTTAATTGTCCACCAAAACCCTAGCTCAGTCTCCTACGTACCCTTATATTGCTTCACGTACTAATGTCCATCCAAAGTGTTCAACCACCCAAACAACACTTACATCACTTTCCTCACATCCCAAACCAACGTTCCATACGTAAATTTCACTCCCATGCAGTCGTTATACATCTCATGCCAACCTTAATACCACCATGCGAGCCCTAATACCACCATGCAAAACCTAAGATTCTGTCATACAAAACCCTAAATTCAATCCACACAAAACCAACGATTCATCCATACCAAACCCTAGATTCAAACCATATAAAACCCAAAGATTCATCCATACCAAACCCTAAATTCAAACCATATAAAACCCAAAGATTCATCCATACCAAACCAACGATTCATCCTTACCAAACCCTAAATTCCGACCATATAAAACCAAAGATTCATCCTTACAAAACCCTACATTAGATCCTCCAATACGAAACCATAAATTACATTCTCCCATACAACATCATAAATTAGATTCTCCCATATAACATCATAAATTAGATTCTCCCACATAACACCATAAATTAGATTCTCCCACATAACACCATAAATTAGATTCTCCCATATTACATCATAAATTAAATTCTCTCACACAAAACCATGCAAAATCATAAATCAGATTCTCCCACACGAAACTCTAAAATTCCCCATTTTATTCTTCCACTCATGGATCATTAAAATACCTAGGACAACTCACATCCCTTGGTCAACTTCTTTCCCTATCCTCCTTTTTCATCCTTTCCCCCACACAAATCGTGTTAACATCCTCACTTGCATGTCTTACAAGGTCACAACACATATCATCACATACCACAATATTTCATCACATACGCATAATACACATGCTATATAACCACACATGAAATCCATGTAATGATAAACATATGATGCATAACATACAAAGCATATAATGCACATCAACACACAATAGGCCTTAGTAACCCCTTACCTAAAATGACACCGGTCTTGGAGCACGCACCTACACCTCCTTAGGGATGTGACTGGTCTCACCTATTATGAGGGAAAAATTAGAAATTAGACTCCCTATTACTAAAAATACTATTAATTACTAATTTATTCTAAGACTATGTTTTTAATAAAATAATAACATATTAAGAAAAATAACATTAGCTAATTACTATCTTTGCTAAAGATATAGGAAATAATAGAAGTATTATAAAAGTTGATAATATAGGGTTGAAAACTTTGCCCTAATAATAATAATGATACTAAAATAATAATAGTAAAGATACTAAAAATAATATCAATGATAATATAAATAAGAAGAATAATAATAGTAACAATAATAATAATAATAAGGACATTATTCAAAAACAAAGTGAAATAAGGGCTTCAACCCCTTTACCAAAATAATACTACTAATAATAATAATGATAATTATATTAATACTAATCGCATAATAATAATAATAATGATAATTATATTAATACTAATCGCATAATAATAATAATAATAATAATAATAATAATAATAGCAGAACTAATAGTAAAATAGTTATGACAATAATAATGAAATAATAATCATAATAATTTTGAAATAACAATAATAATAATAATAATAATAATAATAATTATTATTATTATTATAACATATTAATATTAATAATAGTAATAATAGAAATAATAAAAATAATAATAAAATTGAAATAAAAATACAATAGGGCTTCGGCCCTCAATAGAAACAATAATCAAAACATTAATACTAATAATAATAATAATACATATTAAAAATAGAAATAATAATAATAATAGTATTTATATTCAAACAAAATGAAATAAAATAAATTAAGGCCTGTAAAAATAGGGAGAAGGGTTGAAAGGGTCTAGGGTTCAACCTTAGGATGGAGGGGATGGGCGGCACCGGTGGTGGTGCACGAAGGCGGGGGCGGTGGCCGGAAAAAGGGAAGAAGTTAAAGGCTGGGAACAAAATAAGAAGAATGGAGGTGGGATTTGGGGTGTTTAGGGTTTCCCAAGTGGAGAGGGTTAGAATAAGGGTGGCAACGCAACCAAAGGTGGCGGCGCACGGCGGCGGAGGCGGTGGCCGAAAGAGGAAGAAGAAGATAAAGAGAGGAGGAGAAGGAGGAAGAGGAAAAGAAAGTTAGGGGAGATAGAGGAGGGTCTGCAAAACATTTTGGAAGGTGAAAGGAGTGGCGGTAGCGGCAGAAGAGGTAGCTAATGGTGGTTCAAAGGACGGCGGAGGTTGAAGAGAGGGTTGATCGGGAGGGCTACTTCGCACAGCCGGGGTGGCTTGCGCAGGAAGAATCGAGGGATATGGGACGATTGGTTAGCTAGAGGGCGGCGCAAGGAAGAGTTTGGTAGGTGGAGTGGGTGGCGGCGTTGGCCAACGGCGGTAGGGCTGGCGTCTAAAGGGGCGGTGGCGAAAAGGGTCATTTTTTTTGGTTCGAAAACAGAACTTGATTCCAGGGTTGGTTTAGGGATATTTATAGGGTTCAAATGATAGGGTGAGGTATGTGGGGCGACGAGGGATTAGGCAAGTAGGGTTAGGTTTCGTCGGCGGCGTTGTTTGGCCGGTGGCAGCAATTTTTTAGGCAGAGATTGTGCGTAGGAAAGAGAGAGAAACTGCGCAAGAAATGGGAGGTGGATTGGTTCAAAATGGCAGGCGAGTCAGGGGGAAGAGAGAGGAAGGAAAATGGCCGGTTAAAACGGGCGCGATCGGTAGCGAAAAACCAGGGCGGGGCGGCGGTTACAGGTGCTCGACGTCGACGGCAGGCAGGATCAAAGGCTGGGGGAAGAAGAAGAAAGGTGGGGGGACCGGGCGGTCTGGGAAAAAAAAAAAGAAAAGAAAGAAAAGGAGAAGGACTGGGTGGTCGGGCGCAAGGTGAGGGTATGTTTAAATCAAATGCTACGTTCCGCGAGTTAAAATAAATAAAACGCAGCACTGGGACGGAAAGGAGAAGAGGGACGGCTGTGCAGGCTGGGCCGGCCGAAGGAAAGGAAAAGAAGGATTGGGTCGCGGGAAGGCAGGCCCAATCGGGGAGGAGAAAAAGAAAAAGAAAAGAAGAAGAAAGAAAAAGAAAGAAAAAGGAAGAAAGAAAAGGAAAAAGGAAAAGGAAAAAAGGAAAAATAATGGATTAGGTTAATTAAATTAAATAGAATATTTAGGATATTTAAAAATAATAATAATTAAATAAAATAATATTTAAATCCTTTTTTAGGCTAATTTAGGGTTTTTAAAAGATTTTTCATAAATTCCATTTTAATTAGCAAAACACCCTAATTTTCTCAATTTAAATTATTTATAACATTCATATTAATTTGGAACTATTTTCTATTTCTTATTTTAAATAAAATAATTTATTTAATTAATTTCCAAAATAAAATCCTTAATTAGCTAAAATACCCAAATTTCTCCTAATTAAAATACTTATAAATTTTTTCTTGATTTGTCATAATTAATTTCCTTTTATTTTAATAAAAATAATTTATTTAATAAATTTTCATAATAAAAATTCATTTAAATATAATTTTTTTAAAATTAGAAATTTTTGGGGGGTTTCATTAGGTCTAAAATATTAAGGTAAAATACTTTAAACATATGGTAAATACTTGAGAAAAATGTGGCTCATAGTGGCCTTATTTGGGTGTTTTGTGGATGGTATGAAGGGGGATTGACAAGGCTTTCATGGGTAGGTTTTATTGGATGATCAATTTGTCAAAGTAAGGAGAGTTGTGTGGCTCTCAAACTTGAAAAATTATGACGAGATTGTGATCATCAAATGAGGATGCTTTTGCATAGATATGATTAGAATAAAGGCTGGAAAACATACCTTGGTGTAAATAGTATTATGATCAATATGAAGCAATGGAAACTAGCTAAACCTTATCAAAAATATGTTGCTTAATTTAATAATTGTGAATCCACCTAATCTAATGTGTGTTTTGCTTTTGGCTTATATTCCATATATGTATTTCTAGAGCGACAATATTCCACACATGTGGATTAATAATCCCTATGCGTCCTTATTTACTTGGAAAAAAGAGGTAGGAAGGAAGGGAAATGACTTACTTGATACCCTCATTATAGGTATTGAACAAAAATTTACCTAGGAGGAGGCATAAGATTATTGTTTCGAGCCTGGAGCCCAACTAGGTAGGGATATAGTTAAGATTCGGGTTGTGTTATGAGTTTCGTGTGTAATGGGTGTATTGGTATGTGTAACTATATGTATATGTGAACTAATTATGTGTGGTACAACTTGGTTTGCAAAGAGCTAAGGTATGGTGAGCATGATTTCCATTATTTGTTATATGTGTGGTTAGAACTTGCTATGGGTGGACATATTCTTGTGTATGGTTGAAATATTAATATATGTATGCTTAGATGCCTTAGGTGGGACTTAAGTGGCTATAGGAGATTAAATAAAATAAAGAGAGTGGAGTAAGTGAGGTGATATGTGGAGAATGTCCTACTTGTCTCATGGAATATGGTAGAGAAAATAAAAGGAGAAATAATAATATGAGGGATTAAGGTGGAAACTTGCATGGGAAGTGTGAGCCTTAAATGAGGGGTGTGTACTTTGCATGGGGGAACGATTTATGTGGGGAAGTCTTGCTGGGAGATTAACTATAGGGAGGAAAAAGTGTTTTGGGTGTTTGGTGTACTTGGGGAAGTTTTAGTACGTGGATTGATGGGAAAGTGCATGGGGGTATAAACTAGGGTTTCAGAGGAACAACCCTAAGGATAGGGATGTTGAAGGGAAAGGCTGAGGAATTTGGTTGAACATTGGTGTTGTGATGAGGGTTGTACCATACGAAGGGTGTAAGTTGAGCCAAATGGAGGATAGAGTTGTGTACAAGAAGAGGGTATGGAAGAAGAAGGGGGAATAGTAGGGTTTTCGGGGGTGACCAACTAGGGTGTCATTATTACATGTGGGAATTGAGGAGTTGGGCTATGAGGTTGGAGTTGGGGTGAGTATGGTGATGGTACTTGAATCAAGGGAGATGTGGGTTGAGTAAGAAGATGAGAGGCTATGGCCACATAAGCCAGATTAGGGTTTTAAGGGGAAACCCTAATGGGAGATGATGAGCATAGGTGGAGGAAAAAGGAGAGTGGGCCTTGAACCATGTATATGAAGTTTATAAGTTCACTATGAGGTTTATGGAAGGATGTTTGGGGGTCCTTGGAGTCTTAGAGGGTGTAGATGTTCCAGGTTAAGGGATAGGGTTTTCAAGAAGTCTAGGTTGGTAGAGTAATAACAAGTCGGGAGTGTTCACTGGGGTGTGCATGTCTACATAGGTGTCACTTTTTAAATAAGACACGAATAAAAAACTAAACACTTAAAGTGGAAGATCATTGAGTCAGGCCCAGACTTAGGATGTCGATCGGTCCACCGGTTAGAATAGTGGCCAAAAGCGTTTTGCCCTGGATTTGTATATGTTATCGGTCCACCGGTTATAATAGTGGCCAGGTGCGTTTTGCTTTGGAGTAGTTATTCTCGGTCCACCAATTATAATAGCTAGGGTCTCGAGCTCAATAAGTTAAACCCTTGGATGGTAATAATTTATGGAAAAGACACTAATCACTTCCCGTGGAATACTACATGAGTCGTAACAAGATGTAGGATATTTACGGATCCATCGGTCATAATACTGGCCAGGAGCATCTTGTCCTAGAGATGTACATGTTTACTGACCCACCGATTATAACAGTGGCCAGGCGCGTTCTACCTTAGAGTAGTTATTTTAGGTCCACCAGTTATAATAGTGGGGTCTCCGTACTCACGAGTATATAGTTCGAAAGATGTGTAAAGACGATACTAATGGCTTAAGCTCCAATAGGGGTAAATAATCTAATAAAACCTACTACATGCATAATATCTGTATTTTGTGTTGTTGTGCTATGTCATGACTGTAACACCCCAAAATCACGACTTGAAAATTTCGTTTAAATTTTTCTTTGCGGAAACGGAAATTAAAGAATGGTGGGTGTTACCGCCACACTTAACATAAGTCTGGTCTCCTCATCATCCTTACGTAAAGTGCTAAGGCTTAAAACAAATCAAACCAACCAAAGATAAGAGAAGTACAATACGTAATCAAGAGTTTTACAAAAGAAAGATTATCCATGACAAATGACTATTTAGGAAATTAAGTAGCCAACCATTTAGAAAATAACAATAGAGTACACAAAAGTCATTAATGGTCTGCCTTGCACTCTTACGGTCCATCAAAGTTACAAGGAAAAGGGGAAAAAGGGGCGGGGTCCACTCGCTCCCTAAATCTACCTATTCATCGGGATGACACTCCTCGTAATCCTTTAACCAACACATGCCATGGACGTACTCTTTTGTAAAGTGATAGTATCAGTATGACTTCCTCGTAATGAGTAAACCACAACGCCTCCGGAGAGGTAGCATACCCACGTAGCAATTATTATGCAAATACGGAATTCAAATAGAACATATGATCACATGCAAGGTCGCGATTTCAAAACACACATCCACATCACAATTAACATTACGAGTTAGGTCAACTCCCTATCGAAGGCATTTAAAGCATGCTTATAATTTCTCAACCAATTTAACTTACCAACGACCATACATTATGGCATAATAGGAAGAATTATTGATACTCCAAGCAATCTAACCAAGATCAAGTCATCCCTAATCCGATTATTACACAAGTATTACGGTGGGTGTCTAATCCGGTTATATAATTTATATAAAAATTCTCAAGTGGAATACAATCCCATATCCATGACAAAGATCATCAAGGAGGGTGGTACCAAAATAAATCACTCGATTCTAGGACAAAGCTCGCCAAGGAAGCCACACGACATAACAGTCGCCCATACTAAACCTCAGAACTCAAGACCTTAAGTACATGTACTCCCTATAGGGTGTATGGAATACCTATAGAGCAGAAGTGAGCCCCTTGACCCGAAGGCCCAAACTATGCACTCGGCGGCCAAGTCCGAGGCAGGAGATTCCTTTCCAACTTGAGTCTTTCTCTTTAAGTAATTATTGTCTTATGAAATTCTGGGTTATTATTTTCTTTTAGAATATCGAGATTCACAAAGTTACTTAGTCAACAATCAACAAACAACGTCACATCCAAAGACCACGAGGTCGCAACCATTCCAAGCCAACACGGCCTAGGGTTAGGCACTATGTCATAGCCCGAATAATTATTCGATTAAGTGTGCAAACCAATAATCCAATTATTCCCAACATTATTTTAAGGCCAACACTTAATTTAACTAGTCCAATTATCCACTTTGGAACACCTTTTTGCCTTAATGACCAAAATACCCCTCAACCTATAACTACCACATTTTCCTTCACTTTTATTATCAAGTTTACTTATATAAGATATTTGTCATGAAACGCTAGCATAAAATAGCTAATGAGACTTTACATACGATAATTTCTTCAGTTCTACAAAAGACCATATTATCCCTTACCATTCACCATACATAGTATAAGTAAACACTATTAGCATGGATTTTTAATATTTCATAAGTTCATACAATTTCCAAAAATAAATCTCAAACACAATCATGGTATATAAAATTACATTTTACCTTAAACATACTCGTCTCATTTTACTAGCATAAATCCAAGTTCGTTACCATTAGCATACACTTCTTCACATTTTACAATATCACTTAGGCATATAAAAAGATTGCATGATAACACATATTAATTTACACATCATTATATTCATATAGGAATGAACTACAACATGCTCCCATATAAAACTTCCTTTTCCCTTAAACATACTCATCTCATTTTACTAGCATAATTCAAGTTCGCTACCATTAACATACACTTCGTCAAATTTTAGAATATTACTTAGGCATATGAAAAGATTGCATGATAACACATGTTAATTTACACATCATGATATTCATGTAGAAAAGAACTAAAACATTCTCCCATTTCCCACAAACATATAATAATTTGATCTCTTCATCCTATCATGATCTTATCCTAGAAATCTAGCCTATCATTTTCACATAAAAATTCTATCGTCTACGGATTAGTTGGGTTTACCTTGAACTAAGAAATATTAACACCACGAGCTTCTTCAAATACCCTAGGCGGGGTCGAGATTACCTAGAAGTGAATACACCATCCAAACTACAAGCATTAATATTTATGCAAATTAAAATAACCAAAAGACAACCTATATAAGCTAATACTTGAAAAACGATTAGGAAAATAAATGAGGCGGCTAACGCATGAATTTAAGCACCGAACCCACCAAAAGATAGAGTACTTACTTGGGGAAGAAAAATGGCTGCTTGAGGAGGTGGAACACAAGGCAAAAGCTGGATTATTTTTTAGACTAAATTCGGTGAAGGGGAGGGGAAGTTTGGGGCTGCAACTATATTTTTGTTGCTGGAATTTAGGGAAGGGAAGGAGAGGGCTGCAAGGGGAAAAAAGAGGGCTTAAAGGGAGAGGAAAGGAGGGTACGTGTTTTCTGTAGAATGGGACTAAATAAAAAGGAGGGGAAAGTAGGGGGAAAAGGGTGTTGTGTGGGTTAGAGTTAAGGGGCTGCAGTGGGTTGTTTTTGGGGGGTGATGGTGTTGACAGTTTGCATGGGGATGGAGGCCTTCAAGGGCAGGTATGAGCATGGAGAAGGGAAGGGAATGGAGGGGTAGATGGCTAGAAAGGTGGGTTAGGTGTGCAGGTTGAGAGGAGGGAAAGATAGTGGTGTGACCGTAGCCGGCACGCAATTTAAACCCTCTTGTTGTCAATTGTAGCACTGGTAAATAGGGTATCGTTCTAGGCCGGGGATTGAGAGGGCTCACCTCTATCCAACTAGCTTAAAAATAAATAAAACTAAAAACACTAAATAACACACAAAATAAATAAACAAGAGAAAATACTAATGGGGGTTATAAAAATAATAATAAAAGAAGTAAATAAAATAAAGTAAACTAATAATAAAAATAATGAAAATATGGGAGACCGCAGATATGAGAAATATGTTAGGAAAATAAAAATCCCCCACTAGATTAGGTAGAAAATATAATATTTATTTCTAAGTCAATATTTAATCGTGAGAAAGAGATCGACCAAGTTGCACACCAAAAGCAGGTCTATACACCTTATATTACTCCCCTTAATTAATTAATACGACAAAGCGCCAATATTAACCCTATTAAATACTAGCAGTATAGCAGCAACAAACGGCTCCTATATTTAACTAGATTTAATGCATTAAGTGTAAGTGGAAGGCTGTCAATCTAAGTACCCAGACTAGTACAAAACGTATGTCTAGCTGTATTTCCTATCCTTGACCCACACGTATCGAAACGTTTTACCACTTCGGTTAGAATCACAAAAATATTAGGTGAATTGTTATCTAACCTAGCTGCAATTTATACACATAAATTCTAGTATATTTAGATGGCCACCTCGCAGGCAAATAATCCTACATATTGTCACTTATGAGGAACTAGAACAAGGCATGCACCAAATAAACTATACTGGATAGAATTATACATATAAACGATAGCAATTAATATAGAGTCAATAAACAATCTCACGAAACAAAGAAAATAAAATTATAATTCAAATTCTAATCCAGGGTTTCAAATTATTCCCTAACAATAAACAATCAGCCAGCCATAATTAAAGAATTAATTACACAGAAATATATATCTAAAATATAAATTAAAAATAAGAGAAAGAAATAATCGAAATTAATTTTGGATAAAAGATTTAGAATTTATTCAGATAAAAATTAATTTTATCTGAAATAAATTCTACCGGTATTAATTTCTTCTTATTTTTCTTCCTTGTTTGCCTTTATTTCCGTGCCAATTTCTTTTTCTTTTTCTTCTTTCTCGGCCGGCGGCTGACAGAGGCTGACGCGTCGCTGAGGACTCGGTTTCCGTGCGGCGGCTCCTCTGCGCTCTGCCCCCTACTGCTTCGCGTCAGAGCCTAATGGCTCGGTCCTCTCTCTGTCGCAGGCTCTCCTTCTCTTCCTGCCGCTCGTCCCTTTGGCCTGCGGCCCTACCGCCTGCCGCTCCCTCTCCTCTCTCTGTGTCGTGCAGCTTTTCTTTATAAACTTTTGTGCTGCCCTGATCTTGCCACGTCAGCCCTCGACTGACTTTTCTTTGTTGTTTCATTGAGTCCGTGCGGCTCGTTTGGTTCGATGCCGCTGTTTCGTTCCCTAGCCTTTGGGCCTTCGGCCTTTGGCCGTTGGTCCAAAGGTCGAAATCTTTTTTTTCTTCTTTTATTTAAAAATAAAACCTGCAAAATAAAATTCAATAAATATTAATAAATAATATTTTACTCTAAATTTACTTAATTATTATCATTTTAGCTCAAATAATAATATTTATGCAATTTTTACCACTTAAGCATAAAACAATAATTATTCCCCTATATTAACTAAATAAACTACCAAAAACTAAGATTATAAGGGTATAAAATGTGTCAAAATATGAACTCATCACACCCCCACACTTAGCATCTTGCTTGTCCTCAAGCAAGTTATTACTCTAAATAAATAAAATTAAATTAACTAGCCACTTTCGTAGGTCTCACGATTACACTTAGCATGTGTAACAAGCCCTTTAAACCCCTAGGTCACCCATCGAGGACAAGTAAGGTCTCGTGAGGGTTTCACATATGATATACCCACAAAATCACACACAATAAAATAAAACCTAACACCCTTAACCACATTTGTCATAATCTTTTACTTTCATACATCAAGATTAGCAATCAATCAAGATTCGGCATTGGGAAATTTAAAGGATCAATTTCAACATATGGTTCACACATAAACATGACAGGTATGATCAGATCAATATTATGAATGAAAATCTACCACGCCTTAGTCACATCAAGATCCATCCTCACTATGGATATCCTCTATTTTTTTTTCTCTTAGATTAATGGCTACAAATGTTTAGAAACACTCATGTATGTGAGCTAAGATGATAAGAATAACAAACGACTCACATATATAAACAAAGAAGGCTCATGTTCTTGTGGATAAAACCTCATGAAAGATATCAAATACTTGCCAAATGGACCGAACCATATGCTTAACTCTTGTGACTAATCTCCATCAGATCAAAGGCTCCTCATTTCAAGAATCAAATAGGACTTAATTATTGGTTGTAACGGGGTTTAAGGTAAAGAAGGGTATGGATTGTTTTAGAAGTGTGGTGCTAAAAAGATCAAGAGCTAGTGGAATTCTAATTGGTAGATGAAGTATAAGCATAACTCCACATCAACGATCAATGATACATATCTCTATCTTCACAATAAAATATAAATGAATAGAACTTTCTCAACATACTCTCCATAACTCCCTCTCTTCCTTATATCCTAACATTTTTTTTTGGCAATTTTCTTTTCTTTTTTTTTCATTCATTTTTTTTTTACTTTTTTTTCCTCCACCAAACATAACCAATGCCCTTTTTTAGGATAAATACATATATTTCTTTCACATACACACATACACAACCACTCTTTATATCCATAACGATATGATTTCCTTCCACTAGCTTTAAGCAAAGGTAAGGAGATTAAGGCCCGAAGGTTATTCAATGTCGGTAATGAAAAAAAATGTATGCTCCATGTATAGGCTCAAAAGGGTTTCTATAGGGTGTACATCATGTATACACAAATTAGGTTAAGCTATTTGGTCATGTGATGGAAAATTCCTAAGCTACCTTTATCATTTTCTCAATCAGAGCATGTTTTGACTATAAGCTTCGACTAGTACAAGAGTAAGTTCTAGTAATTTCTATAGTCCATTACATGATCTATGGTAAATAATTTGATCAAAACAATTAAATGTATATGAGGTTTACAAAGAAAATTTTGAAGCCAAGAAACATAGATGATTTTGTGTAAATTTGCTCAGAAAAAGAAGGTACATATGGTTCAAAAGCTCACTAAGGAATGTGACGAATCTCAACATGCCATGTCGGTGATTAGACAATCATACATATTCTTTCTCCATTCAAACTTAGGCACGTAGATATGTGTTCCCTATATCGAAATTAATACAAAAAATCTCCACTTGCTTTATCTCGATTTCATGATCATCTTTTGTTAAATTTCAAAGATATACTCCTCATTGACTAATTAAGGGTTCTACGACTCTAAAAAAACTAAACACTCTAAAAAAATTTAAAAAAAAACTAAACACTCTAAAAAAAATCAAAACAAATTTTTTTTGACACGTACATAAAACAAATGCACCCCCACACTTAAATCACACATTGTCCTCAATGTGTAAACAACTAAGGAAACATGAAATTTAAAGTATGGAGATAAAAACTAAATAAATAAATAACTAGAGGATAGAAAACTCCCTCATGATATTGGGTTGCCTCCCAAGCAGCGCTTGTTTTTATGTCTTCAGCCTGACATGATCTCATATGTTTCTCGTTCAAGGTGGATATGTCCACTTGAGAGTTGCTTCACCAAATCCTTCCTCGTGATGATCATCTTTATCCTGCAAGGAAGAAAAAGACAATATGTTAGATTTAATAAAAGATTTGATCCAGCAAGAACGTAACTTACCTAGCATGGAGTTTAAGCTCGTGTGTAAAGAGAGAATGTTTTGCCCAATGTCCATGTACGGTAATCTCTCTATCAATGGAAGAAAATATTTTCCCATCTCAAAATCTTTAAATACATCCTTCCAACATAACCTCTCCTTTGGAGCATCACGCTTCTTATTAAATGTATCCAAGGTGATTTGATTACTCTCTTCACTCTTGGATCCATATAACCTGCTAAAAGAGGGAAAACAAGGAGTGTGGTCAGCATAAATAAAATCAACGTGGTTCAAAGGCTTACCTTGTGTCTCATGGTCATCTCCAAGCAAAAGTGGGGAATAAATGTTCAAAGATGGTATATGGTAGGTGAAAGTGATAGTCTTGTCATCCATATACTTCTCTTTGTTCACTTGATCCTCATTTTGATGAGATTCTTCTTCTACTTTTACAAGCTCTTCTTCCACTTGATCTTGCTTTTCAATGTTCTCCATGGGAACCTCCTCAACTAGCTCATCCTTACATTCGGATATGGCATCATCTCCCTCATAACTCTCACTTGAATTTGGAATTGAAATACTAGAGAGCTCTTCTTGTGCTTGTAATTGATTCATCATGTTGAACATATCACCCATTTTCTCCTCTAGCGCTGACACCCTTTCATTTTGTCTAATCTGACTTTGCACCAGTTGATTTTGGATGTCTACCAACTGGTTTTGACCATTTGTCAATGCTTCAAGAAGCTTATCCATTTTTTCTAAACTTGAGGGTTCTGAAACTGGAGAAGATTCTTGTTGAGGATATTGATAATATTTTGAATCTTTATATTCACATGTGTAAGGGTCTTGATATGGCACTTGATACTGATCATTCATCTCCCATCCAAAGTTGGGTTGATGCCTCATTCCCAAATAGTATGTGCTTGTATAGGGATCATGTCCTTGAAAACCATTGAAAGACTGAGCATTAGGTTGTGTCCATCCTCCTCCTCTCATAGCTTGTTCATGGTAAGCATATGGATTTCCTTGCGTATGACATACTCCACTTGTATTAATAACTACAGTAGCTTTAGCAACCTGCAAAACGAGAGTAGTAAGTTTGTTAAGTTTATCTTCAAGACTACTCATACTTACCTCATTTACTCTTGCGTTAAGATTCGAGCAAAGTTGTCCATAACCAAAGGATCCCCTCATAGCTACCTGAAAACACTAACACTTCAAAGGAAAAGGTTAATAACAAAACACACCAAAAATCCTAAGAAAATCTAAAACAAAATTAAAAGAAAAAACACAAAAACACTAAAAATAAAAACACACTAAAAATACTAGCAAAATAAAAGTGAAGTTACCAATCCCCGGCAACGACGCCAAAAATTGGTGTGACCGTAGCCGGCACGCAATTTAAACCCTCTTGTTGTCAATTGTAGCACTGGTAAATAGGGTATCGTTCTAGGCCGGGGATTGAGAGGGCTCACCTCTATCCAACTAGCTTAAAAATAAATAAAACTAAAAACACTAAATAACACACAAAATAAATAAACAAGAGAAAATACTAATGGGGGTTATAAAAATAATAATAAAAGAAGTAAATAAAATAAAGTAAACTAATAATAAAAATAATGAAAATATGGGAGACCGTAGATATGAGAAATATGTTAGGGAAATAAAAATCCCCCACTAGATTAGGTAGAAAATATAATATTTATTTCTAAGTCAATATTTAATCGTAAGAAAGAGATCGACCAAGTTGCACACCAAAAGCAGGTCTATACACCTTATATTACTCTCCTTAATTAATTAATACGACAAAGCGCCAATATTAACCCTATTAAATACTAGCAGTATAGCAGCAACAAGCGGCTCCTATATTTAACTAGATTTAATGCATTAAGTGTAAGTGGAAGGCTGTCAATCTAAGTACCCAGACTAGTACAAAACGTATGTCTAGCTGTATTTCCTATCCTTGACCCACACGTATCGAAACATTTTACCACTTCGGTTAGAATCACAAAACTATTAGGTGAATTGTTATCTAACCTAGCTGCAATTTATACACATAAATTCTAGTATATTTATATGGCCACCTCACAGGCAAATAATCCTACATGCTGTCACTTATGAGGAACCAGAACAAGGCATGCACCAAATAAACTATACTGGACATAATTATACATATAAACGATAGCAATTAATATAGAGTCAATAAACAATCTCACGAAACAAAGAAAATAAAATTATAATTCAAATTCTAATCCAGGGTTTCAAATTATTCCCTAACAATAAACAATCAGCCAGCCATAATTAAAGAATTAATTACACAGAAATATATATCTAAAATATAAATTAAAAATAAGAGAAAGAAATAACCAGAATTAATTTTGGATAAAAGATTTAGAATTTATTCAGATAAAAATTAATTTTATCTGAAATAAATTCTACTGGTATTAATTTCTTCTTATTTTTCTTCCTTGTTTGCCTTTATTTCCGTGCCAATTTCTTTTTCTTTTTCTTCTTTCTCGGCCGGCGGCTGACAGAGGCTGACGCGTCGCTGAGGACTCAGTTTCTGTGCGGCGGCTCCTCTGTGCTCTACCCCCTACTGCTTCGCGTCAGAGCCTAATGGCTCGGTCCTCTAGGGATGGCAATTTTCCCCACGGGTTCGGGGCCCCGTCGGGGATTCCCCGTTCGGGTTTGGGTTCGGGGAAGTATTTCGGGGATCAAGTTCGGGGTCGGGGATTTTTTTCGGGGATTAATTCGGGGACGGGTCAGGTATGGGTTTGGGGTCCCCGTCCCCGAACCCGCCCCGAATCAAAAATTTTCAATTTTTATATTTTGCCAAATTGAGATTTTGGCGGGCCGACCGAATCTCAATCTCACAACCTATACCTGTGAGTCTGTGTCTTCGATCTTCCTCCCCGACTCCCCGTTTGGCTTTGGCAGTTGGTACCCCGCAGTCCCGCCGCACGCTGCACGCAGGCCGCCGCTCTCGCCTGAGTCGCCTCTCCACTGTGATGTTGTTGGTTGTCCGCACGACCGCACCTGTAAGTCTGTAACCTTATTACCTTAACCTAATTTTTCCCCGTCGCCCTGAGGCCCCTCAGCGAGAGGCCTCGATATGAGTTGTATTATGACGATGGTAGTGCTTATGGCTTAAGACCTTTACCTTCAACGATGTCGGAGTTCTTATTAGGTTCAGGATTTGATCGATTGTTAGATCCCTTGTCTCAAATCGAGACTAATGGAATTGGGCGCCCAGAACATCAACCGACTTCGAAAGTTGCAATTGAATCGATGCCGACGGTGGAAATCGTGGAATCGCATATTGAGACGGAGTTGCACTGTGCTGTTTGTAAAGAACTGTTCGAGGTAGGCTCAGAGGCTCGTGGAATGCCATGCGGACATATCTACCATTCCGATTGTATTTTACCTTGGCTTGCCTTTCGGAATACTTGCCCTGTATGTAGACATGAATTGCCTAGCGATAATAATAGTACGTATAACAACATTGCTCGAAGAGCTTCGCCAGTTTCGAATAGAGGCCGCAGTGGAGGTCACGATGCCTCAGGAAATGAGGAGGAGAATGTTGGTTTAACTATATTAGGGGATTGGCCCGATTGGGGATTTTATCGGGGATCGGGGACCTGGTAACGGGTATCGGGGATTTGGGAGTTTATAGGGGATCGGGGATCTTATCGGGGATCGGGGATTTGAGAGTTTATCGGGGATGGAGGATCGGGGATCGGGGCGGGTATGGGGATTGCATCCCCGCGGGGATCGGGTCGGGGATTCCCCATTAAGAATTAAACGGGGATCGGGTCGGGTTCGGGGATATTTTTCCTTATCGGGTTTGGGGATGGGGATGGGGTCCCCGTCCCCGACCCGCCCCGTTGCCATCCTTGCGGTCCTCTCTCTATCGCAGGCTCTCCTTCTCTTCCTGCCGCTCGTCCCTTTGGCCTGCGGCCCTACCGCCTGCCGCTCCCTCTCCTCTCTCTATGTCGTGCAGCTTTTCTTTATAAACTTTTGTGCTGCCCTGATCTTGCCACGTCAGCCCTCGACTGACTTTTCTTCGTTGTTTCATTGAGTCCGTGCGGCTCGTTTGGTTCGATGCCGCTGTTTCGTTCCCTAGCCTTTGGGCCTTCGGCCTTTGGCCGTTGGTCCAAAGGTCGAAATCTTTTTTTTTTCTTCTTTTATTTAAAAATAAAACCTGCAAAATAAAATTCAATAAATATTAATAAATAATATTTTACTCTAAATTTACTTAATTATTATCATTTTAGCTCAAATAATAATATTTATGCAATTTTTACCACTTAAGCATAAAACAATAATTATTCCCCTATATTAACTAAATAAACTACCAAAAACTAAGATTATAAGGGTATAAAATGTGTCAAAATATGAACTCATCAGATAGGGGCTGCAAGTTGAGGGAAGGCTGGGGTTACGTGAGTCTTAGCTGCAAGTTGTTGAATGATGTGATGGAGGATGGTTGGGGTTATAGGCTGCGATTTTGCAGGTGGAGAGGCATGGGAAAGGAGGGAAAACAGATGGGTAGATGATGAGAAGATAGAGTAGGGGTGCAGGTTGGGGAAAGGAAAGGTGAGGCTGCAAGTTGGGGGAGGAAGGCTAGGTGTCGAAGGCCTTGGCTGCAGGTTGGCCGAGAGATGTGAGGGAGTGTGGCTGGGGTTGGAGCTGTGATTGTAGGGGATGGGGTGTGGCGTGAGAGGGTGGTAATGCAGAGATGAGATGGGTTGTGTTTGGGGTAGAGGGAAAGCTGCAAAAAGGAGGATGGTTGCTGGACAAGAAGAGACATATGCATGGGGAGGAGAGGGGAAAGGTGACGGGCTGCATGCTTCGACTAGTTGGGGAATTTTTTTGGCTGGGTTTAAGTGGGGAAAAAATGGGGGGTTTGGTTAGGGATTGATTAGCAAAAGCATCCCCAAAATATTAAGCTTGCAAGTGACGTTATTAGGAAAAGAACCCCCACCTAAGCAAGGTTTAATTTTCTCAAAAAGAAATCATGATACTAGTATTATTATGATCTATATTATTATCATTGTTTTATCACTTCCCCTATTTTATTTTTTGTAATTATTGCTAACATTATTATTATTCTTACCATCCTTGTTATGGGTATTATTATTAAAAGTATTATTTATAAAAAAGATTATTGGTATAGCCATCCCTTCTATTTCAATTACCCTCTTCTTATTATCGGTATTATTATCGTCCTCAATTTTTTTTACCTTCTCTACTCTTTCTTACATTTAATACGGGCTATTTTCATAACTTAGTATTTATGGACCTACTCAAGACAACAAGGCGATCACTAAAAAAAAAAAATCTTATAGTTTACTTCGCCTACTAATCAAGCTTTAAGTCTTGCATGTCTAAATTAAGGGTTAATTATTACGGGGTATTACAATGACTGTATTGTTACCTTACTTAGTATGTAGCGTATTGATCACCCTTATCATGAGTGTTGCTCTTTCCGATGAGCAGTGACCCCTACTGAGTCTGTGCAGGTAGGTGATGATGCCCTAGAGGACTTTGCTACTTACGATGTGCTGGTCGAGGCAGAGTGATGTTTTGATGTCTCGGGGTCAGGGCTAGAGATATTTTACTCCAAACTATGTTTCCATTGTACTTTATGTTTTTATTTTCCCGTAGTGGAATGCTTCATTTCTCTGATGTGCTAAGTTTAACTCTTGCGTACTCTGGTATTTTCTGTATTTAATGTTAGACTCCTTTATGTTTTTAATTGTTTTCTATTATGGTTCCTTATTATCTTTTAGCCTTGTGATTAGTGTGAGTTTGGCTAGGGGACGGACTTATACTGATCACTACGGTAGCATCTCCCTTTGTGGTGTGTGATTTTCTATAAACCAATGAAAATTTTCAACTGTAATTTTTGGAGGTGTTACAGTATGCTTCCATGAATTTTATTCATGGTGGAAAACTATTTGTGGTCGAACAGATTGTCTTAATAATTGAAAAATATGTGGCCTCTAAATGAAAAGGTATAACACAAATTTCGCTAGTGATTATAATGCATGCTCTATGTGATTATTCTCCCATGATTTACTTGCAAGTATGCCTTGATATTTTATGTATTAGTAAGGAGTACATTTTTTTTGTTGAAAAGGGGTCAGCCAAATCCAGCTAAATCCTACACAACCTGACAAAATGCAATTTGTTAAGGCTTTGTATGATAATTGACAAGCACTCAAGACCATTGACTTAATTGGTTCTTATATGATTTTAGTCCTTCTTATTTTGTGATGTCTAAGCCCCTTCCCCTCCCTCATATCTCCTGAATTCTCTTTTGATGATGTCTAGTAGTTCTATTCCCTTTTTTTTGGACCAGTATTTCTCATAAATTCAAAGGATAAACATTGAGGGAGAAAATACATCATGTAGTGTTAGTTTTGGGATTTATCAGGTGGAGATAAAATTTTATGTAAATCTCACGTTCCTAGCCATGAAAGAGTTAGATTTAGGAGGAAGTTGAGTTACTTTTAGCTGAATCTTTCTATATCTTTTCCTTAGAAGTGGTAATTATATTTTCTTCTCTAATTTAAGTTATTTATTTATGAAAGTTATTTAATGATTTTTGAGTTTTAACTTGTTGTTTTTAATGGTTTTGGAAGTTGAAATCCTCTGGCTTGAGTATTTCTTTTTAGTGGGAAACTTTACTAATCATAAAGTAAGTTATTCTTACCTTTAAGATGGGGCATGAATATACATGTGAGTTGGTATACTATGTAATATGTTAATTTTATATGCTTGCATAAGAGTTTGGGTTTCTAAGTGATGCATGTTGAATTAATTAAGAATTTTGAGAGAAAAGGCTTGATTTATAGTAAATAGGGTCGATTTGCTTGAAAATGAAGCATGATTTAGTTTATGAGCATATTAAATCTTAGTATTTTGTTATGGCATAGTATGGTTTGGATATGTTAAGATTTTAGAGTATGAATCGCATGTAAAATGCCTATTATTTACTATCAAGAAGCAAACTGATTGATTGGTTAAGCTAAACCAATCAAGTAGTCTTTAAAATAGTAGATTAGATGGATTAAACTGATTGACTAGATGGTTTGTGGTGAATTGGATGCCCTATGCTTAATCGATTGACTGGTCTTAGAACAATCAATTGGTCCGACCAAACCAATCAATTGGTTTGAAGGAACTCTAGGGTTTGGCTAAGCCAAATTGATCGACCGATTCGACCAAAGTGTGTTGTTTTGTTCTTTTAGACTTGCTATGATTTGAGAATTTTCACAATGCTATAATATGATAATTTAATGATGTAAATACACATCTTGGCATGAATTAACTAACTTATTGGATGGATTAAAGGGATTATAATTCATGATATTCTATTTAGTGCTTTTGGGAGATAATCCAGATTTTGGCATAAATAGATTATCTTAATGGGTTGAGTTGAACTTGGCTAAGAATTAAGGGAAATTCCACCACATGGTTGTAGGGTAATAATAGTTAAGATGAAATTAGTATATGGATGTATTACTTGAATGTTTCATGGGTCTTGTATGATACCGTAACGTTTGAAATAACATACTAATCACTTAAGGTGGAAGATAGTCAAGCTGTGTATGGGTCTAGGTTACCCGATTCTCGATTAGCTACTAGAGGTTAATCTGCCTTATGGCTTTGCCTTTGGACCGGATCCTAATAGATCTCAGTACCTTACTTACGTTAAACACTTATGATGTACTAGAGGGTCCGATCACCTAGGTGAGTTACTTGGTTTCAGCCTAACTATATGTCCGTTGGTAGTTACTTGGCTTCGGTCGAACTTTATATCCTTTGATTTAGATAGACTTCCATGATATGTGAGACCATGTGGTGGTAAATATTCCATCTCTCAATAAGAATAAGGATAAGGATAAAAATACAAATAAGAATAAGGATGTAGATAAAGGAAAAGAATAAAAAAGGGAAAGATAAATAATAGCTTATAAATAAAAGACTTAATGGATTATATAAGCTTAGAAAATAAACCCAAAGGAAAATTATGTGAATGGATGGTAGAAGATCTAATAAGTTGTTTCAATAACCTGTTAACTTATTTATATGCTACTATCCATGATATTTATGTTATGATCATGATGAGTCCTCAATTGTCTGAGACGTATATGGCATGCTATCCTAATGTATTATATGACCATGATAGAGTAAATATGTCTAATTATATTGTACAAGCATGATATGTGTTCAATATGATCTCCAAATTATGCTAAGACCTTGTATGCTTCTCTTTGCCATTGAGGAGATAACTCGGCTTACTTAGTACGAATCATACTAATGTATCCGTTTGTTTAGTCACTTGCTCAATCCTATGAGTAAAAGACCTTATGCAAGTTTTTGGGGATGGCCGGTAGTGGGCCTATTTTTGTAATACCCCACCTTTTTGGAAAGTGTTGAATGAGGAATTATGCCAATTTTGGGTGTTTGATTTTGATTTGGTATTATGATTTAGTTTGAGGCAAAGTTGGATTTGAAATAAGGTTGGAAAATTAAATTTAATAAGTTTTTCAGGCAAACCAATTGGCTGGTTTGTCATTTCAGCAATTTTTTTCTCAACTAAACTGATCAACTGGTTTGGGAAGCGATCGACTGGTAGGCAAAACTAATTGACTGGTTTGTTGAGCTAGGCTTGGAAAAAATTCTCATACTAAAATGGAACTTTGTTAACCCATGCAGAATTGTTCCTAAGAGATTCTTAGCCTTTTTCATGATGCATTTAGCTCGAAAACACTGCCTCAGATCGATTTGGAGTGTTGATTGGAACAATTGAGGGGGGAAGATGACCTTAGCCTTGTATTCTTCCACCTCTCTTTTCTGCACATTTCTGAGATCATTACTTTGATATTAGACTCGATTTTACTTAGCTAGATGATTTATTCCGCCTTGACCTTCCATTACCCTTCTTGTGAATTGCATTTCTAGACCAATTGACCTACATTTTCCTAGAATCAATATTTGAGCTCTAGAGGATAGGTCAACATATCTTGGACGAAATCCATCCATTTAACTTGAATTCAAATTATAAGAATTAGGGTTTTTGATTTGTTCCTAACTACATTGTGATTCATATTGATTGGTTGGTTATAAATAACCCTGATCATCCCTTTTGTTCACCGTTCTTTCAGACACTAAAAATACCTAACTCTCAAATATTCACTTTCTCCCTCTGTACTTCGAACCTTATAGTTAAATTCCTTTCACTCTTCTGATCCTTCCTCTAACTTCCTCTTATTTTGATTATTAAGCAAGAAAGAGTTAGATTTAGGAAAAAAAGGTTGAGTGGTTCAGTTGAGTATCCTTTATTTTCTTTTAGGTGTTGTATGTTCATTATTTCCTTCTATTTTAAGTTTGAACTTATAAAATTTATGCACGAATTTATAAGTTAAAACTTATTTTTTTTATGTTTTAAAAGTTTATGTTTTCACGGGCCGAGATTTCTGGTTTAAGGAAGTTTTGCTTGCATCAAGTAAGTTATTATTGCTTCTAAAATGGTGCATGATACGAAACTCCTTACGTTGATATTATATGTTGGCATGAATATATATAGCTCACATAATTGATTTAGATGGTCAGATGGGGCATTTTGAGTGAAAAGCATGAATTTTGAGAAAAGATGGGTGGTGATGATTAATGATGGGATGTGCAATTTAAATGGGCTAGAAATGTGTTATTTGATGTTAAAACATGTTTTGATATGGTATGATAAAGATTTATAAGCATGATCTGCATGAAAATGATTGTTTGATGCTGTTGTAGGGGAAATCAATCGACTAGTTCCTAAAATAGTTGACTAGTTGGCCCCAATCTATAGACTGATAAGCCTGTATGAGACCTTAGTCTTGCTCTCTATTTAAACCCATCGATTGGTTGGGTAGAGCTAAACGACTGGTCTATGAACAGTTGACCAGTTTGCCCAAACCGATTGAGTGGTTTGAGGAAAAGTAGAGTTTGATTGAGTTAAACCAAATGATTGGTCAGCCCAAACTGATCGACTGGTTGGGCCAGACCAATCGAATGGCTCAACTGGTTTGTGTGATTTGATCCTTTTAGTTTGGTTATGCTTTGAGGCTATGTATGGGATTGTCCTATGATTATTAAAGGGATAAAATACAGATATAATTATGGATTATGACCTAACAAATGGATTAAATGGATCATGATTCATGATATAATCAATGAGTATTATAAAGGCTAAATGGGTGTACCACTTATGAAATATGATGGTCTTTGAGAATAGAGTAATGAAGCACACCATGTGCTTAAATAAAATAATATGATGGGCATGAATAAGATAAATGGAAACCCACACATAGTTGGAAAATAGAAAGGATTAATATAGAAGAAACATGTGAGTGCCTGACTTGCTCTCTGTATGGGCCTTGTGTGATCACTTAACCTGGTGAATAATATACTAATTACATAAAGTGAAAGATAATCAAGTTGTGTATGAGTTTGGTTTACCCAATCCTTGATCAGCTATTAGGGGTTAGTCTTCCTTCGGGTGTTTATTGGTGCCTTCGGGTAAGATTCTAGAAATCTCGGTACCTTACCTACTCTAGACACTGATGATATACTAGGGGGTTATTAATACTAAAGGATATGGTTACCTAGGTGGTTGGCTTTGACTTGAACTTATGTCCCTATTGGTTAGCTTTGGTCTAGACTTATATCCATTCTGGTGATTAACTTTGGCTTGGACTTATGTCCACTTTAGTGATTGGCTTCAGCCTAGACTTTATGTTCCTTAGTTTGGATAGACTTCCCTCGTATGTGAGACCATGGGGTGGTGCATAGTCTATCGCTCGATGATAAAATCTGGATAATGAATAAGCGAATAATGAATAATTGGATAGTGATGTAAACAATAGTTTGGATGACAAAAAGGGTAAAAGCTGGTATGCATACTTGGATAGTGGCTTAGATGACTAACTAGTTAATAATTAGAAGGAGTGACTGGATTTTAACCTATACTAATAAATGGATAAGGAAATGGTATAATCTAATCAATTGAACAAGATGGAAAATAAACCCTGGTGGTTGTGTGGATTAATCTGCCTAGTACATGTGTATTTATCTATGCTATTATACTATGAAGGTAAGCATGATACATTCTGAGTTGTCTGAGCCATGTATGATAGTATATCTTGATGTATTACTACCTTTATATATATGGCATTAGGATGACGCAAATTAAATATGATATCCATATTATGATAGAATCTTGTATATTTGTATTTCCATCGAGGAAGTAACTTAGCTTACTCACTACTTAGCGTATTAATGTGTCCGTTTGCTCGACCACCTGTTTATCCCCATGAGCAGAAGGTCATGTGCAGGTTTGTAGGGATGGATAATAGTGAGCCTACCTTAACTTGGGTTCAAGGCTTGAGAGATTGAATATCCGGAGATTTTTGTGCAGTCCATAACGGATCATGGTTTTAGGGTCACGCCCTAATCTTATTTCCTAGCTAATGTAGCCCCGCAGTCTTAATTTATCATTTCCCTATATTTAACTTGGATGGGGATCATTGAGGTCCTTAATGTAAAAAATCTTTTAAATATTTATATAACTTAAGTTTGCGCACTCTATTTTAAATTGGTTGGTTTAGTTTTAGCATTATATCTAATATGAGATAGGCGATGAACGCCTACCCTATGTTAGATACGGCAGTAGCACTCCACTTTTTCTAAGTGTGTTTAGTATTTTTTGCTTCCACATTTTTTTAATGAAATTTTTTAATAGATTAAAAAATGGGGGTGTTACAACCTCATTTTGGGCTTGGAGCTTGAGAGTGTGGACATTTGTAGACCATTGTTCGATCCTTAATAGACTAGGGTTTGGGGCTACACCTTACCTTTATTTTCTGCCCATTGTAGTTCTATACTTCAATTTAGTATTCTTTCATGTATTTAAATACATCGGGGACTATCGATATCATATTTTATAAATATTTTCTTTAATATCTATATATCATATTTCTTACGCACTCTACTCTTGCATGATTGGATTAGTATTCTTTCATGTATTTAAATATATCGGGGACTATCGATATCATATTTTATAAATATTTTCTTTAGTATCTATATATCATATTTCTTACGCATTCTACTCTTGCATGATTTGATTGGTTTTTCAACCTTATATCTAACATGGGACAGATTACCGATGTCTATCATATGTTAGGTACTACAATAAAATTCTATTTTTTCTAGGTGTTTGGTATCTTTTTTGATTCCGGAATATTTTCAAATGAAATTTTTTAATAGTAAAAAATAGGGGTGTTACATTAATTATTTTAAATTATGACACAATTAGACTAACAATAAAATATGATTTATATGCTTTTGGGTCAAAATTTGCATAAACTTAAAACTTAAATATAAAAAGAAAACAAACAAACAAAATTCACTGCCATAAATCAAAAGTAACAAGCAGATGATGTGTCATAATGTGGTGAACCAGCGACCAAAAAATTAAAAAAGCACCCAGTTTATATGATAATCGAATATTAGGGTTGAACAATTGAACTAGGATGAGATTTTCTTTATGAATAATGCCGTTGTTACTTATATAGTGAACTTCAGATACGAGATTGAAGTAGATTTGAGGACACTGAGAAATCACAGTTGCATTCTTTTTACACTTTGTAGTCCGGAGATTATAATGAGAAGGGGAAAATTTGAATAACTATTAAAAAACCGTATTTTATATGAGTGCGCCTGGGCCCTATGTGAAGGTGCAGGTATAATTTGCGTGCAATTATTTTGAAACTCGAATCCCATGGTCGTAGCTGCTGGTACAGGCCAGGGACGCTCGGGTCAATTTCTAGAGTTAAAGGCCTGTTACGCTTGTTTCTGGTTCACCGTTCAGGCGTTCACCAACCAACATCGAATACCCTTTGATTGATCCACCAACCCCATTTCCTTTCTTATTTTAAAATCGTCTCGACCCTCACCAGAGTCCCACTTTCTCCCCACTACTTCTACCAAATCTAATACCCGCTCAACAGAAACCGAGGCCGAAAAGATCTCCCAGAGTCATAGTTTTCTTTGCTCAATTGGAGATATCATTTCATTTATCAATGTCTGGCGAAAAGAAAATCCTGACCCTAGCAGATGTCGCCCCGCATAACACCTCCAAGGATTGTTGGCTTGTTATCGGCGGAAAGGTCTGATTTCTAACCCAGTTGCGCATTTGTGGTTTTATTCTATTCCCGATATTAATCAGCTGGTTTGAATCCAATCGCAGCATTCTATATTAGTTGAATCCGTTAGAATTGAGTGGCACTTGATTTCATCTTGGTTTTGTCCTTTTTGTGTCAGATCATTCAGTGGGTTCAATTTTCTTTGTAATACATTTTACTGTCAAATCCGTGAAAAATTCAACTGTTAGCGATTTTGCTTGAATACGAGCCTTAGGTGGTATCATGAATTCAAGATCGCATAATGTTTAAGTTAGATCTGTACTGATATGATGTTGTTTGTATTGTTCTGGTCTTTAACTTAACTGTTCTCATTGTTTAGGGATTCTAGCTATAAACGTACACAAACGACCAGGGTGCTCAGATATTCAAAAAGAGAATCTGTCATTTTGACTGTTAGCTCGAGACTGCAAAGTATTTGGGCAGTGTCCTAATAGCAATTGTGATTCACTAACTTTGAGTATTGGACTGTACATCTCGACAAGCTAGGGTGATTATTTCATTGCAGTCTATATGGTTTCTGGTTTGATTTGAGTTATAGAGCCAATTGGTCATGGTAAAGAATTTAGAAAATACAATTTCTATCAGTTGTTCCTAGGATGTAAAATGATTGCATCTACATGTACTAAAATTTATAGGATAGGAAATTCTATGTTAGACAAACAAAACTCGGAATTTATAGCTTCTATGGTTTGTTTGGCCTAGTTTTCATATCAGGGCATTATCACTTAAATAGTTGTTAAAATTTTAATCTGGATTTTATGATTTTATAATTCTATGATCCAAAAGTCATTAAACAATTATTGATGGTAGGTAGAATTTTAAAGTAGTAGAATTGTGGGTGAATTTTATGATCCTGGAATATTACGGTTCTAAATAGATACTATAATTTCTTATTTACTTGACTTGAAATATAATTTCTTCTTAATCCTTCTACATTTCTGCCCTAACTCTAAACTTCAACCCTTATTATTTTGTACATACTATATATTGAGCACCATGGGAATGAAACACAAGTGGGATATTAATACGACAACGAAGCCAATTCTTGAAAGAAAAAATATTTATGAAAGAGTCAAAATGTAAAATTTATTATCATTTTTATTTTTCTTTGTGGGGATGTTATTTTTTTTTTTCATAGTTTATCTACCAACTTTTTCTGTATGCATATAATTCAATAATTTGGGATGTTTTTTAGTTGTTAGTTGCTACAACTTAAGTAGTGACCAATAGAACTAAAGAGTGAGCTTTTTAGGGTTTCTTAACTTCAACTATGAGATTTTGTAACTTATATGCATAGTTTGATTATATTTTGGTAGTATCCGTTGAATCTTACAATACTGTGATATGATTCTATGAATCAATTTTAATGACTCTATTAGTCTAGGTAGAATTATGATTCTAACAACTTGGATATCTTGACATCTCTTTTCATGATATAGTACTAGTAGTTCCAAACTTCCATTTTTAGTTTGAACCACGGTAAGATATATGTCAAGGAAGTGAATTTAAGCTGTTAGGTTTCTTCCATCCAAGGCCCCAGATCAGTGCCCTCCACCTGCCCATACCTCAATAGAGAAGAAAAACTGATCCATCAAAATGCCATTCCTGCTGGACTGGATGCTGATTTCTGTCAGGCGATTTTGAGCAGTAGTTCTTTGTGGCTATTTAGAACATGTTGATTTGCTGGGCTGTGTTTTAGTTTCACAGATCATTATGGAATTGTTTGGTGGTTACTCTTAGGACCATGCTGATTGACACAAGTGCTTACCTCTTGTCAAGAATGTTATTTCTAGCAACATTCTAGATAATATGAATGATTGTGCTGCTTTATCTGATGTTTCCGGATTGTGTCAGAGTGATTGTAGGCATTTTTCTGGCTTTCCACTGTATGGGATTCCTTCTACAGGAGAATTTCAGGACCTTACCTAAACTGTCATATGTTTGAATTGTTAGCAGAAACATTTCTTGCTTTCATCCTTTTACTTTACATGGAGTTTACATATATGGGTATATGGCCTTGCATGTCATGCTAAGTCTCGTCTGCTGTCTGCTGTTTATGTGCCTTATGATTATGATACCCTCCACATTTTTTTAGGGTTTATAATTAAGCCATGCTTCATTTTTTCAAGTTTTCTCTGTATTCTAGACTCCAGCATTAATCTATCTCTTTCACTCATTGATTCAAATGACCACCCAGTTGAACATATGCAGTGATGACTTAGAGTGACGGGAAATTGTTTTATTGTTTCAGCAGCCCCAATATTCATGGTTTTTCATGGATGTGAATCTTTCACATTGGTTTGCTTGTGAAAAAGAAATTATGTGGCTGCTGGGCTGGTTAAATTTAGCTGCCCATGTTCATCAGTAAACGTGCCATATAAGACTGACATCATGTATTCAAATGGGCAGTTTATTACTTCACTTACCACTTATTTGGAATGCAAACAAATTATGGGAATGTTTCTATTTTCATCTTTTTTAGAATACTTGTATTTGTTATATCGAAGCAAATAAAGAATTTAACTCCCTCTTTTTAAAAAATTGAGATACAAATCTTTTGGAATTAGAAGTGAATTTTCATTTCCAATGGATTTCATTCAAATAGGCATTTGGGACTGGAATTTTAATTTCCTTGGAAGCTGCAGATGTTCACATACATGTTATTTATGCGTATAGTTGCCCCAATATTTCCATCTTCTTTCAAGTTGCGTCTACTTAAATTATTCATCTGTGTTGATGTAGGTGTATGATGTGACAAAGTTCTTGGAAGACCATCCTGGTGGTGATGAAGTTCTCTTGTCTGCCACAGGTACACTGTCTTCTATAGTGTATGATTATTCTTGTGGACTGTGACTAGAGCTTCTCATCTGTTGGAATTTTGGTCATTGCTGCATATGAGGGAATCTCTCAACTGATAAATTACTTATGGAAATTCTGCCCTGGTCATTGAGGAGATGAGAAATAGGACAGTATAGAGCTATCTGCATGTGCTGGATGCATTCTGGGTTGAATGATCTGAATGCTTCCTCTGTACATTTACAATGTCCCGCTCCAGCCCGCCCTGTTTCAAAGACAAAAACCAATTTTTTCCCTTTTGCCTGGACCTGGGGTACACTTGGAAAAACATGATTATTGTTTCATTTACCCAGGAAAAAAAAAGACGTGTGAAAGGATGGCTTCGTCATGTTAATGTAATAAGGACTCTCCTTGTTATGGTCATTGAATCATCCCCCTGCTCTCATTCCTTAGGAGGGCCTCTTCCAATCCCACCACCACCAAAGCTTTTACCTGCTACTGAGGCAGTTGATTCAACTGAAAGACGAAACTTCAGTTAATATAAACTGGGATTGTAATTATTGCATTTATCAAGTTTAGAATATTGTATGGTTAGGAATTTGTTGTATGTAGAGTATCAAATCAGTAGTTGAGTTGCCTAAGATCTTTTGATTTTGTTGTATGCGCAGGGAAAGATGCAACTGATGACTTTGAGGATGTTGGTCATAGCAGCACAGCAAGAGCGATGATGGATGAGATGTATGTCGGTGACATTGATTCAGAAACAATTCCTGCCAAGAAAGAATACACCCCTCCAAATCAACCACATTACAACCAAGACAAGACGCAAGAGTTTGTAGTTAAGATCCTCCAGTTCTTGGTTCCCCTTGTGATATTGGGTTTGGCCGTCGCGGTTCGCTTCTACACCAAATCAGCAGAATAAATCAGACGACATGAAAGAACATTAAGTTGATCGGGAATAAGTTGATTAATAGTCATGGTTGAAAGGTTTCTGCTCATCAGAGTTGCTGGATGTATTCAGAGTTGATTTGAAACCAGCAAAAAATTTCTTTTTCATTTCAACGGTATTGCTCTTTCCCGTTTTCATATTCTTTTACCCATTTCATCTGAGAAAAACAACTCAAGAATATGTATTTGAAATCTCATATGGTTAATTTTTCATCCTGTTGTACGACTCCCACAGCATTCTGTTCCTCATTTCAGATTTGCATTAATTAGTTCAGAAGGTGGTTGAAGTTTGGCTGCTGAAACCATTTTGCTTGTTTTTCAAGTTATATTCCACACCTCATCCCGGGTTCTCAAAGTCAAACGACCAATATGGGGATTTACAGAATGAAAAATTGGGAGGAAATGCTTAACGGAAATTCATCACTATTCAACTCGCCGGGGAGGGGGGGGGGGGGGAGGAAAGAAAAGAAAAGGTACATTCATATACACATTGCAGAGAAAAATCGGAAACCAAATTGGCTCAATACCAGAAAGTAATAGTATAGATACATAGCACTCCTTTATTACATTTATCTCTTAGTATGTCCTATCGGTAACCTTAGAATCAGTCCTCTGAGAAAGTCCGGAAGGTGAAGTCGAATTCCTCGAAGAGCTGTGAATACCTACTCCACCACCACCACCACTAAATAAGCTGAACCTGCCCAGCTTCTTCGAGAAAGAAGTCATAAATTTCCTAGAACCAGACTTCTCTAGATTCCTCTTCATACAGACATGATCCTTCTCTAAGTCATTTAATCTCATCCTCAGCCTCGCTAGTTCAAGCTTTAATTCCCGGTTTTCTCTTCTCAACGAAGCGTAATTATCTTTGGGAGACATGGATGCACTTAATGCACCACTGTTTACACGCCATGATTGGAACATCGGTTTTGGATTTGGGTTCGGGTCATCTTCGGGTAATGAAGAGAACAAGGCATTTCGTAACCTTAATTGTTCGAAGTAGAGAACTTGTACCATGGATTGGAGTGGTAGACGCTCGTTTTGTGCTGCATGCGCACCTGCTTCTTGTGAGAGTTTCTGGAAATCAATTATCTTGCAGAGTTTTCTCCTCTCCGCATCTGGCAAACCCAGATGAGCCTGGAATTTTGACATATGCACAGAAACCCAAGAACGGAGTTTCAAAAATCAGCTGCGTGCTTATGTATGTATGTATGTAGGTAGGTACATACGTGTGCATGTATAGCAATGCATATTGCATTATCGAATCATGATTTAGTAACATAAATACGTACCTTAAGATAGATATCGACAGCACGGTACAAGCCATCATGTAGAGTCCTAGCATGAGCAGGCAAAGATTCAGCAATAACCAGGAACTTAGAAAGCTTAAGGTTGACATCAGGCGCAATCTCAGCAAGATAATTATCCAACAACTTAGCCACTTTAACCAACGCAGTCTGCGAAGGAGAGCGGAGCAGGCTATCCGATTCGAAAACAGACACTGCATCTTCGGCCATATCCTCCTCCTCCTGATCACTATCATCCTGCTGAATACGCGTAAAATTTACCAAGATCCTGTGGACCGTGTCGACATCGAACAGAGTATCGGAGGCGTGTCGAAATGAAGGGATCAAGAGATCATCTAAACTCGCCATATCTAACTGCGAGCCAATCCTTCTTTCCAGATCAAGCCTACACGCCACAGAACAATCAAGCATAACAGCGCTTCGTAGGATCGCGAACAGAAAACTTATAGGCACGATCAGCTTCTCAACAGGCAAGAGGCCGACGATTGTCTCGACCACGGCCCTCCCGTAATCTCCGTTTCCTGCATCATTATTAGTCGGAATAGCACCAACACCACGTCCAGGATTACTAGCACTACTCCATTTCTTAGTCAGTTCCTTCTGTGCATAGCTAATGAGTGAAGCGGCAATACTCTCCGGTCGTACGCCCCTGCATTTCATAGCAGTTATAACCTTCTGATATAAATCGATTCGCAGTATCGAAAGGTCTTCGATCCACCAATCACCATCGCATTTATTAGTATTTACTCGACTCATATGAAGTCTGCCACCAGAACTACTGTATTCAAGGCGGGAGAAGCTTGAAGCAATCTGTTCTGCACATGCCTTCGAAGCTATGGATTCGATACAACGACCTACAATGTTGAGTTCCTCAGCCCATGGGAGCAAGTTCTCCGACTGCTTTAGGACGGCAACCGATAGTTCTAAGCTCTTGCAGACGACGGTCTCGAGGTATTCGGAAGCTCGGGAGCTGAGGTTGTCTTTGGAGAAATCTTCTGTCATTTCTAGGTAGTTTGATATGCAGAGGAGTTGCGCCACGTTGGCCATCGTTATCTCGAAGTTGATTCCGTAGCAGAATTTTGCTGCTAGTTCCAATGATTCCGTGCCGCCGGGGAGGTTATGGAGTTCGATTCTTGATATGCTGGGGTCCCGACGTTCTGCTACTAGCTTTCGTATTCGCCCGCTTTTCGAGACTAATGGGAACTGAATATTCAAAGGGGAGTAGCAGTAGCAGGATTAGGGAGGAAAAAACAAAAGAAATCAGATTCCACTTTGTTGTTGGAGGAGGAGTACATAACTGTAGGCATACCTTGTGAAGCGCAAATGTGGCTCCATTAACGTCTATGGTAATATCACTAGGAACATCTCTGAAAATCCTATACGGCAGCCAAGGAACAAAGAAGGTTTTAGTGACGAGAAAGTATCTACAGGGACAACTGCTAGCCGGTATGAGATAGTCATCATCCGCCGCAAATGGGAAACAAAAATAATTTAAAAAAGAGGGAAGCAACAGAGAAGCGACATGATATAATGCTGAAAATGATTGAAAGATGCTGGAACTGAGCTGATTTCACCGTGTTTGATTCTGGAAGTATCGAAAAAATTTTCTACAGCATAAATTGTACCGATATTATTTATATTGCTGCTCTTATCTTTTCTAACTCTATATATGAAAATAAAAGAAGAAAAAAAAAATCCTTTGCTTAAAAAAATCTCGAAATAATTTCCAACATAAAAATGAAACCAATCATAGAATAGCAGGAAGCAGCAGCAGCAGCAGCAGCAGAATTTCCTAAAATCTAGCTATCCGAATGACGAAACAAAGATTCCATAAGCATGAAACAACATAAAAAGAGAACAAAAGCAAACCATTCGTTAGAACGCTGCCGCGAGCTCTTGGACAACGGTAATTGCGGCGGCGGCGGCGGCGGGTGGTGGTGGTTAAGGTACTTGTCAATCCGGTCCATGAAGGCAGAGAAAGAGGAGAAGAGGACGGACAGAGACGGACGAGGGAGGGAATGAAAAGTTGAAGGAATGTAGTTTGAGAGAAGACAGAGAAGGTGATGGGGGCAGTGCCGGGCAGTGGGGTTATGAAAAATTGCTATTGCTACATAAACTCGAGTGAGTGATATCAAATTATGAATTTGCTGTTGCGATTGCTTAAAGCACTTTGTTTTTTCCTATGTGGGTCATCATCATTTCTCTCCTACCATCTTTTCTTTCCTTCTTTCTACTTGCATAGGAGTGACTGAATTTTTACTCATTTCCTTGCAGAAGCATGCTTGCTGTCCGGCCAGTGAGTTCATACTGATTTTTATCTTCGGACCAGAATCAACGGTCTTCCTAATTTCGCCAAATACGCCTGCTTTATTAATTTAAATAAATATATGTCCAGTGTATCATCTCAAGAGTTAATACGCATATACAGTCATTTTATCTAAATAAACAATATGTTCGTATTGTTGGCCCGAAGTCTCCGGGGATCAGCGCTATGATTCGAACCTAAAATTAAGATGAAATTCTTTTCATTGGATCAATCACTGGACCAAAACATAGATGCCGAAGATATAATTTTATGATGAAGTACGTTCAATCTATGTCTTATTATACCCCTCTTTTTTTTTGTCTACAGTAATTAAAATTAAGGAACATCAACCTGTCGTATTTTGCCTGCTCGTATACAGTATATACAGTGGCGTTAAAAAGGGAAAAGGTGTATTTTTCACTGAACTTTTACTTTTGGGGAAGAAAAGTCAAGCTGCTCAAATGGTGACTACGGACAAAAAGAAAAGCGGGAAAAAGGGCCAAGCAAAAAAAAAAAAAAAAAAAAGTTGCTACAAGGATTTGACGTTAAATAATAATAGTAAGCACGACGCACCCCCGTAAACAAATATATTGATCGCCCCCTTTTGGTGTAGACTTTAGACTTGAGAGGAGAAGCTTATTGGCGCCTTTTGCTCCTTCTCTACCCATATAAACAAATCTGGCCGACGATCATTTAATATTAATTCGGATTTCATTTGATCCTGCGGACTGCCCTCGGATCCAACTACATTTTTTTTTTGTCTTCTACCTTAATCCCCCGCCCCCTTCCCTCCCCAATAACTCGCCTTAAATCTTGCACTCATTTTTTTTTTGGGGTCACTTGTCTTTGGGGTATTAGCGGCCTTTGTCTTTTGTAGTGTGATGGACATAGAGTGATGAGATCAGATGGGCCGGTTATCGTACGAATTCAACAACCTGAAGTTTCAACGAGAGCGAAAGCTTTCGATCTCACTCGACCGTAGCCTAATAACTCGGACGGATGGACATGAGACGGGTGCTAGTAATTTCCTTACGAATCGGTTGTTCGAGTAGGTTATCATTATGGAGGTACAAAAATTATCACGGTTGGTTCCTTTCACTAGTGCCGATTTACTGGTTTTCGTCGATTTCTTCATCGTTCCAACTAACTTTCTAGTGATTTGATGCCTCAGCTTGTCTAATAATATAACACTATACCATTAGACTAGCATTGTTTTGCTTTGATTTTAACCAAACTAGGCATGCCCTTAGGGATAATATAGTAGTATAAACTGATATGCTTTGCGTTAATAGGGTTAGGTTCGAAGAAAGATTCTTCTTAAAATACAAACACGAAACCGTTGTTTACTGCGGGATCAAGATGTAGCTAACTAATCAGATCAACACAACTTCTTGGCTTGTGTGGTATCTATATATGAAGTGTAAGATAGATGACCAAGGTTCAATTCCTTAGTGTGTAACGTCCCAAAAAAGCACAGTTGACAAACTTTATTCGTCTCTAAAATCACACGCCATAAGGAGGTGTTACTGCCGTAATTAGTATGAGGCTGGTCAAGACCAAAAAAATACAGTTGAACATTTTTATTCGTCTCTAAGATCACACACCACAAGAGGGTGTTACTGCCGTAATTAGTATAAGTCTAGCCCTTAACCAGCCTCATACTCACCACAAGGCTAAAAGAATAACTCAATTGTAATACCATAACAGAAATAAATTAAAATGTGAAAGAGTTAAACATTGATATATAAAAAATGCTACAACATAAGAAGGTCAAGCGTCAATACAAAAGAGTACTGAAAATACATAATACAGTTCCCCTACTAGAAAAAAACATAAAATACTAGTGGAAAATAAGTCCGAAATGCACTCTCTCCGATCCCAACCTGGAATACCATGGCATGACTCTGCCTCGACTAGATCATCATATGTAGCAAAGTCCTCGACTAGATCAATTGAATAGTTTCTTTGGGACTTTTAGTTGTATTTTTATGGGTTTACCTTTAGGGTTTTCTTCTTGTTTGACCTTTGGCATTCCTAATTAATGCATAAAATAAGATTAAGTGGTTAAGTTTGAAAGTATGGTTATGTGTTAAGTGTTGACCTTGAATAAGATATTAATGTTTAAAATGAAGGATAAGTGAAATTATGTGTAGACTTCCTTTAGTGGACTAGCTAGTGGATTTAGTTAACCTTTGATGTGATTGTGAGGTATACTAAATATCAATATTAGGTCAGCTAATGGTAGATAGTCCACCACGTGTAGCCTTAAGATGTCCTTTGAGGAAATGTTATGCATGGTATATCCTCCTTATTTATGAGTAATCTTTGGCTTTCCTTTTACACTAATTAAGGCCTCGTATTTACTTTATTTAGATCCATGGACTTCTTGGAGAGCATCAATGCCAAAGGATTGGATGACTAAGGCGATTGAGTTTCACTAACTATATTGGGTTAGCTAACTATATTGGACAACATTAATGTTAACTAACTATATTGGGTAATTGGTGGTAAATGCTCCTCTATTGGTTTGAGTTACACTATCTATCCACATTTGGTCAACTGGTGGTAAATAATCCGCCTTTGCTTTTATTGTTGTGTTAATTATATTTATTGAACAAGATAGTGGTAGGCATACCACTTTATTATGTATGTTGTGTTGATTATCTATATTAGATTAGCTATTAGTAGATAATCCATTTTTTTGGATATCAAACTATTATGATTGTTGTATCATTTATGAGTTAAGTAAGGAACATGAGAAGTAAGTATATACTTAGATTTTATCATTGGTAATGGATTATAGAAATGATTTGTGATAACATGTTATTTTGCATATCACATGATTTATCACTTTTCTATCATACCATATGTGTTGCATGTCGCCACTATAGGGGAGTCCTTGTTTATCCTATATATCGACATATTGATATTGTACTTTGTATATGACAAGTTGCAACTAGTGGGTGATAATGACTATCTGTATGATGATATGTTGGAGTAAGAGTGATGTATGTGGATTGAGACCGAGAATGGGAGCTATCAGATGGTGTCTCTTAGGACCGTTTGTGATGTGTGTGGGAGGGTGGAATTCTCAAACTAATGAGAATATGGCTCAAATTGGGTTTAGATATTACTTTTAAGTGTTATAAAGTGTATTGTAAGTCTTGAGATTTTGATTATGAAAATGTAAGGTTTTTCCATGTATGGATTTCAACATGTTGACCACTTCCTTGAGCTCGAGGAAGATTTTGTATAATAATGATATATTATGTGTTTTCTTTTGACCATGAAAGGCAAATTTGGTCATTTTTTGCCTTTTTTATGAGTTTTGGTGGAAAGAGGCATATATGTTGGCTTTGATTTGATTCTAAGGCATGTTTACTATGTTTGGTAAGTTGATGTATGATTTTGGAAAGTTTGATAGCATCTCTGTATGTGTAAATGTGTTAAAAGTTTGATTAGATTGCATGTGTATATGAATAAGTTTATATTTGATTTTTAGTGGAACCAATCCACTAGTTAATGGACAAACCGATCTACTAGTGCCATCAATCCACTAGTTTAAACCAACCTATATACTAGTTTTCCTACCCTAAAAATTTGTTTGTTAAATTTGTATCATTCAACTAGTTGAGAATGATACCAATCTAATAGTCATACCAATCCATTAGTGTCACCATACAAGTTGACTAGTTTGTCTGTTGTCCTATTTTAAATTTTTTTTATCATTATTATTTCTAGTCTAGTGAATTAGTTTAGGATACCCATCCTCTGGTTTGACTAGACTATTTTAAGTACTTTTTTCTATTAACCTAGCCTTTAATCTTTGTCTTTAACCTTAGACTTCTATATTGATTATCAATTAAATTGATAAATAATTGGTTAAGAGTATACTTTGATGGCTTGCTGGCTATAGTGTGCCTTTTATGGTATATAAGTTGATCCATTAGTCTATTGGGATGTTTTGGAATAAATTATATAAAAGGATTTTAAGGGTTTTTGATAATATAAGAGGGTAATAAAAGATGATTAAGTGGTTAAGTAATGAATGAGATTAACATATGTGTCCTTTATGTGTTATTACATTATGAAACACTAATAATTAGGCCTTTACGTGTGGCCTAATTTATCAAACTCTTTGAGTTGCTAACCTAGGGTTAGTAAAAATATTTTCTTTAATTCTCCTTTATCATGATGGCAATGCCTTTAGGTGGGGCCTAAAAGGTCTTGTTTTCTTTTATACTCTATTAAAGTTATGTTATTTTAGAAGGTATGAATACTTAAGGGTCTAGTTACTTAGGTGATACGGTCTTCCTTTGTCTTGATGGCTATAATGTGAGCTTTCTTTGTCGTGGTGGCTATGGTGTAGTCTTTCTTTGCCATGATAGGTATATAAGTGCCATAGGTATGCGATTATGGTTGAGAAATAATGCCTTTACTTGAATCTATTTATGAAATGGATTTATGTGATGACAATCTTGGAAGGATAATAAATGGATTTTAGCCCTTATAGATACCTTAGATGACCTTGCTTTTATTTGAGTATGGTGCCTTATTTTTTGATTATTTATTGATGTGAAACATGAGTATTTTATATATTATGATAAACATGTAAATATTGATGTGCTTGTTTGTTTTAACCATGATCATTATAAATTGTGTATGACATGATCCGATGTGTAGATCGAGCCTTTCCATGTATTAGAGTAGCATGATAATATTTGGTTGTGTTGATTTTATGCTTTTCGTTTGGTCACCATGATGAATTTGGCTTTTATTTGGATGCATAGACTACTATGTGTAGGTTTCTGATGAGTATTTTGATAATAGCCAATGGTTGTCTTTACATAGAGTTTAGCTTAAGGGTTTGTCTATCAGATGTAGAGTTATTTTTGGACATGTTGGAATGTTTTTTTTTTTACTTTTATAAAATATTTGATACTATTGGATTTTTATTCCTTGTATTTTCTCTTTGATTATTAATGATGTATTTCCCTTATCTATTTTATGATCACATCTTTTGAGTATTGTCCTTTACTATTATGTTTCTTATTTTTTTGTAAATAGTCTTGTATATAATATAAAACTAATGGTTGGCATCTATATTAATTTAGGTGTAATGTTAACACTCAATTGTATAAAGTTGCTTTCACAATTCCTTTAATAAACATAACACATTTTAATAGTGTAAATAAGGAATGCTACAAGTTGGTGTCAAATCATTTTACAAAAAATGGATTTCAATAATTTCACTACAGCTTCAAAGGGTTTGAAATTAATATCAATTGAAATATGTGAGTAAGTTGAAATCCGAATTAGTTTATAAGATAGTGTGGATTCAGTGATGTTGGCCTCTAATTATCATTATATGCTTAATCGTATGCCCTTATGTGTATATGTGATAACCCTACTTGTTTAGTAGCATAACACTTTCTAACTCGACCTTATTCTTTTAGAAGTTCACTAGTTGTCAATAATCATTGTGTCAAATTTCTCTAGTGGCTTATGGAGACTATTGAGGCTAATATGGAGGGCCAAGTACACTAGGCTCAAGCACCACAACTAACACTGCCGCCTCTGTCTCCAACACCAACAACTGAGGATTGGTTGTGTAGAGTATTTCACCACCACCTACTAATCTTCAAGGGTTAGATTAACCCTAACATCCTTGAGAGGTGGATCTATGAAACCAATAAGGCCATCATAGTGAGTAGGTCCCAACAAAAAAATGGACGGTGTAGCTATGAAGAAGCTACTAGTCGAGTGGTAGTGTTTCGCCAATGGGAGTTGTTTCTAAAGCTTCTATAAGAATAATTCTATCATGCATATCTTTGTTTGGTGAAGTACAACAAGTTCATGACTCTTTATCAAGACACATCATTGGTGGAGGAGTATTATGATTGGTTTTTAGATTTGGTTCCCTTTATTATAGAGGTGAAGACCAATAAGGTGAAGATGGTCCATCATTTTTTGTTTAGGCCTCCAGATTTTAGGAGCTTTTGTTGGAGCCACAACACTAAATTTACTCTTGATAAACCAAAAGGTGATAAAGGTAACACAAGTTATCGAGGCTAGGAGTGACTTATCTAGAGGGAAAAAGAGGTTTGGTATGGCTAATGTTCTAGGGTGAGAAACAAGTCCATTATGGGGTCCATTAGCAAATAGGGTCGACATCCTATTTTAAAGGTTTACTCAATCAACACCATCTAAAGAGGTAGCTTTTTTAGAGATGTTGTGGGTCTAACCACCTAAGGGGGGATTATTTAAGGAGTAAGGTTTAGTGTCATAGTAGTGGCAACCTGGGGCATAAACCATTTGAATGCTTTACTACTTGGTGTAGTTTTCAGTAGAGCTAGTGTAATACACCAAAATTAAATACTTAAATTATTTAAAAATATTTTATCGTTAGAATGAATCTAGAAAGAATTTAATAAACTTTCTTTTAAAATGGAGAACCAATCAGCTAGAAAGGCAAATAAATGGAATTAGCTTCCTTAGTTTTTTTATAACCTAGTGAGAATAATCACTAGTAAGCCAAAGCTAGTCAATTATTCTATTGGAATGCCCACTTAGCATCTGTTTTGATTTTGAGACTTGATTAAAAAATTGAAATGTTATAATTATGATAATTTTGGATCAAATATACTCTTTATGGGTTATATGATTTTTTTTTTCATATTTTTAGGATATTAATCTAATTAATTAGTAATAGTTTTACAAAAAAGTCACTTTTACTCTCCCTCATGTTAGCATTTTCTCTGTCCATTCCTTTTCTTCTCTGATTTTTTCTAGCAATGATAACAATAGTTTGTTGATTGTTTCTCCTCCACACCTCCTTGTCCATTGTACTTTGCATTTCTTATCTCACTTTAGCATACATCCCCATAACCTCCACTTTTCATTCAAGTGTTTATCAAGAAAGCCACCACCTTTATCCCCCCTAAACCACAACCCAATGAATTAGATTTTTCTAATTCATTATTCCCGTACTTCCTTCATTTCTTGACCCATTCCTTTCCTAAATTTTCTAAGTGTTGGAGCAACACTCCTTTTCTTTTCTTCCACCTCTAACTATATGCTTTTCCTCGTTTGCTTGAGCTAAATCCTTTTCTTCTCATTCATGTTCCTTGCTTATTTTCCCTTATTCAATATTTATTATATCTCTCTAATACTTACTCTCAAATAATGGAGGATCAAGATTTAGAAATTGAAGGAAACCCTTGATCTCACTTTTATTTCTAAATGAAGGAGTTTGACATGTTTGTTTTGTTTTCTCCTCTTTTCTACTCCTTGCATAATGTGTTTTAATGACCTTTACAGAATTGAATATGTATTTCTTAGTCATGGTAATCAAAGTGTAAAAGAAGAGGAAGTGCTAACTTAGTTCTTATTTCTCATGTTCTTTGGAATCTAGGTAAATTTGGTTAGACCTTATAGATGTAGACTTATACGTTCTATGTGCTAAGTGTCATTTTATATTTCGAGCATGGATCATGATATGGATTTTTATATGAGAATTTTTGGATGTCTTAACATGAAAATATGGTGTACGAATATGATTTAAGTTTTTACCTCCTATCATAAGTTAGGGTTAAGGTTATTTTGGAGGATTTTTATATGCCATGATATTCCTTAAGTGTTTGGATAATTTATATATATTTATTTTGGCAAGTAATCATGAAAATGGGCTTAGGTTAGGATATGTTACTAATTATATTTTTGGTAGTTAGCTTTATGTGTGGCTTTCATTGACGATTTGACAAATAATATATGCTTAATGTATGCCATATATGATCTATGTTAAGTAAGGGAGCATACAATTAAGTGTGGATGTGTCATTAAAGTAATTCAAGTATGCATATGTTAAATAAAGGTTCCTTATTATTAGAACCAATCCATTGGTTTGAACATACAAGTTGACCGGTCCTTTATGGCTTTTAAGTGTTTAATCTTGACTCTAAACAAGTCCAATAGTTTAGTTCTTGACCAACCAATTGTTTAGACTAGCTAGCTAGTTCCTTCATGGCCATCATTTATATTAAGTTAGTTGGTGGTTGTATATATCATTTATTATTTGAGCTATGTTGATTATCTCTACTTAGTCACCAGACATGATCAAGTGTTCTAAGAGTGGTAACTTGATGATTGTGACTGTGGTATTCTTTTAAATGATCAGTGTGGGTTAAGCAATGTATGTTATATGCCTTTGATCTTTCTATATGTTAAGTGTTTTCATATGTAATCCATAATGGCATGTTATTGTATGCATCACTTATTTACCATAATTATACCATGCTCATTGTGTTGTACGTTGCTTTTATAGGGAAATGCTTTATTTACCCGGTATATTAGCATATTGATACTACCTATGATCAACTACATGTATTTGATGTTGATGAGGACATATATGATAATGTGTCAATTATGGAGAGATGAGTTTGTGTTAGGACTTAGAGTGAGGAATATACAATGTCCTACTCTTGTGGAATCTTTTATTGGTTCAAAAGTTTTGGAATATTTATCCCTTGTGTCTCTCTTTTATTTTTGTTCCACCTTCATAGTGTCAAGTATTTCAATAGTTGATATCCTTTTAACACCTTTCCCTTATCTTTGTTCTCATCATTTTTACTTCAATTATCTTATCTTATGTTTAGCTAGGATAAATACTTTTATATGTGCCCTTGGTATGAAAATATTACAGAATCCCAAACTTATACTGAGAGTGGCAATGACACTCACATTTTTATATTTAGCTTCCGCAAAAACTATGTTTTAAAGTAAAAAAAAATTAGTTGTGATAATTGGAATGCTACAAGTTGGTATCAAAGATTTTGGGTTTTAAAATTCAATCCAAATTATTTAAAGTGTTCAAATTAATTTCTAAAACTTAGAATAACAAATGAGGAATTGTGTTGTGGTACCCTAGGCGACCTTTATGTGATTATGTGTAAATAATATTATATGGTAGTAAAATAGAATCAATAGAATCATTATCCTAACATGTTTTCTACTTTTCAACTCATAATGGCTCAAAACCTTTGTGTCACACACTACAAAGACCCATTTGCATCATTTGCAAAGTTTGTGTAGTGATAATCTCATCATTATCTAAAAGCTCCACCAGTAACTTTGTATTCGCCTCAAGAGGCAATATATGAAGAGGATTAGATGTACAATGTTTTTGATCATCACCCTCATATGTGTACTAGACAAAAGGATTGTATTGTTCTCAAGAGTTGGATTTGAGACTTCGATTATACCTTCAAGTTAGTGGATTGCCAAAAGTCGAGGAGACTTAATATAACAACCTATTATATTGTGTAATGGAAGATAACTTGTGGATAATTCATTATGCCTAAGGAGGACTGCCTATATCCTAAAAGCACTAATGCACGGAAACGTTTCTCCTTTTGAAAATTTGTTAGTGTCAAAATTTATATTAAAATTAATTAATTAATTTTTTATTAAAAAATTTAATAATGATTAAAATTAACTACTACAGGTAATAATTTTAGAATTTTTATTTTATTTTTCTCTCTTAATTCTAGTAGATTTGATCTATTTTTAAAAATATATATAAATAACATGTGTGTATATATAATTTTTTTTATATTTCCTGTCATTCCTATTTCCTAAATTTTTAAGAAATGACTTTTCTGTGTTTTTTTTCCCGTCGTCGTCTTCGTTCCCATGCAACACTGCCTACAAGGACTTCAAGGAGGCACTTCACACCTATTTTAATCCCAAAATTCTTAAGCAAGATAAGTTGGAGAAGTTCATGTTACTTACTTACAGTACCATAGCTACTATAGAATACTATGCGACCTTCAAGGAGCATTTAAAGAGTTCAAGGTTCCCCAATGTTATCAACTAATTCATCTTCAACCATCTTGTACTACAAGTAGTTCTTGTCCTTTTACATCATATGGATTATAGGACTTAACATGCTCTAAGATTTGAATTTACTTTATGAGTGGGTATGTAATGATTTTTGTCTTATTCATAAGTAGAGTTCTTTTCTAAGTAAGAGGAGGCCTAATCATGCACTGGTCTCGCCCTATTTTTCTGAGGGATTAGGGTTTGAATTAGGTCAGTGCTTTAAGTCAAGGGTAGGTTATAATTTTTTTTATTATAGGCAATGTGGAGCTAATCATTTTAGTAGAGATTAGTGGGGTAAGTTGGTATAGTGACAAGCTTATTATATAGGTATCTTAAGTGCTATGCAACTCTAAGGGATACAGTTTAAAGAATTTTATATTAGTCAGAGGCTTTATTTTTTTAGACACAACCCCAACATATGGCACCACTATAACATCATTATTTTTCACTACTAAATTTTTTTAAAAACTAGTGCGGAAGGTAAGAATACACTTAGAAAAAACGGGGTGTTATTGCCGTACTTGACACAAGATAGATGTCCGCCACCTATCCTATATTAGATACATGGCTAAAAATAATTAATAAATTTAAAATAAATTGCACAAACATAAATTATATAAATATTTGAAAATATTTTTTGCATCAAAGAAGCCTAATGGTGCCTGACTAAATTGTTACAGGTTTATAAATAGATACGAGTATGGGGCTGCATTTAAAATGAGATTAGGGTATTACCCCAAAAGCAAAACCAAATTCTGCCATGAACAACACAAAATCTTCAGATGTCCACGCTCTTAAACCCTAAGACCAAACTAAGGTAGGCCCACTACTAGCCATCCTCAAAAACTTGTACATGGCCCTATACTCATAGGATTGAGCTCATGATTGACCAAACATGCACATTAGTATACTACGTATTGAGTAAGCCAAGTTGCTCCCTCAATGGAAATAAAAGCATGCAAATTCTATCATACATGGATATAATATTTAACGTGCATTATGCTAATGTCATATATGTAAAGGTAGGACTACACCAGAACATACTATCATGCATAATTAGACAATGTAGAATATATCATGCTTGGTTTCACATTATAATAATGTAGGTACTCACACATGTACTAGAAAATTAAGTCCAAGCAACCACTAGGGTTTATTTCCAATGACTCAATATTTTTTATTATACCATTTCCTTATTCATATATGATACATATCAACATCCAACTAGCATTTCATTCAATAACCAATTAGTCACTTAAGTCATTAATTAAGTCTACAATCCATCTTTTTTCCTTCTTCTCATCCAACCATTTTCCATCCTTATCTTTTATTCATATTTTCTTATTCATTATCCCGGTCTTTACCATCCAATTACTTATCATCCATATTTTATTATTGAGGGATGGACTATGCACCAACCCATAGTTTCACATAGCATGTAAGACTATATAAATAAGGGACATAAAGTCTATACCAAAGTCAATAACCAAAGCAGACATAAGTCCATGCCGAAGCTAACCACCTAGGTAACCTGAACCTTTAGTATCAATACCCCCTAGTACATCATCTGTGTGTAGAGTAGGTAAGGCATCAGGACCTCTAAGGATCCTACTCGAAGACACCAATAAATGCCCAAAGGTAGCCTAACCTCTGTTAGCTAATCAAGGATCTGGAAACCCAGAACTATACACAAATTAATTATCTTTCACTTTTTGTGATTAGTATATTATTCATGAGGATAAGTGATCACACAAAGCCCATACAAGAACAAGCATAACAATAACATATTTCTTCTTATTAATCCTCTCCATTTCCCAACCATGTGGTGTTTTTATTTATCATTGTCTGATATTATTTAGGACCATCATGTTATTTTATTCAATCTCAAGTTGTACTTCATTACTCCTTTCTTAAAACCATCACATATCATAAGTAGAATACCCATTTAGCCTTTACAATACTCATACAGTGGGTCTTAAATTATGATCCATTTAATCATTTCATTAGGAAATTAATCCATGATAGAATATATATTTCAACCCATTAATAATCAAGGGTAGCACCAAACATATCCTTAAAGCATAACCAAACTGAAAGGAATCAAATCATACATGATCGGTTTGGTTTAACCTGTCGATTGGTTTGGGTCGACCAGTTGATTAGTTTGACTCAACCAAACCATGCTCTTCCTCAAACTAATTGATTATTTTAGGCAAAATAGTTAACTATTCATAGACCATTCGATCGGTTCTACCTAACAAGTCGATGAGTTTAAGTAGAGAGGAAGACTATGGTCTCTGTAGGCTTACCAGTCGATGGGTTGGGTCAACCAGCCGATTGCTCTAGTGACCAGTTAATTGGTATGACATAACTAGTTAATCTATTTACCCTATAATGACATCAAACCATTATTTTCATAGAGATTCATACTTATAAATCATCATTAAACACATTAGAACATGTATTAGCATAGTATAACACATTTGCAACATAATTAACTTACATGACTTATCATCTAATCATCATATCCCAATTTTCTCATGTTTCATGATTTTTACTCAAAAATACAATCTACCCATCTGAGTTAATTATAGAAGGTATATGCATTCATGCCAACATACAACATTAGCTTAAAAGAACTCATATCATGCAGGAATACTCAAATCCATATTAGAAGCAATAATCTCTTACTTAATGTAGGCAAAACTACCCTTAAACCAGAAACTCCAATCTATGAAAATCTCAACATTTAAAAATTTAAAACAACAAATTTTTAACTCAACATTTCATATAAAACCTTAATAAATTTGGATTTGAAACAGAAAGTTAATAAGAACATATCACACTTAAGTTCAAAATAGGAAATGCTTAGTTAAACCACTCAATCCTTTTCCCCAAATCTAACTATTCCTTGCTTAATAATTAAAAGAATAGAAAGATAGAGAAAGGATAAGAAGCATGTAATAAATTTATTACAAGGTTCGAATTGTAGAGAGGAGAAAGGTAAATACAAAGAGTTAAAGATTTTGGTGGCTAGAAGAAAGGTGCACAAAAGGGTTGATTGGGATATTTATAGTCAACCAATTGAGAAAAATCATAGAAGGTTTAGGAACAATTAGAAAACCCTAATATTTAGTGTTTGAATTCAAGCTAAATGGGAAAATTTCATCTAAAATATTCTGACCTATTCTCCATAGCTCAAATGGTGTTTTTCGAGAATATAGATTAATTAGGCCAGAATTACAATTCACAAGAGATTTAATGGAAGGTAAACGTAGAAGGAATATTTTAGCTACTCAAAATCATACCTAAGATTGAATTATTGATCTCAAAAACATACAGAAGAGAAATATGGAAGAAGATAAGACTGAGGTCATCTCTCCCCCTCAATTGTCCTAATCGACCTTCATATTGATCTAAGGCAATATTTTGGGCCCAATGCATCATGAAAAGGGTTAAGAATCTCTTAGATATAATTTGGCATGGGTTGGTAAGTTTTCATTTCAGTATAAGAAATTTTTATAGTTTAATGAAGTGCAAAAATATGCCCATGAAGTGTGAAAATATGCCCAGCTTAACAAAGCAACCGATCAGTTCGGACCTACTAGTCAGCTGTTCTATAAACCAGTCAATCGGTTCCTCAACCAGTTGATCAATTTAGTTGAGAAAACCCATTTTGCTGAAATGATGAATCAATCAATTGGTTCGCTTGAAAAACTCATTAAATTTCATTTTCCAACCTTATTTTAATTCAATATTTGCCTCAAATAAAACCATAACATTATATCAAAATCAAATGCCCAAAATTTGGCATAATTCTCATTCAACACATTTACAAAAATATGGTCTATTACAACCATAGACTCTTAGTAATGCTCATTGTTGTGATAGTAAAAGGAGAGTGTGGACATCTCACCGTACTCAAATAGGAGGTAGTAGTTAGGCTTAAAGAGTAAGGAGGTCTATTAGACAAACACCTAAATGTGGTTAATCATGTGGAGGGTGACTACCAAATAGATGGTATCACTAGTATGAACATCATTTCTTACCTCTCAGTTTATGAGTTTTTTGACATTGGTGTATCACATTCATTTATAGCATCTACTTTTGTCGATAAAGCTGGTATGTTACCATTACTAGCATTGTATCATATATTATGTTTCCATATAGTTTAATAACCTACCCTAAAGTCCTTCAAAATACATTTAAAGTAATGTTTACATAAGATTAATTAGTTTTGGTTTTGAAAAGTGCTTGAAATTTTAGTAAGAAGATGAATTTCAAGCTTACCAATCGATTGGTCACCTAAATTGACCGATCAGTATGCTTGAAAATTGGTATCTTTTTTCCACAATAAACTAAACACGTCAACTGGTTTTACCAAACACAGTGACTGGTTATACTATGATTTCAAATCATTTTTTTATCTTTGATTTTCTTTTCAATTTTTATGAAAAATTCTACTTAGAGTCTCTTTATTGTAATAAGAATATTTTGGTTCTTTGATATCATTTACATATTATTTGATCATTCTATAATTTTATTTAGCTATAAATCTTTTAAATACACTTTTGAGATATTTTTCTTCACCTAAAACCTTTCCTTTCTCCTCTTAGCTTCTCCTTCTCTCCTCTTTCTCATGATAACTCCCTTCCCCAAGTGTTTCTTGGTCTTGGGTTGATTTTTTTACTTCACCCTTCCTTCCCCATGCTTCATCATTTGTTTTTCTTATACCATTATACTCAAAGCTCTATTTAATCCTTGTAAGTTAACTCTCTACCTTCTCTCCTCCTTTTTGGTCGACCTACAAACCCCTCAAGCCCTCCTCATCTAATTTCTTTATCCTTTTAAAACACACACTAAACCCCTCTTCACTTTTCTCCTTTCCTTATACATTTCTAAGTGTTGGGTGCTTTACTTCCTTCCCTTTTTGTGTGAAGAATTAGGCCCTTCCTCTTGGCCTCCATTTATAACTCTAATCACCATTTAAACATTTGTTTTCTCTTTTATTTCTTCTTCTTAATCTTTACTTTAGTTACTTTTTGTTTTATATATAAAAAAGGAGGATTAAAGTTAGATAGTTTTGAATATTTCTTTGTCTTTGCTACTCTTGGTTATCCATCTCTTAGGTTGAGGTTGAGAATTAGTACCTCTATCTTTCTTCTCTATTTTTATTGATTAAATCAATTTTAAAATGTGATTTTACTAATTTTTAGGATCTTTGTTTCCTTATATAATCAAGGATCTTGTAGTATGCCATCATGTAAGGAGTATCTTTTCTTTACTAGAATATTTTCTTTGAGGTAAAAAATATATCTATCTTATGATAAGGCTTGTGTTCATGTTTGTATTAGATGATATCTTTGACTTTCATCATGTTTCAATATAAAAGCACGAGTTATTATATATATATAATTGATCAAGATATGCATTGTGAGTATGGATGTTTGTAAGCATGAGTTGTGGCATCATATAGATTTTTATCCATAAGTGTGGAGCATTTGTATATATAAAATTTTAGCTTAGCAAAAAAATATAAGGAAGTTCTATGTATCAAACATGCTTAATATTTTTAGCTAATTCCAAGAATCTAGCTTTCTATCTATATACCACATGTTCAGTCAAGCTTAGTAACATGTGGTCATCAGGACCATTTATTTTGTGAATCTTGGATATAAGTTTATGGTTGGTTTTGGGCATGATATTATAAGCTTGATTTAAATGTTGGCGCGGTTCTAGTTGATTCCTCCTTGATGCTAAGTATATGATAATGCTTTAGTTCTTTTGGCTTGAGGCATGAATTTGATGAATTAACCATGAAAGCATGGTGCAAGTTGATTAATGATCATGTTCAAGATGTATGTATGTCTATGGAAGTAATAGAATTTGTAGGATGTAATTTATGGAATGCTAAGCATGATATAACGATTTTCAACCTTACATGGAATCGATGAGTATAGTATGAGAGTAAAATCTTTAATTCAATCTCAGATGATGACCCAAGTGTTCAACGTTAAGTATGTTATTATATGTGTTTTGGGAAAAGCATGTTTGTCTTACTTATTTAATCATAGGTTGATGATAACATGATTTGTATATTATCTTACTAATGCTGATGAATTGAGACATTAATTATGGATGTTGTTGTATTCAAGCATGAATTTCAATGTGAAGCATGATCTTGAATTTATACCATGTGCCCATGTGATTCTATGTGTGGAGTATGTCTATTTATGTATTTTATGACATGAAAACATGCTAGGATTAATTTAGAAAAATTTGGTGAAGTTTTTCTAAGTATGGATTGTGGGTCTAAGTGTTGTTTCGCCTAGACTAGTCAATCGGTTTACTAAACTGATCAACTAGTTATATGAACAATTGCTCAGTTTGGAATTCTTAATCAAGTAGCAGTGAGATTAGATGATTTTTTTGTTGAACCGGTTGATTAGTTTCATGAATAGTCAATTAAATTCTCCAAACCCATAAACTAATTGTTTGGTAGCCAAAGTAATCTAGCCTCCACTATGACGCATCGACCAGTTAAACCAAACCCATCGAATGATTTCTATAAACCAATTGATCAGTTGGAATAACTAGTCAAATGGTTTCGTTGTGTGTTTTTTTAGGTTTGGTGCTAGGACCAGTCAACTAGTCCTAGCAACTAATCAATTAGTCCACCTAATTTGACCATGTTTGCTTGTTATATTATGATATTTCTTTAGAACTTCTATCTTAACTCTTCCTGTAATACCCCTAAATTGTGGAGAGTGTTATAAGGATTGATTTAGCTACTTATATCAACCCGGTATACCATCCTTTTGGTAATTCCATCCTAAGGACTCCACAGTTAAGCGTGTTGGCCATGGAAATTTTTTAGGATGAGTGACACTCCTAGGAAGTTTGTAAAATTTTCTAGAAATTTCTTGAAAAGTGTGTGAGTGAGGACAAAGAACATTGAAAGGACTCGTGTTGATCTCTAAGGCTAGCCGATCAATCTAAAAGTACTTCAAGGTAGCCCTATGTAGTTGTGTTGACTAGGGGTATTACAAATGGTATCAGAGTGAAACCGCGACCGTGAGTTGAACTTTGGATGAGTTAATCAACCACCTAACGGGATGATTCTTGGGATAAACTGTATTGAGATAGTTAGTGGTTAAGGCGCAACAAGGATGTTGCGTTCTTTGAGTGGGGGTGAATGTAATACCCCAAATTATGGGGAGTATTATAAGGATTAGTTTGGCTACTTATATCAACATGGTATACCATCCTTTTAGTGATTCCTTCCTAAGAACTCTACAGTTAAGCGCGTTGGCCGTGGAGAAATTTTAGGATGGGTGACCCTTTTGGGAAGTTTTGAAAATTTTCTAAAAATTTCTCGGAAAATGCATGATTAAGGACAAAGCATGCAGAAAGGACTCGTGTTGATCTGTAGGGCCATTCGATCAATCCAAAAGTGCTCCAAGGTGGCCCCGTGGGGTTGTGTTGACTCAGGGTGTTACACTTCCATATAATTACAATATTTTAATTATGATGTCAACCATGCTTAACCATAATCTAATGGAAATTAAATGATAATGATGTGATACCTTGTGTGGTTGACTAAGTGTTACCTTTAAACACCGAAGTGGTGGTTTGTATGCCTTATGTTGTTTTTGGTGTTAACCCTTGGAAACACCCATTTGTTTATTAATGTAATTATAATTGGGATTTGTGCTATCATTTAATAATTGGAATAAGATTTTGTTCGAATCTTCTTCTCTAACTCTTGGGGTGGTTAATTAGGATTTAGTAGGTTTATTACCTTATATTATTTTTACCTTTGCTTTCACTCAATACCTCTCCCATCCTAATAGGTTTTGGCCTTTACACGAGATTAGGAATAATGCTTTAGTAGACTATCATGATGTCGGTGCTAGTATAGAGGGTATGCCATAATTGGTGGGTTTCATCTCCTTGCACTAAGCACCTCTCCCATCCTACTAGGTTGTGGCCTATTAGAGAGCTTTAGAATAATACTGTGGTATACCATCATAATACTAGTGCTCATGTAGAGGGTACACCATGATTGGTGGGTTTATCCATTGTGTTTGGTTTAATAGCATAAACACCTAATTTGGAAGGTGTGGATGCCTACGATATGAATTCTTTGTTGTATTTGGTGTGATCACCTACAAAGACTCATATGTAAAATAGTTCTCCAATTTTAAGTGTATGCCCATGTTTATATTTTGTGTGATTGCCTACAAACACTCGTATTGAGATCAGTGCTCTAATTTTGGAGGGCATGTCCATATTTACATTTGGTGTGTTCATCTACAAACATCAGTATTGGGATTGGTGCTCTAACTTTGGAAGGTATGCCTATGTTAAGGACTTATGTAACCGTCTGTTACTACCATGACCCACATTCATCTTGGAGGTTTAGGTGTGTCATTCAAATATCTTAATAATTGGATTATGTGGTCATACATTGGAATAATAACAACATGGTTTGTTTATGCTTATGACATATGAAATTATTCTATGTTATTGTTATTATTTCATGATGAATTATTTAGCATGTTTTTTATATACCATGATTAATATGACCTCTAGGTGTAGTATGAGCCCTCTTCATGTTGTAGGATAGACTTTTTTTTGTCCATACATCACCGTACTGATACTATCTTGTGTGATCACTATGTTGATCTAGCTTTTATTCTAGGGAGCATATGGCATTTTTTAGGTTTGAGAGGCATGATGTTGGTCTCTGTATGGCTATCATTTGAGGAAGATTTATTGTATAAGAGATAGTTAGGTTCTCCTATAGTTTTGGGACATTTTCATTTTAGGTTACGTAAACTCTTAGATTTGTTCCTATATTTTGTTTGTAAACTTTAACATGCTATGTATCATATATTTGTCTCTTCTCCCTTTGTATATTTTTCACTCTCACATGCTATCTCTGATTTGTATGCATAGTTTTCGTTAAATATTTTAGCCTTACTTCAAGCATGAGTTAGGTGGATAGTAATGTCTCTCTTATGTTTGGTGAGGCGGTAACATTCTCGGACATTGTTTTATTGCTTCTACATTATCTTAAAAAGATAAAACTTTTTATTATGATAATTGAGGGTGTTATGTACAAAAACTCTATTAGGTGCACTAGATTATTTTGTGATGCGTACTTAGTCATAAGCAAGGTAGAGTTTTTTTGTAGATCTAATAGGATTTGACTTATGGGAGTTTGATGTCATATTGGGTATGGATATGAGAGGAAAAAATCGAGGAGTGTTGGATTACACTTGTGAGCCTGTTGTTCTCAAAAGAACTTTTAGTGTGAGGTTCCTTCTTGTTCCTTCCCACTCTTAAGTGTTATGGCATTGATGAAACCTTTAGGATTTGTTTTTGGTTACCTTGGAAGCATTCTAGAGGGCCTAAATGCATTACTCAAATCCTCATTATTTGGCCACCTGAAAGGTTTGGTTTTTCTAGCTTCTTATTGTGGATGGCTAGGGAATCGAATTTATAATACAATTCATAAATGCATTACTCAAATCCTCATTTTTTTAAAGTAATCCATAAAGTTATCCAACAATAACTCTAAATTAGATTTTGGAGGGTTAGGAATATGTGACATAGGGATTTGAAAAACTGGAGGCTAGAAATTTTATTGAGTAATGAGATTAGTTGGTGAGTCATTGTATGAAAGATTTAGATAATTAAAATTGCTACCAAAAAATTTTTCGATCTACAAAAATTGCATCATTAGATGGGGGACTAACTAATTGACATTCAAATGATGAGTGCCCTGCAATGCCACAATTATCATAGCCAGTAAAAGAAAAATTAAATACATTCATGCTTAATTGATCAAACCTATGAAATAATGCATCAACTTAAGAAGAAAAATTATCAAGGGAATCAACATCATATCCATTTCTCTTCTTCGTAGAAGAGCTCTCACCTAACCATGGGTAGTGGTTTTGAGCCATGTCCTCGATTAATTGTTTCACTTATAGTGTGCATTTATTTTTGAGAGTGCCTCCCATTACTGCATCTATAGTCATCATTGTGTGGTAAAGAAGATTTTTATAGAAACTATGAGATAGGATCCATTCCTCTAACCCATGGTATGGATACATTCTCAACATATTATTGTAATGTTCCCATGCATCATATAGAGTATCTCCGTATTCTTGACTAAAACTAGTAATGAATGTAACAACCCTATTTTTAACACTTAACATTTTAATTTTAACAAGTTAATTGCAGAGCCCACAGTATAAAATGCAATGTTTTTATTTCACATATAATATAGAAGAGGTACTCTCTATACCTAGTCTTTATTGGGTACAAGTTAAAAGTAATCTCACATCTAGGACTTAGATGTGGAGAGCATTATATTCCACCTTGGTAGATGATAAAGATAGAGAGAAGATAATATGTAGTGAAAATATAGGACTAAGAGTCTATAAAGAGATACAAATATCCAGGTAACCATACCGTATACCAATTTCATTATGCATTAACTGAAGGCAAACACACTAATAGTAGTAATCAATAATCACTTACAAAATAAGGTACTATTTGCTCGTGTGAAGGAACAACACACATGAAAAGGATGATCTATTGTTATGTATCGAGTAAGGTAAAAATGTAGTCATATTAGGGTTACACAAAATACATAAGGTTACATAAAAGAATAAGCATACATATAGATTAACATAATATGATGTACGATAAGAACTGATTTAGAGTTCCATTATTAGTTATATCCAAAATACATTTCTTATTCACAATAAGTTCAAAACACAACTATTCTCAATTGATGGAATAATATCTACAATATAAAACCCGAGGGCAAAGAGGTCTTTACCACCATTCGTTTCCTATAGAATGGACTAGTAAAATCCTAAGACAAAATGTTCTTGGCCATTATTTTTGTCCGGTGGAATAAACTGGTACAACCTTAAGGTAAAACGTTCCTGACCACTATTCTCATTCAGTGGAACAAGTTGGTACAAATAGTCCTGACTCATATTATCTTTCATTTTAAATGTTAATATCTAATTCGTTATTATTTATCTCAAGATCATATTCTGATTTATGCTGAGTTTAGGGACCCCCAATATTATTAATATAGTAGAACAGATTGAAGCACCTCTTAGGAAAAATGCTATAGAGTGACTATTATCATATGGTGGAATAGACACCATATCTACCATGGTATTACACTCTTGATCACTATTCTTAAACCAATGAAACAGTTTGACGCACCTCTCAAGGAAAAATGCTCCTAAGCTACTATTATTGCTTAGTGGAACGAACGCAGTACCCCAGTTTTGACTTATATAATCTTTCACTTTAAATGATTAATATCTCAAAGAATGTTCCTTATCTCAGCTTATCATGTGGATCATACATATAAATATGCAAGACATATAAGCCAAACATATATTAATTATTCAAAATACCTAAAATACAAATACATGGAGGTTAAAACATTCTCCTAAGGAAAAATATTATATTTCTCTTAAGGAAACCATCATTCCACTGTAATACCCAAAAAATTTATCTAATCCTAATTTCAATTATTTAATATGTTAACCTACTCCCAATCTCTGGTAATTGATATTTTTATTTTAACATAATTCCTTGACCCTAATTTTGGGTCATTAATATTTTAACTTAACCCTTACCCAGATGTTTGATAAATTAATTTTTAGCACTAATTCCCTAATGTAAATCAAACTTAATCTAAATGCTAACCATAACCTATTTTCTTTTCTCTTTTTCCTTTTTATTTTCCATTTATTTCCCTTTTTCCTTCTTCTTTATCTCAATAAGATCCTTCCTTCTTTCCCTTTTTAGGCCATGCAAACAATTTTCCACATGGTTCTCTTCCCTTTCTTCTTTCCCTTCCCAACCTTGCACTACCATTACACAAGCCACTTACCATCTATTCTACAACACATCATGTACCACCAGAAGGTTCATATATCCCTTTTTTCCTCTAATCTATGTCATTGAACCAAACCCACACCAAACATCAACTCCATAACCCTACACCATTCAAACATTCCACACTTTGCAGACCTCACCCTCTTCCTTCTATAAGTACCCTTTATCCCCTTATTAATTTATTCTTTACTACTCCCTCTAGACTCTCTCTTCCTTCCCTCAACTTCTTTTATTTTAGTTAATTTTTTTTTCCATTTTTATCCCTCAAAGCCCTTCATAACTTACTATACCTCACGCAACTCACCCTTTAGCTGCATCGAAAGCCCATAATGAATGCCCATTAGCTATGTCATTCACTCATGGACCCTTTAAAAATCCATCATTTTTCTTCTCTAATAACTCTAAAATCATGCAAACTGGCTCTACTAGTGACATTCCCTCATGTAGCACCACCCTCACCACACCACAACTACACGGTGCACAACCCCTACCAATGCCAGACCTTCATGTTGCACAAATACCTTAGCATCAATAGCTCATGCTAAAGCACCATATCTACATCAAGGAGTGGCTTTCTCCCTAGTTTCATTAAGTCTTGATGTTACATCTCCTTTTTGCTACATCAACTTCTATTGTGGCTAGTCCAAGCCTTGCGTGCCTCGGTTTTTTTCTTTCTTGTTTTTGCCCCATTTTCCACCTTCCTTTACCTTATATTTTTCTTTTTTGATTTAATGAGTTCTAATTTTGTATTATTATTGATATTTAAGTATTTTTTTGGTGGTATAATAGGAGTTATCTTAGGTTATACAAGCTTTAAGGCTGGCAATGCTTTTGGCACAAATATATGTCATAATTAGGATTTTTTTGTGTAATGTGTTAATTTTTATGAAAACTAATTTTTTTATATATTTTTATAGTGATAATATCATAATGATTTCATTTCAAATATATGGAAAGTGAGAATCTGCAAAGAGCATGAGCTTATGTGTTATTGTTGCCACAAATCTCGTTTGGTAACCCTGAGTTTTTTAGTATGATCTATAGTATTTCTACTGTGGTTTGAGTAGTTATGGAAAGTGGTTAATGAATGTGTTTACGTATTTTCATGATGATATATCTATTGGAAGTTGGAAACCATTAATATTGGAACTCTTATGTTTTTGTGAAAATTAACATTTTGGCTATCTTAAGGGAAATATGGTCTATATGGATTAACAAAAATCCATATAATTTTAATGTGTTAATTGATTTAAAATATTCTAAATATATTATATGAAATATTTTGAGTGGTTATGAATTACCTAAGTCTAATAAAATTAGAAAATCGTTGAAATTAGGAATTGTAAATCTACAAGTGGGACCATTATCACATATGTAAGGCATTAGATTTAGTTTGATTTTAATATATGTTGTTTATATTGAAATTTTAGGAATATGAATTAAATTTGGTGATTATATGATTTTTATAGAAAAATCTATGCCTAAACTCATGAAATTTAGGTTTCATGTTTGTGAATAGTGATCGTAGAGACGGGATTATTATCTCATGCATAAGATATTGAAGTTAGACCTATATTTTTGTATATATAATCAATAATAATATTTTAGGAATGTGTATTAAATGTTTTGGTACAGTGACTATTTTGGGAGGAGTTATACTCACCTTGTGAAACTGTAGTTTCATAGAGGCATGGATGTTATCGTATGTGTAAGATGTTGGATTTAGACCTTTATTTTTGGATATGTTATCAAAGATAATGTTTTAGGACTATGCACTAAATTTTATGGTTAAATGAGTATCATTGGAGTAGTTAATCTCACATTGTGGAAATAGGGTTTTATTTAGAGAAATACGACATTTTTCCTTGGGAAAATGTCATGACCTTCATGTGGTTGTGTATTATGTGTTTTAAATAATATATTAAAGTTGATATTATGTTCTTGCATATTTATCTATTTTACCACATGATGATCTTGAGAAAACTAACAATGGATAAAACATTAATTAATTAAAGTGAAAGATTATGTGAGTCGAGACCTGTTGTATATGTTTGTTCCACCAAATAAAAATATTTTCTAGGATCATTTCACCCTAGATTTATACCTATATGTTTCGCCAATTGAGAATAGTGGTTAGGATAATTTTTCCTAGGGTTGTACCTATCCATTCCATCAGGTTAGAATAGTGGTTAGGAACATTTTACCTTAGGGTTGTATATTATTAATATCGTTCCACTAGTTAATAATAGTGGGGTCCCGAAATTTAATGTGAAATAAATAATTGGAACAATCCTAATCACTTACAAGATTTTAATATTTATAGTGAGAGACCATATAATTTAGGGATGGTTGTACATGCCCGTTCTACCAAATAAGAATAGTGGTTATGAGTGTTTTTGTCCTAGGGTTGTATATTATTAATACCATTTGACTAGTTGAAAATAGTGGAATCCTTGAACTCAACGTAAATAAGATTATAGATCTTGATTATATCATATTATTAGACATGAAATTAGTTCTTATCTTGTATCATATTATGTTAATCTATATGCATGCTTATTCCTTCATGCTACTCTATGATATTGTGTAATCTTATTATGGCTCTACTCAATACGTAGTGTACTGATTATATTTTTCATTAGTACTACTCAATCCCATGAGTAGAAGACAAAATTCAGTTTATAAAGGTATATGAAAACCCCTTAGATCACTATGTTGTATATGATACACTTCTTAGAGAAGAGTGGTTATTTATATCTTTAGGAATTGAGACGTAAAGTAGGTTTATCTTGTTGATGCTTTTGGCCTGGATAACTCTTGGGACTCTCAGCTCTCAATGTATTTTTTTAATGTATTTTTGTATGTCGTACTCAGAATAATCCTCCAAATACTTGTTGAAATTTATGTAATCTACCTCATTCTCTCTTTACCCTATTTTAAGTGCTTAATTCTTTTGCCTTATATTCAATTTAAGGATGACATGACAAGCTAAAATTATGTCGAGTACTATAGTAATACCCAATTATATTATTTTATGCTTCCACTTAAACAAAAAAAATTAAATTATGAATTTTGGGGTTTTACATCCATAAGATGAGAATAGATCCTCCCATAATACTCATTTAACTATCAAATTTAATACACATTTTTAAAATATCATTATTAACAACATATCCAAAGTCTTATACTTGCGACAACATCCTTGCCTCTACAAAACCATAATTTCATAAGGTGAGCATAACTTTTCCCATAATAATCATTCAATCACTAAATTTAGTACACATTATTAAAATATTATTATAAAAAATATATCAAAAATTGAGGTCTAAATCCAATATCTTACATATATGATAACAATCCTACCTCAATGGTTACTATTTATAAAATCTTTAAGAAACCTTAATTTCACAAATCAGGCATAATTCTTCCCATAAGACCCATATAACCATCAAATATAATATACATTCCTAAAATTTTAATATTAACAATATATCCAAAAATCAAGGTCTAATTCCAATGTTTTATAAATGATATATTAACCCTCCTTATAGGGTTACTAATCTCAATTTAATATATTTTCTCATTTTATTGGACTTAGGTCATTCATAATTACTCCAAATATTCCACATAATATATTTATCATATTTTAAACCAACTAACACATTAAACACATAAGCTCATACTCTTTACATATTCTCACTTTCCGTATATTTCATACACTTCATCATACCATAACATTAACAACATAACATTATCATCATAATAATATCAACCATGAGATTTCATACACATAAATACACATTGCATATGGAACCCTAGTTATAATGTGTATCCTTACCAAAAATGTCTCTAATCTCTAAGAATGTATAACCCTAATATGCCTCCTCCAAGACCACAATAAAATCACCTAAGAATCAAGGATAATATATCATTATAACTTAATAAAAAAACCAAGGACAATTTAAGGAAAAGAAGGGTGGAAAATAGAGCAAAACCAAACCAAATAAAGTCACTCAAGGAATTGTAGAAGAAGTTGGTAAAATAAGGAGGGGTTTAGTGTCAAATCTTGATGTAGGTAGCGGTGAAGAGACACCCCTTGATGCATCTAAGGATGTTCTTGCATAGGTTTTTAGCGCTATGGTTGTGGTTTGGCATGGGTTATTGAAGAAACTTGGGGTTGTTTGGTGTGAGGTTGTAGTGTGAGTGAGAGTGGTACAACATGAGAGAATGATGCAGGTAGGGGTGTTTGGTGTGATGTTGGAGTTTTTAGAAAAGATATTTGGTGAATGGTTGAAGGTTGTGTGAGTGGGTGACCCAACTAATAGGTGACATAACTTGGGGTGGTTTACATGAGCATTTCATGTAGTTAAAGCTCAACAACATCAGGTACTCATGCTAAGGATATTTCAAATCATGAGGAGACAAGGATTTTATAGAGGGATGAAAATGTTAGACAAGCAACACATGAAAAGCATAACGCTTGAGGGAGAGGGGAGTCTGGGGATGTTGTGTGGGTTCAAAGAACATGAATCAATAAAGGACAAGGATCAATTTATAGGAGGGATAGGGTGGAAGTGAGGAATGATTGAAGTGTGAAGGTTGGGGAAGTCAAATAATTCATGTAAGTTGGGGAGGAGAAGGACACAACGTGTCTTTTAGTGGTGTAGGTTGTGTTATAGGCTAAAGTGCAAGTTGGTTGGGGCAATGGCACTGTAGGGATGGGAAGAGAAAGAAGAGGCCATATAGGGAGATTGGGTTGTATGGCTAGAAGGGAAAAAGGGAAGAAGACCGATAAGAACAATGGAGAAGGGAAAAATGAAAAGGGAAAAGAAAAGAGAGAAAGAAGAAAGAAAAATGAAAAATGAAAAAAAATAAAAGAGTTTAAGGTTAGGATTATAATTAAAATGAGGTTTAAATTTTTTATTAGAAAATTATGGTAAAATTAATTTATCAAACATTTGGGGTTAGTGTAACACTTCCAATTTTTGAACTAGAAAATTTTGTTTTAAAGACAATGCATTATAAAAAAAACTGAGGGATGTTATCACCACATCAAACATGAGAGAGGTGTGATCATCACTTAGCCCATACTTGATGTAAGAGAAAATTAAATAATGAACGAAAAGTTGTATGCTCATACTGTTAATCTAACAGTACAAGATAATAAAGGCGAGAACAATATCATAGATAGAAAGAGTATGAAAATTTACAAATCCAAATACTAGAAATTGACTAAGAGTTTAAATAACTAGAAGGACAAAACTTCTCAATATAATGGGTAAAACACCTCTAACTAGTTAGCTTAACTATTAAGCATAAACATAAATATTTGACCCTAAGAGATGGCTAGCTAATAGCCCATGTCATCACCCTCAGCATACTCTAAATAAGAGTCGTACCCCTGCAAATCATCCTCTACTCTTCAGAGCAGAAGCTGGATTATCACAGTGACCACACAAGTGTAGTATCAGTATAGTGCAGTACTGGTAAAACATACTAACTAAATCATGGTAAGGCTCACGCAACGTATTAAAGTCATATAGCAACATGATGATAAACATACTAATATGATTTAACACATAGTCTCATAGTAGTAATATAACAAGACATGCTTACAAGGAAATTATGGAAGATAACAATACGATAATTGTATCAAAAATCATATAATGTAAACCATATTAGAATTCTCCCTTTAGTGACCAAATAGTTTCTAGTTTATGAGATAGTTTATTCGACCACACCCAATTCTCCACCATAAATAAAATTCATGGCAGCATAAATAATCACAATGGGATACCACACCCACCACACGAGGTTAAGATACATCAAATGGGATTTTCTTCAGGGATACCACACCCACCACACATCTATTGCAGCTGCCGCAAGGGATAAAAGGTCGGGATATCACACCCATCACACATGATCAATATACATCAAATGGGATTTTCTTTGGGTTACCACACCCACCACACATTGAGTGCACTTGTCATGTGGGCTAACACAAATCAGGATATCGCACCCACCACACGTGGTTGAAGTACACCAAGTGGCTTGTATTGAAATACCTCACCCACCACACCTTGAATTCCTCCTCCACAAAGACTAAAAAGTTAGGATACCACACTCACCTAAGTAATGGACAATACAATGTGACAGGAGGCTTGTACTGGGATACCTTACCCACCCGTACTAGATGTCGATGCCTTGCTGACTCACCACAGTATAATTCTATACCTTAAAGATATGTACATATCCCGTACTAATCACAACCTGATAAAGAAAGAAATAGTTACTCAGTTAGAAATATAATCGTAGGATGATCCACCCACTAAATCCCGGTTAGCTACCGTGAGATTTGGAGAAAAAGGCTCAAACAAAATCTTATCCCATTATTATGTATTTTAAAGTGATATAACAAATCAAAAATAAAAGCCATAAATAACCAAATGGGTGTTTCCAAGTGATAGCTCCAAATACAATTAAATTCCATTATTAACCAAATTGGGTGTTTTCAAGTGATAACACCAAACACATAATATGGCATAAAAGTCACCAATTTAGTGTTTATAGATGGCACCAAACTCAAAAAATTCAAGTCCCAAATATCATCATTATGATTTTATTAATTTAAGGGCAATTATAGTTGAAACCACAATTTAAATGTTGTAATTACATGGAGGTATTAACACAAAAGCCCAAGAGAATGATAACAATTAATAACCAAACCAGATGACATATAATTGGACCAATCGATCCGTCCCTAGGACCCATCGATTGGTCTGGTCATACCAAACTCAAGCTAAAATAACACCAGATGACCAATCGACTAGTCTGGTAGTACCAGACATGAGCTAAAACAAAACCAGAGGATTAGTCGACTACTTGGTCTCACCAATCGACTACTCATAGGAACCCGTTAATGGGTTTAGTCAAATTAGTTAATGGGTCTAAGCTGATACCAAACCATTTTGGTCTGTAGAGTCATCAGTCGATGGGTTTGATAAATTGATTAATTGGTTATAGAAACTAGTCAACGGGTTTGGTCCAACCGATTGATGGGTCTAAGTAAAGACCAAACCACATTTGGTTGTAGGGTTACCAATCGACAGGTTTGATAAAATGATCAACTATTCATTAAAACCAGTTGACTGATTTATCAAACAAATCAACTAATCCCAAGATAAAATGATCCAAATTTTCAAATCATGTGACTGCTCACACAACCATTTTATGGGTTCAACAAACTGATTGCCTAATCCGAATAAAACATTATCCAAACCTATGATAAACACACCCAAAATATACCAAACTTTACCATATTAATCTTAACATGCTTATGTGTCATATAACTCATAAAAATACATGTTATACACATAGAATCATATGGATACATGGTAATGTAAATATTCAAACAAACCATGCTCAAATGGCCAACTTATGTATATAATTAGATAAACCCAATAATGCTAACTTTAGGAAGAAATTCTACTACATGCTCAAATTCTAGAATATAAATTAGACCATGCTCACATGAACACACCAAACACATAGAGCCTCAATAAGTTACAAAACCCCATTTATCTTAAAGATAACAATGCATTACCTTGAAGTAATTCTTTTAGCACAAAATCTCCTACTTGATGGCTATCCAGCAAAACCTCAATTTCTTAGAGAATCAAATTCAAAACCATTAAAATCACATTTCAAAACTTCATTAAAACCAAGGAAAATCAAAAGAAGGAGACAAAGAAGAACATAGAACACAAACTTTTCTCCAAAATAGGGTGCTAAAGGAAGAGAATTAAATTCTTCAACCTTTCTCAACCCTTAATTCTGAAAACAAAGGAGAACTAAAGCTAAGATTAGATGAAGAAAAAGGAGACAATTCTCAACCAAAGAAGGGAGAAACCATATATCAAGTCTTTATTTTTCTCAGCAAAGAGGAGAAAGGGGAAGAGTGAAGGGATGCTCAAAACTTGGAATTTTTTCCACTAAGAAAAGGAAGAGGAAAGCAAGAACAAAAAGTGAGGAATGAAGGGTATAGAGTTGACACGTGTTCGACATTCACAGGAGAGTGGGAGATGTGACTAGTAAGGTGGAGTAAGGGCAACCAAGTAGTGAGAACTAAATTGTTGGAGTGATGGGAGGTTGAATGCAGTTAGGAAGGAACATGGCAGTTAGTTGGTGAGTATGGTATGGTGAACAAAGTCAAACATGAATCCTAGCTACCAAAAGAGAGGGGGATAGGCAAGGGAAAAGAGAGAAGGTGGGGCTTGCATAAAAATTGCTTTTTGGGAAAAATATATGGCTAATCAAAATCATATAATGATTTAAATATTGTGAAAATAATTCCACCAAAATATGATTATTAGCATAAAAAGATTCTATTTAGAATCTTTCATAAATTTTAGAAAGAGATTCACACCAAAATCATAAATGAATCTAAAATCACAGGATAACTAATTGATCGATTGGTGTAAAGTAGCCGACTAGTTTGTCAAGATAAAACTGCCAATTTCTTGTTGTACCAATCAATGGATTAGAAAAACTAGTTAATTAGTATGCCTAAATTTTTTTTATTAGAATTTCAAGCCCATTCCAAAACCAAATAATTTTTTTATATCAACATAATTTTAAACACATTTTGAAGGATTTTGGGATGAGGTATTACATGTAGGGTTAGGTTAAATTATTAATGACTTAGAATTTAATATTAGGATTATATTTAAGATTAAGGATTTGGGTAATATAAAAATATCAATTAGCTGAGATTAGAATTAGGTTAAAATATTAATTTATTAGGATTAGAGTTAGATAAAAACTCATATTATTATAATGAGATTCCGTAGTTGATCTATCTTGGATAGGTCAAGATATCCCATGAGAGTTGGATCAAAGTGGTGATGGACCTAAGAGGAAGTGATTGAAACTAATATCTAGCTTTTACCCCTATGATAATGGAAATAATTACAACTTGATCACTTCATCTAACTCCCTATTTATCTTCGAGGTGTCACAATACTCAAGGAAGATGAATATGTGTGAATTCAAGTCCTCCATTGGGATACCCAAAACGAGTTTGGTTACACCATATTAAGAAGTGTAGGTTTTAGTTTGAAAATTTGGGCAACTACATTAGGCTTCCTTATGGTCAATCATGGCCCTTATTCATTCAAAGATGTGAAATCCTTTAGAAAGTGATTTTATTCTTCCACTTCTTCTTGGTTAGCCGTAATTTACAAATTAGTGCTTGCTTGAGTCTCACTTACCTACTTCATTATCTTACTTAACATCCTCTTGATCTCGGGATATAACTCAACTAAAGGCCTAAGTCAAAGTGATCATTGGATAAAAGGTACCTAAAATGCAAACAAATGATATATGAATTATAAAATAAAAGTTAAACTGAGAATAAAATAAAAATCTAGTCTAACCAAATAACACACGATTCAATATTAACTGGCTTTCATTGCATAATGACTCTAGAAAACTGATGGGCCAAATCCATAAGCACATAGACAAGTTATTACACATCAAGGTTGTAACCTATAGGATATTCATTGTTGAGTATCGATCTTATGATTTCGGCTATCTAGATTAAATAGTAGTGAAAAGATGGATATAGATTATGAAGATGAATGCAATGAATAAAAAATATAAATTCTAGAGCAATAATTATAAAACCACGGATTGAACTCCAGTCTTAACTTTGGTATTCATCAATGAATTAACACAATGATGTGGTATAGTCTAAACGATCATGAACAACTAGTCTAATGTGATTTTCTAACCTCTTTTAAGGCCTAATAATGTATTAAACCTAATTAATTGACTAATTTTGCGACTAACAAATTATATTGCACCCATTAAACACCACCAATTCAATTGTCCTTCAGAAAAAACTTTGTACTTTCATGATTATGTATTTCTCCTTCTTATGTTAAGGTATGACATTTATTTTAACCTTTTAGTTATAATCAACATCTAGGTAAGTCAAAATCCATCAAATCCAGCTTATAATAGTGATTTCTAATAAAATAAATAATTCTTTAGAACTATAAACTCAACTCACATAATAATTCATCATAATGATACTAAAACAGACCTAATTCAATCCAAGAAAAGATATCTATTCACTCATGATTCTAATAAATTGTAAAAAAATAAATAAAAATACATTAACATAAATGACATGAAACATAGTAAATAAAATGATAAAGATAGAACCATAAATTAAGAATGCCAAATACATTGTCAAAAGTACATACAAGAACAATAATGAAAATTAAAATCTAGATTAGAATTAAGGAATCAAAGGTGCAAAGGTGGAGTTTTTTTACTCATAAAAGAGGCTTTCCCAAAAGCCTCCAAATACCATCTTTTTTATCGTGGGAAAATTCTACTGAACGTGGGGAACAATGCATGCATATGATCATGGTGTAACCACTACTACACAAACTAATCTTACAACTTTGTTACTCACAGGTGTCGCTGGTGCTACATGGCCATTTGCTTTGTGCACGACTATGCTATAATGATGCATTAAAATGTGCATAACTATTCCTTAGACAAATATGTGGGTTTTTTCATCTTCATTTTTATTCCTTAGATTTTCTTCTCTTTCTCTATGCATGCAAGATTGGTTCCTAGTCCTTCAATGCTTTCCATGGATAACTCATGCTCCAAATCCATGCTCCATTTCCTTGGTTTGAAAATTTTTGTGCAAGTCCCTAACATGAAAATAAGAGACAAATACTACCATAAAGTTTATAAATTATATGAAACAATGTCACAAAATAGAGGAAAATTAAGGTGAAAATGTAGAAAATAATTGGTTTATTAAGTAGTCATTTATTTTTCTGGTTAATTGAAACCGCATGGGCAAAACTATTAACACAAGATTTGGAGTTAAAAAATATAGTGTTCGATCAAAAGATCAAGAGATTCTACTTGTATGAGATTTAGTGCAAATTATCTACTAACCATGAGAGACTAAAGTATATATTCACTCAGTGAGAGGTAAACATGAAGCAGAGGAGATTGTTAGAGTTAATGAAGAGATATGATCTCCAATTGGTCTATTTAAGGGAAAATTAGTAGTGGATACTTTGGGTAAGAAGGCATGAAATTCTATGTGTTCCATGGTGGCGGTAAGAAGCTTTCTTGAGGAGTTAGGAGAGATAGGTATTGAACTAATTTTGCAGGGTGATTATCAGATGTGTGTTCATTGAAGATTATGCCTACTATATGTGATAAGCTCCAATTATGTTAGTCTAGGGACATGAAGCTTGACAATATTCAACAAAAGATAGAAGAGGGAAAAAGAGGGGGGTTTCTGTATATATGAACATGGTAGTATAAGACACAAAGAAAAATAGTATGTGCCATAGAGTTGAGATGAGCTAAAGTGCTAGACAATGGAGGATGGTTATTGCCTACTTAATTTCATCCATCTTTGAGGGAATAAGGCATAAAAGGATGTGAGGTAGTTCTACTAGTGTCCTCATATGAAACATGAGGTTGTTGAATTTGTATGTCAATCCTTATCTTATTAGAAGGTCGAGATAGAGCACTAGAAAACCAAAAGATTAAGATAGCATTTTGGGGTTCCCAAATGGAAGTGGGATTCAATCTCTTTGGAATTTATTTATGGTTTTCTAAGGACTCGAAATTTATGTGGCATGATTGGGGTCATTGTTATTCATTTGACTAAATTGACATACATAGGATATGTGGTGAGTCATCATGGTATACTTACCAACATAGTATTTCATCATGATCTTTTATTTCATTCACATTTCATAAGAATGTTGTAGGATGTTATGGTATGAGATTGAGGATGAGCATCACATTCCACCTAGAAACAAATAAGAAAATTGAAAGGACATTATATACTCTAAAGGATATGATATGATCCTAAATTTTGGACTTCTAGAGTATCTGGGAGAAAGATTATACTCGTTTAAGCTTCCTTATAATAATAGATATCATGTGGGCATTAAAATGACAACATTTGAGGCTTGTATAGATAAAATTATAGGAGTTCGTTATGGCAGAGCAGCTTACGTGAGACTGACACACATAGGTCATAGATGGTTGAGGAGATTACTCAATATATTAAGTTGAGACTGGATTAGAGAAGGCAACTCAAGACTGATAAGGAGTTATGCAGATCTAAAGCGATGTAGTGATAGTCTTGAGGAAGGTGATAATGTCATTCTAAAGGTGTGGTTTAATAAGGGTGTGATGAGGCTTAGCAAAAGGGGAAAGCTCATTCTAAGGTATATTGGATCATATGAATTTATATATAAAATTAATGAAGATGCCTATCATATAGTGGTTACTAGTGAAGTTATCCCATGTTCATAACGTCTTCCATATTTCACAACTGAGGAATTACATTTTTGATTCATATCATATGAGTTAACTTGAACAAGTCGAGTTTAATGAGTCATTAACCTACTAGGAGAGGCCTCTAAAGGTTCACAACACCACGATGTAACACACCTAAAGATTAGTCGTACTATTTGTGAAGATTCTATAGAGTTGCCATAGCACAAAGGAGGTTATTAGATAGGTATAGAATAAAATTTAGATTCTACACTATAAGCTTTTCACATATGGTGCATAATTATTATGGGAGTGTTTTTCGTTAAAAGGGGAATATCAATATGCATACACTACTTTCCTTATATGTGTTTTTCTTAGTAATTAGTCATAGCTAATCCTAACTGTACTTTACAATAATGTTTTGTTTTTAATTTTGGCTTCAAGGATCATATATATTTTAAGGGTATTGAACTTATAGGTTAATCAACCTTTATTTTGATGATACAAAAATCAATTATTAATTTAAATTATCTGGTTAAGTGTGCATGTGTATCATAGAAAAAACTAACGTATTCAACACTTAATAAGCCAAGGAATGCTAAGGCGGTCAAGTTTACAAATCATATCTCAAGAAAAATCTAGATATCAATAAGGACAACAAAAAAAGACTAGCTTTGAGAACTTCGATTTCTTATATGGAATTCACAAATAATGAAGGGATAACCAAGTGTGCTAAAAAAAATAAGACTCAAGCTTCATGAAGTATGTTATAGTCTAGGTTCACGTAAATATGATTTACGTATTAAAAAATTAATTTTTTTAATCATTTGATATTTATCATATTCCAAAATTATTTTGAAAGGTTATAAAGGGATTTCACGCAAAAACAAATGTCTACAAGTATTTACACAAATTGATGTTCAAAATTAGTCATTTATTAAGCCCTTTTCCATATGACTTGACTTGCAAAATTCACCATAAATTCCATATACTTTATTTTTAGATGAATAATATTTATTCGAAAATATTAAGAAGTCTACTTTACATAAAAATAAAAGGCATCATGCAATTTTGATATCTATAACTCAAGTTATGGTCTTTTTTTTAATTATATGTGATGTTGAAAACTGACTCTATTGATTGACTGGTTTATCAAAACCAGCTGACTTGTGAGTAAAAAATAGTTTATTGGTTTGAATACTTATTGTTTGGTATGGGTGTTTCTGAGATTTTCTACATGTTGAAATTTAACTTTTAGAGTACTTTTACACCCAATGGATAGTACCAATTTTTATCATATTTTAACACTATAAATAAAATTTTTTATTCTTTAATAAACATAAATCACAATAGCACAACTTTACTAAAATTATTATTTTCTTATCTTACAAAGAATTAGATAGAGTTTTTATTTTTTTCACTTTCAAATCCAAATCAAACTTATCTAGTGCTCAATGTGTTCTTCATATTTTCCTAGAGTGTTCATACACTTGTAATTATTATTTCTCTAGCTAGATCAAAATATTCACTATTGACTACTCACTTTCATATGCTATCAAAGGAAGATTCATATTATATTCATTTAAACTCGTTATCTCAAACACAAGTGAAGAGTTATGTGTTTTCTAGCATTCCTAAGAGATGTCATTGAGATTGTAGTCTTATAAATCTAGAGAAGATAAGTAGGTAAGGTGTAAATCATTTTTTAGAGGTTTATTAATATTTTAGACTCATAAAGAAAGAGAGAAGTGAGCATCGTCAAACACCAACTATAAATAAAGAGATATTCAAATCCAAAAGGCAAAGCTTTTTTGTAGTGGATGTAGAGAATTTTTAGAGAGTTTCATGAACCACTATAAATCCTTTTACTTATTTATCAAAAAATTTTAATTTATCATTATTGTTTCAAAATATTCTATCACCCCCCATAGAGTATCTATACGGTCTTTCACTTAGTATTAAAGCTTGGGGCTTCACCAAAATGATCTAACAATTAAGAACGTAAGATCCTCAAAGGATGGATAACTTCATAGGTGAAGACTTAGCACCTTCAGAGATTTTTTTTTTCATTAGAGAAATTTTTAGGCTTTTGAAAATGTTAATTAGAAGCTTCTTCAATGCACAAAATCAAGACTTATGTTTTACTATTCAACATGATCCAACCAAGATTCAAAAATTCACCATTAATGGACTAATTGATAAACCAGTCACTGAAGAATAGACGGATCTCAACAAACAATGCTCCACCTTAAATGACAAAGTAATATTTATGATCCATGTGGCCTTGGAGAAAGTGTATTTGAGAGCATTCTTGAATTCTCCATTGCTAAAGAGATTTAGGAAATACTGAATATCACTTATGGTGGCAATGAAGAAGAAGAAATTGTACATCCTTGTTTAATCTCTATAAATAATAGCATTTCAAGTAAAAAGGACTAGGTAATCAATGTCTCACCTAAATATAAAATTTGTTTTTATGATATTTATGATCATATCTTAAATCATTTTGAGATTATGGGTTGTCAAAATTTTTAGTTAAATGAAATGTTTTATCGCTTAGCTTATTCTCAAAACATGTAAAACTGAAGAATGAAAATGAAGAGTTTTCATCTATGGTTAAACAATTGAAAACCATTATTTTGACAAATTGTGAAAACCTTAGAAACAACCTCTATCAACACAAATTTCCCTTGTTCAGAAATAACTTAGATTCTAAAGAATTATATTGCTATTGATAATTTATTAAGGACTTACCCTTAGGGACCCAAAAGGATATGGGTACCAAAATCATGTATTTGAAAAATCCATTATAGGGAGAATAATAATAGGATGATGAGATTTAAGGAATAAATAAAAATTGCAGTATCAAAGCCTCTTCATAAAAGAAAGGGGAATACATGTAAATTTTGATAACTCCAAGTTAGTATTCTATCTTTTTGTATGGAATTGTATTTGATGTGAAATATTACATGAAATGATGAAAAACATGTTTTATTATAAGTCTTATTTTAATTTAACTTATGAAAAATTATCACAATTCATTCTTAAAATGTCACTGTTTGATACATGAAATTTATGTCGAACTCATGTTAGGACAGATCGAATACGTGTTAATTTAATTCTAAATTGGCTTATATGTTTTTTATTGAATTGAGTTTACAATGGATGTTTTAATTCATGAATTGATTTTCTTTCATGCTCTTAATAAGTGTTTATGGCCTGAGGAGAACAATTGATTAGTGACAAAACCAGTTGATGTGACCAAGGGACTAGTCAACATGTCCCCTTTACATTAATTGATCAGTTTTGAGTTGTGTCTATCAAAATAAGGCAAGAATATTCAATGGATGTGTTAAAACAATCCAATATTTTGTTCAGGGTATATAAAGTTTTTTTCCTGAACAGAACCATCGGCCTTGCTTTCATCTCCTTTGATTATTTGCTTGAACCCAAAACCTTTTTGGCATTAGTGTTATCTATCATTTATTCTCGATCGATTATTCTAATGCTTAATTGAATTATCTTTAATTCATTGATCTTCATTAACTATAATGGTACCCAAAAGGACTAGAAAACCTCCTACCATTCACACCAAATGGAAAATAATAAGGGTTCATATTAATGACCCATGCCTCATGTTCCTCCTCTAAATGTGGATGAACCACATCCTCATGTGCATTTTGGATCTCCTACTCTTCTACTTCAAAATACTATCACGCATATTTCATAAATTCTTCACCTCACCAAGTAATCAACCATTAACCACCATTTCTTTCCATCTATATTTAAGCAACAAAATGGCTTGGTAGCTTTAAGGCAAATAGACTTGTCCTTAGATGTTGCATAGACATTGATGTTTGCATCAATAAATTCTATTTATCCTTTATGAAAAACCTAAATGAAGCTCACTTATTCCCACTAATCATCCTAAAAAACTCACTATCATGAATTAGTTAAATTCTTATACACCAACCTAACATTTAATAAAAGCATCATAATGATTACTTGTTATGTTGAAAGGATTGAAATACGCTTGAATAAGGATAGGGTGTATGAGGTTCTTTGAATTCCATGGGAATAATAATAATGATAATAATAATAATAATAATAATAATAAAGGGAAAAGTACATTAATTCTAACATTGGTTCCTACATTATCAAGATACCCTATATGCAAAATCTCTTTATTCTTCACATTTTCCACTCTTTGAGCTTTTTAATCTTATCTACTTTGGTCTTATTACCCTTTTCTATAAGAACTTGATTGTTACTACCAATGGTTCCACCATCACCACAAAAGTCCTATGGGTTCTTTATTCAAGTCAATAAGACTAGACATATTAGCACTCTAAGCATTTAAGTGGTCACCTCTTCAAGGGGTTAGATCTCATATCTACATAAGCATGAAAATAAATGACATGGTTATGTAAGATGTGACTAGGCATCATTGTGTGATTAAAGACAATGGTATCCTTTATTATCTATAACCCTACATGTGAGTATTACACTATTTTACTTGCATGATGTTGTTCCCTTATGCGACATCTGAGGCTGATGTGACTACTAGAAATCTATACGAGGTTGATAGTATCTTATCAGGGGTTGTTGTATACTTTAGGATTAGCATCTCTCAAAGCATGGCGTATGTGGTGAGTCACACAAGAGCTCATTTAGGGTATGGTCATCTCATCACAAGAATCTTAGGGGAATTCTAGGTCTCATTTGGAGATTTCAATTCCACTCATCTACATAAATAGAATGGATCAGATATATTTGACAAGATGATCATATGATTTATAAGATATGAGTTGAGAAAGGATAGTCTAAGTCTTATTGGTAGCATGCCGTTACCACCATCAAATTAAACATATTCCTAGCCCAAATAATAATTAAAATATAGCATAGGGTAAGAAATGATCTTTCATATGAGGAGGATGCGATTATAAACTCTAAAATATTAAGTAAAAGAATTAAATCATTTAATTATATAGAATAAATAAATAATAAATAATAGTGAAAATAAGAAAATAAAATAATTATTTACAATATTGGCAAGGATTGGGGGTTGATATGTGAAAAAATAAAATAAAACTAATAATTAAATTAATAACCGAACTACTCTAGTAACTAAACTAATCTATAAAATAAATAATTAAAATCAAAATTAAAAATATAAATTAAATTAACTATTAACTAAGCTAACATATACATATCCTACCCTTCTCCATCTCAACATCTATATTAAATTTATGTAACCGATTTTTTTTATTAAGTGATGGATATATAAATAATCAATTTTTGATACGCTAATTGTAAAGAATTACCCAGCTAACTCTCCCGATTTATATCTTTGTATAATTAGGCTAACTCCCGCATTTTTCCTACTACTAATTAACCTCACTAGATTAATTTTTTTTCTATTCAATTAATCTAGAGATAAATTAATCACATGATGTTGTAAGAAAACTCATCAGACTTAGCCAAGTTAAAAACCCTTCTCTCGCATTTTTAATACAACTAGAATAAATTATATTTTAATTTAATTTAGTTACTTGTAAAGACCCCGGATTAAATTAATTGCTACTCGTTTCGATTAATTACTAACCCACTAGAATTAACCGAATAGCTATAACCCTTAATCCAAAATATAAAATTGATCAAATTTCATATAAAGGATAAGAATTTAAACATTAATCACAAATATGATTTATATATCAAAACATAATAATTCATAATCTGCAATATTCAGGTATGATAAAAATCAACACTTAATAAAATATGGCTACTAAAAAATTAATATAAATCACATGTATAGAAATAAATAAAAATTAAGCAGAGAATTATATAAAAAGAAGGAAATTAAGAATAAGTACAAGAACTTTTCGATTAAAGTGCACTTGTAAAGATTCGTCTCACCGGTTAGATGCTCCTCACAATATTATAAACCCGCTCCTTTACTATGGCTATTCCTTCTATTTATAGAAATCCTAAACTTAAATTTAATAGGATTCTAATTCATACGTGGGATGGATCAGAGAAAAGAAAATATAAATTAAACTTCAATATTGTTTCCCTTGGCGGCTCCTTTGTGCTCTATATCCCTTTTCCCTTAGTGTCGTCTTCATTTTATATCCACACTAGTTTGTTAGGTTTCGTATCTTTAGCACTAATTTTTTTTTTTTTTTTTTTACTATTGCCTTACTTTTGCTGCCTTTTTCTTTTGCTTCATGCGCCTTTATCTTCATTCTTTTCTCAAATTTTTTTTCCTTTGACATCACGTGTTTAGTGTTGCACTACTTTCCAACCTTTTTAATTTGTCTATTGTTGACTTTAGCTACGTGTATGTATGATTTTCTATACTACAAGAATAAGGAGAATGCATTACAATAGTTCAACTATTCATCTAATAAATTCAGGTGTTACTTTAAGCTATGTTTTGACCATTCTACGATTAGATTTAGTATAATTCTCATGAAATAAAAATTATAGACCTTATTTTTATCTTTCCATAGAAATTTAAATAGTCTAAATCCAAATTTATACAAAAATATATGGACAAAATACGACATGTTATTAATATTGTTAAGAATTTATCCTTAAATCTTTTTTTAAACAAAATAATTGAGATTGTTGTCATTTAAGTGCACAATTATAAATAATGTAAATAACCTCAAATATTACTTCAATAAATGACCAAAAAATTAAATTAAGAGGGCATAAAATAGATAAGAATATATATTCATCAAATTTTCCCACACTTAAAATTTAGTTGCCCTCGAGCAAAATATCACATAAACCATCATTCCTCCATATAGATAATCATGCCATACATAACCAAATGTCATACTAGTTCCTATCTCTGCATTCCTAAGGTAAAAATGACCATTAGCTCAAAACTCGATGCAAAACAAATAATCATTTCAAAAATAAATTGGTCACTAATCATAGAGAGTTAAATAGTTAGAAATAAAATATTCAAAAATAGAGTTAGATTAGGTTCATCCCTTCAATAACAAGCATGCACAATTCTTATTATCCATCTCACATGCTACTTATAACTTAGATAATATACGTAATGAGAGAATCACATTATTTTTCTTTTCGTTTTTGTTTTTTTTCTTCTTTTGTTTTTCCCTTGCCTTTTTTTTCAGACTCGAGCCATGCTTCACAAAAGTTGGTGAGTTTTATGCTCCATCCTACATGGCACAAGGATTTAGTGGATTTTCCACCCCTATTTTCCACATCGGTACCTTAAGGTTTTTTCCTTCTTTCATCTTTTTTTTAACCATATCTCTCTTCTGTTTCTTCTTCTTTTTCAACCTATATTACAAGTAGCATAAAGGAAGATCAAATAAAATATTAATTGCTATCTCAAAAGGTTGAAAGCAAGACTTTTAATTTCTACTGTACCATGAGGAAAAATATTAGTAATAACAAAGGGACCAAGCCATCATGATTAAAGCTTACTAGTAAATAATTTTAGTCGTGAACTAAATAATAACACTTTTTGCCCTATATGGATTAATTTCCTATTTATCGTCTTATCATGAAAGAACTTGGTCTTTTCCTCATATATTATTGCATTATGATATGCCTCTAACCTTAATTCCTCTAACTCTTGCAATTGTAACTTTCTTTCTTTGCCAGCGCTAATATAATCTAAGTTGCATTACCTCACCACCTAATATGACTTATATTCTATCTCCATTGGTAAATGGAAAGCTTTTCCAAAAACCAACCTATAAGAAGACATCCCAATTGGAGTTTTAAATGAAGTCCTATAAGCCTAAAGAGCGTCATCTAATCAAATACTCTAATCTTTCCTATTGGGTTTAACTATTTTCTCTAAAATTTATTTGATCTCTCTATTTGATACTTTAGCTTTCCTGCTAGTTTGGGATGATATATTTTAGATACACGATATGTGACATGATATTTTTCCAAAAGAGCGCCAAATGTCCTATTACAAAAATGAGTCCCATGATCACTAATAATTGCCTTTGGTACACCAAATCTATTACAAATATTTCTTTTCATAAATTTTACCACAGTCTTAACATCATCAAATTTGGTGGCTTTGGCCTCTACCCATTTAGATACATAATCATTTGCAAGAATGATGTAAACACAACCAAAGGACGATAGAAATGTGTCCGTGAAATAAATACCCCAAATGTCAAAAAAAAAATCACAAACAATAATACTAGTTTGAGGCATCTCATTTCTCCTAGAAAAATTACCAGTCCTTTGGCATTTTTCACAACTCTTAGTAAATAAATAAGCATCTCTATATAAAGTGGACCAGTAAAATCCACATTCAAGCACTTTATGAGTGGTTCTTTTAGGACTAAAATGACCTCCAACATCATAACCATGAGAAAATGTCAAGCTGGTCCAATATACAGATTCATGCACACATCTTCTAATAACTTGATCAGAACAAGACTTCCAAAGATATGGATCATCCTAAAAATAATTCTTAGAGTTAACCTTTATTTTTTCCTTTTGAGCTTTTAATAATTCACTTGGAAAAGTCCTAGTCACCTAATAATTTACAATTTTTTCATACCAAGTAGGTTCCACAATCAATGAATAAAATTGCTCATTAGGAAAGAATTCATAAATCATAGCCCAATCTTCTCTAATCTTCCACTAGATTTATAATACCTTTCTTATCTCTAATCTTTAAATCAAACTCTTATAACAAAAGCACCCATCTCAAAAGTATAGGCTGTAATTCTCTCTTTTTCATCAAATATCTTAAGTCATCATAGTTAGAAAAGGCAATCACTTTAGTCCCAAGAAACTAAGAACAAAAATTATGTAAAGTAAAGATAATTGCATACATTTCTTTCACAGTTACAGTGTAATTACATAGTGCTGGATCAAGTGAACTAGAAGCATAGTAAACCAAATAAGGTTCTTTCTCTTTTCTTTACCCAAATACAACTCCTACTGCTTTGTCACTCGTATCACACATTATCTCAAATGACAAATTCCAATCAAAGGTGGGAATAGTAGGGGTAGTAGTCAATTTCATTTTCAAGTAATCAAAAGCCTTTTTACACATATCATCAAATTGAAATGGAACATCTCTTGAAAGCAAATTACATAAAGGGGAAGCAATTTTAGAAAAGTCTTAAATAAAGTGCCTATAGAAGCCAGTATGTCCTAAAAACGATATAATGCCATGCACACATGTAGGGTAAGATAATGAGCTAACCACTTCTATATTTGCTTTATCAACTTCCAACCCTCTTGAGCTCACCACATGTCCTAGCACTGCACCTTATTCTACCATGAAATGTCATTTCTCAATTAGTTTTAATTCATATTTTCAACCCAAGAGATAGATTAGGGAGACGTATATCCAGCAAATACAAAAGATAGTGAAGTCATCCATAAAAACTTCCATATTATATTCTATTAAATCAGAAAATATGCTCATCATGCATCTTTGAAATATACCAAGAGCATTGAAAATTCCAAATGGTATTCTCCTAAAATCAAATGTGTCAAAGGGCAAGCGAAAGTGGTATTTTCTTGATCCTCAAGAGAAATGGAAAAGTAGGTATATCTAGAGTAATCATTTAAGAAGAGAAAAAAAGATTGACCTGCTAGTTTTTCTAAAATTTCATGTGTGAAGGGTAATGTAAAGTGATCTTTTATAGTGGCTTCATTTAATTTCCTATAGTCTATGCACACTCTCCAACCATTAGAGACTGGGATAGACTCTCCTTTAGCATTTTCTACCACAGTAATTCTTGTTTTCTTTGGTGCTACATGAATAGGAGTTACCCATTTAGAATTTGATATAGGATAAATTACTCCTACATCTAACCACTTTAGGATCTCCTTCTTTACAACATCCATCATTGGAGGGTTCAACCTGCATTGTGCCGCTCTCTAACAGGTTTAGAATTACCTTATAAGAGAATCATATGTATACATAAAGTGGGGATTATTCCTCTAATATCAGCAATAGTCCATCCTATAGCCTCTTTGTGTTCCCTTAGCACACTTAATAATTTATCTTCTTGAATTGGAGTTAGAGCACTAGAAATAATCACAGGTAATGTCTCAAAATTCCCAAGAAAAATATACTTAAGATTATAAGGTAGGGGCTTAAGTTATACTTCAGATGCTGACTCAATAGAAGGTAGAAGTTTTGAAGAAGAGGGGTAAAGACAAGAAAGGATAATGAACCTTAGAACCTATCAGTGTAGGCTTAGTTTCTAAGGTTTTTACATCTAAAATAAACTATTCAACATACTCTAACTTATGCAACAATTCATTTATATGAGTCTCATCAAAATTTCTCAAACAATCATATCAACGATATCCACATTTTCAACTGAGCACACAAATCTGACATCACTAGGGTATCTCATGGCATCAAAAATATTAAATTTAATGATTTCTCCATCAAATTTCATCTTTAGATTGCCCTCATGCACATCAATCTTGGTCTTAGAATTTTTTAGAAAAGTTCTTCCTAAAATCAATAGTATATTATCATAAGAATTCTCACGCATGTCAAGAATATAAAAAAGCAGTAGGAAAAACCAACTCACTCACTTGTACTAAGACATCCTCAAGTACTCCTAATGGTTATGCATTTGATCTATCTGCTAATTGAATAATAACATTATTTTTGCTTAAAGGTACTAGATTCAAAGAATCATAGATAGATTTAGGTATAACATTAATGGAAGTACCTAAGCCTAGCAAACATCTTCTTAAGCTAAAATTACCAATCTTATAAGGAATAGTAAATATACCTAGGTTCTTGCACATTGGGGGAATTTTCTTTTGAATCATGGTAGAAATTTTCTCCCCCATACTCACCTTCTAATTACTCTTGAATTGCCTCATGTTGGTGATAAGCTCCTTTAAAAATTTTGCATATCTAGGCACCTACTTAATAGCATCCAAAAGAGGTATATTTACTTCCACTTTCCTAAAGGTTTCAAATATTTCCTAGTCAGTAACCTCATTCTTTGATTTATCAAACTTAGAGGTAAAAGGTGGGAAATCTTCAAAATTGGGGACACCCTCAGAGGTTAGATTATGTTTCTTATGGTTTGCTCCAACTTCTTTTCATCGCTCAAAGTTTTTTTTATCATCACCCTTTTGTTTCAGCTCCAATTCTTTTTCAATATTACTCTCTTTACCCTTAGGTCCCTCTAATTACTTTCTACTCCTTAGTGGGAATAGGTTGAGAAGAGAGCTTTCTAGATAACTAAGTTTCTATGTTACTTATAATAGTGCATATTTATCCTATTCGGGTGTCTAGCTAATGGAGATGTGAATCTATTTTCTTTTGATACTCTAAACCTTGAGTATAAACCTGCCTGAATTGGTTAGCCAATTGTTTAACTATATCCTCCAGTGCAGGACTAGACTTTTGATTTTGAGATGAATTATTTATGAAAAGAGGTCTAACATTATTCTGATTGGCATTAAAAATTAGTGGATTTGTCCTAGGTCCATATCTAAGATCTGGATGATCTCTCCAACCCTCATTATATGTATTAGAAAAAGGTTCATATTTCCTAAAGGGTTGGCGAGTAAAACCACCAACAACATTTACATCCTACACGTACAGAGAAGGGCATGCATCAGTAGTATGAGTCAAATTAGTATAAATACTACAAGTACGAGCTTGTGGGGAACCACCTGCAACAAGGTTAGATATAAGAGTGGTTAAACGAGCAAATTTTTGTGCACTATCCTTAAGTTGATCTTAAATAACTCATATGTCAACTTCAATAACTCTATTTATTTGGCCTACATTGTTCCTAGTTCCAATTGTTGAGAATTCTCAGCCATATTAGAGATTAGTTGTTTTTCTTGTTTGGGAGTTTTATCTACTAATGCACCTCCATTTTCTGTATTTATCATACTTCTATCATGAATTATTAGGCCTTCATAAAAGTATTGGATCAATAATTAGGCACTAATCTAATGCTGAGGGAAGCTAGCACATAGCCTTTTGAGTCTTTCCCAATATTCATATAGTGACTCATTTAAATTATGCTTAATTCCATATATTTCTTTTCTTATTGAGCCTATTCTACTAGTAAAAAATAATTTTCAAGGAAATTTTGTTACAATTGAACCCACGTATTAATGAATCTAGCAAGTAGATTGTATAACCAATCTTTAGCTAAATCATGTCAAGGGAAAGGAAAGGTTATTAGTTTAACCTGTTCTTTTTCGATACCAGACCTCATAGTAGAATAGACTACTAAAATTCCTTTAAATTCCTATGTGGATCTTCTTCTACACGTCCATAAAATTTAGGAAACATATTAAGAAATTAGAATTAAGTTTAAGAGGTCTTACCAGTTTAGGAAAAATGATACAAAGAAGTTGGTCTTCCACATTTGATTGTGAAATTTGCTTGAGTGAGGCCATTTCTCCCAACTAATGTTCTTGAATGTCTAGCTCCTCAAACAAGAATTTTAAACTCTCTTCAATGATTTCTCTAATGATCCTACCACTCAGTAATTGCATATAACCCTATGAAAGAGAAACAAATATCATAAAATCTAATGCTTTAAAATTAACACAATAAAAAAGATTAATTTGTTTTTTTACTTAGTAAGTTAGAGCTTGAACTAAAAATAGAACAAGCCCCTCAACAATGGCGCCAAAATTTGATAGCATGCCATTACTACCATCAAATTAAACATATTCCTAACCCAAATAATAATTAAAAATATAGCATAGGATGAGGAAGGATAGTTCTCATGAGAAGGATGGAATTCTAAACTCTAATATATTAAGTAAAATAATTAAATTATTTAATTAAATAGAATAAATAAATAAATAATAAATAAAATAAAAATTAGAAAACAAAACTATTATTTACAATATTGACAAGTGTTAAGGGTTGATATGTGGAAAAATAAAACAAAACTAATAATTAAATTAATAACCAAACTACTCTAGCAACTAAACTAATCTATAAAATGAATACTTAAAATAAAAAATAAAAATATAAAATAAAATTAATTAATAACTAAACTAATATATATTCATATCCTATCCTTCTCCATCCAAATGTCTATATTAAATTCATGTAACTAATTTTTTTATTAAGTGATGGATATATAAATAATAAATTTTTGATAGGCTAACCATAAAGAATTACTCCGCTAACTCTTTCGATTTCTATCTTTGTATAATTAAGCTAACTCCAACATTTTTCCTAATACTAACTAACCTCTTTAAATTAATTTTTTTCTATTCAATTAATCTAGAGATAAATCAATAGCATTACATTCTAAGAAAACTAATCACCCTTAGCCAAGTTAAAAAACCTTGCATTTTAAACACAACTAGAATAAATCATATTTTAATTTAATTCAGTTACCTGTGAAGACCTCAGATTAAATTAACTACTACTCGTTCTGATTAATTATGAATTCGCTATAATTAATCGAATAGCTATAACCCTTAATCCTAAATATAAAATTGATAAAATTTCTTATAAAGGATAAGAATTTAAACATTAATCAAAAATATGATTTATATATCAAAACATAATAATTCATAATCCGCAATATTCAGGTATGATAAAAAAAAAATCAACTTTTAATAAAATATGGCTACTAAAAAAATTAATATAAATCATATGTATAATTAGGAATACATAAAAATTAAGTAGATAATTATATAAAAAGAAGGAAATAAAGAATAAATCTAGGAGCTTCCCTATTAAAGTGCACTTGTAAAAGTTCCTTCCACTGGTCGATTGCTCCTTACTATATTACGAACCCGCTCTCTTACTAAGGATATTCCTTCATATATGGGATGAAGTAGGGAGAAGAAAATACAAATTAAACTCTCAACTGTTTGTTTATTCAACAAAAATGGACTCCAATTTTTTTTCTCCCTCGGTCGCGCCTCTGTGCTGTACATGCCTTTTCCCTTCATGTCGTCTTCAATTTATATCCACGCTAGTATATTAGGTTTCATATCTTTAGCAACTAATTTTCCACTATTATCATGCTTTTGTTGACATTTTCTTTTGTTTTATGCGTCTTTGTCTTCCTTCTTTCTTTAATTTTTTTTCTTTAACCTCATGTGTTGTTGTGTTGCACTGCTTTCCATCCTTTTTAATTTACCTATTGTTGACTTTATCGACCTATAAATTTTTTTACATGACAAAAATAAGGAGAATGCATTACAATAATTCCAATATTCATCTAATAAATTCATTAATAACTTTAATCTCCATTTTGTCCATTCTACGATCAAATTTAGTAGAACTCTCATGAAATATAAATTAAAGATCTTATTTTTATTTTTCCATAGAAATTTAAATTTTCCAAATCCAAATCCATATGAAAAATTTATGCCAAAATACGATATGTTTTCAATATTGTTATGAATTTATCCTTAAATTCGCTTTTAAACAAAATACTTGAGATTGTTATCATTTAAGCACACAAGTATACATAATGTAAATAACCTCAAAGATTACTTCAATAAATGACCAACAAAATAGATAAAAAAAACATATTCATCATTAATACTTACTACATAGGCTAGAGCTTCATTCTGATGCACTAATAGAATACCAGATACTTAGACTCCTTATGCTCACGATATATATGATATAGACATCATTTCTACTACTCATGATCCATTCACCACATATCAAATAGCTCTTCTTGCTATATCATTTGCTTTGTCCATATCCATTACTCTCCTCCATCAATTCCTTAGGCTAAAGCTATAGTTAAAGGTATGTAAGACTTGCCAAGGATTTTAGATGATTGAGTAGAGGTCTGCATGCATAGATTATACACAATCTCAATCATGGTATCACACTTTATAGTTTTGAGAGAATTGTGCAATTCATGCATCTTGCTACCTCTATTGAGGATCCATCAGGTCTAGAGACTCATTTTTATGCTCTTATTGTTGCTAAAACATAGAATCATGCTCAACATACACCTAGATCTCCATAATCTATTCTATTTGAGGGTGACATGATTACTTCTATTACCACAATTGATGATCAAGGTATCAAGGTTAATGACACTAAGCAGACCACACCTCGATTTGGTATCAAGAATATCGTATGTGCATTAGGCAATAAAAATGATGTTGATATTGAGTTAGATGATGCAAATGCAAATAACTCAAAGGATACCCTATTTAATACTTATGTTTACTCAAATCTAGGTGTTAATTTGGTTTAGCTCATTTATATTCCTCACCAACCTAGATCCACACCTTTTGAGCCTACCCTTCCATATACCTCTAGTTAAGATATAAGCACCATCGGTGATGATCAAAGCTCTACATAGTCCATAGTCATCTAAGTGTATGGGCCATATTGATTGTTTTGATGATATTTGTTTTTAGTGGTACTCATGCTCTCATTATTATCTTTGCATGATCTTTGTTGTCATATATTCATAAAACAAATTTTTTTAGGTTAACTTACTCATATATTAGGAAAAATTGCTCCTGAATTTTTTTAGCTCATATTTAGTTAATTAAATGAACTTTATTTAATTTCTTCCTACCATAATTGATTGATGAGTAATGAAAATATGCAATGATGAACATTTAATGTGTTTATGCATTTTTCACACTTTCAAGCTTCTTGCTAATTTATCTAAAATATGAATAAGTTAACTCATCTAATGATATCTCCCATCCAATTATGCTTTCATGTTACATTTTAAGAAATTACTCGAAATATTATATTGGGACAATGCTTCACTTAAGTATGTTTTTAAAATATGCTCTCAATATTTTGATAAATTGCCACATTTAGTAATGAGTTTAATCGCCATGATACTTATACTTTCCAATGATCATATTGCCTTGATACATACTAACTAAATTAGAAAATAAAATTGTCTCCATTTTTTATTGAGTGCAAGTTATATGTTGAATGGAATCTCCACATCTCAATAAGATACACACATGAGATTCCATTATCACTGTTGAGCATGAGAGACATTCTAAAGAATCTATACGAAGACTTTTATATATCTCACATTGGTCTTCTATATCTGGTAAACTCTAACAAAAAAAACTTTACATATGTTAAATTATCATATATCTAATTTAGGGTGTTCTCCCTAATGATTAAACTGGCATGCCTTATTAGTAGGTATACCACCATATGCGCGAGGTATACTCCTTGAATACTTTGCATTAAACGATCTTTCGTAATTGATTCAAGCACATTATTCTTAATAACTCAAGTATCATCTAACTTCATCTTGCTAAGCGCATGTGTGCATATTTATACTACCCTCATAATATGAGATATTGGTATTGTTGATAATAATTTCAAGTTTCTCTTGCAACTTCTTCTCATTAATAGTGATATGATCTAAAATATGACAAATATTACACTTATTATCTCTTGTGATAATGTGATTTATATATCATGGTTAGATATTTGATGATTCATATGGTAAGCGTACATTAATAGAAGTTTAAGACCATACTAATTTTATTTTCTAACTCATTTAACGAATTGTACTTCATAGAAAATGATTTTAAAGGTTCAAAATTTTTCATAAACATGTTTTCTCACTATATACATGCTATTTCATGCTTCCACTTTCATATCTTTAACTAAGCCATGGTTTGACTTATGCTCAATATTGTCATAAATCTTTCATAACCTATGAGCATATACGATAATTTTAAAAAGCTTTCTGAAAGTTGATCTCCAATATTAACCTCCATTTTTTCCTTAAAAAAGTAAAATCTTTCAAGTCATCTATCTTGGGAAAATTACTTGATGTACACATCTGCTTCCTATTTATCCTAATTATTCTCCTTCTCCTTCCCAATTATACATTGAGAAGCAATTCATAAATGGCTTTGTGATTAATGCTTATGACATAATTTCCATTAAAGTGTGAATGTTAATACTTGATTGCAATAATATAAATTTGTATTCCACTCATAGATATTACATTATATGGGAAGTTCTTATGACATATTTCCTTTTCTACCTTTGCATCCATGCATTAAAAAAAATCTTGTTTTGATGATCAAAATCTCATACTTGGTACACATGGATGATACTTTATGTTTTTACATCAATACAATTGTTATGTTCACCAATTCACCATATTTTTTATAGTTAGGGTAGTATGTGCATGCCTCATTTTATTTCTCTTCCCTTATACATCTTATATGTTAATTACTATTAAAGGGAAACAATTAATATAATATGGGTATAATAGGTAGTTGATATACTTCCTTACTTGAGTAACCTTGTGTAAAAATAATATGAGACCAAAATATGCTTGTTTTACTCTTGATTTTGCATAACCAAGTGCAACACTAAGTTTATCATTTTTTTGTATATACATGCGACTATGATATTCTTTTTCATGCCATTTATGTAGCTTAATTATATACAACTCCTTAATGGCATATGCTTTTAAGAGCTATGTCTTAGTATTTCCTCATGTTATTAACTATTGAGTGATGTTACGCCCCTACATGATTTGATCTAGAAATTTCACTCTTAAGATCATTATAATGTAAAATTTTATCTGCATGCTTTTGTATATACCTTGCCACACACACACACATTTCTATTTACTGGCTATATTGATAGATGCAACCCAAAAATTGATTGATCACATGAGATTAATTGTGATATCTTATTTATGTGATCGTTGTCATATCTCTACATAATGTTTAAAAAAATATCCTCAGCATGCTTACATGAATTACATTGATGTTTTTATCTTGATCTTTAATTCATCATATTATTGACAAGTTACCCACAATATAAAAGGAAAATATGTGATAAGGTATTGTGTCATGACTTTTAGGATGAAAGTGTCTTTACACTCCCATGTTGATATTTTTTTCATTTTTACAAACACTCTCTTATATTTGTGTAGTCTTTATCCACATCACCTTTCTAATTGACTGTATTAGTTGACTCATGAGACTTTGCCTTTCATCTCCATACTACCAAGTTGTTGCAAAAATCTCTAAAACTTATTGATAACGTGCACTAAATTGCTACATACATCTTCAATATCTCATGCGCCTTAACATTATCATATCTAAGATATTTGCTTGATTATTGATATTCATGTCATTACTTTTAATGTCAGTGTTTTTGAGGTGGAAATTTATTGGTAATTCTCATTGTGATATAGTTCTTACTGTTGCTTTATGCATAACTTTAGAGTGGGCAGACTTCTTGATCATTTGTGCTTAAACCCTATGCATGACCTAAGGGGGAGATATGTTATATTTGTTTCACTCATGTTATTCATTAATAATATCAAATATGATAGATACCCATATAATTTTATTGAAAATGTGTATATATTGAAGGGGAGCCTCACTCCCTATGAATTTAACTCTTTATACACCTATCTTTTGATCAAAGATATAATTTGTTGAACCCCTTTTCTTTTGTTTATGAAAAAAGGGGAGAGAGAGTGAAAAGATGTTAAGTATTGACTTGTTTGATCATCATGTTGTCATTAATATGATACTTGTGTGGTTTTATTACAAAATCACCAATATATGATCCATATGATTTGAGAAAATATAATGATTGTCACTTTCATAATTATATACTTCATCTCTCATGATACAACATCTTTTTATTTTTCATCATAAAAAATAGGGATATTGTCGACCTCATAGGTCAATCAACATTTATTTTTATGATAACAAACTCAATTATAAATTTAAATTATCTTGTTAAGTGTGAATATTTATCATAGTAAAAACTGAAGTATTTAATGCTTAACTAAGTCAATGAGTACTAAGGAGATCAAGTTTACAAATTATATCACAAATACAAGCTAGAGGTCACCAAGGAAAATAAAATAAGACTCTAGCTTTGAGAACTTCAATTTCATATGTGTAATACACCATGTAATACCCCAAAAACTATCCTAAGAATAAATAATAAAATAAAATATAGGTTCATATAATAATAATAATAATAATAATAACAATAATAATAACAATAATAATAATACAAGCTTTAAAATTTTTTATTTAGAGGCCTTATCTTAATTATTAAGCATAAGATAAATTATAGGTAAATATAATAAGTTTTAATTATTTTTATTAATTCCCTAAAAATTAAAAAAAATCCACCACCTCTTTCTTTTTCTTTTCTTTTTTTTTTCTTTCCCTTTTTCTTTCATTTCTCTTTCCTTTTTATTTTCATTTCCTTTTCATCCTTCCCCGCTTAGGTGGCATTACAGTGACCCAAGCGCCCCCTCTCCTTCATTCTCTTATCTTCTATTTTCCCCCAACTGGCCTAACTCTCTTTTCCCCCTCCCATTTTATCATTTCCCCTGAGCAATAGTCTAAACCCCTCCTCTCTTTTCTCCTTTTCCTTTTGTCTCCCTCCCTTCTTTCTCCTTTTCCCCTTCTCTCCTTGTCCCCTACCTCTTGCCTTGCAGACTCCACAACCCATTACCATTTTTACACCCACACGACTTGCCACCAGCTAACCTCCCCTCCCTTTTCCCTTTTTTAGCCATACAGGGCATGCATGCTGGCATGCTCTTACACAGTCCCCCTTTCACCCCCAACACGACCCTTGTAACCCACGACCTGCACCTCGTCTTTCCCTGATACCGTCGTGCCACCCAACAACCATCCACCCTTATCCTCTTCCTCTCTTATTTTCCTCCCTCACAACCTATAAATACCCCTCAACACTACCTCTCCTCTCTTTCTCCCTCATCAACCTTGCTCTGCACCCTTCCCCTACTCTTACCTTTGGCCGCCTCCGCCGCCATAACCAAGGCACATCGTTGCTCAACCCACTAAGCCCCTCACCTCTCCTTTCCTTATATCTCCCTGCACCTACTAAACCCCTCACCTCCCTCTTTCTCCCCTTCCTCTCCTCTCCCCACACGTGCAAATCAGGCATGTTGCGCCACCCTACACCACGACCAGCACATTCCCCCTTCCCTGCACCACCGCCACACCTCCACATCATACATAAGTGCCTAACTTATGTAGCCAACCCTCCTTTCCCTCCATTTTCCCCTTTTCCTCCTCCCTCCCTCTCAACTGTGCCACCACCGAGCATCGTAGCTGCCTCTATAACCCACCTCCCCTCCCACTAGCCTACCTAGTGCCAATAGCACCCTCAATCCCAAAAGACTAACCCCCACTCTTTTCTTAACAAAAAACTATCTTCCACCTTATGTTGCCACTGCAATGCCCTCCACTCCTCTTGTATATTATGGTCACACCACTTTCCTTCCATCCATTTTGAGATTTATTTAATTAAATTTGTTATCATAATTATTATTATTTCATTATTATTTTATTTAAGGAAAAAATAGGAAAAGGAATAAAAAAGATGAGATAGCCTCAGTTGGGTATTCCTATTTTTAGGTATTGTTTTGGTGTCCATATGAGAGAAGGTATACGGTTTTCTTACTTCAAGACCAGAGCCATTTCAGTAAGGATACAATCATAGATAGGGTCTTGTGTTTATGTGATTTTGTTATGTGTTAACTGTATGTCCTAGGGTTTCTTCTACAACTTGGCTTGCAAGGATATAAGGTAAGAGTATGTGTGGACCTGATTGTGTTGGTTCATATGTTCATGTGTAATTCTATTAAGTGGTATTACATGTTTGGGGATTGTTGAGAAGTTCTTATATTTTAAACTATGATGGCTTGGGTAGGGTCGTGAAGACCTAGGGGAGTTTTGGTTAATATTTTGGAAAATGGCATATGAGGAAACCTTAGGTAAAGAGTTAGTTAAATATCCTTTGGAAAATGTTAAATAATAAGTATGATACTTATAAAAGAGGATTTATGGTAGAGATTACATGGAGAGGGTTAACCATACATGGGGTGAGTCAAACCTAATATGGTATATGTTTGGGGGTGAATAAGTGAGGGATTATTGTTAAAAATGGTTATGAGAGGAGATGATGGTATTGTTGGGGTAGTTTGGGAACACATGAGGAAGTATTTAGATGCTAGGGGATGGGAGAGCAGTGATTGGGTGAAACTAGGGTTTGGTGGTATAAAACCCTATAGGTAGGTCACTTTCACATGTAGGAAATGGGGGAGTCAACTTGTGCCTTTGAACTATGATTTTGATTACACTTTGTGGGGATTGTGTGTTAAGTCTGATTGTTAGGTGGGATAAGTAGGGGTGGATACAACTAATAAAGGGAAATTAGGGTTTTGGGAGGAGCCATTTGAGGAGATTTTTATCACATGTACGAAATGAAGGAGTTAGGCTACAAAACTTTATGGAATGGATAATCATGGTAACTTATGCTTTTTTATAGGAGTTTAGGGCTAAATAAGTAGTGGGGAAGGGATTATGCCCATTTGGTCCAAACTAGGGTTTTGAGGAGTAGCCTTAGGGGTGAATTGTTATCACATGTGAGGAATAGGGAAAATGTGCTATAAATGGTAAATAAAAGGGTTTATAATGGCATGGTTGGGTTGGTGGATAGATTAGGGACTCAAAGAATTATTAGGGGGTGAGGATATACCAGACTTAGGAAACTAGGGTTTCTAAGGGGTCAAGGTTTATCCGGGGTGGTAGTAAGGAAGGAGTCGTCCTTGAGTAGTGCATGGTTGTGTGTGTGGTATCTAAATGAATAAAACAAGAATAATACACAAATCATTTAAAGTGGAAGATCGCTTGAGTTGGGGCCGGTTGTACCCTGTTGACTAATCCACCTGTGAGAATAATGGCCAGGTGCATATTACCTTGGGGATGTACCTCATTTAGCGATCCACCAATAGGAATAGCGGGGTCCCAATCTCAAGTAATAAAACCCTAGGTTAATGTTAACCTATAGGAATATACTAATAATTTATTGTGGAACATTGCATGGGTCGGGGATGATTTTACCTTATTTACTGATCCACTAGTAAGAATAGTGGTTGGGATCGTGCTACCCTTGGGTTATATCCTATTTACAGATCCACTGGTGAGAATAGGGGTCAGGAGCATGCTACCCTAGTGTTGTATACTATTTGCTGATCCACCAGTGAGAATGGTGGGGTCCCGAGCCCATGTGGGCATACTTCATGAGTTAACTATTTATGGCACTATTATCCTAAGTCCAAATACTACTACTACTACTACTACTACTACTACTACTACTACTACTACTACTACTACTACTAATAATAATAATAATAATAATAATAATAATAATAATAATAATAATAATAATAATAATAATAATAATAATAATAATAATAATGAAACACATCATTATGATCTCCTTATGTGCATTTTTTTCTCATTATGATGTCATTAATTATTTATTTCCTGCTTGAATGTATTGGTACCTTACTCAATATGTAGCATATTGATCATCCCTTTTATGGATGCTACTCTTTTCCATGAGTAGTGTCCTCTCCTAAGTTTATGTAGGTGATGGAGGATTCCCTAGATGACTTTGCTACTTATGATAACATGATCAAGGCAGAATGATGTTGTAGTAATCTAGGGTTAGGGCCCGGAGAGAGTGACATCTGGATGTTTACCATTTCAACTTTCTAGTTTAATGTTTTATTCCAATTAAACAATGTTCTATATTTTAGTATTTTCTTGATAACAAACATTTAATCCTTATTATGTTATGGCATGCTTTCCTTGCTGTGTTTATCATGGTTACACTTGTTTTTAATATACCTCGTAGTTTATCATGCTTACACTTGTTTTTAATATACCTTTTAGTTGGTACGAGGATAGCCTAGGGCCAAAATTACACCATTTTCTATGGTAACACCCCCTCTTATGGTGTATAATTTTATGTTTAAAACAAAAAAAATTCAGTGGTAATTTTTGGGGGTGTTACATACCAACAATGAAGGGATAAGTAAGTGTGCTAAAAAAAACAAGGCTCAAGCTTCAAGGAGTATGTTATAGTCTTTAGTTTGTGTATATATGATTTATGTATTAAACACTTATATTTTTTAATGATTTGATATTTATAAGTGATTTCATGCATAAAAAAATGACTACAATTATTTATACCAAAGGATGTTTAAAATTAGGCATTTTAAGCCCTTTTCCATATGATTTAACTCAAACACTTTAGCATAAATTCCATATACATTATTTTTGGATGAATAATATTTATTTAGAAAGATTAAGATGTTGAATTTAAAAAGAAAAATATGGAATGTAATTTCAAGATCTATGGCTCATGTTATTATCTTTTTGGTAAAGGTATGCAGTGTTGAAAACTAGCTCCACCGATTGACTAGTTTGGGCACTTCTGAGATTTTCTACCCATTGGAATTCAACCGTTGTCGGAATTTTTACATCCAACGACTATACTGATTTTTCTCATCTTTTATCACTATAAATAAGAGTTTTTAGACTACAATAAAAAATAATCAAGCTATCTCAACTCTTCTAAAATCATAATTTTAATATCTTACAAAGAATCAAAGAGAGTTTTAATTTTACATTTTCAAATCCAAATCAAACTTCTCTAGTGCTCAATGTGTTCTTTATATTTAGTTAGATTTCTCATACACTTATAATTATTATTTATCTATCTTGATCAAAATCTTTACTAGTGATTACTCACTTTCCTACACTATCAAGTGAATATTCTTATCGTATTCATTCAAAATCATCATCTCAAACACAAGTGAAAAGTGGTGTGTTATCTAGCATTCCTAATAGAGGCCATTGATATTTTAGTATCATAAACCTAGAAGGTATAAATAGGTAAAGTTTAAATCATCTCCTAGAGGTCATTGATATTATCGGCTCATAAGCCAAGATAGGAGTGATCATCGTAAAATACCCGCTATAAATAAATAGATATTTGAATCCAAAAGGTAAAACCTTCTGGTAGTGGATGCAAAAAAATATTGTAGAGTTTTTTGAACCACTATACATCACATTTTTATTATTTTTTATTCTTCTACTTATTTCTCATAAAACTTTAACTTGGAAATATTGTTATAAAATGCTTTATTCGCCCTTCCCCATCTAGAATATCCATATGGTCTTTCAAAGGGGTAGAATGTGATACTCCATAATTAAAAATAAATTTAATTAAAAATATAAAATAAATTTAGAAAGAATTAAAGTAAATATATTTTAATTTAGAGAACTAGTAAAAGGGTAAGGAAAAACCAATCAATTAGATTTCTTATGTTTTTTTTAGTTCCGTAACACTAATTGATTAGTGGGTTGGGATAAGAAGACATTAATGAGTTGTTGGTTTAGGTTTGTTTACCAAAACTTCTTATAGAATATTTTAGGGAAGATATTATATTTTGGATGGGAGAGTTAATTGGAAATCCCTTCAAGGTTGGCATCATTATAACTGAAGTTAAATGGGGATATTATATAAGGCTTGTTGTGCAAGTTAACTTAAGTAAACCATTAATATCAAATAAAATTCTACATTGGACCATCCAATGATTGGAATATGAAGTAATCCATTTGATATGCTTTAATTGTGGGTGATTTGGCTACAAGAAAGGGGTGTTTAGTAATCACAAGGACATCAACCAAGGAGATGAGACTATTATTTCCAACAAGAATGATCAAATAGTAAGAAAGTGGGAAGATGAAGTTGAATATGGTGCTTGGATGGTGGAAAACCAAGATCAAGTTAGTGACATAGGAATAATAGTAAAACAAAAGTCATATGTGTTAGGAATTATCTAATGAGCTAAACAAACCTTGATGAGAAATACCATGCCATGCACAAGGCCACACCAAGCAATAGGAATATTTGGGGCACTATATTTGAAATCCTAGTAGATGAGGAGATGGTAGATGATGGAGATCTAACATAGAGTAACACAATTTTAGCCATAACTAGTGTAACATAAACTAAGCAAGCAAACAGAAAAGTGGCAACGAACAAGGCGATGCTACAACCATACCTAATCTAGAAAGATGATGGTAGTATTACCATTAGGAAATATCTTAAATATATCTCAAATGAATCCCATGTTGTCATTGATAATCTTATATTTGAATAGAGAAAAAAAATGTTGACATCGATAAATTGTGAAAAGTTTAGTGCAAAAAAGATGGTTGTGCGACAATGTAGTGAATTTGAACACTAATAGGAGATAATGATTATAAAAGCATTACTACATTGGGAAATTTAAGTTCTTAATCCCTTTAAAGGTACCCCCAAACCTAAAAATTTTGAGGGTGTTGAAGAAACAAGGAAGGAAGCAATGACTAGGAGAAAAAAAAAGAAGGGTATTAGAGTACATGAACAGGGTGATAACCATCCATGAACAATCCTGGAAAAGCTAAGGAAGTTATCACAAGAGTTAGTGGAGATACCCTAGGTGGAAAAGATAAGCCACCTATAGATATTATCATTAAGTGACTTTATAACCTCATCCTTACTCTCTTATGTGTTACCATGCATATTATAATATAGAATGTGAGAGAAGTAGTAAGTGACACCTACTCACATCTCTTGGGATATTTAGTTAAGCAAACTAAGACCTAGATTGTTGTGATTAGGGAACCTAGAATAAGTAACAATAAGGTATAGAGGGTGCTTTCTTCTAGAGGCTCCTCTAGATCCATGCAAATAGAAACTAATGAATTTTCTAGCAAAATTTAGATACTATGAAGGGAATATAAAGTGTAGGTTGATCTTTTATCTAGTAGGAAATATATTATTAACACTTTATTGCACCTAAGAGGAGGATGAGAATGAATCTTATTAGCAGTCTAAGCTAGTCCTAAACCATCAACTTGAGAGCTACTTTAGCAAGCTTTGGAAGAATCTACTCCCACGTGCTCCTATCTCTAGATGATTGTTAGAGATTTTAATTAGATTAACAAGGTGGAAGATAAAATTGGGTGGATCAACTTTGCACACAACCCGTATACAGAAAATGGCAAATACCTTGGTGTGTTGTGATATTATCAACCTCAAATTTTCTAGGTCGTGTTGTATGTAGTCTAACTCTTGGGAGACTGGAAGACATATCCTACAAAATTTGGATCAAGCATATGCTAACCCATAATGACACATTGATCATCCACAAGAATAGTTTAAACATTTCACTAGGCACTTGTCAAGACATTACCAATTCTCGTAGAGATTAACTCAAAGCATCCCTATAAGAAATTTGGAGAATTTTTTTTTATAACACCCTGATTTGTAAGAACCAAAAAATTTAATTTTTAGAGTTAAGTGCAAAAGCTAAAATAAAAAAAATGATGGGTGTTACTGCCACACTTGGTACAACTCTAGTTACCCTCACCATTCTTATATCAAGTGCTAAGGCTAAAATCATTACTCTGCTTAAATTAATGACATGATTATAAAATTAAAATAGAGAGAACATAACATAAATATGGTGCAACAAAATCAACATCAATGGTTTATAAAACTTTAGGAGAGGAAAATACAAAAGGACACAGGCATCCAAAAACAACCAAAATTAAAATAATAAAGGAGCACCAGATAGTTATACACTCTCAAATGAATCGCTAGCTTCAACTGAGCTCAGAAGCTGACCTACAAAAACCACTGCTCATTGAATAGCTAGAGGTCCATGAAAGAAACCTTTCAGTACAACGATATTGAGCAACCCTTAATACTAAACCAAAATAATAAAAAACAACATAGAACACTTACAAGACATCAAAATATACATGGTATAAAGCATCAATTGTACAAGCATCAATTAACCATTCATACAATCACATATCATCAATACATCATACCAACCATACTTGTTCATATGGAATTAGCTAAAACTTAAAATGGATCATCGAAGTGATGCTCTTTGTAGTATAATTTGAAACACATCAACCTCAAATACAAGAAAATAACCGCATGCCACATACCTCAACATCAATCCTAACAAATCTCATAACATAGGTAGGCTCACAATCACAGATCAAAAAAATCAACAATATCATAGGTAGACACAAAGGTTGCTATAGAACCACAGGTAGGTACAAAAACCACTATCAAACCATAGGTAGGTAAGAAGGCTGCTACCTAAACTATAAATTGGCACGAGGCCGACTACCAAAACTATAGGTAGGCACAAATTCTTCTACCCACCAATATGATAATCCAATAAGAATTTGTCAATCATTTTGATTTTATTTACTCAAGGGGAGATCACATCGAACCTAGAGGCACTAAGGTACTCTAGTCATATCAGCACACTAGAAAGTATAGTATCCTACTGACTATTAACCTAAGAATGAAAAGGTACCCTAGTCGTGCTGGTATATAAAGGTAAAAAAATACTGTATTGACAAAGATACAAAATCTATAAGTATACATACTCCCTATCAGTCTGTAGAACAAACAGAGTAAGATGAAGGGTCTCGCTAGGGTGATAAGGCACACCATTAGAAATCCATAATCAATTGTGGGCTAAACCACATTTCTAGGGTAGCGACTCATGAAGAGCCACCATTCCCCATTTTGAGGTCTTTCACTTTAAATATTATTATTTTACTAAGGTATCTACAAAATCGCATATAAATCACATAGATCCCATTTTCATACTTAATCATTTTTCCTTGTTCCTAATTATCTGAGACAACCATAGTCAATATCATTACCAAGGTTAATCAAAAAAGTACACTAACACCCTTCTAGGCCCAACTATTCACCCTTTTGGGTGCATTAGGAAAAAATGACTAAAATGCCCCTAAAGTCAAATTTACTACATTAATATCCTCTTTAATTACTAAATCCATTTTATTTATCAAGTTTTTAGGAAAAGACTAAAATATAATAATTAAACCAATTTACCATGCAATTACATTACTAGATAAGCCAAATGACCGATTTATTTTTATTCTAGATTTTGCATATAAAATCCTACATGCTTATCTAATACATCCATGATCTTATGACCTCATGATTACAATATATAATACACATTAGACATGTTGGTCATGGTAAAAATTATAAATAGGTAAAATGATCAAATTATCCTTAGCGCTTACATCCATGATTAATATTTCATAATTAGATTCAAGCATACTCAACTTGCTATGTTATACATACTTATCATACCAAATATTTTTCTCAAAATCAGAATCATATTAATCATAATTTCGTACCCATAATATTTTACATCAAATAATAAGCTTATTTTATCGATTTTTCATGATAACAATAAATAACACATAACTATCATGTAACAAAATCACTCTTAACATATTTCATACACTACAAACTTATTGTGCAGTCATGTAACATTTATCATTTTAGTAAAGTATAATGGTTATCTAAATTTCGGCAAAAATCTAAAAATAGTGATATCCTACTAAATGCTACAAGATCCCACTAATGAACTTTCGTACCTAAAAATAATACTAAAATAGCAAATTAATATTTTAACACATAAAATAACACTTATAATAATATATTTATTTTGTAAAATTACCAAAATGCCCTTACTTATTAATAATAGGTACCAAAATTAGTTTGCAACAAAACAAACACAACCCACGTTGCGTATATAGCGTGAGGTAGGGGTGCATAGGATGAGGGGACTGCACGGGCAGGTCAAATGGGTGAGGTAGGGAGAGATGGTGGTAGCAAGCTAGGTTGGTGGCAGCAAGGTAGTTGTTGGTAACGGTGGTAGCTGCTCGAAGTGAGAACTATGGTGGAGGGTGGCAGTGGTGGCTACTGTGTTGGAGGGTGGGCCAATGTTATTGGAACCAAACGGATCTAAGAGATGGAGTAGTGGAGACTGGGATAGTGATGGGCAAGGGTGATGTTGGCTGGTGGTAAGTGGAAGGCTGGTGTTTGGGTGGTGGATGGGGATGCACAACTAAGAAGTTGAGGGTGGCCCACCTTTGTAGCATGAAATGCACACCCAGGCTAAGAGAAGTGAAGTCACATGTGTGGGGTATTTGAGCATGAAAAAGAATGTGATAAGGAAAAAAGGATGGTGCACCATCATGTGAGTGACTGTGCACTTCACAAAAGCAACACACATTATAATGAAAAGAAGGAGAAAATGGGCAGCGGTGGACGACGATGGTTGGCAACAGTGAGGGGGAACCAATGGGCATGGCTATGGTGGTTGATATACCAAGCCATGGTGGATTTTGGTGGTTAGTGATGGTGTGGATGGGAATGGTGATGGTGATGGTGTAGTTGATGGAATGGAGCAAGGAGAAGAAAAAGGGTGGTGGTGCACTGTTGGGGTGGTTTTGTTAGGTGGAGGGGATGGTACCCAACTAGAGGCTAGATTGTTGTGGCTTCTAGGTGTTGGCTGGGGTCGTTGGGTTGTGAATCCAAGTAAGGCCAAGAAAGGAAGAACAGGGGAAGGAGGACTTTGAGGTTGAGGAAAATGCAAAGGTAGGAAGAGAGGGTTGTGAGGTGTTTGTGTATGTATGTGTGTGTGTGTAGAAGGGTGAGGTGATGTGTTGGATGAGAAGTAGTGGAAGACAAAAAAAATGGGCGGGGTAGAATAAATTTAGCATGACACACAAAGGTAAAAAATTAGGATTCATATATGGTAAGGTTTAAGCGGGTAAAAGGTCAGATAGAAATAGGTTTATTTTATTTTAGTTTTAGGTTTAATTTTGATAGATTAAGATATCTGAAAAATATATATATTGGGTAAAATAAATACTCTAACCTAGGATAGGTTTAATAAGAAGGAAAAAGGTAAAATAACCGGGGATAAATGTTTAGGAATTTATTTAGGTTATGGTCAACAGTTATTACTAAAAATCATTAGGCTAAGGTTTAAGGGTGTGCTTTGAATAAAAAGGCTAAACACCTTAAAGCAAATGTTACAAAATTTCAAGGTGTTATAATTTTGGTTTAAAGTAGTGTGGTTGCATAATGAGCACTTTTTAAAATTCATGTGGTAGACCTAGATGTTAGATGACTCCCTACTTGAAAATATTTAGTACTTCGACAAGGAGGCACTAGGATGGGAACTTATTTGTAACATGGATTTTAAGAAACAAAAGCTTTAAAGTAGACTACATGGTATACAAATTGCGTTAGACTTGGGGTACAATGAATTATATGTGAAAGATGGAAAAGCTACTTTGGGATGAGTATGAAAAAATTCTTATGGACGAAGACAAATAGAAATTCATAGTGAAAGGGATAGAAATACATTTTTTTTCACTTCTGTACCATTTATAAAAGGGGTTGGAATAAAAAAATGGGTTGAGGACAACATGAGATGCATTAACTTGGTGATGGGTTATTACAAACAACTCTTTACTCAATTGTTGTATGTTCTCCATTAGAATTTTAGACTAGCTAAATTCCCTTGTTTTACCAAAGAGGATAGAGGATTCTTATTGGAAGACCTTAAGGTTAGTGAAATATAGGCTACATTTTTTCATAAAAAGGCTTTAAAATCCCCTAGGCCAAATGGGTTTTCCCTAGTATTTTACCATGAGAATTTAGAGATAGTGAAGGAACACGTGGTGGATTGGGTCAAGAAGACTTGGTGATTGGGCTTTATTATAAAGGAAGTAATAACACCATAACTAAGCTTATTCTGAAAAAAAATTAATTTATAAATGACTGCAAACTTTAAACCAATAAGTATAATCAATGTTTCTTTGAAGATCATCATGAAGGTACAGGCAAATAGAATTCACCTTATCTTAGAAAACATCATTTTCTTAGTAAAGTTAAGGTTCATACCCAACTAAAGTACTATATATAATATATTATTGGTTTGGGAGCTCATACACACCTTTAAGTGTAATACAATGAGAAATAGGCTGATGATGATTATGATTCATATATCTAAATCCTATGATCATTTGAATTGGTGCTTTATTCAAGATACTCCATAGTATTTTTCTCCCCCAATTAATGTGCTCACTAATAATTCATAGTGTTATTTTGTCCCATATGTGATTCACTTAGAATGATTCTATATCAAATTATGGCTACCTCTTCCCAAGGGATTAGTCAAGGTGATCCCCTTAGTCTATATTATTGTTGAGGTAGTGGATTTGGGTGTATGGAAGCCAATTTTAGCTTGTCATAATGACCAACCATCTCACATACATTTATTGTGATCTCGTGTTCTTTATAGAAACCATGAAAGACCAAATGGCCATGTTCTTCTCTATTCTAGAACAAATTGGTCGAGAGTATGGACAAATCATTAACTAGGACAAATCAACCATTTACTTCTCACTAAATATTGATGGTTTTGTTATCCATATCTTACACGACCGTAATGGTATCACTGCGGTTCAGGAGCTTGGTATATTTGGGGGCATATATTGTTCATGGCATGATGGAGATTTGCCAACTTTTGGTATGTCTTAGATAATATTAAATTAAGACTTAATGTATGGAAAAATAAGTGTCTCTCCTTTGTAGGTTACATCATCCTTGCCAAGTAAGGGCATGCACCTCTACAAGTTTACACTACCAGGTTTATTGTTCATTAAAGCATGTTTGTGAGGAAATTAATATGATAACTAAGTAATTCATCTAGGGAGGTGTGGAGATAACTAGGAAGTTGGATTGGGTAATTTCAGATCACCTTTTCTTACCCAAATACTTAGGGGTTTGGACATTAAAAAGTGTGAGCACTCAAACCATGACTTAATAGAGAAGTTAAGCTAAAATGTTAAGTGTAATACCCCAAATTAGTGGTGGATACTAGAGGCTTAAAAATGGTTGATATTACTACATATATCAATAAGGTATATTTTCTTATTGGAAAGCCTATCATTACATAACATCACAGTAAAGTGTGTTTGACTTAAAGTAATTTAAAGATGGGTGATATATTGATAAAATTTCCTAAATGTGTGTGAGTTGATAAAAAAAACACATTTGATTGGGTTCATGTTGATCTATGATATTAATCATTGATCTTGAAAACACTCTAGAGTAACTACATGTGACCGACTAGTGTGTTACATTATAAATGGAGGGTGCACTCCTTGGGTAAACTTTATACATGCCAAGTATTTTGATGGGGAAGCCCCACTACATGTCACATAGAAGAAAAAAACGTTCAAGCATATAAAGTTGTTTATAAAGGATTGGAACAAGTTAGAAAATGGGTGGTGAGGTGCATAAGCAATGGCTAGATGGTGTGTTTTTAGAGTCACGTATGGATGGATGTAAAGCCTCTACATGAGCTTATGTTGATAGAGATCGGAAGTGAAGCGTTAAATGTATGTTACTAATGGAACTGTTTCAGTCTTTTTCTTCCTATTGCTATAATACTATACATTATAGGAATCCTATGCATGCCCAATAGAAACAAATAAGACACTTTAATATGGAAACACTACTTGACGAAAACCTATACAGCTAGCTCAGCCTATAAATTCTTACTAGAGATGGGTGGAGTTGGTTGTGTGTTCATGTGAAAGCTTATATGGAGAATTTAATCCACTAAACAAATTAGCATATTCCTTTAGCATACTTTGTGGGATAGTCTTCCCATGATCGCTTAGAGATTTTGTAGAGGCATTACGAACCATGTTATGTGTCCATTGTGATGTATGGATGAAGAAAACATAACTCACATCCTATGTTCTTACCATTTTACATAGGAGGTTTGGTCACTCATCGTCCTTGTATAGCTTCATGATCAATTATGGAGGAATGAGCTGCATGAATGGTTGGCCTTTAACTTGGGTGAGAAAGGAGTATGTTGGGTCAAACATCAATAGGACATTGTTTTTGCCATAACTTGTTGGTGGATATAAAAATGGAGGTGTGTGGAGGTCATCAAATGAAAACAAATGCCACAAAACATTAATAAATTCATAAAGGAGAGAGTGCAAGGGCATGTCAAAGTGTGGAAGAATACGAGATATTCTACCAACCAACAAAAGAAGTAAACCATCTACATGAATTGGTCACCACCTTAGGTACATACAAACTAAGTGTGGATGGTGTTGTCACATAAGACACTAAGCAAGTAGGTGCATTGGGGGAGTCTTATGGGAGCATTTAGGATAGTGGATCCACAAATTCACGATGAATATTAGGGTATCAACACTCCTAGGTGTGGAGCTATGGGTTATTCTTCAAGGGGTGAAGTCGGAAAAAGGTTTAAACCTATGAGGAGTGATCATTGAGTCAAATTTAATGAAGTGGAGTTAGTCATGGGTTGGATAGTTGATCCACCAGTGCAAATCTATATTAGTAATAGAAAAAGAGTTTCAAGTTAGATATATCCTCTAAGAATCTAATAAGTGAGCAGACAAGTTATTACATATGATGATAAATTACCCTCTTAGTGTGCACATATTATATACCCTTCCTTATGGACTTGAGTTATTTCTATGCAATAATGATTTAAGCATCTATTCTTCCAAACAAGTAATAATATAACCTGACTATATGTCCTCCTCCGATCTCTTATAAAATAATATTGATAATAATTTAAGGGTTAATTGATAAAGTGAAAGAAGTAAATTGCTGAAACCAATTTCTTGACACCTTATTAGGATTAAATATTGTTTTAATCCCTTATAAAAAAATTAACTTTCTTATTTTTGTCTCTAAATAAATAAATAGTAAGTTCAATTTAATCTTTGCATATTTCTTTTTAGCTAAACTAGTCCATAGTTATTAACTAACCACTAATAGCAGGTTAGTTTATACTCTCTCCTTTAATCACTAACTTATATCCTTATTAATGTATCATAATTATATAATTAATTTTATGTTAAAATTATATTAAAATAAAATCCAAATTTACTTCATCTTCAACCTCTTATCCCTCTTCCTCTTTCTTCTTCTCCCTCATTCTCCTTCTTCCTCATGTATTTGTGTGTAGGGTTGTAACCAACTCAACTTGCAAACGTGTTCCACCAATGCCATCCAAAATACATTTGTGGTATTTGTTTTCCAACCGCTTTGCCAGCAGTACAAAAATTAAGCTCTCAGTAACCAGCTACATATTTGCTAATATAGCTAAAGGACTATTATGATAAATTAAACAATATGGCATTCACAATTTGTGTTCCATCCCTCATATGGTAATTTTAAATCAAGGACACAAAACTCAATTAATAGATATATGTTTAAAACTACTTATCAAAAGTAATTATTTGTAAATAACTATTTATTTTAGAATTTTTTTAGACTAAAAGTTTCTAACATAACTAGTTTTTATGAACCACTACTTTTAATAATTAATCCCAAAAAAAACTATATATGTTGAAACAATTATACTAAATAACTTGACTGACATGGTAGATGATTAGCTTCATGAATTTAATTTTCCAAGTTAAATGGCATAAAACATCAACGAAATATGATAGACCCAACCAATGAATTTAGTTTTGCAAACTTGAATTGGTTGGAGGAATGCAAAGCAGAGAAATGATTTGTAACTCACTTGTTGAATGCAAAGTAAAGAAATATTTGTAATTCATAAGGGTGGAAATGCTCTTTAATGGAACTTTACTTTTAGTCGGTCGTGACCAAGAAACTATGGTTTCACTTGGTGGGCTAGGAATGTCTAGCTTATCAATTCATCTGGTAAGCTACCGGGAGTTCATGTAGCCCATGCCAGATTAATCGTATTTTGGGTTGAAGCAATGAAAAGGAAGAAGGAAGAGGAGGGAGGAAGAGAAACTAAGAAAGAGGATAGACCGAAGATGGTAAAAGAACAAAAGAGCATTCATATTTTTATTGTATATTAATTAAAAATTACTTAGAAAATTAAGATTTAATTGAGCTATTAGGATTTAAATTAGAGATAGTACATGAAACTTAATTGATTAGAGGTTAATAAAAAGATTAAGGACCAATTTGGCCGAAAGAGAAATCTACAAGGATTAAATTAAAAAACCTTTTTTTTTTTAATCTAGAGATCAAAATAATAAAAAAGATGTTCTAAACATTGTTTAACTCTACGTTATTATTATAAGAAAGAGAAAAATCACACGAGAGAGTTTGTCAAGGGAAAAAGTTGAAAGAGAGAGAAAAAGTAAAGAAAAAAAGGAGAAATATTGGTAGAAGAACAACCGAAATTAAGATAGGAATCGGTAAGTAAAAGTCCACAAACATATGTTAATGATTACCCGCCACCTTTGGTAGGCCCTAATGTTTCCCTCAGCCATCTTACAACTTAGCTACAACTAAAACTCAATGAGACGACAAATGCTACCGTCTAAATTGATTCCTCCACTCTCGTTAGCTCATTGGTACCGTACAAGTATATAAGTCGGTAAAAAAAATTGTTTTAAAGAGATTATCTTTAATTTAATCTATTGAAAAATAAAATGATTTTGTCAACATATTGCTAAAATTTTATTCTATAAATAGATACCTACCTTAGAATACTGTTGATATAAAAAATTTATAATAAAATATAAATTTAATAATAGTACAATATCGACACAAATATTAGTTTGTAATAATAATAATAGATCGATGCATTAATGTAGAACATTAATAGTAACAAAATGTAATACCTTGTTCTTTTAGGGTAACATGAGTTATATAAGATTGGCCTTGATGGAAATTAAGTTTAATTAGTTTGGTGATCACATCTTTAAAGAGCTATGAAATCATAGTTGCATTTTTTAAATATTTTATTCAAGTTTCATTGTATTTTCTTACCATTTTAAGTTTCATGAAACTTTTAAACCACTTTTAACTTCCAAACTCTTGTGAAACTCTTCTTTTATATGAATATATGATATCTTAATTTTTTTAGAGTCTCCTAGGTTTTTTTTAAAATATCAAAACAAATTGTTGGCAAAAAAAAAAGTATTGTTCCAATATACCTTAATTGCATATTTTGAGCCATGTTAATTCCTTTCTAGTTATCTAAATTTTATAAAAATTTGAAAATCATCTTATTTAAGTATTCCTTAGCTATATATGATCCAAAAATATTCTATTATTGTTCCTATCATTTTTAAATTTATCTAGATATTTTTTGGTTCAAAAGTCATCAAATTCAACTTTTCTTCTTATAATCTTTAGCTAATCTACAAGGGTTGACACAAGCACTTCATTATTGATTAGTATGGATGCAAAACCTCTCATTTATTCCCTAATTTCTTGGATTCCCTTGATGATTGTAGCAAAGTTGTATTTTGTTTCTTTAATAAAATTACCACTTTAACCCTTATAAAATTTTCTTCCTACTTTTCTAAGCCTTTCATTTTTGTTATGGAGATGAATGTGAACATCCACTCACTTCTTCCTTGTAGTATGTGATGTCCCCTTACTTGTTCCTTCTTTGATATTTTTTCTAAAATATCCAATAAGCCTTTGTTGTTAAGTTATGGTTTTAATTAACCATTAAGCCTTCTAACTTATTATATGTTTTCGTCACTTTTCTCCTCCTTTCTCTCCCTACCACGAATACCATTCTCCCTCCCTTATCCCATAAGTTTTGAACCATTCTCCCTCCCTTATCCCACCAGTTTTGAACCACCACCATCAATTCCTTACCATTGTTTAAGCTTGAAACCTTTCCAAACATTGACAATAAATTTCTTAATTATTTCTCTTCAATCCTTTTTCCTTTGTTTTGATTTTTATGATTTTTTTCCCTAATATTTTCCCATGGTTTTTATAGTTTGTATTTTATTCTTTTCTTAGTGTTAAAGATGGGATATCAAAAGTAAACCTCCAAAACCCTAAGTATTATAATTTTCCAGGGTTAAAAATGTGATTAATTATGTTTTTGGGCTAAGCAAAGCGTAAAAGGTTTTACTAAGTTGATATTTTATGAGATATTTTGTTGCCCTTGAGATATTTTGGTGGCTTTGAGAAATTTTTGAGAAGTTTGATCCTATTGTGAACAATATGTTTCATGAATAATGATTTAAAGGTTCTATGATGAATATTGATTATCAGTAATAAATTTTTGACTATTTTTTAGATTTAAGCTTTTTAATATAAAATGACATGTCCCTTTGATTGTGAATAATGTGTTGGGTGAGTAGTGAATTTTAAATTTTAGCATATAATCTTATTTTATGGAAATTAAGCCTAATATGTATGATATTTTTTGCCATTAGCCTTTTTTAGGTCTTTTAGCTAAAAGTAGTAATTTTGAGATAAATGTGATTATTTGTGCTTTGAACAAATTTTGAGAATTTGGATTAAAGTGGTTTTACTCATTTAAGTATTATTTTATGTTGAATAGCATATATGCCTTTAGTTTTGATTTTGTGGGCTTCTAAGCCGTTGTTAAGGTTTTGTGGCTTAATGTTGATTTGTTTTGGGCTTCATGCCTTGGTTTGAATCTGGATCTTTGAGATTATTTTAAATGGTTTTGATATTTGATGAGTTGTAACTCGTCTTATGTGAAGCAACTTATTCCTTGCCAATAGAGCTTGGAAATAATTACCATTATTATTTGTGGACTTTTGTGCTCCTAGGGTGTTAATTGTGATCACCATGAATAAAATAATAACTAATAAAGTGAAAGATGTCAAGTTGAAAATTTGATAATCTTTAGAGTTAGTTGCCCTAAAGACAAGACGGAAGCCTTCAATTGGTTTGGTGGTTTGTCAAGTGTTTTGGCATTTCGACTAAGGTCCTAATCTAAATTTTTTAGTTCTTATGAGTTCTTAGAAGGTATCGGTAGTTAAATATTATGTGTCCCATTATATATGGGTATTGTGTTGTATAGTGAGCATCAATATAATCGGGGTACAGAAGCGCTATGGTGGAAGGGTATAGTGTTACATTATGTGCTCCGGTATGATCAAGGTGTATCATGTGTATTCTCGAATTATCTTTGCATCCCCTAAAGTAATAATGAAAAGAAATTATTATGTGTTATTGTTTGGGTAGGAGGCATTATGTGCACCACTCGTGTTGTTGAGTTGTTTGGTTGGGGCATTATATGTAGTACCTTTGTTGTTTAGTTGTCTTGGTAGGAGAACTATGTGAGCTAAACTTGTTTTCGCATTGTTGGTTGGTAAAGGCATTATGTGCACTACCCTTATTGTTAAGATGTTATTACATACCCATTATTTGGATTTTACACATGCATTTGTTACGTTGTAATGTGCGAGCATGGAGTACTTTGAACATGTTAGATTTTAAGATGACTTTGAAAGCATGAGTTTCATGATAGAATGTTTTAGGGATTGTGATTGATTATGGTGGTTGTGTGCCTTCGTAGTCTATCATGTTAGGTTTTACCATATTGTTATTACAAACGAGTATGTTTTGGTGAGCATGCTTTTAACTTAAGGTTATGTAGGTTTACTCAATACTTTTGTATCGAATATATTATTATTTAGTAGTTGTGGTGCATGTGTTATGGTTTCTCCTAGAGCTTTGGGATGACTTAGAGAGTAAGGCTTCCAATATTTTGTTCCATGTTGGAATTTTTTGGTTTTAGTTCTAGTTGGTGTGATTTAATTTTGTAACATTAGTTCAAAACTTTGTATTCTATAAAGAGTTTTACCTTGTAATTTGTTTGCCCAACCTTACACTTACCATGAGTTAAGTAAACATTTACACCTCTTTTCATGATATATGTGGTGGTAGCATGCCTCATTTTTTTATTAGCTTGTTAATTGTTCTTTCAAAATAAAAATTTTAAGTTGAGAAAATGAAGTGTTATATAATGGAAAAACATTATTAATAAAGGTAAAATATAATTAAGTGTGACACATGAAGGAAACTATGATGAAATTTGAAGATAATTATGATGAAATATAATAAGTTAGTTTACTCAGGAAACATAACAACTAATATTTGTGAAATATAACTATAATACCCCATTCTAAAATCCTTCAAAATGTATTAAAAATAATGTTGATATAAATTAAATTAGTTTTGGTTTTGAAAAAACTTAAAACTATAATAAAAATGTAAACTTCAGGCATACCGATCGACTAGTTTTTCTAACCCATCGACTGGTACGCATAGAGATTAAAATTTTTATTATCGATGAACAAATTGATTGGTTTGCTCAAACTAATTAATTGGTTATCCTGCAATTTCATATCTTTTTTTTTATTTTGATTCGATTCTCTTTCTAATGTTTATAAAAACTTCTAATTAGAATATATTTGTGCTAATGAGCATATTTTGGTACTTTTGGATTATTTTTATATTATTTAGATCATTCTATATTCTTATTTAGTTAAAAAATTTCAAAAAAATACTTTTTGAGAGATACCTCACCTGCTCTCTTCTACCTCACCTTTCTCTCTCTCCTAGCAATTGGGCTATGTCTTTGACTTTATGAACCCCTTTCGTAACTCACCAACCTTTTTCCATGTCTCTTCCTAACCACACTCAACCCCCTCCCTCCATCATGTGTTTCCATTACACCTTGGTTACCCACACTTAACCTAAGTCAGAATTCCATCCCTACCACTTGTATGTGTCGACCCACACTCTTCTATGCACTCCATCCATGATTCATTTTCACTTCTTATATTCTATTCTTGCTCTCTTCTTCCTTTCCCTTTGCAAAATTTGGAAAGTGCTGAGCATTACCCATTTTTCTTCCTTTTTCCTCTCTGATGAGAAAATAGAGATTTGCTATTTTTTCTTCCTTCCTTGGTTGAGTGGTGTCTCTCTTATCTTCTTATAATCTTGGATTTATCTCTCCCCTGTTTCTCTTAAGAAAGGATTAAGATTTGAGAAAGGTTAGAGATCCTAGCTTCATTTTCCTTGGAATTCTATTTCTAAGAAGAAAAAAATGGTTGAGTTGTGCTTATGTTCTTCTTATTCTTCTACTGACTTTTTATTTTTAATGGGGTTTTAAAAAATGAGTTTTAATGGTTTTACTTCTTGATTCTCTTAGTACTATATGCCTTTGTAGACAACCATCAAATTAGGAGTAATTTGTGCTAAAAGATTTGCTTTTAAGTAAGGCATTATTATCCCTAATATGATTAAGGTATTGTGTGCGTTTATTGTGGTTTTAAGTGCTTGATATGTTCTATGATATTTATGACATATTTTGAGTTCTAAATTTTGATCATGTTGCCATATTTTAATTTATGAAGTTTGGATCATGTTTGAGTATTTTTGATATTAAGCTTGAGTTGGAAATTCCAAGAATAATCTTCTTGAGTATTGATTCTTACCATGTTCTATATGAATTCATATGAGGAGTATGTCTTTTATGTATTTTATAACATAGAATCATACTAAAATTATTATGGTAAAGTTTGGTGAAATTCTTCTAAGTGGATCATAGGTATAGGTGTTGTTTTATCTAGACTAGTCGATCGGTTTAATAAACTAGTCAGTTGGTTTCTATGATCAGTTGATTGATTTATCAAACCCATCAATTGGTTTCCTTGTGACTGGAATAGTCTGGTGTAACACCCCCATTTTTCACTTTTTAAAATAGTGCAAATGTGAAAAATATTAAACGCATCTAGGAAAAATGGGATACTACCGCTATACCTAACATATGATAGATGGCAATCGTCCATCCTATATTAGATACAAGGCTACAACCAAACCAATCAATTCAAAGTAGAGTGCGCAACATGAATTACATACATATTTGAAAGGAATGTTTAAAACATATGACGTTAATGGCCTACAACATAGTCAAATACAAGGAGAATGATAAGCTAAGAATACAAGACTATATTAGTAGAAAACAAGTTAGGGTGTGGCCCCAAAACATGGGCCATCACATACCACACAAAAACCTTTGGATATCCACACTCTCAAGCCCAAAACCCAAGATGAGGTAGGTCCACTACTGGTCATCCCCAAATACTAGGTACTGAGTAAGCTAGATTACCTCCTCAAGGGAAATCGCAAGCATACAAGGCTCTATCATATCATGAAAAACATACTTAACATGCATCATGCCAATGGCATATGAGTAAGTGTACCTACTCTATCATGGTCAGGTAATGCATTAAGATTTACTATCATGCATAACTAAGGCAAATCAGAATGTGTCATGCTCATTTTATAGTACAATATCATAAGTAGTCACGCACTAGCACTAAGTAAATTATCTAAATGAACACTAGGATTTATTTTCCAAATTGCTCAATAAATTAGGTTATACCATGTCTTGTCCATACTCTTATATAGGCCATCATCTAATTATTCATTCCAATCATTATCCATTTATTAATTCAAATAATTATCCAAGAATTCATTCAAATCATTTTCCAAGTATTCATCCAACTTTTACCATTACTACCATCGTCCAACCATTTATTCCAATCATTATCCAATTATTCATTATCGAGCGATGGAATGTGCACCACTCCATGGTCTAACATACCATAGAAGCCTATCTAAACCAATGGATATAAATTTTAGGCCAAATCCAATAATCACAATGGACATAAGTCTAGGCTAAAGCTAACCACAATGGACATAAGTCTAAGCTGAAGCCAACCAATAAGGACATAAGTCCAATCCAAAGCCAACCACCTAGGAAATCAAACTTGTTATTATTGATACCCCTAGTACATCATCAGTGTCTAGAGTAAGTAAGACATCGGGATCTACTAGGATCTCACCCAAAGGTAAACTAACCCTTTGTAGCTAATCAGGGCGCAGGTAACCCATACCCATAAATAAATCAATTGTCTTTCGCTTTACATGATTATTACATTATTCATGAGGTTACGTGATCACAAAAAGACCCATACAAAGAGCTATCAAGACATTAATATTTCTTCCATATTAACCCTTTTCATCCCCAACCATGTGTGGGATTCCCATTTGTGCCTGTTCAATATTAATCATACCTATAATACCCCAAAAATTTTCCTAACCTAATACCATATCATTAATTCCCTAATTCAATTCTAATCTCAAAAGATATTATTTTATCCTTAATAAAATTTCTTAATCCCAAAATCAAAACCTAATCTAAATCTTTGACCCCGAATGAATTATATTTCATAAAGTGATCTTAATTCTGCTAAAATTTATAAATAATCCTACCTATCTTAGCTAATCAACTTTATATAATCCTAACACAACCCTTTCCTTTTCTTTTTTCTTTCTTCTTTCTTCCATCATCTTTGCTATAAGGCTTGACTATCTTAGTCTGTAGCTTGCACCATCAACCATCACTCTCACTCTACTATAGCCACCATCATCCATAATCCCTCACCACCTCTCACCCTCGTGCTACCAGACCTATGCACACCTCCTATCTCCCCTACCATTTTTCCTTCTCACACAACATATACACACAACCATCACCATCTCAAGCTGCATACCTCTAAAAATTTTCACCCAACACTCCACCCCGTCATGCCCTATATTGTTGTTGCCATAACCATTGACATATACCCCCTGCATTTTATTTCACCCATTTGCATGCCATACATATGCATTTAATGCGCACAGTCTGTCCAAAATCATTGCCTGAGCTCCCTCTCTTCTTCTTCCTTCTTCCTTCTTCTTTTTCTTCCTCGTTCCCAGCTCTATTTCTATGTGCGTACCAGCTCCATCACCACCGTGCACCACTACATCCACCACACACCTCCAAATGCTAGTGGACCAATTACTAAGGTCACCCACATCACACCCTTTGTTGTTGCTGACCATCGACGCCAACCACCACCTTTGTTTTCCCTATTCTTCCTTGAGTCTGTAGCATTTTTTTGAAATGCACGACCTGCGCATGACTTCAAGCATAGCTGTGAAACTCTAAATTTCCTTATTGCATGCCCGTACAAACCAGAGAGCCTGTCCGTGCCCTTGCATAGTATGTGCACAACCTATCATACACACGCGGGTAACTCTTCAAATTTCTTCTATTCCGTCAGTGATCAAGTACGGTCGTGCCTCTTCACACAGCCTGGTCATGCATGATCTCAACACACGATCTAGATGTACATCGCCTACCACACGGCCTAATAGCTTCCCCATTTCGGTCATGCACCCTTTTTTCACCCCCAAACCATATCCAAACACCACCAAATTTTCACCATAGCTCCACCATACATTCCACCACACATCCACACAACTCAAGCGTCCATTTAACTTTGGTTATTTCCATTTTTACCCTATTTTACCTTAATTTCTCCCTTGGTTATAATCTTCAAACCTAACTATGTATTATATTATTTTTCATAAGTGATATTTTGATGATATCGGAGGAGGAAGTCTAAGATTTACGTGCTTAGAGCCCAGTGTCCTAGTCGGTAAGGATACGAATCAATGTTTTAGGATTTTTGTGCTTATTGCCTGTACGGATATGTGTATTTTCATGATATGGTTGCTATGTGATTTAATATATTTTGTGATAATATGAATTATATGTTTGAGAGAAAGTAAGAATATTTAAGAGGTATGGTTATGATTTATTATGCTAAGTCATATTTGTGGGAAATATATTGTATGGAATGAAATACAGATCGAATAAGCTATGATAAGTGGACATAAGCATATTCATGAGGTATGATGATAAATGGTGGATTTTGAAAAATAATGGTTGTTGAAGGTATGAGATTTTATAAAATAAAGGCTATTGGTTATCCTTCAGGGCATTTTGGTCATTATGAGTTAATATGAAAATTTTGGTATTATAATGTGTTAGGTAGATTAAAATATAATAATGATATCTTGAGAAGTGTGTTGAGGGATAATTATTTGTCTTAGGTTCCTCAAAATGACATAATGGTTTAATTAGGCCATAGTAACCTAACATGATAATCTTATTATCCCATGTGTAAAACCCTAGAGTTAATCCAAAATTCTAGATATGTTACTAATGTTGGCATTAGAAGGATGTATATTACATTTGGTAATCATATGAGTCATGGGAAGAATTATGACTAACCTGTGAAATTAGGATTTTGGTAATTCTGTGAGTAGTACTTTTGGGATAAAATTATTATTGTATATGTAAGACGTGGGAGTTAGACCTTGAATTTCAGATACGATATCGATGAGAATGATATAATATATTTGGTGGTTGAATGATCAATAAATGATAATTTATGCTAGGAGTATAATATTAGGATTTGAGGAAATTAAGGATCTTTGTAACACTGCTAAAATTTACTACTGAAAATTTTTGTTTATTTAAAAATTAGTGGAAGCAAAAATTGTGAATTTTGAGGATGTTACCGCCACACTTAGTACCAAATCAATTTCCTCCTACCATTCCAGTACCAAGTGCTAAGGCTAAAAAGATCAAAATACAATTTACTCAAATTGAGACTTTATTTAAATTAGAGTAGTGCATTAAACTTTTTACAAGAATAAAACCCACTATTAGTGGTTACAAGAATAGAAATCATATTCACAAGGAAATAAAAAGGTAAAAGAGAAACCCTGAAAACATTACCAGACAATCCTTACACTCTTACCTGATATAAGTTCGAATAGCACATGCAATAGTCCTGAAAGGGACACTATCCATTGAATAAGTAAGGGCCCACAAATGGAACATTTAAGTACTATGGTACTGAGTAACCCTTTATACCAAACTGAAAGGTAAGGCCCGCATGTAACACATAATATATAATGATATACAATGATAACATGCGTGAGTATAGAGATAACTATAAGCTACTTAAGAGATAATACACAGAGCAACGCCTCATACAATAAGAACTGGATAGTACAAGACCCATTCACTTAGCAATACCATAACATACCAAGAGCGAGACATGTATCAAGGCTGAACCTATATTATAACAATAGATCATGAGGGTGAAAGTAACTCTTTTGGTCTTAAGCCATTAAATGAATATCATTCAACATCATCTCTTGAATTATATCCATGTGAGTGCGGGAACCCCACTATTATAGCTCCTGGACTGGAATACACTTTAGAGCAGAACTCACCTAACCACTATTACTTGTCGGTGGACCAATCTCCAAGGCATAAGTCTCCTGACCACTATTATCACCAATGGATCGGTCTAGCCCCAACTTACTTGGTGTTCCACTATAAATGATTAGTATTTTTTCATAATTTATTCATATCCAAGATTTAGTTTATTGAGCTTGGGATCCCCCACTACTATAGCCGGTGGACCGGAATACACATATACATCTTCTAAGACAAAGTGCTCCTGGGCCACTATTATAACCGGTAGACTGATACACTTTTATATCTTCCAAGGCAAAGTGCTCCTGGGCCACTATTATAACCGGTGGACTGGTATACATGATATAATCTATCTAAGCCCGGCTCAATAATCTTTCACTTTGCATGAGCTGGTACACATAATATAATCTATCTAGGTCCGGCTCAATAATCTTTCACTTTCCATGATTAGCGTTTTCCATTTAGTTAGCACAACAAATGCATTTATTTAACTCGAGGGGAAGATGAAGAACCCGGAGACGCAAAAGGTACAACAGTCATACTAACGCATGCAAGTAACATAGTACCCTTCAACCATCAATCCAGGGACGCAAATGTACCCTAGTCGCACTGATGCACAAGGACACAAAATACCCTTCTGACAAGGACACTTGATCCATAATTATGCATATCACCTAAATAGGTTCGTAGATCTAGATAGAGTAAGATGTAGGGCCTAGATGGGGCACTAAGGCACACCAAAAAATACTAGAATAATCGTGGGCTAAACCACGTCTTTAGGGTAGCAACCCCTAAAGAGCCACCATTCCCGATCTCGAGGTCTTCCACTTTAATTATTAATGTCTTAATTAAGGTGACCATGAGAAACATAACAACCACATACTTATTCACTTCCTTTTGTTTCCATTATCATTAAGTAATCCTTATTCATATAGTTATCCATGTTAACCTAAAGAAACCACTAAGGTCATCCTTTTATTACCTAATTCCAATTTAGGATTCATTTCCATTTATTCATATGCCATAAGGGATTTATCACATCATGATCATAATACCGTCTTAGAGCCTGGTTCGTTTACATCAAAGGATCATGGCATACTTAATCCTAACATGCCCTTATCTCACATCCAACACACAATACCATGCATGGTTAATGATTAAGACACCTCTTTCATGAATATGAGACAAACACCATATCACACCCTTATATTATTATTCAATGTCACTTAGGTCTGATTATGGAGACTTATTTAATCCATTGACAGATCATACACAAGTTATTGATTTACCCCCATCACCATTACAAAATTACTGAAATACCGCTTATTTGTAAAATCACCAAGTCATCCCTTTTTATCTGTCAAATTACCATATTACCCTTTATTTTTGTAAAATTACCAAATTACCCCTTGTATTTGTTAGATTATCAAATTATTCTCCATAATTATTAAATCACCTACTTTACCTCTCATACCTGTTAAGTTACCAATTTTATCCTTTCACTTGGTTAAATTACCGAACTGCCCTCTTTACTTGTTAAATTACCAAATTGCACGTCTTACTTGTAAAATTATCAAATTTCCCTTTTGATTGGTTAAATTACCAAATTATCCCCTCTTACTTATTAAAATTACCAAATTACCCTTTTGGTTGGCTAAATTACCAAATTTCCCTTCTCACTTATTTAGATGACCACATTGCCCTTTTGAATAGTTAAGTTACCAAATTACCCTTCTTATTTATTAAAATTATAAAATTGCCCTTTTGGTTGGTTGAATTACCAAATCGCCCCTCTTACTTATTAAAATTACCAAATTGTCATTTTAGTTTGTTAAATGACCAAATTATATTTCTTACTTATTAAAATTACCAAACTACCCTTCTTATTTATTAAAATTACCATTTTGCCCCCTTTTACTTACAAAATTACCAAATTAGCCTTCTTTTATGCCAATTTACAAAAATACCCTTTCTTTAATCCAAATTATCAAAATACCCTTCTCCTTTTATTAAATCACCATTGTACCCTTTACTTTACAAAATTACCTAAATACCCTTCCTTTATGCCAAATTACCAAAATACCCTTCTTATTTTTATTAATTTACCAAAATAACTTCTTACTCAAAAAAATTACCAAGTTATCCCCTTTTCCATGTAAAATTACTAAAATGCCCTCCTTACTTATCCATTTACCATTTTGCCCTTATTATGCCAATTTTACCAAAATACCATCACCACATAAATATTAATATATCTGGTCCATATATATCATCCAATACCACCAACTATTCTCATTTATTATGAATATTCATTACCACCTACTTCACATACTTATTTAGGCCATACACTTATACAAGAAAAATTACTAAAATGCTGCTAAGGATTATATTAACATTATCTATGCAACAAATGGCCACATTAGCAAGTTATATCATACATATGCATGTAACATTATCATTAATAACAAGGCTCCTTCCCTTAAGCATTGTTTCTACACATGACACATAAATTAACATGCTTTTCTTTTCATCAACCAACATATGCCACTACCACATTATACTTAACAACATATATCATGCATGTAAATATATTAAAAACCCTAATGTGCTAGCATATGTATATCCACACATTTTAGTAGAGTATAATATTTAACTTATTTCCCGCAATAATTAAACTTTACCGATACCCTTGGTTAAAAGTTTGAGCTTTGATTAGTAAAAATCAATACCTAAAAATAATATCAACATTTAGCATTTTAAAAGTAGAAAATCAAAGGAATAAATATTATCAAAAACTTAATCAAATACATACTAATATTAACCATTATTATACCTCAACAAGATTAGCTAAATTGTCAAAGGGGAGGCAATAGACTCACGCTACTTATGCAGCGTGAGCTGCATGTAAGATGGCAAGGAAGAAGGGGGTCGAAGAGGGGAAGTGGGGAGAAGGGAAGGGGTGGCTTAGGTTGGGGTTTTGGGGTTAGGTGGAGGGATTTTGGAGGGGAGTTAGGGTGGTGGCTAGGTGCAGGGAGGGAGTAGGGGTGTAGGTGGTGGTCGGGGGTCGGTGATCGGAGGCTCAAGGCAGCAGAGATGGTGGCTGCAGGGCTAGAAAAGTTTGGAGGAGGATGGACGGAGAAGAAGAAAGAAGGGAAAAGAATAGGAGAAGGGAGGAGTTGCTGGGGGATTTTTAGACAAAGGGAGGATGTGGGGTGGTAGAGGAGGTGTTAGGGAGTGGATTGGTGGCTTTGGAGGTGGCGGAAGAGGAAGGAGGGCGGCGGAATGTGGTGGTGTAGGGTGGAGGCCGAGAAGGGGGAAAGAAAAAGAAAGGAGAAGGAAGGTGGTTTTAGGGGTGTGTGGTGGTGGCTTGGTGGTGCAAGGAGGTAGTAGTGGGTGTCAGGAGGTGGATGTGGTGGTTGGTTGGGTGGCAGCAGCGGTGGTTGGAGGCGGCGAAGCAAAAAAAAAAGGAAGAGGATAATAGGGAAAGAAGGGAGAAATAGGGCTCAACAAGTAGGGAAGGAAGAAGCTCGGGGAAATAAAATGGGTAAGGGAGAAGAAGAAAAAAAAGAGGGAAAGGAGAGGAGGACGGGGCGCCGGCTAGGTGGTGGCGAGGGGTTACAAGTCAACGGGTGTAGGGTGACATGGAGGGAAGGGAAGAAAGGGAAAGAGAAGGAGAGAGAGCATGGTTGTAGGGGGAGGCAGGTGGTTGCAGGTGGCTGTAGCAGGCTGCCATAGCATGTAGCGACGAAGGAAAAGGAAGGAGGAGGGAAGAAAAAGAAGAGAAAAGAAAAGGCAGGCAGGCAGACCGGCGGGGAAGAAGGGAAAGAGGTATACCCGTGCGCGCGAGGGAGAGGGAAAGGAATAAGGGTTGGGTTGGCCCAACCGGGGGGAAAGAAAGGAAAGAAAAAAAAAAGAAGGGGAGACAATGCGACGAGCAAGGCATGAGGGGAAAGGAGAGGAAGAAAGGGAGTGGGTCGGTGACCCAGCGTGAGGGAGAAGTAAAGGATGCAGGCTAGGCGACCCGGAGAGGAAGAAAATAAGAAAAGGAAAAAGAAGGAAAAGAAAAAAGGGAGAAAAAGGAAAAAGGTAAAGGGAAAAAAGTAAAATAAAATATTTTTTGGAATAATGGCATTTAATATTTTTGATAGAAAATTTAATTTAATAATTTAATTTATTATAATTTAATATATTGGTTTAAAAAAGGTAATTTTAGTAAAATATTATTTTGGAAAATTATTTAAATAAAATGAGTATGATAAAATAAAAAAATCTTTATTTTAATTTATTAAATATTCATATCCATTTTTATATGCTCAAGAATACATAAAATAATTAAATTAAATAAATTTAAATTATTCCAAATGAGGGTTATTTATTAAATTATAAGTTTAAAATTTTTGGAGTATTACAATCTCGACCCTAGAAATCAACCTTATAAATTGTGTTATGTACTTATTTGCCTTAATGTGTTTGGTACTTGTAAATCGATCATGAATAAGATATTAATCATTTAAAGTAAAAAAGCACGTGAGTAGGGCCAAGGTGATTATATCCATTCCAAGAGAGGGTAATATTTGCTCAAGAGCTTTTTACCCGGAGAATGTATTTTAGTCCGTTCCACCAGATTAAGAATAGTGGAGCCCCTACTCATCATAAATGAAAATATAACTGTGTAACCTATGGATAAGACACTAATGATTTAAAAGTGGAAGAGTACATGAGTCAGGACCAATGTGATGTTTTTTTATATATATTCATTCTATCGAAGGATAACAATGGCTCGGAAGAGTTTTATCTAGAGAAGGTGATGTTTTTAGATCTATTCCACTGGATAATAATAGTGGCTCGAGTGTTTTGTCCCTGAGAAGATGCTTCAAACCGTGCCTCCGATTTAAGAATAATAGAGTTCCTAAACTCCATGTATATAAAAGAATGAAAATGATTATATCTAATATAGATGCCTAGATCAACATTTATCTTATGAGATGTTTCATTAATTTGAATATGTACTCATCATATGTTGTGAATGCAAGTGTTATTTGTATCCCTAATTTGACAGTATTGTTACCTTACTCGGTACGTAACATACTGACCAGTCGTTTCATGGGTGTTGCTCATTCCCATGAGCAGGAGAGCCAGATTCTTTTGTGCAGGTCTTGGACAATCCACTAGATGACTATGTTAATTTTGATGTGCTATATGGAGATAAGTGACCTGTTATTTGTACTGGGTGTTTGGATAAAGAGTAATGTTATCCGGTTGATGTATTTACCCGGATACATTTTTTGACTCTTTAATCCATGGTATCCCTTACTTTGTGTTTTTTATTATAATTCGGAGTTAACCTCCAAACTCATATTGTATTATAAATATTTCTTCCATTTATAATTTCCTTATCTTACTATAAATGATTTTAGCCTTATGATTGATGTAATGATGGTTGGGAAAACCAGACGTATGTCAATTATGGCGGTAACCCCAATATTTTACTTATATGCTTCTACTGTAAAACAAAATTTTTCAGTAGTAAAAATTGAGGTGGTGTTACAATACCCATTATATTATTCCATCCAATCATATTCCTCATTTCACCTCCCTATTTTTCAAGAACCATCACATTTCATATGTGGTACGCCTATTAGGCCTTTTCATCACCCATTGAGTATGTCATGAATCATTGTCCATTTAATCCATTCATTAGGCCATTGATCCATGGTATTATATGTATTTTATCCTTTAAATAGTAATATAACAATCACATGCATAATCTCAAAGCATATCCAAATCGAGAAGAACAAAATCACATGAACTTGCTAAACTAGTTAATTAATCTGGCCCAACCAGTCATTCGATTCGGGCTAACCAGTCGATCGATTTGGCTCACCTAGACTAGACTTCTTTAAACTAGTCAATTAGTTTGGACAAATCAGTTAACTATTCATAGACCACTCAATCTGTTCTGCCCAACCAATCGATAGGTTTAAGCAGATGACAACACCGGGGTCTCTACGAGCCTACTAGTCGATGGGTTGGGTCAACTAGTCGATCGGTTTAATTTAATCAGTTGATTAATTTTCCCTCCAACAGCAACAACCAATTATTTGTATGCATTTCATGCTTATAATTCTTTATCATATCACATTGAAATGTGTTATAACATCACATAATACATTTTTTTAGCTTACATTAGTTGCATATTTCACCATTAATTATCATAACCTAATCTTTCCTCAAGATTCATGCTTTTCACTCAAAATGCCTAGTCTAGCCATTCAATATAGTTTCCGTAAGCTATATACTCATGCCAACATGTGTGATAAAACTTAAAGAGTTCCATGATGTGTAAATTTATTTATAACCCATTTTAGAAGTAAGAATGACTTACTGGATGCAAGCAAACTTTCCTTAAACAAGAATATTCATCCTATGAAATCCTCAACTTTCAAAACCTTAAAAACAACAAGTTTAACTCAGAAATTCGTGAATAAATTTTATAAATACAAACTTGAAATAGAAAGGGAAGAATGAACATACCAAACCCAAAGGAAAAATAGAGGGTAATTCAGCACTCAACCTTTTTCTTAAATCTAACTCTTCTTGCTTAACAATTAAAATAAGAGAGATCTAGAGAAAGGATTAGATGAGCAAAAGGATTCAAATGCAAAGCTCAAAGTGAAGAGGGGAAAGGTGAATCTTAGAGAGTTAAAGTATTTTGGTGGTTGAAAGAAAGGTGAATATAAGGGGAGATTAAGGCTATTTATAGCCAACAAATCTATACAAATCACAGGTGTGGTCAATAAAAGATCAAAAACCCTAACTCTTACCTTTTGAATTTGAGTTAAACAGATAGATTTCGCCTAATATATGTTGACCTATCCTCTATATTTCAAATTGTGATTCTAGAGGAGTATAAGTTGGTTGGTCCAAAAATGCAATACGCAAGAGGGGAAATGGAAGGTTAGATTAGAAGAAATCTCACAACTAAAGAGAATCGAGTCTAAGATCGAAGTAATGATCCCAGAAATATACAGAGGAGAGAGGTGGAAGAAGACAAAGCTGATGTCTCCCCCCTTCAATTCTCCCAATCAACTCCTCAAATCGATTTGAGGTAGTATTTTCGAGCCAAATGCATCATGAAAAATGTTAACAATCTTTTAGGAATAATTTGGAATGGGTTATCATGGTTCCATTTTAGTATAAGAAATTTTACCCAAAAAAGTGAGTTTCGAAAATATACTCAGCTCGACAAACCAGTTGATCAATTTAGTTTACCGGTTGATTGGTTCCTCACCCAGTCAATTGGTTTGGTTGAGAAAAAAAAACATTTTGTTGAAATAATGAACCACTTAATTGGTTTATGGAACCAGTCGATTGGTCCTCTTGAAAACTTGCTTAATTTAGTTTTCCAAGTTCATTTCAAATCCAAATTTACTTCAAACCCGGTCATAGTTTCAAATCAAAATCAAATACTAAAAATTGGCATACATTTAGCACTTTAAAAAAATATGGGATATTACATCTAGTCTCTACTTAGACTCATCGACTTGTTTGGTCAAACCCATCGACGAGTCTCCCATGAATAATGATTTGGTTTATTAGTCTTATTTTTTATTCGGGTTTGGTATGATCAAACCAGTCGACTGGTCCACCTTATTTCTCCCACGCTTTCTTGTTATTTAATAATTCTTCCTTTGGGCCTTATATATTAATTGTTCTATATAATTGCAATATCTTTATCACGATACAACCATGTCTAAACTAAATTTAATATGGATCAAAATAATGATATTTTAGTGCCTTGTTTGGTTGAGTTTGGTGTTCCCTTAAAGTACCCAATTTGGTGGCTTATATACCTTGGTTAGTGTTTGGTGTTAGTACTTAAAAAACCCAATTGATTTGAAATTTGGAATGTGATCATGTAATCTTAGAGGTCTTTCTTATACACATACTTAGGTTTTGGTTATCTTTTGTGCCCCTAGCCTAGGATACCAAGTATGAAGGATGTTGAAGATCTATGAAAAACAAAAACTAGAGCTAGTGTGGTGGGTGAGGCAAACCCAAAATTGAACATATGCCCCCATCACCTAGGATATCAAGTGTGGTAAATGAGGAAGATCTTTGAGAAAAGCCCTTTGGCACTAGAGTGATGCGGTAGAGGGAGTTGTAATCCTACATTCATCTTATCATGAAATATTGGTAATGATTTTGATTCTATGGAAATGTACTTCGAGTAATGCAAACCTAAATTTATAGTATATACCCTCATTTAGGAGACTAAGTGTGGTGGATGAGGAAGATCCGCGAGAAATACCCCTTGGCACTAGCGAGATGTGGCGGTGGAAGAGGCAGTCTTATGCTAGTCCCAACATAGAATAGTAGCATTATGTGTTTTATTTTTATATGGTTTGTTGTGGAGACTCGTGCATGTGTGTAAATGTGTATCAGAGGGCCTTGCTACAATATTTATATGTTATTTGTGATTTTATGTACTATCTTTCTAAGTGGGTTGCATACCATGTTATTATATGACTTTAATGTGCAGTATGAGCCCTTTACATGTTTTAATTTATTTTACCAGTACTTCACCGTACTAATGCTACATTTGAGTAGTCACTATGTTGATCCAGCTTTTGATCCGGTGAGCAGAGGATAATTTGTAGGGATATAATTCTTAGCTAGAGTATGTTGAGAATGATGTCGTGGGATAGTAGCAGACCATTACTTGGGGTTCAAAAGTTACTTTCTTGTTTAGTTAAGAGTTAAGCTAACTAGTTAAATGTTTTTGTCCACTGTGTTGGGATATTTTTTGTTATTTTGGATTATTTAAACTATTGGCTTTGGATACTATATTTGAATCTTGTATACTCTTTTTTTTTCTCTATATTATTATTCTCATTACCATTATTAGTATAGTCGTTTTAGTAGTAGATCATGCATTCTTCGTTCTTCGTTCTTCGTTCAATTTTGCCTTACATCATGCATGAGTTAAGTGATGATCATATATCTCTCATAGTTGATGTGATTGTAATGTCCTCCGGTTTTGCTTTTAAACACTTTCGTATTATCTTCAAAATAAAATTTTCTAGTTCTAAAATTGGGGGTGTTATAATAACAATTATGATAAAATATAAACGCAACTATAGCAACACATAAAGACAACTATGGTGACATATAAAAGCAACCCTATTTGATGAAACATTAAGATAACTATGGTGAAATATTAATATTAGTAAAATATAACAACTACAATAAAATATGAAGACAACTATGATAAAATATTACAATCGTAAAATATGACTAAATATCCATTCACGTGCGGTGAAAAGTTGGTTAAGTGTGACTAAATATCTATTGACAGAAAATAAAATTTTAGTAGTAATAGTTAAAAAAAAGTTTAGCGTAATAGTAAAATTAATTCTACCGTAAAATACTATAGCAACAACGGTAAAATATAGCTAAATATATACGAATATTTTATTTAATAACTTTTTTAAGTCACATTTATGCGAATACGAGTGTCAATTTAAATATATGTATTTTAAAATATGTACAAATGTAATTTTTAATGCCCATAATTTAATATTAACTAACCTAAATAAAAATAAGAATATACGCAGGTTATACTACGTGAACCACGCATCTGGTGACACCTTATGCCTGCTACAAGAGATACCGCCAAATTGTTATGATAGTCATCCCACTACACACTTTTTTTGGGGGGTTACACTTACATAATGGAATGGAAGTCGTCCCACTATGCTATTACCCCATTATTGCCCCGCCCCCACACATTTATGTGACCGTTAATCAAGCACATTAGCAGATCATCAATCCGGATTATCAGTCATCACTGTTGACAATAGCGGATTATCGATCCGGATCATCAACTATCATCATGTGTACAAAACGAAAAATTGAATAATTAAGGAAGACGAGGCCGCGGCAGGGAGTCAAACAAAATTACATGTTGTTGGTCGTTTCGGTTCATGAGTCATGCATGGACTAGCTACGCTCGTTAGGTGTTTCGGACCCACAAAGTTTAGGGAACCTGACTATAATTTCTCGGGCCACGCTCGAGTTGGCGTGAGTGAGAGGGCATATGCCCCCAGAGCGTCAAAAGATGGCGACATCAAATTATGAGTCAAGTGGTAGGAGGAAGAGTTATTGCTATTAGGATCCCTTCGGAAAATTATTGGCAGTATACTAGTGATGATACATGATCAAATTTAGACGAACAGTTTTAGGTCTTCTTATTTATTTACAATTATTTTATAGTAAATGATAGTAATACTTTTATGAAAAAACTCATAACGGCTTACATAATACTTTATACATATATTTACAAGAATTTTATTGACAAAAAGGAAGAAGAAGAAGATATAGAGTATATGTTAGCATTAAACAACGCTTATAATCTGGTTGAATCGAGATTAGGTTAAATTAGATAAGTAAACATAAAATACATAAATGAAGATAAATATTTTAAAATATTGGTTAGTTATTTCCTAGATTAATCAAAGTAAATAAACCCTAACCTTATTTGAATTAAGGTGAACGAGAACTAAGAAACAAATATTATTAAAATAGTAACTTTAATTTATGTTAACCATCAATTTTAAGGCTAACAAATTTAGGGTGAAATCCAAGTTAAAAAAACATTAATATTTAATCTAACCTAGATTCAACAAAAATAAAAAATAAAAAATTGTGAGACAAGGTTAATAAACTAAAAATAATTTACTTTATCTAGGTTAATCTCAAAACAAATAACCTATTATAGTACCGGCGAGGTTACAGCTGACCAACCAAGGCAGTACTGTGGACACCAGAAATTCTAAGTTTAAATTCTTCTTCTTCTTCTTATTATTATTATTTTCTCACGGAATTGTTCCACCTTGATAAGTGATAACCAAGCTTTCCACGAAAAAAGAGACTTGGGTATAGGGACGAGGACGAGTGTGGCTCAGTCAATGGGTGTGGCACCTGGGCCAAGTCGAAAAGTGTCGAGATTGTAGCGGGGCCTACTATTAAGACCCTTGTTTGCGTAAAACCAACATATGCCAGGAGGCATGTCTCGCGTCTCATCGATTCATCGCAGCGACCGACTGCACGCCTAATGCCAGAGAACGTTATCGAGTCTGTCGGTGCTGTAGCCCGTAGGTTGTACGTGGCTCCAGTCTCCTTTAATCTTTGACGGAAAACCCAAAGTCGGACAATCCTACGTTTTCCGTGTTTCCTTTTGAGGGCCTTTCATCACGGGGACACTTGGGCTTCCCTAGTCTCTAAATCTCGGACCGAGTGGCAGTATAGTTCTAACCGCAAATAGGCCCAAACGAATTCCGGCTTACAGCTCTTGAGCTGCTTATTGTGCCAGCTGCAGAGTGCCGCGGTAGTCACAAACGAGGTATTCATGGTCATGTATGGGTGTAATCGTTCTGCGCCACCAAAGGCTGCAACAACACCTAATACTTCGACTCATCGCAAAAAGAGGATTAGAGGAGGAGGAAGAGGAAAACTTTTATCGAATTCCTCGAGGGTTTCGGACCTTCCCTCTCCCAGGTTATCATAAGAATCCTGCATTAAATTCCATGTACCGTGCGCCCCTTTTTTTGATATCCTGACTCGTTTTTCGTTTGTGAGCTGCTGATTGATCGATGATTTCTCACTTCTTAATATATTTCTGACTCGTTCGATGATATCTTTCTGGCATTGAATTGAAGGAGCCAATAATTGGGTTTTTTGTTGTTTCGATGTAGCGGACAATTGAAGCTCCGAGACACTCGGACGCCAACATTGTCCGGTGGACCACAAGCTAATTGTTCTGATCGGAAGCAACGTCATGCTCTGCTTCTGCTTTCTAGATTCAAGGTTTTTCTGGTTCTTACCGTTTTCTCTTCAATTTTTGCCTCGTCGGTTGTTGGTTTCCCTGTTTTTTCTTCCTTATGGTTTCGGGATTTGTGGCCCGATGCGGTAGTGTGCTGATTTTAGTGCAAGATATGGGTCTAGAGTCCCTTATGAGTAGAGTCTGTGGGATTTATATGACCATTGGACACCTCCCCTTCTACTCCATGCGTCGTGACGAGTAATAGTAGAAGTGTTAAATCAAACACGTTATTTAATATAAACAAACTCAAATTGTTTTAAAACTAAGAAATTATTTCCGATCAGCCAAACAAGACAATATATCTGTCTCAACAAAATTTATTTTCTGCATTCTTTACATTGTTTCAATTTAATTAAGATTCATCTTCTGTGCATATGTGAACAAATGCATACAAAAAAGGTAAATTCAACTAAATTGAGACCTTAGTTGGAAAGGGTTAAAAGAGTACGAGAAAAGGGGGTGACATTGAAGAGCGAAAAAAAAAAGGGGAGAGAAAAAAATATGTGTTGTGGAAAATGAGTTAAATGGAAAAACACCACTGGGGCATCGATCAAGCCACTAATCCAGGAAATCTTTATGGTACGGAAAGCCTATGAATCTTTTACTTTGGGAAAGTCTGTGTTATAAAATGTTGGTTAAATAGAAAAACACTGTCAAAAGGAGAAATCAAGCCCTTTTCTCTTGCTTGTTAGAGTGCCATATGAGTGAGTAGGCTACAAAATGTTTCATGTTATAGTGCTCTTTAGAATTTAGATGTTTTCATTATGTAACTCGGTATACACAATGCTTCCTAGATAAAGTTCCTTGGTGTCACGTCACACCATGGAAAAGCCTTAGCTCATTTCATGAATAGGAGATCCTGATCTGGCCATAAGGTAAAGCTTCTTCCCCCCCCCCCCCCCTAATGGCCTACAAGGAAAATAATGGTGTGATCTAGCATGCATTTTTAATATATAAGTAGATTTCAATACCTTTATCTTTCTTTTAAGGTTTTGGATATGATATCAATAGTGTCTAAAAGAATGTGGTATAAAAAGGTGACATTGTGCCTGCCTATATATACATAAACAACCAAAATGCTGCTTGCATTGCAGAAGAGGGCACGAAAGTTGAGTTGGGTAGAGGAGTAGGATCAAGGAAATAATGGCAGATGTGATTGCTATTATCTCTGTGAGATGATATCCAACACTTGTTTCATTAATGTGAAAAGATAATGGGTCTGGATAAGATTTTATTGACCATTCAGGTTATTTTCCTCTTTTATTTAAGACCAAAGTTGGAATTTATTGTCAACTCATCAAATTTTAGTATTTCACCCTTGGGTTTATGGTCTTTTTGAACTTATCTGGTATGGAAGGACCCATGGGAAATCAGTCATGGAGTCGGCCTTCTGGCTATGGTGTTACATGTAATTATTCAGGGCCTCAGGTCTGTAGTTGACTTAAATATAAAGGATTTTGGTCTAATACAATGATTTATGTGCTCTAAAGCATTCATTCTCTATATTTGTTGCAATATTATGATTTCAATCAATCTCAGTTAATCTAGATCCGTAAAGAATTGCATAGAGTGAAAATAAAGTCAAATTTGATTAAAAAGAGGCCTTCATGAAAACGGATGAGAGATAAAAGGAAAAATGAGTGACATGCAAAAGCGGGAAAAAAGAAGAAGCTAAAAGGCTTATTAAGTATCAAAGGAAGGCAACTATGTTAGAGAAAGCGAATTAAATGGAAATTACATAAAAAGGAATCAAATCCCCTACCCTCTTAGTTGCTAGAACTTTGGTCTAGCCACTAAACTTGGAAATCTTTTTGTTATGGAAATAAGGCTAGAAAACTTTTATTTTGGAAAGAACTATGTTAGAAAAAGCGGGTTAAATGGAAAATACCTGTGAAAAGAGAAACTGAGCCCTACCATCCTATTATTGGAGTACTAATCAAGTCATTAGGCTTCTAATTTTTAATTTTATAATACACTCTTTTGATGCTTTTATTATATAATAACTATCCTTATTACTTCCTACAGAAATCCCTAGTCTGTCCATCCATGGGTAGTTCTGGTCCATCAACAAGTTAGAAGGGATGCTTTTTATTTGGTTTGGCATAAATTTTGAACGTATAAGTAGCTTTCAATACCTTTTTCATTCCTTTTTTTTTTGACCTGATATCAATAGTCTTCGAAGGAAGGTGGTTGAAAAAAGAAAAAAAGGGAAAAAAGAAGACGAACGTTGTGCCTATCTAACTAAATTGTTTCTTACATTGCATAAGGACATGAAAGTTGAGTTGTTAGAGTAGGATCATGAAAATAATAGCAGATGTGACTGCTATTTGATCTATATAAGATGAACTTGCCTTTGCTTTCAAGCTCAATTTCTTTAATTTCACAATGTTAACTTGATTTGGGTTTGGATTTGACTGTAATAATGACCAGTAAAGATAATCTGTGGGATTGTATTAACCCTTGGAAGATTATTTAGGATCCATTACTTTGAATCCTTGTTGAATTGGAACTGGAAAACATTACTAGATTTTTCAAAGGCACTTTTTATATTGGGATCATTGGAGAGTATGAAGAGTGGGTTTTCACAATGACCACCTTTTGCAATGTCGTAAAAGTGCATGTCATGAAAATGCTGGTTATGTGGTCACTTGATTGCTGACTGAAAATAAACAGATGCAATGAGACCCAAGGAGGAATGAATTCTATGTTTTTCAGCTTTAGCCTATATAGCTATGTCTTCACATAAATCTTTCATGTGTATATGAGAAACAATTTCTTTTCAAGGACACTGAAATTTCAAATTTAAATCCTAGTGTTATGAGTTCTCATAAAAGTGTGAAATGTTTGAACATAGAAGCCACCTTTTCAAGGTCACAAGGCAGTCTGCATGTGTTAAACTTTAGTTTTAGCTCTACTTTTGAATTGATATATGTGGTTTTGGTCCTTGCTAAGGTGCTCAAGTGAGGAGAATGGAAATAAGTGGGAATAGATGAAGACTGAAATTTGGATTCAAGGGAGGTCTAGTGGTGTGTGGAAAATAAAGAAGTTGATGGTGAATTGGTGGACAATAGGAAAACAGAAGGATAATTAAGGTGATCGATGAAATTATGATTGAAGGAGTTGCTCTTTTTGGGACTAAATATCATAAATTCAATAATTGAAAGGAGTAAAGGATTTGTTCACCGCCATAGTTATGGAATGATGAGCCAAGGGTAAAAGACTTGAGATCCTCCACTAAGAAGACTAGAGGAAGGGCCCCTCATCTTTGAAGATAAAAGATTCAATTCCACCACTAGATAATCTAAAGGCTAATGCCACCAATTATCATGATGAAGGAATTCTTCTTAATTAAATAATTGAACTAAGGAAAGAAAGAGATTCCTGCTTTCATTGATCAAGGGAAAAGTGATTACAAGCAAAATCTAACCAAGCCTTGCATAGAGATAGCCAACTTTAATCTACTAACTAGTGTTTTAGGAATTAATCCTCTAATGATTAACCTTTATAAATGTAGTGGCTCCTGATTATAAGAATCAAAATTAAATAAAAATAGTAGCCTTCTCCATTAAGGATCCCTAAGCTTGTGACATTTGTCCTCCTTTCTTATGTGACTCACACTTTATGAAGGGATATTCCTTATTAGGCATCCCTTATCTCTTTCTCCTCCCCAGCAGCACAATGCAATGGTTAATGGGCATCTTGTTTCATTGGTTGATCAAAGATTCCCTTAGTCTTGCCACGTGTCTTTCTTCCTTGCCTTTGATCCTTGGTAGATTAATTTCTATCCTTTCGATTTGAAGTTTCTTATTGGACAATCTTTGATGACCTCATCTTTGATTACCCTATTCATCCTTGCTAGCCAACTCTTTAGAGAGCTCCATCATGTTGGTTTTCTTCTTCCTGATGCATCACTGATACTTCACTCCAAAGGCATGAGTGCACTTCTCATTTTGAAGTTTGGACCGGTCCACGTGGTGCACTTGGTCTACTCTTCCATTCTTAAGAACAATTTGCGCGGCCTTGAGAAATTGACTTGAGTGCTCATGCATCAAGAGATGTTTCGAATAGTAATTACTTCATACTTTATATAGGGACACTTTTGGGGAGGGCTGGCTAACCTTGGAATGTGTTTTCCTACTCCTAGCTGGTATTTTTAGTCAACATATTGTAGGTAGATACTATTTTAATGGGCTGGTTACTTCCTCATTCTCATCCTTAAGAATCTAAGCTCTCAATACACCCTTGGGCACATCAAATTGTGTTGCTCTTGTGGCTGTAACTGCATTGTGCTACTGTCAGTGCTTCATACTGTGCAACCTGGTACTGGAATTCTGCCCATCTGCCCCATATATTAGCCCACAAAATTCAAAGATAAATCAACCAGCCACCATAAACTATGGTTGTGCAAAGTACTCATATTAGGGCAAAAGCATGTTTTAACTATCCTGATTCTAACTGTGTCAACTATCCTGTTAGTGTTGCTGAAACTGTGCATGCTCGAGGAAATGAACTTTTTACTGAATCAATCTGCTCTTACATATCATGACACCTTTCAATTTTACTCAAAATTTATTTATAGATTTTTTTCATCAGGAACTTTAACAGACGAAATACCAATTGCTCCCTCATCGTTTAACAGAGTGACAATTCTGGACAATTCATTTCACTCTGGTGCAAAGCTGGTGGGTATTGGTGTATGCATTGTCTCTGCAAATATTATGGGTGAATGCCATTTGGTTCACAATTATGTGTACCCTTTATGCAGAAAAGTATGCCTGAAAACCATATTCTCTGTTATGGAAATGTTTCTTGTATGTGCACCAATAATTCTTACATTTTGCTCCAAAAGCAGTTTTGTAATATTCTGTCCTATGTTAGTATGTCCACAATATTTAATCTTAATAGATGGTATATTATATTTCTTCTGTAAGACTCATCTTCTTAACTTGATTGTCAGATACAAACTTTGAGCCATACAATTAAACAACTCAGAGAGATGGTCATAGAGGATGAGAAACGTTTGGAAACAAAAACCGTTGAAATTTTCATAGAAGCATATTGTATCTCTGCTGTAACACCACTTCTTCAAGAATTTATCTCTGCCAAATCATTATTATTAGTACTAATCATTGATTTCATATGCCCTGTTCAATTTTTTGATACTTAATCCACAATTTCTTACTTCTTATCTTGTGGGAAGATTTTTTGTATGATTAATGAAATTGAATTGAAGCAGCTGATAATTGGGTTTTTTGTTGTTTCAGTGTTGTATAGGATCAAAGGTATGAGACTACAATAATTTCAGGTTGAATGCAGGTTGATTTATGTGATCACCAGCAATGTCATGCTATTGTCCTTTCTAGAGCTGAGGTTTTTTTCTTGTTCTTTTCTCTTATTCATTTTGATTAATTGGTCGTTATTTGTCTCTATTTTTTCTGTGTTGCTTTTTTGGGACTTGTATTCTAGAGTAGTAATAGTTTTTTTTTTGGTGGGCTCTGATTTTTAATCATTTTACTCATATATATAGCATCATTATTCACCAGAAGTTGATCGGAATAAGTTGTTATTTGTGCTTGTTAAAATATGTTAATGGTTATTGTTTTTCCTCAACCATACTGCATTATCTCTGGTTAGAGGATATGTGAATGCACGATGGGTTTGGATAAGAGCTTCTTGAGAATTCAGGTCATGTTTCTCTTTCTAAATTGGTACCACAGTTGGAGTTTATCTGCAACTCAACAAATTTTAGGCTCACCCTTGGTTTTATGGTCTTCTTGTACTTATCTTATATGGAATGGCCCATGGCTGTTCTGGTCTAGCCCTAAGTTATAAGGGATATTTTTTTATTTGCTACAAAAAAAATAATGCTGAAGTTTTTTGAATGTGTAGGTAGCTTTGAGTACCTTTCCTTGTTTTTCCTTGGTTTTTTGACTTAATATCAATAGTCTCTAAAAGAATGTGGTATAACAAAAGCAACATTATGTCTGCCTGTATGTACACAAACATAAAATCATGAAAGTTTCTTTGGGTATAGGAGTAGGATCAAGGAAATAATGGTAGATGGGATTTTGCTATTGGTTATTTTCTAATTTGATCTAAATAGGATGAATCAACCTTTGCTTTCAAAATGAATTCCTTTTATTTCACTGTTTCTCATTGGATTTGAGCCCTCTTGTCTCCTTAATGACTGGTAAAGCAACATGAATAATTGTATTGATGCTTGGAAGACCATTTAGGATTTATACATTTTTGTTGGATTATACAGTTTAATTTAATTACTTTGAATCAAGCCTGCATTGATATGTATTGGGATTAATATTCTGTTACTTATATTAATATGCTGCATTATACACTTTGTTGGATTGGGAATTGGAAAATGTTTCTAGATTTTTCAAAGACATGGCTATCAATATTGGGATCATTAGAGAGATTATGAATAGTCTTTTTCCACTATGACCACCTTTGCACTGTACTAAAAGATTGTGTTGTGAAAATGTTGGTTATGTGGTCGCATGATTACTGGTTGAAAATAAATAGATGCAATGATGGCCAAAGTGGAAATTTTTTTTGATATTCAACTTTAGCCAAAGTAGCTATTAACTTCACATAAATTTCACTAGATATATGTTAGGAAAATAACTTCAATAAACGCAGCAATAAGGAATAAATAAATCCAAACCGAAATAATGAATGTTATGCCGTGAGATTAAATCACTGCCCTGAAGTGAACTTCGACCGGACTTTTAGTGCAAATCCCTGCACAGTCGGCTCACCCCCAAGGTTGACACAACTCCTTCGATCCCGTGCGCTCGTGATTGAAGGAATGGAATTTGCAAAAACAATGCCCAGATCTATAGAATTTCGAAGAGAGTTTGGGAGTTTAGGTCTTCGGTAAAGGTTCGGTTTTTCACGCCAAAATTATGTTAATTATCCTGATAAACAAAAGTAATTTTTATATTAATAATGAAACCGAAAAAATGGAAGAGTGGAACGTCTCCCACTCTTCACACGACCAAGAAATCGGGAGAATTGGTAAAACCTCCACAAAAGAAGCAACCGACGAAGACCAAATCAACAGGATAAAAATCGTTCAAAATTTCTGATAAAATAAAAGATCGGGTCTGACTGGATCAAAGACCACACTCACACCCACACCCAGCCTGGCCCGGCCAGGCCAGGACCGGACGGGCGGGCGGCGGCGCGCGTGTGTGTGGTATATAGTCCAGCCCACTACCCACACAAAACAGCCCAAACTCAATACTCAAACAAGCCAATGGATAGGGGGATATAAAAACATAATAAATTCACTTTTCACCACCAATGTGGGACAAGAAAAAGGCAACAACAGAATTCAGCAAAGCTGAATAATTTGCCATTGCACCAACAATATATAGGAGATTCGAATTTCTTATTGAGGACACTCAATACTCAAACTTAAATCCTAGTGTTATGAGTTCTCACAAGTGCTGAACTTAGATGCCATTTTTGGAAGGTGCTTAAGATGAAGTTTCTAACTGTAGTTCCTACAAGCATTACAGTAAGGCTAGTCTTGGAGGGGACTGCCAGGCTGACATCCTTTGAAATATGCTTTCCTTTTCCTAGCTAAGGCATTTGTCACATCCAATCTTTGAGTCAAAATATTGTAGGTAGCTATTGTTTATAATGAGCTAGTTGCTTCCTTCTCTTGCTTCAGAATCCGAGTTATAAAAGTTTCGTTTGAGCCAAAATGGTTAAGAGGCCACAAGGCAGTTCGTATGCCTTTCAACAGTTGCTACATGCTTTATAGGGCTAGTCTTGAAAAGGGGCCTGGCCACCTTTGGAGTGTGTTTTCCTTCTCCTAATTAGTGCAGACATTTAATGGACGAGTCAAAATACTGTTGGTAGGTACTATTTTAGTTTGTTGGTTGCTTCCTTTTTTAAGAATCTAATCCCTCAAAACACCCTTGGATGCTTCAATTTGTATTTCTCCATGCTCTAAGTGCATTGTGCTACTGTCAATGCTACTTTGTATTTTGTTATTAAACCTCTCCTTGTGTGCCCCTTTACATTACCCAATAGAATGCAAAGAAAAAGCAACTGACCATCATAGACTATGGCTGTGCAAAATGCTTTTATAGGACAAGAGCAATAATTTAACTATGCCAACCCTGTTGGGATTTTATATTGGTTTGGTTATCCATGGGTTAGGTAACCCTACCCATATAGACATGTATTTTTGTTTTTGGCTAGCTAATCAAATTATAGTTGGAGAGATTATACCTTAGGTTTCTTAGGCAAGTTGTAAAACTAGTTTTTGATCTCATGGAAAGCACAAATATTGTCAAATAAATATCATATATTGGAATGCTAATTTTCTATGCGTTGAAACCTTATCAAGAAAGCATATGGATTATTAGGAATGAATTTTAGATGCTTTTACAAAGTTATATTATCTCCTGCCAAAAATCAGCAAATTTTTTCATTTTTTTCAATTTGTTCCTTAGAATATTGTCACATTATTGAACAATAATAATCAATACTTAGTATACTTGTATTCATTTCAAAAGTTATCCTATACTATTTATGGGTTAAATTTGGTAAATATCTAATACTTGTAAAAAACTTACTTATTATTTTCCATAATCCCAAGCTAATATATGTGTAAAGTTGATCGGTTAATCTGTTATTATCATCTAATCTATAGATTAGAATTAAACAAAATTTACAGTAAAATCTTAAAAATAATTGTTTGAACCATTTAATTTATTTATGGATCTCCTCTGTAAATAATATCCAATTAAAGAAAAGATACCAGTAGATCAATATTATTTAATATCGAAATTGTGGTAAAATATTTATTATAAGATTTGGTTGATATCTCAAATGTGTTACACCAAAAATATTTATGTTATAAAATAAATGTCGATTAGTCTCGATAAAAGATTATCAAATTCAAATTGAATTCACGATGTGATAGGAAGGATTTTATGACTGGTCTCCCCACTTTGTTTTTAGCACTTATCAAATAAGTCCTAAATTTTGATAATAAAAATAATGTAAAATTTATTATTATAATAATAGTAATGATAATAATAGTGATAGAAGTAACAAAAAAAATATTAATTATGCCCTTAACAGTATAAAATAATAATAACACATTAAGTTTTTTCTTGAAGAGAACACAACCTAAGTCATTCTTCAAATTAGAATGCCAACTCCTCATATTTTATTAATACAACTATATTCATATAATGAGGTAAAAAAGGATACAAATATGGAAATATATATTACTATGTGTTGTATAGTTGAAAGATGCAATTTAGGAAAAAGAATTAAGGATGAAAATAAACATAAAAAGGGAAGAAGCTTGAAGGTAATCAAATATTAATGAAATTTGTATATAAACTGCAATTAAGGATTTCTTATAGAAAAAGTTAATTATATTTTAAGAAAGGTAAATTATGAAAAAATTTGATTCTCTTCTGCTACTATGATATAAAGATATGTATAGTAAATATTTAGTCTATTCATCAACTAAATAACCTTCTGCTTTTTCTCATATGATTGTATTAATTAATACAGTGATTGAAGAAAGGACACACGGAAAAAAATATTTGGAAGTTTTGAAAAAAAAAAATTATAGGTTACAAAATCTAAAAAGAAAAGGAGCTGAAAGCTAACTAATGCATGAACTATTATATATAATATAATTTAGAAACCTAAAGTTAGTTAAGGGATGAATAAATATGCTACAATTTATAATCAATAAAAAAATTTATATTTTTTAAGAATAGGTTAAGTATGAGAAATTTGATTTTCTTCTAAAATTATAAGAAATTATAAGTATGAGTACCGGTTGTTTGGATTCAGATGAATGATAGTACGTGAATGTTTCAAAATATTATTTGGGTATTTATTAGGTGAATGAACCATATATTTATTTTGATTGAGGTGAATAGAGATTAAAAGATAATTGAGATAATATTCTTGCCCTTATTAATATAAAGGGTGAAATAGTTGAGAATTGTACAATTTTATTAAATCATTAATCTTAACCTATTTTAAACATTAGTTTGGCGGTTAAAAAAATTGAGGTGAACGTAGGTTAGAATAGGCTAAAGCTAAATGGTCCTTAAAAATGTATTAGCTTAGCGAGATGAACTAAAACATTAACTTAGTTTCAGCTCAATTTATCTCAATCCACATAGTAAGTTAGGTTGGGTATACTAAGTTTATGGAATAAACTTTAAATGCTACATATTTATATAGTCCATTATTATTCTTGAAATAAATAATGTATTAAATTTCGATTCTAAAATCTCTCTCATCATTAATGCAAAATACAACTTTCTCTTCAATATTCTTGAATATAAATAATGTATTCTATAATTAGGGATGTAAATAGGGCGGGTTTGAGGCGGGTATACTCAAATCCATATCCGTAGTTGATAAAAAAATTTGTACCCAAATCTATTAATTTATCAAGCAGATAAATCTATTACTCGACGGATAAACCCATTTAGGGTTGAGCCAAATGATAATTTTAACCTTATTTTATACTATATTTATTTTAAAATTAAGGATAAAAAGGTAATTATATATCAAGTAAATGGGTACGGATACTGGCACAAGTATGGATATGGATATTCCATACCCGTACCCGTATTTGAACCTGATAGGTATTTTTTTTTATTCCTCCATATCCGTATCCATTTATCCATATCCGTTTAAGTATTCGTCGGATAAAACCCGTTAGATTTTGGGTAAAATCTGTCCTATTTACGACCCTATCTATAATATATAATATAATTTTATAAAGTCAGTATTTTGATAATCTACATTGGTATTATTATTTCAACTCGTAGTATATTATCCTAAGTGTATTCATTTGAAGACATACATCATTGTGTAACATCAATAGTATAAACTTATATTGTTAGTGTCCTTGATAAGCCATGATAGCGTTATTATTTAATATCGATAGTATAATCCATAAGTTCATTATCTTTGATATCTATAATAGTATCATTATTTAACATTGAAAATATGAAATTGTAAAGTTGATACCGTTGATAAGCTACAATTGTATAATCATTTAACATCCATAGTCTATTTGCTTATCCTAATTAGGTACTTTTGACAACATGATATCATTATTCAACATTAATAATATAAATTTATGCATTGATAGCATATTAGTATCAAATGTTTTCCATTGAAATACCTATCTTTCATATCTCGTTAAGATTACAACATTTATGTTAATATATTTTTCTTCCATAATATTTCTGAAACTACAAATTTTCTAGAGTTATTTTTGTTGACTAATGATACAATTTTGGTATGCAATAACTTAAATTTTATGATGCAACTTTAGTTGACTAATCAATGTCAGTTTTGTTAAAATGTAACTTAATAGATGCAATAGGATAGTTAACTTCATAAAATAATTTAATTTTTACAAAAAAATATACTTAATCTTAATGAAAAATTCACTTAATAACTTAAAATATAATTTGTTGTAGCATTAATATTAGGGTTATGAGGAGGGGGGAGAAAGAATATGAAAAGGGGAGGTGGCAGTGGGTAAAGATGTATATGGATCAAATATTCGATGATTGACTATCTTAAAAAATATAATTAAAAAAAAAAGGCTTCAGATCATAACACAAATAATATGACAAGTTCTTTAAAACTTTTGAAAAGACCACAAATAAGAACTTTTTGGAAAAAAATTTCCTATCAAATGATAATAAATCAATCCAATCTAATGATTTGATTCGAGTTTTAAGTTATATTATATTTGATTAGTAATTCTAATAATTTTTTAATATTTAACAAAAATATTAATTTAAAAGTATAAAATGTACTAACAATAACTAATTTTTAGAATATATATGTATAGAATTTATCAGATTGGATATTATTTGTATTTATTAGAACAGATATCTGATTTGTGTGACTTTTTATTAACCATATTGGTTTATCATATATCGGATCACATGAATAACTCTAGTGGTGGGTGAATTGAAGGGGGGCCAAAGTGTTTATATTTGAGTTTGGTTAGTCGATTTAGTCTAGAGTTGGATACCTTTGGTTAGATAAATTGTATGTATTTTAATGTTAATTAAAGATATGCTATCATTGAAACAGTAATATTTTTATATTTTAAACTATATTCATTAAACCAATGTGATCCATTGGCTCAACTAGTCAAACTAGTGGTCCAACAGCTAAACTACCAATGATGAGAATAGTTTGATGATTGGTTCAATTATTAAAGTATGGTTTGAACTTTTGATTGTGCTTCCTTCATGTTGATTTATGGTTCTTTGGGTCAAATTTGTTAATTGCATATTTCATTTTTTTTAATTTGGATGTGATGATATTTTTAAATGCAACCCAAAAAGAAAGAATGGGCTAGCGAGAACAATTGAAGTGCAAATCCAATTTCTAGAAATTGTGAGTAGAAGTTGTTATGCATAATACTCAATATATTATTATGGTTATTTTTCTTTTATATATATATATATATATATATATTTGCATTTCTATTGGGATTTGTAACCCCATGGGTAATCTTGCCCTCACCACTAGATGGTATTTTGCAAGGGTTAGCATGACAAACCATGATTTGTTATGAATTAAGATCAGTTAGTATCAGTCAACCCATTAGCAAGCACAGTGTAGCTATTGGCAAGTGACCACCTCCATCCCATAGAATAAAATATCAGTCAATATACCAATATATCAATTTTTTTCTATCCAAGACGTGAAATGATGTAGAAATAAATATCACATGCATATTAGCTAAAACAGTCACCATTATTTTATTGACATTTGCCAATATTTATTGTTAAATAAAAAAATAAAAATTTACCCCACAACAATCACAACATATAAAATATCCTCTGCAACATCTTGATATCGTGACACCATGATTACGACTGCCATTTGATTGTCTACTCCTCCCCCACTTCACCAATGCAACTCCATCACCTCTGCCACTGTCACCACCACCCAATGAATGATAGACTCTAGCAGAGAAAATAATGAACTGTTATTTGAGCATCTTTTGCTGATGAAGAGGTGAAGTTGATGAAATAGTTGAGGCTACTTGAGATAAGCAAAGTGAACTTGACCTGTCATATTAGCCTCAGGATATATGCCAAACCATATTCCTATTTTTTTTTTTTCCTTGGTTTCATGATTCTTTAAAGTCACATATGGCAGCAAGATTATGAACCTCCTGGGTATAAGTATCAACATTGCAATTCTCCATCGACAACTTGCAAAATCTGGAGTTTTGTTCATGGTTGAGTGGTTGAACTTACCAGTCATGATTTGCTTGTTACACTCAACCATTGGATCAAGTAGGTGAAACTAGTGTTGGTTGTTAAGATTACTAGACTATGTATACTTGCATGACCAGTGAAGTAGCTGCTTTCAGAGCTTTCTCCTCATGTCGCACCCTTAATACAGCAAAAAGATCTTTATATTCAACCATTCGAATAGTTTCTCCTAGTCTTCTTCCCATCATAAATAGGAAGGGTAATGTTCACTCTATAATTAGCGGAAATATCCATTGCAAAGGATGACTAGCAAAGGTAATTGGTGCTCTAATATCTCCTTTGCAAAGGTCTTGTCATGAGTCTCTTTCGCTTCAAATAACGGGTCAATCGTCATTCTTCACTGATCGGATATAATAATATATAGAATAAGAAAGTATACTTTTTTTGGCAAGGTCATACTGCTGCTACCTTTTACTCTTCAGCTCTCACCTTTTTCTCACGGATAATAACAAAGAATATAAAAAAATTAAACAGCAAAACAAGAAGGCTTTGAGCAACAAAAGTCCGATGGACTCCGGTGAACTCTGTTCTATAGCGGTAGATGTAGCAGTTGGCGGCTGATTATTAGCCAATTTTAGGTCCGGAGCTTGAAGATGGTTTTGACCTGTAGCAAATTGTTGGAGGAGGTGTACTTAGGTGATGGTGGTTGGCTAAACAGTGCAGACTTTGTGGGAGAGGGGATCGCGTGTTGTCTCTAATGACGATGCTGAAGGAGTTTTCCGGTGCTAGTAACACGCGTGACTTTAACAACGGCTCCAAGGTCTGGAGGTCAAGCTGCTTGCTTTATGATTTGCTGGTGAGTATTTTTTTTTCTTTTTCTGTGGAAGTTGGTGAGTGTAACACTAGCATACTAGTTCTTCAATGGCGCAGCAAATAGGGTTTGGCATTTGTGGTTGACGGGTTTGTTTTTCCCAGAAAAAAAAGGATTGAAAAAATTCGAAGAGGCCAAACTGGCGATGGAAGATGGTGTTATGATATTCAGAACCTAGGTTTTTACCTTACTTTATTTCAAACCTCTATCTAATTCACCTCTTTAAAGAATGAATACGACTCTAGGGTCATGCATATAAGGCTGAAGTGCTACCTCAACATAACATAATAGAATAAAATCAAATTATATAAAATTGACCAAGATTCTAAGTTTTCACCGCTTGCAGGACTTGCGAGAAGATGTATGTTTACATAAGCTTGCTTTTTTAGTTTCGGCTAAACTAAAATCCTATGGCACATATAAACCGCACCACCACCACCACCACTACTGCGTCTGCCTGTTAGCCGTCGTAGACAACCTTTGTTAACTGGAGGGTTATTTCCTGTGTTCCTGAAAACTTCTTATTATATGCATCCACTCTTGCATGTCATGTGATTATTGAAATAGATTTATATGAATTTTTTTTATCGTTTTCAGGAACTTTCACGACTGAGATATAATTTGTGCGCTCGTCATTTAGAGGGAGATGACGTGGAAGAATTTATTCAACTGTGGTGAAAAGCTTGGCAGCAGAGTAAGTTTTTCGCTCATAAATCTATTTTTCCAGAATGTCATTTATATTTCACAATACATGCACCCACTGGGCTAAAAATTAGGCGACTGCTCCCTTCTGAAAATGTTTGATTCACGTGCACTGTATCAAACATGTAGGAATATCGTATGCACTATATTTCTGACCTATGTTAGTCTCAATGAGTATTATCTCTGCTGTAACACTCCTTAATTGGGTGTCAGATGTTACCTTTCAAACCATAGACTAGAGAAGTATTGAGTGTTGAAGAGCACAAGAAGATTGCATAAGCCCTTGTCTAAAGTTTGTCGCAGATAGGGTGCGAGCATGCAGGGCAATTGGTTGTAAGAATAGGCACAACTTGCCAGAAGGTAAAATAAACCGACGTTCGACATGTTTACCTCTTTTTCTCATGGCCCGATATGAAATGCTGATGGCCCGAAACATTTCAAATTTATATGCATTGATGATAGATTCCAGGCCCTTGACGACAAACGTGGAATCAAGTGTTTTTGCAAAATGGATAAAATGCACATGTTTACAGAAATGGAGGGACAGAGATACTAATCTGATTTGACAATTTTATTCATTTCTGGGGAAAAAAGGTGCAATAATTTTCCCTGGAACCGGAGCAGATTGTCCCACCAGCATAAAATCGTGATCAACTAACTCATGTTCAATCACGTCAAATGAGTCTGTTATATGCACCAGCGGGCTCAAGGAGCCATTTGTCTGCTGTATGTATGTGTATTCACCAGATCTTACAATGCAGCTGGTTAACCACCATGCTTCAGTTTGACATTTTTATTTGTGTTGTATAGGAATTGCTCGTTCCAGAATAACCATTCTCACGAACTAGAAAAGATCCTAAGAGGGAAGTTGCTCCCGTCATCACGAACACTGTTGCAGGCATTACAATCCAAGATGCTACTACTCTCAAGGGTCTATCCTCTCCCATTCATAGCGACCAGGGAGGGGCTTGTCATTGAAGATGTCAAAGTTGTACCTGCAGCATAAATGAGACAACATTCAGAGATGAATTAATCTTCCAAGTAGCCCTCAGTAGCAGAGCACATGAAAATGACTAAGCGCAATAGAATAATGTACTTCTCCATAAACAATTTCTGCTGTTGCAGCTCAAAACCAGCAAAGAATTCATCCAGCTCCTGCTTTGTAGGGGCGAAGGATTGGACGGTATTCCTGACACTTGGGTTTGCTGAAGAAGAGTATGTTGGTCTCACAGCTGAGCAAGGTGTTCCCATTGTGTCCACAGCCCTGATGAAACTGCACGGGGTGCTTTCCCGTGTGCTCCTGTTAACAAGGACAGACAAGAAATTTAGAAATCATCCATTGAACTCGATGAGAGCAGCTTTAAGAGCACCCAGGTTTAATGTACTCATTGTTGGAGCAACTGCACCAGCAACAATAAACCAGAAAAATGGAAAACAGAGAAAGTGGACGCTGCATTCCAGTCTTATGAATTAGGAAGCCTGTCTTATATTTCTACACCTCATTTTAGTTTTATTTGAGCCTACTATTTCCCCAAAAGAGACTTACGGGTCATTATATAGACTATGAATAAGCAGCGTTGCAGAACAGACCTACAGCTAAAACCATGCACGATAAACAAATGTTAGAATTCTCGGGTGGGCTAAAAAAATTTATTCAAGAGTTCATTTGGCATGAGACGCAATAGAGGTGGAAAAGTTAACCATATTTAGAAACAACAAAAACATTTTCAACAGAATACCCTTATTGGCCCACATGAAAATCTAAAGTGGATATTTGTCAAAAAAATATCTTTTATTTTAAAAAATATAATGTAAATTAAATATGTTAGATTCCTTAGGTGGGCAAAATACATTTCATTTAAGAGCTAGTCTGGCATGAGACTGAGACTAAGGAGGGTGGAAAATATTTACTATCTTCATTTGGAAACAACAAAAAAAGTTTCAACAAAATACCCTTTTTGGCCTACATAAAAATCTAAAAGGGATATTCCACTAAAAAAAAGTTCTTTTATTTGGAAAAAAAATTATTATGTAAAATACAACAATTTTTCTACCCCATACCAATCGAGCACTAAATAAGAGATGGCCAGCGCAGAAAGGGGGTGAAGTTTTCCTCGATCAAAATGTATCTCTTCTCCTGCACAAGAAATGTAGTTTACCCCACAAACTAGAGACACCCATTTTCTTACAGGTTGCAGTCTGAAACATGGTCCCATGGATTGATAACAGCGCCCCCCCCCCCTCTCTCTCTCTCTGCCTAGATCAAATAAAGGCAGGAGTTATTATTGCTGCTGGATCCTATTTCCACTTTTGTCCAAAATTTCACGTGTATGAGTGTTAAGAGCACAAGAAGATTGCATATTAAAGGAATTAAGTGAGGAGAGGATGATAACCTCTGTAAGTTTCGAAACAGATGCATGTCATAGTAAGTTTGAAGCCATTCTTAAAGAAATAATAGAATAATTTCTATTTAGATAACTTATATTGCACTAATATTTTACAGGTAATCTGCTTTTAACAACTGTATGTAGGTCTCTTGCATTTTAACATACTTTTTACTTGTACGCCTAAATAGAATTAGAAAGATAATTTACATAATTTCGATACTCAAGTAAAATTAAAATATAACATATAGGCGCCTAAAAGATTATAAAAATAAAAACGAAGATACACAAAATATTAAGCAAAAAACTATGAAAGAAATCACTTATTACAATCGGCTCCAATTCATTTCTACCTAATAATAAAAACATTCTTCATGTCACTCCCGTCTATTTCAAGATAAAAAACTTATAATTGTGCTGACATCAAATGAACAAGCAATAAAAACAACCAACACTAATTCATTTGATCACACACAGACAAATGAAGTCGCCTACAATATATTTTGTTTAATTCAACTGATGGGGGGTGTTGTTGATATGGTAGAATAAGAGGGTGAGATATATACCATGCACTTGACTTCTCTTTAAAGTCAGGTGAATACCGGAACAAAGATAAAAAAAAAAAATATATATATATATATACTTCATTGAATATGTTTTTGTCACAATAAAAATTACGAGAATATCTTTTGCACCCCATTCATTCCATACCAAACACCCCCTAAGAAAACATGCTTAGCACACTAATTTATTTGAGTTTCTTGCCTCACTTTAAACAAATAGCAATTCATTAAAGATGTACAATATAATTAAAAGCACCATCACCTGTACTGAGGCGGTCACACAAATCTTCATGAAAAAGCAATTTTCATACAATAGAAACTGTACAAACAGATATAAAAAATTTATGACATTAAATGAAAGGGAACAACCTCCACGGGCCCCAAAGATATATAAGAAGCCATCAAGGGAAGGAGGCTATGAGGGTTTAGTATATCAAAATTGAATGAAAATGACGACACATCCTACCTAAAGACTACCTCACTATATCTATGTTTTGAGAAATGAAAACGAAGCACAAGACAAGGACTATTCCAAAAAAACATGGCTAGTTAAGTTTCCTTGTAGAGGACTTGTCTGAAGATGAAAACAAGGTGCAGATTCTAGACAGATGCTTAAATACTTGTCCTAATACACCTTCGCTGACTACCAGTAGTAGTCCCACATAACAGGCATAACACCTAAATTTTCCTTTTTGTACTTTGTATTTATATAATTTTTTAACTCTTTCTTTGTGTGTGTTGGGGGGGGGGACTTATTTTTTTAGGGTGCAAAATAAGTAGCAAATGGAGGGATAGAGAGAGATTAACCAAAAAAAAGGATGGGTTTCGTGCTTTTGGTATGTAACGAAGAGTTTTGTTGTCTTCATTCTTCATTTTGCGGAGGGAAAAATGGATATTAACATGACAAAATAAAGCACGCTGCTTTTTGAATTGTGAACGCTCAAAGTCCCTCCCAAAGTTGCCTTTACCACAAAAATAACCATAAAGCCCTAGAATCAGCACATCGCATAGAAATCAACCCAAATTCTTAAGCAACAAAGTATCAAAACAGAGAGCAAATTCATCAACCAGGAAGAAGAACACGCGCAAAACAAAACCAACATCCAGAAACCCTGTTGAACGACTCAACGGGAAGCAAATTTTTTTTTTTATAAAAAGAAGAGAGAGAAGATGAAGCAGCAAACCTTTCAGCTCCATCGAAGTCCAAATTGTTCTCTCCAAACGACGCTTCAAAACCCAAATCACCACTACCCACACCCTCACCTACCTCATCACCAACTTCCCTGCTAGCTCCCGTCGCCACCGAGGCCTTTCCAGACCCATTTTTCCCATCAAGTATTTCCTCTTTTCTTCTGGAACAGCTAGCCGAAACCGAAGCAGCGGACACAGAATTCACCGAGCCAACTAGTAACCTTGAATTCGACTTAGAATTAGGCGCGGAACAGATACACTGCTTCTGTTTATCTTGTTTCGGCGAAGCGGGTTGATGGAATTGAGGCTTCTCAAGCCTTCGATTACGGAGTTGGAGATAAGAGAGTTCTGGGTTTGGTTGTAAAGCGAGGGTTCGAGCTCGTGTACGAACGCCAAGACTAGTGGATTGAAGGACTTCCATAACAGCTACATCGCCTGTGATCTTCCCTTTCTTCATGTACTTTCCCATTTTCCTTTTGTTTTTGTTTTTCTCTAAACAGATTCCTTTTTCTGTGGGTACTAGAAATTCATCAATTGGAACCTAGAGAAAGACAAATTGTGAAGTATAAAAGGTAAATCAAGGAGAGGGGTAGAGATTGAAGGCAGAGCTGCCGCCGAAGCAGAAAAATGAGGGAGGAGAGAGAAGAGGGACGGAAGGAAAAAGGGAGAAATGAATGAGGAGAGAGAGGAGGGAAAAAGTGGACGACGGGGTGAATTTGTATATGCGATTCGAGGACAGAGGAGGAGGAGGGAAGGTTAGGGTTGGAACTTGGACGGGGTGGTATTGTTAATTTGTAACACGCGGAACGGCACTCACATTATTGTTTTATACTATTTTTTTAACTCCTATTATGATTTGTTTGGTCACTATAACTTTTTGCTTCTTTCCTTTTCCCTCCTTACTCTATCCATTTCTCCAAGGTTGCAGTAGTACACGAATTAAGTAGTGTTAAAAATTTTATATCCGTCTAAAATATTTTCTTATTAAAACATAAGTTTATCACTCTCTTTTTTAAAAGAAAGTTTTTAGTAGTTTATAAATTATTTATGGGATAATAAATATATTATTAATACAATAATTATATTATTAGTTGAAAAATAAAATAATAATTATACTCTTCATTAAAAACTAATAAGATTGTTAATGTATAGAGCAAGAAAGAAAAAAGTAATGAGTAAAATTAAAAATTATGAAAATTATGAAAATTTTAAAAATATATTTATTTTAAAATAAAAATTCTAAGCTAAAATAACTATATTTCAAAAACGGATAAATTATTATAAAAATATTAATGCAAGACATGCAATGATCATGTATTTTCACCTATTTTTAGACCAAATAAATTTAGTTAAAATAATACATCAAATAATAAAAGAAAATGCTAATGATAACTCAAATGACTATGGTTAAGAAACCAACTAAATTGCATCGATAATTAATAGTAATAATAATGATGATGATGGTCATGAAAATACTTTAATTTGTTTTCCCAAACTAGATTAGATATGATCATACTCAATCAATCATATTAGCAAAATCACATAAGGAGAACCTCCCCGGATAATGTGAATAATGAGGTGAAGAAACATAATGGTACATCTAGAAACTTAATTCAATTTCTATCTTATATATATATATATATATATATATATATATATATATATATATATATATAAATGACTAATATTACTCCATAATTTTTTAACATGAATTTTTTTTAATAATTTACCCACTATTTTATACTATAATTAATGTAGTTCTAATATGGCAATTACATTTTTTATTGAAAATAATATTATAATTAATGTAGAGAAGAAGAAAGAAAAAAATAGTAATAAAAGTAAAAGGTGGTCATTGAATTTTCTAAAAGTATCTTTTTTGGAAATAAAAATATTCACATAAAATAACTTTTTTTTTAAGAAACATATAAATTATGATGTAATTTTTTTTCTTTTTTTCTTTTTTAATGTACCATCTATCATGAAAAGAATAGTGTAACTATGAAATGAAATTTTAGACATAAGTTTCTAGCCAAATTGAATGTCATTTTTAAAACGAATGTTTAGATCTAAAAAAAATGAATGTTTTGGAAGATTTTTGTATATAGAGAAATAAAAGTTGTTGAATTTTGAAATTTAAGAAAATATTGATAGTAAATAAATATTTTTTTTCATCTCGAATTACAAGTTATTCATATTTTGTTGTATAATATCTCATTAATTCTAAAGTAAATGTCTTTTTGACACTTTCATTTCTATCCAAAATAAGTGTCATATTAGGATTTAAATGTACAATATTGATTACTTTTCCTAATTTGATGCTTATCTCTTGACAATGATTTTATCATTAAATGTTTTAACTCTCCCAACCATTACATTCTTCTAAGTTTTATCTTCTTAAAAATATTATCAATAATTATTTAATAACTATAGCTATAAGAGTATATATTAGTCATGTGACTTTAGTTGGTAATTAGTATGCATAAGGCTAAAATGGAATTTATATTAGAAATTTTCTTACAATTATTCATTTTAATAGGCATCAAATATTTTTTTCGATATATGCTTTTATTTATTAACAAATTTTCACACATAGAAATACACGACATTACGAATCTCGATGATAAATTTTGACTATTAATATCTTTTAACATGTATTGATAAAAATTATTTAAAATAATATTATGAAATTATTATTTTTTAATAATAATATAACAATTATATTTTTAGATTATAACGTGTTATAATTTGAGAAAAATTAATGGGATAAATTTGTCCTCAAAATTTGTAATATAGTACTATATTTTTTTGAGAGCCAAATCAACTAAGTAATTAAATTAATTAATGATGTGGCAGTGCAGTTCATGTTAGTTTGACTATTTTCTTAATCCTAACATTTTATATTCTTGCAAACAATGTGAGTTGAGGTAGTATCATTCTTTATTTTATACATCATTATATATGCATAAAACCTCAGTTATAAGTTTTTAATTTTGGATGCACGCAACGCGTGCTTGAGTAGATATTTTTGTATATAAAAAATAGATAAATTATTCATGAGAATGTATTAATATTGGAACAACTAATAAAAACGCTAATCACTTATTATTCATGTGAATGTATTAAAGACACTCAGGATAATAATATACCAAATATATTCTTATCGATTGCATAATAAATTATTCAATAAAAAGTTGGATTATAAGTTGCATGAAGATATGTAATAGAAAGGAAAAATTATGTGTTGCCAAAATTAAAAGAAAGAGAAACTAATTTATTGGTATTTTGATCATGTATTCAGACATACAAATAGTAATAAAAATAAAATGTAGTCATTGAATTTTCTAAAAGTATCTTTGTTGGAAATAAAAATATTCACATAAAATAACTTTTTTTTAAGAAACGGATAAAGTATGATGTAATTTGTTTCTAACTTTTTTTTAATGTACCATCTATTGTGAAAAGAATAGAGTAACTATAAAATGAAATTTTAGTCATAAGTTTCTAGCCAAATTGAATGTCATTTGTAAAATGAATGTTTTGATCTGAAATTTTATTCACATAAAAAATTTGAATGTTTTGGAAGCTTTTTATACATAGAGAAATGAAAGTTGTTGAATTTTGAAATTTAAGAAAATATTGATAGTAAATATTTTTTTTATCTCACATAATTTGCAAGTTATTCCTATTTTTTGTATAATATCTCATTCATTCTAAAGTAAATGTCATTTTAACACTTTCATTTTTATCCAAAATTAGTGTCATATTAGGATCTAAATGTACAATATTGATTACTTTTCCTAATTTGATGCTTATCTCTTCACAGGGATTTTATCGTTAAATGTTCAAATTCTCCCAACCATAGCATTCTTCTAAGTTTTATCTTCTTAAAAATCTTATCATTAATTATTTAATAACTATAACTATAAGAGTGTATATTAATCACGTGACTTTAGTTAGTAATTGGTATGCATAAGGCTAAAATGGCATTTATATTAGAAGTTTTCTTACAAATGTTCTATTTAATAGGCATCAAATATTTGTTTTCCCTATATTCTTTTTCTTATTAAGAAATTTTCACACATAGAAATACATGACATTATGGATCTCGGTGATAAACTTTAACTATTAATATCTTTTAACATGCATTGATAAAAATTATTAAAAAAAATAGTATTATGAATGTATTTTTTTAATAATAATATAACAATTATAATTTTAGATTATAATGTGTTATGATTTGAGAAAAATTAATGGTCAAAATTTATCCTCAAAATTTGTAATATAATACTATATTTTTTTAGAACCAAATATACTAAGTAATTAAATTAATTAATCCTAACGAGTTTAGATTCTTGCAAACAATGTAAGTTGAGATTGTATCATTTGCTATTTTATGCATCATTATATATGCATAAAACTACAATTATAAGTTCTAAATTTTGGATGCACGCAACGTGTGCTTAAGTAGATATTTTTTTATATAAAAAATAAATAAATCATATGAATATACATACATTTACTAAATATCTATGATATTCAAAAATTTTAATGGAAATTTAAATGAAAAATTAATAGTGGAACAAATAATAAAAACGTGTTATAATTTGAGAAAAATTAATAGGATAAATTTATCCTCAAAATTTGTAATATATTACTATATTTTTTTGAGAGCCAAATCAACTAAGTAATTAAATTAATTAATGATGTGGCAGTGCAATTCGTTTTAGTTTGACTATTTTCTTAATCCTAACATTTTAGATTCTTGCAAACAATGTGAGTTGAGGTAGTATCATTCTTTATTTTATACATCATTATATATGCATAAAACCTCACTTAAAAGTTCTTAATTTTGGATGCACGCAATGCGTGCTTGAGTAGATATTTTTGTATATAAAAAAAATAGATAAATTATATGAATATACATACATTTACTAAATATCTATGATATTCAAAAATGTTAAAGGAAATTTAAATGAAAAATTAATAGTGGAACAATTAATAGTGGAACAACTAATAAAAACGCCAATCACTTATTATTCATGAGAATGTATTAAAGACACTCAGGATAATAATATACCAAATATATACTTATTGATTGCATAATAAAGTATTCAATCAAAAGTTGGATCACAAAGATATGTAATAGAAAGGAAAAATAATATGTTACCAAAACTAAAAGAAAGAGAAACTAATTTATTAGTATTTTGATCATGTATTCAGACATACAAATAGTAATAAAAATAAAAGGTAGTCATTAAATTTTCTAAAAGTATATTTTTTGGAAATAAAAATATTCACATAGAATAGTTTTTTAAAGAAACGGATAAAGTATAATGTAATTTTTTTTTAATGTACCATCTATCCTAAAAAGAATAGTGTAACTATGAAATGAAATTTTACCAATAAGTTTCTAGCCAAATTGACTGTTATTTTTAAAACAAATGTTTTGATCTAAAAAAATGAATGTTTTGGAAGCTTTTTGTATATAGATAAATAAAATTTGTTGAATTTTGAAATTTTAGAAAATATTGATTGTAAATAAATATTTTTTTCATCTCATACTATTTGCTAGTTATTCTTATTTTGTTATATAATATCTCATTCATTCTAAAGTAAATGTCATTTTAACACTTTCATTTTTATCCAAAATTAGTGTCATATTAGGATCTAAATGTACAATATTGATTACTTTTCCTAATTTGATGCTTGTCTCTTCATAGTGATTTTATCATTAAATGTTTGAATTCTCCCAACCATAACATTCTTCTAAGTTTTATCTTCTTAAAAATCTTGTCGATAATTATTTAATAACTATAACTATAAAAGTATATTTTAATCATGTGACTTTAGTTATTAATTGGTATGCATAAGGCTAAAATGACATTTATATTAGAAATTTTCTAACAAATGTTATATTTAATAGGCATCAAATAATTTTTTTCTCTATATGCTTTTATTTATTAAGAATTTTTCACACATAGAAATACATGACATTATGGATCTCAATAATAAACTTTGACTATTAATATCTTTTAACATGTATTGATAAAATTTATTAAAAATAGTATTATGAAAGTATTATTTTTTTAATAATAATATAACAAATATATTTTTAGATTATAATGTGTTATAATCTAAGAAAAATTAATGGTCAAAATTTATCCTCAAAATTTGTAATATAATACAATATGTTTTTGAGAACCAAATCGACTAAGTAATTAAATTAATTAATAATGTGGTAGTGTAGTTTGAGTTAGTTTGACTATTTTCTTAATCCTAATGATTTTAGATTCTTGTAAACAATGTGAGTTGAGATAGTATCATTCTCTATTTTATACATTATTATATATGCATAAAATGGCAATTATAAGTTCTAAATTTTGGATGCACGCAACACATACTTGAGTATATATTTTTCATATAAAAAATAAATAAATCATATGAGTATACATACATTTACTAAATATATATGATATTTAAAATTGTTAAAGGAAATTTAAATGAAAAATTAATAGTAGAACAACTGATAATCTCATCAATCACTTATTGTTCATGAGAATGTATTAAAGACACTCAAGATAATAATATACCAAATATATACTTATTGATTGCATAATAAAGTATTCAATCAAAAGTTGGATCACAAGCTGCATGAAGATATGTAATAGAAAGGAAAATTTATGTGTTGCCAAAAATAAAAGAAAGAGAAACTAATTTCTTTGTATTTTGATCATGTATTTAGACATACAAATAATGTTATCATTGAGGAAAATAATAAAAATAAAGAAAAATATTGCCTACAATAGTATCTGGTCGATGAAAAAAAAATAAGCACATGCTCCTACATGTGTATTTTAAATATATGCAATTTTGGGTTTCTAATTGAGTTGTAAAAAAGGGGGGTTATTACTTGAAAAGAATAAAGATAATGAATCGTAAAAGACCGGATAAATAGGGGAAGTAGAACAATGATGAATTTTTTTCTAGTTCATGGATGATTAGTACATTATTGATAAAAGATCAATTTTAAATAGAATAATAATGAAATATCAACTTGCTGGTGAAAAATAAATACATTAGTAGTGAAAGGTTGGTACACTAGTAGTGAAAGGCATGTAAAATGGTGGTGAAAGATAACTATAATAATAGTGAAATATTACTCTTAAGCAGAATAATAGTAAAAGATCAACTTATTAGTGAATAATAAATACATTAGTGGTAAAAGATCATTATACTAATGGTAAAATATTAGTACACTAGTTGTACAATATTGGTTTTAAGTAGAATAATGGTAAAAAGATAAATTAGTTAGTGAAAAAATCATTACATTAATAGTAAAAGATCAGTATATTAGTAGTGAAAGATCAATATATTAGTAGTAAAATATTAGCTTTAAGTAGAATAATGGTAAAAGATCAATTTGTTGGCAAATAAATCATTATATTGGTGGTGAAAGATTAATATATTTGTAGTGAAAGATCAGTATATTAGTGGTAAAAGAGTCATTTTGTGATTGATGAAAGTTTTTCTATAGTTTATAGTAAAAAAAAAGTCATATATATACTGATGAAATAAAAGTTGAATTATAGTGAAAGATTAATTTAAGTATAGTGAATCATTAAATATATTATACTAGAAGAATGGTTTAATTAATAGTGATAATGCTTACTATATTATTAGATGAAAAATGGACTCAAATGTGATGAAATATGATTTTAGTGACAGTAAAATATTAAGTTAAGGTAGGTAAAAGATTATTATAAAAACTATGAAATAAGAGTTTAATATTGGTGAAATATTACTTAAATAGTAATAAATTTTTTTGAAAGAGATAAATAATAGAATATGAATAATTTTCTAGCTTTTTTTTTGTTAAAATGTTAATATGGCACATGTCACACGGTATTACACCATGTGTCATATTGTATAGTATAAAAATTGAAAAATAAATATAAAAAAATTACCCTAATTGTCTCTCCTTATTTCAATTCTTTTTTTATTTTTAGTTACGAAAATAAAAGTATAAATTTTAAGTTAAAAATAGAAGTATCATTTTTTTTCCTGAAAGATTCAAAGTTAGAGGAAGAGAAAGTGATAGAGAGGATTATGATACTCATCTCTTTTATATCTTCTAATTTATTTATTTTTTTTGTTAAAAATAGAAGTATTAAGAAAGTTTTTAATACATTTATATTAAGAAAAAGAAAGAGAAATACTTACCACAATCACTTATCCTTTTATCACCTTATTTTTTTTACTTAAAAAATAGAAGCATTTGAAAATGATTTATTTTCTTTTAAAAAAATTGATACGCAGCTTTTACTTATATCTCCTTAATTTTTTAGTTGAAAATAATTATATTTTACATTTTCACCATTTTCCTAACACATTAATTGTTTATGTTTGTAGTATTTTATGACAAAGTGAAAAGAAGTCTTTTGGGTATCCTCGGTTGCATATATCATAAACCCCTTCCATTAAGGAGAAATATAGATTTATTTATTGCACTAATTAACCATACCTAATGTATATCACTCCATCTAAATCAAAACATGTTTTAGAGTTGTGCAGAAGAATTAAGAAATGAATAAAAGTACCAAATATATCCCTAATTAATATTATGATGTATCTCATTCTTCTCATGTGGAAGGGCAAGAGTTAGCATATTTGGAGGTGGTATCAATTGTTCTTAAAAATCTTGAACACCTTCATAATAATCCTAATAATGTTTTATTAAGTAATTCTTACAGGTATTACATATGTTTACAAGAAGAAGAAATCACCAATGATATCTAGTGTATAACACAATGACAATGCAAGGGTTACAAAGTTGTATGGAAGACAAAACTACAAGACATAGAACTTAATTACTTGGTTATTCAATGAATTATCATGATTAGGTTTTATGTATTTTTATATATTTTATTTAAGCTTTGTAATATCTTGTCATTGTAATTGTAACTCATTATATATACCATACGAACGTGTGTTGGTTTAACTCTTTATTAATTAGGTCAGTTGATTTGGGCTTAATTAATGGAGGTTAAGCTCATCCTCATATGTGCGCGCGCGTGTGTGTGTGTGTATATACTTGTACATTCGGTGGTGAAGGACACGAATATATGAAATAAAATGAAAAGAGAGCATTGAGTTGAAAACTAATTGTAATTCTATCTTCCTACTTTTCTCTTCAAGTGAGGTTAATCTTGAGTGATTTTTAGAATTTGTTCTATAGAGAAATTAGTGGTTTCTCTTTAGAATTATTTTGATGTTTGAGAAGATAAAAAAAAAATCTTCCAATTGTATGTTGCATTTGAATCGTTTAAAACTTCCAAATTCTTCCAAACTTTTGTTGACATAGTTCTGAGAATTTAGCAAAAAAATCTTACATTTGTGAAAGATAATTCATCTATTCCCTAACACATCATATTATCTCTCATATTTAATATCTAACTTTTAATTTAATCTTCAGTATTAACATTACTCTTCACATGAAAATATAGTAAAATATTATATAGAAATTGTGGAGCATCACTTATGTTGAAACAAAATTAAATATCCAAAATATCTTTTATTTTGAACTTGAGAAACTATACATTTATATTTATATTTTTAATGCTTTAATTATTACTTTTTATTATATTCTTTATATTTAATATAATATTTAATTTATATTATAATAAAAATAAATGTATATTTGGAAGTTTATTGTGATTATTATTAGATAAACAAACTACATTTAAATTTTAAAAAATATTCTTAACTAAATTAGAGTAAGCCTTTTGTTGAAGTTTTCTTTAATTTTTAAATTTGATAACATCACGCCTTCGCTAAAAATGAAGAATGTTTATTTCTTTGTAATTTTTTTAAAATTTTAAATCATTTAATGAGAGTTAATTCTTTTTTAGCCTCCATTAACTTTCTCTTGTTCATATTTTATAACTTTTGTGTTATGTAATATGATTCATAGAAAACATCAATTTAGCTTTATGGGTACAAATTAAGAATTAAAACTCACATGACTATTATATCCTTAGTTATTGTTAGTTTTAATGAAAAGGTTTTGGAAAGACAATAAATCAAAGAGAAAAATTTAATGATGGTAAATAATACATTAGGAAAAAAATCAATATTTTACATTGAAATGCTAAAATGTCACTTATTTTGAAAAAAAAAAGCTACTAAAATGATACCTATTAATAATTTGAGGTAGGGATGATCAAAGACTTAAATATTTTAGATAGAACAAATAAAAATTTTCTCTTTTCATAATTAATTTGTGGGAAAATAAAATCCTTCATCTAAGAGTAGCTTACGAGGTACACCCATCTCAAACAAGTTGGTAGTTTTATAAGAATAGGTAGTTAGTAAATGATTCTTCTCCCGCGCATATGCTTTATTGATATTGGGAAACATTATAAAAATTCAAACTAAAATATTTTTATTTTTGGTCATTTAAAAAAAATATCTAAATGTTTCTTAGATTTTTCTCAACATTTAGACACTTATATATTTAGTATGTGTAAAAACTACCATTTATCAATTTTAATACTGATATAAATCAATGAGTATGATATATCGTACATCATAAAATTTTAATATAGATATGTTACATTCATCGATGTAAAGATCAATATTTATTATTTCAAAGAGTAACATTCATTGCAAATGATATAATTCATTAGTGAGTATGATATGCAATACATCATAAATTTGCAATAAAAAAATGTTATATTTATACTGTAAAAGTTAATATTCATCATTTTTAAGACTATAATTCATCATTTTGAATACATCATACATTTTTAACACACAAATTTTACATATTCATCACTTTAAAGACCAACATTCATTATTTCATAGACTAACATTCATTTATTTGAATGATAAAGTTCATGAGCAAAAATGATATATTGTATATCATCATTGTAAATGCTGACATTCATTATTTTGAAAACTAACATTCATTTTCTTGAGCTATAATATTCACCAATGAGCTTGATGTGTAAAACAAAAATGTTATGCAGGTAAAGAGAGATATCTCCAAATAACAAAACAAAATTGCTTAAATATTTTGAGTAGCATCAATCACGCAATGACATAAACATGAACTTTCAAGTAGTCACCTTCAAATTCATGCAACTCTTAAAAACTAACAAGCAAATAATGTACATGTTAAATAATTTTCTAATCAAATATTCCATCATGCCATCATACCACAATCCAAAAAGGACTATTTCCCTCCTTTTTCATTACACCTTTTCCTAACCATTAAAACATACAACAATATGAAAAATTCAATTGTGTTGAGATTGTGTTCCTTGATCTCTTAATTCCTATAATAACCACGTACCTAAAGTTGTAAAAAAAAAAGACAGTACACCATGCATAATTCCCTTCAAAATCAACGTCCCTTTACTTTCACCTAGCATTTGGCCAAAAATTAAATACAATACATATTTTCTATCATGCTCATAGTACATAATGTTTTTTCAAAGAAAAAAAGTCACTTAACACTTATATATATAACACCTTTTTTTTAGATGGGTGTGCCTTGTATCCTACTCCAAGGTGCAACATATATGAGTTGCACTTTTTGAAGCATATAGTTTCATTTTCTAAGGTATACATATTCGGTTTGAGACATTATTGTGGTTAACTATTGCACTTGATCATTTATGATTATTGAAAAAACTTAACAAAATAGGCATGAACTAATGGAAAAAATTGGTTGAAAAACTACTGTTAAAAACTAAACAATTTTTTTGTAAGAAAAAAAATTAGGCAATGAGAATATCTTATCCTAAAAATTCCTTTTAGTTTTTACTATTAAAAACTTCAAATATATTTTATTTATAGAAACCAAAACATATATATCTTACAAGAATACATATATTCCTAAAAAAAATACACATCTTATACTATATAAACACACATTTAGGATATAAATACATATTCTTTATTTATGTAAATAAAGACATACACATCTTAGAATAATACATATACTTCTAAATAAAATAGATATCCTTTAGGATATGAGTATGCAATTTTCAAAATATAGATAGTTAACTACATATGTTTAACAATACGATAAACATATCATTAGATAATAAAACACATATTTTAAGATATATACACACACACACACACACACACATACATACATATATTCAATAATATAAAAACATAACCTTTAAGTTATTAATGCATATTTTTCATACTATATTACACATTTTCTAAAATAAAAATGCTCGTTCTTCATAACATAATTACACTTCCTACACACTTAATATTTATTTCTTTAAATACATTTTATTTTTTCAAATACACATCATTCAGCTAATCCTCTAGCTAATTTCACACTGACAAAGCAAAATTCTCATATGTTCATTCTTCCATCAAGGATCGATTGATCATATACATGTAGCTATGTATCAAGCCACATGTTTATAATTTATAAAAAAAATGGATATCGAAGTCCAATAGCTAGATCCAATTAGTATATATAAAAAGAAATAATTAGTTATTTACACTAACGAAAAAATCATAAAAGAATCAGTGAAGTAGGAAAAAAACTCATGCATTATTTCTAGTTGATAGAGGTGTATAAGCTAAACTAGTTACCATATGTAGCATGTCTGGTGCATATGGTTCCACCATGCACCAACTCTACATTTTAAAATTAAGTGTATTTAATTTTTATGTAAGCTTATAATATTTTGGAAGAATAGTCACTAATTAAGTGCTTAAATTTTACAAAATGAGGAATTGCAGTAAGTCATTGACAATAACAAAATAAAAGTAAAAATGACAATGAATATACTAAGTGTATTTATTTACTTATCTTACATAAGAATGGAAGATGAAACCGAAATTATACTAAGTGTAGTGTCAACACTCTGCAGTTTTAATGTTTTAGCTTTTGCAAATCACTCTTTTGAATATAATTTCCAAGTACTAAAAATGATGGTGTTACAACTAAAGTTGAAACACTAATGATCAATACATCAATCCAAAAGACTATTGGTTAAGGAAACCCTAACCATCAAAGATACTCCAACCTTAAGTATGAGCACCCCTATAACCCTAAAAATAATCAAAATGTCATAAAATTTGGTTTATATGAATATAGCTTATGAAACTTTAAAAACTTATCATACAAATCCTGAAAAACATATTCAAACACATAAAACACACAAAATCATAGCTCATAAGTAAAAAGTGTAAACTACCCTTTTTTATGCCTAACACTTCAATTAAACATAAGATAACATAAATATGCTCAAAACTAAAAATGTTGTGTAAGAAAGTTGACATAAATTACCTCAAAAATTCATTGTAAATATAAAAGCATTTAAATAAAAAAACACATAAAACATACCTAAGGCTAAAAAACCAAACATATTGGCAAAACAAATATGCCATTTTCAACACTAACACATTCAATCATGCAAACACCTCAAAATCAATCTACTATTAGCACTATTTAGTTTTTATAGATCATATGGTGCAAACTAAACCATGATTAAACCTAGGTCAAGCTTTTCCTCCTTCTTGAAAACATTAAACATAAAATCATCAATACTAGTCAAAATCACTTAAAAAATAGAAAAAAATAAAGATAAAAGATTATAATGTCTTAATATTCCTTATGAGGATGATATTGAATTAAAGGAAGAGATGATAAATGTTTCTCTTCAAGAACTTTATTATTATAATTTCGTAAAATAACTAAAAAAATAAAAGAGAGGGATTGGTTTGATATTAAAAAAGAACAAGGGTTAAATGGGTGTTGTAACTTTATTAAATTTATATTAGAAAGATAGTAACAAATATACAATAATTAGGATATTTTTAAGTAAAGAAAATTGAGTGTCAGGGTATAATTATGACTAAAACTAGTGAAATTTATCTTAAAATTATAAAAACTAAAAAATCAATTTTATTTTATCTTAATTTAAAAATTCCCAAAAGTATGGGTCGTAAAATGCTATTAAGGGTAAAGGAATGTTATATAGCACTTTTAGTTAAAATTCCAATTATTCATTTTAAAAATAAATAGAAGTACCATAAAAGATAAGGAGTCAAAATATTATAAGCTTAGAATATTTTGGAAGAATTTTTATGGGAAAAAGTGGCTCAAAAGTTTTATGAGACTCAAAACTGTAATAAGGGTTTAAAGTTTGAAATAAATTATTTTAAAAATGTAACTAGGGTTTATAAGGATGTAATAAAACTTAGTTTAAAATAATTTTTCATAATTAAAATATTAAAAAACCTTTATAAAAATTTAGTATCACACACATCCTCCTTTCAAGGCTTACAAGGGTCTAAGGCAAGGACAAGGATGGCCCATTTCACTTTACTTGTTTATAATTATAATAGAGTATCTTTGTAGATTGTAGACACCTTGTGAACTAATAACTCATTGCATGCCCATCCTAAATTCATGAGGGTTTGGTTAGTTTCTATATTGGTTGTAGATAACCTACTATCTTTCACTAGAGGCGACCTTAGTTCCATTCTTACCCTACACACTACTTTTCTTTGAATCTATGTTCTTACTAGCATGTAGTTTAATGTTGAAAAAGCTTCATTTATTATGTAGCTTTAATAGATGTTGAGCTAAAGTATTAGGTTTTCCAGTATATCCACATCATCAAGGGTGTCTTTCTTGTTAAATATCTTGAACTTCCCCTCATTAGTAGAACCATAAAGACTAACGAGTATCACGATTTGCTAGAAAATTCATGGTTGGACTTTAGCATAATTGGTTCCTTAGCTACACTAGAAGGCCACAACTAGCCAAATCAGTATTATTTGGCACCCAAGCTTATTAGATCCCTATGTAACTCATTCCTAAGAAGACTATCATGGTTATCAATGAAACTTGAAAATCTTTTTTATAGTCCTATTTATAGTTAGTCATGCAAAAATGCTATGTGGCATGACAACATGTACGCAAACCAAAGTAAGAGAAAGGTTTGGGCTTGTTTGATCTTGAATGGTGGAATAAAGCGACACTAAGGAGGCTACTTTAGAACCTAAAACTCAAAAAGGACATCTTATGGGTCAAATGTCTTCTCACTTATCTTATCAAAGAGAGAAATTTATGACACATTCCTATTAATGCTTTTGTGTCTCGGTGTTTAAATTGGTTGTTGTAGTTAAGGTATGTCTTTTACCCTTTACTTAGCTCCATCAATAATAAAAACCATGCATAGTGGATAAACACACCATAGATAAAGCTCATGAGGATTTATAACCTAGAGGGGTGACTGTTGATTAGTGGAGAGTGGCATGAAACCCTAAAAAAAATAGGCAACTAGTATTGAGGTTCTTGCTTGTAACTAGAGTTTATCATATACTAGATGAGAGGAACCAAAGAATATTCAATAAGAATATTTTTTCACCTCAAGAAATTACTAAAAGTTGTGGTGAATCTTTCTACACACATTGATAGTATATATCATTGTGAATTGTATCAAACCCTTGTTGCTCATGTTAATGATCGAGGATAGTGGCTTTTCTTTATAGTGTAGTAGTGCTTGTTTCTTTGCTAGTTATATAGTCATATAACACTTTTAGTAGCAATGAAATTATTTTATTAAAAAAATTTCCTAAATAAAATATTAGTTTGAGTTATTATTATAACTTTTCATATTATTTTGAATCATGTTTATCTAAAATCCATCTTATTTTGAGAGTAACTAAATAATAATAACTCAATCTATATGTATATTTATCTTAAAACACTAGAGTGATTGTGTTGTGCATAAAATAAGTAACAAAAATGTTAAGTTTCACTACACCACTTGGGAAAAAATATAGGTGCATGAAAATTTGAGCTACACAAACATATGTGATCATTAGTAGCTTTATAACTAACTACATGCACTAGTTGAGAATTATAACTTACTATAACTATCAAAAAATTATTTTATCTCTTGTTTAAATATCCCTCTTTGATTAAAGTCGGTATTTTATCTTATTTTTCATATTTTTCCCACATTTATATATTTTAGTACTTTTTTTGGTGTTTGTACTTTAGAATAATATACACACTTCTGCATGGCATATGGACACAGTCATATGTTGTGTGTGTGGATCATATGGCATCTTTTTATTTGGAATAACTATATTTTACATGCTTCCTAAATTTCTCCACTACTTTGAATACTCCAAAACTATCCTTCGATCCTTCTTTGTCCTTTGGTCAGTCTATCTCTAAACATTTGTGATTCTTTTACTACCTCTTTACCTTTTATATAGGAGATCCTTTAGGTAGTTCTAAGGCTCTTTTTTAGTGTTTAGCATTTTAATCCTTTCATAACATTTAATCTTATTTAATTATATTATATTAACATCTGCCCTTGCTAACTAGATTTTATTTCCTTATTTTGGTTACCCAAGCTAAACCCTAACTCTGCCTAACTACACACTCAACCTTACCCATAACCTTTTTGATTTTCACTCAACCTTACCCATGCCTCCCTCTAATTCATGCCAACCATTATAGGTCCTAACCCCTATTGCTTAAAATCACCCCAAGATCTGTAGCACTCCCCCTTAGGCCTTCTTTTGTTTTAATACAACATCAAAACATGATATATACTCTCTTTTTTCACTTTTTGTCCCACATCTAATCATCTCTCCTTAAATTTCTAAACAACTCCTCATCAAGCTAAACAAGACCTTATTTTCTCCCTTTATTTTTTTTCTCCCTTCATGCTTCCTCCATTTCTAACCTTACCTCTCATAGCTCAAAAGTGGCACCACCAAACTTTAACACAACCAGCTTCCACCAAATGCAAAATCATCACAATGCCATGCACCCTAAATATGCAAACCTCTTATTAGCACCCCTAGTTGTGTGAACATCTGATGCAACTCCCACTATGTTAAACCAATCCTTTAAGCAACCACCAACTCCATGTGTTGCCACCCTTGATATATTTTATAGCATCACACAACCTTACACCAACTACATGCACCTCTAACAAATCTAATCCTTTGCTGTGCAAAACCCTCCCAAAGAATGATAGTGTATTGATGCCCGATTTTTATAGTACTAATCCTCATATTTTGCATGAATTTTCCTTTTAAAAAGGCCCATCTAACCTCTCTTAAACCACATATACTCATTTGAGATCAATAATGAAGAAAAAAAAGAAAAAAAATAAGTTGTTCCGAAAAGTTTTACAAACAAAAAGGTCAACCAAAACTTTTACATGAAATAACAAAAATACCCTTTAGTATTTTGATCATAGCTTTTTTTATCCAACATTTGATTGAGTTAATTCAAACTGACATAGAAATCTTAGATCAAGTTATACAACCTTCATATTTACCAATATTTCTAAATTAGACTGAAGTATGGTTAAAATTTCATTGAAATTTAAAATATTCGATTAAAAGTTGTTGAAATTCACTTGGTAATGGTCGGTCAACGATCGATCAACTAAGGCTTGTCTAGAGCATTTATAACTACTATGGTGGTCTTAACATTAGCAAAACTCTTTCTAAACCCCAATAACTTATCTCGCAAATCAATTAACATATCATTAGTTGTGACATCCAAAAATTACTACTGAAAAAATTATTTTAGCAGAAGCATAATATTAAAATAGGTGGGTGTTACTGTTGTAATTGACATAATTCTGGCTTACCATACCATCCTTACATCATTTATAAGGAAAAATAATTAGAATATAAAACATGATAAATAGAAAATGATAGAACCTTCACAAAAATTAATACAAGTTTGGAGATTAATTCCTAGTACAATATAAAAAAAAGCATAAAAAGTAGGCAGTGGAAACTAAGAGTCTCAAAAGGTATCTGGACAAAAAGTGAGTAACCAGATAACATGATTCTACATTCAAACATGATACAAAAGCATCATAGTCAACAAAATTATTCAATGGGCTCTCACTAACATCATCCCAACCCTGCCTGTGGTAATGAGCATCACCCATTAAAAGGATGATTAGTATACTATGTACTAAGTAAGGTGATAATATAATCAAGAAAGGGTATAATTTCATAATATCACATAAAGAACTCATAAGGAAAAAGGCTTAAACATGATATGATGTAAGAGAATAACTAAATCCAACTTTACATCATTAGATAACATCATCAACCATTTTTTTATATATTTATGCCGAGCTGTATTGAAGTTATGAACTGGAGTAATTATTGAAGTTATGAACTGTATATCTAGGTCCTCACTCATAGCATCCTCAAAATTAATGGTCTCCACAATAGCTTGGCTAATTCAAGTAGCCTTAATAAGGGACTTTTCAATGATTAGACTAGAGGGAGGAGTAATGGTATCACCTTGATCAACGATTATAGGAGTGGGACTATGTGCCTTATGGACAACCTCAGCATTTGGTTGAGTTTGCATATCATAATGATGGTGCGATGCCAAGTATTTCTAAAAATATAGGCATATGGTGTGCATCTTAGATTCAAAGACTCACTAAGATCTCTCCATGATGGTCAGCATCATAACCACTCTAAGAAGTAGGTCATGGATACTAGATAGTGTCACACTTCATAAAATTGTAGGTGGGGGAGGAGATTTAGAGGTGGAGGGTGTTGCAGTATATGAGGAGGATCCTCCAGATGTAAATGGAATATCACCTAGAGCTAGAGGATCATATGAGGGCAATGATTGGTCATCTATACTGATTAGTGGAGGCTATAGCCTAAATGAAGTAGAGATGCAACCATTGCGAAGGAGTGATGCACATGCCTTAGGGGAAAGCTCAAAGGCCTATCCATTGACACCCATCTGATACTCTATCCTTCTAATGGTGATAATATCTAAAATATTGATCCCATTTTGTAGGTGAAGTCAAGTGGCTAGAAAATATTCAAATTAAACTCTAAAATCTTAGAGGATCCTCAGGATTAGTGATCCATAACCATGAGTAGCTTGACTGTGTCCATCTATATGGGACATATGGTGGAAGATGTCAACAATAAATCATAAGATGTGATTAACCCCATACTAGTCATTTAGGGTCATACATGCATCTTATCTAGCTTAAGGGAAAATAATGGAGCAGGTCAGATAATGACACACGCTCTTAAAGGTGGTAGGTAGTAAGGGGAGAATGTTCCACCAAAAATGAAGTCATATCTATGCATTTAATACATAATAGAGTCATGAATATGAGTTATCATCTGCTCAATATATGTCTTTTTAGTGGTAATATCATGCTCGATCCCTATAATCTTGGCCATTCGAGCCTCATCAACCACTATAGGGACTGCTAACATATTGGTAGTTATGGTGGATCCTAGAACAAGAAGTTTAAGATCCACATAAAAGAGGCAAAGCAAGTCATAATAGATTGGATCACAGGGTGTGAAGAGAAGGAGAAGAGGAATGACAAAAAGAGATTGAATGAAAGGAATTATTAAATTCTAGTTGCATGACTTAGTATTAATGCACATCATTAAGAGTAATTGCTTCCCACTAAAGGATTTGACCTAGGGTGACTAGTTATCCATGGTGAAAAAGAAGAGTAAGGAGTGAGAGTATGTCTCAATGATCTTAGCCAATTGAGTAGAAGACTGAATATGCTATCTAGTGGATCAAGTGGTAGTGGTATTCCTAAATGGAGGCAGAGATGGACTTCTATCCTCTTCCAAAGAAGAAGAAGAAGAAGAAGAGCATTCCCCATATAAAGAGGAATAAGAAGAGGTAGAGGGCTACTCAATTTGAAAATTCACTCAAAGTGGATGATCAGTAGTGTATGGGTTTGTTTGGTAGGACTAATTTCCTCTCAAAGGGAACATGTAAAGTTTGATTTATGCTTAGTCATGATAACTTGAAGAAGAATTTAGAGACCAAAGGTTTGAAATCAAAGAAGAGCATGGAAGGAAAATTGGGGAAGTAATCAATTTTCACAAAATATGATGAAAGATGATAGAATAATGCACCTTTAGCTATTAAATGTCCATTGGATCATGAATCAAACCCTAAGTAAGCTTTACATAGGGTTAAATTTGAATGAACTAGTCAAATATGGGAGTTAGGATTTGTGTAATCTTACCCTAGATTCAAATAGGCCACGATGAAATTGAGGTTGATTGTTGTTGAGAATTGGCTACGATTCATGGATTCAATCTAATTAAGTCCTATCTTGTGTGATTTGGTGAGGTAGTGATCAATTTGAGTGAGAGAGAGTAGAACATGAGGACAAAAATCAAACGGTGGTGAAAACTAGGGTTGGGGGTTTGATTGAACAGGTTAGTGCCTATTCATATACTTGATAGAACAATTAATTTTTATGATACTTATTCGACTGTTCTTGGAGCTAGTAGATTGGTTTGGGAGTTGTAGTTAATTGTTCATATAATTGGTCAAATGATTTTGTCATTTTAGTTGATTGGTATTTCCTTGATTAAAAACCAAACATTCATGATTTGACCCTTGGTTTCACTAGAACCAGTTGATTGGTCCTTTGAACCCATTGACCGGTTTGAAGACTAATTAACTAGTTTGGCTAGTCAGGTCAAAATTTTCAACATTTAAAATCATTTTAAATTAAGGACTATGACTATATATTTGACTTAAAAATATCACATTAATCAAAAATCATATAGTATAATTTTTATAATTAAATCAATGCATTATTAAGGCCAAGTTATTATGATTTTAATTAATTTTCATGATTTATGTTCACATTTTTCAAAACTTTCACAAGTTTCCGAGAGATAATTTAAATCATAGAAATTTCATTCTTATTTCTCTTCTAATGGTTGTGAATCTTTCTTTATTTATTGGATTAGTGAAAATGTCTCCCCATTAGTGCAATGCAACAACAAATTCCACAATAACATCCCCTTTTTCAACATAGTCCTTTATAAATTGATGTCTTGTTTCAATATTCTTAGACATAGAGTATTGAACGAGGTTCTTAGTAAGGCATATAACACTAGTTTTGTCACACCTACTTGAAAATTTTTCATGATTAATTCTATAATCACTTAATTGATGTTTCATCCAAATTAATTGTCCACAACAAACACCAATTGCTATACATTTTGCTTTAGTTGTGGATAATGTAGCACTATAATATTTCTTACTATGTCAATTAACTAGTTGTTCTCATAGAAATAGAAATGTACCCAAATTCAACATTATAATATCCCACAAAGTCAGTGTTAGAATATCCTATAAGGCCTAGAAGTGTATTATTAGGGTAAAAGAATCCTAGTCTACGGGTGATAATTAGATACCTAATAATTCTATTAGCTATAGTCATATAAGATTCTTTGGGATTACATTGAAATCTAGAATATAAGCATACAATAAACATAATATCAGGTTTAGATGTAATAAGGCAAACAAGTCATCAGATCATACCTTGATATCGCTTTTGATATGCTTTTTTATCCTATTTGTCCATGTTAAGCTTTGGGGTAATGGCCATGAAAATACTACAAGCCTTGCTCTTGGTCATTTAAAAATTCTTGAAAAGGTCATTTGGGTACTACTCTTGGTTGAAAAATATTCCTTCATTTGATTTCTTAATTTGAAATTCAAGGAAATATGTCAGCTATCCCATCTTTCTCATTTCAAATTCACTACACATCAAAGTGGAAAATTTCTTGCACATGGATTCATTAGTAACATCGAGTATTATGTCATTAATTTGTATTTGCACAAGAAACAAATCCTTTTTGTTTTTTATTCATGAATATATTTTTGTCAAATTTTCCCCTTTCAAAACCCTTTTCTAAAATAAATTTACTTAACCTTTCATACCAAGTCCTAGAGGTTAGTAGAGTGACTTGTTGAGTTTATAAACATGATTAGGTTTTGAGTCATTTTCAAAGCATGGTGCTTTCTTAACATATACATATTCCTCAATAAAACAATTAATAAAATCACTTTCAACATTCATTTGATATAATTCAAAGCACATGGATGATGCAAATGTAAGAAACATACGTATAGCCTTGATTCTAGCTATGGGGATAAAGTTTTTCTCGAAATCAATGCCTTCCTCTCGGTTGTATCCTTTGGAAACCAATTGGGATTTATGTCTAAAAACAATGAAACCATAATCTATCTTGTTTTAAAATACCCATTTTGTAACACCCTCATTTTTCACTACCAAAAAAATTTGTTTAAAACAATTTGGAAGCTAAAAATACACTTACAAAAAATGGGGTGTTATTGTTGTACCTAGCACATGATAAACGTTAGCCGCCTACTCCATATTAGATGTAAGGCTAAACCAACTAACTAATTTAAAATATAGTGCTCAAACTTAAATCACATAAACATTTGAATGATTTTCCACATCAAAGACCCCAACGATCCCAGACCAAGTCAAATATAGGGAAAAGATAAGTTAAGACTATGGGGATACATTAGTTAGAAAACAAGACTATAGTGCAACCCCAAAACCATTATCTGTAACAAACCTCACAAAATCCTCTAGATGTGTACACTCTCAAGCCCCAAACCTAAGCTGAGGTAGGCCTACTACTAGCCATCCCCAAAAACTTGCACATAACCCTCTACTCATTGGAATGAGTTGGTGATAGAGTAAATAGGCACATTAGTACGCTACGTACTGAGTAAGCTAAGTTGCTTTCTCAATGGGAAACACAAGTATGCCAAATCTATCATAACATAGATATCTTATTCAACATGTATCATGCTAATGCCATATTCATAAAGATAGTAATGCACCAGAATATACTATCATGCATATCTCAGGCAACACAGATTATATCATGCTCATCTTCGTATTATAATAACATGGATAATCCTACATGTACTAGGAAACTTAATTTAGATGACCACTAGGGTTTATTTTCCAATTTTCCCAATCAGTTAGATTATACCATTTCCTTATTCATATATTGATGTAATTCAACATCCATTCAAACATTCCAAAATAACCAATTAGTCATTTAGGACATTGTACAAGTGTACATAATAGCTTTTGCCCTTTTTCTCATCTAAACCCTTGTTTCCACCCTTATAAAATTATGCATTATCCAAATTTTTATCATCCAATTACGTATCATTGAGCGATGGACTGTGTACCACACCATGGTCTCATATACCATGGAAGCCTATCTAAACTAAGGGACATAAAGTTCAAGCTGAAGACAATCACTAAAGCGGACATAAGTCTAGGTAGAATCCAATCACCATAATGGACATAAGTCCAGGCCAAAGCTAACCAATATAGATATAAGTCCAAGCCGATGCCAACCACCTAGGTAACTATAACTTTTAGTATCAATACCCTTTAGTACATCATCAGTGTCTATAGTAGGTAAGGTACTAGGGTCTCTAGGATCCCGCTCGAAGGCACCAATAAATTCCCAAAGGTAGACTAAGCCCTGATAGCTAATCGAGGATCGTGTAACCCAGACCCATATATAACTTGATTATCTTTCACTTTATGTGATTATTATATTATTCATGAAGATAAGTGATCACACAAGGCCCATATAAAGAGCAATCACAATATTCACATGGTTCTTCCATATTAATCATTTTTCATTTTCCAACCATGTGTGGGGTTTTCATTTATCCTTATCCAAAATTACTCATGACCATTATATTATTTTATTCAAGCACATGATGTGCTTCATCACTCTTTTCTTAAGTCCATCACATTTCATAAGTGGTGCACCTATTTAGCATTTACAATAATCATTGAGTATTTCATAAATCATGATCTAATTAATCCATCCATTAGGTCATAATCCATGATTAAATCTATAATTTATCCCTTTAATAATCATAGAACATTCCTATGCATAGCCTTAAGGCATAACCAAATTGAAAGACATCAAATCACTCAAACCAGTTAATCGGTTTGGCCCAACTAGTCGATCGGTTTGGGTTAACCAGTTGATCGGTTTGACTCAACCAAACCTTGCTTTTCCTCAAACTAGTTGATCAGTTTTGGCAAACCACTTGATTGTTCATAGACTAGTCGATTGGTTCTTCCTTACTAGTTGATGTGTTTAAGCAGAGGTTAAGACCAAGGTCTCTATTGGCTTACTAGTCGATGGACTTGGTCAAGTAGTCAACCATTTTTGGAACCAGCCAATCAATTGGTCCTAACTAGTTGATTGGTTTTCCCTACAACATCATCAAACCATCATTTTCATGCAGATCATGCTCATGAATCTTCATTAAACCACACTAGAACATGCCTTAAAATTGTATAACACATTTTTAGCTTGTTTAACTTGCACATCTCACCCTTTAATCAGCATAACTTAGTTTTCTCAAGGTTCATGCGTTTTACTTAGAATGAACAATATAACCATCCAAATTAATTCTACAAACTATATACATTCATGCCAACATCTAATATCAACTTAAATAGGTTTATATCATGTAGGAATACTCATAACCCATTTTAAAAGTAATAATCACTTACTTAATGTAGGTAAAACTTTTCTTAAACCAGAAATTCAGCCCACAAAAACCTTAACTTTTAAAACCATAAAAAAACAATCTTTAACTCAAAAATTTGTACATAATATTAATAAATTTAAATTTGAAATAGAAATAAAGGAAGAACATACCACACCCCAAAGGTAAAATAGAGGGCACTTAGCTAAACCACTCAATATTTTTACCCAAATCTAACTCTTCCTTACTTAATAATTAAAACAAGAGGGAGATAGAGAAAGGATAAGAAGAGTGAAAGGATTTTCAACTGCAAGGCTTGAAGTGCAGAAAGGGAGAAAGGTGAATAAATAGAGTTAGGAATTTTTTGTGGCTAAAAGAAAGGTGAACAAAATGGGTGATTGGGGCTATTTATAGCCAACCAATTGATACGAATCATAGAGTGGTCAGGAACAATTTGAAAACCCTAATTCTCACCATTTGAATTCAAGTTAAATGGAAATATTTCATCCAAGATATTCTTCTTTATCCTCTAGAGCTTAAATAGTGTTTCTGGAGAATGTAGGTTAATTACTCTAGAAATGAAATTCATAAGAGGGGTAATGGAAGGCTAGTGTAGAAGGAATCTTCTAGTTGATTAGAATCATGTTTGAGATCAAATCAATGATATCAAAAGTGTGTAGAGGAGAGAGGTGAAAGAAGACAAGGCTAAGGTCATCTCACCACCTTTAATTATCCCATCAACCCTCTAGATTGATCTAAGGTAGTATTTCGGGCTAAATACATCATAAAAAGGCTAAGAATCTCTTAAGAATAATTTAGCATGGGTTAACAAAGTTCCATTTCAGTATAATAAATATTCCCAAAAAATGAGTTTTGAAATTATGCCCAACTCGATAAACCAATCGGTCAGTTTAGCCTACCAGTCAGCTGTTTTACAAACTAGTCGATCGGTTCCCCAACTAATCTATCAATTTAGTTGAGTAAAAACCATTTTTCTGCCACGACGGACTAGTCATTTAGTTCATCTGAAAAACTAAAAAAAATTTATTTTCCAACCTTGTTTCAAATCAAAATTTTCCTCAAACTAAATATTAATACCAAATAAAAATAAAAACATCCAAAATTGGCATAATTCTCATTAAAAATTTTCCAAAAAGGTAGGGTATCACAACTAATAAATTCCTTGTATGCATCAAATTCAATCAACTTCTTAACTAGCTTATATTTCACAAGAATCACGCAGGATACAAGAACTTTTTCATTTAAGACAACTATGTGTTGTTTGTTTATGTGATTAATCAATGTTTTCATGTTGTCTCTTTTTAAGTTAATTTATCATTGCTACTCAATGAATCTTCCAAGAAACATAAAAAATAGTTATAAGAGTAGAGGGAGGTGGATTGTACCTCATCAATGTCGTCGTCACCATTGAAGCTTATGAAGGAGGTAGAGGTTGTGATTCCTCTCCTAGATCCATGAAATAGAACTTTCACTGAAGGCGACCATGGATTTTCTTGGCCGTTCCCTTCCCTTGCTGTTGCTGGTATTCCCCTTGTTTTTTTTGCCTTTTTTTTATAGCTATTTTGTTTCCAAACTCATATCAATTGAGGATATCATGTCTAGATTTTCTAAAATTGTCGCATTTAATCTTTTCATCCTTATTGTCTTCTCTAAGCCTCCTTGTGTTTCTTAAAGATATTCTTATTGATCTTCCATTTTCCCTTCCTCTTGATAATTATAGTAAATGATGAGGGATCATATTTATAAGGCTCACCCTTGTCATGTGGCCATTGGTCATGAAATGACTAAAAATTTATATCACCTAACGGGTTGGAAATCAACATTTAATGCTTACCAATTAATTAGTATTTTATACTAGTAAACTGGACATGTTTAGACTTGAGATGGGAAAGTTCCCGTTATACAAACTAGTTGATTGGCTAATTAAAACAAGTTAATCTGTGTTCTGTTATACTAAATCATATGATCATATATAAATAGTACCCTAGTTTAGCAAACCAATCGATGTGTCCGAATGACTAGCCAATCAGTTGACTTAAACCAAATGATTAGTTACAAACTAGTTAATTAGTTTACAAAAATTAATTTATGAGTTTAAATAGAGACAAATGATTTTTTAAAGGAGCAAAACCCATGGCCTTCTTGGTCAAACAAGTCTATCAATTGGGGAAACTAGTCGATAAGTTTACATAGAGAAAAATGGGTTTCTATAGGGGTGAAACCCGTGGACCGATTATTCAAACCAATTAGTTGGTTTCCAAACCTATTGATTGGTTTAGAGAAACCAATCATTAAGTTTAAATAGAGACAAATGAGTTTCTATAAGAGTAAAATCCATGGACTGGTTGGTTAAACCAGTTGATTGGTTTGTTGTGCTAGTTAATTCGTCTAATTTTTAATCATTTTAATTCCTTGGGTTTAAATCAAACTAATCAATTGATCTTGAGACTAATTGACTAGTTTTAAATAGAAATAAACAAGAGTTAAAACACTTTAGAAAGATTTAGAAATAAAGATCAACCATGAATTCACATGAAGTGAATTCAAGTTAAGTGTTTAAATTGTTTTTAAAAAGCTTTGATCAAAATTTAAAAATGTTCAACTTAACTCTTTATAAGAAAATATAAGAATTATTAATATAAGCATCAATCCTTAATTATTAGTGATCTTCATATGATCTTCTTTTTTGCTTTGAAACTTGATTGCTCTTTTAAGTTTTCACTTGAGATATGATTTGAATAAGTGGGATTTAGTCTCTTTGTTTGTAAATCATAGTTCATACACACTTAAGAAAGCATATGAGTTCTCTAAACCTATTTATTATCATTAAAATAAGGATAATGTCATTATTTGACCTATAAGGTCAATAATAGAAGAAGCTCTTACTGCTTTGAATTGTAACACATTGTCCCATCATAACTTACACATACATTTGAACATATATAGCTGATGAAAGTGTTCTTGAAGCATCTCAAAATTCAAGTGCACTCCAAAGACTCCCATAATACCTCTTTCATGCATTTTCTTTGTAATACCCCATCCTAAAATCCTTTAAATATGTTTAACATTATGCTCATATAAAATAAATTAGTATTTTTAGAGAGGGCTTGAAATTCTAATAAAAATATAAATTTTAGGCATACTGAATAACTGGTTTTCCTAACTGCTAGACTAGTACATCCTAAAATTTATTATTTTATTCTCGACAAACTACTAGACTAGTTTGCTCAAATTGATTGACTGGTTATCCTGCCATTTTAGATCCTTTTTAATTTTGATTTGAACATCTTTCTAATGTTTATAAAAAATTCTAATTAGAATATATTTGTGCTAATAATCTTATCTTGGTGCGTCAGGATTATTTTCACATTATTTAGATTATTTTATAATTGTTATTTTTTTTCTTCTAAAAATCACTTTTGAGTCATACCTGACCTTTTCTCTTCTCCCTTAACTATTTCTCTCTCTTTTGGCAGTTAGGCTATGTTGTTGACTTAATGCACCCATTCCATGACTCACCAACCTACTGTCATGCTCCGTCTTGACTGCACTCAACCTCTATCACCCCCTAATGTCTGTCCTTACCTCTTGGTTGTCCACACTCAACCATATCAGTCTTATCTCCCTCTCTCCTATGAATGTTGACCAATTATCACCTCTATACCCTCCATTCCTAATCTATTTTCATTGCTCACCTATTATTCTTTCTCTTTTATTTCTTTTTTTGGTGGAAAATTTTCCTAAGTGCGAGAATTCCTTCATTCTTTTGCTTTATCCTCTATATAAAGGAAAAGTAGAGGCTTGCTTTCGCTTCCTCACTTACTTGGTCGAGAATTGTCTTCATTTTCTTCTTCTAATCTTGGTTTTATTTCTCCCTTATTTCTCTTCAGCATGAAAGGATTTAGGTCTAAGAAAGGTTGAGGATTTCAAATTCTTTTCCTTGGTATACCATTTCTGAGAAACAAATAGATTGCGTCTTATTCTCTTTTCTTCTCATGATTCTTCCTTGAATTTCTATGGAGTTTTGAAAGGGAATTTTTAATTTTTTTACTTCTTGATTCTCTTAGGATTTGAGGCCTTTGTAGACATCCATCAAATTAGGGGTTATTTGTGCTTGAAGGTTTACTTTAAGGTAAGACATCCTTATCTCTAATATTAATAAGATATTGTGTTGTTTGTTGTGGTTTTGAGTGCTTGGTATGTTCATTCATGTTTCTGTAATATGTTGGGTTCTTAATTTCGAGCATGTTGTCATATTTTGATTCATTAGGTTTGGAGCATGTTTGGGTTTTTTTGATATCATTTATGAGTTGGCAAATTCCAAGCGTGATCTTATTGAGGATTTATTTCCTACCATGTTTTATGTGAATTCATTTGAGGATCATGTCTCTTATGTATTTTATAACATAGAAGCATGATAGGATTAATCTAGTAAAGTTTGGTGAAATTTTCTTGAGTGGATCATAAGTTTGGGTGTTGTTTTACTCAAATCACTTTATTGGTTTGTTGAATCGATCAACCGGTTTTGTTAATAGTGGCTCGGTTTGGAAATTATAATAGGTTGGTCTTAAGAATAGTTGATTGGTTTTATGAACTAGCCAATTAGTTCTTATGAGCAGTTGATTGGTTTAGTGACCCTGTGATCAAAGTGGTATCGTATCTAATTAGACCCATTGGCTGGTTTGGCCAAACCAATCGACTGGTCTCCCATGAATGGTCAATCGGTAGGACCAACCGATAGATTATTCTGCTGGTCTTATTTTCTATTCAGGTTTGGTATGAGTAGACAAGTCAACTGGTCTTAGGGACCTATCAACTAGTCTGCCATATTTGCTTGTTATCTAATGATTCTTCCTACAGACCTTCTATATCAATGGTTCTATATAATTACAATATTTTAACCATGATTTCAACCATGTCTAACTTGAATTTAATATGAATCAAAATGATGATATTGTGGTGCTTTGTTTGGTTGAGTTTAGTGTTCCCTTAAAACACCTTATCTGCTGGCTTGTATGCCTTGGTTAGTGTTTGATGTCAACACTTAAAACACCTAATTGGTTTGATATTTGAAATTTGATCATGGAATCATAGAGGCCTTCCTAGTATGCATACTTAGGGTTTGGTTATCTTTTGTTCCCCTAGCCTAGGAGACTAAGTGTGGTGGATGAGGAAAATCCCTAAGAAAAGTCCCTTAGCAATAGAGCCAGTGTGGTGGGTAAAACAGATTTACAATTAAACTCATGCCCCCTCATATAGAATACCAAGTGTGGTGGATGAGGAAGATTCGTGAGAAAATATCCTTGGCACTAGAGTGATGTGGTGGCGGGATTTTGCAGCCCTACATTCATCCTGTCATGGAATATTGGCAATGATTTTGATTATTTGGAAATGTACTTTGGGTAATTGTGGCCTAAAATTTTACTTATGTCCCCTCACCTAGGAGACTAATCGTAGTGGCTGAAGAAGATTCAGAAGAAAAGCCCTTTGGCACTAGTGCGATGTGTTGGTGGGAGAGGTAGTTCTCTGCTAGTCTCATCATGGAATATTGGAATTATATGTTCTACTTTTAAATGGCTTATTATGGAGACTTGTGCATGTGTATAAATGTTTATCCTAAGGCCTTTCCACAACATTTATGTGTTATCCATGCTCTTATGTACTATCTTTCTAAGTAGGACCTCAATGTGCAGCATGAGCCCTTACCATGTTTTAGGTAGCTTGTTTTACCAGTACTTCACCGTACTAATGCCACATTTATGTGGTCACTATGTTTATCCAACTTCTATTCTAGTGAGCAAAGGATGATTTGTAGAGATATGATTCTCAGCTAGAGTATGTTGAGGATTATATCGTGGGCTAGTAGCTAGCCATTGCTTGGGGATAGAGAGTTACCTTCCTATTTTTGTTGAAAGTTAGGATAATTGGTTAGATGTTTTTTTCCCATTTTATTGGGATGTTTTTGGTTCTTTTCGGTTATTTAAACTCTTGGTTTTGGTTCCTATATTTGAATCTTGTATACTATTTTTTTGTCTATATTATTATTCTCATTGTTATTATTAGTATTATCTTAATATAGTATAGCACACATTCTTCATTTCTTTTTGCCTTGCATCATGCATGGATTAGGTGATAATCACACCTCTCTTATGGTTGATGTGGCGCTATTGTCCCTCAGTTTTTCTTTTAAACATTTCTGCATTGTGTTCAAAATGAAATTTTTGGAAAAAAATTCAAGGGTGTTGGATCCTTGATAAGAAAATCTCAAATAGAAAATCTTGTGATGTATACCCTTTTGTGGTTTTATAGAACTCCATCTGGAATCACATAAGCTCCACTAATTCCATGCTTCCCAGAAGCTAAAAAATTTTCACAAAGTCTTCATTTTTAGATCCTTCAACATCTACAACCTTAGCAACTTAACATCCATAAGCTTGAGAACCATGGACCTTCTTGAAAGAGCTTCCATAATTTGATCCTCCTTGACATCTTGGATCATCCAATATCAGCATATGAAATCTATACTTGATTGTGATGCTGTTGTCCACCCTTGAATCAGTGCACATTCTCCATGTCCTATCCTTCTTAAGCACCAATAGAGCCACAACATAATAATGGACTCATGATCTTTCTCACCTAGCTATTGTTTAACAACACTTGAATTTGCCTTTGAAGTTCTTTTACCTCTTTGGGATTACATCAATAATATGTCTTGTTTAGAAGAGAAGATTTTGGCATGAGATTAAATACATGTTATATCCCCCTCAAAGGTGGTAATCTAGGTGTTTAATTTGGGAAACACATCACTTAACCTTTCTAACATCTTATCAAGGCTTTAATTAGACTTGAGAAACTCTCCTTGTTATGCTTATTCTTTAACAACCAATGCATAGAAAATTTCTTCCTCTTTATTGGCCTCCACCATTTCTTTCTCAAGAGGAACAAATTCTCAAATTTGGGCTTCTCTTGTACCTTCTTAGATTTATTTTTGATCGTAAAAATAGGCTTCAACTTAACTTGTTCATTCCTTTTGCACACTATGTATTCATTGAGCATTCCATCATAGGAAATTTTCCTATCATATTGCCATGGCCTCCCTATCAAGATATGACTTGCATCCATTGGTAATATGTCATATAACACAAAATCAACACGATTACCAATTTATAATTAATAAGCACTTATTTAGAGACTCTTATCTATTTATATTTGTTTGACCATTGAAGAGAAGGTCTTAGATAGGTTATGGTCTCTAATCTAACCTTTTTCATTATCTCTTTGCTTACTAAATTAGTGCATAAAACACTATCATAAATGACATTGTACACTTTATCTCCTACCTTGCACTTGGTCTTAAAAAAATTATCTCTTTAAGTTGAAGATGACCATGCATGAACTTGTATGACTCTTTGAATAATGCAACATTCTAGGCCCTCCTCATCATAATCACTCTCTTCATCCTCTACTTCAATCTCATCACCATTACAGGATTCCATACTTGAAAACTCTCTCAAAGTCATAGCTCTTTGGTTAGGACAATCCTTAAAAAAAACTATAGCCTCTACACTTAAATCATTTCTTTCTAGCATTATCTCCCATATTGGTCCTACCCTCTTCCAATCAATCTCACTCTCCCTTCTTTTCTAAATTTGAAGCACTACCATCATAGGTTTGAAAGGTGTTGAAAATGAAGGTTTGGATGTCATGTTGGTCCTCTTCAATTGCTTCATAAATTTCAAAGCCAACTTCATCTACTCCTCCAAAGTATCATAGATGTGTACTTTTACCAACTTTCTCATATTCAAATTAAGATCCCCTAAGGAACATTGCAAATGTTTTTTCCTTCTGCTCATAAATGCCACAAATCAAGGCTAACTTATTAAATTCTTTATCATGTCCTTGTACACCCATAAACCTTTGCTTAAGTGTGGTTAATTTGATAAAGTTTTCTTGTTAAAAATTCCATGGCACAAATTCCTTCTAAGGTGATTATTCAATTTCTCTGATAAATTGATCTTATCCTTTCCTTCCCTCTCTTTTAAATTCTTCAAAATTTCAAACCAAACTCTATAAAAAATTTTGAGCTTCAAAGTCACCAATTTGCATATTTCTTCATCATCAACCTCCCTAAACTCAAAAAAAACTTATGGTTTGTTGCATTCTAGATAAAAATTGGGATCCATATTGCCTTCAAATTTAGGGATACCAAATCTTACACTTTTCTCTAAATCATTGTAAGGCCTTCTTGATGTCTAATCACCCCTCTAAGTGTGGCTAACACTTTCTCTTTCTTCACCCTCAATTTAGTTTGGTTGGTAATGTGGTGTTTGGAATCCCTTCTAATATGGTATTCTTCACATTTATCCTCCACATTAGTCACATGTATCCATGTGATTAGAGAGTCCTTAATCAATTATAAGAAAATTTTCTTGTTTCCTTTCATCTTATCTAGCGATTTGAGAAGTAAGTAGTTTAATTTGAGTCACTAATGCATTATAGTTGACATAATTTTCATTATTTGGGTTTGATTTAGATATGGATAAAATTTCCAAGCAAAAATTCATCCTCCCTTTGATATGGGACAACAAATACTCAAGATTGTAGGGTTATTTATGCATTCTTTATAAGGTCTTGGAAGGATTTTGATGAATTCTTAGTAGAAAAGATTGAAGCCTTGAAAAAAAAAGTTAGCTTGGGGTGTATTACTTTTGGCATGTGATTATGGATACATAACTTAAGTTTTTATATCCTTTTTGATGCACATTAGAAGCACATAATACCAAAATAATATAATTGCATTCATCCTCACAAGAATCAAAAGGAGAGGATTTCAAAGATTAGGGTTACTATTTACCATAGATTTATGGTTTTTGGTGAATAAACCAATGGAGTATTGATGGAGGAATCAATTGCTAATAATTGAAGATAAAATTTAGCTAATTAAGATAATAATTATGATGATAATCGTGGGTATATAAGGGGTCATAATTAAGAAAATGAATTTGGAGTTGAAGGTTGTGGCTGTGTATGGATCAAGTGGGATGATTTTTGTAGGGATATGAATGTGTTTAATTGAAAACAATATCTCTCTAATTAAATCATATAGAAATTAAAAAGAGAATCTTAACTGTGAATCACACAAAAATCACAAAACAAGGAAGAATTGAAACTTGATTCGATGTATTTTTTGATCACCAAAGTTATATTAAAGATAAGATAAAAGGTAGAAGATAAAATCATACAAAAAAAGGTGCACAAAGTTAATGCAAACAAGTATGCCAAAAGATAAAAAATTTAAACTAGCAAATCACTTTCCTAGAATTATCTAATATCTAACTAATATATTTCATGTTCTCTCCTCCATATTGACATCCACCTTATTATTCATGCTTGAAGTTTCTTTAATAATTGCATAATGACCCCGTTAAATCCATGCTTAAGCAAGTAAGCACCTTATTAGGCTCAATTGTGCTATTTTGGCCCAATTACTCAACTAAAGCTAAAAAAGTAGGCTCTAATATTCAATAAGATGATCATAATTTGTAGGATTAGTTGGACATGATATCGAATTAGTACCTAGCAAGCTACTCTTCGGTGCTTGATATAATAATTACATGCCAAAATTATTTAGATAACCTTTATATTTACATCATCAATTCACCAATGTACCAATTATTTTTCCAATAGTGTGAAAGGAAATCCTAGTTATAGTAGAGGAAGAATATGGGCCTCTGTATGAACAAATACACCACTCACCTATCAAAATATGAACCCTTACATAGGTCAAATGACAAACTTTGGTCTCAAAAGTTATTGTTTTTGTTTGACCAATTAGGAGTATACTACGTTATATACATAATTTCCCATTCTATTGAAAACAATGGTCCTTATACTTCTTATTACACATCGTAATAGTTCGGGTTGTTCATGTGGTTCAGTATTTGATGAAAAAATTAGATATTTAAATCAATCTAATGTAAAAAATATAAACAACATATCCAATATATTTTTTCTCAATCAAATCATTTATGTAATTGATAAAAAATTTAAATAAATTAGATATCCAATCTCACGAATACAAATATTGTTCGATTGATAAAATTATACATAGATACATATATATTTTAAAAATTATGAATTTTTCACAATATTTTATTATACACGCACACAAACATTTATACATATAAAAGTGGATAATATAATTTAATTCCATATTGTATCTCTTCATGAATTTCATATTTTTGCTTATTTATTATTGAACCATTTTTTATTTTATAAATTTTATTTTATTTTTATAAATTGAATAATAAGATATTTTGAATTATTAGTTTAATATTATGTAATTTAGGACTTGGATCAAAATATTGTCACATGGCATTATCATTTAAATATTTTGGTTTGATATCGGCTTGGTTTATTATCTATTAGTCATATATTTATTATAAAAGTTATTTTTTTAGCCAATTGAAAGTTGTAAGTATCTTACATACTATTTGTGATATAATTTAGATTTTTGGGTGTCTAAAGAGTTGGATATACAAAAAAAATTATGGGGGATTCAGTAATTGCATATTCAATACATTAGATATATAATCTATAAACACCCCTTCTATTGATGAGATAAAGCACGTAAATAAAGAAACTAGAATGAAACAAATTAATGTAGGAAAAAAAATTAATGGGAGGAAATTGGTAGCTCACATATACGCCTGTATTTTTTGTTTATCCTTTTGTTAACAATAAATCATATGATGGTTTAACGTAAAGGAAAGGTATGTGACTTATGGGGGAAAATGAGGTAGAAAAGTGGCTACAATTTGACATGGTGGATTATAAAATTATGATTGAAAGGCTTATGAGTATGAAAATTTAAATCTTGATATGTTGAATGAGATTTATAGTGTATAAGTATCTACAACCTATTATTATATTGTAGAAAATTTTACCTTCCTATAATGACCATAAAAAATCATCTGTAACATAAGAAGGATGATTTATCCCTCTATGGGTTTATAAGACACATGTAAACTAAAGATGAAAAATCATCAGGAGGATATGATTAATGTTTTGCCAATTAATTATGTTAACACTAATATTGTGGAGTTTGTGACCTTCTCATTTAGAAAAGCCAAGAGAATAACATCCAAAAATATGGAGTAAAAAAAGAGATTTATTTTGGTTGAGTTCATTTTCTTAAATTCTATATCATTTTAGGTTCCTAATATATATTTGTACAAATTAGGTCAATGTAAATATAGAAAAGGCACATATATGAAGACACATATAATGGAAATATATCATCCATATCCATATTAATCAATTATGTATCAATGTATTCGGACATGATATCATATATAATACATATGTTAATGAAGACATTATTGCATGATAATGAGGATAATATTATGAATATCAAAGTATATTATTATAGATATTACAAGTACACCCTAATGCTTATCCTAAAGATATTAATATATGAAGATAAATATAATAATAAAATCATAAATGGATAAATATAATAATACACATATAGTATAAATATCTAAAAATTCTAACATATATAACATATGTAATAGTATAGTTATCAAATAAGTTAAGTATATTTGCTGAGCTAAATTAATATCATTATTTACATCGGTAGTATATTATATTTTTCTAAATAATATTATAGCTAATATCAAAATATAGATCTAAAACATTTTTGTCTTTGATATATAATAATAATATGATATTTTAATGTCGTTAGTATATTGGTGATCCTATTCTTTTTCTTATTTTAACTATATAATATTATTTTTAACAATAATAATATTGTGGTGCATTAGTTATTAAAAAAATATTTTTCAAAAAATAAATAATTCCTAATTTTTGTAAGGATGAAACTTAGGGGTTGATATATATATATATATAATTTGGCATCATACTAATACTATATATTTATTTTAGTTAGCAATCAATATAAGTATGTTATAATTGAGAGGATAAAATAGGAAATACATGATTAAAAATATGATCTCAAATGAATAAATAAAAGTATGAAACCTAAAAGAGAAAATAAAAATAAAAATTGACCTGATGTGTAATATTCTTAATAAATAGAATCATTTTGACAAAGGTGATAACAAAATTAAGTAAAAGTTGTGATATGGTATGTAATTGGCAAATCAATGTTGTCAGTGAAAGGCCTTATAACCAAACTAGATGCATACTATGTTACACATGCCTTAGGGTCGCCTTGAAAAAAAAATGAAGATACCATAGTTGCTTATGGTTGTGGAGATGAACTTGGTTTACACAAAAACTAGCTTATTTATAGACACTTGAGCATCCAATAATTTTAAAACAAATAATGAAATTTCCCACCATTTGTTGCCTATATAAACTACACTGCCATTAGAGTGCTTGGTAAAGAAAATATATTCCTCACCTTACCTCTAAAAATAATATGACTTAAAGGATGCATTATGTATCCTCGATCCCTTTGTAAAAATTTACTTTTTGGTGGTTTGCTTAACACGACTAAAGTGAAACTCATTTTTGAGGCTCACAAGTTTGTGATTATCAAAGGTTTATCTAGGGAATTAATATTTAGTTAACAGTCTATTGGTGTTGTTTTAAGATTCTTTCATGTTGTTCTTGCTCATATTGTTATCATTTTGCTCATGACATTATAGGGTAGAGAAAGTGAACACCAATTCTATTCAAATACTTAGAAATATGCATTTGATAAATGTAATAGATGGTGATAAATTTTCTAAATTTGTGAGGTAGAAAATTTGTTTTAAAACCTTTCAAGTTTGTTACATGCTAAAACGCAATATTACTTACATTGATTTAAACAAACTCAGCAAACAACATGGTTAGTGAGTTGTTGCATTGTGGAACCATTTTTACTCTACTATGTGAAAATAATCCTTACATGGCATATGATGATATTTTTAACCATAATTCGCTTCTCAATGCACATCTCATATGCCACCCCAATATACTTAATTTGTTAAATTTCATTCTCTCACATTGATAAATAGATTTCTAAATTTAATTCCTATTTGCTAGTCGATTTAATATCTAGTATTAGTCGCAATTGTAGTATACCATGGTATTAGCAATTTAAGTCTTGATTAGATAGATCAACATGTGTATTATGTCTCTGTAAGGCCTTTTAACATTGATAGCTCCACTTTAATGGTTTTTTTGGTTATAGAGGATTTTTTGTAAAACCTTTTAAAGCACTAATTATATACAACAACTAGAGGTTATAAAAAAAGATGGTGATACTTACAGAATGAGGAGGGCATGCCAAAAATAAAGGAGTACTGGTTGATTTGAGGTAGCTATTCAAAATATTAAGGTGGTTGGAAATTTATATTCATGATTGGAAAGTGGTTAGAAATATAATGGTGCTTGTGGTGGGAAGTAATTTACATAATGTGTATTTATATTGTAGATGCCCTAGAAATTATGTGTATTTATATTCTTAGAACATGTGAATTTATATATTTTAAGATGTGTACTCTTATCCTGTAAGTTGTATATTATAGTCATAAAATATGTGAATTTTAGTATTAAATAATGCATATTTATATTCTTGGAGTTGTGTATAAATGTGTAAATAATGTATCTATTATAACACTCCCATTTTTTCACTACTAAAAATTTCCATTTTAAAAAATTTCAGAATGAAAACTACTAAGCACTTAGGAAAATGGGGTGTTACCACCGTACCTAACATAAGATAGGTGTTATTAGCCCATCCCATGTTAGATACAAGGTTTAGAAACCAAACCAATCAAAAGTAGAGTAGAGTGCACATGAATGTGATACATAGATATTAAGGAAAATGCTCATAAGAATGAGACCTCAACGGTCTTCGAATATTCAAATACATGAAGGAAATTAAGTTGTAGTATATAATTCCAAATTACATAAAAATAAAATTAGGGTATAGCCTTAAACCCCTAGTCTATCAAGGACCACACGAAAATCTCTGAATTTCCACGCTCTCAAAACTCACACCTAACATAAGGTAGGTCAGCTACTGACCATCCCCCAAAACCTGCACATGACTCTCTACTCGTGGGAATGAGTAGGTGATTGAGTAAACAGGCACATCAATAATTTTTTTATTGAGTAAGCTAATTTACCTCCTCAATGGGAGTCATATGCACACAAGGTTCTAGAAGAATATGGAGATCATGCTAAAATATTTCATGCTTATGCTATATTATTTGATATACATACTCTATCATGGTTATATAATGCATTGGGAACTCATATGACATATGACTCATCATGCTTATCATCATAACACAGCATTATAGATAGCAACATGCAATCTACTAGGTATATTATTCAGACTATTATTAGGGCTTCTATCATCCATTCACATAGTTTCCCATTGAGTTTATTTTTCCAACTTACATAATCCATTAGGTCATTTATTTATAAGTCATTACCTCTCTTCCCTTTCATTTCCTTGTATTTTTCTCTTTATCCACATTGTTATTCCAAATTCTTGTCCAGCAATGGATTGTGCACCATCCTATGGTCTCATATGCCATGAAAGTCTATCCAACTGAAGTATATAAAGTTTAGCTGAAGCTAAGTAACCACCAATGGACATATAGTCCAACTGAAGCCAAGTAACCACCAATGGACACAAAGTTTGGTCGAAGCCAAAAACCACCTAGGTGACTAGATACTTTAGTATTTATACCCTCTAGTACATCATCATTGTCTAGAGTAGATAAGAAACTGAGATATACTAGGATCCCACCCAAACATAAATCCCGAAGGCATAAATAAATGCTAGAAGGTAGATTAACCCTCGATAGTTAATTAGAGATTGGGTAACCTAGACCCATACACAACCCAATCATCTTTCACTTATGTGATTTGTACGTTATTTCTAAGATTATGTGATCATACAAAGCTCATAAAAATGCAATTAATACATCCACATACTTATTCCGTCCTAACCATTTTTGTCCCCTAATCATGTGGTGGGATTTCCATTAGTGATTAATCAATATTAATGAGTCCATCAGAATAATCCATTTTAGACTGATAATGTAGATTACATTACCCTTGAAAATCATAGAATACTTATTCAGGTTTTCCACTAAGGCTTTCATAAACACCTATTGAGTATGCCATGATTTATGATCTATTTAATTCATCCATTATGTTGAAAATCCATTCCAAAAAGTGTATTTCACTCATTAAATCATTGTATAATAGCATCAAGCATAGTGTCAAAGCATATCAAAGCTAAAAGATCAAAATCACACAATCTAGTTAAACTAGTCGATCGATTTAGCCTAATTAGTTTATTAGTTTCATCAATTAGTTGATTGGTTTGGCTTAGCAAAACCCAGGTTTCCTTCAAACTAGTTAATTCTTTTGGACAAACCAATTGACTATTTTGAGACTAGCCGATAAGCTCTGTCACACTAGTTGATGGGTTTAAGTAGATAGAAACCAAGGTCACCAGATATCCACCAGTTGATTGGTTTGGGCCAACCACTCAACTACTCTAAGGACCAACTGATCGGTTTGACCTAACCAATCGATCAATTTACCCCCAAACAATATAAAATATACATTTTTCATGTGAATCCCACTCTAAAATTGTAACAAATCTAGCCCAAAACATATCATAGCATCTTTCTAACATTTTACCAGCTCATGAACTGAATCATGCTTCTCATTCACCTAAATCTACCCTATTTCCTCTAAAATCTTGCATTTTTCTCATAACTTACAAATAATCCACCATACATAAATATGAATCCAAACTCACATGAAAACCTATAAAATTAATTCTTTATAGAGTACACCACATCACATGCTTATTCAGTCCACATTTTAAAGATAAGAATGACTTATTTGATGTTTTAGCAAAATTTTCCACTTATGAGAAAAATTCAACCAATAAGATTTTCAATTTCCAAAACCTTTGAAAAAAAGTTAAAAATTAAGAAATCATTAAAATCTTTTCACAACTCAAAACTCAAATTAAAGGGAAAAATAATCTTACCAAACTTAAGAGAAAAACAAAGGGATAATCTGTTGAGTGAAACTCAACTTCCTCCTAAATCTAACCCTTAATTACTTAAAGATAAAATAAGAAGAAGATAGGGAAGAGATCAATAGAGTAGAAAGAAATTGAAAGCAAGCTCAAAGTGGAGTGGAAAGAACACAAGTGCTAGAGAGTTGAGATATTTTGGAAGCTTTTAATTAGGGTTATTTATGGCCAACTAACTGGTTCGATGTACTATTCAACTAGTTTTGATAAAACAATCATACCCATAAATTAACACATTTAATTCTGTGATAATCCAATGCTTGTGAAACTTCTAATTAGAATCTACTTTTGATAATAAGCATATTTTGGTGATTTGGTATTATTTTTACATTATTTAGATCATTTTGTGATTTCATATAAATAAAAATTATCCTAATAAACAATTTTAGGGTATTCTCTCACCTTCTTTCACTGTCCCTCACTTTTTTCTCAGGTTGTGCTACACCTTACCTGACTAATTTACCCTCTTCCTTCCATTTGACTGCAATCAACCTTCCTCACTCTCATCATATATTTTTATTATACTTTAGTTCTCTATAATCAACCCAAAAGTCAAATATATTTTCTCTCCTTCATATATTTTTTGAGGCATATAGATAATTTAGAATCTCCCTCTTAAATCATGAACACTTTGGACTTTAACTCTCTCTTTCTCCCTTTCTTGTGGATCAAATTTGCTATGTGTTTGAATTCCTTCACTTTTTCTTTCTTTTCTTTTCCACTGAGAAAAAAAAGGCTTCTCATCCTTTTTTCATTTCCTTACCCCTTACCTGTTCCCCTAATCTTATATTTAGCTCTCCCTTGGTTGAAGAAAGGTTGAAGATCGTAGTTTCCCCTCTTAGAATTTATCATTAAGAAAGGTTGAGTTATTATCTTCTATTTTACTCTTGATTCTCTTAGGAAATCAAGGTCTTGGTAGGAACCATAAAGTTAAGAGTATTTTTATGCTAGAAGACTTACTTGGAGATAATGCATTATTATCTCTAATATGAATAAGGTATTATTTTTTTATTTTGGTTTCATGTTTTTGGTATGTTTCTATGATGTGTGTTATTTTGAGCTTTTAGACTCAAGTAAGTGTTAATGTTAATATCTTTAACGTTTTGGAGTATGCTTTGAATACCTTAGATACCATATGTGTGTCGGTGAATTTATGTACGATCATGTTGAGTATCAATTTCTATCATATATTGGTGTAATGTGCATGTGGATTTTGTATGTTTATATTTTTTATAGTATAGAAGCATGTTAGGATTAATTTAGAAAAGATTTGTGATTTTTCTGATGTGTGGTTTGTGGGTTAGGGCACTATCTCACCCAAATCAGTCAACTAGTTTGCTATACTGATTGTTTTGTTGTGAGAACATTAGCATGGTTTGGTAGCCATGATAAACTAGTTGGTTAAATAGTTGATTTTTTTGATTAACCATTTGAATCATTCCCATGACCAATTGATCGATTTACTAAATCTATCAATTTTTTTTAACTAGATTGTTTTGGCCTCGCCTTAAACACATTGACCTATTTCCATGAATTGTTGATTGGTTGAACCAACTAGTCAACTTATTTTACTGTGTGTTACTTTTCCTCAATTCTAGTATGACCAAACTAATTGATTGGTCTTAGGGACCAGCTGGCTTACTTCACCTAAGTTCACCATGCTTATTTGTTATTTAATATTTCTTTAGGACTTCTATCTTATATTTTTCATGTAATTACAACATTTAAATCATGATTTCACCCATGCTTACCCATAATTTAATGAAAGTCAATATAATGAATATTGTGGGGTAGCTTGGATGTTTTATGTGGTTAAGTTTGGTATCACCTTTAAACACCCACTTTGGTTGCTTGTATGCCTTGGTAAGTATTTGGTGTTAGCACTTAAAACACCCAACCAGATTAATCTTTGGAATATAATAATGGAATCTTAAAGGCCTTCCTATTATGCATACTTAGTGTTTGGTTATCTTGTTTGTGCTCTATAACCTAGATGACCAAGTGCGGTAGATGTTGAAGATTATTGAGAAAATTCCATTGGCACTAGTGTTATTATGGTGGGTGAGGTAGACCCAAAATTGAATGCATACCCCCTAACCTAGTCGATCAAGTGTGGTGGATGTTGAATTTGCCTAAGAAAAGCCGCTTGGCACTAGCAGCAAGTGGTGGTGGGAGTTGCAGTATGTTCATCCCAATCTTGGGTATTGACATTGGTTTAATTATATTGATGTGTAATTTGCATGTTGTAGAACCAAGGTTAGGTGTATTCCTCATTACCTAGGAAACTAAGTGTGGTGGAATTTAAGGATCCTTTATAAAAGCTACTTCACACTAGAGTGCAGTGGTGGTGGGAGTTGCAATCTTACACTAGTCCCTGTCATGAATAATGACATTAAGTAGCTTATTTTGGAAACTCGTGAATGTATGGTTATGTGTACTATACATACCTTGCTATGTAATATATGTTATCCATGATTTGATAAGCTGTGTTTTTTGAGCATGGTACAAATCATGTTATTATGTGACCTCAATGAGAAACAAAAGTCATTACCATATTTTAGGTAGTATGTTTTACCAGTACTTTACTATACTGATATTACTCTTGTATGGTCACTATGATGATCTGGCTTCTTTTCCCATGAGTAGATGATGTTTCGCATGGTTATGATTCTTAGTTAGAGTATGTTTAGGATGATGGAAATGGTCCAGTAGCACATCATTGCTTAAGGATTGAGATTTATGTTTTTGTTAGTTAAGAGAGCACAACTAGCTAGATGTGTCCTGCTCACTGTGTTAGGATATTTTGATTCATTTTGATTATTTAAATTGTTGACTTTGGTTCCTATATTTGGATATTGTAACACTCTCTCTCCCTTTTCTATATTATTCTCATTCTTATCATTATTATTGTTGTATTGTTAAAGCATGCATTATTTTGTTTATTGTTCAATTTTTCCTTGCATCAGACATGAGTCGGGTGATGATCATACATCTCTCATGGTTGATGCGGTAGCAACATCCCTCAGTTTTATTTTTGTTCACTTTTTCATAGTTTTCAAAATAAATAATTTTAGTTCAAAATTTGGGGTTGGTACACTGACGGTCACTAGAATGTCACGAGTTGGTCAAAGAGTGACTATAACACCGTTACTTTTTTAGTACCCAAAAAATTATTTTAAAAACATTTGCATAAGAGAACACCATCCTATGAAAAGTGAGAGTTGGAACTAAATCTAAAATAAGATAGACATACCACCATCAATATCATGCTAGACACAAGAATGAGTATCTAAAATCACAACACACATAATAAAAACCAGAGCACACAAGTTAAATGGTATGAAAGATAAGATACTTAAGGTTTACAACCCAATGCCATATCAAACCCAAAAGGAAATATGAAAATACATAAAAAGAAATAAAGGGAATATAAATATTATAAAGACTCAATCTCTATGGAAAATAAAAAAGAGAAATACACCTACATAATGTCTTGCTCTCAAATGCCCATCTACAGACCATCCACACAAGATTCTCTGCTTATAGGATTGAGTAGGTGCCCAATTAAATGGGCATACCAATACTTACATAAAAAAATAATCTAATTTGCCCTACAATGGACTTCAAGGGACATATAAGGTCATGATAGGCATACACAGAGAATGATAGAAATTAACCTAAACTACTCATGCATTTTAAATCCAATATCACACATTATAGGTTCACATGGGGGCCATATGGGGTTTACGATTATACCTTGACATACATACATCATACTCATGTGATATCTTACTATTATCTCATATTACAATTTTTTTAGTACACAGAACATGATACACTCATTCATGCACACGAATATGGAGGGAAAAATGCTTGATGATAGCTATGAGATTTTGGGTGGTTGCATGGGTTACAAGAAATAAGGATTACAATGGTTGTGTTTGATGCCATTTATTTGGCCGACAATATAAAGTATGATAATTTATACATATGGAGGTATAAAAATGCATAAGGAATCACTAGGCTTTATTCCAATTATTATTGTAATAAGATGGTGACCACACAATGTATGACCATATAACATCCTTAGGTAATTTCTCATGAAAATGGCATGAAACACAACATGTATGATATATATATATATATATATATATATATATATATATATATATATATATATATATATATATGTATGTATGTATATATATATGTATGTATGTATGTATGTATATATTTATATATGTATATATAATGGAGCATATGAGATTTTAATTAGACAACACTTAGATGTAATTTATATCAACATACCAAAATTACATACTAGACCTGCATGGTATTAACTACATGAAACACCTATTTATGCGAAGGTAGGGAAGAAACATGCTCAATGATAGACATGGATTCATGGATAATTAGACTTAACATAAGGCAAAGGAATCATGGATCATAACATAGTTGCATGTGAATAACATATTAATAAATTAAGCCACTTAAGATCACTCTAAGGTCAATTTCATTTAATTATTCACAAGATTATAACCTCGGTATTGTATAACTAATTATCTTTGAGAAATAGGGTAGATTATCCCCCACGGTCTTTCTATATCCATAGAAGTCAAACTAAATACTAAATGGACATGAAGCATGGCAACAGCTAAGGAAAATTGAAGGAAATTAAGTTCAGTTGAAGCCAAATCAAACCCACCTGAGTAACCAGTGCCTGTAGTACCAATATCCTCTAGTACATTATTAGTGTCCAGGGTAGAAAAGGTACCTGAGATCTTGTAGATCATGCTCAAAGGCAAATGATAACAAGAAATACCTTAAGGTAAACTAATCTCAATAGCTAATTGAGGATTGGATAACCCAAACTCATATGGTGCTTTATAATCTTCCTCTTTAAGGCCCATATATTATATGGAACCAAATGTATCCACGTAGAAATCCCACATTATCCAACATTCCCCATCAAGGGTAATTAAAGGTGATAACATCATCACTTAGCTTAGGTATAAAAAATAGTAATTACAATATATAGTAATAACCAATGATAAACTTATTTCCAATTATTCTTACTTTATTTAAAAGGTCAAGGTTTCATAAAAACCTAGGAATAAGGTCAAGCTATCATTAATCATGTTAAATGACCAATTTGGAGAAGTGAACATGCTTAAATATGCCTCAAGAATAGTGGGTTAGCCTCATAAATCTAAGAATTTGAATAAGGTTTTAAAATGATAATGAGATAATAAAATAAGATAGTCGATTGACTATTTAGGCATATCGGTCCATTGATTAAAGGGCCAGTTAGTCGATCGACAAATCATGTCACTTAACTGGTTAACAAAACTAATTTCTAGAAAAATAGGTGTAATCACTCAATTGCTGGGGTACATTAGTCATCCAATGGGAAAAAGCGCAGTCATCTAATTGAAATGTCACATTAATTGATGGGGCCACTATAGACACGTTATCTAACATTGCATATTAGTTAACTAATGGTCTTAATACTCTAAATCCAATTTAATAATACAATATAACATTCCAAAAACATTAAAAACACAACTTCACCTTCATTTAAGCATTTCAAAAACTCTAAATTAAAATTTCTAATATTCTTATCACATATTTATACTTGAAAATTCATCAATATATAAAGATTATGCTCATACACTAAAATTAATTATTAAAACTAGAAAACTCATATAACACACTCTCTAATTCATGCTTACATGCATTTTATCATGGGATGCTAACATCCGCAGAACCATTATTGCATATGCTTACGCATATCTTATAATCATACTCCTTAAATAACATTTCATACTCATTCACATCATAACTTACCTCAAGCCAATCTAGCAAGACCACAAGAAAAATGGAGAAAACCCTAGCTTGAAATTTCAAAATCTTGAATACCTTAAAAAAGAGGATAATTAAACTCTAAAAAATTTCTTGAAAGCTAAATAAATTGAATCAAGGCTAAAAGATCAAGAATAAAATAAGAAGCCCACTTTAATACCCCCCAAATTTAATCTAACTACTACAAGAATAAGGGTAAATAGTGCGATCTAAATCCTCAGTAATAAGGAGATGTTCGTCGGTAATATGTGTTACTAACGATGTTTCATCGGTATTTAATCATCAGTACAAGTGGGTTAGTAATAAGATTATTACTGATAATTTAATTATCGTCGATAGTAATCTTATTGTCGATGATTTAATTATCATCATTAATAAGGTGTAATATCGATGATATATTTGTCGAAGTTTCGCTTATTAATAACTATAAAAAAAATAACAAGGTTAAAAAATTAAACGGGCCATAATACCAACTATAAATCGTCGATATTACGTGTAATACCAATGATTACGGCTTATTATTGATGATATATATGCCTTCATATCGATGATGATTAATTTTTAATTTGAACAATATTGGTATTACAAACCTTATTTCTGATAATTTATCATAAGTAATTTACTTTTTAAAATATTAAATAAAATCAAAAATTAGGTTTTAAAAATATTTCATAAATAACATTTTAAAGATGAATGTTATTATAAAAATGTAATTTACAAAACAAACACATCGTTATTACATTTAACTTGTCAATACTAGTATAAAAATCTAAAAATTATTTTCATCATCTTCATCTTGATCTTGATTAGATGGTAGAAGTGGATGACCTTGAGCCCATGTAGCCATAAAAGATCTCATTTTTCTAAGTTCTTTCCCTTGACACTCAATTGTTGCTTGTTGTTAGGCTATAATCTCACTTATTTGTTTTTAGTTTTTCTTTACATGAGATTTTCATTCTTATTCTTATATTAGATTAGTGTGCATTCAACTAGTGTGAGATGTAGCACGACTTGAGACCTCCCTTGCAAGCCTTTGTCCCACACATTTTCTATAGCATGGACAACTACTTAAGATGTCCTCGAGTATTGGCTCTTCGTCAATTTCAGGAAGTGTAGGATTATCAACACTATAAGAAGCCATTTCTGACAAGGTCTCCTCTTATTTTCTTAACATTTTGTTTTTTATATACGTGTAAATATTAGACATGTTATAAGAAATTTTAATAATATATATTATAATTAATTACGTGTAATTAACTTACAAAATTCTCCTCAACTTAGGGAGTGGCCCATTTGTTATTCTTAAAATACCTCTCTTTATAGGTCTCTAGTGCAGGTGAAATTTTACTTGTCTTAGGATTGGCCTATATATAAGAGAAAAGTTAATACATTATATTGCATGACATGATTAAAAAAAAGGAATTAAAAATCCAAAAATTCCTTCTTGTAGAGATATTGTGACGAAGGTTGTGTACCATGACAAGAAGGAGCGACCAGTTTTACCTATTAGCAACATATTTGTCTACCAAAGCCTTCACCAACAAAGTAGTAATTTGTTCATGTTATTTATATGTAATTTTATTCAATTTTTATACCAAAATTTAATATTACCTTTACATCCTCTGAAATCCATAGATCTATACATCTTTGACACACATTTGGCTCAAGGAAAGAAGGCCTATAATTATTATCTTCTTGCCAATCCTTTTCATGATCACATTTACGATCTTTGTATCGAGCAGACATCATTCGATCAAGACCTAATTCAATCCTAGGTCATGAAGGATTTTTCCTCCATGGAGTCAAATCAAAATATGTCTACATATATACACAATCATAAGTTAGAAATTATATAATTCTCATTTCATTACTTAATTATAAAAAGACAATAGATAAAATTTACCTCAACTCTAGGGAGGATCTTTGCCTTATTCAATAGATAAAATTTACCTCAAGACAATAGATTATAAGGAAAATATAGAAAATTCCCGGTTTAAATTACCAGTCAAAATCCCTGAAAACCCTATGCTCTTAACCCAATGAATGATTATTGAATAGTGCTTACAAGCTAACCTGCAAAGGCCACTACTCATTGAATAAGTAAGGGCCCAAGAAATTAACCCTTCAGTACAATGGTACTCATTAATAAATTATATAAGACTAATATGTAAGGCCCGCATGCAACATGCTAGATGCATCACGTCAGTCATATGAATATTTAATTATGCATATATTAACTAAAATGTGATAATCATTCATATAATTGCATGTTTCAAGATCATAAGCTACCAATACTCATTCACTTGGAAATAACTGAACTTACTAATGGAACATCCAAGTGATGCCCTTTGTAGTATAATTAGAAAACCACATCATTTTCAACATTATACACATCTCTCTCAATTCACAGGTAGGTCCATCAACACAATCCAATACACCATCACAGGTGGGTACAAAGGCTACTACTGAATCACAGGTAGGCTCAAAGGCTACTACCAATTAATAGGTAGGCATAAGGGTTACTACTGAATCAGAAGTATGCACAAAGACTACTACCAACTCATAAGTAGGAACAAATTTTGTTGCCAAATCATAGGCAGGCTCAAACGGTACTACCAACTCATAGGTAGGCACAAAGGCTGCCACCAAAACACAGGTAGGCTAAAAGGCTACTAACAACTCACAGGTAGACATAAAAGCTGCTACCGAAATACAGGTAAGTACAAAGGCTACTACCAAAATATCCTAATAATCATTTCCATTCAATTATCAAACAATTCCATTTTTATTTCCTTGAGGGGAGATCATGAATTTAGAGATACTAAGGCATATTGGTCATACTAGCATATAAGGGTAGCACAATATCCTACTGACTATCAATCTAGGGATGCAAAGTACCTTGGTCATACTGGTACACGAAGGTACACAGTACCCTACTGACAAAGATACCTAATCCATAAGTATACATACGCCCAACTTAGGTTTGTAGAGGTAAATAGAGTAAGATGTAAAGTTTCATTGGGGCACTAAGGCACACCATCAAAAGTCCATAATAATTGCAGGCTAAACCACGTCTTTAGCATAGCGACCCTTAAAGAGATACTATTTCCGATCTCGAGGTCTTTCACTTAATTACATATAATCAATCCATCATACTTAACCATTTTTATTCATTTCCAACATTATAAGTATCCAGAATGAAGATCATTGTCAATTTCAACATCAATAGTTCACTAAGGCCATCCTAGGCTCAAATACTCACACTTAGGCACTTTAGGTCAAATGACCAAAATACCCCTAAGGCTAAGGTTGCCTCTTTACCATCCATTCCCATAAAAAATTCCATTTTGTTATATCAACATGCCATAAAAAGGATAACACAACATAATAAAATTATTAATCATGAAGTTAAATTACCCGACACACCAAATGACCATTTTGCATGTAAACCCTAACATATGCTTCTAGAACAACCAAACACACATTCTCATACTTAATCAACAATTAATGTATCACCTACATGTTTATGAGAATAAATATCATAGTATACCTCAATTTACCAAATTATCCCTAAGCCATATAATAGTAATAATTATGTTGAAACATGCATATCTAATATAGCAAGACCCCTATACTCATGCTTGATAATGAACATTACATATCATGCATATTCATTAGCATATTCATCAGAGTACACTCCAAATTACAAGAATACCCCTAGACCCTATAATATTCATAATCATGCTAGACCAAGCAATACTAAGATAATAAACCCCTATTCAACATCAATTAATGCTTATCATGTATGTTTATTAGACTAATCACTATAGTATATGTATAATTACTAAAATGACCCTAGAACATGTAATATTGATTATCATGTTGAATTAGGTGATACTAAGACAATAAACCCCTATTCTCATGTTTAACATCAATTAATACTTATCATGCACGTTTATTTGATTAATCCCCCTAGCTAATGCAAAATTACCAAAATGCCCTTACATCATTTAATATTGATTATCATGCTAAAATAGGTGATATTAAGATAACAAAGCCCCAGTCTCATATTTAGCATTAATTAATACTTATCATGCGTGTTCATTTGATTAATACCCCTAGTACATGAAATATTACCAAAATGCCTCTAGGTCATACGATATTAATATTCATGATGGAACATGTATTTTTAATGCCAGAAACCCTTATTATCACTCTTAACACCATATAACACTTAACATGCATATTTATTAGCATGATCACCACCATACATTAAAATTACCAAAATACCCCTGATCATAAAATATTGATATTTCTACTAAAACATGTATTTATAATACACCAAACTCCTATCTCCATTCTTAGCAACATTTATAACACATTAGGCATCTCGGTTAGGGTTAAATATCATGATGTGGCCACATGACCAAATTTTTCCTAGGGCTCATAGTAGTAATATTTTTACTATAAGTGTCCATACCTACTTAACATAGCATTTTATATATACATAACATCCATCATCAAATATTAGACCACTTCTCAATTACCCTTTCACACATATAATATCTTACACAAGATAACATGCATTCTTTTTCCATTTCCCAAGATAACATTAATAATCAAGGGATTATTTGTAACACATCATATCTACACAAATCACATATCCAAAACCCTAATGTGCTAACATAGGATAATCCAAAAATTTTGATGGGGCATAATGATCACCTAATTTCATACAAAAACTAAAATTTACCAATATTCAGTTAAAAATGCTTAGACTCCTTCTAAGAAAATTTTGCACTTAAAAATAATATTATACATACCATATTAATATTAGATAAATAAAATAATATTTTTTATTAAAAATATTTATTAAATATAAGATTAATAAGCTACCCTTATACCTTAATATTATCCAAAATGTATGATAAATACACAATAGAACTCATGGTGCTTGTACATTGTGAGCCATGCAAAGTTTGGACAAAAGAAATGAAATGGGGGAGAATGAAGGTGGCTCAGGTAAGGGTTTGTAGATGGTGGTGGAAGGTGTTGGCTTTGGTTGTTGGGTGTTGGAGGTGAAGGAGGAGGTGGTTGGTGGTTGGAGGTCATGGTGCAGGTGGCTCAAATGTGATAGAGGTGGCGATGCAAGCTGTAGGGAGGAAGATGTAGAGAAGGGAAATAAGAGGAAGAAAAGGAGAAGATGAGGAAAATAAGGTGGAAGATGGGTGGTTTTGGGGTGGCTGCGGGTCATGGTATGGGATGGGAGGTCACGGTGGTGGCAGGTAGCTAGGAGGACTTGTGGTGGTAGAGGAGGTGGCCTAATGAAAAAGGGTGATAGTTATAAGGGATGTCAAAGGGGAGAGAAGGAGAGGAGGAAGGCTATAGGAGAAGCTAGGAGTCTAGTTGCAGGTTGTTTAGAGAGGATGTACGATGGAGGAGCTAGAGGCATGGAGGCTGGGTTAATGGTGGAGGTGACTAAGGTGGCTGTGAGGGTGTTTAAGGGGTAGAGAGCAAGCCACGAGGTAGACAAGAGGAAGGAAAGAAGAAGAAGAAGAAGAAGAAGAAGAAGAAGAAGAAGAAGAAGATGATGATGATGATGATGATGATGATGACGACAATAAGGAGGAGGAGAAGAAGAAGAAGAAGAAGATGATGATTATGATGATGAAAATAAGGAGGAGAAGGAGAGGGGGTTTGGTGTGTAGGGTTAGGTGGTGGTGTAGGGTAGGCAGAAATGGCAGGGATAGGAATGGTAGGGAATAGGGCACGAGTGGAGCGGACTAGGGGAGCTACAAGGCTAGAAAAGGAAAAGCAAATGACTGGAAGAGGGCGGTGGTGTAAGTTTTCTAGCCAGAAGAAGCGGAAGGGGAGAAGGAAAGAAAAAAAAGAAAAGGAAGAAAAGGAAGAAAAAGAAAAAAGGAAAAAGGAAAAGAAGAAAAAGAAAACAAAAATATTTTTAGAATTAAGATTAGAAATTAGATTAAAATTGGGCTATTGAAAAAATATTAAATTAATTTATCCAAAAATTAGGGTATTCATTTAAGAAAATAATTTTTTTAAAATTATGGGTTTGGGATTTATATAAATGAAAAGAGTAAGATAAAATGATAAAAATAATTATATTAATTTATTACATAATTTTATATATTTTTGTAAGTCAAAGGTTCACAAAATAATTAAATTAATAATTTAAACATTAAATTTTTTTAGATAAATGGTTAAACATCATAAAAATTTGGGGTTTTACATAATATCTATTTCTTATTTTCTATAGCTAATAAGGTATTTGTGACTATAACTTTCAAGTATCACCTAAACATAACTATTTCTTTGATTATAAAGTTTAGATACAACTAGTCTAGAAAAAGTTACATGTATTCACATGAAAAATTATTGGTTTTCTATTCTTCAAGGAATTATGATTTGTGTTAGAGTAATTTTTATGTGTTGATTTGTGCTTTATTATTGTTATAGTGGGATATGTTAGAATACCAAGATACTATTATCATCGTAATGTTTATAGCTATTGTAGGACTATGGACATCATCAAATTTAATATCAGTATGTCCCATGAACTTCTATGTTGACATTCTTTAGCTTAACATTATACATGTATATATTTGTGGGTCCTTCCTAACAACTTATAATATTACTTTCCTTTAGATAAACATTACTTTGCATATGATAGGGTGTTGTATAGTTATTTTTTTTATCACAATGAAGATTATTTGTTTGTAGTATTTATCTGTGATTAATTAATGAATTGCCTTGTATTATAAGCCACACTAAACATAGGATAGAAATCAATTACATGTCACATGTTAGATATAAGGATGAGAATCAAACCAACCAAAATAAGGTAGATTGTGTCAAAACACATTATATAAATACCAAAAGAAAGGATTTCAAGTACAAGACATTAATGATCCACATTATTCAAGTACACAAGGAAAATTAAGTCAAAGTGATATCAAATTACCAAAACAAAAGTAAGGTATAGCCTAAACTCTGGTCCATCAAGTACCAATCATCTCTAGATATCCTCGCTCACATAACCCATGCCTAAAATGAGTATTTCCAACTACTAACCATCCCCAAGAACCTGCACATGACACTCTACTCGTGGAAATGAGCTTGTAACCGAGAAAATAGTCACATAATTACGCGTTGTACTAAGTAATCCAAGTTACCCCCTCAATGGAGTCCCCAGAACATAAGATTTGAACATAATACGAAAACCAAGCTAACATATCTCATATAAATAGGATACATGCTCTACCACGGTCACATTAGGCATAGGAAACTCATACTATACATGATTCATCATGCTTGATAATATAACACAACATTGTAGATTACAAAATACTATCTATAAAGTAGAATGTCTAGCTAATAGTAATGCTTCATTTATCCAGGCATATAATTTTTCTATAGGCCATTTCCACATACCTAATTTATTAGGTCATTTATACATATATAGGCCATTAGCTCCTTTACTATTATTTTTCATTTACTTCTATCTTTGCCTTTAGTCACATTGTTATTCTAGATACTTATTCAAATTATTATCTAAATACTTATCCCATTTATTATAGAGCGATGGATCATGCACCACCTCATGGGCTCGTATATCATGTAATTCTATCCAAACCAAAGGACATAAAGTCCATTTGAAGCCAAGTAACCACCAATGGATATAAGTTAAGGCCAAAACTAAATAACTACCTATGGACAAAAGGTTACACTGAAGCCAAAAACCACCTAGGTGACCAGATCCTTTAGTATCGATACCCCGTAGTACATCATCAGTGTTGATAATAGGTAAGGCACCGGGATCTACTAGTATCCTGTCAAAAGGCAAAGCCTGAAGGCACCAATAAATACCCAAAGGCAAACTGACTCCTAGTAGCTAATCGAGGATCGGGTAACCTAGAACCATACACAACTCAATCATATTTTTCTTTAAGTGATTAGTACATTTTTCTTGAGGTTACGTGATCATACAAGACTCATATAATATGCAAACAAGGCTTTCACATACTTATTCCACCTTAACCATTATCATTCCCCAACCATACATAGGATTTCCATTAGTGCTTACTCAATATTAACCAAATCCCTTAGATAAATCCATTTCAAGTTAAAGTCCAAATAGCATTACCCCTTTAAAACCTTCAAATACTTATCCAAGTTTACCCATTTAGGCCTCTACAACACCCATTGAGTATTCCATGAATTATGATCTATTTAAACCATCCATTAGGTTTTCAATCTATGTAAACATATTTATTTCACTCATTAAACAATCATATAGAAACATTAGGCATGGTCTTAACGCATATCCAAGTCATAAGATCAAAATCACACAATCTAGTTGAACAAGTCGATCGATTCAGCCTAACAAGTTGATTTGTTCAGCCTAACAAGTGCTTACTCAATATTAACCAATCGATTAGTGTGGATCGTCCAAACCTAAGGTTCCCTTAAACCAGTTGATTGGTTCTACCAAACTAATTGTTGTGTTTAAGTATAGAGAAAACCAAGGTCACCACAGACCAACTTATCGGTGTGTTTAGGCCAACCAGTCAAATGTTCTAAGGACCAACCGATTGGTTTGACCTAACTAGTTTATTGGTTTGCCCCCAACAACATAAAAAATACATATTTTTAATGTAAATCATACTCAAAATTCCTATCACATCCAACCCAAAACATATCATGGCATCATACCAACACTCTTTCATCTCATAAATTGAAACATGCTTCATAATTAATCTAATTCACATATTTTCCTTAAAATCATACATTTTTCTTATGATTCATAAGTTAATCAATAAGCATCAATATAAAACCAGATTCTAATGCAAACTTATAAAATCAAAACTTTAAAGAATAATCCATATCACATGATTAATTAGGTCACATTTCAGAATTAAGTAGACTTACTTGGTGAAAGTAAATTTTTTTCATAAATAGGAAACTCAACTTGGAAGATTTAAAATTTCTAATCCTTAAAAATAGAAGATAAAGATTTAGAAATCCAAGGAATAATTTCATAAATCAGGATTTGAATTAGGAGAAAACAAGTTTACTAAACCAAGAGAAAAATGGAGAAAAATTATGTTGAAAGAGAGACTCAACTTCTTCCTAAATATAACCTTCCCTTACTTAAAGATAAACAAGAAGGATCTAGAGAAAGGATCAAAAGAGTGGAAAGAAACCAAAACTAAGCTTGAATTTGGGGAGAAAAGAACATAGGGTTATAGAGCTAGAATATTTCATTAGTTGAAAGAAAAGTGAGTGGAAGGGATGATTAGGGCTATTTATAGCCAACGAATCAGTATAAAAATGAGTGTGGTTAAAATCAGATAAAAAACCCTAATTTCTACCATTTAAATTTGAGCTAAACAAGAGGATTTCATCAAATATAGATCAAATTCTCTTCTGGAGCTAAAATGGTGAGTTTTAGAGAATGCGGGATGAATTTACCTAGAAAATGTCAAACACAAGATAGGAATGAATGATAGACATGAGAAGGAATCTAACAACCAAGTAGAGATAGTGTGGAAATAGAAGAAATGATTCCAAATTTTTTTAGGGGAGATAGGTAGAAGATGATAAAGCTAAGGTCATCCTTTCCCTCAATTGTCCAAATGGAACCCTCGAATCAGTTCGAGTTAGAAGCTCGGACCGAATGCATGATGAGAACGTTTAAAAATCTTTAAAGAACAAATTTTAATGGGATTATCAAGGTTAAATTTTGGTATAATAAGGTTTCCAAGAAAAATCAAGTTTTGAAATATGTACTTAGCTCTACAAACCAGTTGATTGGTTTGACCTACCAATCAATAACTCTATTGACCAATTGATTGATTCCCCAAACCAGTCAATTAGTTTGGTCGAGTAAAAATCCTTCTGCTAAAATGATGAACCATTTGATCGATCCATCTAAAAAATCATTTTATTCCATTTCTAAAATGTACTCAAATCTAAATTTTGCTCAAACTCAATTAAAGTTCCAAATCAAAATCAAACAAATACGGGGTATTACAACACTGCCTCCTTAAAGAGGTTGCATCCCTTAAGTATTCTAACCAAGGTCTAAGTATAGTACATACACACACAACAATTTATATAGTACATTCAATAAGGCAAAAGAGTACTACACCCTTAAAATAAGGATTATACTACAGACGCGACACTAGGAGAACAACTCTGGGTATTTTGCTCAAATCTCCTCATTTCTCCTAAATGGCCTCCTTGGTGCCTTTTATGATCAAAGGACCTTTATTAGCAAAACCTCTTCATGTGCATCAATCGGATCTTTGTGTCTAAAATACTCACTAGTCGTTCTTTGTAAATTAGAGACTCATCAAGCTCTAATGACTCTGGCCGAATGACATGCCAAGGATTCTTTAGTACTTCCTCAACTGGGATATGTGGAAGCCCTTATGCACACACAACAATTCGACTAGTATAGCTAAACGATAAGTGACCCTGCCAACATGATCCACAATCTCATATGGGCCATTATACCTTGGACTAAGCTTATCCTGTCCTCCAAACCTTAGTGGGAGAGACCCTCAAAAGGACTCTATAGCCTATCTTATAACCCTAGGTCTATCTTCTCAAGTTTTCATATCTATTTTTTTTGGTCCTAGACTACTCTCATATGATCCTGAATTAGTCAAATCTGCCTCGACACCTCTTTGACCATCTATAGTCCCAACACAATCATCCAGTTGAAATCATTAAAGCATAAGGGTCTATGACACTTTTTCCCGTACAAAGCCTAAAAAAATTCTATCTTGATACTAGTGTAATAACTGTTGTTGTAGGATAACTCAATCAAGTCTAGATGGTCCTCCCATATGCCCTCAAAATCTAACACACATGCTCGAAGCATGTCCTATAAGGTCTAAATGGTCCTTTCCATCTAAACATCAATGGTTGGGTGAAAAAGAGGTACTCATCTTCAACTAAGCCCTAAAAGTAGCGGTAAATTTTGCCGAAATTGTGACAAGAATCTAGAGTCTTGGTCTGAAACAATGTCTTTAGGGGCCCTGTGTAATTGCACAACGTGCTTCCTATAAGTGTTGACTATTTGCTCTATAATCTACATCATCTTCATAGGTATGAATACTACTAACTTGGTTAAGCGATCCACAACAACCCAGATGGAATCAAAACCATTATGGGTCCTTAAAAGACCCACCATAAAGTCCATTGATATGTTATCCCATTTTTCTTTTTAAACTTCTAGATATTGTACCAAACCTATTAGCCTCTTGTGTTCAATCTTGACCTTCTAGCAGGTCAATCATCGGGTAACAAATACTACAACCTCCCACTTCGTACGGGGCCACCAATATACCTTCTTCAAATCCTTGTACAACTTTTCCCCTCTAGGGGTGGACTTAATAAGGAGTATAATGTTCTTCCTCTAGAATTTTCTTCTTAAGCTAGGCAATCCCATGGGCATACACTACTTATCATGGTATCTAATACTATTGTCCTCGTGGAGTTGAAACCCTTGGGCTTTTTCTTCTTCAATACCTTGCTTGATCCTTTAGATCTTAACATCACCAATTTGATTAGCTCATATTTTCACAAATATTGAAGGTGTGATGGTGAATGTACTCATTCTCACCTCCAAAATACCATTGGTGATCAGATAGATCTCCATCTTCCTGAACTCTCAACATAGATGATTTGATAATAAAAATTTTCTTAAGGAATGTGATATGTTATAGCTAAGTGTATCTTCTACAACATTGGCCTTACCATCATGGTAGGTAAATCCCAGGTCATAATCCTTAACCAACTCTAACCATCGGTGTTGTCTCAAATTCAACTCCCGGTGCGTGAATGTTACACCTCCATTTTTCAAAACCAATCCACAAAAAATATAAGGAAAATATATGTCGAAGTTAAATATATAGAGGGTATTACTGCCACAACTAGTGTAAGTAGATATCACTATTCTACTTACACTAGTTGCTAAGGCTATATAAAATAAGGAAATACACCAAACTTTATTTTTAACTCAAGATAGTATAAGAAATAATTTTTTTTGTAAACTCAATGGGAATTAAAACCAAATGAAAAGAGAAAAATGAAAATATCAATTACAATAAAAAAATTATGAAAGTAGTTATTGAAATAAATGATGACAAGCAAATCCCTGAAAATGGCCACCACTATCACTTTTCCCCACCATGCATATCATCAATACTTTGAATAGGTCCACACTTAACCTGCATTAGGTCATCTACTCACCATGTACATCATAGATCATCAAAACCCAATTTAAAACATGTAACAAGTTAAAACAGATAAGTAACATGTTAGTACAATAGAATATAATATAGATGTGTATATATATGCATCAAATCAAATAAGAAAACCAAATAGGAATAAATAAAACATCTGATTATTAATATTTATTTTAGGTGATCATAACCTTTAATTATTTAAGTGGGTAAACCAACCAATGGCTCACCTAGAAAAATAAAGTTTGAAGACCTACCACAAACCACAGAAGGATTAGACATTACACTGGGGCCATCCTAGTGGATATATTCCAAAGAAGATAATAAAAGTTTGAAGACATCCAACAACAACCAAATCCAACCATATGATATTCACCTCCTGGGAAATCCCAATGGTTCTAGCACCAAAGGATAAAACAAAAGTTTGAAGACATCCAACAACAACCAAATCAACCACAATAGATCCACCTCTTGGGCAATCATAGTGTGTAATCCCCCAAAATTTTAGAAAACCTATAATTTAATAAATAACTTTTATTTGAAATAAATTAGCTTTTAAAATTATTTAGTTTAATTATTTTATGGATTTTGAGTATATGAATTTGGATAGGAGTATTTAATAAATTAAAAATAAATGTTATGTTATTTTATCACATTATTTTTATTTAAATAATTTTCCAAACTAATATTTTACTAAAATTATCCTTTTTGAACCAATATATTAAATTATATTGAACTAAATTATTAAATTAAATAATTTATCAAAAATATTGTATTTTATTATTTTCTAAATTAAATTAAATTATTTTCCCCTATTTTCCCATTCCCCCCCTTTTTTTTCCTTTTCCTTTTTCTCCTTTTTCCTCCTTCCTCTATTTTTCCTTTTTTCTTTTCTTGGCTTCAGGCTGCCAGGCCTCCCCTCCTTGCACGCTTGGGCCGCTGGCCCATTCTCCCTCGCCCCAGCCGCATCAACATGACCTAGTCCCCTTCCTTCTTTTCTTCCTCCCTTCCCCGGCAACTAGGTCAGCCCAACGTTTTTCCCCCTGCACCGACCTGCTTCCTCCCTATCCCTTTCTTTCTTCTTCTTCTTCTTCCAACGCCTCGACCCATCAGCCTTGACCTGTCTTCATCGCCATGATTGCCACCACCTGCATCCTCCCGCTGCCACCAAGCCTGCAACCACTGCCACCACATGCCTCTCTATCTCTCTCTCTCCCCCCTTCCTTTTTTTCACCATTTTGGAACTGTACAGCCTTACACCCCATCCCACATGGCCACCCTTTCCTCTTCTTCGTCTCCCTCTCCCTGCCACCCTACCACCTCCCTACCACCGGCCGGCCAGCTGGACCCCTATCCTCCCTCTTCTTTTTCTTACCCTCACCAGCCCTTCATGCCCTATATTTTCGAGCCTTCTTCTCCTTCCCCAACCTCCTCTCGTTTTCTTCTCCTCCCATTTCCACCCCTGTTTTTGCACGCTGCCGCCCTTCGCCGCTCCAACCGTCGCACCAAGCCCCTACACCACCCACTGCCACCCTATACTTCAGCCCTGCACCACCACAAGACCACCCAAGCCACCCTCGATCCCCTATAGTTCCTCCTTTCTCCCCCTCTTCTTTTCCTCCCCATTTTCTCCCTTATCGATAGCCCACTTGCAACCTCACCATTCGCCGTCATCCGGCTACCTCTGCCGCCACCCAAACCACCAATCCACACCTTACAACCTCCTCTACCATCCCCATACCTTGGTTGGCAGAAACATGCCCCCTCACCCCTCCATTTTTCCCCTCTCTTTTCCTTCCTTCTTAGCCCGATCCCCTCTTGCAGCCCACTTCGCCACCTCGCCACCGCCGCCTCCGCAACCCTTGGCCGCTAACAACCCTTCACCAGCCACCACCTACACCCCCTCTCCACTCCTGCACCCTTCCCTTGCCTCCAAACCTCCCCCATCTATCTTCTTTCCTAGCCCCAAACCACTAACCCAAAAATAACCAATTTCCCCTCCTTTCACCCCTTCTTCGAGCCTTCCTCCTTTTTATTTTAAATGCAGCTCATGCTGCATGAGTAGGATGAGCTACTGTGTGCTTTAGTATTTTAGTACAAAATTTTTAAGGTATAATAGCATTTTAAGTTAAGTGTTTCATTAATTAAATTTTATAAAGTTGTATGCTTGGATTCTTATTTCTAACATGATAACTTTTGATACTATTTTTAGGTGTTGATTTTGCTATTTAAAGCTTGAATCTTTAACTAAGATACCTGTAAGGTTCAATTTTTATGGGATCTAAGGTAATCGTTAAACCCCACTTAAACGCATGGATAAACGTATGTTAGCACATTAGTATTTTTAATATGTTATTATGCTTGATATTTGTGGTTTAATATAATATATATATTTACTTGTATTGATTAATAAAAAAATAAAGTATGCTAGTTTATGTGCTATGTGTGGAAATATTGCTTAAGGAAAGAGTTGGGCTAATAATGAAAGTGTTAAGTACTTATCCATGTTATTTTATGTTATTGTGACCATTTATGCATGAATAATATTATTGTAAGCCCTAGGGGCATTTTAGTAATATTCTTGTGCAAGAATGTGGCCTAATATGTGTGGGTGCTAATAAGTATTATATTAAAATATAATAGTTGGTGGACTTGGATATTGTTCATGGAGCGTTAATATTATTATTCCATGTGGTAATGTTAATTTAATAAAAGTGGTGAATAAAGGGGGTAAAGTGGTAATTTTATAATTAAGTGGCAAAAGGGTAATTTTATAAGCAAAGGGGTATTATGGTAATTTTGGGAGTAAAAGGTAAAAATGGTAATTTTGTAAGAAAAGGGTAAAATGGTAATTTTGGATGTAAAAGGTTATTATGGTAAATTGCAAGCAAAAGGGTAATATGGTAAATTAGGATGGAGAAGGGTAAATTGGTAATTATAATTAAGAAGAAGGGTAAATTAATAATTATAATTATGGAGAAGGGTAAATTAATAATTATAATTATGGAGAAGGGTAAATTAATAATTATAAATATGGAGAAGGGTAAATTGGTAATTATAATTAAGGAGAAGGGTAAATTAATAATTATAATTATGGAGAAGGGTAAATTAATAATTAAAAATATGGAGAAGGGTAAATTAATAATTATAATTATGGAGAAGGGTAAATTAATAATTATAAATATGGAGAAGGGTAAATTGGTAATTGTAATAATAGAGAAGGGTAAGTTGGTAATTATAATAATGGAGAAGGGTAATTTGGTAATTTAACCAACAGAAGGGTAATTTGGTAATTTTGATAATGGAGAAGGGTAATTTAGTAATTATAATAATGGATAAGGGTAATCTGGCAATTATGAGATTGTAGAAGGGTAATTTGGGAATTTATCCGACCAAAGGGGTAATTCGGTAATTATGAAGGGCAATTTAGTAATTTATCTGGCTAAGGGGTATATTGGTAATTATTTAACCAAATAAAGGAAAAAATTGGTAATCATGATAATGAAGAAGGATAATTTGATAATTTACCCAACTTAAGGGCAATTTAGTAATTATAACAAAGGAGAAGGGCAATACGGTAATCTAACCAACCAAATGGGAAATATGTTAAGTGTAACAATTATGAAGGGTGAATGGTGATCCAAAAAGCGTAGGAGATAACTTAGTAACCTAAACCGAGTAAGGGTTAATTTGGTAATTATGCAATAAGGAGGGTAATAGGGTAATTAGTCAAGTAAGGAAGGGATGACTTAGCAATTACATAAGTAAAGGGTAAATGAGTAATTTGTACCTAACATGTTGTTCTGATTGTGGAATTTCATAATATGACTCAAATAATGCTGATTAGTAAGGTAAGAGTATTTGATAATTAAGTATCACGAGAACGAATCCTAAGTCAGAACTAGATGAGATTATGATGGCCTTGATGATTTCTCTGTGTTATCTTGGATAACTATCTGAATAAGAAATGACTAATGATATCAGAACGATTGAAAGTGAATAAGTATCTGATTATTATGCTTTTCGTGATTAGCTTAATTAAGACACTAATACTTACAATGAAAGACTTCGAGATCAAGAATGGTGGATCTTTAGGGGTTGCTACCCTAAAGACGTGGTTTAGCCTGCGATTATTCTGGTATTTGTTGGCGTGCCTTTGTGCCCCAGCCAGACCCTATATCTTACTCGATCTAGATCTACGGACCTATTTAGGGGGTATGCATACTTATGGATTAGGTGTCTTTGTCAGTAGGGTACTGAGTAGCTTTATGCACCAGTACGACTAGGGTACCTTTGCGTCCCTAGGTTCATGGTTGAAGGGTACTGAGTAGCTTGTATGCACCGGTACGACCGGTGTACCTTTGTGTCTCAGGTTCTTGATCTCCTGTCCGAGGCAAATAAATGGAATTGTTGTGCTGATTATAAAAAAGGAAAAATACTAATCATAAAAGTGAAATATTAATGAGTCGGGCCCAGTTGAATTATGATATTGAGTACCGATCCACCGGATATAATAGTGGCCCAAGAGCGTGATGTCCTGGCAAGTGATTAAGAGTACCGATCCATCGGATATAATAGTGGCTCAGGAGCGTGTTGCCTTGGATGATATTGATATATATTCCGATCCACCGGCAATAATAGTGGGGGTCCCGAGCTCAATAAAACCAATCATGGATGTGAACAAAGTTATGGAAAAATACTAATCACTTATAGTGGAACACCATGTGAGTTGGGGCCAGACCGGCCCACCGATGAATAATAGTGGCCAGGAGCGTTTTGCCCTAGAGACCGATCCCCCGGCATATAATAGTGGTTAGGTGCGTTTTTCCCTATAAGTGACCAGTCCACCAGCGAATAATAGTGGGGTTCCCGCACTCACATGGATATAAAATTTAAGAGATGATTGAATAATGATGGACTAATGGCTTCAGGCTCAAACGTATTGATTTTGTATTATGACATGACTTAAGATCCGAAAGTATCGATTTTGCATTATGACTTATTAATAATTGATGGTCTTGTTGAGTGTGTCACTGTGGTTCATGTATTTCTTATTATATAAGTATATAGCTTATTTCATGTGTTACATCGCAAGCCTACTTTTAAGTGTGTTTTAAAGGGTTACTCAGTACCATAGTACTGAAGGGTTCCCTTCGTGGGCCCCCTACCTATTCAATGGCCAGTGTCCCTTGCAGGTCTTTTTCAGGTGCTATTCAAGTGGGCAACAGGAAAGAGCGTATGGATTGTCCAGAATTTGACAGAGTTTTTACCACTTCCCTTTCTAACTCTTGGTTTGAATGTAATCTTCATTCTTGTAACCACCATTGGTGGACTTTAATCTTGTAAGATGTTTATTTGCGCTACTCTGATTTTAAATATGATTTGAATTTCTAGCAATTGATATTTCATTCTTTAGCCTTAGCACTTGGTACTGGAACAATAGAGTGAACCGGTCTAGTACTAAGTGTGGCGGTAATATCTCCGAAATTCACAGTTTATTATTTTGCTTTCGCTAATCTTTTAACAAAACGAAATTTTTCACTAGTGAATTTTGGGGGTGTTACATAGTGGTCCTAAAACCAAAGGGTAAAATCCAACCTTGGTCATTAAGTCTTTAAGTGTGCACACCCTCTAATAGGGTCTAAAGAAGCCTATAGAATAGATAAACAGCTTTAACCAAAAATAGTTGGCAAATAAGTAAATATCCACAAAAGAAAAGAGAAAGGCTATTGTCGATCTCCAACTTCAAGTGGCCAATCATGAAGGACCAAAAGCCCACTTATTCACTTAAAGTATTAATCTCTTAATAAGGTGACCATATAATACACACAAGCATTTATTCATAATTAAATATATTTTTATTATCCACTTTCTAAACATGGAATTTTTTTCCAAATATGAAACCTTCCAAAAAAAATAACTTTCTAAAAATATAAATATACAACTAGAATAACCAAATTTTCAAATATAACACAAATCTTAAAAAAAAAATTATCAGAACCATATGTATATTAAAAGATCAAGCTTGGTTAAACTAGGTTAAAAATTAATATTTCGTGTTTACATAACCAACAAAACTCAATATTTTGTCAAAATCATCATAACACACTAATAATTTAATTTTATGAGTTATACTAATTTTTTAGATTTGATAAATCCTTGTTATAATCACATATGTTTTCAGTACATAAATTGAAATAAAAAACAAAGAACTTTTATGAAAACTAAACTTTTATGGCTTCAATTTAATATGTAATGTGATGGTAAACTCTCGTAACTAAATTTGGTGTGATTTTTATAAAATAGTGTAAAGTTGTAGTCAAATCAAAACAACCATGAATTTAACTATAATACCCCGCATCTTTATATTCAATTTTATTATGCTTAATTATATAATTTGATGTAAACATTTAATGATTTTAATTTTGATTCGTTTTATGGTTTTAATGACAATTTTGACTTATTTATGAATTTAATTAATCGTTGTCGTTGCGGATCATTCTAGATAAATTTGTTCATGACCTTGATTTAATTATATTCATATGATTTCGATTTTCGGTTAAAAAAATATATTTTTGTTCTTTCTTGTATTTTAATTTATAATATTTTAGATTCGTTTTCGATTATAACTTTGTCGTGTGATTAGACTTTATTTTGGAGGTATATTTCATTAACGAAATATATTATTTAAATTATAAAAATTTTGTTTAAAATAGTCAAATTTATTTTAATGATTTTATCTGTAGAAAATATTTTCAACTTTGAATTTATTTGTTTCCGTGGTCATTAAAATCTTCAGAAAGTTTTAAATTAAAAAGATATTCGGAACTAATTTATGGATTTTGTTCTAAAATTAATTATCTTTCATTTTACCCTTTTTGGTTTCGGAAGACTAGTTTTAGAAATTATTTAAATTAGTATTAGTTTATTAGAATTTGACTTAAATATTTTCTTATGTGCTTTTGAATCATTTTTCAATGTCTTATAATGTATTTTTATAAACAATATAAATTTTTACGTTCGTTTGTAAATTCATCTGAAAACATTTTCGAAATTTTTTGTGTGACTCTTATATCGATTTTAGGTCTTCGGGTCCTTGCAAAATAATTTTTCGTTAAATAAATTTTAGATAAAATCTTCCAACAATATTTATAGATGTTAGTATCTCTTTTTATAGTTGTATTAAAAAAAACAAACCCAAATGGTGACCGGCCCCTCCCCCTCCCCCTCCCCCTTTTCCTTTTCTCTCTTCTCCTCTCCCATCTTTTCTTTGCCCTTTCCCATTTCTGTTCCTCTACCAAAGCCAAAACCCGACCTGCTTCCTTCTCCTAGCTCCTTTATTTTCAACTGCCAACCATCCGACCGTCGGCCACCATCGACGCTGTCAGCACCACCGTAGGTCCGCAGCAAGCAGCACCTGCAATAATACAGCAACCGTCATCCGGACGCGGAGAGCTCGGGTGAGGGTCAGCGAGCATCGGTTGACCTCCGGTGAAGCTTCCCTGGTCTTCACCTGAAATTTATGAAAAAAACCCTAACCCTTGTTTTGATTAATTGAGTATGAATTAGCTTATGATAAGCTAAATTAATTGTTTGATTATGTATATATGTGTTGTAAGATTGATTTAAATAGGTTAATTGTATGGCTTATGCTACAATTTTGGAAAATTTGGATTTTTAGCCGGGTTATGCCCGAATTTTTTGGATTCGTCCAATTAAGCTATTTTGGGTAAATTAATTTTATAGTACACTTTAAAATATATCTAATTTCATGTCGGAATCATCAATTTGAGAAGTTTATGCAAAATTAATCGGAATTGACTTTCTAGGTCAAAATTCGTGTGTGATAAAATTGTGTTGCATAATTGAGTTGTTTCACTCAATTGATTTTACAATATCCTTTGAAATGTATTTAATTTCATATCGAAAGTGTTGATTTGGGAAACTTGTGTGAAATTGATTGGAATTGGATTTTTAGGTCAAAACTCGTGCGGGTCTAAATTAGACTATGTAATTGGGTTATTTTATTCAATTGATAATGTGGTTTACATCAGAATACATTTAATTACAATTCTGAATAGTCAATTTATATATTTTAGTAAGAATTGATCAGATTTGTGTTCTAGGCTCAAAAACCTTAATTATGCTAAATTGGGTATTTATTTAACTAGTTTTGATCAATTGATTATATGATATGTTATAAAATATGTCTAATTACATTTCTAAACTTTCAATTTAGTTAAATTAATAGAATTGAACCGAATTGTATTTTTGGCCTAAAACCCTAGATTTCAAGTGAAATTAGAAAATTGATCATTTGTATAGTTGTTTTTCTAAAATTGAATTTATAGAAATAGTTGAAATGATCCTAATTGCATTCTAATACCTTCAATTGGAATTAATTGATTCAAATTATCCAAGTTTGTATCTTGGACTTTGAAACCTTAATTTTGGAAACCGACTGTCTTGAATTGACTACTTGGAAGATTATTTCATTGAAATTGATTATCTAGATTTATTTAAAATTAGTTTAATTATACTCTTAAGCTATTAATTTAAGATAATAAAAGTTAATTAGTGGGTTCGTAGTTCGGGCATTAAAAACCCTGATTGTCAGAGATGGTTTCTAAAATTGATTGTGCTATGCATCTTTTACCTAATCGATTTCTTGCTTATATTTTAAATCATTTGAATTATATTTTTTATCTTACCGAGTTGGATTTGGTTCTTTGCAAATGGTTGGTTTGTCTTTTGGGTTGTAAAACCTAACCAACAAATCATTTTCGATCAAATAACTTATCCTCTATTATTCTTTTCTTGACTTTCCAAATTAATTTGAAATGTCCCAAGTGATATGTGTTAAACCTAATTTGATTAATATTTAATCTTAAATCTTAATAGTCATGCATCCTAAGTTTTGGACATGTTTTTCAAGAAAGATCATTTGTGTTCATTTGTATTTATTTGATTATAATAATTGAATTATTGATCAATAATATAGTTTCTAACCTAGTTTTTAATTTCTATTGGTGATCTAGGAAAACTTTCTCATGGATTTTCGAGCTCTCGATAGCGGTCTCTCTTTCTCAATTTGCTTAGCTAGCTTCAGATTTAGGTAAGTCACTACTTACCTTTACTTATGGTGGAATATGGAATGTATGTCTATTCGGAGCGGAAGGTGATAAGTATACCTATCGATTATTTAATCATATGAAGTTTATGCTTTGTTTTGTGTGGTAATTGTATGTATGTATGAATTTATAGCCTTAGTGCGAATGCATGTTAGTATGACGCTTGAATATGGTATGTAAATGAGTATGTGAAGGGTTGAAATGGATTGAAATTATATGATACCTTATGTTGTATCTTTATGTCATGGAATTTTTCAGCTCTAATGCCATATGAAATTATTTGACTTTAATGCCGCCTAGCTTTAATGCCACTTGAAATTGATATAATAATGGAAATTCATTGTGTTGATGGAAGTGAACTAAGTACAATTATACGGGCCTAATTTATAATTAGTTAAATTCTTGAATAAGATACTAATCATTTAGAGGAAAAGATCATGTGAGTTGAGCCGAGGTGTTTATAGGTCTGTTCCACCGAATAATAATAGTGGCAGGTGTGTTGTCCCTGAAAGGTGATTCAAACCATTGTACCAATTAAGAATAGTGGCTTAGGAGCATTTTGTCCTGAGAGGTGTAGGGTGCATTCCACCGGACGATAATAGTGGCTCAGGTGTCCTGTCCTTGAGAGGTGCTTTAGTCCGTTCCATCGGATTAAGATTAGTGGGGGCCTATAATCAACGTGAAAGATAATATGAGTCTGAGATAAGTAACCAATAATTAAGGCACTAATCATTTACAATGAAATATTACGTGATTCAAGTCCGAGGTGTAGGAGTCCATTCCACCTGCTTAATAATAATGGCCAGCGCATTTTGTCCTAGGAAGTACTTTAGACCGTTCCACTGGTTTAAGAATAGTGGCCAGGAACATTTTTCCCTTGGAGGTGTAGAGTCCGTTCCACCAACTTAACAATAGTGGCCAGGAGCGTTCTGCCCTGGGAGGTATTTTAGTCTGTGCTACCAGATTAAGAATAGTGGGGTCCCTGAACTCATAGTAAATAAATAAAATTAGATGTAATAATGATTATTATTGGATTATTGGATTGGTGTTACTTAGCCGCAATCGTGATTTCTTGTACGCTTGTACCTTATGTGCTATCATCTCTAGTCATGTACTCATAAGCATGAATCTGTGACCCTATGTTTTATTGTATGTAATACTTGTATAATTGAGCATGAGTTATTATATGAGTAGAATGACATATGTATCTCATGTATAATTGAGCATGAATTATTGTATGAGTGGAATAGTGCATTTATCATATATATAATTGAGCATTAGTATTGTAAGTTAGAGATTACCATATCTTATGTGTATCATGTTTCCTTCCATGAGTTAGGTAGTCTTGATTTACTCAGTATTGGACCCGTATTGATACTACCTCGATTGAATGGGTCATGTGACAATCCACTGATGGTGGGGAGCAGACCTCTTGTGCAGGTTTGAGTTCGGATATTATTTTTGGGTTGAAGGCTTGGCTTGCGAGAGTAGGCAATTTGAAGTTTGATTCCTCAGGATTTGTCTTCATTTGTCTATATTTATTTTTGGAAGTTTCAAATGTTATATTTAAAATTTCAAGGGTGTTGTAATTTACTTTTAATTTCTCATACTCTGATAAGCTTTTAAAATCTAGGTTTATTTTATAGGTTCTGCTGATATATTCAGTGATAATTTTATTCAGTGAAATTGTTCACTTGTCATCTACCTGTGGATATTTCCTTGTCAGAGTTTATCCTCACGGTATAGATGTTGTTTAAATTTTTGTTGGACAGGTTTTAGCCTTATATCTAGCATGAGATAGATGGTGAACATTTATCTTGTGTTAGATGAGGCGGTAACATTCTTCAAATTCTATTTTAGCTTCCGTATTTTCCTTTGTAAAATGAAAATTTTCAAGAGTGAATTTTGGGGATGTTACATTAACATAAAATCATATTTTATTAGGCTAATAATATTACATATGATGATGCATAAAATATATTCATAAGAAGGTATAAAATTATATAATAAATAAAAATCCATACTTTATTGACATCATATTCGACACACATATAATACATGTGTATAAGTTTGAAAAATAATGTTACTGAATATAAAATCCTTATATATATAATATAAGGTCTTCAAGCACCAAAATAACTCCAAGATTTGATGATCATGGGAGAATAATTATTTCTTTAACTCAACCAAAGGAGAAGAAGAAAAATAGGATATTAAATCTATAATCTTAAAGATGGTTTCATATTTTTATGAATAAATTAAAGATCTTGATGAATTAATTGAAGGTCTTAATGAATTGGTTGAAGGTGTGAATAGAATTTGTAGGATATATAGAACATACGTCATGACATTAGAGGAGAAAGAAATGTATAAGTTTGGCTATTAGGGTTTTATATTGGCTTATATGGGCTTTTAGAATGTAAATATATAATAAATTAACACAAGTAAATTATGACCGACGTTGATTGATATTTTTTACTAAGTTCCATTTATATATTAAGAAAAATTAAAAGATAAAAGTTTTAGGTATTGAAGGTAGCTTTCTATGCAAAAGAATCATTCAATTTTGTTATTAAATGCAAAAATTATGGCTAAATTACTAAATGTTAGTCGGTTTATCTATGATTTTTTTTTAAAAAAAAATGAGATACAGAAAGATTTATCATATAATATTGTTGAAGATAATTAGTAGATAATAATTACAGATACTAAAGAATAAATAAAAGATAAAACTTTATCACATATTACAAAAATGTGTCTCTCTCCAAAATATTTTAACTAACTATGTAAATAATGAAAGATTTAATTATATGAATATATAAATGAATTTCCAAATTGATAAATAAATCTCATTAACTAATTAATTAAAATATTTACTTTAAACAAAAATAATATATCACACCTTATTCTATACATAAGGTAGGCATCTTATTATTTTAATTACTTACTCTATTTTTCTTCCAAAAAAATTTTTGTTTACAAAATTCTCATTTTAACCTTTTACTATTCTATATAAAATAATGGTTTAAAATATCCTTTTGAATTGTAGAAAAAATCCAACCACTAATATAATAATCTTTTAAAATATGTAACACATTATCACATGAAAATCACTATTTTCTTAAAATAGTAATTTTTGGATTGTTAAAATCATTATATAAATAAAAGTTTTTCTTAGAACTTCGAATATTAAGAAGAGAGCTTTTTTTTGTTACATTAAACCGAATAAAATATTACAAATATAATACAATTTTAATTCCAGATATGAGGTATTACATGCTTAAAAAAATTTAAAACAATGATCACTAGAAGAGTAAATTAAGAGGTTTAAAATTATGGGGTATTACCGTGAAAATGTACTTGAGGATCTTATGGTTGGTGTATAACTTACACTAGACCCCATACAAATAGTGCTTCTAAAATTTAAAAGCGAACACTACTGCAGCAAGCTCTAAATTTTGTATTGGGTAGTTTTGTTCATGCTACTTCACTTGATGAGAAGAATATGCCATCAGTTTCCCATGTTGCATCAATACACAACCTAATCCATGCTTCCAAGCATCATTGTATAAATCAAAACCTTCAGATACAGTTAGTAATGTGCCCACTGGGGCTGTATTCAAATGCTTCTTCAACTCTTTGAAAGCTTCACCATAATTCCCGTTCCACTGGAATCATATAGCCTTCTTTATAAACTTACTCAATGGGTGAGCTATCTTGGAGAAATCCGCAGTAAACCTATGGTAGTAGCCGACCAATCCTAGAAAGTTGCATACCTCCTTGACAAAATTTGGTGCTAGACATATGGAAACTACTCGAACCTTGAAATGATCCATTGATACCCCATCCTTAGAGATTACATGACCCATAAAAGCTACTTGATCTAGGAAAAAATCACACTTCGAAAGTTGGTATACAATTAGTGTAACCATAACAATGACAAAGTATGCCTTAGATGTTATTCGTGCTTTTCTTGATTGCTGGAGTAGATGAGGATGTCATTGATGAACACTATAACAAATTAATCCAAGAACTGTTAAAAAATCTGGTTCATAAGGGACATGAATGATGTTGGCGCATTAGTGAGTCCAAAGGCATCATTGTGAACTTGTAATGGCCATATCCTGTCCAAAATGTAGTCTTAGGGATGTCTTTCTCCACTATCCTCAATTGATGGTAACCTGACTGAAGATCGATTTGAGATAATATCTTGGATCCTTTGATTTGGTTGAATAGGTCATTGATCCTTGGCAACGAATAAAAGTTCTTTACCATATTCTGATTCTATCTTTAGTAATCAGTGCAAAATCTGAAGCTTTCATCCTTTTTCTTCACAAGTAGGATCGGCACTCCCCACGGTAATATACATAGTCGGATGTAGCCCTTCCCCAACATCTCCTCTAACTAGGTCTTAAGCTATTTCATCTCTACAAGTTCCATACAATATGGGGCTTTAGATATTTGTTTTATCACCCAAAATACACCCACAATAAACTTGACATCCTAAATAAGTGGCATTCTTGGGATCTCCTCAGGGATTACCTTAAATAATCGCAAATCATTATGATATGCTCTAATGGAATCTCAATTACCTTGGTATCTTAAACACTACAAAAGAAGAGCAGATATCCCTTGCAAAAAAGGTTATTCATCATGATTTCCAGCATGACATTTACAAAAGAGCTAGGTTCACACTTCTGATACGAGACCCTAACACCCTTTGGTCCTCATAGAACTACATGCTCCTATGTGTATTCTATCATTTCTTGGTACTTCTCCAATATGTCTAGTCCAAAAATTTCATTGAAGTCATTCAATTTAAGCTCCATTAGGTCTAAGGGAAACTTTACTCCTTTGATTATCAAGGCCGGCCCTTTATGAAACCTACACCTTGTAATCCTATCCTCCAACCTACACCTTGTAATCCTATCCTCCAAAGGTAACATGATAGAATTGAAAATGCTACTTGAACGAGACAATGTTGCTCTAGTTAGGTATGCGGATTACACAAAAGGATACGACGCACCAGAGACAAAAAATATACATGCTAGAAAGGTAGTGATAGTAAGTATACTGGTCACTGCACCGACCTAACACTCTGACTTTGATTTGCTAATCATGTTCAAGTGTCCTTTTGAAGGAACTTCTGTGGCATTGGCTAATCCTTGATCTTGTTGAAAGGTACAAGGCTTTTGACCCAAAACAAGGTAGAATGTGCCAAAATACATTATATAAATAGAGAAAGAAATGTTTTCAAGTACAGGACCTCAACTATCTGTAATATTCAAATACCCGAGGAAAATTAAGTCACAGTACATAATCTTGAATTATAGAAACAAAATCAAGGAGTAGCTTAAAATCTAGTTTGTCAAGGACAGCTCAAAAGTCTTTGGATATCCATACTCTCAAAATCCATGCCCAATACAAGGTTGGCCAACTACGGGCCATCTCTAAAAACCTACACATGACCCTTTGCTCATTGGAATGAGTAAGCGATTGAGAAAATGACCACATCAATACACTTCGTACTGAGCGTCACTGGAGTCACCAACACACAAGATTTCAGCATAATATGAAGATCATACTAACATATTTCATACATATTACATATAAATAGGATAAATGCTATACCATTGTCACATCAAGCATAGGAAGCTATACTATACATGACTCATCATGCTTGATAATAAAGCACAAAATCATAAATGAAAATATGCAAGCTACGAATTATAATTTCCAGCTAATAATAAGGCTTCATTCATCCACACATATAAGTTCACCATAGGTCATTTCCACATACCTAATTTATTAGGTCATTTATACATATATAAGCCATTATCTCCTTTACCATTCTTTTCCTTTTACTTTTATCTTTCTCTTTAGTCACATTCTTATTCCAAATACATATTCAAATTATTATCCTAATACTTATCCCAGTTATTATTAAGCAATGGATTGTGCACCACCCTATATTCTCACAAACCATGGAAGTCTATCCAGACCAATGGACATAAAGTTTGTTCGAAACCAAGTAGCCACCTAGGTGACCATACCCTTTAGTATTAATACCCTCTTATATAGTATTAGTGTCTACAGTAGGTGAGGCACTAGGATCTACTAGGATCCTGCCCGAAGGCACCAATAAACATCCGAAGGTAGCCTAACCCTCAGTATCTAATCAAGGATTGGGTATTCTAGGCCCATACACAAATCGGTCATCTTTATTTTTAAGTGATTACTACATCATTCTCAAGGTTACGTGATCATACAAGCCCTATAAAATATGCAAGTAAGGAATTTACATACTTATTCCATCTTAACCATTACCATTCCCCAACCATGTGTGGGATTTCCATTAATGCTTACTCAATATTAACCAATTCCCTTAGATAAATCTATTTTGGGCTAAAGTCCAGATTGCATTACTCCTTTAAACCCATCAAATACTTATTCGGGTTCATCCATTAAGGACTTTACAACACCCACTGAGTATACCATAAATTATGATCCATTTAATCCATCTATTAGATTTTTAATTCATGTCAACAGATGTATTACACTTGTTAAACAATCATATAGCAACATTAGGCATGGTCTCAAGGCATATCCAAGTCAAAAGATAAAAATCACAAAATATGGTTTAACCAGTTGATCGATTCGGCCTAACTAGACGATCATTTGGGCCAACTAGTTAATTGGTTTGGTTCGATCAGTCGATTAGTTTGGTTCAGCCAAATTTAGGGTTCCTTCAAACTGATATATCGGTTATGTCAAACCAGTCATTTGTTTTAAGACCAACCAATTAGTTTTGTCAAACTAGTCAATGGGTTTATGTAAAGAGCAAACCAACATCATCATAGACCAACCAATCGATAGGTTTTAGCCAGCCAGTCGATTGTTCTAAGGATTAGTCAATAGGTTTGTGCCTAAGAACACATAACAGACATTTTTTCATGCAAATCATCTTCAAAATTCCTACGACATCCAAACCAAAACATAGCATGGCATCATACCAATAATTTTTTAGCTCATAAATTGAAACATGCTACACAATTAATCAAATCAACCTAATTTCTCTAAAATCATGAATTTTTCTTGGGATTCATAAGTTAATCAACATGTATAAATCTGAAACCAAATTGTCATACAAAATTATAAAATTAGAACTTTAAAGTATACTCCACATAACATGATTAATTAGGTCACATTTTAGAAGTAAGTATAACTTACTTGGTGAGAGCAAAACTTTTTCACAAATAGGAAAATCAACTTGGAAGATTTTTAAATTATAAAATTAAAAATAAAATAGAAGTTAAAGCTTTTGAAATCTAAGGAATAATTTCATAAATCAGGATTCACATTAGGAGAAAACAAACTTACGAAACCTAAGAGAAAAAATGATAAAATTTTTGCTGAAAGAGAGACTCATTTTCTCCCTAAATCTAACATTCCCTTACTTAAAGATAAATAAGAAGGATCTAAATAAATGATCAAAAGAGTGGAAAGGAAATAAAACTAAGTTTAAATTTGGGGAGAAAAGAATACAAGGTTAGAGAGATATAATATTTTGGTGGCTGAAAGAAAAGTGAGTGGAAGGGGTGATTAGGGCTATTTATAACCAACGAATCGGTACAAGAACGAGTGTGGTTAATCTTAGATAAAAAAAACCCTAATTTTTACCGTTCGAATTTGATTTGAATGGGTGAATTTTGTTAAAGATAGGCTAGCCTCCCTTCTAGAGCTGAAATGGTAATTTTTGGAGAATATAGGTGGAATTTGTGCAGATATTGTCAAACACAAGAGATGAATGAACAATCAACATGGGAAGGAATATCCCAACTGAGCAGAGATAATCTGAAAATTAAAGCAATGATTTTAGAAGTGTGCAGAGGAGAGAAGTGGAGGAAGATAAAGTTGAGGTCATCATCTCCCTCAATTGTTTAAATTGAACCCTCAAATCATTTCGAGGCAGAAGCTCAAATCAAATGTATGATGAGAAATGTTAAAAATATTTAAGATATAACTTGGAATGAGATTATTAAGGTTCCATTTTGGTATACGAAGGTTTCCTAAAAAAATTGAGTTATGAAAATGTACATAGCTTGATAAATCAGACGATTAGTTTAGTCTACCAATCTATTGTTCTATCAACTAGTCAATATGTTTCCCCAAATTAGTTAATCGGTTCAATTAAGTAAAAATCCTTTAGCTGAAATGACGAACCAATCTATTTGTTCATGGAATCAAATGATCGGTTTGTTTTAAATATTATCAATTATAAATATTATTATTATATGTTAACCATTTATTATCAGTATTTTTAATTATGAGTTATTAATATTAATTAATAATTAATTAAAATTAAAATTAAAATTATTAATTAGAATATTTATTATGCATATAATAATATTTAATATTAATAATATTATTCATTATTTATGATTATTAATTAATATATCATATTAAACTTAAATATGTTAATGCTTTAGTACTTCATATAGAGATAAGATGTGTTTAGCAAATATCAATATTATTTTAGAAATATTATTACTTCAAATCATATTAGATTTTATATGAAAAAAAAAAACAAAGCTTTAGGGCTCATTTATTTTAGGGAAAAATATTCATTTTCCATCTTCAGTTTTCTATGGAAAACAAAAAATATAAATATCCATTAAAAGTTAAAGAAATGTGTTCATATGTTCATATTATGAAACTACTTTTAATTTTAGAAATTTAAAAATATGTTCATATTTTTTGAGATTGGATGATGATGATAATAATTACCAAAATTATTCACAATAAAAAGATTATCAATTTCAATAATAGTAGTATTTTTTATTATTAATATTAGTAATGAAAATAATAGTAGTAATAACAACAACAACAGCAACAACAAGAATAATAATAATGATGATGATGATGACGACGAAAATAATATTAAAATTAAAATCAGCAAAATTAATTATAATATTTATTATTAAAAATATTAAAAAATATAATTTATTAGCATTACTAATAAAGTTATTATTAATATGAATGAAATTGGTAATATTATTATTACTAATAATATTATTATTATTGTTCAAAAGAATAATATTGCCAACTCTACTAAGTAATATTGATACTAATTACAAAATAATAATATTAATACTAATGTTATTATTAATATTAATATAAATAGTTAGAATATCATTATTTTATGAATTTATATATTAATATAAATTAGCAAAATATATATATTAAGTTAAAAATATCATTATTATGAATATTAATGTTAATAATATTAAAATAAATATTATTATTAATCAAATTAAAAATTATAATTAGTTTATTAATATTAGTATTGATAAATATTAATAAAAATAATTAATTAATTAATATCATTATTAAAAATAAAAGGCATATTAATATCATTAACAATAATAATGATAATAATAATCTTAATAACATTATTAATAATAGTTTTTCAATTGAAAAATATGTAGAAAACAATAAGATATTTATATGGAAAATTCTAAGAAGAAAGTTTAGGTTGTTTTTCAGTTTTTTCTTGACAAAATTGGAAAAATGTATTTCTCAATTTTTAAATCAAAAAAATGAAAAACAGAAGTCATGATTATATAGTTTTTGATTTTCTACGAAATTGTTTTTTTTTTTAGAAAATAACCTTATTTTCTAAAACTAAATGCATCCTAAAGTATTTTGATAACCAATAAGGCAACTTTTATAAGTTAAAAAAAATATTGCCGCCATTTCAAGAAGATAGCCTTGAATTTTTTGTTTCCATACAATTCAAGATAAAGTCCTTAATGTAATGAGACAATAAAATTTTTCAGTTCTACCTTTAATGATTGTCGATGTAATTAGAGTAATTGGATGGTGAAATTTTGAAATCCAAGTTAATTTGGAAAAAAAAAATAACCAATGACACAGTTGAAATACCTCAAAATCCTAATTTAGGAATTATGGAAAAATAATGATTTATTAGGAAAATTATGTAAATATATTATTTTATTAAAATAAAGGGGAATTAATTAAGGATAATAAGGAGAAAATACTAAATAAATTATTTAGGAAAATTTGGACATTTTACTAATTAACATGGAAGTTAAGGAAAATTTGTCTAATCTATCCAAATTAATCTAATAAGGAATTTAATTATTATTATTATAACGAATGTTATTAATTTTAAATATTTTAAAATATAATAATAATAAATAATAAAATACCAAATACCCCAACCCATCCATTTTCTCCTTTTTCCTTTTTTTCCCTTTTTCTTCTTTCTTTTCCTTTTTCCTTCTTTCCCTTCTTTCTCCTTTCTTTTTCCTTTCTTCCCCGAAATGGGCCAGCTCGTCGGCCCAAATCCTTTCTCCCCTTCCCCGTCTCTCATGGCTCAAAGCCTGCATCACCCCTCCCCCGCCCAGCCGCCCGGCCGAGCCATTCCTTTCCTTTTTCTTTTCCTTCCCCTAGACTGCCAGTCCACCCCTTTCCCTTTCCTTCTTCTTCCACGCGACCTACACTCCTGTCCTGTAAATTTCAAAGCCTGCAACCCCTACCACCGACAGCCATCAACTCTATCTAGCTGACCTCCTCCTCCGTCCCCATCACTTTCCTTTCCTTTATCGACCCCAACTAGCCCCGCAGCTTCCCTCCACGTGTGCCTCCCTTTCCTTTTCTTCCCCTGACCTAACCTGCCATGGCAGGACTGCACCACCTAACACCTCCAGTCGGTGGTCCTGCCTCACCTGCCCCACTTGTCCTCTTCCTCCTTTGTCGTTCCCCCCTCAATTTAGCCTATAAATACCCCCGTAGGTAGCCATAATCGAGCTTCTGTTTAGGCAACTCAGAAAACCCTGACTTTGCACCACCACCCAAACAACTCCCTATTCCACCGCCGTCGACGATTGCCGCCACAAATTCCACCCACCAAAACCTTCCCCGCAATACCCTCTACAGAACTGAGCCACCCTCCTCCCTTATCTTTCCCTGCATGAGCCACCCCGGCCGTGCAAAATCACTATCCCGACAGCCCACTTTGACCTCTCGCCGCCCCTTACGTCGCCGTCCGCCACCAATTCTGCAGCAACCAGCACCTCCTCCACCCTCTAAAACAACTAGGGGACTCCACCCTACCTTTCCATACCTCCATATTTCCTTGCCTCCCTCTCCTTCTCCCTTCTCCACCTTCCACCACCTTCGACCATCGCATCAGCTGTCGTGCGCCACCACTTACGGCTGCACCACCACCTCCATTCCACCCCTCTCCACCTAAAACATCTCCCACCACCTCAAACATCCCCTCATTCCCTCTCCTCTATCCTATACCCCCATCTCTCCACCTCTATTCCTCCTCCACCGCCGCTACCGCTGCCGCCGGTTCTGCCACCAACCCTAAGTGGTATTCTAATTTCCCCAGCCCTTAAACTATTTTTCTATAAGTGTTAATAATTTTTAGTAATATTAATAGTATTACCCTTAATATTACTATTATCATTATTATTCTTATTATTATCATTAATGTTGTGATATTATTATTATTATTATTATTATTATTATTATTATTATTATTATTATTATTATTATTATGTTATCACTCTTACAACCTAACCTAACTTCGGAAATAAGTATAACTATGGTATTATCATTTAAAAGGCTACAACTTTAGTATTAATATAGTTATCTTTATTATTAGTAGTAGTATCATCATCATCATCATCATCATCATCATCATCATCATCATCATTATTATTATTATTATTATTATTATTATTATTATTATTATTATACTATAAATATTATTATTGTTAACTGTCTTTTGCCAATACTTTATAATCACTAACCCATTATCACTACTAGCATTAGTAATATAGAAATCATTATGGTCACTACTTCTATAGTACTTATGACACTAGTATTATGATTATTACTAGGGTTTGGGTTGATATTAGCTTTATCACTAAAAATAATAACAATATTATTATTATTGATATCAAAACTATTACCTTTAACACTATGAACACCACTATGAATACTTTAACATAACCCATGATGGCTCTTAAGACTTACTTTGGTTAGTAGTGGCATGATTAATTATTTTGAGAATAATAACCCTACTTTTAATTATAAAACACCTATTATCATTATTAGCCCTAGTATTAGAATATGATGAGAGTAGGGTAGAAATAATAGTAATCTTTGGTAAGAGGGAGATAAACCCATAGTATTTTCCCTTATAGGTGAATCAAGCCAAAACCCTAAGGAGGCGTAGGAGCGTGCTTCAAGCCCGACGTCGTTTTAGGTAAGGATGTAGCTAAGGCCCATATGTGTTGTGTGACTTGTATGCCTTGGATGTTATATATCGTGCTATGTCGTGTATCATATGATTATCATTAACTTGTCTTATGTGTAGCGTAGCTTAGAGTTGAGGTATGCTTATGTGTTTTCTTATGACATGAGAATAATATGTATATATGGTGATTATGATGTGATATGATATGACCCTTTAGGACATGCATGCTAGGATGATTGACAATATGATATGGGGATGAATGGATAAAAATAAAGAAAATGGGAAGTGATTTCACTAAAGGGGATATGAGGTTGACCAAACTACCTAATGAATGAGAGGAAAATAAAGAGGAAGGAATGGCCAAAATGAATGAGAGATGGAAACTATGCATGTGAATTCTAGGGTTTGCATGGGGACTTCAAGAGTTTGCATGGGGTGAATAAAACTTGCATGGGGATGATCTTTACATGAGAAAAGTTGTTTTAGGGTGTAAATAAGCTCAAGGGAGAGTTGTGGAGTGATTGGAGACTTGGGACAAAAAATAGTACGTAGGTTGGTGTAAGGGTGTATAAGGGACTCGATTAGGGTTTTGGGAAGAAGCACTAATCTGGAAAAAAGCGTTGAAGTAAAAACAATTAAGGGAGAGTGGAGCACGGGTTAAGAGCGGGAATTTATTATATAAGGAGTGAGTATCGGTGCCATGGGAGAGAAAAGATATTAGGTGGAAAAATAGAGAGGTTACTTATGGGAGAAGAAAGGTACTAGGGTTTGAAGTGGCCAGCTAGGATTTTTCCGATCACATGCAAAAATTGAGAGGTAAAGTGATATGTTTTAGGATTGGATCTAAATGATATAAAGTGTGGGACGATAAATGAAATAATGGTAGTTAAGGGAGAGGAAGCTAGGCCACATAAGTACAATTAGGGTTTTTAAGGGGAAACCCTAGAGGGTGATAGTAGGCGGAGTTGATGTCATGAGGTGTTGGGCCTTAACCTACACCCTTAGGAGCTTGGGTTTTCCTTATGAGTAAGTGAAATGGGGAATAGATGTCAGGGCGTGATAAGACACGAATAAGACATGAAGTAGAATGTTGATGACTTGCATGTTAGGGATGAAATGCTTATCAAATAAGACACGAATAAGATACTAACCATTTAAAGAGAAAGACTATTGAGCCAAGCCCAGATCGGTCCACCGGCGAATAATAGTGGCTAGGTGTATTTTGCCCTGCATGACCGATCCACTGGCTATAATAGTGGGGGTTTCCGTGCTCAACAAACCAAACATAACGATGCTAAGATATGGGAAAAACATGAAGTAATTATAGTGAAACACCATGTGAGTCGGAGCCAAATCGGTCCACCTTTTTTTTAAACGAAAATTTTTAATAGTAAATTTTGGGGGTGTTATAACAGTAGGCAAATATGTCGATAACCCACTTACTTTACTACCAACACAAAAGTAGTATAATTTAGGACTACTTATGTCGAGTGTCTTTTGGGTCTAATCCGTCTAATAGCAATTTGCATCATATTCACATTTTGTGGGTTATTTTGGTTCAGAAGAATATCAGATCAGATTTGGATCTAACGTCGAGTTTCTTCATATTCATGTTTGATTTTGGTCTACTTACTCCAAGTTAAACAGGATTTAGATTAGGTTGATTTGGGTTTACAAACTTCAGATCGTATATGATTTGAGTCAGGTTAATTTAATTTAAAATTTAAAATTTATATTGATATTGATTGTTATTAATTTAATATAATGAATAAATTAAATTTATTTATTTATTATTATTGTTATTTTTATTATAGTATTTTTATGCAATGATATAACTAATTATTAACATAAAATACATAGTTGTAGTAGTAGTAGTAGTAGTAGTAATAAATTATTATTAGTAGTAGTATTATAATTATTGTTTTAAAGACTATTATTAATATTATCATATACATAACTATAATGATTTTTACAAATTTTATAATAATTATAATCATCATGTTAATTATAATAATTATTGTTATTATTATAATTAATTATTATTATTATTATTGTTGTTGTTGTTGTTAATGTTATCATTAATAATAATTATTATGGATATTATTATCATCTTTAGAAATACAATAATAATAATAATTATTATAAATACAAATATTAATTTTCTTATTGACATTATAATAATATATGTTATGATTTATATATTTATAATTTAACTCTAGTTTATATTAAGTTTGAAATTATATTGGGATATTTATTGTGTTTGAGTCTAGTTTTATTAGGTTGAGTAAGTTCGGGTTGGATTATTAGTGAATTTTTGTCCGGATATAGGTCATTTTTAGATCGGATTTGGTTCAAGTTGGTTTATTTCATTTTAGATTAGTAAGTTTGTGGGTTGGATTTTGTTCAAGTATGAATCATTATTGAATTATATAAATTCAAATAGGTTTTAGATTAATATTAAATTTAAATTTTTTGATCCAAATCAAATTGAGAATCAAACTATTTAGATTAAATTATTCTTTATCGGATCTAATAAATCACAAGCACCTGCTGCTCTACTAGTGGTGGTACGTAGTTGATAAAATCCGTTGGCAGGCACCTAGCTAATAGCACTTAATGATACAGTAGTACAGTAGTAATTAAAAGTTCACCTCTGAAAATTTCTTGAAATGCATAAGATTATTAAGCCACTGTCCCTATTTGTACACACCGTAATCTTTAACTTTCCCTGAAATTAGGGCTTTTTAACCATTGTATTTTATTTAAAACAAGCACATTAATCAATGCATATTTGTGGAACCAACGTCAACCGCACCGATTTTTAACAAAAGGATTGATTATCCCCTCTGTCCGAGGTAGAGGAATCTTTTTTTTTTTTTTTTTGTAAGTAATCTACTTGTACTGCTACATTTTTTATTTTGGACATCGTCATTTCCCCGCCAAATCCCTTGAATCTTATTGGCTATGAGCTACGGCCCTCCGACCGAAAAGCTACAGCGAAACTTTTCCTTTCTTTTCTTTCCTTTTTCCAATAAATAAATAAATAATAATAATAATACTCCTATTTGTTGAGCATGATCCGCCTGTGTGATCTGATAACCTGAACGACAATGGTCAATAATGAACACGAGGCTTTCAAAAAATAGGACACGTAGGTGTCCCTGCCCCTAGTCGTAGCTTCCTTCCCCTCACAGGCTACAAGTAACCATTGTTAACGATACCTTACTCGGTCGGTCGGCCGGCTATAACAGCGTTTAAATAATTTAATACATGATTTAAAATTTATCTCATGCATTAATATATAAAGTGACAGAGGGTTTGATTGAGACGTAACATCTGTATATACGTATTTCTGAAATAATAATAATATTTAATAATCCTTTTACAATAAAATAATATAATATATAATGATATTTTTATACATATAATTATTTTATTAACTATTATTTATATTTTTATAATTTTGATAGATGTCAATTTATTATTTCATTTATAATCTTATATACCCTTAAATTTAAAATAATAAATCAACGATATTATTTTTAAGTATTGATTAAAACTTATATTTTTAACTTACTTCAATAATAATAAAATTTTGATGATAGTAATAAAATAATATTACTATTAATTAATAATTAAAAAATTAGAAATAATATATTATTATATAACAAATAATGATTATAAGAATATTAATACTAACATCTTAATTAATATGGATACTTGTATAACTAACAATAAAAATAGTATAATAATAATAATAATAATAATAATAATAAATTATATAAACAAATGAAACGATAACTAATAATTAATATTAATTAATAATAATAAAATTATTATAATTAATAATAATAAAATTATTATAATTAATAATATAAAAAATAAATATAAATAATCAAAATTATTTATTTATCATAATTATTAGCAGTAATAATATTATTAATTTTTAAATAATGAATATAAATTAATTATTAATAGTACTTATTATTCATTAATAATTATTATAAATGATTATATATAAATAAATAATCAATAATAACATATTTATTATTATTAGGAATAATTTACCTGGTCATTGTCATCAAACGAATATTAATATTTTACTAATAATTATAATATAACACTTAATAATTAAAATTACAATAATAATCAATAACAATATGAGTATCAATGATTATTCATAATAATTCTCAACAATAATAATAAATAATATTAAAAATTATAAATAACTAATAATTAATATTTTTGATAATAACACTAATATTATCAATAATATATCAATTGTTAATAATTGTTATTAGTGATATTGATATGATTAATAATTAAAATTACTAAATAATAATATGCATTCATAAATATTATACAATAAATATTTTTAATCATTATTATATAATTTCATTAATTTATAGTTGGAAAGATATTATGAATTATTATTAATATTTAATTAATTAATAATAATTATTATTAATCAATATTAATTATGTTTAATAATATTGTTAATAATTAATAGTAATATTTATTTTCATTTATATTAGTAGTAATAATATATTATTAATTAACAATTAATATTGATTCACAATAAATGTTATATTATTAATATTTGGAATATTTTTTTAATAATTATTATAGAATATTTAATAATTGGCAATTAAAAATATATTAATGTTAATAATTATTTTGAATAATTGATAATAATTAGTATTTACACTGAATAATGTTTAACAATGAATATTATCAATAGTAATTATTATTATCATTACTAATTATTATTATTGTTATTGATAATCATTAATTACATATTCATTTTTATTGGTATTACTAATAATAATACATTAATAATGAACAATTTTTTTTATTTTTATTAATTATTATTAGATTATTAATACTTTTAACAATTATCATATAATATATTATTAGCTATGACTCATATAATTATAGTTGCAAATAATAATTAAAAAATGATAAAGAATATTGACAGATGACAGTTGATAATATCTCATAATAATAATAATAATAATAATAATATTATTATTAATAAATTTTTCTTAGTATTAAGTCTTATGAATATTAATATTAATTAATTTTGATATTCATTTTTAATAATAATAATAATAATAATAATAATAATAATAATAATAATAATAATAATAATAATAATAATAATAATAATAATAATAATAATAATAATATCTTAATGATTAAAATTTCTTATAAATTATGTTATTATAATTATTTTGAAAATAAATTGTAATAATTATTATATAATATCTAATAGTTGATAATAAAAAATATATTTTAATTAGTAATAAAAAATGATAAGAATGGTATAATTATTATAAAATTTGAAAATTAAACTATTATTACTTTATGCTTTAGTTTTAAATTTGTATAATAATATTTTTGAAAGAACATATCGATACTCTAGAGGAATGTTAATAGAGCATTATGTAATAATTATGGTAAATTGAAAAATTGAAAGAAGTAAGTAGAAAATTTTGGGAAACTATATACACAAAACTTATAATGGTTTAAGAAATTCTACAAAATTTTTCTACATCTACTACTAAAAAGTTTTTCCTTTTAAGTTTGTATCTTTCTTTATTTATAGTGGGTATTCAATAATGATAACTCTATTAAATTAATAAGCATAATATCTTAATAACCTCTTTAAAGATGAATTACACTGGATCTAGTTATACTCTCTTAGATTCATGAGACAACTTTTCCTTGAATCTCTCTTTCTAGCTAGCTCTCTCTTCTACACTTTTTATTTAAGATGATGATGATGTTGAATGTGTACAACATAAATCTTCACTAGAAGAAATATGAAAGTGAATAATCATTAATGGAGATTATAATTTGGCTAGAGAAATAAGAATTATAAGTGTATGAACACTTTTGATTAAATGCTAAGAATAAGTTGAACACTAGAGAAATTGATTTGGATATGAAATGTGATATCGGCACTCCCTTTTTTATTTATCGTTTTTTAGTAAAAGGTGAAAGTGATGGACATAGAATATTCTAACATGCTTTCTTAAATCTTCTTCAAACACAACAAATCATATTTATATGACAAGAAAGTTGGGAAGAATTGGAACTAGCTGTTATGTACAAATAGTGCTCCAACAATCTAATCACAATAGGTAGATATTTTCCAAAAAGCTAGCTTTGTTCATCCATTACTCGTCTGGGTATCATCCACCAGTCTATTTACTAAAATCTACATTATGTTACGTCCTTTTATATTACCCATTTGATCGGGCTTTTTTGGTGTAACACCCCAAATTAGTGGTTGATAGCGTAGCTTAAAATGATGGATAATACTACCTATATCACTAATGTATACCTTCTCATTGAAAAATTTATCCTTAAAGAACTTTACAATTAAGCATGCTTGACTTGGATCAATTTAAGGATAGATGACCTCCTAGAAAGTTTCTCAAGATGTGTGTGAGTTGATAAAAAAAAATACGTTTGAAAAGACTTATGTTAATCTGTGGGGTTATTCATCAATCCTGAAAACACTCTAGAGTAACTATGTGCGGCCCTAGTATGGTTGAGGTGTTACTAATGGTAATAGAGCAAATATGAAATCACGTGCTAAACTTAGATGAGTTAGTTAGTTGCTTAGTGTGACTATTATTGGGTTAAACTATAATGAGAGAGTCAGTGGTTGAAGTATAACAGGGATGTAGCATTTATGAGTAGGGGTGTACATAATATCCCAAATTTTGTGATGGATAGTGAAGGCTTAAAATGATTGATAAGACTATGTATATCAATAAGATATACTTTTTTTTTGGAAAACATATCAATAAAGAACTATACAATTAAGTGGGTTTGACATGGAGTAATTTAGGAAAGTTTTCTAGGATGCGTATGAGTTGATAAAAAAAAAGATGCTAAAAAAGACTTATAATGATCTGTAGGATCATTTATTGATCCTGAATGACTCCAAAATAGCTATCCTTGACCTAGCGAGGTCAGTTGTTACAAATGATATCAAAGAAAAACAAAAACTACTAGCTAAACTTGGATAAGCCAGCCAATCACCTAGCAGGACAATTTTTGGGATTGACTGTAATGCGATATTCAGTGTTCAAGGCACAACAAGGATGTTGTGTACTTGTGTGGGGATGCCATGTTAACAACTAACTATCTCAACATGAGATTTAATAGTTGTGATATTTATAGTAATGAAGCATTAATTATTCAATGAGTAATAAAAATGCTCAAGAAATGCAAATGATATGAGAATTAAATTCAAAGTAACATAAATCTAACTAAGCCAATGAAGAGGAAGATATGTGTGGTTAGATTAGAGCATATGCAAGCAGATAAAATGTCATATTAGAATAATCTCCAGAGTGAGTTTTTTATAGACCAAATTATGTAAGGTCAAAACATCACTCAAGACTCAATAATATGAGAAAACACCTAAGCAAGCCTTATGGGATCATATATCATCAAGGAGTTGTATAAGCTCAAGCAACACAAGTGATGTGAAATTGAATATTAAAGTTGTATGAATATAACTATGCATTTGATGAGCAATTTAGTGTTGCATTTGGTTATAAAAAATCAACATTCAAACAATTAATATGGAAACAGATGATAACTATTGATTGAATGCTGAAATGTGTGATAGTAAGTGTAAAGCACATGTTGTTGCAGAGGTTTAATCAAGAAAAGAAATTTCTTTGCTCTTATTATCTTCATCTTGTATGAGTTGCTCCTCTTTCATCATAATAAATGGACAAGGAGTAGATAGGAAAAGGAATTGTATGAAAAACACACATAAGGACCAAATTGTCAAAGATATATGAATTGGGGTTCATGACAATTGTACAGATGTCAAAATCTTATGTGTTGTTAATCAGTATCAAGGATGAGAATTTTAATCATAAAATGGATACATATTTAAAATTCATAGATGTAAATTTATCAAAGGACATTTGTCCCAGGAACTTTCCATTTCATGCAATATCTATGAGCGGAATGCATTTTTAAATTATTTTAATCAAGTATTTTCATTCACACTTCAATGGAAATAAAAAAATATAAACATTAATCACAAATTCATCCATGAAGTTCTACTCAATGTATAACTGATAACGGGGAGGGAGAATATGTGTTCATTAGGAATGTAGTTTTCTCAATGAATGTATCTTGAATGATTTAAATTTTTAACAAAAACAAGGAAGTTGACAAATGAGATCAACTTTTAGCAAGAGTATCATGTATGCCCATATAATTTACAAAACCCGTGTAATCATAGGCAAGCTTAAACAAGCATGTCTAGTAGGAATGAGAACAAAATCATGGACAAGCATGCATACAATAAGACAACATGTTATAACTAATTTCAAACCTTCAAACTCATATTTAATGGAATATAATTTATTAAATGAGTTGGTGTATAATAGTAGGAGATTCCTCAACTTTAATCAAATAAAAATAGTGTCAAATAGGTATGATGAATAAAGGGCACGTAAAATACTTGAAAAATTGTGGAAACACATTCACTTTCAAAGGAAAATCAAGTAGATTGTGTGAAGTGTATGCATCTAGCTAAGTTTAGTTGTAAGAATCAAAGTTATGAGAAAATTCACAATCAAAGAAAGAGTAAGTTATTATAAATAAACTATACCCACTTATGATGCAGGTGCATCCAAAAATGATTATTAAGGTATTGATTTGGTATACTTATTTTTGGAGCCAATTATATTGCTTATCTTTGATGATAATTCTTTGGCTAACTTTAATGATATTGCCTTAAGTCATTCTTGCAGCTATGTAACACATTTGCAGGAAGATGATCAAATCATATAAGAAGTCATGATACTTAATATTTCTACTTGTTACAAGCTACTGTAAAGGAAGCTATGTTGTGTATGAAAGTAAAAGTCAAGAAGACCTAGTATACCTTTCAAAGTCAACATCATTATCTTGTTTAGAATTCTTATAAATTATTTTCATGTAATCTTAGCTTACTTTTTTTGTAATAGTCTTGTTGACCCATGTATTATATAGGAAATAAATACAGTGTAATAATAGTTATATGCTAGCTAGTCATTTGTATGTCATGCAGCTAAACTAGTGTGCTAATTAGCAATGTACTAAACCCCTATATAAGGTATGGATGTAGGCATAATTGTAGGATGTTGGATAATTTTGATATTGAAATATAGCACAAACAAATACTTAGTTAATTCTCTCCTTGTGATTGAATACCCATTCTAAGATTATTTGGAATAATCTTAGGTTAGTGATATTCAAATTGGTTTATTTAAATATGTTTGAGTTCTTTGATTTGTTGATTGAGTTCTTGGTTGAATATTCAAATTCTTGTTTAAATTCCAAGCCAAAACAATCCTAAAATTCAACTCTTTCATGTTAATCTTCATCTTCTTTGAAGATTGGTGTCAATTTATGCATAGTAAAGTACTCATGTTAAATATTTGATCTCGGTTTGTATTTTATGTTACCACAAGAAAGCATTATTTCAAGTTTTATGATAGTTTAATACATATCCCTTATAATGAGAGGAAGTTTCATAACAAGCTTGATATAATTAGCAACACTAATACCTCATGTTCTCAAGTTAGCACAAATATGCACATGCTAGTAGTGATTAGATATAATAAGAATCGGTAATATGAAACTAAGTAAGACTTGAATTTAACATGAAAAAGGTGTTTCCATAATTTTCAATCAATATCATGATCCAAGAATTACGTTGGGCTTACCAAAGGGTATAGATGATAAGAAATTAAACATAGATGAGCTAAGATGAACTCCAAGCATGTATCAAATCCATGGAGTTAAAAAATTGTACCATATGTATACCTAGTACAACCAATAATAATGTAGAGGAATAAATGGATTTAAATGAGAGGTATACCAAACACCCCCTCAAAATGTATATGTCTTGCCAATTTATTCATCATGGTGAAAAAATCTAAATCAATTATAGCTCTCTAGTGTATTAGGCATTTTGGTTTAGATTTTACCACAAAGAGGGGGATTTTTGAAAGCAAGGTAAAACTCTTTCTTAAAATTTTCTAAAATTCCTCTCTTGATCAACAGTCAAGTGGAATCTCACTAGTGTATCCTTATTTAGATTTAGATATGCGATTCAACCTCTAACCTATAATCAAGAGCAATGGAAAGTTTTTTTATTATTCTCTTTTGGTTATAATGAGCTAGGATAAATTATCTTAAAGAACATAGAATCTATGATGACTACATTTGCAAAGTTTATTATACATTGTGAGTGGGATGATATGTGTGTGTGTGTGTGTGTGTGTATCAGTAAGACATGAGAGTATGACAAATGAATATATCCCATATAATATAAATCATTTATTTAACATTTCATCAATCCATCAAGGTAATAAGAGTAATTTTTTTACTCAATCATAAAACATGCTAGCACAATTAAGCTGCGATATCCCTTATTAGTTGAATGTACTAATGATATACCTATTGAAAATTAGGTAGCACTACCACAGAAAGGGGTTTTAATAACGGTCATTTTATAGTTTTAATAATGGTTTTCAACCGTTATTGAATCGCCCGTTATTAAATCTTTAATAACGGTTCATAACCGTCATGAAAAATACACAAAAACCCGCGAATATGTGCGTAAACTTCATATTTAATAACGGTTTTTACTTAAAAACCGTTGTTAAAAAGGAGCTTTTAATAACGGTTCTGATGAAAACCGTTATTAAAACCTACGTTTTAATAACGGTTTTCATCACAACCATTATTAAAACCTTGTTTTAATAACGGTTTTCATAAGAACCGTTATTAAAACTCCAGTTTTTTTTTTTTTTAGTTTTTGCAGTTTTGTTCCTGCCCATATACACAGTTGTATGTTCAAATAATTACCAAATTTGCATTGTAAAACAACATCAATTGATAACAAATCTGCAATCACACCATAATTTCAATCAATCCCTTGTTAAAACACCGGACATATATACTCAAGAATCAAAATTAGTAGGCATACCACAACTTGGTAGCTATACACCCCAAAGAAAAATGTTCATAAATCTAGCTTAGAAGACTTAAAGACACAGACAAAATACAAACCTGAACATGCATGTAGAATATATAGATCTCTACCTAATACCGAATGAATGAGTGCACATGCTTGGCCCATTGCTCTCTCACTTCATCAATTTCTTCAACATTGTATTACTGGCCTTGTGCATAATCATCGGTGAAAAACTACAAATCCCAAGTTTTGATTAATATACAGTTAGCACTTACGTCAAGTACCAAACATATATGTCATGATTCATTAATGGAAAAATATCGAAAAGAAAACATACATGGCTTGGATCTATGTTAACCGATCTATTTTGGACTATCAGATCCATTGCTCTACATACATAGTATCCACAATCTTTGTCGTTTTGCTGTTGTGGACACTGTCAAATAAATTCAGTTAGCTCTCTAACTATTAGATATTAATTTTAATTAAAATAAAATATGAAATAGTTGCCTTCCTACTTACTATGACAGGCTCGTATTGAACATTCTTTGGGTTTGGGACACCATTCCCACCTCTCCTTTGATACGCTGTCCATAGTTCCCTAATAAATAGAGTTGGATACACAATATTGTAAGTACGCATATATACCTCAAATAATGAAAGCTAGGCGAATATATGTATAAATAAGCTAATGAAGTAAGAAGTGAAAAGTATACTAACATGTCGATAAATTCCTTCCCACCACGACGAGCGACTTCAAAAGGCACGTCATAGGTTCGAAGGGAATCAAACACATAGACTTTATTAAGATCAGGTCGGACGGCGTACAAAACCTAATGTTCAATTGCGAGGTGAGGAATGAGATAGAGCTTGTTGTGTCCCTCAATCAAAATGCGATCCTCTAAATAGTTTATGTGCCTACCCTCTCTTATTGTACTACCGTCAGCTATGTAGTATGGGCACACAAACACAATAGAGGACAGCATTCCCTCCATCGCAGCTCGAGTAGCTACCAACCTATGGACGACAAAAACAATGCATATTTGTTAATAAATAATAACTCATATAAGAGGTCATAAAAATTCCAATTGTATAAGTTAAGAGTACTAAAATCTCAAAATGAAATAATACTTACGTGACATAGACGACGACACTTACGGTTGACATCCATTCTTGATTATGAATGTCGCTTATGTCAGCCATCGATACCATGTAAGTAGCATCGTCCCTCCCAACATACTCAGGACGACAATCAATGAAAATATAATTGTCCCTGAGGTAGTTTTGGGCATAAAAATATAATATAGCTAATGCTGGTGGAGGTTGTCTTTGCTGATCTGAAGAAGGAATCTTTTGTGGGGCAACTGATTTTTCAGATTTAGCTCTCTTTCATTTAGCAGCGCCCTGTTTTGTGTTGCTCGTTCTGCTAGTACCTCTCTTAGTTTTACTAGCAGAAGCAGTCTTCTTTTTTGATTCCTTAATTGATAATATTAAACAAAATATATATTGAGCATATAAATATATATATATATATATATATATGAAAAAGGTATATATAGTGTAACTACTAAACAAGGTCTAATGAAGATGTCAAATATCAATACCTCTTCAGTAGTGAGACGTATTTGATCCGCAGGCCAAGCCACGAAGCTTCCATGAGCTTCTAGTACTGTGGTTGCCTCATCGCCCTCTTTATAACAAGGAAAGTGTGCACTGCCAATGATTGGAGTGTCAATACTCACCGGCCTTGTATTTAGGGCTAAATTGTACCCGTGGATTGTCTGCGTTTTGGTAATGTGACTGATGCGGACCCTTCCTTTTGCCAAAATTGTTGAAAGGTCATTCGCTAATAAGTTACATTTATGCAAACCCTAAACAAAAATATTACACATTATTAATAATTTATTACACCGAATACATTTAATAATAATTCATAGTTTGTAATGCTTACCTCGGGAAGAGTAGAAAGAAATGCATCAGCTTCAAAACTATCTATGACACTATTTACATTAGGTATGTGAAGCTGATCATGGTCTACTGAATCGGATGGCTTATACCCTTGAGATTTAATAAATGACAACTCTTGCTCCATTGTTGCCATCCGTTCAAATGCCACTTTTAATTTTTGGGTGAGGATGGCGACTTACTCATTAGTGCTACGAGAACCACGAGATCGACCACATATGCTCGTTCTCGTAACACCCAATCCAAGGACCCTGTGTCTTCCAGGGTGTTCTACAATTCCTGTAGCTTGGGACACAATGCTATATTGGTCCACCTCCTCACCTTCTGACGTTTCAAGTTCGTCCTGTAAATTTAACTTATAGGAATAAGCATAATATAATAGTTTTCTAAAAGAAAACTAAGTAGGGTTCTAGATATCTACAAACTTACAATTTTTTTGGCTGCAACATCAACATATTCATTAACATATCCATCTCTTATTGCTCTAGCCTTCTTCCATAATGTACCAATATTGATGGACGAGGTACATGGGTCCAAGTCTTGGGCTAGGAGCTACAAATCAAAAAATATTCTTAATTAAGAATATTATTATAAAATTCAACATTTACATGTAAATAGATAATCACAAAATGCATACCAACTCCTCTTCAAGGCCTGCATAGCGTTTGCGAGCCATATTATGCCGGTATTTATTTTCCTTGGCAATCTCTTTATTTTGGGTACTTTTTTCCTATGTGACAAGCCAAAACATAATGACATGGTTATTTCAATATTAAGCATAATACTGGGATTGATACAAAAAGTTTAATTGTTATCTAACAAGTACCTTAAAATCCCCCGTAAGACGATAAGCAATGAATTGGTTCCAACTTTCTTGATAAATGAAACCGTATCGTTTGGGTGGGTTTTGTCGTAGAGAACCATCCCTCTTTCTATACATTTTTCTACGAGCTAAATATGACCTAAAGGTTCTTAGACGCTCCCCACAATGTCTAAGAAGCCATTTCTTCCTACTCTCTGGGACATTGAACACTCTCTGCAAAATAAGACATGTAGATGTATACCGATGTTAATGTAATAAAATTAATAACATTTGACATACAAAAATGATTACATAAAATAGCATATTTACCGTGATTTCCTGCCAAATATGCTCCTTATGACCCTGTGGAACCTGCTTCCAATTATTATAGGAGATAGGAACACGCTTACGGGTCACAAGTGAAATGTAGGTCAAGAACATATCTGCGTAAGGGCCGATGGGAAGATTGTAAGTATTCCATCCCAACTCGACTACTTCTCCTCTATTCCTCATGTATATGATAATTCTCATAATCGTAGGTCCTCTCTTCCCTTCTTCATCACTGCTATCCCTATCAATGTTTTTGTTGGTCATATCTATACAAAAAATAAATAAATAAATTATGTTAGAATGTTATGTATTGAGCATAATAATGTACCATTATATTATCGATACGAATCATGCTTAGAAAGAATTAATCTCAAATGTATCATGCTATTCTATATATATATATATACGAATCATGATAACACGTTTCCAAAAAGATATTAATACTAACCCTAACCCTAATTAACCATAATAAACGATAAATCCTAACCCTAACCCTAGCTAATTAACCATAATTTATTATAGTAAAACCTAACCCTAAACCACAAAAAAAAAACCCTAATCCCTAAACCTAGCTAAATGTAATTAAAGCATAATATATAAATCATATTATTAATTATTATTATTATTATTATTATTATTATTATTATTATCATACACAATTATTTCTCTCTATTTAATTATTCACTTTTATATATTCCTTATTCTCTATATCTATTTAATCCTCATCAAATAGCAATCATTAACATATGTATATGTAAAATATATTTGCACTTCATTATATGACATTTCCTATATCTTATTGCTAGTCTCCTATAATTATTAATGAAAATGTGTGTGTGTGTGTGTGTATATATATATATATATATATATATATATATATATATAGTTTTTATGAGTGAAAATGTATTTAATTCTACACTCACATTCATATTATATATATATGTAAAGGTCTCGGCCAACACATGCATTTGTTAATATATAACAATAACGCAACAAATTCAACAACAAACAGCAAAATTTTCAGCCAACACATTCAACAACACATTTTCGAACGACAAACCACAATCTTTCAATAACAAACAAACAAAACCCTGTAGCAACATACATGCATTTATATATATATATACATATATAAGTAGATAAAATATTACGAGAGGAAGAAAAAACACATACATAAAGTGAGCTAGCTACAAACACGACGATGAGAATGTTGAGAGAGGCAAAGGCTTCAAACACGACGGAGGATGAAGGTGCAAGTGCTAGCTAGCTTCGGAACAATGACAGCACGCACATGCAGAGCCGACAATGGCAGAGGCGTGGTGGAGAGTTGGCGGTGCGAGGGTTTCCTTTACTTGAGAGGAGCCGGTGTGGTGGTGCGAGTTGGTGGTGCACGGTGTGGTGGTGCGAGGGTTTGCAAGGAGAAGGAGAGCAAGAGAACGAAGGTGCAGAGAGTCTGAAAACTTTGGCACGAAGCAGAACTGAGCGAAATAAAAGTTTGATTTTGGGGTTTTAATAATGGTTCCTCAGAGAACCGTTATTAAAAAGAGGATTTAATAACTGTTCCTGAGAGAACCGTTATTAAAACATCTTTTAATAACGGTTCTTCCAGGAACCGTCATTAAAAGCTTCTGACTTTTGACAACGGTTCTAATATGAACCGTTATTAAATCCTCTTTTAATAACGGTTTACATAAAACCGTTATTAAAACATCCGTCCAAATTTTAACGTTGCCCTTTTAATAACGGTTTTTAACTAGAACCGTTATCAAAACTCTCCCGCCCATTAATTTTCACGCATTTGACAATGGTTTTCGAACTACCGTTATTAATGTCCCGTTATTATTTCCCATTTTCGTAGTAATGTAGGAATAACTTGATTTAATCAATCAATAAAAAAAATATACATATGAAGTTATATTGTTATAATATTATTAGATATATACCAAACTAAAATAAGATACACATAATGATTAGTCATGGGATACATTTCTCAAAGGTATTTGTTATGCAAAAAAATGTCATTAACTTGACCCAAATCATGTAGAATATCTATAAGTACATAATAATAATAAAAATAATTTTTTTAGTCATCATAGTGACCCAAAAATAAGCTATCATGAGTGATACACCTAACAATAAGGGTAATCATCATAAGCATAAGATCTCAACCGAAGATTAAAAAATAAGGCATACTTGAGATACATAGATTAGTGTATATGTACGACAAAATATCATCATGTTAGTTCTAAAATCCTAAGTCAATTCAAAATGAAGAGTCACGATCATATATAAAAAGGATGTGGATAAAATGTGTCGACATATTGAGATGTGACCATTTCTAAGTCACCACAATCATTTAAGCTAAGGAACCTAATAGGTCTATTATGAACATCATCCATTATAGGAGAGGGGACCTAAGCATGATCTCATCTAAGGTGAGACCAACCTTGATCATTGTCTTCCATGAATGCATCATAGTCAATCTACTCAATCCTTTGAATTAAATCACCATCTTAGAGGAAATATGTATGATATGAGGACCTAGGAGATTCACTATCATTATGATGATCAATGCCATGTACTCAAGGAATATTACCCATCCACCTCTCCTAAATTTCAAGTCTAGAGAAAATGTACAATAGATGCTCATCCAAAATTCCAGTGGGAGTGATCACTCGTCTCTCTATGAAACTATTCATCTAAACTATTATCTACTCAAAAGGTGACATACACAAAAATTCATAAGTAGATAGAGTAGGTGTATCAATGTTAGGATGACAGGGATAAATGGAAGAAGAGGGAGCATGAGAATCTAGTTGAGAAGAATGAGCTAATGAAGATGGAGCAGTATAATTTGGATGAGGTTTAAGAGGTGTAGGTACTAGTGTTGGAGGGGATATCTATCTCCACCTCTAAATAATCCACTATCCATGAATTAGTCCCATCCTCTTGATATCATAAGGCCTATACATTTTAGATTCTTACCTAATGATCTTGAGATATATAGGAATACAACCCTTAATAGATACAAGAAAGTGTTTGAACACTAAGGTCGAGAGATGCACATAAAAAAAAGATGAGTAGAGACATACTGACTCATGTGATGCATATATAGGATGATATCACGAGAGATACACAAACAACTATGTTGGTAAAAATAGTCAAGGATATACCATTAAATCACCCTCAACCTAGTATATAGCCCCTTATTAAGAAATATAATGGTCCATATCATATGATGAAGCACATGATCCTCATCAGAAAGGAAATATGAGCTCACAAGATAACCCTTATAATTACCAACAAGGTAAGTCTCATAAAGTGAATCTAATGATGTGTGACTCTCTAACAAAGATAAATAATTGAATAAAGATACCTTACTAGAAGGAAATGTCCTACCCTCATCAAGATACCCAAATAGAATAATGAATTGAACTAAAGTGGAATGATCCAAAGTAATAAGAATGCTACACATGTAGCTATAAATAGTTCATTAATCAAAGTGAGTGTTACTTTAGAATAGTCTTACTAGATTAAGGTATGTAGGGGTATAAGTGTCAAAAGGGGGAATTAAATTTAAATTATGAAGTTTCTAATAAAATATAAATTATTTTCCTAACCCCTTTATAGTGATAAAGGTTAATGTAACGAGATTGAGTGGGGGGGGGGGGGGAGAGACAGATACAGAGAGAGAGAATAGTGCTCTTTTAGAGGGATAGAAGAATATAGAATCTTTAGTGGAACCCTAGTAGGAGGTATAGGTGTTAAAAAAGGAGTTTTAGATTATGATTGATGAGGTAGATCAGATGTTATGTGGTGTTACTAAAAGTAAGTGCCTCCTCTAGATTTCTTAGGCTCTATGAGAGAAGAAGAGAAAGGATAAGGGTAAGAAAAAAAATATGGAAAATGAGTGGGTTTTAGGAGATCTTATGAAGATGTTCCATAACAAATTTGAGATTTAGATTCTTAATCCTCCATATCAACAAACATTGATTTTCACATTAGTGAACTTATAATGTTTCACAAAATTTAATTGCCAAAGTAATTAATGTAAAATTCAATTATGAAATAATGATATTTCAAATGCACAAACCTTTTAAAATTGAAGAATATTTAATGAGAAGATTAAGAAAATTTCAAATTATTTTAATTTACACAATTCAACCAATAGACTTTGGAAACCAATCAAACAACTTATAAGTAGAATTGGAAATTATTTGTGTATGATCAAGTTTACTCATTTAGAGTTTTAGCAAAATTTATAACCAATGTAGATATGATAAAAAAATATTTTTGGTGAGTAATAAAACTTACATGAGAGGGTTTAAAATTAAAATTTATTGAAAAGATTTATAGTAGTATTTATCTATGTTAGAAACACATGTTGATAACTTCTTAACAAATCCACCAAAATAGAATTTTCAACAAGTGCATATATAATCAATAAATTCAAGTGTTTCAAGTGGATCAATATTAACATAAAATGTCTCATTAAAGTGGAATTTGAGGGAAGTTTGAAAAATTTAAGCTTATCCATTTGGATGCATCTCTACACACATCTAGTCATATTTAAGATGAGATACTTGATTTAGGGTTCAGAAGCAATGGATCAAACCAACCAAATTATAAAATTTTGCTCCAATATATAATGGATAAGCCTAAAAATATAATCTTTAAGCTAACTAAAGCGATTAATGTTAATAAAATTTATAATAAGATTATCTATGTAATAATAAGAGGTTGGGTTCTTAGGACTTTCCCCAAAATATCAATTAGATTGAATCTAGTTGGAAGAAATAAATTGATGACATATAATAGCAATTAAAGCAATTATAAAGTATTTTCTCTACTAAATTAGGCCAAAAACCCAACCAAAATGACTTAAAAATGGTATTGACATGTCACCAAATGGAGGTTTTGGGTTCATCTAGTTTTAAAAAAAATTGATTGTAGGAAATTATAATGATTCATTTGATCAAAGTATAAACAAAAATCGTAATCTATTTTTGTCTCAATCAAATCCAATTTGTTGTTCATAATACATGAATTAGAAAAGGAGACTGGGCTTTACCTTATATAAGGGTTGCGTCATTTCTGAAGAAGAACAACAAGAAATTAGTTTCAGATAGATTATAATGCCATAGCAATTCTAACAAGAAAAATATTATTGTGCAAGTTAAAGTTGAGAAAATGCCATGAAATTTAAAAGTTGAGTTCAAGTTATTGTGCATTCCTCTTAAAGATTTTATAACAATATTTTTATTGAGTTTAAAATGATTTTCTTTTCAACATAACTCGATGAAGAGTGATATTCAATCATTTCAAGTTTTCCATCTAAATAAATTTTCAAAATTTCAACTATAGATGCAAAAATTTCATTTTCACCTTTCAATTTTTGATGAATAAAATATAAATAAGAGAAATTTTTTTTTAAATCAAAATTAAAACTAGCCAACTTCTAAAAATTTTCAAGGCAATCATCAATAGCAATTAATAAATTTTGAGAGCATAGAAAAGAATTTGTTACCTCATTGATGTAGAAGCATCTCCATCTCATTCTTCTCAAGTTGAAGGCCAAGATTTATCATATTTATAGGTAGTACCAATTGTTTTAGAAAATCTAGAACACCTTCATATTAATGACAATAATGTTTCATTAACTGATTCTTGCAAGTATTATAGATGTTTACAAGAAGAGGAATTTTCCAATTATATATAATGTGTAAGAAAATGATAATGCAAGAGTTATAAATTTATATGGGAGAAAAAAACTACAAGATATGAAATTTGATTATTTATTATTTCATTTGTAACTCGTTATGTATACCATATAGACATGTGATAGTTTAACTCTTATATAATTAGGCCAGTTGATTTGGGATTAATTAAAGAGATTTAAGCTCAGTTTCATTGACATATGTGTGTGTGTGTATGCCTTATCTGTTTGATTGAGTAATAATGAAGAATGAAATCAAACATTAACTAAACCAAGCAGTAAGAGTAGAAGCTTTACTTTCTTTCTTCCTATCTTTCTCTTAAATGAGGAGTGAATCTTCATAATAATTCTCTAGAGAAATTATAGATTTATCTTTAGAAGTAAATTTGATCTTGGTGTAGATCAAAACATATCCACTAGAGTTCAACTAGCAATCATACAACTTAAACTTTTCTTTATTTAAGTCGACTTTGTTGAATTTCTATACAAATTCAATGATCCTACAATTGAAAAGATATTCATCAATATCTTACACATAATATTTTGGTATCAAAGCACATTTTTGGATTGAAACAAGTAAAGGAGGAGACAAATTGGAGAATAATCAAGCAAACACACTTCCTTCGACAATAAAATAAGGTTCTTGATTATCTTTATTTGATTTGATCCTTTGAATCTTGATTATATTTATTGAATTTTGCATTCATGGTATTATTATTTATTGGTTTAATTCATGAATATAATAGGAAGTATATTGATCTTGAAGTGAATCTTGATAGTTAACATTTAAAGAATCAAGTTAAAGATGATAATATATAGCGTGTGTCGAGTAGATTAGAGGAAAGAAACATGTATATGTGCAACTTGTGTAGAATTTATTTGTTCTTTCATGCTATGTAAGTGTATAATATAACTTTGCACATATCATTTAACTTTTACATGAGTGTTTAGATGCATGAGAATCACAGGAAAGACAAAAACCCTAATAAGTATGCATGATACCATCAGTAGTCAAATGTGTGCTAGTGTATATGCTAAAATAAGTGAAGTTTAGTCCATTATTTAGGCCGGTTATTTGTGGAATTTTGGTACTCATATATTTGATATTGTGTTTTGAATCTTCATTTAGCATATTACATGTTATAACATAGAATATGTGCATAAATTTTGCTAGAAGGTGTCAAATGTTGGTGTTGAATTTTGTGGAATTCTATTTCAAGAATTTGACAAGAAATGTGCAAGATGTTTTGATTTGATTGTGTGTGTGATAATATTAATTTTTTATTGTGTTTTTAATTCATTGGAATAAATTTTTTTGCAAGAACTAACATAGAAATTGAATAAAAGTTATTGAGATACTTGGGTTATAATTGAACCCTAAAGAATTGCTAACCTTTTGTTAAGTGTGTTAGCAAAGTTGATTCATATTAAGGGAGAACCAAATGTTCAATCCATTTTTGAGGCAATATAAAAGCTCTCAATCAATTTAGTAGCAACCAATGCACAACATTGACTTCTTATAATGTAAACTAAGTTGCAAAGGATGGAATCTCGCTTTGTTGAGCAAGATTCTATTCAAAATTTGTAAGAACATAAGAAGTTCTTTAGATATAGAATGGAAAGTGATGAAAAGGCTATCAATCCAGCAAGAGGAAGACATTTTAACTCATGTGTAGAGCATTAATAGGAGTCAGAAGGTAGCAGAAGTGGTAGAAGAAACAATGCTAATTAATCAAGGCACCGTCATAATGAAGATAAAGGTATCAAGCTTGATCTTCCTGATTTTAATGGTAAACTTGTTGTTGAATTATTTCTTGAATGGTTACATGAGGTAGAGGCTATTTTTGAATTCAATAATTATCACGATGAACAAAAATATGAATTAACTACTCTTAAACTTAAGAAGTTTGCTAGGATATAGTATGATAACTTGAAGAGAACTAGAGAACGAAAAGGTAAGTCTAAAATTAAATCTTGGGATAAGCTTAAATAATATTTGAGAAGAAAATTTATACCTAAAGAGTATGAGTAAGATAATTACATTAAATTTACTATTCTTAGATAAGGACTTGTAAGTGTTGAAGAATATGTTAGGGAATTCGAGAGGTTATCACTTATACGTGACATCCATGAGAGAAAGGTACACATGAGAAAAGTACTACTCAAATACTCAAGCTACTAATTACGTGACAAGTGCCTTAAGCTCTACTAATGTTGAGAAGAAACAAGGGAATAACCTAGAGGAAAAGGGAAAGAACAAGGTTAATAAAGTCTCTACAAAATAATGTTTTATGTTCTAGGGATTTGGACACTTCGCTAGAGAATGCTCCAACCAAAGAGTATTATCTATATAAGAGATTGAAGCTATGGAGATTTGTGATGAAGATATTGAGTTTGAGACCAAGGAATAAATTATAAGTGAATCATAGGATGAAGGAAATGGTTGTTATATGCTATAAATAGTATTTCAAGTTCAAGCTAATGAGAAACCTAGTTAACGAGAGAAGATATTCAAGAGTAAAGGAAGAGTAGGAGTTATAAGTATTTGGATTATCATTGATAGTGGATCTTGTATAACTGTGGATAATGAGAGGATAGTGAAGGAATTGGGGTTAGAGACAACACCACATCTAAAGCCTTATTCTCTTCAATGGCTTAACAATGACAAATGATTTAAGGTAACAAAATAAACCCTAATCTCATTTATAATTGGTAATTATCATGATTTTGTGCTATGTGATGTTTTACCAATGGATGCATGTGGAATATTATTAGGTAGACCATGATAATATGATCGATGTGCTATTCATAATGGTGTTACTAATGACTCTCTTGTTGAAAAGGATAAGAAGAAGTATAAACTTAAACCTTCTATGTGTGATAATGATAACATAATCAAAAATAAAAAGATTTCATTTTTGCATGAAAAGGCTTTCTACGCTATGATTATTAAGAAATCCCTACAAGGGGAGAAAAATAAAAGTAATCCTAATGTAGATGAGCTTATTGATGAATATAAGGATGTGTTGTTTCCTAATGAGTTCTCACCTGGATTACCACCTAAAAGAGGGATAGAATATGTTATAGACTTAATGCTTAATATATATTTGCCTAATAACTTGCTTATAGATGTAATCTGGAAAAAACCACGGAATTAGAGAAACAAATACAAGAGCTCATAGGAAAAGGATATGTGAGAGAAAGTATGAGTTCATATTGTGTACCTACATTACTTGTTTCTAAAAAATATGGTATATGGTATATGTATATTGACTCTAGAGCTGTGAACAATATAACTATCAAATATAGATTTCCTATGTCTATACTAGATGACATGTTAGATAAATTATGTGGAGCACCAGTATTTTCTAAAATTGATATAAGGAGTATATATAATTAAATAAGAATAAAAGAAGGGGATGAATAGAAGATTGCTTTTAAAATGAAATATGGTCTTTATAAATGGACTGTTATGCCATATGGGTTGTGTAATGCACTTAGTTTATTTATGAGATTAATGAATGAATTTTTTTGAACTTTTCTTGGAAAATTCATTGTAATATACTTAGATGATATGCTTGTGTATGGTAAAAATGAGTATAATCATCTTAGTCATTTGAGGAGATTATTTGATAAGCTAAGGGAAGCAAAACTATATGGAAAAGTGTGAATTTATACTTTCGAGTATTATTTTCCTTGGATATATTGTGATTAGTGAGGGTATAAAAGTGGATCCTACAAAGATTCAAGTTATTCGTGATTAGCTCATACCTAAGGATATTCATAAGGTGAGGAGATTTCATCGATTAGCGAGTTTCTATAGAAGATTCATTAAAGACTTATTGACTATTGTTACACAGATTACACATATTATAAAGAAAGATGACTTTAATTGGGGAGAAGATGTCATTAAAGCCTTTAAGATTTTAATGGACAAGATATGTAATGCATCAGTATTATCTTTACCTAACTTTAATAAATTATTTAAAGTTACATGTGATGCTAGTGGATTAGGGATAAGAGGTGTAATCTCACAAGAAAAAAGATCCATTGCATTTTTTAGTGAAAATTTAACTGGTTCTAAAACGAATTCTTTAGCATATGACAAGGAATTCTATGCCATCATAAGAAGCTTGGAAACATGGAGTTAATATTTGAGACCTAAACTATTTTTCTTTTGCATTTGGATTATGAGAGTCTAAAGTATTTTCCTGGGAAAAATAAAATTAGTCCTAAGCATGCAAAATGGGTTAGTTTTTTTTTTAAGACTCAAGCTTTTTATTGAGTAAGAAGGTTAGTACAACTTAGTTCCCAAAATCTCTTTAAACATTACTTTACAAAGAGCCTATTCCTACTCATATGGGGAGTCGAGTACCTAGCTGAGACAATATGAATACTTTTCTTTACAAGGTCCTTCCATTTACAATTGATATTGGAGAAGATTTTTGAATTCCTAGTAATCCAACACTCATAAATGCACACTACAGTTAGTGTATGGGCTAAAAGAATCTTTCTTTTTGAAATCCTTGTTCCTTGAGCTAAGGTTGCTAACAAACTAGGCCATCTTTTTGGGATCCTCTTCAAGTCGATAGAAACGTAAGCATACTATAGAAGATACTTCATTATTGGATAATTGAACAGTAGGTGGGGGAGGGTTTCATAAGCATCACAAAAACAACAAGACTGGTCTTCCAAGACTGAATACCTACTAAGCATATCTTTATTAGGGAGCTTGTTATGTACAGAAATCTAGAGCAGAATCTTATGTTTTGGGCTTGCATTATTCATCCATACTGATTTCCACTAATTCACTAAATCCCCTCTTATCCTTAAATGGTCATACACTAAACTGATTTCATAAGTTTGAGAAGGAGAAAGATTGAGAATCATAGAATGGAGTTTATCTCTGATCTTGAATAACTTTTTAATGATCCATGATGCTATAGATGGAGTCCTTGAATTCCATATGGATTCCCTTTTTATATAAAAGGTGTGAACCCATTTAACTTATAGAGTCTGTTTCTCCTAAGCTATATGCCACAAATGTTTTTCCACTGCTGCTATGTTCCATATTTGAAGATCTAAGACCCCCAGTCCACCCTCTTGTTTAGGAAGACAGACAATGGACCAGGCCACTAAGGCTCTTTTGGAGGGTCCAGCCTTTCCTGTCCATAAAAAGTTCCGGCATAAGCTTATGATTTTGAGGATGATTTTTCCAAAATGGTTTAGTTTCTTACAATCATTTGTGCTTTTTTTGTTAAACATTTTGATTGTAAAGAAAATGCCATAGTAAATGCATTATCTAGGAGATCTATAATACTTGTAATGTTGGATGCTAAATTATTAGGATTTGAAATATTGAAATAATTATATGCAAAAGATGAAGATTTCTTTGAAGATTATAATGAATGTAAGAAAAATCATAGTTGTGGTAATTATGTGCTACATGATGACTTTATTTTCAAACTTAATAAGTTGTGTATACCTCATTCTAGTGTACATGATTTACTTGTTAAGGAAGTACATGAGGAAGGTATAGTTGGTCATTTTGGTGTTCATAAAACCATGGAAATATTACAAGAAATTTTATACTAGCCACAAATGATAAAATTAGTACAAGCTGTTACTGGGAGAATGTGACTTGTCAAAGGAGTAAGATCTTCTTCCGTAAAGGTTTGTATAATCCTTTACCAATACCTAGTCAACTATGGGTGAGTGTTCGTATGGACTTTATCTTAGGCTTACCAAGGACACAAAGGAGAAATGATTCGATTATGGTGGTAGTAGATGGATTTTCTAAAATAACACATTTCATACCTTGTAATAAAATGGATGATACAACTTATGTGATAGTTTTATACATCAAGTAGATATTAAGGTTACATGGTATTCCCAAAAGTATAGTGGCAGATAGAGATGTGAAAATTTTAAGTTACTTTTAGAAGACACTCTGGCATATGTTAGATACTAAGTTGTTGTTTAGTACATCTCATAATCCACAAAAAGATAGTCAAAACAAAGTGACTAATAGAAACTTAGAAACTTTACTAATAGGGTTAGTTAATGAAAGTACTAAGGATTGGGATATAAAACTCTCACATACTTAATTTGCATACAATAGAAGTCCTTATAGTACAACTCACTCGAGCCTATTTGAGATTATCTATGGAGTTAATCCTTATATACTTATTTGATATGTTATCATTAAAAAAAGGTGATATTAAAAATTATGATGCTAAAGAAAGTGTTGAATTCTTTAAAAAACTACATGAACAAATAAGGAATAATATTAGTAAATCTAATGCTTAATACCAAAACCAAGCTTCAAAAAAATAAAACTACAAAAATATTTTTCACCAAGAGACTTGGCATGGTTACATTTAATGAAATAATAAACTAATGCCAAGAAAAATGGACCTTTTAAAATCTTAAGAAAATTTAAAAATAGTGCTTCTGAATTAGAATTACTAGAATCCTATGGAGGATTTTCTAGGACTTTCACCACTAGTGATTTATATCCTTATTATAGTGATGCTAATTTGAATACAAATTCTTCTTTACAAGGGAAGAATGATGCAAGAGCATCTACATCTCATTCTTCTCAAGTTGAAGGTTAAGAGTTAGCATATTTAGAGGTAGTACTAATTATTTTGGAAAATCTTGAACACATTCATAATAATGCTAATAATATTTCATTAAGTGATTCTTACATATATTATATTTGTTTGCAAGAAGAGGACTTTACCAATGATATCTAATGTACAAGACAATGATAATGTAAGAGTTATAAAGTTGTATGGGAGACAAAGCTACGAGACATGAAGCTTGATTATTTCTTGTATTATTATGATTAGGTTTTATATAGCTTTGATAGTTTATAAACTTTGTAATATCTTGTCAATATAATTATAACTCATTATGTATACCATATGGATATGTGTTGGTTTAACTCTTATATAATTAGCCTGGATTATTTGGGATTAATTAAAGAGAGTTAAGCGCGACCTCATTACCATATGTGTATATATGTATGCCTTGTACATTTGATTGAGGAATAATTGAGAATGAAATCGAGCATTAACTAAACCAAGGAGCAAGATTCAATACTTTGCTTTCTTTACTCCTATCATTCTCTCAAGTGAGGTGTGGATGTTAAGAATAATTATCTAGAGAAGTTAGAGATTTATCCCCTTTGCTGTGCTTTTCCTCACCATTTATCCCCTCCTTGCACCGCCCCATTCTGTCGTGGCAACCTCCCCAACAACAACACACAACACTGTTGCCCTTCCCTCCTTCTCGGCCACACCCTTTAAATCTTCCCTTTTTTTATTGCTCAAATTTCCTTAGCTTTCCTCTTGCTTAATACACTGGTTAGTAGCCATAAATTATTTTAGTAATCGTGGATTATTATTGTGTAATATTATATGGTAATATATGTTTGTGTTTTGATGTTAAATTCCTAGGTATTCCTTAATAGATTTGGAGAAGACCTCTTTTTTATAAGCTTAGGTTAGGTAAATCCAATAACTCATAGGAGGGTTGAAATTATGTGCAAGCATGGTAGGAACTCTTAGACCTAGAATCATGCTAAGGTTTATGCTTTTTAAGTATTTTAACATGCATGATATAATGATACTATGTTAAAGGGGTGATATGCATGATTATTGATAATTGAGTTATATGCATGATAATATGTCAAATGTTTTACGTCTTCATATATACAATTTTATTAGGTGTCCATTCTTATCCAATTATGATTTAAATTCCAAGGTAAATGCCTCATAATTGCTCATGTATGGAAGTTAGGATTACGATAATTTGCATGGGTGTATGTATGCATGATTAAGTTTAGGTTATGATAAATTTTATTCACATGGCCTAAGGTTAGAGATATTCTCCTATATGTACTCTGATGATAATATTCTTATTTGAATGATATTTTATGCTTTAAATGTGTACATATATGCTACATGAAAGATGTGATACCTGATAACTGCTTGATTAGGGTTTTGGTGGGCGCAACCCACTAAATGATGAAAAGTGAAAAATGTAGTTAATTGCCAAAATGCAAAGATTAAAATGATATGGAATATTACCTTTTTCATATTCATGACAAATCTCTTATAATAATAATGTCTGGTACGAAAATGAATAAAATGGTAAAACTAGGGTTTGAAAGGTATTTTAGTAAGTTTACCTAATATATTATGTACAAATAAATGGAAGCTAAGATGAACTTAACTTTTGTATAGGTTGGCCTTAGTTTGGATTTGGCTTGACATAGGCTTATGACATTAGAGTTTATCTAAATAATTGAAAATAATATGGAAAATGAAAATTTCTATGTCGTATGTGACTTGTGTGATCACATCATAAAATTTTACTCCCTCCATATCAAAAAGAAAGTCATTATGTCATTTTTCACACTTTTAAGTAAAGTAATAAAAGTAGTCTTAAAATTACACTAACACCATTCATTAAAAAATAATAAAATATTTAATGCATATATAATTAAAAAATGAAGGGTAAAACTGAAAAATATACTTTTACTTTTCTAAAATGAATTTCTTTTTTATACAAAAATTTGATGATTTAATGACTTTTTTTTCGATAAGGAGGGAGTAATACTTAAAGTGGAAGACTTTGAATTGGAAATAGTTGCTCTCTAAGGGTCACTACCTTAGAGGTGAGGTGTTAGCCCTCATTTTTTGTTCACTGGTGTGTCATTGTGCCCTAGTTTTTAAGGCCCTACTTTACTCTATATGTGACCTATGGGTCTTATAGAGGGTATCCATTTTTATTCCTTTTTCTCTCTACAGAGAAAAAAATAGAGCTTTGCTCTTATTTTCTTCCCTCCTTGGTTGAGTTCTTGTCTTTCTTTTCTTCTTCTAATCCCGAATTTATTTCTCCCTTATTTCTTTTAAGTAAGGAAGGATTAAGGTTTTGATAAAGGTTAAAGATTCTATCTTCTTTTTCCTTGAATTTATATTTTTGATAAAAGGTTGAGTTGTGCTTTTACTCTTCTTCTTCCTTTCTTCTTCTTTATTTTTTTTTATTTTAATGGAGCTTTAAAAAGGATTTTTAATTGTTTTGACTCTTGATTCTCTTAAGAATTGAAGTCTTAGTAGACATCCATCAAGTTAAGAGTTTTGTGCTAGAAGAATTACTTCAATGTAAGGCATTCTTATTTTTAATATGAACGAGGTTTTGGTTCTTATTATGGTTCCATGTTCATGGTGTGTTTCTTTGTTGGGCATGGGCTAATTGTATTATTGAATTCAAGCATGTGGTAGAGTTTCTTTTTATAATTTAAGCATTATTTGGTTTCTATAATTTAAGGATGATTTTATTTAAATGCCTATATTTACATGTATCTATGCGATTCTATGTGTATGACATGTCTTTATATGTATTTTATGACATAGAAGCATGCTAAGATTAATATTATAAATTTTGGAGTGTGCATCGCAAGTGTAGGTGTTGTTTTACTTAGACTAGTAAATTGGCTTGTTGAGACCAACGAATGAATGTGTGAGCATTCACATGGTTGGAAAATTTTGATCGAGTGGTTGGAGATTAGTTGATTGATTTGATGAACCAATAGAATAGTCTCCATGAGCAGTCGATTAATTTGCCAAACCCATTGATTGGTGACTTCGTGACCGAAGTGTTTTGTCTCTGCTTAGACTCATCGACTAGATAGACCAAACCCATCCACAAATTCCTATGTATTGCCAATTAGTGAGGCCAATTAGTTGAATAATCTATTGGTGCTATTTTTCTTTAGGTTTGGTATGATCAGACCAGTCGAGTGGTCTTAAGGACCAATCAACTAGTCTGATTGTATTCTTCCAAGATCGTTGTTAATCATTGTTCTTCTTTTAGGCCTTTTATATTAATACCTCTATGTAATTACAATATTTAAATTAATTATAACCATGTTTACCCTAGAATTAATAAGACTCATAATGATGATATTTGGGAATTGAATTGGTTAAGTTTGGTGTCATTTCGAAACACTCAATTGGTGGCTTTTATTACTTGTAATGTGTTTGGTGTTATCACTTGGAAACAACCAATTAGGATTATAATGTAATTTATTTTTGCTTAGCGCTATCACTTGGAAACACCCAATTGGTTATTTATGGAATTAATCTATGATTTGTAATATCATTTGGTAATTAATAATTATTGGAATAAGATTTATATTGAGCATTTTTCTTTTACTCTTGGGGTATCTAATTGAGAGTTAGTGGGGGGGTCACCCTATGGTTTATACTTGCACTAAGTATTTATTTCCTTCTCTACCGAATTACAATTGATAGGGGGTACGTGCATATCTTTGAGGATATGATTATAGTATAGCAATCTAACATGGCATTGGTGTCCAGTTCGGATGGGTGAGGTATTCCAATACAAGTCCCTGGAACTTCGTATTGTCCATTGCTTATGCGGGTGTTGTATCTCAAACTATTTTTTGAACCTCACAGTAGAGGCATTCAAGGTGTGGTGGGTGAGGTATCCCAATACAAGTCCCCTTGATGTACTTTGACCATGTTAGCCCTTATGGTAGGTGCACTTAATGTGTGGTGGGTGTGGTATTCTAGGAGAAAATCCCCTTCGATGTATCCTAACCCTGTGTGGTAGGTGTAGTATCCCATTGTAATTGTATACTGCGATAAATTTAGTTTATGGTGGAGAATTAGGTGTGGTAAAATAAATTATCTTAATAACTAGTAATTATGTGATCACTAAAGGAAGATTTATAATATGGTTTATATTACGTGGTTATGATGCATTTACTGTATTATTATTCTTCCATGATCACCCTATAAGCATGCCTTGTTGTATTACCGTCATGAGCCTAAGTGTTAAATTATATTGGTATACTTATCACCATGTTACTATGTGACTTCAATGTGTTGCATGAGCCTTATCATGTTTTAGGTAGTATATTTTGTCAGTACTTCACCTTACTGATATTGCACTTGTGTGGTCACTATAATGATCTAGCTTTTGGTTTGGTGAGTAGAGGATGATTTGTAGGGGTATGATTCTCAGTTAGATTATGATGATGATGATGATGACATGGGCCAGTAGTTGACCATTACTTAGAGTTGGATATTTATATCTTATGCTTACGAGTTAGGCTAATCAGCTGAAGGTGTTTTGCCCATTGCGTTGGGAAGTTTTTGTTCTTTCAGTTATTTAAACTCTTGGTATGATTCTTGTATATGGATTTTATAAAATCTCATACTCCTTTCTAACTATATTATTATTCTCATCTTTGTTATCATTAGTACTATTGTAATATTATTATGAGCATGCATCTTTTCATTCATTATTCTATTTTGCCTTCCCTAAGGCACGTGTTAGGTGATGATCACACCCCTCTCATAGTTGATGTAATAATAACATTCCTCTATTTTTCTTTTCAAATGCTTCCGTATTGTTTTCTAATCAAAATATTCTGGTGCATAAATTGGAGGTGTTACAAATTAAGGTGATCAATCTATTAATTAGACATAATCTATAAAAATAGCATAAAACACCTAGAGTAATCTATTAATTAAGTAATCAATTAATCTATCAGTGTAAATAATAGGGTTCATCATATCATTGGTAAAAGAAAATTAGAACATATTATTAATTAAAATAAAAATAATCAATTTAGAAATAGAATCTGAATTGCACATAAAATATCAAACCTAAAAAATATTTGAATATGAAATTATAACTCTTTAGATTCAAAATAAGAACTAAAAAAATTAACATGGTACTGCATTGATGACATATGACATTGAATATTGTCCAGTGTCATGCATCATTGGTTGCTAAACTATTCTCTTCTCTATTTTTATTTCTTGGCTTTCTTACCCATTTTTAATTCTTTTGTTGCGGCCTATCCTCATCTCTATCACCGTTTTCTTTTTATTTTGGTCTCTATTTTTTTTCTTTCTTTTGACCCTTTCTCTCCTTTTCTATGTCCCCATTTTGCTCTATTTTTTGTTCATTTTTCTTTTCTTGGTCGGTTCTCATACTAGCCCTATTCCTTTTAATTTATTTTGATTGATGGCACATTGTGGTGTCAACTCGTTAAATTAACTCTCACTTTTTCATTCCCTTTTTCTTGATCTATTATTCCATGAACAATTTGTTAATCAATACCTATAAAATAAAATCAAGTTGATATTAATTATTTTCCGAAAACTATTTCAAATAATTATTCATTTTAGGATACATTTTTAGATAAAATTTTATGTTAAAATATAGCAAGCTATCAATAATATAAAAAAAATGAACTTTAAGGTCTGAATTAATTAAATATATGAAATTATTTCTAAATAAGTAAATAATATAAATATTCTCACATATTATTCAAATGAATAACTAAAAGTTTAAAGTAAAAGGGTATAAAAAGTGCTCCAATAGTTAAATCACAAAAGGCAGATGTTTAACAAAAATCTAACTTCTGTCGACCAACTCGTCCAAGAATTATCCATTTGTTTGTTTGTTAGACTCTACACTTTTTTTGGTTCTCTGTCTATAGCTGTAATACCTTTATTTTTTACTATTAAAATTTTTTATTTTAAACATATACAAAAGTGAAAATATAAAAATAATCCTATAAAAAATGGGGTGTCACCCCCACATCTAACATTTGATAGACGTTCTAACATCCGTCCCATGATAGATATAAGGTTGAATATCTAACCAACCAAACACAAAGAACAAAAAACTAGAGTGCATAAGATAAAATGCTCAAAAGATAAGAGGATCAAGGTTTATAACCCAAGGCTATGTGACCCTAAAACCATTATAAAAATACACTAGAAGGAAACATTAACTAAATGGAAATAAATACAAAGGAAAAAAAACATCGGTCACTCAAGGACCAATAATAGAAAAAACCTTCAAAACTGCTCACACTCAAATAACGCAACTATACTAAAATAGATGTTAAACCACTTATTGGTTGTCCTCTAAAACCTCCACAAGACCTCTTGCTCATGGGATTAAGTAAGGTATTGGGACAATAGCGCCATTAGTATGCATACATATTGAGCAAAATAATCATCCACTATTACGTAGATCATGATATGTGCAAGCCCCGCATAACATACTCATGCTATGACATACCAAAATGTGCATGCAATAATCCTATTATGGCGTTCACACTTTCACATAAGGTCATGCTAGACATACTTGGATCTATCAAAACATGCTTGATCACAATTGTACATTTTTTCAAGGAAAACATGAGCTATAACATACATGTCATATTATTAAGGAAACATAGATCACTAATATTATCCCTAAAGTAGTGCATAGGGTGCATCCCCTAAAGTAATGAGCATATACATATACATACAACACTTTAACCATAGGTTCTTATGGTAGGAAGATCATGCAATAATTCATGGAAATATGCATGAACCAGAGAATCATATCACAATGGGGCACTTAGGGATAATTATGTGGTAGCACATTTTATGTATATATATAGCATGATAGATATTACACATTATTCATTCCAAGAAATACTCTAACAATAAAACATTTAAGGAAATATGATATACTTAGAACCAACAGATTACTATATTTATCTAACGTGATCATATAATTCCTTCATGCCAATTTCTTGAGAAATAGGTTGGAATATGCAATCGCTCATAACTTAAGTTAGGTGTTAGATCTTAACAAACTTATGAGGGTAATCCAAGTATGGTACCACTGAAATAACCATATTAATATTGAGCATAAAAATAATACCAGGGCAATTTAATGCACATCTAGAAGTCATTTTGGTTTTTATTTTGGGTTCGGTGATCATAGGATTTCCCTTATACAAAATTCTTGACCATTGGGAAGGATTATCTCCCATGATCTTTCAATACCCATGGAATTCACTTCAAATAAGTGAATGGACATAAAGTTCAGCTAAAGCCAAGAAAACTAGATGTCTGGCCAAAGTTAAATAATCTTTCTCTAGTAACTAGACCCTTTAGTATCATTACCTCCAATAAGTGTATATAGTATGAAAGATGCTAAGATCAACTAGTATTCTACCTTAAGCACTCTAAGGTAAACAAAATATGCCTGGAGACAAACTAACCCCCAATAGCTAATCAAGAACAGATAACCTAGACCCATTATAATGCTCATTTTATTTTAAGTAATTAATATCTTATTAGATCAACATTTCATATCACACTAAGGTCCACATACTATATCATGCCGTTTGAATCCAAACACAACCATATAAGTTTCTCAAATTACTTCTTTTCATTAACAATTCAAGTGTAGGTAAAGGCCTAGGACTAGGATCAAAATCAAAGTTCCATTACTTAACCACATTCTTTCCATTTATTAAAGAATATTTCAAGTTAATCCCTAATGCCAAGGGTAAAGGTCCATTAGAGTCCAATTTTAGTTATATTATTCGTCCATTTATTCAAATAGTCAAGATGATGCTACAGTTGATAATTAAGGTCAATGTATGATAAACTTAAGGATATCATATACGTCCATGTTATTTACTTGTAAGCATACTTAGTCATCCAAACTTATAATTTTCCACATTTTAAGGCAAAGGTATAAGGCATTAGAAGTCTATTAACTATTGTTAGGGTTTATTATATAGATACTAGCTGTAACACCCCAACTTTTGTTACTAAAAACTTTTGTTTGCAGCGGAAGTTACTAAGTACAAATAGTGGGGGTTACGGTCATGGTTGACATAATTTTTGTTTATGCAACCATCCTTACATCAATCACAAGGCTAAAACATTCAAGGTAATACAAGGAAATTAGAAAACAAAAGTACATTTATAGTACAAATACTGAGTTTGGAGTATTACTCCGAGTTTTACAATACCAAAATACAAAAGGGGATATTGTGGATCAAGAGTCCAAAAGGGGTATCTAGTTTAATACATAACCCGGATAACATATACTCTTCACCCAAGCCCGACATAGATGGAGCCACTCATCCCCACATAAGGCATCATAGGCCGTATAGTCATCTACCTGATCCTCTGAAACCTACACATAAGATCTAGGGCCTTCTGCTAGTGGGAATGAGCAACAACCATAAAACGATTGGTCAGTACGCTATATACTGAGTAAGGAAATAATACTATCAAAATAGGAATACAAATAGCACATGATTTCACACTAAATGATAAAGGAATATGACCAAGTAAATAAGCATCTCATAAGGCATACTACGATCCAAATCCTTTTATTAAGTATAGTTCAATTTCATTCTTTTATATACAATGAGTGCAGGAACCCCACTATTCTTAAACCAGTGGAATGGTCTGGAACTTCTTAGGGACAACACACCCAAGCCACGATTCTTTCTAGTGGAATGGAGGTTAAAACATCTCCTGGGGATAGAATGCTCCCGAGCCACTATTCTACTCGGTGGAAGGGGAATAAATCACTCTAATCTTGACTCACGTATTCTTCCACTATAAATCATTAGTATCTTTCCCATAGGTTATGAAGATATGTTTTATTTCACGATGAGTAGGGACCCCACTATTCTCAACTGGTGGAATGGTTTGAAACTTCTTAAGGACAACACACTTGAGCCACTATTCTTTTCGGTGGAACGAATATTAAAAAATATCATCTCGGGATAGAATGCTCCCGAGCCCCTATTCTACCCGGTGGAACGGAAATACATATATATAGATTTAGGAAAAATAATCACCATGGCCCTACTCACATTCTCTTTTACTTTAAGTGATTAGTATCTTATTTAAAATTTATTCTCATATATAGAACACAATCAAACAGATATGCATGTAATATAGATTCAAAAACTTAAGTCCGATCAAACCTTAATTACACTTCCTTTAGTATTCATTCTTCCATGTTGGTCATTCCACTCACATTATGTTATGACACCTACCAAATCCCATCATTGGTGTTATACCCAAAAGCATAACCTAATTCCCATGAGTTTGATTTAGTAATATCATCCTGATGTATTTATATTAAACACTAAAATATCCAAGTCTAAATCCCGTAAAATTGTCATAACACTTCATATGAAATTTTCATCATTTCTAATTTCTAATAGTTATTCTATAATCCCTGAAGATGGAATAATAATAATATTAACATCTCAAGATGACTTGCCCCAAATCTACTATTAAACATTTATGAACCCCAAATAACGATAATATTCCCATGAATTACTCAAGTTATTATTGTCATAATTTAAGCCTCTTAACACATAAATTACCAAAACCTCCTTAATATCCCATAAATACCAAGTTAACCTTTAAGCACAATTAGCACCTTTATTCTATAAAATCTTTTACCTTCCATACAAATTATTTTTCCAAGTCCCCATTAATTATTATACCTCATGAGAGACCTTGAGCCCATTTACCACAACTCATTTAACCCATATTTTATATCATAAGACATAATTTCATGATTATGACATTATCATCATTCAACCCATATTTCATACTATAGATATAATTTCAAAATTTCAAAATTTTCATCCTTCAACTCATATTTCATACCTTAAGTTATAATTTTCATAAATATGACATTCTCATCATTCAACCCAGATTTCATACCATGAATATATTTTCACAAGTGTGATATTATCATCATTCAGCCATAGATATATTTCAAAAAGTATGATATTAACATCACTTAACCTATATTTCATGCTATAAGATGCATTCTCACAAATATGATATTATTGTCACAATCATAACATAATGGTATCTCTTACAACTCTTATTTTCTTTCAACATAACATACATAGCATCACAAATTATTAATATCAACATATGTTACATATTATAGCAGCAATATCATGAAAAACACATTTAGAAATACAAGCAATTATCATAAAAAGTCTTAAGCATCGAATAGTATCCTCACCAACTAGGACACCAGGCTCTAAGCACGCAAACTCCTATACTTCCTCCTCCGAAGCTAAAAGAACACCACCTATGAAAAATAATAAAATTACAGTTAGGCTCGAAGAGTTAAACCGAAGGAAAAAAATCAAGGTAAAGAGGGTAAAAGTAGGTATAACGGTAGTCAAATGAGAGCTTGAGATATGTGGATGTGTAGAGAAATGAGTGGTGGAGCTATGGTTAAAATTTGGTGGTGTTTGGTGGAGGTTTGGGGGTGAAAATAGGGATGCACAACCAAAGAAAAGAGGTTGTATGGCTGTGCAGTAGGCGATGCAGCTTCTAACCGAGAGAAAATAAGATGCACGGCTAGGCGGTGTAAAATTTACACAGTCGTGTAGGATTAGGCCGAGAGGAAAATTTGTGCATGATCAGACGGTGCAGGGATTGCACATCTGTGTAGCAGGAGATGCACCGACCATGCACTTTGCAACACTACAAAAAACAAGGGAGAGATGGAGGGAAAAGAGGTAGCTATCAGCGGCGATGGACGACGACTGTCAGGGTGAAGGTTGGGGAGACCTTGGTGGTCGATCCACTGGCCAAAGGGCGGCGAGTGGTGGCCAAGGTGGTTAGGGATGTAAACGAGCCGAGCCGAGCCGAGCCGAATACCCCTAGGCTTGGGTTCGGCTCGTTTAACTAAACGATCCTTAAATGCTATTTGGGCTTGGCTCGTTTAACTAAACGAACGAGCCGAACCGAGCTTTTAACGAGCCAAGCCGAGTCGAGCTCACAAGCCAAAGCCAAAAAAGGAACCGAGCCAAGATTTTTCGAGCTCGGGCTCAGCTCGTTTATTAAAGGAGCTGAGCCCGAGCCTCACTTTTAGGCTCATTTAACTAAACGAACGAGCTGAACTGAGCTTTTAACAAGGCGAGCCGAGCCGAGCTGAATATCGAACTGGCTCAGCTCATTTATAGCCCTAAAGGTGGTGCACGGTGTGAAAGATGGTGGTGCAAAAGCCAAAACAAGGAAAGGAAGGGGAAGAAGAAGAAGAAGAAGAAGAAAGGGAGAAGAAGGAAAAGAGAAGGGTGAGGGAGCTTGGTAATGACTATTTGGCATAAATATTGGCAGATTGAAGCAAAACCAAAGAGAAATAGGGAGAGTGTGAGGTATATATATATATGTTCATGTGTGCTTGTGTGGTATGATTCGGGAAGAAGAAAAAGAACAGGGAGGAGGGTGCAAGTGTGTGATGGGGATGATGGTGATTGTGCAACTGTATGATGACGGTGATGGTTGAAGGGGATGTTTAGGGTAGGGTAATAGCTGTAGGGTGAGGGTTGTGATGGTTGATGGAAGTGTTGCATGAGAAGAAGAAAAATGACAGGGGTAGATAGGTGTGTGATGAGGTGCAGGTCTGCAAAGATGGGAGAAGGAGAAGAAGGAAGAGAAAGGTGATGGGTGATGAATGAGGGTGCAAAAAGGTGATGGGTGGTGGTACAAGTGGATGGTGCAAGTGGATGGTGCAAGGGGGGTACAAGAGTTGTAGCATGAGGTTGGCATGAGAAGGAGAAGAAGGAAAGAAAAGAAAAGGAAAAAGGAAAAGAAAAGGAAAATAGAACGGGTTGGGGGATTAGTTTACGGTGATTTTAGATTAGTTAAGGGTAATTAGGATTAGCGGAAAATTTAGTGGATTTGATTTTGGTTTACGAATTATGGTTTATCAAAGTTAAGATTTTCAAAATCGGTTAAAGTTTTAGGATTAAGGATAGGTTAAGGGTAATATATGATTTATTAGGATTAGAATCGAATCAAGGTGCTAATAATGCGGGGTTAGATTAAGCAAATTTTCAGCGTATTACACTGGCTATAGGGAAAAAAATCCATTTTTATCTATCTAATCATCTAACTATTTCATGATCAAGAGAAAGGATAAAATGTTAGGCTAAGGTCAAACTTAGTCAAACTTGGATAAAATTTTATTAACTTTAATTTCTTGTTTTAATTCAATTTATTAATGTAAACTTATAGATACTAGCATCTTAGGTTACCTTCTAAGCATAAGAAAATTAAATACATCACATTTGAGGAGAAATAAACAAGATGTGAAATTCTATCCAAGACTAATTGATGGATTCCAAAGACCTATCAATCGGCCATGATGACCATTTGATCAGTCATATGAACCATTCAGTCAATTTAGTCACTGCCACACCCTCATAGATACTGTGACCAGGAACTTAGATGATTAGTGACCTAACTGATCAATTATTCTAGTAATCAACCAGTGAGTTGCGTCAAACTTGTTGATAGGTCTAAGCTAAGACCAAGACCACCAAAGTCATAGGCTAACCAGTGGATTGGTTGACCCAACTAATTGACTATCCTAAGAAAAAGTTAATTGGTTTGGTTAAACCAGTAAATAGGTCTAAGCCGAGGCCAAGTCCATTGACATCAGAGGTTAATTGGTCAATTGGTGTTCTAGACCAGTTGATGTGTCCCAAGGACCATCTAATGGGTCATAGTGACAACTTAAGCAGTCTAGATAAAGACATCCCTTACCAAGTATACAAAATCAAATTCTTTATGTTTTCCTCATTCAATCCAAACAACAGTTATAACTCAATTAAGGTATTTAACATGAAATATTCATAGAATAACATGTGCAATACCTAAATCATGCTTAGAATCTTAATATCATATTAAAGTCATGCTTGCACTTTTATCAAAATCATTAAAAGAGCTAAAGAGACCTATATCTTGTTCTTTATGATAAATCTTTGTGCAAAACAATCTATACATCATACTACTCATGATGATGATGTTAAAATTCACAAAATGCTCAAGGTATCTACACATCTAAATCATACCCATTGGGTTAATGCACATAAGATTTCAAGTTAGGTTTGTCTACCAATTCTTTTCTTTATTCCTCCTTGACATACTCGAACACATTTTTATCTCTAAGGCTCATGCTTCTACAATAACATAGAACATACATTTCAATTATTTAGACCTTTTTTCCATGAAATAGGGAAGATAATGGTTTTCCTCAAAAAACTTAGCAAGCTCACCAAAAGAGAGAAAAAGTCTTCTAAACTTGAAAAATCCAAACCCTGTAACTTTTAAACATGTCCTTAAGAAATAGAAACCAAGAGGAAAAAAGGTGATCCCTCTAATACCCCATCTATTTATAAAGTTTTGAATGAGAAATTTTACCAATTGTTGATGTTTGATTTTGATTTGCAACTATGATTGGGTTTGAGATAAATTTAGATTTGAAATGAAGTTAGAAAAATAAATTAAATAAGTTTTTTAAGCAAACCAAAAAATTGGTTCCATAAACCTATTTAATGGTTCATCATTTAGAAAAATTTATTTTACTTGACTAAGCTAATCGACTGGTTGTAGAACAAATTGACTGGTCTGTAGAATAGTTGACTGGTAGGACAAGCTAATCGATTGGTTTGTTGAGCTATATATGTTTTTAAATTTTAATTTTTTGAGAAAATTTCTTACATTGAAATTGAACCTTATTAACCCATTCCAAATTGTTCCTAAAAGAATTTTATCCTTTTTTATGATGCATTTAGCCCGTAAATACAACCTCAAATTGATCTGGGGAATTGATTAGGACAATTGAGGGGGTAGATGACCTCAACTTTGTCTTCTTCCACCTCATTCCTCTACACATTTCTAGGATCACTGCTTCAATATCATACTCAATTTTTCTTATATGGGTGATTTCTTCTATGTTAACCTTTCATTTTCTCTCTTATGTATTGCATTTTCAGACCAATTGACCTACACTCCTCTAGAAATCACCATTTGAGCCCTAGAGGATAAGTTAGCATATATTGAATGAAATATTCCCATTTAACTTAAATTCAAATGGTAGGAATTAGGGTTTTCAATCTATTTCTTACCACACTTGCGATTTGTATCGATTTGTCTGCTATAAATAGCTCTAATTTACCCCTTATTCACCTTTATTTTAGCCACTAAAATACTTAACTCTCTTGCATTCATCGTCTCCCTATGCACTTTGAGCCTTGCATTTGGATTTCCTTTATTTTTCTAATCCTTCATCTAACTCCCTATTATTTTAATTGTTAAGCAATCAAGAGTTAGATTTAAGGAAAATATTAACTGGTTCAGCTAAATTACCCTCTATTTTCCTTTAGTTGTGGTATGTTCATTCCTTCCCATCTATTTAAAGTTCAAATTTATAAAATTTGTTCACAAAATTATTATTTAAACTTGTTGTTTTTAATATTTTGAAGGTTGAGGATTTCACAAGTTGAGATTTATTATTTGACAAAAGTTTTACCTTTATCAAATAAGTCATTCTTACTTCTAAAATGAGTTACGAGTAATCTTGCATGTTATGGAACTCTTTAAGTCTGATAATGCATGTTGGCATGATTATATGGTTTTATAGAACTATATTGAATTGTTAGATTATACATTTGAGTAAAAAGCAAGAAATCCTGAGGAAAGATTAGGTTATGATGTATAATGGGGACATGAGCAACTAAAGTAAGCTAAAAATGTGTTATGTGATGTTAGAACATGTTTCAATGTGGTATGATAAGGAATTATAAGTATGATATGCATAAAAATGACAGTTTGGTGCCATTGGAGGGTAAACTGATTGACGAGTTAGGTCAAACCAATCGACTTGTTCCTAGAATAGTCAGCTGGTTGACCCTACCTATCGGCTGGTAGCCCTGCAGAGACCTTGGTCTTGCTCTCTACTTAAATCCATCGATTGGTTAGATAGAACTGATCAACTAGTCTATGAAAAATTGAATAGTTTACCCAAATTGATCGATTAATTTGAGGAAAGTCTATTTTGGGTGAGCCAAACTGATCAATTGGTCAGCCTAAAACGATTGAGTGGTTTGTGCAACCAATTGACTTTTTGGTCCAAATTGATCGACTTGTTCGACTGGTTTATATGATTTTGTTCTTCTTAGTTTGGATATTCTTTAAGACTAAGCATGGGATTGTTATGTGATTATTAAGGGATAAATTACATATAATACCATGGATCAATGACTTAATGAGTGGATTAAATGGACCATGATTTATGACATACTCAATAGGTGATGAAAAGGCCTGATGGGTGTGCCACATATGAAATGTGATTATTCTTGAGAAATAGGGTGATGAAATAAGGAATGTAGTTGAATGGAATAATATAATGGGCATGATTAATATTGGATAAGCATAAATGGAAACCCCACATTTAGGGATGGAAAGGATTAATATGGAAGAAAAACGTGAATGTCTTGCTTACGCTTTGATGCAGAAGATTACCTCTAAACAAGCTTCTACAATCAGGAGCTTTTTCTTTGGATTACAAGTTATAAAAACTTCACAAACTTTCAAACTCTTCAACTTGAATTTGATGACACTCAAATTCTTTGGCAGGGTGGTGTTGATATACTCCAATATCAATTGCCTTCTAATAAGAAATCCTCTATTTCTCAATCGAACTCTCTTCATTTATCCAATACTCTTAATTGAATAAGGAGAAGAGAAGAAGAACACACACTTCTCTCGTGTATATCTCTCTTTTAAAACTCATATATCTCTTGTTATGTCAAAATCAATGTGTACAAGTCTTTATATATGCACAAACCTATGTAGTCCTTTTCATTAATAAGCCCACTAATCAGCCATTATTAATGAAATTAACCCCCTAATTCACTTTACTAGCACATATTTAAAGAGTTACAATGACAAATTACAAGTATTACAAAGTATACAATAAAATAACAAAGCTACACAACTTTAATAAGGTAATACATAGATGTAACTATATGCAGTCCAACTTTGTGTCTTGTAGCCTTGTTCAACCTTAAACTTTGCAATCCTTATAATGTCATTTTCATTATCTTTTACATCAAAGATCTTTAATAGCATGAACTTCGTACAAACATATACAATATCTGCAAGAATTACTTGACAAAACATTAGAAGCACAAGAATTTTTAAGCATAATGGATTCCATCTCGAAGTATACTAATTCTTCTTGTTCTTCATAATTTGAAGAATAAGATTGAGAGTGATATAGGTATGCTTCTGCATCATTACTCTTTGTATGGGCTTCGTGTGAACACGTAACCTCATGAATGATGTAATAATCATGTAAAGGTAAAGATAAGTGAGTTGTGTATGGTTATGGGTTACCTAATCCTCAATTAATTATTAGGATTATTCTGTCTTCAGGATTTATTAGTGCCTTCAAGATTTGCCTTCGTGTGGGATCCAAGTAGATCCTAATACCTTACTTATCCTAGATACTGATGATGTACTAGGGGGTATTGATACTAAAGGGTTTGGTTACCTATGTGGTTGGCTTTAACTTGGACTTAAATCCATATTGATTGGCTTTGACCTAGACTTATGTCCATTATGGTTATTGGCTTTGGCCTAGACTTGGTCCATTGTGGTTATTAGCTTTAACTTGGACTTTATGTCCTTTGTTTTGGATAGGCTTTTATGGTATGTAAGACCATGAGGTGGTGGTCAACCCATCACTTGATGATGTATAATTAGATAATGATTGGAATAAATGGTTGGATGGTAATAATGGTAAAAGTTGGAATAAATGCTTGGATAATGATATGAAGGAATAATTGATTAATAATTGGAATGATTCATTGGATGATAAACTATATAAGTATATGGATAAGGAAATGGTAACCTAATTTATTAAGAAAGTTGGAAAATGAACCCTAGTGTTCATCTGGATAATTTGCTTAGTACGTGTGTGTGATTACTTATGATATTGTACTAAGAAAATGAGCATGATATATTCTGAGTTGCTTGAGCTATGCATGATAGTGAATCATAATAAATTATTTAATTTTGATAAAGTAGTTACACTTACTTATATGGCATTATCATGAAGCATATGAAGTATAATTTCCATGATATGATAGAACTTGGTATGCTTGTATTTTGGGGTATTTAAAAATAATAATATTTTAATAAAATAATAATTAAATTTTCTTTTAAGGTTAATTTAGGATTTTTGAGAGAGTTTTCCTAAATTCCATTTTAATTAGCAAAACACTCTAATTTCTTCCAATTAAATTATTTATAAATTTCCTCTTAATTTTGCCTTAATTGCTCCCTCTTATTTTAGTAAAATAATCTATTTAATTAATTTTCCTATAAATCCTTAATTTGCCATAATTTTTTAAATTATTATTTTTGGGTATTTCATCACTACCTCCTTAACAGACTTTATCCCCAAAGTCACTTGCTAGTTCCTAGGGTTATGGCCAAGAAGTTCTAAGCGGATAAGGCAAAACTATTGCTAACAATTATACAACTATACAATTATACCACTACCCCCTTAAAGAAAAAAAAGGGGGTCTTCTAAAGGTTTTCGTACCTACAATGAAAATTTCTAGGTATGCCTCACGCATGTCTTTCTCTGCTTCCCAAGTAGCTTCTTCAGTTCCATGCCAGCTCCGGAGGATCTTAACAAGGGGCACTGCACTTGTGCAGGTTTTCTGTAGCTTGGTGTCGAGGATTCGCACATGTCAATCTTCATAGGTCAGAGAGTCGTCCAGCTCTATCTCATCCGATCGGATCACATAGGAGGGGTCGGTGACGTACTTTTACAACTGTAAGATGTGGAACACATTGTGAACTCATGCCAATTTTGGAGGAAAAGCCAACCAGTAAGCAACCTCTCCCACACGCTCTAGGATCTCATAGGGGTTGATGTACCTCGGGCTCAACTTGCCCTTTCTGCCAAACCTTTGCACGCCCTTTGTGGGGGAAACCCTCAACAATACTTTATCCCCAGGCTCAAAAATACTATCTCGACGTCTCTGATTAGCATAACTCTTCTGTCTACTCTGGGCTGCTCTTATTCGGTTCTGGATCTGACGGACCTGCCTGGTCATCTCTCCAATCATCTTAGGCCCCAAAACCACTATCTCATTGATATCACTCCAGCACAAGAGAGTTCTACATTTCCATTTGTACAAAGCCTCAAAGGGAGACATCCCTATACTGGCATGATAGATGTTGTTGTATGAAAACTCTATCAAATGCAGTCGCTCCTCCCAAAAACCCTGTAAATCTAGCACACATGCTCTCAACATATCCTCTAAAGTTTGTATGGTCTGCTCCGTCTGTCCATCCATGGCAGGGTGGAAAGTTGTGCTCATCTTCAACTTTATCCCTAAGACTTCCTACAGCTTTCCCCAAAAATGAGAGAGAAACCTCGAATCCCTATCTGACACGATGTCCTTTGGAACCCCGTGATGACTGACCATAAACTACATATAGGAATTCGCTAACCGATCCATTCTCCACATGGACTTCATGGGAATAAACATGGCCTACTTAGTTAATCTATCCACAATAACCCAAATGGTGTCACAACCACTCCGCATCCTTGGCAAACCGCTGACAAAGTCTATGGAGATAGAGTCCCATTTCTATCTTGGCACTTCCAAGGGCTGAAGTAGCCCTACCGATCTCTAATGCTCGATCTTGACCTTTTGACACACTAGACACTGAGACACAAACTCAGCCACTTCCCACTTTATAGGGGGCCACCAATATACCTTTTTGAGGTCTTTATATAGCTTGGATCCTTCTGGGTGGATTGAATAAGGGGTCTGATGCCCTTCTTCCATAATGTGATATTTCAATTCTGGACAACTCTGCAGTACACACCAGTAACCCTTGAACCAAAAGCTGCCATCCTCATGAATTTTGAACCCTTCTGCTCGATCTTCTTGCATCTTCCGTCGGATCCACTCCAGTTTGACATCTTTGAACCGGTCGGCTGGGATCTCCTCAAATATGGTGGGAGTGAGTGTCCGGACGCTCATGCAGACCTCAAGGTCTCCTTGTTGAATCAGTTCAATCTCTAATATTGACAACTCCCATATCATTCGGTCAGCAACCACACAGTATAGTGCAGAATACGAGGTCTTCCTACTTAGGGCATCCGCAACTACGTTGGCCTTATCCTCGTGGTAGGTCAACTCAATGTCATAGTCCTTAACAATTTCTAACCATCTCCTCTACCTCAAATTGAGTTCCTTCTAAGTGAAGATGTACTTGAGGCTCTTGTGATCTGTAAAGAATTTGCACTTTGCCCCATAGGTAGTGCCTCCAAATCTTTAGGGCGAATACCACAACATCTTAATCTAGGTCATGAGTAGGATAATTCCATTCATGCCGCTTCAACCATCTGGAGGCATATGCGACTATTCTACCCTTCTACATCAACATACATCCTAGCTTGTGCTTGGATGCATCACTATAAACCTCAAACCCTTTAGTATTCTCTAGTAGAGCTAACACCCGTGCGGTAGTCAACCGTCTTTTAAGCTCTTGGAATGCCTCTTCATAAGGCTCGTCCCACTAGAACTTTGTAGAATTCTTCAGGAGGTTGGTTAGTGGTCAGGCAATCTTGGAGAAGTTCTGCACAAACCTTTTGTAATACTCGGCCAAATCTAGGAAACTCTAAACCTCTGTTACACTCGTGGGAGGTTTCCACTTGGCTAGGTCCATGACCATGATCTTGGCTGGGTCTACAGCCACTCCCCCGGCTGATACTATGTTCCTAAGGAAGGCCACTTCCTGAAGCTAGAATCTATACTTGGACAACTTCATATACAAGTGATGTTCTCTCAACAAACTAAGAATGGTGTAGAAGTGTTGCTCATGCTCCTCATTTCCTCAAGAGTACACTAGAATGCCGTTGATAAACACCACTATGAATTAATCAAGGAAGGGTCTAAATATCCTTGTCATCAAGTCCATGAAAACTATAGGGGCATTTGTAAGTCCAAACGGCATCACTGTAAACTCAAAGTGTCCATACTGGATCCAAAAAGTGGTCTTCATGATGTCAGCATCGGCGATCCTCAACTGATGGTACCCTGACCTCAAATCGATTTTGGAGAACACTGAGGCACCCTTCAACTAGTCAAACAGATCATCGATTCTTAGGAGCAGGTATTGATTCTTCTCTATCAGTTGATTCAACCCTCGATAGTCAATGCAGAGACATAGACTAACATCCTTCTTCTTTATGAACAAGATCGATGCTCCCCATGGTGATACACTCGACCGAATATACCCGTGCTTCAACAGCTCCTTTGGCTGGGAATTTAACTCCTTTAACTCAATCAGAGCCATCTGGTAGGGTGCCTTCGTGACGGATTCAGCTCCCAGCACTAGCTCAATCTTGAAATCAATCTCCCAAACTAGGGGCATACCTGATATTACTTCTAAAAATACGTCTGGGAACTCTCTAAATACCGGGATGCTATCTAAAGCAGTCAAGTCTTTGTTCATCCCTTGCACACTGCACAAGTATAAGGGGTACCTCTTATGGATCAAGGCATGTAGAGCAACTGCCAATACCACCTTAGTAGTGGGCTTGGGCTGGGTCCTTCTATATGAAACCGTAGTCCCCTTCGGGTCTCACAGAATCACATGCTCCTGAGCGTAGTCAATAATGATCCAATATCTTCCCAGCATGTCCATACCCAAAATCACATCAAAATCATTTAGGTACATAAGAAGTCTACGCCACCTATGACTAAGACTACATCTAAAAACAACCGACTACATTCCATCCTATCACTCAATGGAAGCATCACAGACAATTCTATTCTAGCAGATGGTGACAATCTAGCTTTAGCAGCAAAAATAGAAGAAACAAAAGACAAAGTAGCACCTGAATCAAAGAGGACATATACCGGCAGAGAATGTATGGTGAACATACCCGTGACAACATCGAGCTGGTGGTCAGCCTCAACCTGACTAATCATATTCAGATGCCCACTTGATTGGCCTCCCCTATGAGGGAAAGGCTTGGATCCCTGAGCCTTTCCCTTAGCCTCTCAAACTGGGGCATCAGCTGGGGTAAGTGCTCGCTGGTAGTACTTCTAGGGTGTGATCTAAAGATGCTACTGGTATGCTTGCTGCTGGGATATTAGGGCTCCTCCCTACTAATTCGGTTGAGTATGGTTCTATTGAGATCACAGTGGCCTCCAACACTCCACCAATTTGTGGCCTAACCTCCCACAGTTCAAGTAGGTGACCAACCTACCTCCACAATTCCTACCCAGGTGGCTCTGGCCACACTATCTGCAAGAAGATCCCCTTGAGGGTCCCTAGCGTCTGTTGAGATCTCTCGATGGAAGTCTCATCGGTCCTCCTAACTGGGGTTGGGTCCTACCCCTAGAACTTTGACCCTTGGGCTTCCTCTTCTCGAGGATGGTGGCCTACTCCTGGACCAAAGTCGCGGTGATGCAGGCGTGCTTGTACAGAGAAGCTAAGTCCATGAAGGATGCTGCACCCATCATCCGACGAATACTAAAGTTTAGCCTCAGCTTGAAATGGAAAACCATCGTGCACTCATTGGCGGTAATCCCTAGGTTAAATCTAAGCAGTTCGGTGAAGCGAGCATGATCTTGGCTAACCATCATTGATCCCTAAGCGAGCTACATGAACTCCTAAAGCTTGTCCCTCTTCAGGCTCTTGGGATAAAATCTGGAGTAGAGGGTGGTCTTGAAAGTCTCCTAAGAAGCTGGAGGACCGTCTCTGGCACGGTACTCCACCCACCAGGCATTTGCTATGCCTCTCAGGAAAAAGGCTGTGATGCTAGGCTGCTAGGCTGGCGAGCAGTCCACTACTTCGAAGGTGCGATGCATGTCTCAAATCCAACCCTCGAGGACCACTAGGTCCTCCTCGCCGGAGTAGGTCAGAGGGTGGTGTCCTGTAACCCTCCAGAGCTAGTCCTCACCAGCGCCCTCAGTGGGGTGAGGGTGCAGAGCAAGCACCAGGGGCTAGCACTGGATGAACTCCATTAAAGCCACAAAGGCCTCCTATAAATGCTCTACTCAGCCATTCATTGCCATTGGAAGCTGCAGCAAAAAACGTGAGCTTAGGAGCGAACCCACTGGTTTAAAGCAATTATATCATATTGTTCCCCTTTGAGGGAAAACCCTAATCTACCCTTACATTCCTCACTGTGGCGCGGACTCGAAACTTTAAAATGGGTTAAAAAAACATTTCAAAATTAGGGAAAAACTTTGTAAATCAAAATTTGCTTGAAAAATAAGCATGGTTACCAGAACTAATGCTCTGATACCAACTTGTAACGCCCCCAAAATTCACTATTAAAAATTTTAGTTTTAGTAAAGAGTTCACGGAAGCAAGTAAATAAAAACTTGTGAATTTAAGAGATATTACCACCGTGATCAGTACAAGTCCCACCCCCGATTGATCTCGTACTAACCACAAGGCTAAAGAATAATTAACAACCATCATAGTTCAAACTCAAAGCAAGGCCTCATAAAATCATTGAAACATTCATAAGACAGAAATCAAAGTACGCGAAAAGGGTTTACAATCTAAAGGTACATAAGTAAAATTCCTCAAAAGGAAATAAAGTTATAGTACGATAAAATGAGTCTGAATAAAAAGATACAAAACAAGGGGAACATAAAAAGTAAATCAGGCCACGTCGCTCTCAATCCCTATGCCAAGTCCATGCTCAACACTTAGCCCCACCTGATGCCTCGTAAGTATTGAAGGCATCAAAAATAGTATCACCAACCTGCAAAAACTCAGATGGGCCTTCTGCTAGTGGGAATGAGTAGCACCCATGAAACGGGTGGTCAGTACACTACGTACTAAGCAAGATAATCATGCAACTAAGGCCTACACACAAAGCCATATAATACAAGCATGATCATACAATCATGACATATAAATAAAGGCCAAGTTATAGCCCGGATAAACTAATTATTTATTCTATGATCAATACTCATTTTACACCATGCCCTTTATCAATCCATGCGAGTACGTGCATCCCACTATTTTAACCGGTGGATCAAAAATGTATAAGGCAGAATGCACCTGACCACTATTATATGCCGGTGGATCGGTCTCTAGGGAAATATGCTCCTGGCCACTATTATTCGCTGGTGGACCGGTCTGGCCCCAACTCTCATGGTGTTCCACTGTAACTAATTAGTATCTTTTACGTGTCTTATCAAACTTAGGGTTTGGTTTATTGAGCTTGGGATCCCCCACTATTATAGTTGGTGGATCAGTCACATACAGGGCAGAACGCACCTGACCACTATTGTATGCCGGTGGATCGGTCTCCTAGGCACCCCGGCACCTGGCCGCTATTATACCGATGTATCGGTTTAGGCCCGACTCAATCATCTTCCACTTTAAATTATTAGTGTTTTACTGTTTCTTATTCAATAGGTTTCACCCTAGACATGCATGACTAACTCCTTCTATACTTATCCTCTTGAGAGGGCCCGTCCCATATCTTGAGACTTCTGCACCTCCTAATACGCCCCAACATCCTTTCCTTATTCCATGTAGTCACACTAGAAGCGCAACTCCTAAGTGTGCGGGTCAAAGCCCACTACCCTACGCCTCTAAGTCCACTCACTGCCTTACCCTAGTGTTTTTCTCCAAAAACCCTAAATTGGGCCTATATGGTCCGTCCTTCTCTACCTCACACACTGAGGATGTTTAACACCCCACACATCATATCCCTTAGATTCAATAATTATCATTTCACTTCCCCAAATACACGTGTAACCACGAAACCCTAGGTGGCCACACCAAACCTTAGCATCATTCTTTCCACCTATCACCCCTCCATTTCCCCAAATAATTTAATTGGAAGAAAGAAAAAGAGAAAAGGAGGGAAAGGAAAGAAAAGAGAGGGAAAAAGAAAAAGAAAAAAAGGAATAAGAGAAAAATAGGTTAGTTGGGGGTATTTAAAATATTTTAGTATTTTGGGCTATATAAAAATAATAATTAAATTTCCTTTTTAGGTTAATTTAGTATTTTTGAGAGATTTTTTCTCAATTCCATTTTAATTAGCAAAACACCCTAATTTCTTCTAATTAAATTATTTATAAATTTCCTCTTTATTTTACCTTAATTGCTCCCTCTTATTTTAATTAAATAATTTATTTAATTAATTTTCTTAATAAATCCTTAATTTGCCATAATTCTCTAAATTAGGGTTTTGGGGTATTTCATCTACCTCCATGGCTAGTGCATGCCTAGGTTGATTTGTCCTAAAAAATATTGTATTATTACCTTATGTGCTGCAAAGTTTAAGTGATAGATTTAAGTGTATGATCTAACGATAACCTAGTTCATATAATCTCTCTTTATCTCCCTCTCTTAATTTCTTTCTTCCGATGGTTAATTTTCCTGCCACTATTTTCAACACTAAGTTAAACCAAATTTATATCCACCATGCATCAAATTGGTATCAAAGCTTAGATTGTTGTAATTTGGGTTACCTCTTTCGTTATTCCCTCATCTTACACCTTGTCTAAGTCAAACACTTACAAAAAATTTCTAAACCTACCGTCCATTAATTATATCTTATTTTTGAACCCTTTTCCCTCAAAAAAGAAAATTATCCAACCACCATGGGTGATCATCCAATGCCCAAAGGTTTGAATTTTAATGAGGCACACAATTAGAAATTATGCCATTGAATCTTTACAATGAGACACTCAACGCATAGATTAAATGTTTGTGGCATTATAAGAAGAAATGAGCCGCGTACAAACCCTTTTACAACAACTCATTCCAAACCTTAACATCCCAAAGACACGTCCCAATACATCCCCCCTTGAAGTAGAAGAGCCTTGTGGTGTTGAAAACTTTTCAAGTGAAAAATAAGACTTCAGCAAGTGATTTATCTCAAGAGCTAAGAAGAAGGGGGAAGGAAAAAAGAAGGGATATTGGGGATGTCAAAACCAAAATCCTTGAGTTTGAAGGTCACCATAACCTGAAAGAGTTTTTAGAATGGGAGTTAAGGTGTTTAAAGCTCTTTGAGGTAAAAGGATACAAGGATGATAAGGGTTTTAAAGTAGTAACTTTAAAACTCAAAGATTATTCTCTCTTTGGTGGGAGAATCTTACCAAACAAATGAGGAAGGGATATTTGAAAGTCAAATCTTGGTAAAAAATGAAGAAGCTTGTGAGAAAACAAAAATTTGTGCCATATTTTTACTAATGTATATTGCTAAACAAATGGAGTCATGCTAAGTGTTAGTGTTGAAAATGAGTAGTTTTTAACAAAAACCAAAAATGTATGGAGAAGAAGTAAGGAAATCTAAGAGGGCACTTGATCTTGAAATCTTCAACATCAATTACTCACATCAACCAACTAAGGTTTTAACTCTTAGTTTAAATAGTGCAGGATTTTTGGAAAATTCATCAGACCACACTTAATCTTGAATGGGTTGGTTTGAAAACCAGGATGTATTTTTATGTTCAAATTCAAACCTTCCCTTCATACCCTTCCACTCTATATATGAGTGTAAGTTGACTATTAGTAGATATAAAACAAGTATAACCCATAATGAGTAGATTTGGTTACATCCTCAACCATAGGTGGTACTAACACAAGCTAACTAAGGTTATAATATTATAATCAGCTAGTGTTGATTAATTTTGACACTACCTAGCCATCTATCACACGATGGATGAATTTACAACCTATAACAAGGCTTAGAAAACATAATCTTAGCTAATAAAAGAAACTTAGTTTAATAGGAAAAAGGGGAGGGATCTTCTCGGTAGCTAGCAGAATGTTTCCCAAGGCTATGGAGGTTTCTTCTCCTTTATTTAAGACATATTTGAGGGTCTTGATCTTCCCAAATTATCTACCCAATGTCCCTAATTCTTGCACACAAAAAAGGTTGATAGTGTAGGTTACTTTGGCTGAAAGATGGTGGAGTGTAGAGGTGGATAATATCATGGCTTTGTTGAGTTAAAATGGATCCATATTTGAACTGGTTTATGAGCAGTTTTGTGAAGTCATGTTGCAACCAAAATGGATTTATCTTCACATGGGTTGACGGCTAGTATTTGATCTTTTTTATGGATTTACATGGTTATTAGATAATCTTGTTCTTTATTAACCCAAATGAGAAAGGTTTTGAAGTCTTCAACTTTAAAAATTTTTAATAAGTAGATTATATTTATTTTGGGATCCTCCTACATCATCCTCTCCCTCTTAAAAAGGCACTTCCTCATCTTCATTGGGCATATTATGTAGATGAGGTAGTAAGTATCCTACATTGAATGTATTGGACAAGTTCCCCATGTCATGTGGAAGCTCAATCCGATATGCATTGTTACCAATTTTTTCTAGAACCTTGAAAGGTCCATCGCTCCTTGCATAAGTGTTTTCTCTCTGGGAGGGAAATTTTTCTTTATAAAGATACATCCATACTAGGTCTCTTGGTTTAAAATTTTGTTCTTTTTTATTTTTGTTAGCCCTTTTTTAGTTCATTTCATTCACCTTTTCAATCCTGGACCTTACTTGTTCATGCAATTTTTTGAATTTAGAGGCCTATTATTTTGCTTCAAAAATTGTTTGTGCCATGATTGGTAAAAGAATGAGATCAATGGGAGTGGAGGGGTTCATCTTGTATAACACTTCAAAAGGTGAGTGGTTTGTGGTATAGGTAGGAGAATAGTTGTATGAGAACTCAGCATGACTTAGCTTGACATCTCAATCTCTCAACGATTTGTGAACCAAATTCCTCAAAAGCATCGTGATGGTGTAGTTGGTGACTTCTGTTTGAATGTCGGTTTGTGGGTGGTAAGCAGTATTAAAGAGAAGTTTAGCATCAAGTATCCTCCACAAGGTTTTCTAGAAATAGCTTAGAAACTTGGTATCTCGATCGGAGACAATCATCTTTAGAATACCAAGCAATCCAACTATTTCTTCAAAGTAGAGATTGGCAATTTAAGAGGCGTCATTCATCTTTTTCCATGGGACTAAATGAGCCATCTTAGAGAACCGATCAATGACTACCATAATGGCATCATTTTGCCTTTGTGTTTTAGGCAATGCCACTATGAAGTCTATGCTCACATGATCCCAAGGGTGATGTGGGAATGGAAAAGGTATGTAGAGTCCTTGGTGGAAGTGACTATTGGACCTTTGATAAGTAAAGCACTTGGCTACGAGGGATTGTATGTCCCCACCATTCGAGGATAGAAGAAATATTCTTAAAGTACATCATAAGTTTTGTTGATTCCAAAATTCCCTGCCAAACCTCCCCCATGCACTTCTCGAATGAGCAATTCCTAGATGGAGCACTTCAGAAGGCACAAGTTGTTACATTTGAAAAGAAACCCTTCTTGCACTAGGTATGAACCTCGAAGCTTGTCTCGTTCTTCCATGTAGCTAGAAAAGTCTTCATTTTTCTTTTACAACTCCTTTAGACACCCAAAACCTAGGACCCTAGCTTCTAATAATGATGGCACACAATACCTCCTAGAGAGTGCATCCGCTAAAATATTAGTCTTGCCACTCTTTTGCTTAGCTAAAAACGTAAAAGATTATAAAAATTCCTCCCTCTTAGTATGCATAGGGTTAATTTTATGTTGGCCATTTTTGTATTTTAGGAACTCATGATCGGTATGCATTATAAACTATGATGGTCAAAAATAATGTGACCAATGATCTAAAGCCTTAACAATAACATAAAACTCTTTGTTATAAGTGTTGTAGTTGGATCTTGAACCATTAAGCTTCTCACTAAAGACAGCCATGGGTTTGCCATATTATAGCAAGACAACACCAATGCCTACTCCACTTACATCACACTCGATTCGAACACTTTATCAAAGTTGGGTTGGCATAAAATGGGAGACTCACTTAACCTGCTCTTGTTTAGCTCAAAGGCTTCTTATGTGGATTTGGTCCATTGAAAATCCCCTTTTTGAGGCACTCTATGAGGGGAGCTAGGAGTATGTTAAATCATTTCATGAATCTCCTATAAAAGGATCTAACATCGGTGATGGATATGAGTGTAGGCCATGTTCTTATTGCCTCCACCTTTGAGTCATCCATGGAGATTCCATTTTCAGATACAACAAATACTAGAAAGGTGACTCTTGGCATAAATAAGTTACATTTTTCTAATTTTCCATATAATTTTTTGTTCCTAAGGGCTAAAAATACAAGCCTTAAGTGCCTTACATAATCATCTCGACTATAAGAGTATACTAGAATATCATCAAAATACATAGCCATAAATTTTGAAATAAAGGGTCAAAGGACTTCATCCATAAGCATCATGAAAGTGCTTGGTGCATTGGATAGTCCAAATGGCGTGACCAACCATTCATATAATCCTCCCTTGGTCTTGAAAGTGGTTTTTCAATCATCCCCTTCCTTCATCCTTATTTAGTAGTATCCACTCCTCAAGTCAATCTTGGAAAATGCATTTGCCCCATGCAAGCAATCCAACATGTCATCAAGGTTAGATATAGGATACCTATACTTGATAGTGATATGGTTGATATCTCTACTATCTACACAAATTCGCATTGTCCCATTCTTCTTAGGTACTAAGAGGTTAGAACTACACAAGGTCTTAGGGATTTTCTTATGAAACTCTTTTGCAACAACCCCTAAATTTAGTGTTCGATGCCCCTTATAGAAGGCAATTCACTAGGTAACTCATTTGGGAAAACATCCCCAAACTCTCCTAGCAAGTGCTTGACTCGAGAGTTGAGCGCATGTGTCTTTTCATTAGGTTCAAGCATTAACAACAAGTATAAGGCCTTTTCCTTTCCTATAACCCTTTCCAACCCATTCCCATCAACAAACAAAGCATTCTTACATTTGGTATCCTCCCTAAAAAGTGACAACTAAATACTAAGGGGCTTGAGTACAATGTTTTTGCTAGCATAGATCAAGTTATATGTATTTTTTCTTCCATCATGCTTAACACTCTTATCAAATTGCCATGGCCTTCTTAGTTACAAATTACAAGCATCCATGGGGATGACATCACAAAGAACAGCATCTTAATATTTCTTCCTTATGGAAAATGTTACAATGATTTGCTTAGTGACTTCAACCATTGAGCCATTATTAAGCCATTGAAGCTTATAAGAATTAGAATGTGTCATGGTTGGCAAGTTAAGCTTCTCCACCAACATGATGGAAGCAACATTTGCACAACTACCTCTATCGATAATGAGGGAGCACATCTTATCAAGTATGGTGCACCTGGTGTGAAATATGTTCTCCCTTTGGGATTTCTCTTCCACATCATCCCTTTCTTGCAACACCCTCTTTACCATTAACGATTGCCCTACATCCGATGGTACCTCCTCAATCTCAGCCCCTCCCTCCATGGCTGATTGGTCTTCGACATCATATCCCTCCACTTCTCCCTCTTCTTGGTCTAGCAAAGTCATCACCCCCTTATTTGGACATTCACTTTAATAGTGTCCAACTCCTTATCAATTAAGGCATCACACACCCTTATTTCTACTAGACTCACCCATTTCTAGCCTTATTTTACCCTTAACTTGAAGAAGGAAAACCTATTTCCTATTTTAGTAAGAAAACTTAATGCATCTCGCATGAACTATAACATGTATGACAAGGAATTCTATTTACTAGTAAGGGCCTTGAATCATTAGTTACACTATTTAAGACTCCAAAAGTTTTTAGTGCACACTAATCATGAATCACTCAAAAATAGTAATGGTCAGAACAAAATCAATTATAGACATGCTTGATGGTTAGATTTCCTGCAATCCTTTTCATTTGTAGCTAAACATAATAGTGGCAAGAAATTTTATAGTTGACGCCCTCTCTAGGAGATATTGTATGCTTTCTTTACTAGAAGCAAGAATCCAACGGTTTAGTTGCATTAAGGAACTTTATTAAGGGCATGAAGACTTTGAAATCTACTTTAAAGACTAAGATAAGATCAAAGGCTCAATTATGTTGCGAGATAGATTCCTTTTAAAAAATAATAAGCTTTGTGTGCCCAAGAGCCCCAATCGAGAACTGATCATCCAAGAGGAGCATGGTGGAGGGCTTTTAGGTCATTTTATAATTAACAAAATGGTGGATGTACTACAAGAACATTTCTTTTGGACTATAATGGTAGGAGATGTACAAGGTTTAGTTGCGAGATGTGCCACTTGCCAGAATTCTAAGAGTTACTTCCATCTGGGATTATATACTCCCCTCCTCATCCCCCACCAACCATATGATTATGTTAGCATGGATTTTATTATAGCCTTGCCTCGAGTACAAAGTCAACATGATGCTATAATAGTGATGATAGATCAATTTTCTACGATGTCTTATTTAGTTGATTGTCATAAAATGGATGATTTCTCTTATTTAGTCGATCTCTTCTTTAAAGAAATAGTTTGGTTACATGGAATACCCAAATCCATTGTGTTGGGTAGGGATACCAAGTTCCTCAGCTATTTTTAGAAGACCTTGTGGAGGTTAGTCAGTATAAAACTTCTCTTTAGTACTGCCTGCTACCCACAAATCAATGACCAAAACGAAGTAACCAAATGCACCCTCATAATGATACTCCATATTTTGGTTCACAAGTCCTTACGGGATTGGGACATCAAACTTAACTTTGCTGAATTTGCATATAATTAGTCCCCTACTTATGCCATAGGTTGTTCACGTTTTGAGGTTGTCTATGGTTTGAATCCTACTTCTCCCATAGACCTCCTACATCTTCCCGCGGGTGATGTAAAAAGTTTCAAAGCTAGGGATTGAGCCAAAAACATGAAAAGGCTCCATTGACATGTAAGGCAACAAATTGAGAAGTTGAATGAACTAAACAAAATGGAGCCAACGAATATCAAAAGCAACACTTATATGAGCCTGGAGATTTATTTTGGATTCACCTACATAAAGAACAATTTCCCATGAGAAGAAAGAACAAATTGATGACAAGGGGTGATGGGTTGTATAAGGTATTGGAAAAGATAGGAGATAATGGCTATAAGCTCAAATTGCCACAAGACATGGGGAATATCTTTAACACCTTCAATATAGGAGACTTACTTCCCTACATTCATGACGAGCCTTTTGACTAGACTGAGGAACCTCTTCAAGAGAGAGAGAGAATGATGCAAGAGCATCTCCATTACAAAATTCTACATTAGCTACTTATCATCCCAAGTTAGAAGGTCCAAAAATTCTTCTAAGTGGGGAAGGATTACGCTAAGCTACACTTCACACCATCTACGTCAATAAGAGCCATGTAATCCATGTAACTTGTCACCCAACCACTCCCATTTTTGTGGCTTATTTTGGAGCCAAATATGCAGCCAACAACCTATCACCAAGTACTCCCATTCGAGGCTTGTTTTTGGAGCCAACACACATAGACTGTAACCTACCACTACAACCATCTGCAAGGAGTACTAGTGGGGGCCACTACCTAATGATGACTTGTAAGAAAAGGCAAAAAAGGAACTTATTAAATGGTATGCCTATTTTGCAGGATTATGGTAGAGTTTTAAATTTTAATTCCTCACTTTTATGTACTTTTAACATCTCTTTTTACAGGTTATGTTTGCCTGCATAGATTTTGTTAACTTTAATGATGTAATAGCTAGTTTAGTAGCAGCTTACTTGCACTCTTTCTCTAATTCAACCATAAGGATGGCCTATGCAGGGACATAAGACTAAGGCAGGGAAAGGTGATGTTTGAGATGGTTAGAATTAAACTAGACTAGTTTGCATTATTAGCTAACTAGATAGTTTAATTCCTAACCGGTCTTACCTACTTAGTTGAGGTATAAGTGTGAGAAATAGCTGAATGGAGGAGCTTTTGTGTCTACCATCATTTCCTCTACTTTTGAGTGAGATATCCATTTCCATGGCTAGTGCATGCCTTGGTTGATTTGTCTCAAAAATTCTTATCTCTTTTACCTAAGTGTTCCAAAGTTTAAGTAGTAGATCCAAGTGTATGATCTAAAGGTTATTTAGCTTATATAATCTCTCTTTATCTCCCTCTCCCAATTACTTTCTTTTGGTGGTTAATTTCCTAGCCACTATTTTTGACACTAAGTTTAATCCAATTTATATCAACTATTCATCAAGGGGATGTGTTTGGTTAGCACAAGGAGGCTAAGAATAATTGAATTTCTTTTCTTGTATACATATTTTAAGAGATTTGACTTGCAATATGGACAATAATTATGTATGTTATAAAGGCTATAATTTTTTGCTATTGTATTTTTATTTGTGTAGTATGATTATATATTTTTTACTTTATTCATTTTCTATCTTTAGTTGAATTGGTTATGCATGTATATATAATTTTCTCTTGTAAGTTAATTACTTATATGTCCTTTTGTTTTCATTTTATATGCAAATAGGTATGGATGATACCTTCAACGAGGATCATGAAGACAAAGATAAGAGCGAGTTGTGGTGGAATGCGATGGTGCATGCAATCAATTGTCATTTATTATTATATGTATATATATACAAAGAGCTTTCAAACATACATGATGTGGGTGGTTGAAATAATGAATGGTTATCCCATTCATTGCATTAACATGTTTAGGATGGATAAAGAAATTATGCTTAAACTTTATTTAGATCTATGCTCACATGATAGATTGAAGTCGTCAAAGAGAATGTAAGTCCTGAAAAACTTGTTATTTTCTTATATATAGTTTGCTTAGTTGTGTGAATTATATTAGCATTTGAATGATTTTAGAGACCCATGGAAACAAATCATAGAGGTTTTTATAATGTTTTAAATTCATTTTGTGTATTTTCAAGGAACTTGGTGAGAATTATCGATTGAAAGTCCACCTTAAATTGTTCTCAGTATATATATATATATACTTTATAGGATTGTATTTGAGTGATAGATGATACACATATACAAGCAAATGTAATCAAGGGGATTTAATAATACTTTAGGGGTGAAAAATAAATTATAATTCAAAATATGATAGTTGCTTATTATCTTGATATGTAATTTATATTCCTATTAGTTTGGGTGGGATTATAGTGCTCATGATATAGGAAATTTTTAATTATGTTTTTGAGAACTCTTGCATTAAGTTTTCAAAACCTCCCTTAGTTACTTATGTATACATAGCATCAATTTGCATTTATAGAGTAGGTTTTAATTATAAACAAGTATTATATCATATTTATTATATTTTAGATAATTATTATTTAGTACATGTTGGTTATTTATAGTGAGATGGGGTTTGAAACCTTATAGAGGGACTAGATATCATCTTCTGGAATTTTGATGGGGTGGGTAGCTAAGGGAAAAAAAAGGTGTATGACCATATCCATTAATTGTTTTGTATTGAATGAATTTTTGGCATTTAGAAGAAGAGGTTTAAAATTTTAGGAGACATAATAAAATTTCCATTTAAATCTCAATATGTCATTACAATAAGTGCTCTCCATGTTTATATCATAAGGAATGCATCACAAGATCCAATTTTTACTTAGATGGAGGAAAAATCCAACATAATAACTTTAATTAATATTTTGTTTCTTTCTAATAATGGTGAAAGTAGTTCTAATAGTAATCTAGTAGTATAATTGAAATATGTGGTCTTGAAGAAGCAATAAATAGAATATAATATTTTAGTTAGCCCTTTCTTTTTAATGAATTTACCTATGTGTAAAATGGAACAATAATTTAACTTAGTATTTATTAAAATTAGAGAATATTATTATTAGCTACATGATATTGAAAAATGAATATTTATCATAACAAAAAATTCTATGATCACAAAATAAAATAAAAAATTAATATTAAATTTTTTATTTATCAATAAATACTAGTTCCAACAACAAATTGTAATAGTTATAATAATAACCAACCACATATATTCATAAACAACAAAAAACAACTACTTGCACCAAAAATAGCTAAACCCAACAAAAACAACTAGCAGTAACAACCAAAAATTATAATTTACCCAAACATACACTTAATGCCTTTCCCATTCAACATCAATTAGTTTTGGTCCCATGCACAAAAATTCATCAATATAATAGTGTTGATAATATAATGATAGTATTATTTAAGCACTTCTATAGTGAATAGAAACCTATATTATTAAACTCTTAAATGCATCCAAAATGAAAAATAATGAAATATTCCATTATATGAAACCTTAGTTGATGGATTACATTAATCACCAATGTTTTCACATATAACTTTTTTCTAAGCGATAAGATTTGTGACTTTTAAACAACATACATAACTAATGCTATATTTGGTAAACTTCATTTTTTTATTATTATTTAATAATACATATTTTAGCTGCTTTGTTTACCTATTATTTTAATGATTTCATTTACTACCACTTATTGAATACCCTCTAGTTAATAAGTGTTGTTTTAGTAATTTAGTTTTGGCTGCGATCAAGTAATGTTTACATCTACGAGATACATTTTGAATAGTGTTTCCTACTTAATCATTTACTATTAATTACTTCATAATATTTTATATTATTTTTCCAAAAATAATAATTTTAAATAGCATTTTAGCTAAGCTAATTTAATCTTTTTAGTTTTTTAAAGTTCTTGTACCAAAAACTAAATCCATGCTTGTATGGAATCAAAGGCAATACTTATTACTATGTTGTATGTACTTGCCATTAATTTTACCTAAATGTATAAATCTCTTACAGAAGTTGGTTTTATTGCAATTATGTCATTCATTATTTACTCCCACCTACCCTTTTTGATAAATAACATTCCATCCTTATCAAAAATACATTTATTATACCAGTTTGCATATGTTTTGAGAAAGTAATAAAAGTGGTATTAGACACCTACACCCTTCATTAAAAAATAAAAAAGCATTTAATATAAATATAATTAAAAAAGTGAGGGTAAAAATAAAAAGTATACTTGGACTTTTCTAAAATGACTTTCTTTTTAATACAAAAATTAAATGATATTTTTTTATACGAATTGAGTAATTAATATGAGCACTTTTAATTATAATAATCTAAAAATAACTAATCATTGCATAATTGATTGTAATTATAAATAAATATCTATAGAAAATAATATCAATCATAAATGTGGTTTTAGATTTGTAATTACTTTTAATATTCTAGGTGTCTTAAGTGATATTAGTATGTATGATATGATAGATAGATTGTTGTATAATGACCTAACATAAAGAGAATGTGATGTATGACTTTATTACTTTTATTTATATTCATAAGGTGCAATCATGATTTTATTATGCCATTGAGATTCTCAACATGAATTTTGATGTTTTGCATGGTATATGGTTATTGCTTGTTGAGGAGTGTGAGTGAGCAATGATTGATGTTGAGTTTGATAGAGTAAAGTTTTTTTTCCATGTGATTATGTGTCATGTGCTAGGTGGGGGTGGTTTAAACCTAGACTGATCAATTGGTCTAGTAGAACCAATCAACTAGTTGGTCTATAAATTCAGCAATCTTGGTCTTGAGTTAAACCTATAGACTAGTTTGACTAAACCAATTAACTATTTTCTATAACAGTTGATATATTGAGTCAACCCATCGACTGGTTGGTCTGTAACTCCAATATTGATAGCCGCATATTAAACGCATCAACCGATTTATCCAGACCGATCAACTAATTCTAAGAATAGTAGATCGGTGGAGTTGACCAATAGACTGGTTTGCCACCACTGGAAAGGTTGGCAAATCCCTGGCTAGCGATACCTATCAATTGATCTCGGCCACTTGTTCTTTTCTTTCTTATTTCTTTTTTAATGTGATATTTTTAATATATCATGATTGGTTAATGACCTAAGATGCTAGTATCTATAAGTTTACCTGGATTAATGGAGTGAAATTGATGGATTAAAGTTAGTATAGAGGAAATTGATACTAGTATGGCAAAGGCTGACCTTAACTTAGCAATTAGGTTTTTCTCTTGACCATAACATGAGTAGAGGATTAGATAGATAAAAATGGATTCTTCCTAGTGCTAGTATCTATGTAAATAATCACAATGTTGCCTAATAGAATTCCAACAACTTATATTATGGCCTTAAATGTGAAATCTTATAAGTTTAAATAACTTAGCAAGAATAGAAGAAAATAACATGGACATACATGGTGGCCTTAAGTTGACCTTATGTATAAATAGTGAATTTCACTTGGTTAATGAGATTAATGGATAAATAATCATGAGTTAGGGTAGGACTCTAGACAACCTATAATTGGACTTTCATCTTTGGTCTTAGGGAATTAACTTGGAACACCCTTTAATGAATGGTAAGTTGTAGTTAAGAAATGAAGTATGGCTTTAACTGTATCCCTAGACTTGACATAGATTTGAATTGTGAACAAAAGAGAAATAAATGGAAATCAAATGTTGGATTGGACATTTATGGTTGATATTAACAATATATAAGTCCACCTTTTGACATAATTGATTGCGTAATGGGATGATCACTTTCAGATACCCTAAATGGGAACACTAGATGAAGTAATAACCTTATATTTGTGCATTGAATTGAAATGGCTTATTATTTGGTGTGATATTATTTGTGGACTTTTATGTGATATCATATCCCAATCTAATAAGATATTAATCACTTAAAGTGGAATGAGCATCATGATAGGTCTGGATTATTCAATCATCGAGCAACTAAGGGTTATTCTACCTTCGGGTAGGATCTTAGTTGATTTTAGGATCCTCATTGATCATGGTGCCTTTCCTACTCTAGAAATTTATGATGTACTAGGAGATATTGATACTAAAGGATTTGGTCATCACAAGAGAGTTATTTTAGCATGAGGCATGACTTATGTCCATTAGGTTACTTTGGTATGAGCTAGGACTTTATGTCCATTATTGGGTTTGACTTCTATAGTACTGAGAGATTATGGGGAATAATCCTAGCTATTGCTCAATATCTTGGGGTAAAAAACTTATATTTCCACTTATTACTCAATAATGATGTAAAGGAGTTCTATGTTCACTAACACAAAATAATAATTGGAATGAGACTAAAACAGGTATTCATTAGCCTTATTTTATTTGACAATTGAACTTGATATGGTTAGTTTGCTAACATGATACTTGGTTGCCCTATAAGTATTTAAGAGCTCACACATCAATAAGTGATGAATATGTTATGTAACCCCCTATTTACCTTCCTTAAGTTTTCTGTTAGTCATGCATTTCTATGAATGTATGATATGGCATACCTATTATTGTATGCAAACATGTGCCACCATCTGTTCCCCTGGAATGAGCCATTATGGGATGATTTTGTATTTCAGGCATACTTTCATGAAATATTGCATGATCTATTTTTACTATAATTATGATCCACCTGCTACAAGAGTCCATAGTTGAAAAGTTGTATATGTATCTCTAATTACACATTACCCTTCAAGATATACTCTAAACACTATTGCGTGGATAATCTAAGGGATCCATGTTTCCTTAGGAAGGTGTTATGTAAGATAAAATATGTATATCTTCGTATTTTGTTATGATTATGGTTAAGCATGTCTCAATGAATCCAAATATGTCTTATATGACATGATGTGATTATATATGAATGACATAGTAAAAAAATCACATGTATATTTAGTACGCCGTACCATGAGAATGTTGTGTGGGTCTTACTTATACTATAACCTATATGATAGTGGTAGATTAGTTTGATCAATATATATGCATATTGATAGGGTTACTGTTGCAATATCTTACTCAATCCTGTGAGTAGACGATCTGGTGCAGGTTTCCTAAGGGCAGCCAATGAGTGGTCCATCCTTTTCTCGGCATAGTGGGGTTGTTGAGTGTGAGAATTTCCAAAAACTTTCTTTTGTAGTCCTTAAGTGACCAAGGCATCCTTGTAATACCCTATTTTTAGAATCCATAATTATAAACCCCACCTCATAAAACCTTTCTTTGAGGACCACCCAAGGTTGTAATGAGTTAATTTTGTTTTATTGACTTCAAGGATAAAGTCTCAATTAATATGGTAGTAGCGTAATATCCCATTTCTAAAAACTTTAATTATAAATAAGTAATTGTATGTATTAGTTGTAATAATTATTTTAGGAAATTTGGAATTAAATATATTGTTAATATGTGTATCATTATTATAACATATTATGCAAAAAAAGTAGTGAGGTTAAAATTCGTTGAGGGTGCGTAATTAAATTTTAAACCTAAGCTAGATCTTAACCGGCATCTCTTGCATCAAGTAAATCCTATTTCGATAACATGATAACATTATCTAGATATTTTACCCCGGTTCTTCACCTAAACAATTATCCCTACCATATGATAGATTTTCTTATCTCACCCTAATCTCTCTACCCCGACACACTTTACCCCTATGCGCCATGCCCTGCACCTTACCTCCCAATCCCCCATGTTTTTCTCTCCTTGTTTTTCTCCACAATTTATATCACTCCATCCTCTTCTAATCCCTTATTTTCTACCTTGTGTGTTATGCCTTAAACCCCCCCCCCCAAGCAAGCTTGTGCCATCTCCTCCTTCTCTTGAGCACCTTCACGCAAAAAACCTTTCCATTTCTCTATTGTTGCTCTCATTTTTTACCATTCTTCTTCACCATTTTTTCTATCAATGCACTCCACCATTGGCCTTATTTCATCAGTAACATCCATTTCCATCGATCCCTCACCCCCATCAACAACTCCTACCAAAACCACCCCAACACCAAAATGCAACATCACCTAAATCACCCCACTTCCCTTGTCTAACCACACCAAAACTTCTCCCTTCCCCTTGGCTTCAACCGTTCCCACAAAAACCACCACCACACCTTCGGTCATCTTAAACATTGCACCCCCTCTAGGTTTAATAGAAACCACCACACCTCACCCTCCACCACCAGGTAAATCAACTGATCACCCTCTCCTTTACCCAAATTTCCCAAATCTCACCACCTTTTTCTACATCATTATCCACTGAATCCTCTCCCCCACCTTTGGTATTATGTGCCACTTTTTCCCCCTCCACTTGCTTCACCTTTCCCTGCCCTTATCCCCTCCCTAGCACCATCCATTCATGCCGAAGACACCTCTCTAGAAATAACACACAACATTGTTGCTCCTCCTCTCCTTTTCGACAACTGCCATCGAGTTTTGTTTTACTTTATTTACTTTGCTTCGATCGATTAGTAATCCTTGGGTTGTTTTAGTAATTTTGGGTTATTTTTGTGTAATATTAAATTATAATACATATGTATTTGGGCATTAAATTCTTAGGTAATTTTTGAGGATCTTAGAGAAGAATTTTTGCGTGAACTTGGATTAGGTAAATTCAATCACTCATAAGATAGTAGAATTTATGTGCAAGCATACTAGAATTTTTTATACGTAGAATAATTATAATTTTTTATTCTTTTCAAGTATTATGATATGCATGACAAAATCATAACATGTTAAATGAATGATACATACAATTATTTTAAGTTAAGCTATAAGCATGAGTAATAAGTTGTATGATTTATGTTTACATGTATAAGGTTTGTTAGGATTTTCATTCTTGTCAATTTATGATTTAAATTCCATGGTAGGTAGGGTTATGATGATTTTTATGGAAGCATATATACATGATTAGGGTTAGCTTATGATAATTTCTATTTGTATGACCTAGAGTTAGAGATATCTTCCTACATGTATCATGATAACAATTTCCTTATTCAAATGTTGTTTTATGTTTTAAATATATACGTACATTGATGAGTGTGATATCAAAATATGAATTAGGTGTTTTTTGATACATATTTCATGGATTGCATTAGGTTTTGTGCATAGTTTTGGCCATTTGCTCATGTTTAATAATTTTTGCTATCTTTTGTTGGTCTTCAGTGGAAAATAGAGGTCAAGAAAATTTAAACATGGCAATTGGAAGCTAGAAAAATGCATAGGAGAAGAAAAGAGGGAAGCAGAATGAACACAGGTAGTCGTGGTAAAGCCCATGGTCTAATAGAGAGCAAACTAGAGGAAGTCATGGTGTTAGCCACGCCAATGCTGAGCGATAGCTGAAGATATTTGAAATTTGGCATCGACACGGTCGATGCTATTTATCACAATATATGTTGTTTTAATGGGAATATTTAAGGGAGATAAGTGAGGGTTTTTGGGGACACTTTTTCATTAACCCTCAGTTTCCATTCAACATCTCATAACTCTCATCTTTTAGCATCGACACGATTGATGCTATTTATCACAATATATGTTGTTTTAATGGGCCTATTTAAGGGAAATTAGTGAGGGTTTTTGGGGATACTTCTTCATTAACCCTCGATTGCCATTCAACATCTCATAACTCTCATATTTTCCCCTTCTATAACTTTAATTTCCATTGTAATCTCTAAGTTTTGAAGGTCTTCATTCAATATTGTACACAACTCAACTATTGGAGGTGTTCTCTTTCCCTTTTAATTTGATTAAAAATGAATTCTTTTTATTTAATTAAGTTGCTCTACATGAGAATTAGTGGCTACTTCCTTTTTGTACTAAGGTGCTAGGAGATACCATAATCCTAATGTGTTTATTACTTTACTGTTTCATTTATGCTTTAATTAATTGTGTTACATTCATAATTTTCATGCTTGAGATTGGAATTATGGTGAAATTAGAGAGAATGAATTAGATCTAAGAACGTAACTAGTAATCTGATCTAGAGGTCTAGAGACATTGATTTAATTACTACAAATGATCAAGGAAGGAATTATTTATAAGTATTAATGCGTCAGCTACTATTCGATTTTATTTTAGAGATAGATTAGACTTAGTAGATGATAGGGCATAATTGCTTGAGAAAACATTATTCTTTACATCTCCGTTAGAAATTTCGATTGATTGAATGTGATTTGGGAATTGGTAGGGCATCAGTTTTGTTAGAGGGTTGGGTTGTTGAATAAAACCTTAGCTAACTAAGTTGATTTGAACTAAGTTGGTGCGTCGAGCCTTTGATCTTTGCCTTACTTGTTTAATCTGTGTTAATTTTCATATATAGTATTCTTCTCATCTTTCGATTGCTTAAACATAGATAGATCTAATCTCATTTGGGTGCTTGCTCCCCCGTCCTTGTGGGATTGACCTTGATTACTAATCCAATACTATGTGCTTGTAGTTAGGGTAGATCAAGTTTTTAGTGTCGTTGTTGGGGATTAGAAAAGAGTGACATTGGAACGCTTTGGAACTTTTTGCGGTTTAGGCATTTTAATTTTATTTTTATTTTCTTATTTTTTTATTTCTATTTATTATTATTATTATTATTATTAGTAGTAGTAGTATTAGTATTATTACTACTACTACTACTACTACTACGACTACTACTACTACTACTAATACTACTTTTATTTATTTATTATTTTATCTAACTTTGAGTCTCGGTGTTTTCCTTATTGTTTACCCTTTTATGTAAGGTCTTCAACAAGAGGTACACAATGAGGACAACCCTGAGTTATCACTCACTCTTGCAAACCTTAGAAGACTCGCAAGGGCTCAAGCAAATGCAAACCACGAACAAGCTCCTATGGGCGATCAAAATCAGCTTCTTAGAGATTTTACTGCTCCAAATGATCATGGTACACAAGGGGTCATCACAAGGCCCAATATTGAAGCCAAAAACTTTGAGCGTAAACCTTCACTCTTCTCGATGGTTCAGCAGAATTAATTTGGAGGAGGTGCTACTAAGGATCCAAATCTCCACCTCTCCATCTTTTTAGAGTATTGTGACATTTTGAAGCTTAATAGAGTAACTAGCGATGCTATTCGACTACAACTATTCCCATTCTCCTTAAGGGATAAAGCTATAGCTTGGCTACATTCATTACCAAAGGGATCCATTACTACTTGGGATTAGTTGTCTAGGGTATTCCTTACCAAATACTTTCCCCCAAGTAAGGCCACACAAATGAGGAACTGTATCACTACCTTTACCTAAAAGGATGGAGAGTCACTCTATGAGGCCTAGGAGTGATTCAAGGATCTATTGAGGATGTGCCCTCATCATGGACTTGAAAAGTGGCTAATTGTTCACACCTTCTACAATGGGCTCACTTACAACATTCACATGACAATTGATGCCGGTGCAGGAGATGCTTTGATGAACAAGACTATAGATGAAGCATACACTCTTATTGAGAACATGGCCCAAAATAGCTACCAATGGGGAAGCGAGTGTGGTTCAGCTCTAAAAGGTGGAAGGTATGACATAGATTCTTTAAACTACATATCTTCTAAAGTTGATGCTTTATTTAAGAAAGTTGAAACTTTTAGTGTGAATTTTGTGGCATCTTCTTCTATTGCATGCTAGATATGTGGTTATGTGAGTTACTCTGGTGTTGATTGTTATTCAGGGAACCCTCCAACCATTGATACTTCTAATATCGAACAAGTTAACTATGTTTACAACTTCAATCAGAAGGGAGATCCTTTCTCCAACACTTACAATCTAGGATGGAGGAATCAACCTAATATGTCCAATAGGAACCCACAGTTGAACTCTATGCCTCAATATAATTTTGTTCCTCCTGGTTTTCATGCACCTCAACCCAATTCTTTCCCTCAAAAATCTAACTTGGAAAATGTTCTTGAAAAGTTTATGATGACACAAATAAAGATAAATGAGGACTTAGGCCAATAACAACAATCCATGAGTGAGGTAGTGAAGCAATTGATCTCTAAGGTAGATTCCTTAGCCTCACATAACAAAATGCTAGAAACCCAAATCACTCAATTGGTACAAAATGTTGACTCTTCTTCTAGGCCTTTGGGCATACTTGCGAGGAAACTTAAGGCAAATCCCAAAGATAATGTGAATGCTATTTCCCTAAGAAGTGGTTGACAATATGAGGGACCTAAAATGAAAGTCACTAATTAGGTAGAGGATCAACATGAAAAAAAGAATGAAAATGTGGGAAATGAGGATAATGAGAACCTCAATAAGAAAAAATAAAATCTTGAGAAATATGTGTCTCCCCCTCTTACAAGCCTCCCTGCCCTTTCCCCAAAGGTTAGCCAATTCTAAGTTAGAAAATTAATTTGGGAAGTTCTTGGAATTTTGAAAAAGTTACATATTAATACCCATTCATAGAGGTTATATCTCAAATGCCTTCTTATGCTAAGTTCTTAAAAGAAATCCTCTCTAACAAAATGAAGTTGGAAGAATATGATATTGTGGCCCTTACAGAGGAGTGTAGTGTTATAATTCAAAATAAGTTACCTCCTAAACTTAAGGACCAAGGGTCATTTTCAATTCCATGCATTATTGGTGATGTTTCTATTAACCGTGCTTTATGTGATTTGGGTGCAAGTGTAAGCTTGATGCCAATGTCTATTTGCAAGAAGCTTGGCATACATTGGCGAGAAGTTCTTCATACTAGTTGATTTTGTTATCTTGGAGATAAATGAAGATTCTAACATCCTATCATATTGGGAAGGCTTTTCTTGCCACTGTTGGTGCTATAATCGATGTCAAAAATGGAAGGATCTCCATAAATATTGGTGGGGAGAAGGTAAAACTTGATTTATGTAAAGCTATGAAACTTCCTCTAACTGATAAAGTTTGTTATAGGGTTGATGTGGTTAACGAGTGTACATATGAGCAACTTACAAAACACCATTCCAACAATCCTCTTGAGAAATGTCTAGAGGGTAATGGCTTAGTGAATGATGAAGAATCTGAAGTAGCCAGTTACACTCGATTGTTGGATTCATAACCAGCCAATCTTCCTTAAAGTATGAAAGTTTCAAGCTAGAATTAGAGCAAAAAATCTCCACTCATAAAGAAGAGGCACCAAAGGTAGAATTAAAACCACTTCCTTCCTCTCTAAGGTATGAATTTCTTGGCCCTAACTCCACTTGTCAGGTGATCATCAATACATGCCTTAATGAAATTGAAAATAATAAACTACTTAGAACACTTTGGATGAATTATAAGGTCATAGGATACACTATAGATGACACTAAAGGAATCAACCCATCAATTTGAATGCAAAGAATTCTCATGGAAGATGATCATAAGCTCTCTATAGAGCACCAACATAGGTTAGATCCTAACACAAAGGAAGTTATTAGAAAGGAAATACTTAAGTCACTAGTTGTTGGGGTAATCTATCCTACTTTAGATAGTGAGTGGCTTAGCCTCATCCATGTGGTTCCTAAGAAAGGGGGTGTGACCATGGTTAAAAATGAAAATAATGAGCTCATCCCTACTAGGATGGTCACAGGTTGTAAAATGTACATCAATTATAGAAAATTGAACAAGGAAACCCGAAAAGATCATTTTTCCCTTCCTTCTATAGACCAAATGTTGGAAAGGTTGGATAGGTATTCTTACTTTTGTTATTTAGATGGTTATTCGGGATTCTTCCAAATCCCTATTCATCCCAATGACTAATAGAAAACCACCTGTACTTATCCCTATGGGACTTTTTCTTATAGGCGTATTCCCTTTGGTTTTTGTAATGCCCCAACCACCTTTGAAAGTTGCACGATGTCTATTTTTTATAATTTCATTGAGGACATTATGGATGTGTTTATAAATGATTTCTCCATTTATGGTACTACTTTTGACTTTTGCTTGACTAACCTGTCTTTAGTTTTGCAGCATTGTGAAGAAGTTGGTATCAAAGCTTTTGTTATAAAATCTCCTCTCTTTTTTTGGAAAGTGTAACACCCCCTAATTTCACTGTTGCAAAACTTCATTTTATTTAAAAAAAAAATAGCAGAAGCAAAAAGTAAAAACCGTGAATTTCAGGGATATTACCGCCACACTTAGTACCTGACTAGTTTTCTTCTACCATTCCAGTACCAAGTACTAAGGCTAAAAGATCAAAATACAATTTCCTCAAAATCAGACTTTATTTAAATCATAGTAGCGCAATAAATACTTTACAAGAATAAAATCCACCAATAGTGGTTACAAGAATCAAGATCATTTACCAAGGAATTAAAAAGGTGGAAGAGAACCCTAAAAGTTTCCGGATAATCCATACACTCGTAGCCAATACTCGCTCAAATAGCACCTGCAATAGACCTATAAGGGACACTACTCATTGAATAGGAAAGGGTCCTCAAATGGAATCCTTCAGTACTATGGTACTGAGTAACCCTTTATACCTAACTAAAAGGTAAGGCCCACATGCAACACATAATACGTAAACGATATAAAATGATAAGATATGTAGGCTTAGGAAAATGACGATGGACATCGGAACTAATACACAAGGAAACACCATATATGTTAAGAAATTCATAACACAAAATTCATGTGCTTAACATTTCCACCACATATCCAAGTAGGGACAGGCACTAAAGCCAACCTCATGTCATATCAATAGATCATAACATAAAATCAATACTTTTGGTCTTAAGCCATTAGTTAATCATTATTCAATCATTGTCTTTTGAATTATATCCATGTGAGTGCGGGAACCCCACTATTATAGCCAGTGGACCGGAAACATATAGAGCAACATGCACCTCACCACTACTATTTACCGATGGATCAGTCTCGAGGGCACCCTACACCTGGCCACTATTATTTGTCGGTGGACTGGTCTAGCCCTGACTCACATGGTGTTTTACTATAAATGATTAGTGTCTTCCTATACTTTATCAACATCCATTGTTTGGTTTATTGAGCTCGGAATCCCCCACTATTATAGCCAGTGGACTAGAAACATACAGGGCAGAACGCGCTTGACTACTATTATTCGCCGGTGGATCAATCTCTAGGGCATCTTGCACCTAGCCACTATTATTCGTTGATTGACTGGTCTGGGCCTGGCTCAATACTCTTTCACTTTACGTAATTATTACTTTATTCATATCTTATTCAATAGGTCCATTTATTTAATTTGAGGAAATGAAAAAGGTCATGAATCCAGAGACACAAGGATATACTAGCTATAGAATCAAGCATTCCATATCAAGGATCATGGTATACACAAAAGCCTAACACGTACTTCAAACATATCTAACACACATTTCCATGAATACTTACAAACTAGGCACCTCTTGTATAATTATGAGATAAGCACTACACCACACCCTTAATTATCCATCCAACCCTAGGTTATGCCCTGCTCTTATGAGACTCACTGACTTACCGAATACCTTTACCTTATTATTCACTATTACTTGTGTTTGATTATGAAACTCATTTAATCCATTAATATATTAAACACAAATTACCAATTTACCCCTATCAACTTTACAAAATTCCGAAAATACCATTGTTTGTAAAGTTACCAAGTCACCCCTTTCGATTTGCCAATTTACCATATTACCCTTCATGTTTGTATAATTACCAAATTACCTCTTGTATGTATTAGATTACCAAATTATCCTCCATACTTAATAAATTTATCAAATCGCCCTTTTGGTTGGCTAAATTACCAAATTAAATTGCCCTTCTCACTTATTAAGATTACCAAAATGCCATTTTGGGTTGGTTAAATTACCAAATTACCCCTTTCGATGGGTTAAATTACCAAGTTGCCCTTCTTCATAATTATAATTGCCATTTTACCCCTTTTACTTACAAAATTACCAATTTACCCTTTCTTTATGCTAATTTACCAAAATACCCTTTCTCCTTTATTAAATTACCATTTTACTCCTTTACTTTACAAAGTTACCATAATACCCTTTTCATTATGCCAAATTACCAAAATATCCTTTTCCATTATTAAATTACCATTTACCCCTTTACTTTATAAAATTACCATAATACCCTTTTCCTTCTCCTTTATTAAATTACTATTTTGCCCATTTACTTTATAATATTACCATAATACCCTTTTCATTATGCCAAATTACCAAAATACCCTTCTCCTTTATTAAATTACCATTTTACCCCTCTACTTTATAAAATTACCATAATATCCCTTCCATTATACCAAATTACCATTTTACCCTTTTATTTTACGTAATTACCAAAATAAGCTTCCATTATACCAAATTACCAAAATATCCTTCTCCTTTATTAATTACCAAGTTATCCCCCTTTTCAAGTAAAATTACTAAAGTGCCCTCTTTACTTATCCATTTACCATTTTAACCCCTTTACTCTTATAAATTACTATTTTACCCTTACCAAAATACCCTTCTCCTTTATTAATTACCAAGTTATCCCCTTTTTCAAGTAAAATTACTAAAGTGCCCTCTTTAATTATCCATTTACCATTTTAACCCCTTTACTCTTATAAATTACTATTTTACCCTTATTATACAATATCACTAAAATACCCTCACTACATAAAATAATGGTATACATGCTCCATGCACCTCTTCCAACACCACCAACTACTATTATTTAACATTAACACATAATAACACCTACCACACATACTTATTTAGGCCATGCTTTCGTAACGAGAATTTACTAAAATGCTCCTAGGGCTTACATTAATATTATTTATGCAACAAATGGCCACATTAGCATATCATACCAAACATATGTATTTAACATTGTCAATAATAACAAGGCTCTTTCCCTTAAGCATTATTTCAACACATGGCACATAACTTATCATACTTTTTTATTCATCAACCAACATATGCCACTAAATACCTTATACTTAACAACATATATCATGCATATACACATATTAAAAATCCAAATGTGCTAGCATACGTATATCCAATCATTTTAGTAGAGTATAATAGTTACTTTATTTCCATCAAAAATTAAACATTATTGGTATCCTAGTTAAAGGTTTGAGCTTTGGTTAGTAAAAATTAATACCTAAAAACAATATCAAAATTAGCATAATAGAATTAGAAATTCAAAAGAATAATTTTTATCAAAAGCTTAATTAAATATATACTAATATTAACCATTATTATACCTCAAAATTATTAGTCAAACATGTCAAAGGGGAGGCAATAGACTCATGTTGCTCCTGCAGCGTGAGTTGCATGCAAGAAGGAAGGAGGGAGGATAGAAGAAGGGAATAGGAGACGGAAGGGGTGGCTGGTTTGGGTGAGGGTTTGTGGAGGGAAGTTAAGGTGGTGGCTGGGTGCAAGGATGGAGTAGAGGTGTAGTGGTGACCGGGGCTCGGTGATCGATGGCTGAGGATGACGGAGGTGGCGGCTGCAAGGCTGGGAAATTAGATGCAATGGTGGCAAAGGAGGAGAAGGAAGGGAAAAGAAGAAGCAGAGGGATGGATGCAGGGGATATTTTTGCCAAGGGGAGGAAGGGTGGTGGTAGGGGAGGTTCCAGGGAGTTGATGGGTGGCTATGGAGGAGGCGGAAGAGGCTAAACAGTAGGGGACGATGGTGGTGCAGGGTGGAGGCCGAGAAGAAGAGGACAGAAAAGAGAGGGAGGGAAGGAGGTTGCAGGGGTGTTTGGGGTGAGGGGTGGTGCAAGGAGGTTGGTGGGTGTTAGGGAGGTGGTGTAGGTGGTTGTTTGGGTGGTAGTGGTGGAGGCTGGAGGCGGCGAAGCAAAAATAGGGGAAGGGGGAAGGGGAGAAGAAGGGAGAAAAAAGGGAGGTCTGTAGGGAGAAGTGTGGCTTGAGCAGGGCAAAAATGAAGCAGTAGAGAAGAAGAAAAGGAGAGGGAGAGGAGGGGAGGTAGGGCACAGGCTAGTTGGTTGTGGTGGTAAGCGATAAGGTGGTGGTTGCAAGGAGAAGGAGAAGGAAAATGGAAGGCATGCGGGGGAGGGTTACTGGCTCAGGTTTGGTCCAAAAATAGGAGGAAAGGGACTGGGGATAGAGTGAGAGTGAGAGCATGGTTGCAAGCTGCAAAGGGTATATAGTAGAGGTGGTGGTTACAGGCTATGCAGAAGATATGGTATGCAATGGTCAAAGGAAGGAGGGAGGAAGAAAAGGAGAGGAGAGGCAGGCTGGCCGACTGGGAGGGGGAAGAAAGAAAGGACAGCGGGCCAGTCCGCGCAAGAGGGTGGTGGAGAGAAAAAAAATGTTAGATTGACCCAACCAGGGGCAGAAGGAAAAGAAAAGAAGAGGGGGAAATGAGCTTGCGCACTCACACGAGAGAGGGAGAAGGAGGGAGAGGAGATGGGCCAGCAGCCTAGCGCGAAGGTTAGGAAAGTAGGGAAGAGGGCCGGCGGCCCGAGGAGGAAGAAAAAGAAGAAAAAGGAGAAAGAAAAAGGAAAAGAGAAAAGGGGGAATAAAATAAAATAATTTTTAGAATAATGGAATTCAAAATTTTTGTTAGATAAACTAATTTAATAATTTAATTTATTAGAATTTAATATATTGGTTTATAAAGGGTAATTTTAGTAAAATATTGGTTTGGAAAATTATTTAAATAAAATGAGTATGATAAAACAACAAAATATTTATTTTAATTTATTAAATATTTATATCCATTTTTATATACTCAAAATTCCACAAAATAATTAACTTAAATAAATTTAAAAGTTAATTTATCCCAAATGAGGGTTATTTATCAAATTATAGGTTTTAAAATTTTGGGGTATTATAGAAAGTTTTCATTTCCTAAATATTTTGAAACTCGGTTAATCCTTGTGAGGTTTATGAGTTAGAAGTTTATCTTTTTATTAGTCTTAGTATTTGGAGTTATATACCTAAGGTGTTGTTAGTGAACTTGGGTAAAGAGGAATAAGCTTGATCTTGATTGGAGGTTCGAGGAAATTATTTTGTTGGGAAATGGATTGGTTGCTAAAATTCTAGGCTGAGTTGTTGCATCTTACAAGATTCCTTATAATATCTTTTAAAGTATTGGGATTACCTACTTCACACCTTAGGATGTTCCCAAGTGATGATATCAGAGTCCACGTGAGGTGACTAAATGATGAGGTGAGTCATATGGTGGATGAAGGCCAATACATCGAGCTTTATATGTTTCGATCTAACCATTTATTGAGGACTTTCCCTTCGATAGAGTCATGGATTACACCAAGAGAAGTTTATGGGGACTAATTTATGATGAGTGTTCTCCGTACTAGGTTTATAGAGGGTGAATGCTTCTCGCTACATTACAATCAACTAGAGAGAGTTGATCATGATCAATGATGTATGGAGAGCTAGGATAGGACTAACGCTAAGTAGTGCCCTAGGTTATCCAAGCGAGACAAATGAAGTAGATAGGCCTCCTTATGATTTTTAGAGAGCAGATGATACTACACAAGGAATTGTTCTAGCGGGTGATTTGTGATAGTTAGGCATTTGATGCTGGTATAGATTTGAGCTTTTAGGGTTTTGATGGTGATGGTTGATTCAAATTAACTTTTGAGGTTTTTGGTAGGAATTTTGTACTTAATGTTGATGTTAGGCAGATGCTTAGTATAGCAGTGATTTATCCTTATGTTACACGTAACCTTAGAAGGCTAAGGTTTCTTTTTGCTTGTTGAATTTATAATTTCTATTGTGACATTTGTAATCATGAATATTGTATAACCATCTTTTATGAATGTTAGTACTTCTTGTAACATGTGTGTATAATGTTATACAACCTTTGTGATAAATGTTAATGTTATTGTTGACCTTTAAATGATATGGGGTGCTAGCTTTCCTATAGGTATCCTTTGATTGTGTTCATTAGGGTTGTAATCCTATTATTCTATTTCCTTTAGGACTATGGCTCGAAACTTTAACCTCACATATGGAAGAGTTGCTTATTACAGTAGTGGAGAGAGTGGTAGGGCCATAGCCATAGTCACAACCTCAGTCACCACATCTAACACCTATTCAGGCAAATAATTAGCTTAGCACCTACTTAGGCTAAGACTTCGATTAGAGAGATAAGATTTCATCACCCACCTATGTTTGAGGGAGTTGAGAATGTGAGAGTTTTAGAAAGGTGGATTAGGGAGCTAGAGAAGATCTTCAGGGATTTTGATTGTCTAGATGGAAAGAACGTGGATGTAGGTACATTCTAGTTATGAGAAAAGGCGAATGGATGGTGGAGAGGATACCAGCTTCAAGTTGTTGAGCCGATAGACACTTGGAAAGGATTTTTGGCAACTTTGATAGCACACTACTACCCTTTTCATGTGCACCATCCAAAGCTTATTGATTTTTTGACCCATCAACATGGTAGCATGTTGGTCAAGGATTACTTCACCAAGTTCTATGAGCTTCTTGCTTTTGCACTAGATATAGCTGGCAATGAGGAAATAGTTTCTTAATGCTTTGAGCAAGGTTTGGATCTACACAACTAAGAGCTATTTGGAGGTGAGATCATGATTGATGTACTCACCGTGTATGAGAAGGCTTGTTCCCTAGGAAGGATTTTAGAGGAGAAGAAAGCCCTTAGTGGAACTAAGAGTCCAAAAGAGAGTTTTCAGCGTCACGAAGGTGATAAAAGAGTTTATTCTAGTGTTCAACAGATCCGATCTAGTGATGGTCAGACTTCATAATTTTTTGAAGCAAAGTTTGGAAATAACAAACCCCTGAGACACTATCATTGTAATATTTATAGAGGGAATCACCTAGGAAATGACTTTTAGGGTAAAACAATAGAGTGTTTGACGTGTAGCAAGATGGGCCATAGAGGCTCTAAGTGTTACTCTTCTAGAGTTGGAGTTTAGCGTCATCGGGTATATTTAGGTGGCAGAACCACCTATGGGCAATAGCCTTCCCCAGTAACTCAGACACCTGCTAGCAGCATTCCAAGTGTGAGTGCTGAGGGCAAAGGACCTACTTCTTATCCCTACCTGTAGAGTAGTGTAGGTCATAATTCAGGCATTAGAGGTACCCAAGGAGGTATGATGGTTAACAGTCCGAACGTGATAAGTGATACGTGGGCTTGTGGATTTGTGAACACCACTACTAGTGTACCTTTGAGCTTTTAAGTATTTATACTTCTTGTTAATTATGCATAAAAGTGTGGTTGATTAATGTTGGCCTAATGCATGCCTATGACTTCTTTCCATGCTCTATTAGGGTTTAGTGCATGTAAGGGGTAGTGACCTCAGCTCGTGAAACCTTTGTTTGAGGACCACCTAAGATTTTAATGAGTTTGTTTTGTTTTGTTGACTTTGGGGATGAAATCTCTTTTAAGATGGTAGTACTGTAATACCCCATTTCTAAAAATCTTAATTATAAATCAGTAAGTATATGTATTAGTTGTAATATTTATTTTAGGATGTTTGGCATTAAATATATTGTTAATATGTGCATTATTATTACTACTACTACTACTAGGTATAAAAATTGATTAAGTTAAAATTTATTAGAGGGTGTTTTATTAAATTTTAAACCTAAGTTAGATCTTAATTGGTATTTGTTATGTCGAGTAAATCCTATTCCAATAACATGATAATTTTATTGGGATATTTTACCCCAATTATTCACCTAAATAATTACCCTACCCTATTCTAGATTTTGTTTTACCTCATCATACTCCCTCTAACCCAACACACTTTACTCCTACACGTTATGCCACACACCTTACCTCCCTCTCCCCCATGTTTTACTCTCCTTATTTTAATCCACATTTTCCATCATGCCATCCTCTTCTTAATCCCTTCTCCTATCCCTTGTGTGTTGTGCCTTAACCCCTCAAGCAAGCTTGTGTCATCCCCTCCTACCCCCAAGCTCTTTCACGTAAAAACCCTCTCCATTCCTCCATCGTTGCTCTTGTTGTTTGTGTTTCTTTCTTCACCATTTTTTCTAGCAACACACTCCACCATTGACCCCCTTTCCTTAGCAATGACCATTTCAACTAATCCCTCACCCCAGCATCGACAACTCCTACCAAAACCCAACACTAACACACAACCCCACTGAAATCAACCCACTTCTCTTGTCTAATGCACTCCTCTTTTGTTACCTGAGTTTTATTTGGATTCCTTTGCTTTGCTTCGACTGGTTATTAATCCTTGCGTTCTGTATCTATTTTTGATTATTTTTTGTGTAATATGAAATGCTAATACATGTGTTTGGGTTTTAAATTCCTAGGTAATTCTTGAGGATCTTAGAGAAGAATTTTTGTGTGAGCTTGGATTAGGTAAATCCAATTACTCATAAGATAGTATAATTTATGTGTGAGCATTATAGGATTATTTATACCTAGAATCATTATAATGTTTTATGCTTTTCAAGTATTATAATATGCATGACAAAATGATAACATGTTGACTGAATAATACATACAATTGTTGTAAGTTAAGTTATAAGCATGAGTACTGTATTGTATGATTTACATATGCATGTCTAGGATTTGTTAAGATTTTCATTATTGTCAATTTATGATTTAAATGTCATGGTAAATACCTCATGATTGCTAATTCATAATATTTAGGGTTACGATGATTTGCATGGAAGCACAAATGCATGATTAGGGTTATCTTATGATGATTTGTATTCGCATGACCTAGAATTAGAGATATTTCTCTACATGTACTATGATGATAGTTTACCTATTTAAATGTTGTTTTATGCTTTAAATATATATGTACATGATATATGAGATATGAGATGTGTGAAAGTTGTATGATTAGAATTTTGTGGTCACAACCCATTAAATGCATGAAAAGTAAAAAAAAAATATAGTTAATAGCCAGAATAAAAAGATTACCTACATGCTAAAATAATGTGAAATATTGTCTTTTAGCCTTTTTATGACAAATTTCTCATAATAATAATGTTTGATATGGAAATGAATAAAATGATAAAACTAGGGTTTTAAAGGGAATTTTAGTAATTTTGGCCTAATGAATCTTTTATGAATAATATAACATTAGAATGATCTTAAACTTTTAATAGGTTGACCTTAGTATTAAATTGGCTTGACATAGACTGATGATCTTAGGTTCTACCTTACTATTTAGATATAAAAGGGAAAATGGTTAAGTATGGAAATGGAAATTGTTATGCATTGTGTGACATATGTGATCACTTCTTAAAATATTAATAATTAAAGTGAAAGACCTTGAGTTGAAAAAGGTTAATCTCTTGGATTAGCTGCCCTAGAGATGATGTGTTATCCCACCTTTATTTTCATTCTCAAGTGTGTCGTTCTACTCTAGTAAGGCTCTATTCTACTCTATAGGTGACCTATGGGCCCTATAAGGGGTATTGATACTTAAGTAGTAGGTGAGTGAGGTTGGTGGGTATTGTGTTGCCTTTGTGCGCCAGTGTAACCTGGCATACCACTGTGTCCTTAAGTTTGAGAGTAAGTGTATTGTTTCACCTTCAGTTGCCAATATGATCGGGTGTACCTTAGTATCTCCGTATTAATTATATCCCCCTATAGTAATGTAAAATAGAATTACCTATTATGTAAGAAAATAAAAAGGAATTATTTGGATTTGTTGGTTTGATAGTTACCTTAGTGTCGTACCTTCGTATTATTTTGGATTTGTTGGTTTTGTAGACGCCTTGGTGCCCTACCTTGGTATTTGGAGCTATTTTGGATTTTTTAGTTTGGTATTTGTCTTCGTGCCCTACCTTGGTGTTGTTTTGGATTTGTTGGTTAAGTATTCACCTTAGTGTCCTACCTTGGTATTTGGAGTTAGTTAGATTTGTTGGTTCAGTAGATGCTTTAATGTCCTACCTTGGTATTTTTTATTATTTTAGATTTGTTGATTCAGTAGTTGCCTCATTGCTTTACCTTGGTATTGGGAATCTATTTAACTAATCAGATATGTCTATTTTATCTTGAAATGATGTGAATTGAGCTGGTATATTTTACTATTATGATTGAGACTTGTTGTTAGCCCATATTTATTTGCATATGGTTATGGTACATGCCTTGTGCTCAAGTATGCTTTTCAAATTTTGTGTGACTATGTATAATGTGGGTATGTTAACTCTTACAAGGTATTGTGATTACGAGAAAATCATACTAATACTACTTTTGCAAATGACTGTGTGAAGACTATAGAGTAGCCTGAAGCATATAAGAGTGGGAAGGATAAGTGGAGCCCTTTGGAAGATGTCCCATTTTTGGGTAAACCAATGTTGTACCTTCAGGTGCTAGTTTTTGGGTTATAATCAATTTTTTCTTTGGAATCTTACATCCCTTATTGTAATTTGGTTATCTTATTATACTCATAATATTTATCTGTACTTTTTATCTATGTACGGTATTCTATTTCCATTGATTTACTTTGGATATGGTTGTTTTAGCCTTATCACTTAACATAAAAAAAGAAAGGAAGTCAAACTTATGGTAAGTGTAGCAGTAACATCCAGTAATTTAATAATAGATGCTTCCACAAAACAAAATTTTTAAGTGGTAAAAATAGGGGTGTTACAATCCTTTTGTGTAATGAGTTTCCTCTATTTTTTTTCATCTAGAGTACCTTTTGTATGAATTTTAAAGGCTTACCAGCCATGGATTGTACACCTTGACTCTTGTACTTTTAAGTAGTTTCTTATGTACTATAGTTTTCTTCATATTTTTTTTTGTTGGATACTTAGCTATATGTATAATGTGAGGTTGGCATTGAGGTGCTTATCTTATATTAGATGTGGTGGTAGCACACCATTTTTCATAAGATTGACTTGTATTTCCACTACCGTAATGTTTTAAAAAGAAAATTTTTTGTATTGAAAAATATGGGTGTCACAAAATTAATTCATAAATATAACTAGAATCACCATATCCCTGATTTCATATTCAAACAATTCACATTATAAAATAATCATCATGTTGTTAGAATGTTGATAAATATATCTTATTGAACTAGCTAATCCCAACGGTGATCTTAGAACCATTAAAGGGTAAAAGATGAAACTAGTAAGAGGCTCATAAACAACTCCCAAGACACATGATACTCTAATAAACTAACCAGAGGGTACAAGACAATCTCATAAAAGCTGAAGCATTATTACGATATATCTAAGGTGAGTTTAAGAGTCTTCAATTGATATCGAATCTCATAAAAGTCAAGGATTTATTGTGCTAAGGCATTGTGATACTCATTTATAGTCCACAATTTGAATATTTTTTATACTTTGGAAATGGATGACCAAAGTAGGGTTTGATCTCGTAATCATTGGTAGATCAGAGCCAATGGACCAACTAAACCCCTCAATAGTGGGCTTAGTGGATATAATACCTCATTTGAGGAACACACCATGGAAGTCTAGGCTCTATAGTTGAAAAACCACCAGATGCACCATATTTCGAGCTTAATGGCCTTGGCGCATTAGTTAGGGAACACACCATGGGAGCCTAACCTTAGTAGATGAAAAGCCACCCAGTGTGCCAATATTATATTTTATGGGCTCAATTGCTGAAAGTGCGCAAGCTTTTTAGCTCACCATGTGTGCACGTGGTCTTTTAAGCTTAGTAGGTGAAAGCACATCAGTCTAGGTGTGCCTTTACCTTTCTTCCTTTTCTATATTTATATGAGTGCCTAAATGTTTATTTATCTTTCTTTAACAACTTTGGTTGTGTATAAGGTTTTAAATGAGTCGAGCCAGCTCACGAACTATTTGACTCAGCTCATTTATAGCTTAGGCTCGTGATCTAAGCTCATCTCTGATGTGGTTTTATCAAAGTAAATGGAAGGTTGGATTGAAGATTGTATAAGAAACTATCACCCACGAACTAATGCAAAAAAAAACGAGGTGTTAAGGAGGATTATAGGTGAACAACTCGAAGGACAAAGATGAAGGGTCTCGACAGATTTGAAATGATGTTCAATTCTATCGAGTTTGAGTGTTGATGTTGAAGGAGAATGCCCCGGGCTTCCTTACTCCAAAAATACTCGAAAGATATGGATAGACTTTAGCTAACTTTGCTCAAAGTTTGATCAAAAAAAATTATTATTCATTCTGCATACAATTTCATGCGCACAAAGAGGTATATATAGGGGAGGAGATAGTCGGTGGTTAGCTAGCCTAAACTAGCCGAGTATTTCCTCTTAATCCAGCCCATTTATCATGGTTGAATTAAGCCCATATTAACCTTAATCCAAAGCATAATATCATTGGTTAAATGATACTAAGGATTAATATTACAAAGCTATAAAATTGACTAAGATATATATATATGAAATTATATCAATACCCTAACTTACATAAAATACACTTAGGGTTAGGGTTTACAACAAGTTAATACAAATAATGAATATCATCACTATATCTTCTTGTTGTAATGTATCATCCCATGTATGCCATAGTTTTTCATTCTTTGAATACTTGTACACATTAAAGTGTATTAACGTCTTCTTCTTGCAAATATGCGACATACCTACAAGAATAACTTGAATGTTTTTCAATAACAAGCATATAAGAATTATCAAGAATATTTAACATGATAGGCTCCAACATTAAGAAAGCTAAATCTTCCTTACCTTGAGGATTAATATGAACATGACAATCATTAGGCTCATTGGATGCTCCTGCATCATTCTCCCCAAGTTGAGAAGTATTTGCCCTCAAATTTTCATTAGAATAATAAGGAGACAAATCACCAATATTAAAATTTCTTGAAATTCCACCATGAGAATCCGGAAGTTCAAGTTCATAAGCATTATCTCAAAACTTTCTTAGTATTTTAAATGGAACATCGGCTCTTGGCATTAGTTTATTTTTACGTAAATTAGGAAATCTTTCTTTACGCAAATGTAACCAAACTAAGTCACCAGGAGAAAACAGATAAGAGTTTCTATGCTTATTTGCTTGAGCTTTATACTTGACATTAGCTTTTTCAATATTATTTTTGATTTTCTCATGAAGTTGTTGAAAAAAAAATTACTCTATCTTTAGCTTCATAATTTTGCATTTCACCTTTTTTCAACGGAATCATGTTAATAGGCATGTAAGGATTCACAGCATACACCACCTCAAACGGACTAGTTTGAGTAGTACTAGACGGACTATGATTATAAGCAAACTCTGCATGAGCTAACTTAACATCCCAATCTTTAGTACATTTATTAACTAAACATCTTAATAATGTACCAAGAGTTCTATTAGTTACCTCAGTTTGCGGATGATGTGAAGTGCTAAATAACAATTTAGTACCAAGCATATGCCATAAAGTTTTCCAAAAATAACTCATAAACTTGACATAAGCAGTATTTGGAAGAAATATACAAAAACTCATATTTTCTTTCACAATTCCTTTATCCATAAGTTCTTTTATTTGTTTTTGTAATTCCTTAGCTTCTTCTGGGTTACATCTATAAGTCGGTTTATTAGGAATAGGCATACCAGGCACAAGATCAATGGCATGTTCTATACCTCTTTTAGGTGGTAATCCAGGAGGTAAGTCATCAGGAAATACATCATTATACTCATCAAGCAACTTAATTAGATTAGGATTCTCAAGTTGTTGTTTTTCAGGTTTAGAATCTTTAGAAACTAAAGCATAACAAATTCCTTCTTCTTTTATACATTTTTTCATAGCCTTTTCATGTAAAAATAATCTCTTTTTATCATCACTCAAGGGCATATGATCATATAAAGAACGTGTGAGCCTATATAATTGTTTTTCTTTTTTCACCACATATTCATTAGTTACTCCATCATGATTTGCTTTTCTATCAAATTGCCATGGTCTACCCAAAATTAATCCACAAGCATCTATAGGTAAAACATCACATAGAACTTCATCATGATAGTCTCTAATAGAAAATGTGATTAAAGCTCTTTTGTTTTGTGAGCTTGTGACTCGTATTTGGTGTGTAGAATAGCTTGAATTGGTGTGTGAAGTATTTCGGAGGAATTTGGAGTAGAACTGTGAGCTATTCTAGAAAGATGTGAATATTGTACCTCAAGGAAATTAGAATTTGGAAATGTGCTGAACATGAAAGTTGCAGATCTTTATGTTAGAGTTTGAATGCATCAAGAATCAGCTTGATCGGAGGTCAGATGAAGATGTTGTGGCTGAAATACTAAACACTGTCAAAGCTGGAAAGAAACACGGGAGGCCAATGTTTGTGAAACACGATCCGTGTTTTTTTCACCAAGAAAATGTGTTATGTTTTCATGAGAGGCCAAAAGACAGAAAATAAGCACAGGGGTACCGTGTTTGTTAACACGGTCCATGTTTTTTGGTTTTTTCGCTCCGCCTCGGTTTTCGCTAATGACAATTTCGTATAGTATAAATACCATACGATTAGAACCCTAATCGAAGAGCGAATGCCGTCTTATTCTTCTATTGAGTTCTATTGTAATTCCTTGATTAATTGAGTGATTTATGTGAGAATTTCTTTGATTTCTTTGTAATCACAATTACTTCACATCAATAAGATCATCTGTTTCCCCAATTTGTGTTCTTGAGTGTTATTCTCTTCTCAATTCTTGTGTGTTCTAATTGATTCTAATTAGATCTTATTTTTCCGAATTGGTATCGATCCACAACAAATTGGTATCAAAGCATAGGGTTCGTATTCGGGATATCTACAAGATTTGATATAGAGAAGTTTGATCGGTCTGTGAACTTCGGCTTATGGAAGTTGAAGATGAAGGCAATCCTGATTCAGAATGGATTGGAGAAGGTGTTACTTGGGATATCAAAGAAGCCCGATTCGATGACAGATGAGAAATTCGAGGAGATAGATCAAAAGGCCCTTTCCACCATACAGTTGTGTTTGTCTAATGAGGTCTTGCGTGAGGTGGCTAAAGAAATAACAACATCATCCCTATGGCTCAAGCTGGAGTCTTTATACATGAATAAGTCGGTGATGAATCGTCTGTTATTGAAGAGCAAGTTGCATGAGTTAAAATTAGGTAAGGGAAAATCCCTAAAATCTCATCTTGATGAATTTGACTCTATAATTATGAATATGAGGAATATAGATGTTAAATTGGAGGATGAAGATCTTGCTATTACATTGTTGTGTTCTTTGCCTGTTGATTACAAACATTTTCATGAGACCATACTGTATGGGAAGGATTATGAGTTGGTTCTTGATGATGTCAAGACTGCCCTGCTACAACGGGAACTGATTGAGAATCAGTTGACTGGAGGTGGTTCTAGTGACTCATATAGTGAGGGACTTGTATCTAGGGGCAGAACTCAGGAACGGGGTTCTAGTGATAAGAAGAAGTATAGGTCGAAGTCGAGGAATAATAGATCTAAGAATGTCATGTGTTATGGATTTCACAAGAAGGGTCATATCAAGAAGTTTTGTCCTAATAGGATATCTGGAGATAAACCTGGTGAATCATCTAGCACAAAGGATGATGTTGCTATAGCTCAATATGATAGTGATGGTGATGTTTTAACTGTCATTGATAGTCAGACCAAGATTATGGTAGATCTTGGACTCTGGATACTCTTACCATATTTATCCCAACAGGAACTGGTTCCATACTTACAAGACGACTAGAGGTGGAGTAGTTCTGATGGGTAATGATATTGCATGCAAAGTTGCTGGGATTGGGACAGTGAAGGTGAAGATGCATGATGGTGTGGTCAGAACACTATCTAATGTTCGACATGTCCCTGAGATGACCAAGAACTTGATTTCATTGAGTTCTTTGGATTGTAATGGACATCGTTGTGTGATCGAGGATGGCACGATGAGGATTACTAGAGGGGCTCTTGTTGCAATGAAAGGCAAGAGGATCGGGACATTGTATGAGCTTGTTGGTTCCACTGTTGAGGGAGCAGCTACGGTAACATCATCGAGTATGTCTGACTCGGATGTTACTAGACTTTGGCATATGCGACTTGGACACATGAGTGTCAAAGGCTTAACTGAACTCTCCAAGAGAGGGTTGTTGGATGGGAAGAGTACAGGTACTATGGATTTCTGTGAGAGCTGTGTGTTTGGCAAGTAGAAACGAGTTAGTTTTTCAAAGGCTACACATAGTACAAAGGGGCCTCTAGAGGACCATGGTATTACTAGGCATCGCACTTGTGTTGGAAGACCACAGCAGAATGGGGTTGTTGAGAGGATGAATAGGACCCTATTAGAGAAGGCTCGATGTATGTCGTCACAAGCTGGATTAGGCAAGGAGTTTTGGGCTGAGGCAGTTCACATGGCGGCATTCCTGGTCAATAGGTCAACCAATCGTTCCATTGATTTGAAGACACCTGAGGAGGTATGGTTTGGCAAACCAACTGATTATTCTAATTTGCATATTTTTGGATGTCCTACCTATGCTTATGTGAATGATGGGAAGCTCGATCCTAGAGCCAAGAAGTGCATTTTTCTTGGCTATACATCCGGTGTGAAGGGGTACAAGTTATGGGATCCAGCTGCATCCAAGTTTTTGACAAGCAAGGATGTTACCTTCAATGAGTTTGTATTCCTCCAAAAGTCTGAGTCTTCTTCTGATAGATTGTTTGAAGAGGTGGAGCAGAAGAATCTACATGGTGTTACGAATAAGGTGGAGGTAGAGGTTGATTTGGATCATTCAGACTCTTCTAGTATAAGACCCACTATTCCTGAAGTGGGTGGATCCAGGCAGCAGGTGGAGCAAAGGGGCGTTGCTCCCGGTAGACCACGGAGGGTTGTGAAGCCTCCTGTGAGGTATGGCTTTGAAGAGTTAGCAGGTTATGCTTTGGCTAGTGCTGAGACTGTAGTTGATGTACAGAAGCCAGTGTCATACTCAGATGCCATTGTTAGTGCTAATTCTGCTCAGTGATGTGCTGCTATGAAGGAGGAGATGCAATATCTATAGAAGAATCAGACATGGGAACTTGTGAAGGCACCCAAAAAGAAGAAAATAGTTGATTGAAAGTGGTGTACAAGTTCAAGCAGGGAATTCTAGGTGTTGAGGGACCGAGGTACAAGGCTCGTTTAGTTACACGCGGGTTTAGTCAGATACCTAGTGTAGACTATAACGAGGTATTTTCCCCTGTTGTCAGGCATACTTCTATTTGTACTTTGCTTGCACTTGTGGCTATGCAGGATATGGAGTTAGAGCAATTGGATGTTAAAACAGCTTTTCTGCATGGTGAGCTAAAGGAGGAGATCTATATGCGCCAACCAGATGGCCTTGTTGTTGAAGGCAAGTAGGATCATGTGTGCTTATTGAAGAAGTCACTATATGGTCTAAAGCAGTCGCCTAGACAATGGTACAAGAGGTTTGATCAGTTTATGATTGAGCATGGGTTCTCCAGGGGTGATTACAATGGATGTGTATACTTGAAGTAGGTTGGTGATGGTTCTCTGGTGTATCTTTTGTTGTATGTCGATGACATGCTTGTTGCAGTAAAAGATCTGTCTGAAGTTAACAAGGTGAAAATAATGCTGAAGACTGAGTTTGAGATGAAGGATATGGGAGCTGCAAAGAAGATCCTTGGCATGGAGATCATTCGAGACCGCAGACAGAAGCATCTTTACTTGTCACAAGAGCAATATGTGAACAAGGTGTTGGAGAGGTTTCATATGATTGATGCCAAGCCCGTTAGTACTCCCTTGGCTACTCAGTTCAGATTGTCTGCTTTGGATTGCCCCAAATCTAAAGATGAGGAGGATTTTATGGCCATAGTTCCCTACTCTAATGCTGTGGGATGCATGATGTACGCTATGGTTTGTACTAGGCTGGATATTGCTCAAGTTATGAGTGTTGTGAGCAAATATATGGCGAATCCTGGGAAGGCTCACTGGCAAGCGGTGAAGTGGATTCTGAGGTACTTGAAGGGTACTGCATCATCATGTTTGGAGTATGGGAGGTCGACTGATGCGTTGACAGAGTTTGTTGACTCTAATTATGGTGAAGATCTTGATAATAGGAGATCCACTAGAGGATATGTGCTTTGTCTTAGTGGTTTGAAATTAGCTAGAGCTCATCTTTGTAAGATGTGACTGCGTTGTCCACTACTGAGGCTGAGTATATGGCTATGACTGAGGCTTTTCAAGAAGCTTTGTGGCTTGGTGGTTTCATTCGTGAGCTTGGATTTGGTCATGGTGCTCCCGTTGTGCGTAGCGATAGTCAAAGTGATATCTGTTTAGCAAATAATCAGAATTCTTTCCATCGTCGGACGAAGCACATTGATATCAGGTACCACTTCATTCGAGGTACTATTGCTGTAGGCAAGGTTGTGTTGGAGAAGGTGGCTAGTGCTGAGAATCCAGTAGATATGCTAACAAAGCCATTGACGGTGAGCAAGTTCGAGCATTGCTCGAACTTGGTTGGTGTTTGTGTACCATGAGGGCCTTTTGGGGCCCAGGGATTTTTACAGATGGTCTTTTGTGTTACTGGTGCTAGCTACTTTAAATACGTCGTCAAGGTGGAGAATTGTGAGCTTGTGAATCATATTTGGTGTGTAGAATAGCTTGGATTGGTGTGTGAAGTATTTCGGAGGAATTTGGAGTAGAACAGTGAGCTATTATGAAAAGATGTGAATATTTTACCTTGAGGAAATTAGAATTTGGAAATTTGTTGAACATGAAAGTTGTAGATCTTTCTGTAAGCTTTTGAACGCATCAAGAATCAGCTTGATCGGAAGTTGGATGAAGAAGTTGTGGCTGAAATACTAAATACTATCAAAGTTGGAAAGAAACGCGGGAGGCCCGTGTTTGTGAAACACGATCCGTGTTTTTTCACCAGGAAAATGTGTTCTGTTTCCATGAGAGGCCGAGATACAGAAAATAAACACTAGGATACCGTGTTTAGTAACACGGTCCGTGTTTTTTGGTTTTTTCACTCCGCTTCGGTTTTCGCTAATGATAGTTTCGTATAGTATAAATACCATGCGATTAGAACCCTAATCGAAGAGCGAACACCATCTTCTTCTTCTATTGAGTTCTATTGTAATTCCTTGATGAATTGAGTGATTTATGTGAGAATTTCTTTGATTCTCTTTGTAATCACAATTACTTCACATCAATAAGATCATCTGTTTCCCCAATCTGTGTTCTTGAGTGTTATTATCTTCTCAATTCTCGTGTGTTCTAATTGATTCTAATTAGATCTTATTTTTCTGAATTGGTATCGATCCACAACATGTTTAATTTAGCTCCTTTATCCTTATTTAGCCATTGTAAAGAATAGGGTTTAGGATGATTAGTAGTTTCCAAACCAAGTTTCTTAACCATTGCCTCACTAGCAACATTAGTACATGAACCAATATCAATTATGAGTCTACAAACCATGTCACCTATTTTATACTTAGTTTTAAAAATCTTCTCTCTTTGAGTAGGTGTAATACTAGGTTGTATTTGTAAAACTCTTTGAATTACAAAGCATGGGTCTCCTTCTTCTTCTTCCATAGTTAATATTTCATTAGGAGATTCAACTTCTAATTCATCATCATCACTTCATGGTTCCATGTTTTCTATTTCATGTAAGGTTAAGGCTCTTTGGTTAGGACAATCTCTAGCAAATTGTCCATATCCTTTACATTTGAAGCATCGTTTATTTGTCATTTCAACTACCTTATTTTTACCTTTATCATCTTTGTTATTATTTTCATCATATGAAAATGTGGATTTGGGTGTAAAGGTGTTAGAATAGGGTTTGGTTGAAGTTGAAGCATTAGACTTAACATAGGCTTTAGTTGATTTGGTTTGTCTTTCAATTTTCATAGCCAATTTAATAAAGTCATCAAGAGAGTCATAAGAGTACATATCAACCTTGTCTCTTATTAAATTATTCAAGCCACCTAAGTATCTAGCACATTTTTGTTCCTTTCTTTCATGAACATCACAAATAAGGGCTAGTCTTTCAAATTCTTTAGTGTATTCTTCTACACTAAATAAACCTTGCCTTAGAGTAGTCATTTTGACATACATATCTTGTTCATACTCCCTAGGCACAAATTTCTTTCTTAAGTGCTTTTTAAGTTTTTCCCAATATTTTATTTTAGACTTCTCTTATCTTTCTCTTGTTCATTTTAAATTATCATACCAAATTTGAGCAAACTTTTTGAACTTTCGAGTAACTAATTTACACTTTCTATCATCATCATATTATCTAAACTTGAAAATAGCCTCAATCTCATGCAACCATTCAAAAAAATGATTCCACATTCAAATCACCATAAAATTTAGGAAGGTCAAGTTTAATACCTTGATCTTCATGGTGTGCATTTCTCACATGGAATGTAGGTGCTCTTCTTTGGTTGCTTGAGCCAAAAGAATTTATCTCTTCTTCCCCATATTCATGATGAGACAAATTTAAATGTCCACATCCACTCTTGGCATGGTACATAGGCTTCATTCTCCCTTCCACACTATCATATGTGGTTTCCATGTGAACTTGCCATGGTTTACACTTCTCTTGGTCGGCCAACTTAGCTTCCACACTTTGGAGTTGATGTTGTAGTGTGTTTTGAGTTTGTAATATGGCATCCATGCATGTGGTGAGGCTTTTTATGGACTCTACCAAGGCACGCACCTCTTCACTAGCCATGATGAAGGTTGACACACAACCCTACTTGTTGCATACAATATGTTCCACAAAGTGTAAGTGCTAGATTTGTTTTTCCTCCAACCAAACAAAGCACAAACCAATTTCTAATTCTAAAAAAAATTATAATCATTACCTACGGTCCTTGGTTAGGCACAAAGGAGATATTTTAGCCCCAATAATAGCCACTGCATGCAGGTACACACAAAAATGAGAGGATCTTTTGCAAAGGATGTGAAATTCATTCACATAAAATCATAGAACATCAATTCTATGTCTTCAACAAATGCTTGTCTTCCAGTGGGATATTCGTGTTAGTTTCTTCATAGAAGATGTAGAGGAGATCTAGAGGTAGAGGATGGAGTGATTCCGTGAGAGAAAATGAGAAGAAACGAGTCAAATTGAGGGCCTGGAAGTTCCAGGTCTGTTCAGTCAGTTCTGAGATGTTGTCTAGGACTTTGACTCTTTTTTTGCTTTCTCTGTTTGATGCACGAAGGAAACTTGAAATAGTTTGATTCACACTTGATCACACACCAATAGAGAGTAGAATGAAGGAGGAATGAAGTGCTAGGGAGGCACAAAATCGTGACACACGGGGCGACACGCAGACGACTGCAACTTAGGCTGGATAACAAGTCGATATTTTATGTGAAAATGTTGGGGAAAATGCAACAAGATCGTTGCAAGATTGCAAGAACTTCAAGAACAATCCAATAATTTCATAAAGAATCAAGAATTCAAAGAAATAGTTGAGTAGCCATGGAGTTCTTGGTGCAAGAACACACACGCAATTTCTGGCCTATAGAAGGTGATGATCAGCAGCTTCCAAACACCCGTTGCTTTGATACCAAAATGTGGTTTTATCAAAGTAATCGGAAGTTTAGATCGAAGATTGTATAAGTAACTATCACCCACAAACTAATGCAAAAAAAATGAGGTGTTAAGGAGGATTATAGGTGAAGAACTCGAAGGACAAAGATGAAGGGTCTCGGCAGATTTGAAATGATGTTCAATTCTGTCGAGTTTGAGTGTTGATGTTGAAGGAGAATGCCCCGGGCTTCCTTGCTCCAAAAATACTCGAAAGATAGGGATAGAATTTAGCTAACTTTTCTCAAAGTTTGATAAAAAAAAAAATTATTATTCATTCTGCATACAATTTCATGCGCACAAAGAGGTATATATAGGGGAGGAGATAGTCGGTGGTTAGCTAGCCTAAACCAGCCGAGTATTTCCTCTTAATCCATCCCATTTATCATGGTTGAATTAAGCCCATATTAACTTTAATCCAAAGCATAATATCATTGGTTAAATGATACTAAGGATTAATATTACAAAGCTATACAATTGACTAAGATATATACATGAAATTATATCAATACCCTAACTTACATAAAATACACTTAGGGTTAGGGTTTACAACAAGTTAATACAAATAATGAATATCATCACTATATCTTCTTGTTATAATGTATCATCCCATGTATGCCATAGTCTTGCATGCTTTGAATACTTGTATACATTAAAGTGTATTAACATCTTCCTCTTGCAAATATGTGACATACCTACAAGAATAACTTGAATGTTTTTCAATATCAAGCATATAAGAATTATCAAGAATATTTAACATGATAGGCTCCAACATTAAGAAAGCTAAATCTTTCTTACCTTGAGGATTAATATGAATATGACAATCATTAGGTTCATTGGATGCTCCTTCATAAATCTCGTTAAAAGCTCTGCTCGACTCATTCATTTAGTTAAAAGAGCCAAGCCCAAGCCTTATTTCAAACTTATTTATTAAACAAGTTGAGCTCGATCCCAAGGGTATTTGGTTTGACTCAACTCATATACAACCCTAGTTTTGTATATCTACCATAGTTTCTTTTAATGTATTTGGGAAGTTGAAAAGCTAGTAGGTACTTCATCCATTTATCAAATTTTTCAAGGTATTCATGTCAGCATCTTGGTTTGGCAACAACCCACGAACTTATGTATGCATGCCATTCATTTGGAAAATGTATATGTCATGATCATGCTACAATATTATAATTTTAACAGATAAAATATAAGCTAATAACCTCATCAAATATCCCCATAAAATTATTTGTTTACTTATTATTTTTTAAGAGAGACAGCTATTACTCTTAAAAGCTACTTAGATTATTTTATAAGAGATTTGGCTTCAACTCTCAAGAGTTACTCCCTCGATAACCCTCAGATTCTTATAGCTAATCTCTTAATGACCTTTAGGGTTTAATATGAGATTTTGATGGTTACTCTTCTACCAAACCTTAGGTTCTAATGTGAGATTCTGATGATAGAGGATTTCTTATGGAAAGCTACATGTAGAGGCCAACTATAAGCTAATTAACTCCAGAGGTTGACTCTAGAGATTATCTGACGCGATGGGTTGATTTTTGAAGTAAGTGATGAAATGAGTTATTTTTAAAACCAGACTACTAGAACTAAAGATTCATATCAAACCCACTTCTATTCCCATATAGTCTTCTTGATACCAACTCATAGGCCTAACTCATACATAAGACTAGGCTCTTAAGGCTTATCCATGGTATGGGACCTTGGGGGCCCTTTGATTAGTGGATGACTATTCACGCTAGCCACTCACCATGTACGGCTTGCATATGATCCCCTATTATATGTCACCCCTTTCTTGTATTTAACCCTTACCAATGAGTTCTCTCTTCTTATTCTCCTTTTTATCTCTCATTTCTAACACATAATAACACTCTCCTTATTGTTCTCCCCTTTCTCTACTTTCTCCCTATAACACCCCTTTCCTCTAAGTCTGTTGATCAGCAATCATACTAGAACAACAATTATAGATAATTAACAAATTATATTATTGTTAACTATGTATTTATTATCAATAGTTATAGTTATGGTTATAGTAGTATACTATTATTAAATAGTTAATCATAATATGCTATTATTAATATTTAATAATAACATATTATTAATACTTCATAATAACATATTATTAATATAATATAAAAAGGTTATTATATTTTTAAAGAAAATTTATTATCATTAATAATAATTTAATACTATTATCAATTAATTTTTCTAGATTTAAGGATATACAAGTTAAGGGTAAAATAATAAAATGATACAAACACAAACACAAACTACATAAACCAATTAAAAGGTATTATAAGATAAGACATTATTAAATATTCCATATCTAAAATTATTATTATTATACATCAATTAATTTTAGTTCAAATAAGTTATCAAATAATATTATTATTTCAACCAAATATGTAAATAAATAATTTGTGTCTATCAAATACTCTAACAAATTAATACTTCATATTAGATTATATTCTGATTAGACACTTAAGTTATTGAATAGACTCTAAAAATAATTTATATGTCATAACTTTATTATTGAAAATATAAATTAGTACAACTAAGATATTACCCACCTCTTTTTCAATTAGAATGTGTCAATAATTAGTCTTCCATAGTTGTATGAAATTATTATTTTTGTTGTAACGACAACTTTGCTTAGCTCTTCACTAGTTGTAAAAATGCTATTGCTACTTTGGTTATCAAATGTTCCTCTACAATAAGTTACAAATTTGTGATCCTGAGCATACAAATGATACTAATCAGCTACCTAATTCAAATTTTTTCTTTTTAAGAATCATTTGACCATTTTAATAATATTACAGCTTTAATGTGCCTTAGTAACTAACTTATATATATATATATCCCACCAAAAAAATATTAACAAACACGTCAGCTCATTATCCATGTCTAATTTTTAATTTAAATTTAAAGTAGTTAGTTCTAATTATATATATTTGTTATCATCATACTATTTAATTAATTTAAGATAAAAATATATATATAACAAATATCAACGAAAACAAAAACTCTTATAACTCTCCGACATTTTAGTATCAAATTACTCATCTTTCAAATTGAACCATGATAAATTCAAAATCTTGAAAATAAAAATGAAAATGGTTTCAATCTTTCTCTAATCACCTTATTGATAAGAAGAGGTTAAATTATTCATCAACAACCCTCCCTCTCCTCTATTTAATTGCAATTTAAATTTGAAGTTCAAAGTCTATAGCCTTACTTTTTTTTCAAATTTGTCATTCAAATCTATTCAAATGTACAATTACATTAATTTTTTTCATGGCCATCCTTATAGATATGGAGGTCACAAGAAAAAAAAAACTAAACAAAGTTTATAAGACAATTGTAGTTCAAAAAAAATTAAAAAAATTTAAAATGAGATAGATTTTATTTGAATAATTTAACATTTGATCTAATTTTATTTTATACCATATGCTTTGAGTTGTTTATAAGTGAGATCATAGTATTCTTAATTTATTTCTTTTATTACAATTATATTAATTATTTTATTTTACTTTTATTTTACTATCGTTTATAGTCAAAATTAGGGGTGAACATAAAATAATTTAAATTGTAAACCAAACCTGAATTTTATAGTTTGGTTGGTTTACAATTTAAAAAATTATGGTTTGGTTTAAATTTTTTTTAAAAAAAACATTACGGTTCAAAAAATTAAATTATGGTTTATAAACCATAAACTATGCATATATTGGCTTGATATCAGATCCTTGATGGAAATGTAGCTATGGTTAGTTTATTCATAGTTTTTTTCAATCTATGTATGATTGTAATTTTAAAGTTTTTTTAGAGTAAGATACTTGGTCATAAGTCTTTTCTTAGGCAGTAAGTCCATCCCTCTTACTTCCTTAACAAGTACACTATATCATTTTTTCACAAGCATGAAACTATTTTTCCATTCCACCTCTCTTTCTTCCTCTTCTAATAGCTTTTCTACAGATTTTAGAGAAAATATTATTAATAATGAGGAATATGTTCTTAAAGATTTCCAAAAATTAGTTGATAATTGAAAACTTTCCAAAATCCACTCTTTATTAATCTACAAAATTTTCAAATGGTACCATTTTCAAAAAAATTACGTTATCAAAACTAAGGAACAAGATATACAAATTTTCAAATCTTTTGAAATTATCCAACTCCTTACAAAAAAAAAATCCATGAAAAATCACATAAAAATGACTTCAAATATATACATATAAGCCGCGTACAGGTTGGGTTCAAATCTCCACCAGAAAAGGATTAAATATATCAATCCTTACCATCCTACATGATGTTAAAAAAAATTAAATGTGATGATTCAATTCTCGAAACCATTGAATCTAGCTTCTATAATGGTCCCATTTTCATTAATCATTACCCTAATGTTCCTATTTTCTTAAAAGATCCAAATCTCTTCCAATCCCTTGTTCTCCAAGTAAAAATCTACGGTTATAAAATTCTTGAAGGATCAATACCAGTGGCCATGATTTACTGAGTTTACTATAAATCCATGCAAACATCATTCAAAATAAAAAAAGTCAAAGCCCAAAGCAACAAAGTTGAAATTCTCTTACTCCAAATGGATCCCACCACAGCCAACACGATTATCCCACGGCCAAATAGATGAAAGGATGTCACCCTTCTAGAAGATTGACTCCTAGAAAAGGCAACACTCCATAAATAAGCCAACCTTAGCTTCCCACTAAACTAAATACTGAGTTAAGACAGATAAACCAATTCCATGATGGGACTGTAAAACTCAGTTTCCTAGTCACCACCTCTAATACAACCTCAAGTTCCCTAATTATTGATATAGGATGGATATCAAAAATCCCCTATATTATCAATCTACCCTACGAAAAACACAAATAATCCATCTTAGATTCTCCAAACACATCATTCTAAACAACCATCTATAACTCAAGACTTCTCCATTCTGTTTACGCCACATAAAATCAGCCACGAAATCTTGAACCTCCACAAAAGGTAGAATCATCCCTTATTTCCTGAAAAATTCCTAAACTACCACAAGACACAAGTTCTCCTCCTAGTTCTCTTAACTTCCCTAAAATCATAGAAAACTTGATTAATGTAATTGAAAGAGACTTCTAGATTAATAAACAAGCTTTTAAAGATGACATCTATGGTCCTCATAAGTTAAAAAAAATAACATGTTTCCTTAAACACTTTCTAAAAAATGAAATGGTCCAAATTTTATTCTTTAATTGGTTCAAAATCTATTCTAAAAAAAATAACATTGATTTTCCTTTCTAAAAGATTAATTTAGTTATTACTTACAATAATGCTAAAATATGGCAAACTGATAGATGTAAAATTGAGTTTTACCATCCCCCTCTATAAAATACTAAAATGACATTAGCTAATAAATCACTTGAGTTAAAATCCCTCTGCATGCCTAAAGAAGATGATAAAGATAATATTAAAAATATTATTCTCATACATAACTATACAAGCCTCCAATTTAACATAATTGACTCCCAACTTTTAAATCTTGATAAACAAATATAAAAAACCTTCAGTCTAGCCTCTTAGGTTACATGCTCATCACAAAACTCTAAAAAAAAACAAAACAAAAAAACCTATCTTTAAACTTTTACAATTTTCAAATTCTAGGTAACAAAATAGCTAAGTTGGCAGAACTGAACTCCTCCAACCTATCAAATCTTAACTTAGTCAAATTAATCCTACTTCCTTTACATCAAACTAACTCCAAATACCACAAACCCTTGACCAACCCTCTTAGATAATAGGATTTTTATCATCACTCCACAAAACAGAAGATGAGCTTGATAGAGAACAATCCCTCTCTCATCTCCATTAGAAGAATACCCAACCTTCCTTATTTAGGGTTATTATTCCCAAGTATACAACCCCGGACCTTAGTCTTGAAACCATACCAAACAAGATTGTTCAACCAAATTATAAAGCTTCATCTTTGTACAAATAAAATATTGATGGAATGTTTGAATATAATAATCTAAACCTCCTTTAACAAATTACCATGGCTGATTATGCTTAAAAAACTCAAACCAGTATGTCCGATAAAGCCATTGTAGAACTTCTAATTGTAGGGTTCTCCAACCAACTCAAAGGATGGTGAGATTTCCATCTTACTCCAAAAAATATAACTCTATACTTAGGGTTGTCTAAATTGATTAAGGAGGAACCATCATCATAGAAAATAATGATGTGTGTCCCAAAATCGTTGCCTCACTCATGCTTGCCTTATATTTTTACTTTGTTGGTGACCCCTTACACCTCAAAGATAAGAATGTTGAGCTGCTCTCAAATCTCCATTGTAAAAAACTAAGCAACTTTCATTTGTGCAAAAACACTTTCCTTACTCAAATTATGCTTTGAGATGATTCAAACCAACCTTTGTGGAAAGAGAAGTTTCTTATTCACCTTCCAACCTTTCTTGGAGAAAGAGTTTGAAAAAAAATAGAAGAGGCTTAGAGAAACCAAAGCCCATATTCTCAATTAACCTATGGTGAAATCATTAGCATTACCTAGAACGAAGATCTTGATCTAAGGGAACCAAGTTAATATATATAATTGGTAATATTAAATTAATTTAGTATTATTGGATTTATTTCTAGATAATAGTTATGTTGTAAGTTTATGTATTTACCATGAATCCTTAACTGTAAAAAAAATTTCTCATCATTATATCTCCGAAAATATTCATGTTGACCTTTCTTTGTGTTGTTTACGTACTTAGTGTAGTTAGAGATTTGCTTAAAATATATTATATGATTGGTGCATTATTTAAGTTGTGTTTCTCTTCTATGTTCTTACAATGGTAATATATCTTATATGTTAATGATATTTGTATATATAAAACCATATCTATATAAGTTTGTTGTACGTTAGACATTATTATAAAATGATATTTTTAAATTGCAAATTAGTCTATATTGTTCATTAGTTTTGATTTGATTAAGAATATTTAAGTACTTTTAAGCTGAGTAATTAATTTTTGATATCCAATATGAAAAAATCGTAAGCTAAATTGAATCAAATTGTAAACCACTAATATTATTTTTTTTGAAGAATTCAAAAAATAGTTTTTTTTTATTTAAAAAGTCTTCAAATCATAAAAATATGGTTTAGTTTGGTTTGAGATCAAAACTTGACCAAAACAAACTATATTCACCCCTAGCTAAAACAGTGAAATTTTGCTCACATATTTCTAAGCTAACTTGAGAGTATATGATTTTTTTTTAGGGAAAAAATATTTTTTTAAAGTTCTTATGACATTAATTGCAGAAAAGATATTAACATTTAAAAAAATTAAAAATTATTCAAAGTTTTAAAATACTACAAAATTAATTTAGAAAGATATGTCATATAAAAAATTCATAATTTAGTTATCTAAGGCTAATGATAACTTCATACCAAAGAAAAAAACTACAAATATTACATTATCTTTCCAATGTTATTTACCATACATTACACTTAATCAATTGTCAAAAAATATAATACCCAAGCAAACGTATCTATAAAAATTATCACAACTAAATCTAATTATTTTTATTTATTGAGTTGTGTTTCCCCTATTTTGGATTCAAAAGCATGAATATAATTGAATGCATGCATGTAGCAAGTTATGTTGGATTTTTGCACAATACATAGTGGTGCATATATATAAAATATTGGAAAAGGATAATAAAAACATGTAAGAATCAAACTCAAGCATTATTTTGCAAGGCATGCTATATAAAAATAACACAGGCACAAAGCCATTTGACTTAGGCAAAGTTTTACTACATATAATGCATATAGCTTTTATAAGCCAAATACCTATGGGTCTTAATATTTTTTAAACTCTCGACTGGGGCCTAGTCTACCTAAGCCTAATACTGAGCTTACTTTTTATCTAGGGATGTTCATAATACGGGGTAACCATAAAGAAAATAATTTTATAGTTTCATTTGGTTTATGATTTGATTTGTTATATAAAAATATTATTTGGTTATGTTTTTAAAAATTAAATTATGATTTATGAACTATAAACTGTATGTGTATATTTTTTTATTAATTTTATTAACATAACACATGCACGTGCAAGCTTAAATACAATTGGGATAATTTTGAAATGACCTAAATTTCTGAGCATAGGTCATGCGGCCCTCTATGCCTTTTTCCTATTATGTGTATATTGTTTTTTTTCTATCTAAACTGCCACAAAATATTAACCTTATGACCTTGACTTTAGCTTGTTCAGCTAGTCTTCTATTGGGTTATTATATGATGTTATATGGTTAATTTATCTAAATGTTGATTCAATGAGAACAAACCAACCTTAGTTGAATTTAAGTTTGACCATTTACTACAATGTTGGTATTTGACTTTATATTGAATTTTCAATAACTAGAATTAAAGGTTTAAAATTGGAATGAATTAGTTATATGTGGTGGAGTTATAGTTTATTACCTAACCTAGTCTTGTTATGGCTACATGTTGTTTGTTGTAGGGTTGTGGCCTATTGTATAAGCTTATCTAAATGTTATGGCTAGTCATTTATTTTAATTTGAGTGGTCAAGGGTTTTTTTATGGCTAGTTGTTTATTTGATCTTGAGTGATTAAGTTCTTTCATGGTTAGTTGCTTATGAACCTAAATGGTCCAAGTGGTTGAGGACTTAACTGATTATTGTGTGTGGATCTTAGTATCCCTTTTGGAATAATAAGATTGTTTAAATAAAACACTAATAATTCAAAGTGAACATAACTTCAGTTGGAAAAGGAGTCTCATGCCTCATACTTTAGCCGCTGAATGTATAGTTAGATTTTCTAGTCAAAGGGCCCGCTTTTACTCATACTAATTCACAACCCGATAAAACGTATATGTACTTATGGATTTGGGTGTTGAGGTTCATGTATACATGACTTTATGTTCTGTGAATTCCTTGATTTGTCACCTTGGAAGTTAGACATTTGATTGTTAATTTATCCCTAGTTATCATTGTCTTAGGTTATGAGATTGCATTCCACTCAAAGTTAAGTTAAATTTATTTGTTCGATAACCTTAATAAAGGCTTTGAAATTGAAGTGGGGTTGATATTAACATGTGTTGATTTCATACTTACTTAGGTTGGTCATCTCATGTTAATGGTTAATTTGAATTATGTTGAATTGTTTGTTGGTCCATCCTTAGAACTTATTACCTCGAATACTTTGAGACTTATATTAGGTGGTGGTTTCGTTGGTTATCATTACCCTAGGCTATTAATATTAGTTATATTAAACATGTATTGTGTTTTATAAATTGTTACCTTTTTATGGTTGAGATATATTAATATGAAAACAAATTATTGCTTGCATTATCTTGGGTTTATGCATGACTTAATGTTATTGCATGTGAATTGATAGTTATGCATGATTTCACACATTTTTGCATTGTATGATTTGGTGAGCATGATATTTGTTCAAGTTAAAGTGTATTTTCTTATTAATTTTGTACTGAACAAATTATTTTTCAGTGGTTTTGGTGCAATTTTTTGGGTTACTTTTGTAACTTTGGTTCAGAGTCAAAGAGTAGTGCTTCCAGCATTTTATCCCATGTCAGGCCTTCTACTTTTTGGTTATTATCAACTTGTTTTGGTTTATGAAGCTTTGTTCAGATTTTTTAATTTATAAAGAGTTTGATTTTCGTTCTAATCTCACATCTATCATGGACTAAGTAAACACATGCCCTTCTCCTTATAGTAAATGTGGTTGTAAAATCTATCATTTCTTATTTTAGCTTTCATATTGTTCTTTCAAAATAAATTTTTTAAGTTGAGAAAAATAAGGGTGTTACATCACCAACCAATAACTTTTTAATAGAAAGTTCTTGAATATTTTTTTCTTGTGGATACTATAGGTATAATTTACTAGTTATAGAAGTAATTTTAAGGGGAAAACACTTGATACCATGCTATTGGATGTTTGAATCATAGCAAGACCAAATAAGATAATGATACAAAAGTGTATTTAAAGATATTAATATTTTAAGCTTTTTCCTATAAATAATCAATATTTTTAACTATTTCATAAAGGAACAAACAAGTATAATTTATTTCCATTAAGCCATGATATTTTAGAAACTTTAAGTTTAAGGTAATTTTGGTCACTTTTATTTATGTCATAATAACAAAGTATAAATGCTTATGCCTTGAACTTTTTTATTTTTTTTAAATTTTTAAGCATTAATAAGAGAAAACTTTTGAACATTTGTATCTTTATAGAAAAATAAAAAAGTTTATTCTTTTATGTGAATAAACTAAAAAAAATATATACCTTTAAACAAAACTTTGTCAAGATAATGACAATGGTCACAACTAGAGCTAGTACTTGAATGGTTTGGCTCACTGTTAGATCAGATTAATGTCGGATTCCGATTGGCTCAAATCATTAATCTTCTTTGGTATAGTTTGAGTCGACCTAAGTTCATGTCTAGTTCAATTCATTTTGGGTCATTCAACTCTCAGGTTAGATTGAGAGCATATAATTTCATGTTTAGATAAGAGTTGGTTATTATATCTTTTGGTTTATATTTGATTCATGTTGGATTATTTTAGGCTCAAGTATATTCAATTTATTTTATCATTTGGAAGGATTTGATTTTTGGATAAAATTATCATATTCTATAATTCATGTAAATTTCAATTTAGATTTGAATCAAGACGGTTTATTTTACCATTAGATGTCATCAATTCAAGTTATCATGAATTCATGTTGTATTAGATTATTTGATCTCTTTTTATATTCAAGTTTTTTATATTTAAATTTATTCACGTAGAATTATTTAATTTTCTTATCATTTTATATTTTTATAATGATGATGGGGATGGTCATATAATTAATAGGCACTAGTTGGAGGTAAGTTTACTTTTGTAAAATAATTTTACAATTTTTCTATCTAGTTTTTAATATAAAATGTTAAAATATTTCTCTATTGAATGTGTTAATTTATTTAGATTATGACACTAATTTTCATTGACACACACACACACAAACAAGGGATATATCTAGTAAAAACCACTCCTTGTGGTGAAAACTAAAAAACTCTTCTAGTTTCCTAAGCTAAATGTAGTAGATTCCTTAACTCATTGAGGATTGTTTCTACCACTTTCTAATGGTAGTTTTTTTAACATAAAATATAATTACATAATATTTATAGAAATGCCACTACTTTTTTTTATAATCAAATATTATATTTTCCTAAACTACTTACAATAGTTTTCTCTATACATTAATAGTAGTTTATACTACCTACTTGTATAGTTTTCAAACCTAAATAAACACACAATATTTATAAACATGTCACTTTTTTTCTAACACTCAAATACTATAGTTGTTTACACTACTTATAATAAGAGACATTATCTAAGTAAAAAAGACCAAAATGCCCTTACAAAACCCTAATTTACAAAAACTTGCAACTTTATCCATAAAACTCACCAAAATTTACATAACACTCCAATATATTATGATTAGCAACATATCTAGAAATCAGGATTTGACATCAAAGTTTTGTACATAAAATACCGATCATCCTCCTAATGTTTCTAAGCTCATTCTTAAGTTATTTTTAGATAATAGTAATACTTGTATTAATCATATTATTCAAAATTGATCACAAATCACACTTATCACATTTTAAACCCAATAACACTTGCATAACTTTAATTTTTTAGAATTTACCTTAAATGACCATTTGCCTTTATTTCACCTAAACACCTAAAAGTTCTTATCAACATAACTTGATCCATAATCCACTAAAATTATCATATAATATATCAAACTTTATGTAAAAACCTCAATGAATACAATGACATAATTATTTTCTATAAAACTCACAAAATCAACCCAAATTCCCTTATAACCAAAACTAACACCAAAGCTCCAACTTTCACCATAATTAACAAATTTTTTTTTACAAAATCTGCCATATTTTATCAAATCCCCAAATATGCAATTAATGTAAATTTAACCCTTTTTTGGAGCTACTTATCAAAAGTACTTATACAATGCAATTACTTATTTTGAAAACTTTTTATGCTATTTTTTTAAATAAGTAATTATTTTGGATAACTACTTTTTATAAGTATCTCAAAATAAACATTTAATCAACCTAAAGGCCAAAAACCCAAAAATCAAGTATCAACCTAATATTCATCAAAAACACTTGATCACATAATAAACCACTTAAAAATATGCTTAATAAAAATAGAAAATTAAAACATCATGCTTAGAATTTAAGAACATGATCTAACATCACATAGAATCATACAATTACATTACATATGTGAAATTATGCATAACACATGAATACAAGTCATAAACATCTAAAATCATGGTCTACAAGAATAAAAAATGTTAAAATGGTATTTAACAAAAAGAAGACATAATCATCAAAAACTCTAATATAGAATTGTGTGTCCTTACCAAAGTTGTTACATTATTCTCTTAGCTAAATTACTCAAAATTACTACCTTAGAATTTCCTACACAACCCTCCCCCGTAGAATTAGATAAGGGAAATAGAACAAGGCTTAGAATTGAAGAGGAAATTAAAGGGAATGAGAGAAATCCCTTAATCTAAAAAATATAGGCTAGAATAAGCCTATATAACCCTTCACCAATCCATAAATTTTAACTCTCTTTTGCTTAGAAACAAACACTAAAAAGTTACAAACTTAGGATCTTAGAAGAGGGAAGAAAGAGAAAAGGGAGAGGTTTAACATCAATTAGGATCAACAAGAACAAACAAAAAGATTAGAGGAGGGAGAAAAGGTAGGAAAGTAGAAAAATAAGCTAAATGTAAACATAAGAAAAGAAAGGGGCATAAGTCCTTATCGTTATCAACTAAAGTAATTAAAGGTACTAGTCTGGGTACTTAGACTAGCATCCTTCCACTTGTACTTAATGCTTTGAACTTATTTAAATATAGTAGCCACTTATTGTGACTATAGTGCTAGAATTTAATATTAATATTTTATCATATTAATCACTTTAGGAAAGTAATATAAGGTGTATAGACCTATTTTTTGCTTATAATTTGGTTGGCCTCATTCTTGTGATTAAAAGATGACTTAGAATTTATTGTTATATTTTGACCTAGTCTAGTATTGGATTTCAACTTTCCTAGTATATTTATTAATTATTTTTAATATTATATTATATTTATTTTTATTATTTTATATTTTAAAATTTTATAATTGTATTTTTCTTATTTTTTGTTTTTATTTGATTTATAGTATTTTATTTTATTATTTGTGTGCTGGGTAAATTTAGGTGAGCTCTTTCTATCCCTAACCTAAAACAATACTTTTATTTACCAATACTACAATTGCTAACATCAGGATTTATATCATGTGTTGGGTATGACCACACTAATCTTCATTATTAATCAAAAATAATGAGAGACTATGTAAAACGATTATAGAAGAATAGTGGAGGAAAGGAAAGGAGTTTCTTAGTTTCCTCAAAACTAAGGAGAGAAAAACTTTCTTCAACCCTTAAGAAATTTAGAGAAAAGAAAGGGTGAGGCAAAGGGTGAGTTTTGTGCCATACAACAAACACAATCAGATTAAACGGGAAGGAGGTTCTTGACTACCAAGGAAAGAGATGTGAAGTGGTTTGTTTTCACTTGATTAAAGAGAATGAATGTTGATAAGTGTGGTGTGATTGAGTGAGAATTATAAAATGGGAATAATCCCATGGTTAAGGATCAATGGGCAAGATTAGAGAAGAACAAAAACAACAATTTCCATGATACATAAAATAAGAAAGGGGAAACAAATAGAATAGAGGAAGTTAACTTGTGTGAGGTAGTGATGTATATGTGAAAAAAAAAACACTTTTCCACACATTTGGATGAATTAATTAAAATAATGCTTTAAATATAATTTGAATCATACAAATCATAAGTAAGATTATCGACATGAATCCATTAATATTGGAAGGTTTAAAAAGATTATATAAGAATTGGATTCAAAATGAAAAGGGAACAGAAAATTCCAATTAAACTAGAGTTTGGCAACTCTAGTAGACTAATCTCACCATAGCTAAAAAGAAACCATAGAAGATTAATCAGTTGATTTCTCCCCTAAACAAGTGAACTAGTGACTTGACACCGAAAACCTATATAAGGGTTTAGAGACAACTAGCCACAAATTAAGTAAGATACATCTAAAGGGTATTAGTAATACCCTATTCTTTTTGAAAAATTGATTTATTCAAGATTTTTATTTTTTGGAGATAAATTTACCTTGGTTTAATGTTTTGTTATATCTTTTGGAGAATTTATAATCATAGTTACATTTTTGAAACATTTTGTTCATATCTCATTATTTTTTTTCTTATAGTGTTTGCTCCTATTTAGAGATGGCAATGAGGCGGGTCGGGGGACGGGAACCCTATCCCCATATCCAAACTCGATAAGAAAAATAAACCTCAAACCTGACCCGATCCCCTTTTTTTTATCAGGGATTCCCCGACCTGATTTCCAATCTATTTTCTATCCCCGATTTATTCTCCGACCTTGAAACCTGACCCAATCCCCAAAACCCGACTTTATACTCAATCCCCAATCCTATCCCTAATCCTCAAACCTTTTTTATATTATACTTTTAATTTATATTCTATAAAAAGAATTATATATATATATATTTGAGGTAGGTTCAGGGATGGGGACCCCAAACCCGTCCCCACACTGTCTCCAAAAGAATCACCGTTAAGAATCCCTGAACCCGAATCGTATTCCTGAATTCTCTCCTCGAACCCAAACCCAAACGGAAAATCTCCAACAGAGCCCAGAACCCGCGGGAAAAATTGCCATACGTACTCTCATGATACTTTAGAGTCACTTTTGATCATATAACATTCACGCAATTTTAGGTAATTCATATTTGACTTCATATTATTTTTTTCCAATTATTCTAGGCTTTTTCAAAATGTCAAAATAAATTGATAGCTAAAAAAATACTATTTATCATATCAGCTTGCTTTATCCTATTTTTAAGTTTTGAAAATCCATTTTGAGCTATTAAAAATTTATGAAACTTGGAGGATGGATACATTTTTTTTCCTTAAGTTAAAAATGAAGTAAAATATTTTATATTTATTTTTATTATTTTTATATTTACTTGTCATTTTTTTATCATAATTAGCTATAAAAATCTTTCTATATTTGAATCTTATCTAAGCTTTATGAGATTCAATATAAACCATATATTGATGTTTAAGGTGGATATTAGCCATCCTATGACCTGAATTTTGGTGCATCCTTCCCCTCTTCATGTGCATGCGCTGCCTATATTGCTATACAAAATATCCAGATATTTTGCATGGTCATCATTAGCCATAAATAAATTTTAGATAGCATGTTTTATGCTTTCTTGTCTCTTTTCCATGACCTATGTGTCTACCTTATCCCTTGTCCATGTGGTATCCCTCTTAATGTCATATTGAACTTGGAATTTCTAAGACTTAATGCGCAGGTTTTTTATTTTCATCATTACACCCCTTAATTGTTGCATTTTACTACTTCCTCCCCCATCTGCTTCTCACCTTGGATACACTACTTTCTTCTCCCTCATCCTCCTCCATTTCTTGGCTTCTATAGCCTTGTCTGCCATTGATGAAGATTGATCATCCTTCTAAAATTCAAGATAATAATCCTCTCGTACTCAATCATTTATCCTTTGATTTGATTTTATGGTCATATTTTCTCTAATACTTTCTCTTGATTGAGTAGATTCATTAAGTTTTATAGTGGAGTTATGATTGGTTCTTACTATTTTCATCTTGTCGGCAAACCTTATAAACTAGAAATAGAGTTAACATGATAATGTGAAATTCTAGACTTTTACCCTTTCTTGCATGGTAGATTTGGAATTGTGTGGTTTTAATCGTTTGCATGTTTAATATTTCATATGAAAGCTAAAGATGACTAGCTTAATAAATATTTTATAGTTTGCAAAAATCTTATGTGTGTAAAAATTTAGAGCCAAAATCCCATAAGTGTGTGAAGTTATCAAAAATGGTCATGTTTGGATTAAGCTTGTATTTTAAAAGATTTTGGGAGATATTTTCTATTTTCTTAAATTTGATTCCATGATATCTACTAATATCTTTAGATGTGATTTGGTATACATGATACTGTCATTTGGATTAGTATAATTTCAGTTATAATTGATTCAAGCTTGGTTGAGTTTAGGAAAAATATGGCTTCTTATTCTTCGTAAATATTCAAAGTGTTATTCACTAATTACCCACTAATCACTATAATTTAGTTTAGAAGAATTAATTATTTTTATTAAGGTTACTTAAATATTAACCATGCTTATAAAGATAATGATTATATTTAGCTGTAAAAAGGTAAAATAACAAATATGTGAATAGTTAAAGTCAAAAAATAACATTTGATCTTAACTTTAACCATAAATTATTAATTTATTATGAATAATATTTTTATTTTAAATTGATATATGACCATAATTTGTAATTTCTAACTCAAATACATTTGAAAATTTTGCATAGTTACCCATTAATTAATCTTTTGAAATTAATTGTTATTTAGAGAAATTTTGATCAAAGTTTTACCGAGGCTTTTTTTATGAATATTATTTTCCTAGAAAAAGCTCTTATATGATTTGTTTTGGTGTCATAAGATTTTTTCTTTCTTTCAGTTTGGCCTTTTATGGCATCAAATCACATTGTTTAATATTTTAAGATATTTTGAGATTGTGGTTTAAAGGAATTTAATTTTACTAAGTATAATTGATCTAGTTTTTGGCTTTATTGCCTTGACATTGGTTTGTTAATCTAGTATATGTGTTACTAGGTTATGGTATGATTCTGGATAGTTAATTTGTCTATGTGTTGAATAAATGAGAATAAGTCAACCTTAGTTGACCTGTAGTTGGCTTTAGGTTTGGTCATTTATCACATCATTGTTAGTTGATTTAATGTTAACATTTAAATAATTTGAATTAAAGGACTAAACTAGAAATGAATTGTTGATTGTTGTGAGTTTATAGCTTGTTGCCTAACTTTAATCTTTTATGGCAAGATATTAATTGTGACCCTGAGGTTTCAAAGTTACAAAGAATTGATTTGATGTTATATTCGGATACTGGATCCCTAGTTGAATTAAAACACTAATAATTTGAATTGAAAGAAAATTTGAGTTAGGAAGACACTTCATTCCTTAGGTTAGGCCCTTGAGTGCAAAAGACCTTTGAGTCAAAAGGCCCATTTTTATTTCATAGACTAAATCACACACCTATATAGGGGTATGCATACTTAAGGATTTGGAACTCTAGATTTTATGTTACAACGAGCAATTGTGTAATTCTTTGACTAGCTATCTTGGAAGTGAGTGAATTAGTCATGGTTGATGACCTTGGTGGTTTCCCTACTAAGGTTGAGATGATAATCCCTCCCAAGGTTGAATGGAATAGTTTGATTTAATTACTTAAATGTGGCTTAATATCTAAATAAGCTTTGTTTATTAGATGTTATCACCTATAACATCAATAGTTTGGATATCTTAGTATCCCAAGTGTATTTGATGTTACCACTTAAAACATCAATGGCTCAAGTATATCAATATCATAGTTTGTGTGTTAGATATTATCACTCGAAGCATCAATGTTGATTTTTGAACTGGTTTGTGCCTTGATTGATTGAGATGATTCGGTAGTATTAGTTGTGCATTATGAGATGTCATTAATTACCATCATGTACTACCAATGTTATGAGATATTGGCAGTTCCCATTGTGTAATACCCTTGTCACATGGCATATTAGTCGACGTACAAATGATCATTTGAGATGTTTGGCAGCATTTTGTGTTATAAGATGTTTTATTCTTAGGTTATGCATAATGTGAAATTTTCACAGGTGATAGTATACCTTTATTCATGATCTTATATATATTATAATATGGTTATGTGAGCATGTTATTTATTTTAAGGTGGATGTGTTTACTTGGTACCTTTGTATTGAATAGAATATTTTTCAATAGATTTGCTGAAGGTATTTTGGATGACTTCTACTGCTTTGGGTTTGAGTAAAATAGTATGAATTTTGGAGTTTTGGTCCCAAGTTGGGATTTCTAGTTTTGATCTTTGTCTATTTTTTATTGCTTATGGAAACTTTGTTTGAGATTTTATAATATTAAAAAATTTACTTTGCCTTATGATTCGCTTTTTGTTTGTTTGATTTTCTTATCCAATCTTACATCTATAATAGATTAGGTAAATACACACACATCTCCTCATGATAGATGTAACAGTAGCATCTCTTATTTATTGTTTTAGCTTCCGTATTATTTTTTAAAAATAAAATTTTACAGTTAATAAATTTTAGGGATTGAAAAATGGATATAAGATGTATCCTTTCTATACTTGATGTGCATAGGGGAAGTTGTTGTGCATGCGTCATCACATAATTCTCAACCATAAGAGCCCTCCTACACTTCAAAAATCAACTTAACGTAGCCAATTATTAATAAAATTAGTATATAACATCATTGGACGTGAAAATATCATTTACTCATCACATTTCAAGGAACATGGATGAACTAAAACAAGAGGCTAATGAGTTTTGAATCTTCTAGAAACATCGTGAAGCTAGCCATTTCACTAAAAGTTGAGTACAAAAATGTCATATTTACATAATAAGGCATAAATATCATTTGGATGTAGCTTCTGCTTGTCCTACCATCTGTAATGCGTCTACCCACACAAACCAATTATAGTGTAACCATTTTAAATCGCTTGATATGCCAGATCAAACCATTATCTGAAGTAGTCAATTTATGTTCTTAAACATACGTATAATTGCATAAATAACCCAACATAACCACGAAATTTTAAAGCATCAACGATGCAAATAAATAGAACTATCATACCATAAGATTGCCTTTACTCATTTCATAAACCAAATACTCAAAGAATGTTTCTGATTATATATTAATATTTTTGGAGATTTCACACATATTTCAATCCAACAAAATTTCAAATGATTGGAGACAACTACATTTAACGTTCTTGAAGAGAATGGTAACAAGATGAAAAAAATTATACCCGAAAGAAAAGAGGAAGAAGGCAAAATTGAAAAAAATATAAAAAATCAGTATGAACATACGTAAGAATCGCAGCTGCCTGGGCAAAACCACATCATTGTTTTCATATTTGATGTTGATATATTGGGGGTGCTTAATATCAAATACAAAAACCTTGTCGACGACCAAAGAACAACAATACAAGGGGACGGAGGAGGTGACATGACACAGAGAGAGAACGGAATATGAAGTCAGAAGAGGGAGGCAACAGTCGTAAAAGATGGAAATCTTTAATTTATGGTCTCTCTCCACGGAGACTAGAGTGGAAGATTCTAAACAAATTTTATTTTGAAAGATGCCCGTCTCCTTATTTTTCTATTAAGTAGGAAACTCTCGAGCAAAAAAACTACATTTATTGGTTTCCGCTGAAAGCACCTGTCTTCAGTCGTAAAACAAAGCATAAAATGTAACCTACCTCTAATGTCGGACAAGTTTTCAATTCTAGACTGACTTTGAACCCAGAAACGATGAAACCAAAATGGTACCGAACAAGCTCTAAATAAGTCAGATAGTACATCTATAAGTTGCAAGTAGCACAATACCTCTACCAGCAACTCCAGAATCCGTCACAGAGGGGATACTAGCAGCTTTGTTGCCGGATATAACTCTGCTTGAAAAAAGAAAAAATACGTTGAAACATATTTGGTCTTTAAGTATTGACATACTGTAGGAGAAAGGATGCAAGAAAAAACCCACTTATTCTGATTTCACACAAGATAAGCTAAAGATGCGATATACAGTATAGAAGGTGCTGGCCCCCATGGGAAATGGGGCAACGAATGAAATATTCCATCATTCTGATCCCCGAGTGGACCAGCCGAAAGTGATGGCTCCAAATCACCTGCTCCCTACTGAATTTGCCCACAAACTTTGGCCGCCATCAAGCTTCCAAGTACAGGTATATGCTAGGCGGTAGACTCTCTGCTGTTATGACCCTCCGTAGTAGCTTCATCATCACTGGTAACCCGAACCACTACAAACTCATCAGCGTCACCAGATTCTATTTCCATAGAACCATCATCTGAATTTTCAGTCCCGTTAGTGGACATAGTAGTAGAAAAAAACAATCCATCCTCTTGCTGTGCAGCAAAAAGCTTCGACATAGTATTCCGCAAGGGAACAAATGGTTGCACGAGTCTGAACTTATGATCTGGAGTATGCTGCTGATTAAACCTGCCAGGAAGCTTGGACCCCCTATTATAACAATCTCCACAGAGATCGAACCCAATTGCCTCTTTACAATCTTGACACTGGTATCTATCCCCCACAATTGGAAACATCTGCTCAGGCATCGTAAACGTGTTGGTCCGATCAAACAAGTGATGTAAAGTAATAGGTGCAAGTCAATCTAGCATGTATACAGTTAAAATCAGATTTGCTAATATAAGCCCAAACGCAGAAAAAATAAAAATAGTAAATTTGGAAATAAGATCATCTTCTACCAGTCCGTAATACATCACATTGGAAATTAGGAACACCTGTTGTACAAAGTGTTGACTAAATCTTTGATTTCTTTTTTGAGACTTTAGTGCAGGTACCAAGCGACATCAAGGTAAAGGCACCATTGTGATTTATGACCCTGAAAGCATTATGCAAAAGGCATTCACCAATCCTCAACCCATACATTTAAACAATAGCATAGTGGCTACTATTTAACAAATTTTATGTGTTGCAACATAAAATTACTGATACGCTATGATTATAAAATTTCAAACTTTTAGTGCCAATAAATCAGTAGTGACAATAAATAAAAACCATCACCAATAAATCGTAAAATATCATCATTAAATCACTTTTATTGAGAATACCTAAATCTTTGAGGGAATAAAAAACATGTATGATAATTTCTTATTCATATACTATAGATATCTTAGACTAAGTTAAATTATAATAAAGTATTGTTATTTATTATTTATTACCTTCACATCTATCATTGAAAAAAAAATATTTTTTCACACCAACCAAAATATGAGATTATTAAGGCAATTAACCATAAAATAACTTATTTAAATGCTCTAATATAATATAGAACACTAATTTATTAAATACCTATAATTAAATAATCAATAAATAATAATTAAAATATATGGTGAAATAAAAATAAAAATTCACACTTCAACGACTGCAATACAAAATTTATTGTTCGAAAATTCCAATACTGCAACCACAAACGTGACTATGATTTTATTGCTCGTCTCAACCACATAAATATTTAATTTAAGAATGAAAGATCTCTCCACTAGCATTACCATGAGTTGGTATCAAATGTATCAAGCTTGGAGGTGGCAAACACGAGCCGATTTGAGTCAGGTTCAAATAAGATCTACTATGTAACTGGATTGGGTTTCAGTCTAATTTGGTAACAATAATTCGGATTAGATTTCTGTCAGCTCAAGTTAGGAGAATATTGGATCCATTCCTAGTTACCTCATCGGGTTTCTTTGAATTCAAGTCTACATACTCCATATCGGACGTTATTGATTTAGATCTACAGACTTTGGATTATACTGAGTTTAGGTTAGATCAATTCTATTTAAAACTTATATTGACATTGATTGTTAATTTGGAATAACAAATAAATTAAAATTTAAAATTTATTACTATGCCTATTATAGTAATATTAATCATAATTATTCTTATAACTGTTATAATATTTATAATTATCAATTTAATAATAATTATAATAAAATTTTAATAAATATTATTATTATTATTATTATTATTATGCCTATTATACTATAATAAGAGCGCCAAAAACATTAATAATAATGTTAATCATAATCATATTAACAATAATATTAGTTATAGTAATAACACTATAAATTACTATAAATGTAAATGTAATCATCATCATCACCATTATTATTCAAAATTATCATAATGGTTATAATTATTAATATTATAATTAATAATAATAATAATTTTCATATTTATAAATATAAAAAATCAAAAAACTGATAAATATTATTTTAATTTTTGATAATATTAATATTATTTATAAATTTATGGAAATAATATTTCTTATACTAATTATCATAATTATAGGTATTGTTATTATCATCATCATATTAAGATTTATAATAATAATTTATTATAATTAAAATAATTATTATATTAATTATTATAATAATAATAATATTGATAAAAATTATACTGGTTTATTTTTATTATAAATAATAAAATAATAAAATAGTATTATTAAAAATAATAATAATAATAACACTTTTATGAATAATATAGTAATAATAAAGATAATAATTATTATAACTGTATTTATACAAATATTAATAATATAATATCATTATCATTATCATTAGTTTATTGATAGTATTAGCATTATAAATAATAATATTATTATAATTATAATTATTATAATAATAATAATAATAATGATTTTTACAATATGATTCATGGTAAAAACACCGTCACAAACTTCTCAAATTCATGATTGCTTTGTGCAAAAAGTAAAGGCTGAAAAAGAGGGAGCTAGACCAAACTCCAACAAGCATGTAAGCAACGTAGTACTCAATGAAGTTGCCATACAGAAAGGCAATTAACCAACCTAGTCAAGCTAATTCATCTGGGTCAGTGAGAGGCATCAACAGACTAAATTGAATTGAGAAAAATGAGAACAGAGGCACTTACCCCGCAATAATCACAGCCAACTGCCATGTGCCATTTTGAGCCATGTTCACTCCAACATTCACCCGGTGGAAAATGTGACTTGGACCCCTTTGCAGATAGTCTCGCTGAACCTGAATACAAAGCATAATAAAAAAAATTAAATATATAAACCTCAGATGAAAAATGCTGTGCCGACTGGTGTCAAGGCAGGCAGAATCATAAAGTCTTCAGAAGTATAACCTGAAAACATGTTTTAAGCAGCTAAACATGTCATTGCAACTTACGAAGACACTGACCTCTGGTGTACAAGATCTACTTATAATATCTATGAAAAAGAAATATGTATCCCATGAAAGTTTCTGTACATAAGTAACTCCGTGCCCAGCTTGATTCTTTATTCAGACCATAAGGTCCCCTTTATATTGGGAATTGCACCTCAGGTTACCACAAAATAATACCTTGAATTGCTTAAAAAACATAGTTTCGGACATCATCGATTATTAGGAAAATTTTTGGACTAAAAGTTCCCCCCCCCCCCAAAAAAAAAAAATAAGTAACGTTTTCGAATACTTGCTATTTTTAGGTAGTTCCGAAAATGGGCAACTCTCCTAGTATGGTAACCAAAAAGTAGTAATATCCATTCCTTCCTAATATTGATAATCTTCTTTTTGTGCAACAACCACTTATTTAATGGCACAATGCCTTGGGCACCAAGCAATTATACGACTTTGAGCTAATCCCATGAACTAAGCAGCAGCTGTTGCCTCTGCTGGTGCTAATGGGCACAGTACATAACATTACTCATCAGCCAGAAAACAAACGTGTCCTCCATTTCATAATATGGAAAGAAGCAATACATATCAAAAATACATTCTTGTGTAGATGGGTTTGGAGGAAGCCCTTTCAATTTGATTGACAACTCTCACTATCGAGTAATGAAAAACTCCCAAAACTGTAGAAAGAACAGATATTGGCCGCAAAGAAGCCATTCCCACAGATAAACTCAAGAGAGTCTAAGAAAGAAAATTTTCAGTTAGTAGACCAACTTGGAAGTCCAACTATATGCTCAGACTAGATTGATTAGAATAAAGAGGGCAACAAATTAATCCCCCTCCATTTGGAAAAAGAAGCCACCTTTTGAAAAGTCACCCCGTAATTTGTGGACAAGTTTTGATATCTTTTAATATACATTGACAAAAAAAAAATATTATAAAATATTTTTTAATATGAATATAACAATTGTATTTTTATAAATTAAAATTTAAAGTTTCTTCTCGCAATACGAGGTGACTTGTTTTGAATTTAAAGGGAGTATTCCAAAATAATTTATTTCCTCCAGATTAATTATGAACACTAGATCCTTTTCTACAACCCTCGAATCCTTCCCCATCTTCATTAGTCCTTGAACTTGTATAAAATTTTATAAATCTCTCTCGTAGGGTGGATCTGCAATAGAGGCCAATTGGATGCAGTAACTCTATTACAGCCTGACACATTAGATTTAAGTTTATTAATAAGTTGCAGCCCTTGGTTTTATTAACTGGTAGCAAACCTAGTTGATTAGCTTATTAATGTATTAGGGTTTATAGGTCTAGCTATTTAGCAGGGTTTTGAGCCCATGAGCTTGTAATAGCCTCCTCTTTTGCTCGTAAGAGCTTGTAAGAGGATAGGGCCTCTAGGAAAATTCAATAATCAAGACAACTCCCTAGTCTCTCCTTTTTCTCTCTCCTCTTTATTTTCTCTCAAACCCTAGCTGCCAACCTTTTTCCCTCTCCATTTGCTCTTTCACCATAGGAAGCATGAGAATTGCCCAAATATTCTCAGTAAATCCTACTAATTGCCCAAAAATTCAATTCACAATTAGGTCCATACCACAATGCTAATTGGTTATGTAGCCACCATATAACCTTAGTTGATGGGCCAGGGAACCTTCAACTCATATTACTTGCTGGAATTGTATACAAGGTGGCCGAGGGTTTACCGTAGCTACTTGGGGTGGTGTTGTGGTATTAGGTTGGGAATTGGTGAGGACAGTTGGCTGAACCATGGCAGTGTGGTTGATGGTGTTAATTAGTGGTCTTTTGTTGGTAGACAATAATGCTTGTGGCCAGTGACATGGTCGTTGTGGAAGTTAGTGGAGCAATCATGAGGTGGTCACATGGTGATGGGTGGCTAAGTGGTGGTGGAAGGTGGTTGAGTGAGATATCATGAGTGCAAGCAAGTAGTCATAAGAAACATGTCGAACAACCAATTCTGCTTCTCTATACTTTTTTTACACTTCTAGGAAGACCCCATGATATTGGCACTAATACCGATTTTTACGGGCCTAGATCTAGGATGGTTGTGAAATTGAATAACGTGAATGTAATGAATGATTGCATGCAGTAGATGATACAATGATTGATTGGATGTTAACTGACATGAAAAAGATTAATTAGATCAAGAAAAGCCAAATAGCTAGGCAATTAACTCTTGATAGGTCTCCAAATTCAACTCATTATTCAACATATAATGTCCCTTATACAGGGAATTACAAGCCTAGGGTCCCTTAATGTGGTAAAATAAATGATAATAATATCAAGTTCAATAGTACCTAAACTAAAATAACTCCTACTCCCTCTATTTCATAATAAAGCGAGTTTAAGGTTATAACATACAGATTAATAAATGCTAAAACAAAAATAAATTAAATGACACCCAAATTGAGTGAAATATCTATATTGGAAGTTTTTTGTTGTCACCAAATATGTTAACGTAGGATGGGTAAGTAATGAAGTGTGAGAGAAAGAAAGAAAAGAGAGGTAAATTTGGAAATAGCATTAAATTATTTACTGTTTTCATGAAATATCTTATATAAGGAAACAAAAAAAAATGATGCCGCCTACTGTGAAGTAGGAGTGAATGATATCTTAATAATATCTTCGACTCATTTCTTCCTAGATTAATAATCATCCACTTGTGCTACATACACTTATTTAACAAACAATGTCGCCCCAAGCATATATCTGACTCGAGCCCCAAGTATGCATCTAACTCATGGGCTAATCCCATGTACTAAGCAGCTGTTTCTGCCTCTCCCAAACGTGCTGGCCACAGCACATATATGCGACAATTGACAACAATATTCTGACAAGAAAAGCGGACTGAGAGAGCGGACTCAATGAAAGAATATAGTGAGAGGGGAAGAATGACTATACGTACCCTTGTCCTTGCATCATCCTCTTTAGAAATCACTAAAGAAGAGTGACTATACGTACCCTTGTCCTTCCCCAGACCCTACATCACAGTTATTTAAAAAATCTTAAGACTTAGCTAATAATAGGAAAAAGAACATCATAGAAATAGTATAGAATAACTCCAGTGACAAAAATTGCCAAATTTAGTCAAAGCTCACGATTGAGAAAAAAGGTGGGAAAGAACAAAGATTAGGTCTTAAATAAAAAGTTTATATATTTAAGAAGTTTAAAAGTATATAATTATATTAGAAAAAAGAACAAGCTTTTATGCCTTGAATACAACCTAACTCCTACTTTGTTTCTACCTGTAAAATTTAGAGGGCATAATCAAGATGAAAGCTAGAATAAAAAGAAGATGGCATAGAAATGAAAACCTGTGACATCTTGGGCCTTTATTTTTCCTATGATATGGATATAGGATATTTAACCACTGTGATAGGATACTTATCGAACCTTCAAAAGCATACTTCTCATAGTTCTCATTCATCAACAAACCCAAGTGTGTATTTAATACAAAATAATATAGATGGCATACCCCATCTACTAAAACTTCTGGTAAATTGTTTTCGTGACAAGATATCAGAGCTTCACTACTAATAATGAGAAGTTTAGCTAGAAGCAGCAGGTATGCCCAAAAGTGGCATTCGCATGGGGACAGTGGCGCTGTATAATAAAAAAAAATTTAGATCACACTAAACTCATGTCAACTTAGCCTTTGGGTAAACAAGTTCCATTAAACCTCCCTTCTTACACTTAAAAATCAGTGGCGCTGAAATAAACCAAGTTTCTTCACCAACAGTTTTTTGCAATACTGAATAATGCTGACATTACTAGGGTTCATTATTTTGTGACAAAATTCAGGGCACAACATACGGTAATCAAACCCTAACAGGTGGCTCTCCACAAATGTTTTCTCACTCAAAACAATAAAAAGTAGGTTCCAGTAACATTGCCGAAAAGAAAGAGAGCTTGCTGCCAAAGTCACCTCCACCTAAATTCCAAAACAACACTGTCTTTTGCATGAGTTTTGCTCCCATGACATCTCAACACATGGTACAATCATTCTAGAAAGTTATGTCAGTTAAAATGCATGACTCTTAAAAGCAGAAGTGACTCTGAGGCAAGAATTTAACTAACACTAGTCTTTAAAGCATGTGATGAGTGCATGATTCATGATCTATCTATGATTATGGTAGAAAAAATCTAGCATAAAAAAAACTTCTTCCACATTCATTGGATAGAAATGACAAATCACTTCATCTATTTTCATGAATTTGCATAGCAGTTGTCCATTTATTCAAGGAAGAAAAGTTATAAACAAAAGAAATATTAGGTAACAACATTCCACAATCCACACCAATCAACATAAGTATCAAAACAAACATCAACCTCTATATATCAATATATGTACACATAGTATCAAATAGATTAATGCACAAAATCAATCAAAGATTAAGAAAATCTGAAATCAAATATAGATTACCACAAATGTTTAAGAGGACCAATTTTATAAAACATATACATCACAACTTTTCTTCTAATGTAGTAACAAAATCAAATGGGAAACACTTAAAAAAACTGATTCAATCAAGACCAGTAAAGGAAGCAGAATGATCTCCATGATCAAAAAGAGAGAGAAAGGAGGGAGACACAAAGGAACAAAGCAGTAAATCAAATGTGAACAGAGTTGAGAGACAATAGGGACTTACACATAAAACACAAATGTGTGGAAACAAAATTTAGAAGTTGCCTTTGTATTTTCAAAATTTTTGTTTTCAGAAAAAACAAGTGCAAACGTTGTGGATAGGGACATATAGTTGGAATGTTTGATGCATCAAATGGTATTTTTTTTTCCAAAAAAAATAACCTTTTTTTCCCCCTTTCAGCGAGTTTGAAAATCTTTTTATTCGTAGTGGCAGTTAACATAATCCTTAATAAATAGAAGAAATATAGATATAGACAATGACAGTAGATGTTATAGGATTCAGCATCAAACTTGCCCCAACAATATGTTCAAGTCCTTATAAAAATAAAATGCCTATCCCAATTAACAGGGAGCGCTGACACTTCCGAACAAAACAAGTACTACTTAAACTTGGTGAAAATGTACCATCAATTATAATAGGACAGCAAGGTGATGTAATAGGAGGACAAGGCAGCTCAGTCTGCATAGAAACAAGTATGAAAGAGGAGCCAGAATTCTTTGAAAATGTAATCAACTAATTTCTCCTACTGCAAACTAATTTCTTGCAAGAATATCTCCTGCACCACTGCTACCATCTAAAGATCCACATAAAGCTGTCTTAAATTTGTCAATGTTTTTGAAACCCTAGCTCTTGCTCATCGCAAGATTAAGCATTGTCCTCAATTTGAAAATAAATAAATAAATAAAAAGGACATATATCTTTAAAAATGTACACTTTCTTAAGGGATTTATGATCCAAAATTGTTTAGAAAAAGCCTTAGATCCACAAGGCAGCATGCAGCTGACCTTCATACTAAGATTGTTCTATCAACTGGGTGAAGTTTTGAGAGGAAGGGAGATGAGTTGTTTGGTTCATCTGCTTTGGATTGTTGTAAGTGGAATATGGAATGTCCTAAGGCCTGTTCAATTTCTGGTTATGATCCTGAACCACATTTGGATTGTTATTATTGTCGTAGAGAACCTAGAGATGGAGATGATGAAGAAGATGAGAAAACTGCTCACTGTAGCATTTGCAGAGGACGAGGAACAGTTGAATAGGTTTTCGTTAGGGGCCATGATTTTGCAGCTCTTTTGGGCTAATATTTTTACTTTTGTGACAAAAGTTGGCTATTATTTAGTTATTATTTGATATCCAGTTTTATTTAGCAGCTATTAATCATATCTAGCTATTCTATTATTTAGGAGAATATTTTGTTAGATTCCTAATAGATATTATTGAATATTTTATTCGTTTTACAGCTTTAGACTGTAGGTTATACTCACATAAATAAGGGGTTAAGACCTCACTAAAGAGACGCGTTAGGAATTAATCAAAAGATTAATATCTTGACTCCCTCTCCCTATACCAGTCGACTACTCCCTCCCCCTTTCTAAAGGATTACCACCAGTCCCCACCACATTCAATATCCATATCCTCCACTCCAACCACAACATTTGACAACTAATTCGTCCTAAAATCATACTAGCACTATAGGTTTTGAGCACAAGCAACAACAAAAAACATTCTAAGAGAAATAAAAGGCTAAGAATTGCTATCCAAAAAGGCATAAACCTAGCAGATCCCCAATGCAGG